>OY776301.1:9588455-11032523 GCA_963675345.1 Trididemnum clinides
AGTTTTCAAAGGATAACTCGTTTGAAGCCGAGACGTCATGAATGCGTAAGACACACGTGACCGATAAGTACGCAGTAGCCCGTGGTTATCACCAATTTGAACGATGCATACAGCGAACCAACGAAGGAAATGTAGCACACACTGGTGCTCTCACGGTCGTATATACACAAAACAATTGCCGTTACCTTTCCAATTCCTAAAAAGATGTTTTGAGGAAACGTATATTTGACATCTTTTTGAGTTGAAATAGCTTTAAAGTTGTGAAATCTCGTTTTTTTAATATTGTTACAGCAACTAGATCGCTATAATTTAACTTAACACAATATAACGTATTAATGCTAAACGTTTAAATGCTGACAAATCAAACATTATTTTTAAGCTGATAAAACTTAATATCATACGTCAGAGCCGACATCACTGAAAACGAATCTCGCTTTACCACCAATTTTTCCCCATTATGCAACTTTTAGCTGCTTTTAATAAAAACCTTAACATTTTGAGCTTATTAGACTTCCATCACAATCTAACCGCGGATTTGAAAACTTTACCGTTTGTTTTAGCCGATATCTTCCTATTTCTGCAGGAATATTTTCCCCGCCCACACTATCCAGCTGAAATCTCACTTCCACAGATATCTGAAATGATTGATTCCAAATACTATCCGTTTTCTAAATTTGATGTCATGTAATTTTACTGTCGTTCTGTAGTCCTGTGCATTATCATTTTATGAAAACTCATTAGATCTAGATTGTTAGAAATTATTTAGATCAAAATTTTAAAAACTCATCAAACTTTTTGTATATAAAATTATCAAGTTAGAATTTCTAACAGTTTGGTCTGTTTGTACATGTAAAATAATGTGAACTTACAGTTTCAACTCTCACGTTTTTACAAAATCTACATCTGTTATGAATTTTATTAGTGAAAATTATCGTTTATCAAATATTTTATCAACTTTTCAAGAAATAAGAACCGCACTCACAGGTTTTTTCAGAGCGTTTGCTAGCAATTACAAACTCTTGCAAAGCTTCAACTTTAACTGAACATCGAATTTTTAACTCTTTTATGTTGACATAAACCACCACAAATAAAAAACTTGCCAACATTTTCAAAGCTTTACAAAACCTATATGCGTTTACAAAGCAAAAAATCGTCTGTACACCATTTTCAACCCTCACACCACCGGTTATATGCATTCACAAAACAAAATGAACCTCAACTTTGTTGTTAAGTCGCCTTTATTTTTTATTACATAATCCTAAGCTCACGATAGTATGGCTGGCAACGTTATTAAACAAAAATTTTCAATTATAAGTGATCAATAAAAGTGTTGACTAACGACCTTTTTGTGATGCATTAAGACAACTTCAATACTCGTGTATTGGCGGCTACAAAGCAAAAATTAATAAACGAAAAGGTCCATGAACTTGTTTCTATGCGTTCTCTTAACTGTTTCTAAGCGCTGCAGCCACAATCTTTAACTCTGAAGCAAACCAAGTCTAACGAAACTTAGGGTCTGGAAACACTTTCAGCTCTCTTTTTCAGCAAACTAAGACATTAATTATCGATATGACCTGCATAAATACAAAACTTTTGTACGTGCTTGCTTATTTTTGTCAAATTCTACCTAACTTTCTTACTAGACGTTGCGCTTTTAGCGTTTTATCCTAGTTGATGTTAAAACAAAAACTGTCAATTATTAACTGTCAAAAACTCCCGTTGTCTACATCGTCAACAGTGCTTCCTCAGCCCTAACAGCGCCTCCGCCAAAAATTTTCAAAAAAGCTTAGCAAAACCAATTCGTTTACTCACTACCTAGGCGCTATAAATAAAACTCACAAAAACTTATTAACGTTGTATTTAATACAATTTAAAATATTCTTACGTTTACACTTGTAAAATATTGATAATTTAGCGCTATTAGGGTTGAGGAAGCACTGTTGACGATGTAGACAACGGGACTCTTTTTTTCACACCCGTAATGCTCGTAGAATATTAATAATTTGCTTTATTCCAGTTGGTTTTCATACAATATTTGACGCTTTGCTGTCTTGTTGTCACGTGCTGACAATCCCACATATGCAGTATTTATTTGATGTTTCAACCGAATTTTGTTACGTCACCGCAAAAATCTAGCGTAGACACAAAAACTAAGCCAACTAATTGTTTTCAAGTAAAGACATTTATGTAACATCAAAAAGTAGTGATCTTTCGTGACAATTGAATGTAACAAAAATGGTAGATTTATAGCTTAAAATACTGTAAAAATGCTTATTAATTGAGAAGTATTAGGTTACTCGTTTTGTTTTACACTCAAAAATATCATTGTCAAGACTTCGTTGCGATAACTGACACCTTAGAATTGAAAACAACTTGAAATTTTGTTTTGCAGTAATACATTACACGGTAATAGTTTTCAAATTTAGTGTTTGATGCAAGCTTAGGTATGAATGCAATAAAATTTTTTATGATTTTAAGTTTGTATGTTTTATGTAAGTTTGCTTCAAGGTTTGCTTCAGTTTGCTTCAATGTATCTAAAAGTTAATAATACTCTTAAAAGATTACTAGTTTAATATGTGACGAGAGTAATTACATGAAAATTTTAACTAATGGATATAAGCGGATTGTAAGTTAATAAAAATTTTTGAAATTAAATGCTAACCGTTGCAAGTTTGAGGAACATAGTGAGGAAATTAAAATCATTTGGTAAATCTTAAGTTTAGACTTTTTGTTGTCTAATAAGATATTTTATAAAAAAACGTTCGGTGAAACATGTAAAAATTTTTTAGATTTGCTGATAAACCTACACATTTTATATATTAATTGCAAGTTTGAAATTTAAACGCGATGAGTAGTGGAAATCTGAAAATATTTGGTATTATGATTTAAGTCGTGCTTAGTGATAGGAGCGTTTACAAAGATTTTTACTCGTAATTACATTCAAATAATGTCACAAATAGTATCTTTGATTGAAAAAAACGTATACTATACAGAATTTTAAAGAATCGTCTTAAACGAGTCATTTTTGCCACATCTTTATGAGTGGCGGTAGCAGATAATGATTAGCTTCAGTTTTTTCAACGTTTCTTGAGTGTAAAGTGTACATATGAAAAAGTTTTGTTGCATCAAAATGACAAAAATTGCGAGTTCAGTCTTTGGTGAGAGCGAACAGGTAAAAGTTTTTAAGTGTTTAATAGAATTTGCAATAATTTTGTTATGTAAAGGCTTATCAAAATATATAAGTCGTAAGTTTATTATCTATTGGAATATAATAGAGCTAAAATTGGATGCAATTAATTTGGTTAGTTAGAAAGATCAGAACTGTTTAGGTTTCAAGTTTGGTATAGCCCTGTTAGAAATCACGAATTTAGTGTTTGTGAGAATGCTTTGATGAAATTTTAACTATCTAATGTATATAAAAAGTAAGGTCTGTTTTAAAATATGTAAGTAATAGCAGCATAAAAACACAAGTATAGTGTTTACTCAATAAAAGATTTCGAAGTTTATGAAGAATTTTTTGAAAATAAGAGGTAGTGAGTTCAGATTTTGTTTATAGGCAGCATTTGTGAGTCAACATTTGGTAAAGAAATTAGGGTAAAGTTCGGAAAATATTATATTATTACGTTTGAACTAGGTCTAGAGGTAATAAAAATTTTGGTTGCATAGTGAGAAAATTGTTATTTTTTAAATAATTGACAGTTTTTGTTTTAACATCAACTAGGATAAAACGCTAAAAGCGCAACGTCTAGTAAGAAAGTTAGGTAGAATTTGACAAAAATAAGCAAGCACGTACAAAAGTTTTGTATTTATGCAGGTCATATCGATAATTAATGTCTTAGTTTGCTGAAAAAGAGAGCTGAAAGTGTTTCCAGACCCTAAGTTTCGTTAGACTTGGTTTGCTTCAGAGTTAAAGATTGTGGCTGCAGCGCTTAGAAACAGTTAAGAGAACGCATAGAAACAAGTTCATGGACCTTTTCGTTTATTAATTTTTGCTTTGTAGCCGCCAATACACGAGTATTGAAGTTGTCTTAATGCATCACAAAAAGGTCGTTAGTCAACACTTTTATTGATCACTTATAATTGAAAATTTTTGTTTAATAACGTTGCCAGCCATACTATCGTGAGCTTAGGATTATGTAATAAAAAATAAAGGCGACTTAACAACAAAGTTGAGGTTCATTTTGTTTTGTGAATGCATATAACCGGTGGTGTGAGGGTTGAAAATGGTGTACAGACGATTTTTTGCTTTGTAAACGCATATAGGTTTTGTAAAGCTTTGAAAATGTTGGCAAGTTTTTTATTTGTGGTGGTTTATGTCAACATAAAAGAGTTAAAAATTCGATGTTCAGTTAAAGTTGAAGCTTTGCAAGAGTTTGTAATTGCTAGCAAACGCTCTGAAAAAACCTGTGAGTGCGGTTCTTATTTCTTGAAAAGTTGATAAAATATTTGATAAACGATAATTTTCACTAATAAAATTCATAACAGATGTAGATTTTGTAAAAACGTGAGAGTTGAAACTGTAAGTTCACATTATTTTACATGTACAAACAGACCAAACTGTTAGAAATTCTAACTTGATAATTTTATATACAAAAAGTTTGATGAGTTTTTAAAATTTTGATCTAAATAATTTCTAACAATCTAGATCTAATGAGTTTTCATAAAATGATAATGCACAGGACTACAGAACGACAGTAAAATTACATGACATCAAATTTAGAAAACGGATAGTATTTGGAATCAATCATTTCAGATATCTGTGGAAGTGAGATTTCAGCTGGATAGTGTGGGCGGGGAAAATATTCCTGCAGAAATAGGAAGATATCGGCTAAAACAAACGGTAAAGTTTTCAAATCCGCGGTTAGATTGTGATGGAAGTCTAATAAGCTCAAAATGTTAAGGTTTTTATTAAAAGCAGCTAAAAGTTGCATAATGGGGAAAAATTGGTGGTAAAGCGAGATTCGTTTTCAGTGATGTCGGCTCTGACGTATGATATTAAGTTTTATCAGCTTAAAAATAATGTTTGATTTGTCAGCATTTAAACGTTTAGCATTAATACGTTATATTGTGTTAAGTTAAATTATAGCGATCTAGTTGCTGTAACAATATTAAAAAAACGAGATTTCACAACTTTAAAGCTATTTCAACTCAAAAAGATGTCAAATATACGTTTCCTCAAAACATCTTTTTAGGAATTGGAAAGGTAACGGCAATTGTTTTGTGTATATACGACCGTGAGAGCACCAGTGTGTGCTACATTTCCTTCGTTGGTTCGCTGTATGCATCGTTCAAATTGGTGATAACCACGGGCTACTGCGTACTTATCGGTCACGTGTGTCTTACGCATTCATGACGTCTCGGCTTCAAACGAGTTATCCTTTGAAAACTACTCCTTTATAGCGTCAGTCAATGTATTGTAATTCAACGAAACGATCCATTCCCGTTTTCTTATCTATCACGTGGTTAGCGATTTTAAGCACGATAATTCGTGACGTTTCATCTTTGTTATAGCAAAAATAAAGTTTTGCACCTGACGATGGCAAAAGACTATAAGAATTTCTCTAAGGTCACAGATTTAGCAGTTGAGCGAGTGAAGTCCTAAATTTTGTGAAACCGATATTGCGAAAAGAAGATATACACCTTTAAAGACGCGTGTTAAGAACAGTGTTTGAGAGAAGACGTTCGACAAGTGAAACGATGCTGGTGGATGAAATTGAAAGTGCAAAAAATTGAAGAGAAGTGTCGGAATTATGTGATAAGGAACCTGTGTCTTAATGCTAATTTGTAATGTGTCACAAAAAATGAGAAAAATTTAAACATTTAAAAATAATAATAGTTTTGTAATACCGTATAAATATTGGAAATTCAACGCTCTGCGAATTATTTCAAGCTCCATGACAAAAGGTAAACTTAAATCTCCACCCGTTTTGCTTAAAATAGAACTATTGGTTGGTTGTGTTTCTGATAAACTACAAAATTTTTACTATAAAACGGTTAAATTAACCTAGTCTAGAGGAATAATTTTGCTTTAATTGGTAAATGTGTCTTTCTTAGTGCATTGAATTTGACTCTTACCTGAGATTTTTAACCTTGAATAACAAGTCTACGGCTTGATCACACGAACCTTGTATACTGTTTACAAGAGTTTTTGAGTAACAACGCTGTCATATAGAATCGAGACTGTTTAAGCAAAAGTAGCGGCTGCTTCTTGGTCTGAAATCACATTGTATGGTACAGATCAACTCATAATAAGACGATGTTTGAACGTGAATGAAGAAAAATACAGCTTATTTAAAAATTATATCTTTTACCGTGTTTTCTTGTTTGTTATTGTTAAAGTTTTGTTGATAGGTACGGCAGTTCATTTTGATGGTCTTTTTGTCGTCTCGTTGTCAGGTGATTTTTTTCTACGTTTATACCAATTTTTAGTTTCGATTGCTCAATAGACTTCCTAAATTGAACAACCTAGAACGCTGGCATTGTAATTACGTAATGCAGAAGCCGCATGAATAGCTAGCTAAATTGATAAATCTTTTATCATAAAAGCGTGTGAACATTATTGGAAACAAATATGCAATAGACTTTGAACGATCTTAACCGTAAAATGTTAAAAACAGCTAGCCTCAAAATTGTATGCTTTGGCTAGTTCTAAGAGCGACGCTACATTTTGCTAACTTTTTCCCACCGCTTTGCTTTAACATCATTTTGTCACATCACAACAAACAACTGTACCAGAATTATGAAACCATTGCGCAATATTATCTTATATTGGATAATTCTTATGCTACCGCATAAGAGTTGCACCATACCAAACAAACAACTGTATAAAAATTACATAATCATTGTGCAATAACTTCATATACAACAAGTCAAATATTACCATAAGGTGTCAAGGTTTGCACCAAATTCTTTACAATATTCTACATGACAACTACACCGTGTTTGGGTTAGAACTAGAATTAGCTCCCTCAAATCTAAAGCTAACTCTCTTCGACCTCTTTCAAATACAATTAGTGTCCTTAAACCTGTGGTTAGTTCCCTTAGGACTATAATTAGCTCTCTCAGACCTAGAGTTAGCACCCTTGGATTCAGGTTAGCTCACAAAAATTAATAGACCTAGGGCTGGATCTCTTACATAGGGTTAGAATTACAGTTAGGTTAGGGTTAGAGTCCCACGGTCTGGTTGAAAACAGAATCATGATGGATTGTGTAATAGGGATGCAACTACATTCTCACAGTTTACTTAAAATTCGATTTCATCATTGAAATACAGAATCATACCCTGAAAACCACTATATAAATATGTAATAATTAGATCAAGTACCAAATGGTGGTAAGTTTTGCACCAAACTTTTTGAAATACCGTCCACACCGTGTTAATATTAACTCTCTCAGATCTAGAGTTAGCTCCCTACGTCCTCCTTCAAATAAAATTAGTGTCCTTAGAACTTTTCATCATGTAAGCACAGTATTGAGAAAAAAGATTCGAGCTTGGGTAAGTCTGGACAAGACAGAGACGATATATCCTAACAAACAGTTGAATAAAACGTAATCTTTATACATTATATACTAAAATTTTTGACAGACAAGTCTAGACCTGTCCACACAAAAGCAAAAATTGCATCATGGTTAAAAATAGAATATGTCATGGATTGCACAATAAGCATACAATTACATTCCCACGGTCTGGTTAAAAACAGACTCGTCATTGAAATACAGAATCAAAAAAAAACCTTTATGTAATAACAAGTCATAAAAATGACACCAAATTTTTTGAAATGACACCATGTTGGAACTAGCCTCCTTAGATTGGTGATAACTCCCCCAGACCTCCGTCACATAAAATTAAAAAACCTATGGTTAGCTCTCTCCGACCTTCTTTAAATAAAATTAGCTTCCTTAGAATTTTTCATCATGTAAACACAGTGTGGAGAAAAAAGCTTGGGTAAGTCTGGACAAGGCAGAGACAAAGATTCCTAATCAACAGGTGAATAAAAGGTAATCTTTACACATTATACTCTAAAAACTTTCGACGGACAAGTCTGAACCAGTCTACACAAAAGCAAAAATCATAGTTAAATACGTCATGGATTGCGCAATAGGTATGCAACTACATTCCCATGGTCTTGTTAAAGCTTACGTCATGGATTGTGCAAGAGTGATACATTCCTACGTCTTGTTAAAAACTTACGTCATGGATTGCACAATGAGGATGTAACTACAATCCCACTGTCTAGTGAAACACGTCATTGAAATACAGAATCAAAAAACTAATAACAAGCCATAAGTTTTGCATCAAACGTTTTGAAATGACACTGTGTTGGGGCTAGCTCCCTCAGATTGGTCCCTCAGACCTCCCTCACATAAAATCTAGGGTTAGCTATCTCCGACCTTCTTCAAATAAAATTAGTGTCCTTAGAACTTTCGATCATGTAAGCACAATACAGAGAAAAAGCTTGGGCAAGTCTGGACAAGACAGAGACAATATATTCTAACCAACAGGTGAATAAAACGTGATCTTTCTACATAATGTACTAAAATTTTTTATGGACAAGTCTGGGCCTGTCTACACAAAAGCAAAAATCATGGTTAAATATGTCATGGATTGCACAATAATGTATGCAACTACATTCTCACGGTCTTTCATGATGGATTGCACAATGAGGATGTAACTACATTCCCGCGGTCTAGTGAAACACGTCATTGAAATACAGAATCAAAAAACCAATAACAAGCCATAAGTTTTGCATCAAACGTTTTGAAATGACACTGTGTTGGGGCTAGCTCCCTCAGATTGGTCCCTCAGACCTCCCTCACATAAAATCTAGGGTTAGCTATCTCCGACCTTCTTCAAATAAAATTAGTGTCCTTAGAACTTTTCATCATGTACGCACAGTGTGGAGAAAAAGCTTGGGCAAGTCTGAGGCAAAGATTCGTAACAAACAGGTGAATAAAACGTAATCATCATAACTTAAAAACTTTTGACAATTGATTCCTTACTGACCTCTAGTGAAGCAAAACCCTTTACCAATCAGTAGCACCCCCCACCATCGTATCACCTCCTACCCCTTCCATACTTCAACGAAAAATCCCCATCTCATGACCAAAATATTCCCCTACTTCAAAAATTTGTGACGTCATTCCTCCGCCTAATTCCTCCGCCTAAAACGTTGCCAAATGAGCCATTCTATACTACTGGCAGTATGCTTCCAGTCCGAGAATAGAGAAGAGTGGATACGAGAGATAAGAGAAGAATGACTACAAGGGATTGCAGAGGGCACGAGCAGCGCTCTCCGTCCAACCAGCTCATCAGCCGCGTTGTTTCCTGGGAGAAACGAGTGTCCCGGGACCCATGGTATTCTGATAGTACAGGAGGAAAGAAAAGACAGTTCCTGCCCGATCTGCTAGAGAGACTGAGGTAAAATGAAAGACGGAGGAGAGGACAGAGTGGCGAGTCAGAGGGCAGGAGAAGAGAAAAGAGAAATGGCAGACTTGTTGATCCTGCTGAGACCAGTGGAGAGCTTGCAGAATGGCGCAGGCTTCAGCAGAAAAACTTGAATATCTTAAGCCTGCCGAAAAGGAAAGTGTGGCCTCAGTGCCACAAAGTGAGCAGTTGGCAAGTACGCCAGAGCCGTCTTTGCCAAATGATAAGAAACAGAGCCATCTGTTCCGATCATCAGATCGTGTGGTGGGAGAGAGAGAGTCAAGGTGAGCAAGAGCCGCTGCTTGGCGAGAGAAAGGGGAATCGGAACGGGAGCATGTAGAAGGAAGAATGTAGAAGGAAGAATGGACTCCACAGTGGAGGAAGGCAGGTTCCAAGGGAAAGAGGAAGGGCAAGCAAAGAGAATCCCACTGGGAGAAGTAGAAGAAAGCTTGAGCGGGTGAGTGGACGCAAAAGCTCTTCAAAAGGGTATGGAGAGCCTCGGTGTCACTCCTAGACTGGCCAAACCAGAAATGGGAAAGGAGGTTGGCAGATAAAGAGCCCGCTCATAACATGACAGAGTGAAATGTGTCAGGGTGACTCGTAGGGGAGATAGAGAAGCCTCAGAGAGTAGAAGAAGAATAGGGGAAGACAAGAGGCAGACAGAGATGGCGCGACTAGCTGCTACAATAGGCTAGCGTCCCAATATGGTTAAGTTGATAACGCTAAGAAAAGAAAACCATCCGGGTGAAGCATATGCAAAAAGGGGCCGAAAAAAAGCTTTATATAGAAGAGAGACGGACTCCTTAGAGGGGCCCCATGAGGAAGCAGAGATACAGTGTAAGGCCTTGAGACGAGGGAAGAACTTAGCCTTCAACGAAGAAACTTGTCTAGATAACGAAAGATTATGTTCGATGTTGACTCCAAGGAAAGTTGGAGAGGAATTGAAACAAAGGTGGGAGTTGAATTCGAGAAGATAATGCTGGAAGTTACCTTGATGGGGGTCCACTGAAAAAAAAGGGGCATCACACTTACTCGAATTGAGAGGAAGACACCAGTACTCAGACCATCGCTCTCATCGAATCAGAGCTCCTTGTGTAGCCTCCACCGCAGCAGGGGCCAAGAGGGAGGAGGACCAAATAGCTACATTGTCAGCATAAATAGAGCAGCTGATGGAAGAAGGCAAAGAAGCAGGAAGATCATTGATGAAACGAGAGAAAAGTACAGGACCAAGAACGGATCCTTGCGAAACACCTCAGCGGACTCAAAAAGCGCGACTGTTGTAATTTTGATAAACCACGCAAGCGCGTCTTTCAGAAAGGAAAGATTGTGTCCAACGAGCAAAGCAATAAGACAAGCCAGCCGAAATAAGTTTGTGAAAAAGAACGGGGTGCCAGACAGAGTCGAAAGCTTTCGAGAAGTCAAAAGTAGCAAGAATCGTCCGAGAGCCAGGCTTGGATGTGTTGAATCCATCCGAAATGAACTGATAAAGATAAAGAATTTGAGAAAGAGTAGACCGTTCAGGGCGAAAGCTGGCCTGGCTGGAAGAGAAAATGGAATTAGACTTTAGAGAGAAGAGTAGACACGATAGAATGACGCGTTCAAAAAACTCTGAGACGCAGAAGGTGAGAGAGATAGGCCGGAAGGAAGCAGAAGAGCCGAAAGGTTTTCACATCTTATGGATGGCAAAAATAAAAGATGTCTTCCAGATGGAAGGAAAGCAATGCAAAGACCAGGAAAGATTAAAAATGTGTAGAAGAATATTCATGCTAGAACGAAAAAGATGCTTTAGCATGGCATAGGCAACTTTGCCGGGACCAGTGGCAGTGGACGAGGAGAGGTTTGTGGCAGCCGTGAGAAATTCAGCGGGAAAGAAGGGGAAGCAGAAAGACGAATGAGACTCCTCAGGGCACGTGGCTCTGCGCAGCTAGTAAAGGTAGCTTCTGGCTCTGCTACGCAAGGCCTTTGGCTGAGAAACAGAAAAGTGGGATCTTAAGTAGTAGGCGAAGACCGAAGCCGACGCCCTGCGAAAGGAGCAGTTTGGGAAGTTAGGAGAGGAGGAAGATGAGAATGAAGAGCCAGCAAAAAAACGAAGGAGAGAATACACAGATTTAGGGTTAGACATAGAAGAGAGAGATGAGCAAGTCACCTGCCATGCCTCAGCCTTCGCTTTGGCGATGACAGACGAGGTATGTTAAAAAGCAAAAATGTAACCCTGACAATCGTAATCACTGTTATGAGCAGCAGTGAAGGTCTAACGCCTTTCACTAACCGCTTCTTCCACTTCAGCAGACCACCAGGCTTGAGATTGACGTTTGACGCGGCCGAAAGAAATAAAAAATTTGGCCCCATTCAGTGCTACAGAAGTACAGAGAGCAGCAGCAGAGGAAAAAGACCAGTATTCCTCTGTAGAAGTACAGTGAGAGTGCAAATAAAAAGCAAAGTCATCCCAACAAACTTTCCGAAAAATGAAGCAAGGAGGCGTTCGTTGGGGCGAAAGATCGGAGAGACAGAGACAGTTAGTAGAATTGGTAGGCCATCAAAAACCAATTCCTGAAGCACATCCCTGGAGCAAGAGAGGGCGAAAGAGGAGGGAGCAAAGAAGATGTCGGGAGAAGAGGGACTGTCAGAGGAGCAACGAAGAAGAGAAGGCATGTCAGGGTCAGTTAGGGGAAGGAGATCCGAGAAGCTGACCCAATTGAATCTTCCTCCCCACGGGGGTCAGAAGTACCTTTTGAGTTCCAGACGGGGAGTGGCAGTTGAAGTACCCCACAATGAGGAGATTTCTGGAGGAGGAAAAAATGGAGGGCGAAAAGGAGTCGATGCTGCTATCCGTCAAACAAGAGCAATTAGAGGGAGCATAAACATTAAGGAAAGAATGCTAGGAGGAGTTGTTTAATGGGATATTGACCCCTACATAATCAAAGTAGGGGTAAAGCAAAGAGAGGGAGGAAGTAGAAAGCTCAGATAAAAATACGCCCAGCCTGACGAAAACGATGACGCCGCCGCTAGCGTGCAGGTCATCATTATCAACTCGTCATATCAAAGTATGGCGCGTTCACGTCCCAAGAACATTGTCAGCAAACAATTAAGAATCAATTAACAGAGACAGCTCCTGGTTTAGCATACACATCAAAATATGAATTAACTTTAAATCTTTGCAATGATGTAATACCGTATCTGTGCCGGATCTGTCACGAAATAACGCTACGAAGCGTTTGGTCGGCTTTATGAAGAGAATGTCATTGTCTACGCTGCAGAGGAAAGACAGACTTCGAAGCCTTACAAAAGGACTAAATATAACCGTGTGCCATTTCAACAAAAATAACGTTAAATAAATTGTTTGTGGATATTTCTCTGCATCAAAATGTGAGACTAGTTTTCATTTTTAAAGGTCACTTTTGAAGGAAGCATTCATTTACCCACGTGGTCGTTAATAATAAACTGAATAGAAACTGTATTTAAGAAAATGATAACCACAGATACGGAATTTAACAAGTAAGACTAAGTGAATAGCTTAAATTTGTTTTACAGGTTATACATATAATTTTACATCATGCGCTTGATACAAATTGCACGACATGTTTTTAAATGTAAAAAGTTCAAACAAAAAGTTGTATTGATGTATGTCAGTTTGCAAGGGATAATGTTATGCATAGTTGGATTGATAAATATCAGTCAGTATTCAAATAAAACCCTTTTCATAAATCGTCCAATATTTGTTGAAAAGCTGGTGTTGGAAAGCGGTCCACAATCACGCGTAGTAGAAAATAGCAGCTGCTCTTTATGGACTTTCCCAAGTGAACTCAAGGTATATGACAATCCCCGAATAAAACTGGACCCCAACCGTTATTTGTACGGAGGAACTGTGCAAGGACCTAATAATCAAATTGTCGGCTTGATAGAAAGCATTTATATGGCCATTAAATTAAACAGGTGAGTTTTTCAGGGCTTAAAAGTATCAGAGCAAATGAAACATTTTGAAAACTGTTGCGTACGAAGAAGTTGGTAGAAAATGAGGGAGAGTTATACCACAATCGTCTATTTTAGTTAATGTTGTCACACTTCAATTTGAATGATTGAAAACAATCATCTCTCTATTTTTAAATGGGAAGAAATGGAGGAACCTTGCTCTCACAATTATGATAACGTTTATCGTTACAAGTTTAAAAACTGTCGCGTAAATTGAGTTTTGGTTTTATCTTAACTTTAACCATTTTTTAATTGAGGCAACTTATAGTATCGCTCGAATAATTAATTCTGACTGCAACTTAACAGCTAGGTGAAAATTGGCTTTTATTAAACACTAAAGCACATTACTTTAAACGAAACAGTTTTTGATGAAGAACAAAACAGATATATTCACAGAATACCTTGAGACTTTAAAATTTGTTCACCTGCTGGTCACACAAAACCAATATACTTTAATATCAAGGCAGAAAAAACTCTATCAATCAGTTAATTACTTGATTTTTTCCAAGCTAATCTTCCACAGCAATATCTACATTAAACCACCACAGAGTAATACTCTATCCGTTTCTATACTCCTCTACTCTCTCTACACTTTCTTGCACTCTCTTTACTCTCTCTACACTCTCTCTGCCCGTGTAAAAATCTCGTCGCCTTAAACATGTGAATTGGAGACGCAATCTAGAAAATTCAATAACAATATCACATGACAAAAAAGAACCCGCCAATAAATTACGTCATATCGGAAATCGAAAACTTGCGAGAAGGAAAAGTGTGCTCTAGATCAATTTTAAACGTAAACGTATAATCTACCATTGTTACGTCATAAAGAGGGCGTGTTACGATGCAAATCTTAATTCGAAAGAAAAAAAGGTTTTTGCAAGAACAACCGACTTAGAAAAGCAAGGTTAGATTTGAGACAATTCTAGATTCACGAATAAAATAATTATAGCAGAACGAAAGCAATAAATTATAGAGACTACGCTTATAATAACTATTCCAACGTAGTAGATTTACTTATTCGTGACAAAAACTTTGGCTCTTGACTTCAAACATGAAAGTACCATCACGAAAAACTCAAACAATTCTTTTATCCCAAAATTTAAACAAATGTAACCCCTTCTGCCCCCTTGAAGGTCTTTGTCAATGTACTTTTCAATCCCCATTATATTAGATTCTCGTTTCGATTAGTCAGATTTATTAGCTAAATCAGAAGCATGCTTCGTTTGTTTCTTTTGTGTCGAAATAATCGCTTAGGAGTGCTTGTACATGCCAAAGCGTGTTTCGTCATAATAAAACAAAACAGGGTGCTGTTAATTACGCTTTAACGTTTGATATATTTGGCAAATGCAGTCTCAACGAATGTAAGAAAAACTCACATGAAATAGGATGAATAACTTACTCTTAAAACGATAATGGACCCAAAGGGCCATGCATGTTAATTTTTTTAAACCAAATTATCAACGAATACTGTAACGGAAAAGCTCAAGTTAGATTATTATCAAACCAGGTTATTTGTGAGCTAAACCAAATATTCTAGAGCTACTGCGTTTTCTTCTTAACTATTACTTTTCATCGCTAGTTCTCTGCTCCGACGGCCAACAGCTCTGGTTAAGTGATGCAATTAAGGAAACCCATCTGTCATTTAATAACATTCTGTGCATTATGCTTATTTATTGTTTTTTATCTATTCTATCAAATAAACATTTGAGTATACATCACGTAAATTACATCATTTCATGTTGAATCAATTACGTTGACCGTATTTAGGGAAAATAGAAAGGGAGATGTTCAATCTTTGCAAACTTTTTTAAAATGTTTAAACTTTTAAGAAAATAGCCATACCGGGCACCACAAGATTTTTCAGAAAAATTTTCTGTCAGAAAAGATCAAGTTCAAACTACCCCGCTAGGTGGCTTGTGCCGAGATTTAATGCAATCCGTGTAAACAATCGTTCTCCAAATAATTCTTCAGTTTTAATCGAAAGAGTTGTTTTGAGCGCTTAAGGCACAAAGAACTTTCACCACATTGTTTATCCCACCCTGACCGTACTTTAATTTTATCTCGAAGACAACATTATTGTTGAAGCCCGTTTGAAATTAAATAAAAGTATAATGTATACATTTGGGCTCCGCCTTTTAGTCTAGGTTTTTCTTTAAAAGGAAAATTGCAAGGGTACAGCTTTACAAGAGTTTTCTGTGCCATTTGCTTTTTCCAGATTCATTAACCAAGCGAAACTGCTCAAATAACTCATCATCTAGTTGACATATTCGTTGCCCTCCATGTCTTGTTCTAACTGGTTTGCCAAAATGAATTTCGCAGGTTAATCTGCTATGGAGCGCTCTGATTAATTGAAGAAAGACTGCAGCTGAGATCTCCTCTTAATGCGAAGAACATTTTAATTGAAACGAACTACTTAAGCAGATCTATTTAGCACCAAATCTTTTAAACTAGAGTAAATAAAATGCTTGTTGTCAGTATATTCTTGGTTTCCTAAACCCTGTTTTTCTCTAGTGTTCGATGAGTTTTGATCACTTTACACTGTTTCAACATCAGTTTTCTTTCAGAACTCTAGTTGTTCCAGCATTCCGCTCCCATTATTTACAGCAGCGACTTCCTGTTTCTCCTTACCAAGTTATAAACGTGGAGAGACTTTGCCAGTTTGTTTCATGTATTTCGATCGAAGAAATGCGGAAAATCTGCGTTGACTCGTTTGATGTCGCTTTCCAAGTAAAACTTGCAATGCGGCCATCACGAATGCTTGGGCTTGCGCGACTGTGATGAAGTAACTGGCTGACTGCCCAACAACAATCAGTAAACATTAATGCCAAATTTCGATACAGAGGTACTCTTCTTATACCATAAAATAGCAAATAACAGCAGACGACAGATTTTGAGCATTTTATATTAAACTTGAACGTTGTCGGTGTTTTTGATTCTCCGATGTGACCTATGTTGATGAGCCAAACATAATTAAATCTAATATTTGTTGATTTTTGGTGAATTTTGAGATGACTTGATCGAGAACCAAACTAATTATCAATTAATCTATGCTAAAATAAGTTTTTTTGCCCATCTATATGCCTACCGTCTTAATACGGCATTATCCGTCTGATGTTTGGTTTCCTCCACAGAATGCAGATTTTGTATTCCAGCTTTGACACAGTTTAGCCAAACTAAAGCACTATTTTTGGGCAAACATCTAAGTTTTTGAGGGGCAAGTGATGGATAAGTTTGGAGGAGACAAAAGTCCTTTCGAACGCATATTTGGTTTTCTTTGTTATTTGTTGATATTTTTTGTTCAAAAACAATTTTAAGGAAAATCAAGAAGAACTAAATAAAAGCTAATATAGTAAATGCACACAAAAATTGATATAAACAGTTTTTGATACGCATTCTGCTGAATAAATGGATCAAGCAATACGTGGCGATCTTAATTATCAAAACGCTTGACTTGAGTCAGGCAGTCTTTTTATTATAACATTAAATTGCATATTGATCCTTCTGACTTGGAGACAGAGACGCTAAGCGTACAACAATTATCCAGACTTGCCTCATTCTTTCCCAGTTTAAATATTTCGTTTGAACTAATTTACAACTACTTTCATCAAATTTACTGCTCGTTAGAATTTGCCAAGATGAGAAAATCATCGTAAAGTGCCTTTTCCGAGAGCACAACAGTTCAGTGGTCATGCGGTTTGAACCCAGAACCAATCGAAGGCTGTCACCAATAAACCGCGCTTTAACTCACTTGACCGCCTCGTCGACGGTTACAAAACATCTCTCAGCACTTGTGTATCATTTGTTTGACCTTTCAAGTGCTTTTTGCTTCACTAAACCTGCATCAGGTTGAGAAATATAACCTACTTGTTTTTATAGTTGATTCCCAATCGAATAAAATATCTTGAAATAGCTGAAAAAGACACCGGAATGAAAATCCTCCATCCTTCAAGAGTTTATAAAGACATATCTTTTCCATCGCGTTTGCTGGTTTTAGATAGCAACCAGTTGTATGAAATTCCTGCTTTGCCTAATTTAAACTCCACAATAATACCTGGAAAAGCACTGTCATTAGATTCCGATTCGTTTGTTTCGGAATACAACACCTACGCGCAGTGTGCGATTGCGACAAATGTGTATAAATGGGTTCTTATTCCACAGAGTTCTTTGATTGCAACCCCGTTGATGCCAAGAAAACATTATCGTAATGCGACCAACCTCGAGCTTGTATCAGCTGTCATTGATGCAGTCAGGCATCCTCCTTGTATAGTAAAAGTTGCCGAGAGTTACATCAGGGATATCTTGAAAAATCAAAAGTTTGTTGGATTCCATTGGAGATATGATCAAAGAGATTGGATATCTACTTTTTGTCATAGACTTGAGTGGAAAATGAAATGCGAACCAATAAAGCAAGCAACCGCAAATCACTTGGCTCAAGTAATTGCAAACGATTTGGAAAAAGAGCTATACATTACGACAAAAGAAACCCCAATTTTTATCACTTCGCCTCCTTCATTGGCAAACTTTGTTGATGAAATTTATGAAAATATTTCAAAAATCAACAAAAACTTTATAAAACCGACAGAAAGTGTTGAAATGTATCTCACAAAACGACACCAAGAATGCTGGAATACAAATGGATGGTTGATACCTGAAGGAATAATTTCCTTGTGTGAGATGGAAGTGATGATTCGAAGCGAGTGGTTTTTCTATTCGCAAAAATCTTCGTGGTCAAGAAATATTCGCCCATTCCGTTTTAGCGTTGATGAAAATGGAAAAATCAGTAAACGATATGAAAAAAACATTCTTGAACTAATATGATTAAAACACAGACGTGTTTAATATCTGCAAAAGGAGAGACCACAACACCTTCTTTTACTTAGACTGTAAATACATTGAAAAATTTAGTTTTAAATAAGCGTAATTGTACTTTAAATTCCGAATCAAAAGTTTGCACTTTTTTTTACATTGCAGCTTGAAATGCATCTTTAAATTATTTATTGATACAGCTTTATGATTTGTCTTTTCGATGTGCTCAAAAAAAGTATCCCTCACGTACTATAGTATAGAGCAGAATTCTGTCTTTGTGTAAGCTTGTTTTTTGCAACAAATTACTAAGCGCAAAAAACGAAACTGACACAGCTGACAAATATTGCGGAGTGGGTGTTGGGATGGTGTCGATGACGTCACAACCAAAGAATAAATTTTTGAACATTGGTCTTTTAACCCATAAAAGTGACTTAGAACTCAAGCAAAAACCAGCAACCGACTCGTAAACTTGCAAAAAAATGTACTTTTAAGAAGGACTAAGCTGACGTCTTTATAAGCATTTCGCGGGATACTAAAAAGCTATTTTCAGAGAAGGGACGATCGTGATCTTCAGCATCAGATCATGATTTTCAAGATCAAGATCGAGATCTAATCTTGATCTTGAAGATCACGATCATTCAGTGATTTTCGAGACCATATTTTTTTGTGATCTTGATCTTTAAGATCACTGAAAATGGTGTTCTTGCCCATCTCTGGCTACTTCTGATGCAAAAACTTCTATAACAATTTGAGGTTGATCGGCGTCGCAACAACCATTTGTTTTTGGTCTTATTTTTACTGCTTCTTTTATTGGGTCTCAAATGTAACTCTGTTTTGTAATGATGTGTAGTGGACCAGGGGCGTCGTAATACTATCCCGTAGCTTTTCAATTAAAGAGCAGAATATCTAGTTTAACATTCCAAAAAAATTTTCCGTGAAATGGCGAACAAAGAAAGCAATTTTAAATATTTTTTGAGACGCTGTTATTGTTAATTTGGGAAAACAGACTCAGGTTATAAGAAGGCTAAGGCCGGTGAGCGGTTCCAATAATGCAATCTAATGGGTCGGTGGTTTTTAAGCATTTCGAATCTGCTTCTCATTGGCTAACTCAAAAACTGTTTGCGTTTTATTGTGTTTTTACTGTGACAGATCCAGAAGCTTTAAGGTTGAAAAATCAGGTTTTAAGTTACAAAAAATAAAATATTATAGTACTGATTTGAGGCCCCAACTTACAAAAAAGTGGTATTTAGGCGTATTAAAACAATTTTATAAAGGTGGAGGGATACGCAGACAAAAAGTTTGTGGACCGATAGGCTGATTTTTTAAAATGAGGATTAAAAGACCAGGACCAGGGCACATACGTGCAGCCAAGGAATGGAAGCATTGGAGCCACGCCCATATCTCCGACGTATTTTTGATCCAATTTCTGTTTAAACTACACCTGATTTAGAAACGGGAATTAGTTATGTTGAAAAATCGTCTATTCAACGCAACATTTTGTTACTTTTCTTACAATTACTGTTTGCTTGGTACCAAATTTTTCAGAAGGGATCTTTGGGCGTTGCTGCTCTTATTTTTGTAGTTGTCACTATATGAAAGAATGCCTTAATTCACTCAACCTCGTTAACGATGTTTAGTCTCTTTTGAGTCTTGTCAATTATCAAAATTATTCGTTTAAAACAGAAACGCTTATCCTTTTAAAAGGGGACTCCATGACTCCAACTCGTGAATAGTTTCCTGGGCAGATTTTCTGTCGCTTGCACTCTCAAGAGGGTAACAGTAGGAACATGATTTTATGTATTGTCAAACTATATTCATTGCAACATCAAAATAGGAACTTGTGCACCTATAACTTAATGCAAACAAGAGAAGTCATCCTAGAATAGCTTTAGGGGAGAGCGGGGCATAACGGGACGCCTAAGGACTTTTGTTAATATTTCTTAATATAAACAATGTTTGTGCCCAA
This sequence comes from Trididemnum clinides, assembly GCA_963675345.1. Classification (NCBI taxonomy): domain Eukaryota; kingdom Metazoa; phylum Chordata; class Ascidiacea; order Aplousobranchia; family Didemnidae; genus Trididemnum; species Trididemnum clinides. The sequence continues at coordinate 9,608,621 of OY776301.1, forward strand.
TTTTGGTATTGCTGTATCTGCATGATACCATAGTACCTACAAACAAAGAATCATCGCGGTTGCTGACGACCACGGAAAAGGAGAGCTAAAAAACAAATTTTAAAATTTGTCCCATTTTGCCCCGCACTTGGAGCATAATGGGACAAATGTCCCGTTATGCCCCAGGTGTCTCTTTCACTTCAACTGTTGCTGTAAACCTAGTCAAATCATAATTTACAGTTATGAGTATGTTTATTTAGCTATACAGTAGAATTTGCCTATATCGACAGTTCGTCTATATCGACACATTATTGTCCTATCTTTCACGTGCATTCGAGTTCGCCTATATCGACTTCGGCTATATCGTCAGTTCGCCTATATCGACACTCTTTTTTGTCCCCCAGAGCATGTTGTTCGTTTATAGTGACACTGACAGGACTCAATTTTCTTTTTACAGCAGGACGTAATTTCACAATTTAGTACAAAAGGGTTAACAGCTGCGAGAAAAATTTTGCAGAAAAGAATTTAGAATTCCATCTGTACTGTAGTTGCAAAAAGAGACTGACGATTGACGAAACAATACAGAGTATCGACAATTGTTGACGTATTAGAAATTAGACTGAAGACAAACAACCAAGAAGTGTTGCCCACAAAAGTTCAGCAACACGTGTTTGAACAAACTGTTACAAAAGCAAAACAAAAAAAACTACCAATTTTCTTGCTATAGCGTACCGTACAGTGTAGTAACGTCGTATTGCTCCGCATTAGTACAATACATTAGTACAAATGCAAAATAAAAAAAGTCATTGTAGACTAATTGTATAATTTTCTTTCTAGAAAAAAGTTCAGAAGAAAAATATACAGTACACTATACAATGGAGCTTTCTATTATAAATGCTTTCGATTGAATTGTTTCCTAACTTTCCTTGCTTGACCTGAAAATTTTTTGGGGGGGCAAGAGGAAATTTTGGGGGGGCAATTGCCCCCCAAAAAGGTCCTGGCTACGCGCCTGGCCTACATAGTACAAGCAGAGTCGAAGTTGCAACTGACATTTCTAATCACACTACGATCTAAGCGTAAATTGCTGGGTGTTGAGCATTTGACATAGACAAGCAAAGAGGCAAAAAGTGTCAATGGATTGTAAAAAGACAGTGATGAGGCTATAGTAATTGACCATGAGATTCATCTCTTCAGCTAAAAAATTTTTGCTGCACACAACCATATGGCATATTATATACAATTTAAGCCTGAGATGCATTTTTTATCACTAAAGCTTGCAAACAATTTATCTCTCATCTAAGGACTGGTCTTCTACGACAAACTTGAAAGGTTTGTTTAAAATCTAAGTCTCTGCCAAAAAATTAGGCTGAAAAAAGTTGAAATCTAAACAAGAGCAATGTCCACAAGCTTGATTAGAAACAATGCAGAAATCCTTCAAATCAAAATATATATACGGTATATGGTTGTTATCATGCAGCCTTCAAACCCTTCAAATCAATATTATCATGCAGGTTGGAGCTCATAAAACATAAGGTAGAATTACAATTGAGAAATTAAACAAGCTATTGTTATTGCATTAAATATCAATGGAACTAGTAGCACATGATAACATAGCAAGACTAGTAGTATTACAAAAGTTTGACCTGTCAAGTTTATGCAATTTGTTTTCAGATTAAAGCAATTTCAATCACAGGCAGTCAGTACTGCAAACATGTTCACAATACCCAAGTCACTGTATTGCATTATTTTGCTTTTTTATTACCATGTAGCATATACCCAGAAGACAAAATTATTTAAATAAGTAAACTGTCAACTAACAGCATTGTTTCTGCCCAAAGATTTTTTTACGGCATTTATAGTTTGACGTTATAACTCAAAGAAATCCAAAAACATTACAAACTAAATTGTATATTTTTGTGCAATATCTCCTAAGCAATTTCAGGATTAAAAGTTATTGCCACATTAAAATTATTTTTTATCTACAACAATTATAGTCACACTGAAAAAATATCTCATTCTTAATCACTAACAAATTTTGTACACAAATCACATTTATAAAACCCATTCCCTCTATAGTCTGTGCAGTTTTCATGAGACCAGTCCTCACATTTGTGACACTAAATCCAATCTTCTTTGGGTGGATCTTCATATAGTTCACCACAAACAATGCACTGATATTCTTCAAAAAAACGTGGTTGATGGCGTTTGGATTTGGAACACTTGTGTTTATGTTCTAGACCAGCATTGCACTGTTCTTTTTTAGAAGATTTGAAGTGATTTTGAATGGAAATTTTTTTTTGATATGGCGAACTTGTTAGAAGTTCTGATTGCTTTCCTTTTCTTTTTCTGCTTTTTATCTTACCACGAGGTAAAGGAGAAATGTCAATTACATTGACTTCAACATGTGTATTGTTTTGATAACTTGCAACAGCAGACGTGCTTTTCAAATTTTCTCTGGTTGTATTAGTAGTTGATTGAAGTGCTTCTGCTATTGTACTAGTGCTTGCACGATCAGCAGAAAAAGTAAGCACATCTTCAAAAATGTTATCATCATTGCTGGTTTGGGGTATAAGCATTTCAGGAAAGCTTTTTGAATTTTCACTGGTTGCATTAGAAGTCCATGGAAGCGATTCTTTTGTCTTGCTAGTGCTTGCATGATCTGCAAAAATATTTAGCAGTCCTTCAAAATAACTTTCATCACTTGTTTGGGATATTGGCATTTTTGTAATGATCGACTGTGAAAAATCTTCATTGCTTTCACAATTTGCAGAAAAAATACTTTCCAAATTAATTTCTGCAGCATTTGCAGTTGATTGAATTTATTCACTTCTTCCAGAGTCTACTTCATTAACACTAAAGGAATGCAATGTGCCAATGCCATCGTTTGTTAGAGGCATTTCTAACTCTGTTACAGTTGACGGGGAAAAATCTTCATCACCAAAAATGTCTGGATTGAAGGGAACAATTCCTGCAGATCTGAATCCATTTACTGCTTTTTGAACCGTAGCAACTTGTTCATAAGCATGGCAAAAAAGCTCACACAATTCCCAATTGCTGACTCGCTTTCCAGGGTTGCTGATTAACCATTTGTCTATTTCTCTGTTGTAAAAAGTTTTTAAAGGTCCAAAAAATGTTTTATCTAATGGTTGTAACTTATGTGAAGTGTGAGGAGGGATAGAGAGCATTATTATATGGTTTTCTTTAGCAAAATTAATGGCGTCTAATGACAAGTGACTGGAATGATTGTCAAGAATAAGCAATGCTTTCTTATCGACCCTTGGGCAAGCATGCTCCTTGAAGTGAAACAACCATTGCAAGAAAATGTTGCTATCAATCCAACCAGATTTTGATGTATATCCCTTTGAACCCTGTGGAGCACCTTTCAATAATGCAGGATGCATTCTTTTCCTGGGAAATACAAAAATTGGTGGAATGTAGTTACCAATGGCATTCATTGAGCAAACAGCAGTTACTGTTTTCCCTCTTTCAGCGCTGGTAATACGACCAACTTGCTTTGCACCTTTTTTAGCAATTACTTTTGAAGGTTTTTGAACACATGTTATCCCTGTTTCATCAACATTATAAATCATATTAGACGTAATTGTTTCTTTTTGTAAGATTGATTTAAGCAAATCAAAGAATCTTTTTACTTGTGTTCTATTAAAGCCAATTGCACGATTAAAACTTGTAGCTTCAGGTTGACGTATACTAAGCTCTGGATGTCGTTTCAAAAACCCAGCTAGCCAGTCTTTTCAAGCTTTATGGTGGGCATTTCTAAAAGGCACATTAATGTGATTTGCTTTTGCAATATCAAATGCAAGCTCACGTAATAATTCTGGTGTCAACCCAAAAAACATATCCTGTAATTTCTTGGCATGTTCTACTAGTTGATTTTCTAGAGATGAGGTTAAAGCTGGTTTAAAATTTCCCAAATCGGTAGTTCCTGGATTTCTGATTTTTTTGTTCACATGCCTTTCGAGGGTGCTTTTTGGAACGTTATAGAGAGTGGCTGCTTTTCTGATTGAAAGGTTGTTTTTCTTTATTCCTTCAATTGCTCTGAGCATACTACTTTCCAACCAATTACACCTAGTAGTTTTTCTAGTATAATTTCTAACCATGATGAATCAGAACATCCTAAACAAAATTTTAAAACGAAAGAAACTTGTAATCTTTAACCAACTTTTATGTTTAAATGAAGGCTTATAAAAAAACACAGTGACAATTCAATTTCCTATAGGTAGGAAAAAGGTGAGACCAATTATGAGCTACTTTTCTGTTGCTGATATTTAAAATATAATGTATATGCGCAAATGATTGAATTTTATGAAAAAGAGTCAGACTACATGAGCCATGTAAAAGAGGCTGTAAATAAACTAAACTTCTACAGTCTTGGACAAAAGTTTATAATATCTGCTAAGTATTGTTAAATTTTAACTTTAATTAAGATATGAAGAGATAAGCGTTTAATTTAGTCTTTTTTGTATATTGTCAATTCAAATTGTAAAATGTCAATCCAACATACGCATTCATTAAAAATACTTGTTTTAATAATTATAATGTCATTCGAAGGAAATAGAGCAAAAACAATAGCGATACATATTGATTTTCTTTGAATTACACTAAAAATGTGGAATATTATAAACTTTTGTCCGAGACTGTAAATACAAAAAAGTTAATTTCATGTTATAAAGAGCAGTCAATGTTTGACAAAATTTTAAGGCTACATACAAAAAAGTATTTTAATGTAAGTTTACAAACTAAATAAGCAAAGCTTTGCCTATAAGCCTGTAAAAATTATCCGTTCATAGACTTTGAACACTACAAAATCTTTTACATGCTATTTTAAAGCTTTGGGAGTCTATAAGTATAAAGAGCAACACAAATTACTTTCAGTCTTGAAGTAGAGGATGAACTAATAGACAGACTCTCTGGGCCAAATGTAACCATGAGGGCACTACAGCATGTGGTTTATAAAAGACAAAACCAAGTGGGTTTATGTTCCAGATAGTCAAATTATTGTCACTTTTAAAGTTTGAAATTGCAGCATGATTTTTATATTTATTTATTTTTATATATATTAACTTTTATATTTTAAAAGCTTTCTTTTTTTTTAATGTTTTTAAACACAGGCTGTAGTATATTATATAAATGATAGTGAAGAAGCTTCATTGTTTAAAACCAATTACTTTCTAGGCCCATTAGCAGCAGTTTCTTTTAATTTAAAGCATAGGTATGTGGAAGAGTTGATTAAACAATAATTGCTTCCTTCTACAAGATTTAAAAGTGACTGCTGCAAAAACTTTAGTTTTGAAATCAAATGACCTTTTTCTTTTGAACCTATAACGGTAGGTCAAGTCGGGTCAACTTAAAAGAAGAAGCCGTCACCGGTTACAAACGAAAAAACTATTTCCTGACCCCTAACCCTCACCCCAACTCCTTGTCAACTCTAAACCTCATTAATACTACAGTTAGGGGGTCAGGAAATAGTTTTATTTATCATTCAAATTGGTCCATTACTCCATAACCAGTGACGGCTTTTTCTTAAGTTGTCCCGTCAAGTCCCAGTTGAGTACCGGTAGGCACTGAATTACTTTGGTTTATTTTTGCATTTTAGCAGAAAAGTTGAATATCAATAGATTGAGTAAAGGTATGGTTATGAGAAAGGTCTAGATAAACCGTTTAGATTACCTTTTGCTACTATTCTTGGGCCCCCGACCCTCATTTAACTCTGCGAAGTCAACCCTAACCTCAACAAATTTAAAACTTTAGTGCCTAATTAACTTTAGAGCTAGCAATTAGTAGATATACACATGGCTTTTTTACAGGCCCCAAACACTAGACCTAGGTCACTACATTCACAGAATCATGATAGGTTTGATTTTTGTATTCTACTTATGAAAAGCACCCCTACAGGCCTACATAATAACACTGACATAAACTAAGTTGCTCTGCGCTAGAAGTAAACCTCAGTAAGCACTTTCCCAAAATTAAAACAGCAGAAACTGTCCCATTATGCCCCAATAACAGTGTCCCGCAATGCCCCAAGATAGTAGTCTAGTTTAAACCCCCTTAAAATTTTGTTACGAAAAGTTCTACCATCGAATTACGTCTTGTTCCCGAAAGTAATAAATTATCTGACATTTGGAATTAGCGGTGACGTGAAAACAGGCAACAGTTTATTTTGAGACTAATTTATTTGCTGGAAAAAATTGTATCAACACACTAACTTATATGTTCTGCTTAGCACCGCCATTACTGTTTTATCTGCAGTCAGGCCGTTTTCCTAAAAAATAGATATTGTGGTAACCTACCAAATATATTTAATTTGGAGCTCAGGAGTTAATACTCAAGAAATAATCGCTAAGTCCCGTTTTGCCCCGCGTCCCGTTTTACCCCGCTCTCCCCTAATATTGTAATCGATAAGCGATCACCAAGCCTGTCAAATATGTACAAAAATTTAAACAAAAATAGTCTACTTGATAGCTGAAAAAGACAGCATTATCATGTAGTTGGATGCTTAATGCTATCTACGCTACGTACATCTTTGCATAAAGTTTGTTGAGTTTAAGAACGCCTTTGCAGAAAATAGGGCACAATAATCGTTGCCAGAACTTCAGAAACTCGGGAGAAAGATATAATCTATGCCCAAACCCCCATAATGTTTTCTTTACTCAATAAGCGGTAGTTTTGTTTCGGAACGAAAATTGGCTATTTCAAAATACATTAACTTTTTAATTAATGTTAATTTAATTGTTCTCACAACTATCCATTGGGTGAAGCCCTCTCAACCAATATTCTTAATCTTAACATGCGGACAGTGGGCCTTGCGGTCGACGCAGGCAGAGCTGGCTAGTACTTTATAAAATTGTACCTAAACATCTATTGATTAGATGCATTGAACTTTTGCAGCAATTTTTAATAAAACAATTTTTGTTCGAGAGTGTTCTTGTTCAAAATAAATGAAAAAACTTACGCAAGAGTTGCTAGTTACAAAGACATCTTTAGGGTTGTTAAGATTTTGAAAAGCAGTTTCAAATTCTTAGTAGTCGCAGTTTGTTACGTAACGGTACTTGGACCTAAATAACGATATATATCGATAAAAAAACTTTGAAAATAGTGCTTTTTGGAAAAGCACGAGGCACTTGAAATTTTTTGTTAAAATTTCAGAAAAGCGAAAGTTTCCCTTTATGCTAATAAGTAGGGTCATTTCTTTTTTGACGTAAAAAAATATATTTTTGACTTTATTTTAGCAAAATTTTGACTTTATTTTGACCTAACCGCTTTCGCCTATTATTTATGTCTGGTTGCACTTTTTTGATTAAAAATGTTTTATAATCCGCAATTTACATAAGTTTTTAAAGAAGAAGGTAGCCTACTTTAAACATTTTCTCAATCACTCAGTGTTGAAGCTAATGCAACAAAGCGACGCATGACGTCAAAACCTAGGATAACGAGCCATTGTGTGTGCCGGTATCAATTAGTGTGTAATACAAAAAATGCGTTGTTATCGCAACCGTACTGTACATTAACAGTCTGTCTATGATGTTTTTAACGAAAGCCACACAGTATAATTACCAGGACTTTTTATTGTAATACAGCATCATATACTTTTTTACGTTCTTAACATCAACATTTCTGTCTTTTCTCAGTAATGTACTGAGCATAGAAAACGACCTCTCAACAGCAGCAGAGATTGGCTGGGCTTTTTGCAATAGTGCGTAGCTGGTTGGGTCAATTGTCAAGTTGGGACAATTTATTATTGTTTCTAAATCAGAGTTGGATAGTCGTTTTTTAATGTAATTTTTAATTGCGCACGGATCATCATCGAATTGCATATTCTTCAGCAGTCCGTATGCTTCGGTTATCGTGCAGGCACTTCCTTCTAAGAACTCTACGTTGGCTAGAGTCCGGTATTGATTTATTTTAACCAAGTCCTGCACCAAATCTTCCACATTGATAGCGTCTTTTGCTCTGCTGACTAGAGGACTGCACTTGTCCAATTGTTGACAATGGTACGAACAGCTGGAAGGTTCTCACTGTAATATAAGGCAGCTCTGAGCCAAGTTGCCCATCTTGTCATTACAGGGTCAGAAGAAGATGGCGGACCAGCATCATGAAAATCTTTCTTGCAATCTTTGTTTTTGATTGTTGCTGCCTTGATTGTTGCTATTATTTCATCAATATTTTTTAAATGAGCACGCACACGCATAGCGCAGTTATGTACTGTAGTAAGTGCGCAACGCAGGTGACATACATCAAAGAAGGGTATAATTTCTTTAATGTCTTTTCAGCCAAAGACATGTACCGAGCAGCATCAGTCAAGAACAATGAAAAATTCTCGCGTTTTATTTCAAGTTGTCGCAATATGTTATTGACAGTATGCAGAATAATACTGCTATTAACATTGCTACCGCTGTCAAGTGGATGGCAATCAACGAGGAATGTCTGATTTGGGGCATCTAAGCTGCCCACAAGCACACTAATATACTTTTGTTTAGCAATCTCTGCTTCATCCACAATTTAAAAAATTTTTTTGTCACGAAGTAATTCTTGAATTTGTTCTTCTTTTTGGGATGCTAATTTAGCAACACATGTCCGGGCTGCAGTCTCCAAAGGCTTTAAATATTTTTCCCATTGTAGCAAACAGAGACTTTAAAGAAGGATGGTTCAGTTTATGAAGTGGGATATCTGCAGCTAAGAATGAAGAGACAACCTGTTCCTTGAAGTTTACTTGATCAAGTCATAAAAAGGTTTGCTTACTTTGGGATTTGCTCTTCATATCCAATTTTCTTTGGCGTTGCTTACTTTTTCGGTGTCTTTCCACAAAAAATTTTTTGTCGCATTTGACTAACACGTCGCAAAGATTGCATCGCAAGTCGCGGGCAGGAGTCGCCGAAAACTCATCCGGATATTCCTGGCAAATTTGCCTAACTTTCGCTGTAGAAGATTTGGCTTGTTTAGGCATTCTTTGCTTTGCAAAATACGACTTAAAAAGACCACGTGTGAAGAGCGCAAAGGTTTTATAAGAATAGATTAATTGTCTAACAATTATGTGTTTATGCATCAACAATGCAATTCGATGCATAATAAGTGCTATTTCCTTCTCAATTACCGCACGCATTTTTACCATTGCAACTATTTGAGAAGTTTAAAATGAAATAAAACTGCGCATAAAATTTCAATAGCAGCTCAAAAATTGAAAAAAATATAAAAAAATCTAAATTTGTTCGTTTTTGTAAGGAAATTTTTAATGAAGACAATTTTGACAAGTTTTGACATTATTTTGACTTATAAAATCTAGCAAAACAGACTCCTGAACACCTGAAACGAACGTTAGTACATGTTTGATCATGTAACAAGGTCGTGAAAAAATTTTGACTTTATTGACTTTAGCAGGCCCTACTAATGAGCAATTTTTGTTTTTTTTTGCAATTTAGAGTCATTTTGGCCGCAAATTAGATCTAATACTTGCACAAAGCTACTGGATTACTTTAGCGCTACAACCTGTAAAAATCAGAATACTTCTATTTCTTCTTGGTTGCTTGTTGAAATGCCTTGTTTTTGCCAGTCATCGCAGCATTTCTTTCTATTTGTTGATCAATGTCAATATCATCTTGTTTTGCTTCTGACATGAGTAGAAGATCGATCGCTTTGTATCGTTTCAATTGCATCAGCTGCTCCTATATTTCTGAGTTTGCCTAGGGTACTTTAAAACGGTCTCCGATGATTTTCTGAGCAAGTAGTATTTCAATTTTAAGTTGACGAATGTTCATCCAGTTGGCGCACATATTATTCAGTTGGTGCTGCGCATTCTAAAAAAAGAATGCGCAACACGAAATAGCAAGAATTCATTCAATGTAGCGCTAATAATATGACTATTTAAGATGATATTTTTTTGCTTGTCTCTCTTGCGTGTAAGCAGAAACTTAAATACCAAGGGTTGAAGGTTTATTGTGAGGTCTATTTTCCTTTAATTTTCCGATCAAAAGTAGATGCTGACGCTGGTTGATCTGGTTTCAATCCTTCTTCTTTTCACTGTACCAATATTTATTCAAATTATTTGAACTTGAATTGTAAGGGTAGATAGCGATTCTATAGTTTAAGTAATGGAAAAAACTGCAATCTCGAAGAATGGGAAATTTTTTTCATAATCTAAACAACCCTAATCAACAAAATTTAATGCTCTAAAAGTAAAGTCCTATATTGATATAAATTTCAAAAATAAAATTATCTTTTTTGATTTGTTAGGTCATAAAACATAGCTCCAGTTGTTATCCTACTGTTGACGATCTTCAACTCAGTCAAAATTTAGTTAACTAAGTGTTTCTATTTATTTTTTCAACAAACTAAATTTACTGCAAAATCCTTTTATAAATAGGCGCAAAAAATGAAGCAAAAACAAAAACCGTTCACACTTGCGGTAAAAGCTGGCGAGAAAATGCGACCCAAAAACCAGCTGTGTATTGTTATTATTCTTGAACCGAAACTTACTCTAAACCGAACTCAAATTGTTAAGATTTTAACCCTAATCTCTAAAACTTGATTCTGGTGAACCCGAGCTAAACCGGAATAAAAATTTTTATAAAGCGTTGAATCTTAACTGAACCGACAAAAATGAATTTTGGTAAACCCGAACTTAAACCAGAGCGATATGTTTGTCCGACGCGCCGATTTTCAATATATAAAACCAGTGGTTCTCCAAATTTTTTCGATGCGACGCATTTGAAAAAAGGCGCAAGGCTTTGCCGCGCTCCAGACAGCATCCTAAGGTTTTAGTTTGCGTAATGCAAGATAGATGTGAAGCAAAATTTAGATAACTGTGGTTTTGCTCCGGAGATTTTGTTTCTGGTCTGTCATCTTCAGTCGTAAAGTTACGCTCTTCTCAGGTTGTAATTCATCTTTCCTCTTTTCGCTCAATTTACGACCGATTCCTTTAGCATTTATTTATTTTGCGCCAATTAAGTTAAAATTGTGTAACTTGATTCTTGAGAGTAACAAGTCAATAACTACAATAGTGTTTTTGTCAAATTTTGTATGACTCTGCTTTCGTAAAAATACGAATTTAAAAGAAAAAAGATAAGGAATCTAGGTTCAGAGCTCCTTTGACCGAATAAAACAAGAGTTATTGGCACAACACCAAATTATCGTGCGACGCCCTTGGAAAATTAAAACGATACCCCAGGGCGCCGCGACGCACAGCCTGAGAAACACTAGATCTAGGAATATGAACACTGCGTTGAAGTTATCATGGTGCCGTGTAATGATATTTTTACGTCGGTTGTCAATCGGGGTGTTCCTGCATCGTAATTTTGTCTTTTTAAAACATAGTACTCTCTGCACTTACGTACGTACGCGCAAGATGGATACGTTACAATACCAACATAGCAGTAGGTGAAAAAACCTGTTTTTTTAGCAATGCAAAAGCAGGTTGCAATACTTCTGTATAGTCGTTTTCCGAGCCAGATTTGATCTTAACCTTTTAGAATTATTATTAAAGTGCAGCAAAGTTAAACAAACTGACAATTTTTCAGGTTAAATCTTACTGCAATCACAAAAGGAATCCGCATCTTTACCATAACAACCCGGACCATGAATTATACTCTTAAACCATAACCCAACCTATTGTAATAACTTAACGGTAATTGCCAGACTTTGGGTTAGTTTTCACTTTCGCAACTAGCTGCGATTATTCCAGGACCCAGCAATACACGCACAGCCAGAGATGCGAGGTCACATAAATAGGCATACGATTAAGAAAAGTCGTTAGTAGTATATGAAATATCTAATAGGTCATTTTATAAATTACATATCAATTACTTCGACACCCACCCCTAACCCACAACTTTACATTTATGCTTTCATGCAAGTGGTGATATAAACGGAAAAAAGTTTGCAAAATTATTGACTGTTTCAATCGTGAGCAAGTCCACTCCCTTGTGCATGCTGTAAACAGGGCAAATAAGGCGCAAGGGATTTCAAAACCTTTAAGAGAAGTATAGCTGCTATGTGCTACCCCTTCTAATGTTTTTCTACTCTATTTCTATTGAAAATCACGACAATTTTGATTTTGTAACGAGAATTGGCAATGTGAAAAAGACATCAACTTTTTATTGTTGTTCTTACAACTACCCATGTTCTTAACCTCGACATACTAATGGAGGCGCAGCAATTGTAATAACTTAACTGCAAGCGCATCATTTCAGATTAGATAGGCGACTTCCCAAAACTTTTAGATTATGCTGCCATGCACTTGATCAAATGAAGGCATAAACCAGTGATTCTCAACCTTTTTGAGCTGATGGACCACTAAAAGATAATCTACACCGCCATGGACCACTATTTTGAAACTTCACACATATGAGCTGTTAAAAGAAATTTAAGCAAGCCAGACCCAGTTGACAACAATCCCAGGCACACCGCAGCGATCTCCAGAAATCATGCGAAATGGTGCGAAATAATGATGATCTCAAAAAAAATTAAGTTCATCGCCTATCCATCTCATCAGTGTTCACAGTTGTTGCAGGTAGCCTGGTTTATGAACCTTGAGCATAAAAACAAAAGTAGTGATGTCTGGAAATATTACGTTTTTACGGTAGGACCTCTCCGTGGACCACTTGAAACGCTGCATGGACCACTGGTTGAGAATCACTGGCATAAACCCATGTGAAATTGTTAGCTGTTTAAGTTGTTAGCAAGTCCAGTTTTTAACTACCCCTTGCTGGAAACCCGGCGAGCAAGATATCGTCAGAAGCTCGAGAAAGTTTGCGAAAATATAACGGCTATGCGAAACCCCAAATAAAGTTTTCTTTTGGTCGATTCTTTTTCAAATAACGTTGGTTTCGTTTCGGAACGAGATTTGGCAATGTCAAAATAACATCAACTTTTTACTATTGCTTTCACAACTATCAATTGGGGGGAGACGGCTTGGCTGGCCGAAACTATATTACAAACCTCGTCTTTACTGAATGGGGCCATGCCAGAAACGTTGGCGCAACCGGCTACTTGTAATATAATTTTAAATCAAATGAAGTACACTAAATCTGCACTTCAACAGTTCAATGTGACTTGACCTAAACCAAACCTGATTAGGCTAACAAAAATAACCAACAAAATTCTACGTCATGCAAAACACTCTCACACACAAATCCAACGCTATGTTCTCTGCTACATGCCTACATGCTCTGCCCTAGTCTGCACAATGACAGTCATTGCAACCCATAGACAGAAGGTAAGAGAGGGCGAAGCCTTAAGCAAATTTTTTTGAGTTACCTCCTGTCACGAATAAGTAAATTTGCCCTAAATAGAATAGTTTTTATGTATGTACAGTTATTGTAATCTGTTGTTTTATTTTGCAGTGATCATTTTTATTTGTAAATCTGAATTGTCTGAAGCTCTAAACTTGCTAAACTGTTTCCAAAAAAGACCTTTTTTCTTTCGGATTTATAAATAGATTTGTAACTCACATGTCTTTCTGACGTCACAATGACTGTCTACGTGACCTAGTTTTCTATCGTATTCTAGTGATTCTTGTTTCTTCTCAAAGATTTCTTTTTTTTTATTATTATTACCGATTGCGTAATTTATTAATGGTGTTTTTTTGTGTCATGTGATGTTCTAGCAATTTCTAGATTATTTTCCGTTGTATATATAGGGCGGCGAGATTTTATTCATTCAGAGATTTAGAGAGTGTAGTTCAGAAAAAGATAGCAGAGTGTAATAAAAAGTCGTTGTTCTATGTGACTGTTGTGACAGGAATTAAGCGATTATTTTGGTAGTTTTTAGTTTAGTAAGTCTCTGATATTTATTTATTGAAGTGCTTTAGTTCTGTGTTTTGGCAAGCGAAGCAATTTGAAGTTATAAAGTGGTTTGCGAATATATTGTTCTGTTCTTGATCGAGAAGTGCACGGGTTAAAGTATCTCAGTGGAAGCCAATCTTTTCCTAGCTATTAAGTTGCAACCAAACTTAATTAATCGATTGATACTGCAAGTCGCTTCAATTTAAGAAGTAAACTGAGATTGAAATAGAATCAAAAACTCTATTGAAACGCGACACCTCCGATGTAACCAAACAAGATTTTCACAGCTCACCCGCATGCCTTTATTACAATATTTCTCAGTCAAATTAATTTAATCTCGATTTAACCGAATAGCGTTTTATTGATTTTTGTTCCCCACAAATATTGATTAATTTTCGATGCTTAAACAGTGTGGCCCACATTAATTTATTTAAGCCTCACTCTTTCTCCAACATAACCTATTGGCTTAGGGCCTACATTGACAACCTCTACTTACAGCTTATTTACTGTACCCTAGCCTACGCTGCAGCAATATTACTGTTTCGTACTTTCCAGTTTCAATGACATGCCTTTTCTGGATTGGTCTTGGCTTCATACTGTTTGGAATTGATCAGAACGATTTCAATTGGTTGATCGAGCAAATACATAACGCTTGTGCAATCTCTGCTATAAAAGAAAAAAAGCATCACGTGCTTTTTGTGTAGGTCACTAAGCAAGAGTGTCAACCTCGCGATGAAGAATTAATAAAGCGCAGACCAGAGCGTATCTGTGCCATATAAGACAAACCAACGCGATACGCTTTCACACCGATAGTTACTAGATCGTGACACAAAGTTGTTTGCCTGTTGGCCTGTTTCAAGTCAATTATCGTAATTTACTTTGTTTTTACACGAGATTAAATAGTTTTAACCTTTATTTGGAAATTTCAAAGTTGCTCTAAATAAACAAATAGCTAGCAAAAGAGTGGTTCGGGGATGTTGTGAAAGAACACGTCTTCTAAGTATACTAGCGGATCCAGGGTTACCGCAACACCTTCAGTCAGATATGTGAACAAACAGTACTGTGTCAGTAGTATGTAATATGTTTTTCGAGCCGGTTTTTGGGGAGCGCTTGTGGAGCACTCCTACGTCATTTCCTGAATTGCTGTGGCGTAGTCCTTCGTCATGAATTACTTCCTGTATTGCTTCCGATTACATTGTATAGCTTCCAATTACATTTGTATGATTTCTGTTTGTACTTGACAATTAAAAGAAAATGATTTTATATGTTTTGTGTTTTTGTTTGTTTATTTGTTTTTGGAAATGATTTTATTTGTTTGAGTTTTTGTTTTAGTTGTTTTGCAAAATGATATTAATTGTTTTTGGAAATGGTTTTATTAGTTTTTAAAAATTATTTTATTAGTTTTTGGAAAAGTTTTTGTTTGTTTTTGAAAATTATTTCATTTGTTTGAGTTCTTTTTGGGAATGATTTTATTTGTATTTGTTTTGTTCGCTTTTGAAAATGATTTGATTCGATGTTGTACCCTCGCATCAATTTCACTTTAAACGATCTCGATCTTTTAGCCTACTGCAAAAACAGCTGTTATAAACCGGAAACATTAACTTCTACGTCGTGTCTTGAAAATAGAAGTCTTTAGTACCATATCATAAACAAACTTCCTTGCGAGCGGAAGCATCAGTTGCACGTAGGCGTTCACGACGTATCTTAAAAATTGTTTTTATAAAATGATATAGCCTGGTTCTGATCGATTCTTTTTTGATTTATTGTTTTGATCTTATGATCTCCTAGAATGTTGTGTCGTTGCTTTTCTAGATGTGTTTATTGGAGATATTTTCTTTTACTAGATAGCGTTATCTTGATAATAGTTCTTCAGCTAAAAGAGTCTTTATATCGATTTTAGTAGAAACATGAAAACAATGGATTTAGTTTTATTACAATACGATCTTGGAGGAATAAAATCTAGAAAATAGCTACTTATATTAATAAAAGAAAGACAGGTGTTTGAATGACAAGGAGAAAAATCTGCTTGTTCATCACTAGCTGAAAAAATAGGGAAAAAATAATTTAACAACTTTAGTACAACCAGTAGTTTAGAAGAACGAGCAGCAGATACAATCTTGGAGGAGTGTAGATTTTAAAATAGTTATTAGTGAGACGAAAGATAGATGTTTAAATGAAAATGAGAAAACTTGCTTGTTTATCACCAGTTAGCAGCTTACAGAAAATATAATATACAACTAAGAGTTTTCTAGATCATCAGATTTGTTAAAGAATAATCACATGCAGTGGAGTGACGTTGTGAGATCTCGAGTTTCTTCCAGAAGAGCTTGCTGGAAGTAATCAGCGTGAAAGAAAAATATGAAATTTGATGCAATTTCAATCAAAAACTCTTACCGCTAGTCGTTGGTTTTACATTTTTCTTAGAGGAAAATAACCAACAGTTTTTTGGATTATCAGGTTTGCTAGAGAAAATTACATGCAGTGGAGTAACGTTGTGACAGTAGAAGTTGCTTCTAGAAGAGGTGGCGCTTGGTGGAAGAAAAAATATCAAATTTAATGCAATTTCAATCAAAAACTTTTACCGCTAGTTGTTAATTTTACGCTTTTTTAAAAGAAAATTTCAGTAGCTTGAGCCCACTTTTGGGTAAAATTTAGACAAGATTGTTTCACGTATGATAGTAAGGTAGTAAAATCGTTAGTGCAATAGTAGAAACAATCCGTAATGTTAAAAAGGAAAGATCAGAACAATGATGTTTGTTTAAGTAGTAGTAGTTCAGTTTTTATCCGGTGTTGTCCCTTAGCAGAGATGGCCGAATCCACCCATTTTTTCTGCAATTGCTCGCACTTCGTCTCGATTCAGGGCATCCTCCTTCTTCAAACCAATCTCCTCCTCCTCAACTTGCTTCTTCCAGATTTTCTTCGGTAGCCCTCGCTTTCTATTGCCACTCACTTCAAGATTCAGAGCAACCCTCAAAGCACTATCGTCATCCCTCCTCTGCACATATCCTTACCATCTAACCCATTTGTTGTTCCTAAACATTCAATAGTTTCCTTCAACCCCAGCATATCCATCTGTTCTTCAGTCTTTCTGTAAACAACGTTCTGACCGCACATGGCTTTCACCATAACTCTCTCCGTTCTTCTTAAATTGCTTTTTCGTTTTCTTTTAAACTTCATACCTCGCTTAAATCACTACTGATACTTTACATTGTAAAACCGAGAAGATTTAGCTTTAATTGTGTGCAAATCTTAAAACATTCACCTCAAATGCATAGAATTTACAGCGCTAATCATTTTTCATATGACAACCACAAACCAAAATTGTATCCTGTCATTATACTATTTTAAAATTTTTTTCTAAAATTTAGCAACTTTTAAATCCACTAGCATAAAATTCATATTTTTTCCCAATCTAATTAGCTCACCTACATAGAAACAAGCACAACTTTTAACATTAGTTGTAGGACATCAGAAAAACAAAACACAAAAATTATACTGTATTCTTATTAAACTTAGTGTTCACCATCTATTGCAAAAAGAAATTATTGATCGAATTCTTTAACTTCTCGTAAACGTTTACTAAAAACCACAAACAAAAAGCGTCATAATTCACAATTTTTATATGTAATTTACAAAAGAAATTTGACTGTGTGTTGCTACCAATTTAATACTCATTGCTTTAACAAAAATTTTCAACTAACCGTTAATTTGTAAGTACTTTATTTTGAGCAAGCATACTCCTGTATTCCCACAAATTAAAAGTCAGCTGATTTTCAAAGACTTTTGTTTCGTATAATTAAACTCTTGCACTAAGTTTTGATCTATAAGAAGTTGAAACCATTATTTGTAATTCACAACTTTCAACTAAAATAAAATTTCTCACAGCATGTTATCTCCCATCTAGCTAAATCAAGAATTTTACCAAAAACCTCGTAAAATAAATACATTAACTGATATCCATTGTACACTCCCTTACAAAAAAGATCCCGGTATACTTGGAAGAACCGGGATTTTTATGACCCGGTAAAATGTAGGGTATTATGGCAGATTTTTCAACCTTCCCACGCAGGTAAATTCCCGGTATACAGGTATTGAACCGGGATTTTTATGACCCGGTAAAATCCACGTAAAATGTAGGGTATTACGGCCGATTTTTCAACCCTCCACGCTAGTAATTTCCCGGTATACAGGTATAGAACCGGGATTTTTATTGCCCGGTAAAATTTATGTAAATCCAGGTAAAATGCAGGGTATTGTGGACGATTTTCCAACCTTTCTACACAGGTAAATTCCCGGTTTACCGGTAAAATCCACGTGAATTGTCGCGCCCGGTAAATTTATGATTTACTAGGATCATGGAAAATTCGGTAATTGCATGGAATATTTGGATGCTGATCAATCCCGGTAAATTTATGATATATTTGAATCAAATTAAAACCCATTAAATTCATAATCATTTTCTGCAAAATAATGGTATACTGGGATTATGAAACCCGGTAAAAGCATGATATATGTGAATGATTAATGCAAGATATACTTGAATTATAGTACGTTTGGTGATGATTAGTCTCTGTGAAGCATGGCGCTTTTGGTTAATGGTCAGTCTCAGTAAAAGCATGGTGTACTTGGATGATGATCAATCCCAATAAAAGCAGAGTATACTTGAATCCTAGCAAACCCCTGTAAATGCATTATAAATGCAAATCTACGGATTTATCACAATTTGAGTACACAATGCATTTACTATCATTCAAGTGTACAATGCCTTGGTTTTATACAATGAAGTACACAAAGCATTTATTAAAATTACTGTCAAATATGTTCACCATGCATTTACCACGTACAACTTACCATCATTCAAGTATATAGCATGCAATCTGCCAGGACGTACTATCGTTCAAGTATACCATGCAATTTACCAAGATTTTTCAACACTCAGCGCGATTTAACAAAACTTTCCAACATTCACGTATATCATTGATTTACCAGCAATTACCATTAATCAAGCCGCAATTACCACGCTCCTAATATACATCAGTACTTTCATTCGTAAAATCTCTTATAAATAATACTAAAGGTTCTTAATTCAACTAAAAAACGATCTGCCTAGAAAATGTATCATTTAACAGAAAGTTTATTTCAAAAAAGCAATCGCGTGCAGCAGACTGCCCAAACTGCTAATTACTGGTTTTTAATATATGCGTTTTAGTATATTATTACCTAAAAAACCTATTAAATTTATTTGTTATTATGAACCGAATGGCTATGCTATTTCAACAAAATTGGCTGAACAAAAGTTTGGGCAGCCCAGCTGTGCACTTTAATTTAACAGTTTCCTCGCATTTGAAATTTTAGTACGACAAATATTGTTAAAAAAAGCATCTCAAGACACCAAAGGTTTTTTAGAGTTTGGTTCCGGAAACAAATCTCGTACGTACTCTGCAAAAATACATTATATGATCGCTATCTTAACCACTAATACGTAATCCATGAAGCATAGCAAATACTCGTATTATGTGCAAAAACAATGTGGTTTAATTGTTTCCAATTTAGAAACAAAAAATTATTCCTAGCGCAGTGGATCTTAAAATGCCTGTGAAGATCGGCTCCGACGAACTCAATTTGGTATGTAAAATCCGTAGCATTTCGAAAGTTTTTAGCCAACCAACCAAAAGAAATTAGAGGAAGCTATGACATACTTCAACTTATATTTTCTGTTTATAATTATCCTTGCAACGTATAGAGCAATTCACCATGAGCTACACCTGTTCTTGGCGAGGAATTTATGGCCAATTAGAAAACATTGCTTTGTGCTACTTCGCTAAGGCACCACGAATGGAAAAAATATTTTTGAGGTCACAAATACAGTTGTATTGGTAGTCTTCTTATGACACAGTTGCCCTGAAGAGACTTGATAGGTCGAAACAGGCCTGTAACTGCCATACTTCAAATATTGAATAATAAATGCCACAGATAAAATACTTTCATGATTACATCATTGAAAACATAAATAATTTCTCAAACCTTTGATGGCTTCCATTTTTTTCTGATCCAGAGGCTGCTTCGCAGATACTATTTTTCCGTTAACTTTTGCACCTAGGCAACCGTTTGCCAAAATATCTGTTGAAAGCGTTAACAAAGCGATTAGTAGGCTTGCAAGAAAACGCAGCAATATATGAAGAATTCAAAACTTTATAACAACTCCACAGTCACCTATAACGAATGAACAGGATGCTATACTTTATAATTATAGAAAAAAATGACAAAATTAAAACATCGACGACAGGGTCTAGTAAATGAAACTGGTTACGGTAGCAGTCATCGTGAGCTTTAACCTGACGATGGCAAAGTTCTTGTGTCTTTCGAAAACATACTTTGAGGCGATGCTCCCATTGAGTTGCAGTAGTGGTGATACAAGTGAATGGTGCTAGTACCATAAGTCACTAGAAAGTGGGTCTTAACATAAATTTGTTGTCGTATAGCAAAAATACAGGGTGGGTAAAACAAAAAAAAGAACAATTGACAAATATGATCGCTTTTCGTTAGTTGCAAAAACAAAATAATTTACATAAATTTTGAGCAATTGATTGAAAAGTAAATAGATCTTACCAGGATAGGAAGTAAAAATTGCCTCGAGCAGGTCATTAGTTAATTTGTTTATTGAAGAGTGGTTACATCTTTCCACCAACGTCAAAGACAGAATTATTTCTCCATCACGATCATAAAGCTTAAAGTATACTAAATTTAGTTACAGCTATACAAAGCAAATAAAATGTGAAGCAAGCTACTTAGCACGTAAAAAAGAACAAAACATAACCTACATCGTGGGCGATCTCAGGTCTTCTTTGTGTAACCTCTGTTTGCCGTACACATATGTCTGATGTTGTAAACTGAGTCACAGCGTTTTCGAAGTTTTTTACGATTCGGGGTAGCTCTAAAACAGTAGCATTATTAATCATTCACTACACAGCAGCACAAGTCAACAACGCAATGGAGTAAGTCTTAGCGGCATTTTATTACAACTATGATCAATCACGACCCCCAATTATTTTTGCCATGTACAATTACTGCATTCTTTCACAACGACTTAAATAATAAACCAAGACAAGCAGAATGTTAAACATTAACACCCATCCTAGGTCAAATAATAAAAGTAAGCCATAAATTGCATTACCAATTTTGCACAAGTTCGATATGTTGTTGCTGTTGATTACCCGACCCCTTCCGAGGGATGGGGGCATGGCGGAAGACCATGGAGCCCCAGAAGCCGGGCAACTCCCCAGGGTCTGGACCAGAGGTCATAGAGAGACAGAGGGTCGCCAAAGAGTGAGCGGCGCAAAGAGTCCGTAGCTGGACAGTGCAGAATGAAATCAGAGGTGTCCTGGGACGGGTGTCCACAGGCGCTGCAAGAAGAGTTCTCGATTCTGCCAATCCTAGAGAGATAGGAACCTAAAAGAAGGCTGTGTCCGTTGCAGCGAAGACGAGAGAGGACACAGCGAGCATGACGAGGGAGCACAAATTACTCAGTGGAAATTGAGGGAACCTGTGTGTCAAAATACTTTGAAGAGACAGTACGCCTCCAATCCGAGAAAAGACGAGAGTGGATACGAGAGATAAGAGGAGAGAGACTACAAGGGATTGCGGAAGGCGCAAGTAGTGCACCCCGTCTGGCCAGCTCATCAGCCGCGTCGTTCCCCAGGAAAAACGGGGGTCTGGGGACTCATTGTAGTGTAATAGAACAAAAGAAGATAGAAGACAGTTCCTGCCAGATCTGCCACAGAGTTTGAGATAAGAAGAAAGATGGAGGAGAGGACAGAATGAAAGTCAGATAGCAGGAGAAGAGAAGTGGCAGACTTGTTGGTGCTGCCGAGACCAGCAAAGAGCGTGCAGAATGGCGCAGGCTTCAGCGGAAAAACTGGAGCATACTGGGTCTTCCGAAAAGGAAAGAGTGGCCTCAGTGCCACAGAGAGAGCAGTTTGCAAGAACGCCGGAGCCGCCTTTGCTGAAAGGAAAAGGAACAGAGCCGTCTGTCCGAAGCGCCAGATCATGAGGGGGGAGAGAGTCAAGGTGGGCGAGAGCCGCACCTTGGCGAGAAAGAGGGGGATTAGAGCGAGGGCATGGAGTGGAAAGGGTGGACTCCACCTTGAACGAAAGCAGATTCCAAGGAGGAAAAAGAGGGCAAGCAACAAGAGCCTTCCTAGAACAAGTAGAAGGAAGCATGAGCAGGTGAGTGGGTGCAAAAGCTCTCCAGGACGATCTGCTGAGTCTTGGTTTCACTCCTAATCTTGCCAAACCTGAGATAGGAAAGGAGGTTGCGAGACGAAGAGCCCGCTCATAAGATAAAAGAGTGAAATGAGTCAGAGTGACTCGTAGGGGAGGTAGAGAAGCCTCGGTGAGAAACAGAGGATAGGGGAGGACGAGAGGCAGCCGGTGATGGCGCGACTGGCCGCTCGGTGAAGGCGTTCCAATTTGGTGATATTGGTATCGCGTAGGAAAGGAAACCATCCGGGTGAAGCGTAAGTGAGAAGGGAACCAAGAAAAGATTTATACAGAACAGAGAGGGACTCCTTAGAGGGGCCCCATGAGGAAGCAGAGATACAGCGTAAGGCCTTGAGACGTGGGAAAAACCCGGCCTTCAGCGAAGATACATGCTTAGAAAAGGGAAGAGTGCGGTCGAAGGTGACCCCAAGAAAAGGTGGAGTGGGATTGAAACGGAGGCGGGAGCCGAGTAGGAGGATGTTGGGCTGGAGATTAGCCTGGTGGGGATCCACTGAGAAAAAAGGAGGCCTTACATTTGCTCGGATTGAGAGGAAGACACCAGTACTTAGACCAGCGCTTCAATCGAAACAGAGCTCCTTTGTGTGGCCTCCACCGCAGTAGGGACCGAGGGGGAGGAGGACCAAATAGCCAGATCGTCAGCGTAAAGAGAGCAGCTGACAAAAGAAGGCAGAGAGGCCGGAAGATCATTAATGGGGAGAGAGAAAAGTACAGGGCCAAGAACGGATCCTTGCGGAACACCTCGACGGACTCGAAAGGAACGACTTTTGTGATTTTGAAAAACCACAGAAGCGCGCCTATCAGAAAGCAAAGATTGAGTCCAACGAGCAAAGCAAGGAGGGAGGCCAGCCAAAATAAGTTTGTGGAAAAGAGTGGGATGCCAGACAGAGTCAAAAGCTTTTGAGAAATCGATAGTAGTCAGGATCGTCCGAGAGCCCGGCCTGGGTTTGTTAAACCAATTCGAAATGGACTGAGAAAGGTACAGAATTTGATCGAGTGTAGACCGTCCAGGGCGGAAACCGGCCTGGCGGGGAGAGAGAATGGGATTAGATTCCAGAAAAAAGAGAAGACGGGATAGAATGATGCGTTCAAACAGCTTTGATACGCAGGAGGTGAGAGAGATAGGCCGGAAGAAAGTAGGAGAGTCGAGAGGTTTTCCCATCTTATGTATGGGAATAATAGAAGATGTCTTCCAGATGGAAGGAAAGGAATGTGAAGACCAAGAAAGATTGAAGATGTGAAGAAGTAAATCCATGCCAGAGCGAGGAAGATGCTTTAGCATGGGATAGGCAACTTTGTCTGGACCAGTGGCAGTGGATGAGAGGTTGGAGGCAGCCGCAAGAAATTCAGCGGGAGAGAAGGGAGAGCAAAAGGACGAGTGAAACTCCACAGAGCACGTGGCTCGGCGGAGCTCAGTGAGGTAGCCTCTGGCTCTGCTGTGCAGGGCCTTTGGCTGAGAAACGGAAAAGTGAGACCTCAGGTAAGCGGCATAAACCGAAGCCGATTCCCTGGGAGAAGAACAGTTAGGAAAGTTGGGAGAGGAAGAATACGAGGAAGGAGAGCCAGCGATAGAGCGAAGAAAAGAGTGCACAGATTTAGGATTAGATTTAGGTGAAAGAGAAGTGCAGGTCGTCTGCCATGCCTCAGCCTTGGCAATGACTGACGAGGCACGTCGAGAGGCGGAGATGTAAGCCTGGCGATCTTCATCACTTCTGTGAGCAGTAGCGAAAGCCCTGCGTCTTTCACCAACCACTTGTTCCACCTCAGCAGACCACCAGGCTTTAGGAGGGCGTTTGATGCGGCCGAAAGGAATGGAAGATTTGGCCGCATTCATTGCCAGAGAGGTAAAGAGAGCAGCTGCAGAGGAAGGAGAAAGATACGAGTATTCCTCTGCAGAAGGACAGTGAGAGTCAAAGTAGGAGGCAAAGTCATCCCAGCGAGCTTTCTGAAAATTGAAGGAAGGGGGACGCTCGTTGGAGCGAAAGACCGGAGAGAGAGGAATAGATAGAAGAATTGGTAGGTGGTCAGAACCCAGGTCCTGAAGCACCTCCCAGGAGCAAGAAAAAGCAAGAGTAGAAGGAGCAAAGGAGATGTCAGGAGAGGAGCGACTGCCAGAGGAGCGATGGAGAAGGGTGGGTGTGTCAGGGTCATTGAGGGGGAGGAGGTCCGAGGAGATGACCCTGTCGAATACTTCCTCCCCACGGGGGTCGGAAGTACCTCTTCAGTCTCAAAGCGGGTGATGGCAATTGAAGTCCCCCAGAATGAAGAGATTTCTGGAGGAGGGAAGGATGGAGGGAGAGAAGGAATCGGTTCTGCCATCCGTTGGGGAGGAGCAAATAGGGGGGGGCATACACATTAAGAAATGACACCGAGGAGGATTTGTTTAGAGAGATGTTGACCCCTACATAATCAGAGTAGGGATCGAGCGAAGAAAGAGAGGTGGTAGAAAGTTCAGAAAAGGATAGGCCCTGTCTGACAAAAATGACAACGCCGCCACTGGCATGCGAGGCATCAGAAGAGAGGATGCCAGACCGGGAGTGGGTACGATCAGAACGCAGAACAGAGAATCCAGGAATCCGGAAAGATGAAGATGAGTTAAGATTGCATTTCTGAATGCAGATAAGGTCGACAGGATGGGATGAAAGAAAGTGAAGTAGTTCAGTGCTCCTGGCTCGAAGACCTCCAGCATTCCATTGAACCCTGAGAGAGTCTGGGGGAGGGGAGGAGGCAGGAGGTGCAGAAGTATAGCCAGGAGCAAGGGACGGTGGTGGGAGGGCAGGGGAAGGAGATATAAGATGGGCAGATGGGGGATAAGAAGTTTGGAGACGAGGGTGGGGCAAGAGTGTTAGATTAAGATCAAAAATTAAACTATTCTTTTGTAAGCTGTAGTTTATGACTGGTGATGGAAACTAAGAATTGGGTAAAAACAAAGTTTTGCATACCACATTTGTCATGTTAAATTCTTTGAAATTCGATATCGTAGTGTAAGCTAGTACAGCACCAGACTTTAATTTGAAACACTGAAATTCTTGACACTTTGCATGCTTCAAAGCCATAATCGAATTAGTTGCTGTGGTCTGCTAACTCAAGCTTTGCATTATTATCAACGTTTTATGGGAGGCCATGACACTTACAAAATGGCAGTTTTACAATCATTCATAATTTTACCCGCATTTCGGAGTCATCGAATCGAAATCGTTTTTACAGAAGCTTTGTTGCACCCATACTGGAACATTTTTACCAATTCATTTTATCTAATTCTTGTACATTAAAAACCAATAATCAAATTCACTGATATGTTTTTACCTTCCAAAGCAATCGCACAACTTTGCAATTGCTTAAATTTTTCTTCTTGATGAAGCAATTGCTGCTTGAGCCTCATGACTTCACACACCAGCTCCTCCTTAGTGAACTGGTACAACAAACTTTCTTCTGAAGATGTCTATAAATTAAAAGGGAATAAACAATATCTGAAGTCTTAAAAATATCTTTACAATTTTGCTTTCCTTGGAAACCTACAAAAAGCTTTAATAACTTTTTCAACTATACGTAAAAATAGTCGGCTATTTATGATTTGTGGTCATTTTCATGGGGTATATGTGTATTACATAAGACGAAGCCCATACGAGATAGTATTTTAGGTGTGGATATAGGTAAATACGTAATAAGCCTTGCCATGGTTAACTAATCGCGCCTTATTTATCATTAGCCCAGTGTCTTTACTTTAGAAAAATCTGACTTTTTGTATTGGATTAATCAAATTTAGTAATTTTTGAAACGTGAAGTAGGAATGATGGGATAGCAGAAAACAGGCCAAGCCTCCAATCTAAGTCAAAGTTTGCTGTAGTTAATTTACAACCCAAGACGTATTAACTTTACTTCAGATTTCTAGATTGCCTCAAATATAAAACAGAACTTAGTATTGTAGTTTGAAGAGCGCCCAAGTTTGCAGTTAGAAAACCCGGCTGCAATTCCTTTGTCGAGTAATATCAAAAGACTTAAAAATTTTTTTTCGAAAAGTTGATCGGTGGTACAAAATTTGAAGAAAGCATGGAGTAGAAAGTTTGAATATACACATAGATAGCAGAATGAGTACACGCATTTTCTGTTCAAAATTGTATTCGTATCTTCCCTGCTTGGCGCTTGGCATGAAACGTATAGTGTGAATAAATAGGTCAGATGCTTCCTTGTTGAACCCTCAAGCAAGGGACTTCACAGGATTCCACCAAATTTATGCTAAAGACAGGAGCTGGGGCTGTGCAGTCTACCGCCGTGGTGACCAAGTACAAGATAATAAGCATAAGTTCGCGACAGGCGAATGCAGCAGAAGCTGATAAGCATGAACGAGAGTTTAAGAATATCTTTGTTCTGAGACCGAGATGGCGAACCACTGACTTGCGGGTCACATAAAACCCACCACTAGCCTTTTAGTGAACTACCTGTTTATTAACAAACAATTACATATTTTAGTGATCAATAGAGTAGTGATCGCCTATGGTTTAATAAAATTTAACTGAATTGAAGTGTGAAATTGTCCATGGTTCAAAAAAAATTATCCTCTAAAAAAGATCATAACCTTCATTTAGGTCAAAATTCCGTAAAAACAGATTATGAAATCTTGGTGTTTGAAAAGAAAAGGCTTTTACCGTCTAGTTCAGTGGTTCTCAAACTTTTTAGAGTTGGGACCCACTATTAATTACCACAATTTATGGCGACCCACTTAACTTTATATATAGTTGTTGTTGGTTTCTAGGTTGCGCTATCGTTGCAAAGGAACACACCTCTGGAATTATGTATCCCAGGCAAATATTTTACGCTCACGCGGACACGGTGAAATAAACGAAAAATTTGCTTATACTTTTATGGAAGGAACAGCATAGGATCCGCCGTCATTATCGGCCGTAATCGTCATTTTTGACGAGGCGAGTGCACTAGTTCAATTAATAAAACATTGATAAAGGAAACAAATTAATTTTTTCAAAGAAAATTGTCAGTGAGAGGGATGAGCTTGTTTCTTGCTACTTTGCACAATAGACTTGACATTAATTTCAATTTGAGATAGTTTTAGACGTAGGGAATTTGAAAGTTGCAGTTTATTTCGAAATTTGGTTTTAATCCCAACCATTGCCGAAAATCCAGTTTCGCACTTATAAGATGAAGAGAACGGTATAAGTGCTTTTAATGCTTCGGTGGAAATGAGTGGGTACAAGGTTAGAAGAGACACCCAAAACTGTACCAATTTTGTTCTGCTGAAATTCATTTTCGAGGAAGAGTCTTCAGATAAATCGATAAGTTCTTCATCAGCCTTTGTTGATATCCCAGTCGTCATGGCAGGCTGAAAAGGGTTTATAACCCATCTTTTCTGTTTCAAAGTATTCATTTCATCGTGGAAATAAAATTCAAAACTTTCTTTTAACTTATTCAAATGTTCTGATATCTCGCTGATTATACCATCGCAAAGTTCGACTTCATTCTCTATTATAAAGGTTTGTAACATTTCAAAACATTCATAATTTCGGATGTCAATGCAGTTCTTCCACAGAGCAAGTTTTTTCATAAAACCTCTAATTTTGTCATGAACTTCAAATATACCTCCTGTTCCTTGTAAGTACAAATTTAGTTCATTTAATTTCGAAAAAATATCTGCCAAATACGTAAGCCTCAGAATAAATTCTTCGTCGCGCAAGCATTTCGCAAAATCGCATTTACCTTCCAAAAACATAGCAACTTCCTCGCGAAGTTCTCCAAGTCTCGTTAGCACTTTGCCCCTCGATAGCCATCGTATTTCTGTATGCAGAAGAAGGGTTCTATGATTGCTTCCCATCTCTTCACACAATTTCTCAAATAAACGTGTTTGCAAAGGCTTTGACTTGATGAAATTCACTATTTTAACGGAAGTATTCAAAACATTCTTAAAGTTAACAGATAAATGTTTTGATACTAATGCTGCCCTGTGAAGGTTGCAGTGAGTCCAGGATGCGTTGGGATTACGTTCAAGGATTTTGGTCACCACACTACTGTTTCTACCGCACATAGCGCGTGCTCCGTCAGTACATATTCCTATGCATTTAAGCCAATCAAGACCTTTTGTTCTGATATAAATATCAACAGCGTTAAAAATTTCTTGGCTGGTACTTCGACTGATTGGTTCACACAACAACATATCTTCATGAGGTTCGGAGTTCCATATATAACGTACAAAAACAAGTAGTTGGCACAAACCTTCTACGTCAGTAGATTCATCGAGTTGTAAAGAAAAAAAAGGACTTTCAATAACTCGTTCAATAACTTGATTTTCTACCCATTGGGACATCTCATCGATTCTACGTGTGACCGTGTCATTAGATATAGGAATTGCTTCGATTTCTTTTTTACTTTTATCACCGAAGAAAACTTCAACTGTGTCTTTTATAGCTGGAAGAACTAAAGTCTCACCAAGTGTGTGTGGCTTGCCAGTTTTCGCGATTCTTAGGCTGATCAAGTAAGACGCATACAAAGCTTTCTCATTTACGCTGGTGTAACGCTGCAAAACTCTCTGTCCTGTCTTCAAATTGGCTAACATTTTCTTAAAAAAATCAAGGGGTTTATGCTTTAACTCGGGATGCTTAGTCTCAAGATGGCGAAGCAATTTGTTTGGACGCATGCTCTCGTTTGCAAGTTGCTCATAACAAACAACACATTTCGGACGCGGATCTTGTTCTTCTTCATTCCATGTAAATCCCATTTTTAAATATGTGTCATCATACCTTCTTAATACTTTTCTTCGCTTTGACTGACTTGTTTGTGATTGACTTGACTTATCTGTTTTTTGACTAACTGGCGATTCATCTTCATTAAGTCCAACTGACTTTTTTAACCATTTATCCATTATATTAAAGGCTAAAAAAAAGTAATATAAAAATCAGATTCTGAAAAATACTCTGTCGTAAGCTGCTTCATTAAAACTAGAATGACCAAGTGCTTCGGAAACAACTGATTGAGGTTGCAAAAGCCTATAACTTAAGCCTGGACTACAAGGCGACTCTCTTACAGACATAAAAGCGCTCAACCAAGCAAATTTTACCATTTTATTTACCACGATACCCCGGCCTGAAAAAACGAAATGACCTTGAGGGTCTTCTAGTCAAGCTGCCATCACGGCGATCACAAATATAACACTGTAACAAGGCGCAACAAGGCAATTAAAAAAAGTCTGCGACTGCAGTTATCAACCTCATAGTACCATGTGTGAGAGACGAAAGGTTCAATGACCTTAGGTTAGGTGAAGATCACGCCACAATTCAAGATTGTGTGATGCCACAATTATGATAATTTCCCCTTGATTTTTGTATAGGAAATAGCCAGTATAGTTAATCAGAGCTTTCTATAACTTTTCACGACCCACCAAGATTCCTTTCGCGACCCACCGGTGGGTCGCGACCCATAGTTTGAGAAACGCTGGTCTAGTTGTTTACTACATACGTAAATTCATCCCAAACCCGTGGCTGTCTTTTAATCTTTACGGCTTATTTTCATATGAGATTCATTTAATTAAAAGGTTTGCTATCCTTGTTCTACGAGAAAACAAGCAAAATATTAAACACACGTTCTAACAGTTTCGTTTGCCATTATTGTTGTTTGCTGAAGTGCAACCACAAATCAGAATCTTTTAAAAGTTTTAATATATCGTCACGTATATTTACCGAATTACCGTAAATCATTTCCTTAATTCTAACACTTCAAATGATTTATCAGCAGATTTTTCCTAAAACATTGTTGCTTCAATATTCAACAAAACATTCCTAAAACATCGTTGCTTCACTAACTTTTGCACGTGTGAAACTGCTGGAATAATCTTTAAAGCTAACATTCCTGACTGGAAATAAATCACTCAACAATTAATGTTATGTCACAAACGCTAAATGCGATACAATTGTTAAAGTGACACAGCAATGATTTACTGTTGCAAAAACATACAAATTCATCTTGATTAAAACACTGCAGCAATTATCTGTGACAATAATGAATAGACGTACTGATTTTTGACCCTTTCTGTCACAACGTCGCAGACCCCCCACGCACTCATTGCAGACCCCTCGGGGTCCGCAGACCCCAGTTTGGGAAACCCTGGCTTAGAATGTCTTCAGACTGGGCTACGCATCAATTTCAAAATAATGATGGGGGTAGTAAGTACAACACAAATCAAAGCACAACTTATGAATAAAAAATAAATATATACCTTAACTATTTGAGATTTTCTGATCTCATCATTTTTAATTGAAGCAAGCAGTTGCTTACTTCGTTCTTTTTGAAGGTTACTTATCTACAAGCAACAGATTTGAAAGAGCTAACTCTAGCAGCATTGTGTTTACCTACTAGATGAACAAAGTTATTTTATCAGAATTGAAATGTTAATTTAGCATTCTGTTTTTTAATACGAATTATAGGAGCTGGTGTTAGCCTGTTTAAGATATTACTATTAATTAATGGATTAATGCATCCATTAATTAATAGTAATGTTTTTTAATAGTAAGTTTTGTGAACAATTTTCCATTTATTGAAATTATCCTAAAATATAAAAATAGTAAGTTTTGTGAAACATATAAACATTCTTACAGCACAATTTGCAGCAAGCCCAATTTAAAAAGCACACAAAAAAGCATTTACTGCAATAATAAATTTACCTTTGACTTCTTTTTTGACATTGCAGCTTTTTCGACAACTTTAACTTTATTTCTTGTGAGGAGTGAAAAAATGGATTTTTTCTTTTCTTCTGCGCTTTGTAGGCAATGTATTATTATTTTCCTCACTGTCAGACTCCACATCACAGGCTTCACAAAACTCTTTTCTGGCAGCTATTAAATCTTTTGTAAACTCTGAAAACAAATATTGAGGTGAAACTGAAAAATAAAAAATCAAATGAGCTCTTCTAGTTTGAGATCCATTTAGTGATAGTTAGTTAACAGGGACATCTTTCAACCACAACACAATTTCACTGTCTAGATGTGCTATTGGTTTTTATTTTATTGGGAGGCAAGTTTTGTCGAATGATGTGGTTCATCCCACACTTGAACAACAGTACTAAGCATTATTCCCAATGATTTCAAACTATTGGAGCAAATGTATCTACACTTGCGCGCAGTAACTTAAAGGCAGCAATCTTCAAATAGGCAAATTTCTTTTACCCAATTCATGATCGGCAATAACTGAAACGCTTTCTGAAAATTGCAACCTAAAATCATGTGTTTACCTTTTGTCAACTGCACAACTTTTTGTTTTTGAGATCAACTTTTAAGATTCTTTTAAAAAAATATGAAGACCTTGTTTTGGAAATCAACTTTTGGATAGCATTTGCTTGGCCTATGTTGGTCTTCAAAATACTCATAAGGTAAAGTGTTTTGCAAAAACTGTTCAAGTTATATCCAGTGAATTGAGTTTGAAAAAAGGGCCAAGTGGAAAAAGGCTGAGAAGCACTAGTTTAAGGAAACTAAGAGGTGAGAAGATATGTCAACACGCATTAATATTTAAGCTATATACTGCTAAAGTGGCAATTATTCATTTCATATACCAATGCTTTGCAAAATAACTAGTTTATGAAGAAGCCATTAAGTTTGCTGGAAAATACTGGTTATTCGCTTTTGGTAAAGCAGCTGCAGTGATGTAGTGGTAATTGCTCTTGACTTTGAAATTCCTCAAGAGCATCAAAGGTATTCAGCAGGAAGGGGATCTAGAGTTTAAAGCGCTGGGTTACTCCAGCTAAAAGTGTGGTTTGAAAGAGTGTGGAATGGTAGAAATACACTGAATGATTATGTCTCAGCCAGTAAAATAAAGGAAAAAAGTCGTAAAATCAAGCAACAGCAAAAAAATAACTTAAAGGAAACACTGGATGATAATCAAATCTATCTTCACACCCTCTAATTTCTGTGCTTTTTGGACATTGCCAATTTTCTAGTAACAGTTAATTTTAAAGAATCAAGGCTAGTGTCAAACATTTTGTACGGAAAGGAGAGAGTTTATTTAATATTGCTTTGCGTATCAACACAATAACCACATTAACAATAAACAAAAAAAGGTAATCCTGTACTTTAGCGCAGTAAATTATTTGAGCTGAAAGGGCAGTGTACACTGTAGGGCCAGGCCCAGTATGTAAATGTACGGGGCAGTGTACACTGAAAGGGAGTGTACAGGGTGGGTTCCAGTGTACACTGCCCTGTACATTTACATACCGGGCCTGGCCCTACAGTGTACACTGCCCTTTCAGCTTAAATAATTTACCGCGCTAAAGTACAGGATTACCAAAAGAAACACTTGTAGCAAAAGCCAGGGAGCATCGAGGAACCTTTGGGTTATTGAGTGAAGATGCTCCTGATTTCAGCAGATTAAGATATAAGCAAAATCCGCTAAGTGACACAGTTATAATTTGAGTACAATATTTAAAAAAGAATTGAGTTAAGTTTCTATCAAATAATAAAGAAAAAAAAACAAAAAAAGGAAACAGAGCAAACAATAACAATAAATGTTTTTTAAACAATCAAATATTTTTGAAAGAATATTCTTTTAATAATTTTACTTTATATGCTTTTCTAAAAAAAAACCAGTGCATGCTCTTTAATTCTGATTCGAGGTTACCCCACAGCTTTGAACCTCTATGGGAAAATAGCTCTTGGCAATATAATTTATTTATTCGAGGGTGATAGTAAGCAGTTGGATTTAATAATCTTGTTTCATGATGAATAGTATTTATCTTACAAAAAGAATGATAAAGTTTTTAGGCATTGATTATGATGCAGTTGATACATAGGTTAATGTTTTTCATAAGGCAGTGGCTATTTTGCCGTCGACGGCAATTTACCCTCAGAGACTATTTTGCCGTGAGTTGTTTGTGATTGGTCAATTTTAATGACGTACTAAACATGTGACTTTTGGTCGTCTCTGATTGGTCAATTTTAAAAACCAATTAAAAAAATTTTGCACCCCCAGGTCTCTATCCCCCACCCTGCACACTCCCTTGCAGTGTACACTGCCCTGTACATTTACATACCGGGCCTGCCCCTTCAGTGTACACTGCCTTTCTTTTAAAGCCCTGGCCAGCTGAGATTCGAACCCGATACCTTGGTATCTCAAGACCAGCGCTCTATCCACTACACCACAGAGTCACTGGTGCGTTAATTGCAAATTTGGCTATATAAACACACGTGAATGATCACGGCAAAATAGATTCCAAGGGCAAATTGCCGTCGACGGCGAAATAGCCACTGCCTTTTCATAACTTGAGAATCTAAGTAGAATCATTGAGCATGTTAAGCAATAAATGCAAAACATTTCAATAAACAATATAAATCAAAAAATTCTTACCTGAATTTCCAACAATCAAAATGTTTAACGCTGCTTTAGATTTACCTCACTTCATAGAAAACACTTCGCTTTGCTTTTTATTACTCAGTAGATTTGTGTGAAAAATGTCTTTTTCAAAACTTTTTAGACTAAAAGTAAAGTTTTCAATTTCTGATAAAGATACCACTTCAAAAGTGGAATCTTCAATAAATTTAACTAATCCCTTTATTGACTAACTAACAGGTTGAAAAATTGATATCTATCAATAAAATCTGAACACATAAATTAAAGTATCTACACACTGCTGTTTGACAAATCCTTTGAAGAATCCAACTTTAATTAAAAAACTATTGTGAAGAATAAAACTTCACCTTGACATTTAAACACAACAATACCAGTATTACAGTACTAGCAGTTTCTCTAAGTGCAACATTTCAAATTTGCATATCTCAAGTCACAGTAATCATGTACAAAAAGTAGCTAGCAAGTCTACCTGTCTACTGTCTATTTTGCTGTCAATGGCAAAACAGCTGCATATGTCAAAATGATTTGATTGTGATGTGTACACTTGTCGCAAACTCTGTGTACCAGTACTATTGATATGTAATGTACCAGTATCTAATTTAAAGACAAAACTATCAAAAAGCTTGCCAATAACCTGACAACTTTGTAACAAAACATCTATTTTTCGCAGAAAAACATGTTATTTACGTCAGCTATAGTCTGGAATAGCAGAAAAATTTGGTACACGTGAAGTGCATGTTTGACAGTAGATCAAGGTCAGGAATCAAAAAAAGAAACTAAAAAGGAATTTTCACCACAATCTAACCCATACAAAATTCACTTAGCTCGCTTCAATGATATCAAAATACTTAGTTATTAAATCTTGGGCAGCAAGTTCAAACGGGTGTCTTGTTAATTGCCAGCACTGGACAGAAAACCATTTGATTTTGTACTTGCAAATGCACATCGCTGTCTTTAAAAACTTGCCATACCAATTCTCAAAAATATTGGTCACTTTAATTTTTTGTGGATGCTCTTACCAAATTATATGCTTTACTGTACGGTACATTAATATCGAAAAAATATAATACCCAATCAACTTTTACCAACCACTACTGCTGTTCAAAACAGACAAAAACGTGGTCAATTAAAAATTAAATATAGCAGGCATTCCTCGTATGTCGAGTGTAACGATATTTCAATCAGATCACTTCGTTCTTTCGACAAATTTTCTATTTAAATTTAACGTTTCGCTCCCCTTAGTTACCGGGGAGCTTCTTCAGAACACGGTAGATGTAAATAATGTGACATACAAACTGTACAACATAAAATTACAAAGACTACCTGTATTACTAAACACTAAAAATTATTTATCAACAGGGCAGGCAATCACGTAATAACAAAAATGATGTAACAATGTTTTTGTTATTACGTGATTGCCTGCCCTGTTGATAAATAATTTTTAGTGTTTAGTAATACAGGTAGTCTTTGTAATTTTATGTTGTACAGTTTGTATGTCACATTATTTACATCTACCGTGTTCTGAAGAAGCTCCCCGGTAACTAAGGGGAGCGAAACGTTAAATTTAAATAGAAAATTTGTCGAAAGAACGAAGTGATCTGATTGAAATAAAAATTTTCTGCTAAACTTAAAAAATGATGTTGCCAATATAATTATACAAATATATATTATATATAATGAAAGGGGTCTCAAAATGTTTTACGTGATGAAAAATGTTAGGGACTTAAGAGTTGACAGGCGCTCGACTTAACTGTGTTACGAAGTTGTTCTAACGTGGAGGATCTACTTACAGATAAATTACAAGAATTTCCGTGCTTTTGATAAATTTGATTTAATTCGCAATGCTAGTGGTGTACATGCATAAATATAATATACCTTTGTATACTTTAACAGGCACAAAATCAGTAAAGTTTGCTTGCAAAATGACAATTCATTCGGTAATAAGTACAGTTGCTGCATGTTCCTGTTGTCAATAAAATATCATATAATGTCAATAAAGCCTACAATAAAATGCAAAATTGATTGCTGGAATGTTTTTGTGACGTTTTTTTTGCTGAGGTAATTACGTGATCTTGAGAAAACCAAATCAAGAGCATTTGGCTGCACATTAGTTTCTGAAGCCATAAAAATGTTGTCAATGATAGAATAGCCACTTTCGTTTTTGTGATTAAGTTAGGTAGAATTACTTTGTTTTTTCAGCCACAAATTAGTTTCTAAACCGCTAAATCCATAAAAATGTTGTCAATGGCAGGGTGGCAATTCTCGTTTTGTGATCAAGTTAAGTAGAACCTTTAAAATTAGGCAGTGGCTATTTTGCCGTCGACGGCAATTTACCCTCAGAGACTATTTTGCTGTGAGTTATTTGTGATTGGTCAATTTTAATGACGTACTAAACATGTGACTTTTGGTCGTCTCTGATTGGTCAATTTTAAAAACCAATTAAAAAAATTTTGCACCCCCAGGTCTCTATCCCCCACCTTGTACACTCCCTTCCAGTGTACACTGCCCCGTACATTTACATACCGGGCTTGCCCCTTCGGTGTACACTGCCTTTCTTTTCAAGCCCTGGCCAGCTGAGATTCGAATCCACAACCATGGTACCTCAAGACCAGCGCTCTATCCACTACACCACAGAGTCACTGGTGCGACTATAGCAAATTAGGCTATATAAACACACGTGAATGATCACGGCAAAATAGATTCCAAGGGCAAATTGCCGTCGACGGCGAAATAGCCACTGCCTTAAAATTACTTTGTTTATTCTGTTAATATCTTTATAACCTGTAGTCCTATTGTGCTCTATCGTCGTGAATAACTTTCTTTTGCTTAAAAGCAATATTAATGCTGATCTTAATGGCAAGTATGAATACAAACACAGAATTGGAGTTCTACAAAACCATAAGCTGATAAGGGAAGGCAAAGCAGAAAACTTAAAAGTGCTATCATAAATCTATTGCTCAATAGTGAATCAATGACTCTTTGCATGTTATAGCTGTTAGCAGCCTGATTAATTTGTGGATTGCTGGTGAACATGAGTACGACTGAAAGTGATTCATCACTAATATCTGTGGATGGTAGAGTGCAGTTTTTGCAGATGAAAGCTTGCATTAAAACACCTTGGACTAATCATCGTCTGTGGCTCAATGAGTTCTAAGAGCAAATGCAAGTTGATACAGAATCTTGATGAAAAGAGTGATCAGGCAAGACCTGCAAACAATTTGGATTTGATCAAAAGTGATTATGATGCTTTTAGTGATTGTGGAAACACATCAATATTGTGTCTAACAAACAACAGTAATGATGAGGAAAGTTTCATTAACGAAATCATTAACTACAGCAGCAGCTCAACTACGGTGAGTTATATATGTGTAATGCAAAGTCGCCTAATCACAAACAAACATCATTTAGTACATAGATTTTTAACATTGTTATGGAAACTACTTTTATCTCTGCCAATTTTCCTTTTCTGTAATAAGGTTCACGATAGCTTGTTTTGGCAGGTGAGTTGGTCATCAGACCAGCCCATTTTCTTTGTTTTTGAAGATTTTGAAATTAAATAAACAAAGCAAGCAATGTGAAACAAATTTTATGTGTTAATCTTATTCCTTTTAAGAAGTATGCAATTAAGCATTATGTTTTTTTGAAGTTAGATAGGATTTGGTTTGGACTTTCAAATTTTTGTGTATGATAAAACTAATAAGCTTTCAAGTAATAGTGCGATTGATCAATTTCATCTCATCGCAAGTAGCTTTTCTAATATTTATTGATATGTTACTTTACTTAAATGTGAAACCATGTCAGAAGTTAGCTAAAAATGGGTCTGCATGTTAAGCCAGGCAATTCCAAGGTAACGTTTCGGCCTACTTTTTGTGTTGGCCAACTTAGCCATTTCATACAACTAGCCCAACTACCAGCAATAAAAGATCAAGCCATTTACTTTTTCGCTCGCTTTGACTGCAAATTCATTTATTGTCATTATGAAAGCATGCTTAATATCTACCAATTTTGTATTTTACCCGGTTTATTTGCATAAAACGCTATCACTCCTATGCAATTCAATGCAGAAAACTGCTAAAGGTGCATCATTTTTTCAAAAACAAATTTTGATGATGTAAGGTAAACTTTCTGGTACAATTTCAAGCTTTATGATTATGCGTTGTGGAAGCAAACGTGTGTGCTATTTTACTCGCTTAAAAACTTTGCTCTGAAAATGTGCTCCATGTATAATAGATTTCTCATCAAATATGTTAAGTATTGGTTTAGTTGCATATCTCGTTAGGTGATAGGCAAGTAGCATTTGTAATACGTTAGATCAGTAGTGATCATCAGAATCCAAAATCAATAAGTAAAATCTCACTCTCTCAAAAGTTTTTTTAAACAACTTTCAATTTTACTGTGATGTTTTTTTGTAGATTGTATGTAATGTTGTTGGTGAAAACGGAGAAGAAAATAAACCTGTGGATACAAAAGTTACCAATGAGCAAATGCAAGTTCTTCTTTTAGAATTCATTTTTAAGCATAACATATCTGGAGAGGAACTTGAGGATTTATTAAAACTTTTTGATGTAATTTACCCTACTGCATTTCCATCAAGCAAATATCTTTTTCGAAAGACAATATCAAGTAAGATCAATTACCAGTTACATTATTTCTGCTCTACATGCCAATCACTAATAGAAGTTGATTGGAAAAGATCCATGTCTTGTGACTGTAAGATCAATACAAAATTTAAAGAAAATTACTTTGTAATTTTTTCAGTAAAAGATCAAGTAAAATTAATTTTGGAAGAACACAATACTTCTATATTAAAAAAATCTGAATTATGCAGAATTGAACAGTTGTCGGATATTTTGAGTGGACAATATGTAAAAAATCTTGTCCGTGCAGATGTACTAAGTGATGAAGACATTACTCTTCTGGGAAGTCTTGATGGGGCTCAAGCATTTAAGAGCTCTTCCCGATCTTATTGGCCATTTTTTGCGACGATAAATGAGCTTCAACATAAAAGTAGAAACAGCAACATGATATTGTTAGGTTTATGGTTTGGTAAAAACAAACCATGCATGGAAACTTATTTGAAAGCAGTCTTGGATGAAGTTAAGAATTACGCATCTGACTATTTTCAATGGTCTGATGTTGATAGGAAAATAAGAAAAAGCCATGTTTTTCTTCTAATGTGCACTTGTGATGCTGTTGCTCAAGCAGCAATTCGAAACTGCCATCAGTTTAATGGGGAGTATGGATGCCCAAAGTACTATCACAAAGGAAAGCGTGTGGAAAAAGGAGATGGGTTTGTAAGCGTATATCCATTTTTGGAAGAGACACCTTCATTGAGAAACGCAGTAAGTCATTTGGAAGATTGTCGCAATGCTGTTGAAAAGGATGTCCCTGTTTATGGAGTTAAAGGCCCTAGAGTGCTACAAACTGTTCCAACGTTTGACCCAGTGAACTCTTTTGTTTTTGAATATATGCACTGTGTGCAAGGAATTTGCAGAAGCTTGCTTTCTTTGTGGTTGGACACATGTAATTGCAGAAATTCTTATTACCTGGGGCGTCATTTATTATTGTTAGACAAGGAACTAACCAAGATCGAACCACCTAATGAAATCACAAGACTTCCAAATTCGCTTTCGGCACGTAAATATTAGAAAGCTTCAGAATATCGGTCATTTATCTTATATTATGGCCCAATCCTTCTAAAAGGTAAACTGCCAGCCCCTTACTACAATCATTTTATGATTCTTTCATGGGCGCTTTATCATGTACTACAACCTATTATAACTTCCGACGAACTGCCCAGCATTGAAAAGAGTATGCAGACTTATGTAAAGTCTTATGCAAAGCTTTATGGTGAAGAACACGTAACCCATAATGTCCATCAGCTTCTTCATATAATTGAGTGCGGGCATTGTTGGGGGCCTGTGTGGGCCTATTCAGCCTACGCTTTTGAAGCTATGAATCATTCATTGTTAAAAATGA
The DNA here is from genome assembly GCA_963675345.1 of Trididemnum clinides. Classification (NCBI taxonomy): domain Eukaryota; kingdom Metazoa; phylum Chordata; class Ascidiacea; order Aplousobranchia; family Didemnidae; genus Trididemnum; species Trididemnum clinides. The sequence continues at coordinate 9,647,989 of OY776301.1, forward strand.
AGCATGGAACCCAGCACACAGCTATGCAAGTTGCTGATGCTTGGGTTTGCAGCAAAAGTGTGCGACATGTTGGCAATAAATGCATGCCACAAGCTTGTAGTGATGTTCTAAATTTGCATAAAAAACTGATACACTGTGGTGGATATTTGCACAAAGTTGTAAAACAGTTTGGCAATATTCGTGTGTATGGAAAGATGAGAGAAACTACTTTAAATAATAGCGAAGCTGTTGCAGTTTCCATTTTACTGAAGCGCAATATAGAATCAGGTAGAAAAGTTTAAACATTTTTTCGGTTTTTGACCCCTGCTATGACTGTTCATTCTGAAGAATACAAAAATAATGCAAAATTAAATCGTACGAACATGTTAATTCTAACTGACGATAATTGCTTTGGTGTGGTTAAAAAACTAATTGTTTTTCGTTATTGTACTTGTGAAAAACCTTGTGAATGTAACAATTTTCCGATTATTATTGTTCAAATATGTAAAGCTACTAAGCCAATGCCAAAATACTCTCAGCATATACATCAATTAAGCAGTGATTACGCAACAAATGTGAAAGCAATGTTTCCTGATAAACTGTACAAAAAATGTGTTTAACTCTCTTGCCAAAGCGATCGAAACGTCTTTTACGCTATTCCTCTGGCAAATCATCTGGAAACTGATTAAATAAAAAGCTTTTTGTGCATTTAGTTCTTTTGCTAAAAAGAAAAAACTTTGAGTACTTTTTAATATTTTAATACATGCCTTGGGTATTTTCGGCTTTTCCAATTTGTCAACTCATGTAAAAACTAAATTCATCCCACAATCTTTTGAGAACGATGCAACAATAAACAATAATTTGCAGGTGATAGTTATCTATCGTACAAATGACATTTATCATGAAGTCTTGAGACGATTGCTCTGCATTTTAATGGTTTTAAAGTAAGAATATGGACTCTGGTTGGAAATGCGATTAGAACTTTTGTTAATCGTTTAGTTACATATTTATTCTTTTGCTGAATATGACAGCAAATTATTTTCTTTTCAATTAATCATAAATCATTTTACAAGATAGTATCAAGGCGTTAGGTGTTGAGTCACTGACTAGATAGGTTGATGAAGTTGTCAGCTGTTGTTTTGTTTTACTGCTTACTATTTTTACATGTAATTAAATTAAAATTCAGATTTTGCTACTAAACATGCCGTGTGTAAACTCCATCTTGTAAAAAGTGCAGTTTTCGATATCCTTGTTCTTTGATTAAAATCTGAACAAAAGCCATACTACCTATTAGCCAGGAAAAAATTGATTACTATGAGCTTATACCATATTCTGCCAAATTTCTAGTTTTCTCTGTACGTTTAATATTATTTGATTTCAAATAAAATATATATTCTTCGATTACCAAAATGTGCTCAAAAAACATCCAAGTATATCTCTGGTTTTGCAAATGCGTAATATTTTCCTGATTTAAGTTTAGGTATAGACCTTTTCTTTCCTGTACTTGTATAACAACAGCAATTTGCTTAACCCACCTCTAAAATGGTACACTCAACACCACTAATTCAAATCCCGGTAAAATCCAAGTTTACACTCGTATGCTTTTAATATATCATTGTGAAGTGCTTAAATTACATCTCAATAAAATTCTTGTGTTTCCTAATGATTTTCATTTCGCTAATTTCAATCCCAGTAAAATCCAGGTTTATATTGGTAATTGTGAAATCACCCTCTGAGTGAAATCCTGGTTTTTTTTCTGTTATATGTTACTACACCAACCTTATTTCAGTAAAATCCATGTTTGTATTGGCAATTCTGTATTAACGGGATGTGCTGCGATTCCACTTTAATAAAATCCTGGTATTTTCCGGTATATTTTACATTGCCAATATCGATCCCAGTGAACTCCCATTATTCCATGGTAAATTGTACATCACCAACTTCAATCCCTGTAAAATTATTTGGACGTTTGTACTGGTAGTTGTAAGATTATCATGAGGGATTACAATTACACTCTAATAAATGCCTGGTATTTTTTGGCATATTTTACATCATCTATATCAATCCAGGTGAAATCCAAGTTTGTACTGGTAATTGTATAATTATCATGACGTGCTGCAAGTACATCCCGATAAAACCTGGTATTTTCTAGCATATTTCACATTGCCAGTTACACTCCCAATAAAATCCCAGTATTTCCTAATTTATTTTATATCTCCAATTTCAATCACAATAAAATTCTGGTGTAATAATTCATATCGCCAATTTTTATCCCAGGAAAATCCAAGTTTGTACTGGTAATTGTGCAATTACAGTGTTGTGCTGCAAATAAATTTTAATAACATCCCAATATGTTTTACATCATCAAATTCAAATCCAATATAAAATAAATTACCCGGTAATTGAATAATTGTCATAATATGATGCAACTACAGTCTGAAAAAGTTATGATAATTTCTGGTGTATTTCATATCACTAATTTTAGTCTCAGTATGTTCAAGTTTGTACCAATAATTGTATACATTTACAGGGATGGGCTGCAACTACGTTCCAATAAAATCTAGGTATATTCCGATATATTTCATATCGTCCAATTCAATCCAAGTAAAATTCAGGTTTCTCTAGCATTTGTATAATTACATGCGTCACTTACATCCCACATAAAACCCTGTTAAAATCCAAGTTGCATTGGTAATTGTACAATTACTGCATCTTCATTCAATAAAATTCTAGTATTTTCTGGTATATTTTGTGTGATTAATTACGCTCTCAGTAAAATCCTCGTTTATAACAGTAATTGCGCAATTACCGGAAGGGCTGGAACAATATTACAATAAATTCCAGATATTTCCTTGTATTTTTTGTATTATCAGTTTCAATCCCAGTAAAATCTAAGTTTATACCAGTATTTGTATAATTACCGGAATGAACTGCAACTACATCCCAATAAATTCCTTGTATTTTCTGGTAAATTTTGTATCGCCAATTACGTTCCCAGTAAAATACCAGTATATGCCGATAATTTTTAACTTGATATGAAGTTCTGAAATTACATACCAATAAAATCCTGGTAAATACATAAATACAAGCATTAATCCCGGTAAAATCCATGTTTTTACCGGTAATTTCAAGTTACCGGGATTTTTTTTTGTAAGGGCTTGCTGTACGCTTTTCGTTATAATCACTGCTACACACGTTTGTAATTGCAGATTTTCAAATACGCCAAGTTGATTGATTACAAAATTTCTTTCTATCCATTTTTACTATACAACTCCAATGCTGCTGTATCAACCATAACCCATAAATTAAAAATGTAAAACCTGAACTTACAAAAAAACTGCTAAACGTATTTCTACCAGCTTTCTCAAATCTAATACTCTGTTTAAAGCAAACAAACTCTGATAGTAGCATCCAACATAAACTTGCAGTTGTCTTTCTCGATGACCTCATTAGTAATCGCAGCGACCAACACTCAAAAGTTTTGAATGTGGTCTCGTGAAAGTCTTGACTAACTTTCCTGCAAGGCACTTTTAGCTTTTTATCTTTAAAACAAACAATTTTCCCTCACAATCAACTATGGACGATGCTGTCTACTATTGATTTCTCAAAAGCTTTTGACTCTGTCTAGCATCCCACTCTTTTCCACAAACTTATTTCGGCTGGCCTCCCTCCTTGCTTTGCTCGTTGGACTCAATCTTTTCTTTCTGATAGGCGCGCTTCTGTGGTCTATCAAAATCACAAAAGTCGTTTCTTTCGAGTCCGTCGAGGTGTTCCGCAAGGATCCGTTCTTGGCCCTGTACTTTTCTCTCTCTTCATTAATGATCTTCCGGCCTCTCTGCCTTCTTTTGTCAGCTGCTCTCTTTACGCTGACGATCTGGCCATTTGGTCCTCCTCTCCCCCGGTTCCTACTGCGGTGGAGGCCACACAAAGGAGCTCTGTTTCGATTGGAACGCTGGTCTAAGTACTGGTGTCTTCCTCTCAATCCGAGCAAATGTAAGGCCTCCCTCTTCTCAGTGGATCCCCACCACGCTAACCTCCACCCCAACCTCCTCCTACTCGGCTCCCGCCTCCGTTTCAATCCCACTCCAACTTTTCTTGGGGTCACCTTCGACCGCACTCTTCCCTTTTCTAAGCATGTATCTTCGCTGAAGGCCGGGTTTTTCCCACGTCTCAAGGCCTTACGCTGTATCTCTGCTTCCTCATGGGGCCCCTCTAAGGAGTCCCTCTCTATTCTGTATAAATCTTTTCTTGGTTCCCTTCTCACTTACGCTTCACCCGGATGGTTTCCTTTCCTACGCGATACCAACTTTACCTAATCGGAACGCTTCCACCGAGCGGCCAGTCGCGCCATCACCGGCTGCCTCTCGTCCTCCCCTATCCTCTGTTTCTCACCGAGGCTTCTCTACCTCCCCTACGAGTCACTCTGACTCATTTCACTCTTTTATCTTATGAGCGGGCTCTTCGTCTCGCAACCTCCTTTCCTATCTCAGGTTTGGCAAGATTAGGAGTGAAACCAAGACTCAGCAGATCGTCCTGGAGAGCTTTTGCACCCACTCACCTGCTCATGCTTCCTTCTACTTGTTCTAGGAAGGCTCTTGTTGCTTGCCCTCTTTTTCCTCCTTGGAATCTGCTTTCGTTCAAGGTGGAGTCCACCCTTTCCACTCCATGCCCTCGCTCTAATCCCCCTCTTTCTCGCCAAGGTGCGGCTCTCGCCCACCTTGACTCTCTCCCCCCTCATGATCTGGTGCTTCGGACAGACGGCTCTGTTCCTTTTCCTTTTAGCAAAGGCGGCTCCGGCGTTCTTGCAAACTGCTCTCTCTGTGGCACTGAGGCCACTCTTTCCTTTTCGGAAGACCCAGTATGCTCCAGTTTTTCCGCTGAAGCCTGCGCCATTCTGCACGCTCTTTGCTGGTCTCGGCAGCACCAACAAGTCTGCCACTTCTCTTCTCCTGCTATCTGACTTTCATTCTGTCCTCTCCTCCATCTTTCTTCTTATCTCAAACTCTGTGGCAGATCTGGCAGGAACTGTCTTCTATCTTCTTTTGTTCTATTACACTACAATGAGTCCCCAGACCCCCGTTTTTCCTGGGGAACGACGCGGCTGATGAGCTGGCCAGACGGGGTGCACTACTTGCGCCTTCCGCAATCCCTTGTAGTCTCTCTCCTCTTATCTCTCGTATCCACTCTCGTCTTTTCTCGGATTGGAGGCGTACTGTCTCTTCAAAGTATTTTGACACACAGGTTCCCTCAATTTCCACTGAGTAATTTGTGCTCCCTCGTCATGCTCGCTGTGTCCTCTCTCGTCTTCGCTGCAACGGACACAGCCTTCTTTTAGGTTCCTATCTCTCTAGGATTGGCAGTTCATCGAGAATCCTTTCTGCAGCGCCTGTGGACACTCGTCCCAGGACACCTCTGATTTCATTTTGCACTGTCTAGCTATGCATTTCGCTGTCACACTTCAGCTGAGTATTATTCATTGTGCATTGGAACTTATTACATTATGTTAATAAAACTTTCAATAAATATAGTGATTGAGTATCTAAAAACGTAGTTGCCAAAATAATGCATTTTAGTTGCTGTCACTACAACCAGGGAAGCGGTCCTTTTTCTGTGGAAGCGCGAAAAATTTACCGCTACCGCTTCCACAAAGGTTATTTGAATTGAAGAGTAACTTGGCGAAAACGTTTTCTCCATTTCCCAATGTAGATTAAACGGTGAAGTTGCACTATAAGTCTGAATGAACGTGCGATATCATTAGCGCGAGAGAACAAGAAAAAGTATAAGTAGCATCACATTTTATATCGATTACGGGTAAGAAAAAGGTAGTTTGGACAATGAAACGCAGCCAATAGAATGATGATTTGATTATAGTTAACTAACCTTGATTAGGGAGTTAAAATGTTGAAAAAGAAGTTGCTCACCACGGAAGCAACTTGATCATTCCACATCAGTGCTCTTCAACCGGGGTTTCGCAAAACATGCAGTTGTGTTTCGTGAATTTTAAGGGTTCCGTGAGGGGACCGCGATAGTTCTTCGTTTATTACTAGTATTTATTTCTTATTTCAGTTTATTGATTTCTTATATGTAGTGGTGTTCCGTGAATATAAATAGTAATGGAATCTTGTGATAGCAAGTTGCAGATTGTGACGTAATTCTGTTTACAACTTTAGGAACGTCTGCATTTGCCAACTCCCTTTGTTAAGTAATAGTGCGTCTGTAATCTCTGTTTTGCTGTTATTGTTGTTGTTACCCGACCCTTTCCGAGAGATGGGTTGATGGTGGAAGACCATGAGGCCCCAGAAGCCGGGCAACTTCCTAGGGCCTGGACCAGAAGTCGTAGAAAGAAAAAATTGCCAAAGAGCAAGCGACACCAACAGTCCGTAGCTGGACGTGCAGAATGAGATGAGAAATGTCGTGGGACGAATGTCCGCAAGTGCTGCAAGAAAGATTTTCGATTCTGCCAATTCTAGAGAGATAGGAGCTTAACAGAAGACCGTGTCCGTTGCAGCGAAGGCGAGAGAGAACACAGCAAGCATGACGCAGAAGCACAAGTTCCTCGGTGGAAATGAGGGAACCTGCGTATCGCAGAATTTAGATGAGACAGTATGCCTCCAGTTCGAGAAAAGAGAAGAGTGGATAGGAGAGATAAGAAAAGAGAAACTACAAGGGATTGCAGAGGGAACAAGTAGCGCTCTCCGTTTGGCTAGCTCATCAGCCGAGTCGTTGGCCGGGTAAAACGAGTGTCCGGGGACCCATTGTAGCTTAATAAAACAGGAGGAAAGAGAAAACAGTTCCTGTCAGAGATTAAGGTAAAAGGAAAGATGGAGGAGAGGACAGAATGAAAGTCAGATAGGAGGAGAAGACAAGCGGCAGACTTGTTGATGCTGCCGAGACCAGCAAAGAGCTTGCAGAATGGCGCAGGCTTTACCAGAAAAACGTGAGCATGCTGGGCCTGTTGAAAAGAAAAGGGTGGCCTCAGTACCACAGAGAGAGAGCAGTTTGCAAGTACGCCAGAGCTGTCATTGCCCAAAGGGAAGAGAACAGAGCCGTCAGTCCATAGCACCAGATCGTAAGGAGGGCATTCAGTGTCAGAGAAGTAAAGAGAGCAGCAGCAAAGGAAAGAAAAAGAGACGAGTATTCCTCTGCAGAAGAACAGCAGAGTCAAAGTAAAAAGTAAAGTCATCCCAACGAGCATTCTGAAAATTCACGGAAGGGAGACGTTCGTTGGGACGAAACACCGGAGAGAGAGGAGCGGTTTGTAGAACTGGTAGGTGATCAGGACCCACGTTCTGAAGGACCTCCCAGAAGCAAGAGAGGGTGAGAGAGAAAAGAGCAAAGGAGATGTCAGGGGAGGAGCGACTGCCAGAGATGCGATGAAGAAGAGTAGGTATGTCAGAGTCATTGAGGGGGAAAAGGTCAGAGGAGATATTCAATCGAATGCTTTCTCCCCACAAAGGTCGGAAGTACTTTTTGAGTCTTAGAGGAGGTGATGACAAGTGAAGTCTCCCAGAATAAAGAAATTTGTGGAGGAGGGAAGAATGGAGGGAGAAAAGAAATTGGTTCTGTTATCCTTCAGAGAAGAGCGAATAGGGGGAGCACAAACATTTAGAAATGAGAGCGAGGAGTCGTTTAGAGAGATGTTGACCTCTGCATAATGAGAGTAGGGATCAAGCAAAGAAAGAGAGAAGGTAGAAAGCTCAGAAAAGGATAAGCCCTGCCTATGAAAATGATGACGCCTCTGCTAGCGTCTGTGACATTAGAAAAAATACCAGACTGGGAGTGGCTGCGATCAGATCGCAGAGCAGAAAATCCAGTGATCCGGAAAGAAGAAAATAAATTAAGGTTAGATTCCTGGATACAAATAAGGTCAACAGGATGAGACGAAATATAGTATAGCAGTTTAGTGCTCCTGGCTCGGAGACCCCCAGCATTCCATTGAAGAACCATGAGGGAGTCAGAGAGGGAAAGAGAAAGCAGGAGGTAAAGAGAAACAGCCAGGAGCATGAGGCGGTAGTGAGGGTGCAGAGGGAGAAAATACAATGTGGGCGGAAAAAGGATAAGTGGTTTGAAGGCGAGGGAGGGGTGCGAGTGCTGCATTAGCAGAAGGGGCCAGATTGAGCAGTGGAGGCATACAAGCTGGAGGAGGAAGTCAATATACCGGTAGGTGTGGGATCTCCAAAAACAGCAGGGAGGGCAGCTCCAGGAGTGGGAGATGCTAAAAGTTCTGAATCCAGAAAAGGAGAGTAGTGAGCACTTTAAATAAACCCAATTAAAGATTGTGCAGAATTGCACTGACCTACCCCGCCAGGTCACATTTCCAGCGCACACTAAACAGGGAAAGACAGGACAAGGGTAAGGGTAAACGTTGCCACTCGTCAGGAGATGGAGAAGGATGAAAAGACGGGCAAGGGAAAGGCAGGAGAAGAGAGAAGACAGGCCGATTTTAAAGATGCTGCGTGCTGCCCTTCTGCGGTCGTTCAGGGGGCTGCACGGCAAAAAAATGGTTTGTGTGAGGGGGGTGCCCAGGGTAAGTGGGACTCTAGGGAAGACCAACAGCCATTTTAACTCCCCTCACACAAACCATTTTTTTGCCGTTGTATGGGAGTGCTCGGGGTAACTGGGAACCTCGGGAAAGCCAACAGCCATTTTGACCCAACCCAATTGAGGTTGGGGGCCGCACCACCACGTTGAGACGGCTGTTGATTGGTGTAGTTCAATTTTGCTCGCTTTGCATGTATATACTATACGTACGACAAAAATTTTGCACATCACTATCCGAAAAGATCGGAGTCAGTACACGTTTTGGGGACGGACAGAAAGTTCGTAATGATGATCAGAATTAAAGTTAACTCAAAGTCAGAGTTAGTTGAGAATAGAGAGGGAAAATCAGCGCTATGCGGTGTAATTTGGTGTTATGACGACAGGTTATTGTCGAGAGCTGTGATATGTGGTCATACGGTTTAGATCTGAGAAGCATTAGATTAACTGTCGTAAAAGTGGTTGTAGGTAGTGAAGGAACTTGAAATAACTGTCCATTTGTTGAAGTGTTTAATTATTTTTTTGAATTGTAGTAACGAAATATTTGATTTCTTGCAAACAATTCGTGATTTCTAAATTTTTGTTAGTGGGAGTTCTGTAAAAAACGCGAAAGTACATTAGGGGTTCTGCAATAACAAAAAGGTTGAAAAGCACTGTTCTACATTCAACACGAGTTCTAATATCTAAATAAGAGAAACACAGAGTAGTTTAGAACAATAAGCTTAAGCGAAGTAGGTAAAGTAATAGCAATAAATGAAGGTTTTTGTTTTCTCAAAATGATAAAGTGTGGGAGAAGGCAGGCTACGGACCCACAAAAGTTTAAAAAATTGTCAACGGTCCTTTTCTGATTTTTTGTTAGTGGAAGCGGAAGCGGTTGAAAAATAACCGCTCCCACATGCCTGACTACATCATAGCTTATATTGAATTATGTGTAGTTTTGGATGTGATAGATCATAGGGCTGGGTTTAATCAGATATTAAATTCTATAACATTCATTTTCACTCCGTACAAAATCAAAAACAACCATTGGGTATTTTTATCACTTGATGTCTGTAATTAAATGCTTCTATTTCTTGATCCAAGCATCACAATTTTTATTGCATCTGTTCTTGTTGTCCAAGCTGAAGAACAAATTGTAAATCACATTGCAATGGAGAAATTTGATTTTTTTATTGAAAAATTTGGAAGTCTAAAAGACTATTGGAAGTTGATGGCATTGTGGAGATGTTGTTTGTCTGTACGAACATCTGCTCACAAAATGCAATGATTTAAATATACCACTGCAGTGATTTTAACATTTTACATTGCATTTATACTAAACAATTTTTGGAAATTGCCTAAACGCAAAAACGGATTTGTTTCCTTGGTTAAAATGCAAAGGCTTTCTCAGTAAAAGCATAATGCAATGTAAAAGATGTAAATGCTGGTGACATAGCAAGTGTGCTGGATTCAACAATCAATTGAAAAAAACAGTGTCAGAACATTGTTTGTTCATGATTGACCTAGTGTCGGAATTTTGTTTGTTCTGGTCTGCTTAAGTTAATTGGTTGTTTAAAACGATTTTTAAATACCAAAGCTGTGCCTATGTTTATGTATTTTTGAGAAAATCGTAACAACCATGTCTTTTTTGTTACATTTATAAATGTCTGACTCCCAATGTGTTTGATAAAACAGTTCAAATTAGCTTTCACAAAAGGCTACATTAAATTTTAAAACTTTGGCTGAAATTCTTGATTCCCCTCACAAAAATGAGAAATCAACATCAATTAGGAATAAAAATTGCACAACCAAGCCTTTGGAATCAGTGATTCTCCCAAACAAAGGTGTTCATGGTTGTTTCAGTGCCAAACGAGCAAACAACTCTCTGCTGCTTTAGTGTAAATGTAATTGAAGTAAATGCAACAAACAATTTGCCTTTCTAACATGATAACCCTAGTCTATAACTAACAGTGTTGCCATGAAGTCCACAAAAACTTATTTGCTTAATAATTGTGGCCCAGGGATATTGACTTGAATTATATATTTGCTTAAATGTTTATGAGTGTTTTCAATAAGAATATAAGTTTTCAATTGCCGCAATGGCATAGTGGTTAGAGCGTCTGCTTCGCAGTTGGTAGATCTGGGCTTCATTTCCCAAGTCGAATCATACCAAAAGACTTTAAAAAATGGTATTCGCAGCTTTTTCGCTTGGCATTCACGCAAAAAAGAGATAGTGTGGAGAACAAGTCGGCAAGCTTACTTGTTGTGTCCTTGGGCAAGACACTTAATGGTGTGCCCCCACCTTTATGTGGCAGACATGTGATGGGGCCAAGCAGTCTACCTGTCATGGTGGCACAATCTAACTAAAGACTCGCAAACAAAGCATGAGTGCTAACGCAGTGTATATACATTTTTCTGCATTATGCTCAAAACAAGTAACTCGACAACGAAGAATAAGAATATACCTGCGCAAAAAACTTCAAATACTAGCACTACTCATTATGATCATATGTATCCTACTAAATAGTACATCTTCACAATGTGCTGTGATATCAACCGATCCTAAATGTTACGTAATGACCTTAGCCCTAACCATACATATATGCAAATATCACGAAGATGTTCTAGCTAGAACAGGTGTTATCACTTGCCAATCACACTGCTTTTTCTCTGTAAAATTAACTTCATTGTTGACTACAAATTCATATACGGCATAATACTTCAAGCATTACCACTGCTTGTACATCACTACAAAAAAGCATCAAATAACTTTAAGTCAAATTTGCAAACAATTAGGCTTCTAAATCACCCCTTCAAGTCCTAACAAATCTAAAGTAGCAGGACCCATGTTAATCTGCTTTTCTCCAGGAAAACAAGACTATAATCTGGCTTTGCAATACCTAAAGATGTGTACGTCCACAATTTAGTGCAATAATTACTGAAATGTAAACAACATCATCCAGAGTTAACCTTGTCCAGTTGATAAGCAGCATGTTTTATTCGTCTAAGAGAGTGTTTTGCGAAACAATTCTAGACAAAGTCACTCACAAAAAACAAATTAAGCAGCCAAATTGATTGGACTGTTTATAAATAGATAAACTTAGGCTTAACTAACATACAAAATTATACTAATTATAAGGCGATCATCACAACTGCACATACCAGTACCACCAACAAGACTATAGCACATACAGTGACCTGCGTAATCAAAGACAACAATGGGCTCATGTCAAATATTAGGCCTATTGCATGCATATACCGATAGTGAAACATATGCAGCAGTATGTCTAACCTAATGCAATAAGCTACTTCGCTAGCTGTAAAAACACTAAATTCAATTCTGAAAAATATGTTCTAAACAACCATGCCTCGCTCGGTTGTACAGCTATACTATTGTACCGGTAGTTAACTAGTTACAGGCTTGCAGAAGCAAAAATCTACTTCAGTTCTTGCGTCGTCATGGATTATGATTTTACGAACGTTACGTTTATTTAAATTAGGGAATATCGCATTCTACCTCGATAAAAAGTATGGTGTTTTAGACTCTACCACCTGCTTTAACGTTCACCTACAAAGAATAGTGCTGCCAATTTTTGATTTAGCTGGACAAAAGGGGTTTGGGGAAAAAATAGACCTGAAACAGCAAACCTGTTTGCAGTTTTGAAATCAGCAGCACAAATTGCATCAGGAACACTCTATAGTTTTCCAATCTCAAAAATTCGCAGACCAATACTATCATCTGCTCAAAATGTGACAAAATTTTGATTGCTTAATTGTTAAAATCAGTAGCAGATCAAAGAAAAACTGTTTAGAGCCAAGTACGATGGTCATTTTTCACACCGTCACGCGAGCTAGTAAAAACAATTTGAAAAAATAATTGTTTTTAGGAATTTTTTAAATTATTGCATAACACTGTAAAACGTAGACAGTGACACTGTTTCGATTTATCAGGTCTTTTCAGAGCAGTTGGTGATCGACAAGAAGCTAGAGGCTTTTAATAAATCAATAATAATAATAATTTGATAAACCGCAGTGGACCTAGTATAGGTCCCACAAGTGTGGCGGTCTTTGCTATGCTTCATTAAAAGCCTCTAGCTCAGGGGTGTCCAAACTACGGCCCGCGGGCCAGCTCCGGCCCGCGCTGCCCTTTTTTTTGGCCCGCGGCTCATTATGAAAATATAACGTAATACGGCCCGTTATTAATCTTTGCACAACAGAACTTTGCAAATATAACAGAATTTCTTTAATGATTTAAATTTTAAAAAAATCACGAAACAACGCATGTCGAATTGTCAATTCAGCATTTTCGTGTGAGGTATATTGCTCTGCCTATACATCCACACAAAGGATTCCAGCGCATGCGCCTGCATAGCGCACACCCAAACGCATCTTGCATTTTGCTTTGGAGCAATTATTACGTTTCTTCTTTTCTCTGTTAATTCTCAGTTCTTCTAGTTAGTTGTAGCGTCATAAATACTAAATAAAGAACGATTTGCCAACTATGGTTTTGAGTTGAACTATTGAACTATCAATGATTTTGTTAGCCTGCTAGTGAGTATAGTGATTACAGTTGACAATGGCAGACCAAATAAAGAAACGGAAAGTCGACAGCGAGTGTAGAAAATTTCAGGCAAGGTGGGAAATGCAATACTTTTTCAAAGAAGTCAAAGGAAAGTGTGTCTGCTTGGTCTGCAACGAAACTGTTGCAGTGGTGAAGGAGTATAATGTGCAGCGACACTTTGAAACGAAACATCAGAAGTATGAATCCTGTACTGGTGCCGAGCGAGAACAGAAAGTTAAGCAAATGACAGCTACACTACAGGCTCAGCAAAACTGCTTTCTCCGTGCCAACAAAGCACAAGAAAGTGCTACAGTAGCCAGTTACGAGGTAGCTCAACTGATTGCTCAACACGGGAAACCTTTCACAGATGGCGACTTTATAAAGCAATGTCTCAATAAGGTTGCAGGAATAATGTGCCCAGAAAAACTGCATGACTTTAACAACGTTAGTTTGTCCAGAAACACAGTTGTGCGTCGCATCGAAGACTTGTCAGCTAATGTAAAACATCAGGTGTCACATAAAGCTTGTGATTTTGATTTTTACTTGATTGCGTGTGATGAGAGCACTGATGCCGGAGACACCGCACAGGTGTTAATTTATTTACGGGGAGTTGATGACAACTTTTGCATTACGGAGGAGTTGCTTGATATCAGGAGTCTTAAGGGTACAACTACAGGTAAAGACATTTTTAAAGCTGTGTCCGATGCAATTGACAAGATGGGACTTAAGTGGGACAAGTTGTGTGGAGTCACAACAGATGGAGCTCCAGCTATGAGAGGCGAGCGAAAGGGAATGGCTTCTATGGTTTGTGCCAAGGTGCAAGAAAATGGAGGTGAGGCTGTTAAAATGCACTGTATCATCCACCAGGAAGCTCTCTGTGCCAAGACAGTCCAGCTTGGTGATGTGATGAACACTGTTGTGAAAATTGTCAATATAATTAGGTCGCGAGGGCTCTACCACAGACAGTTTCAGTCTTTTCTGTCAGATGTTGATGCTGAATACGGGGACGTTCTCTATCACTCTGATGTGCGTTGGCTAAGTCGCGGCGCTGTGCTGCAGAGATTTTATTCTTTGAGGTCCGAAATCGATCAGTTTCTGAAAGCGAAGAACCAACATGTTGATGAGCTAACAGACCCTCAGTGGTTGGCAGACCTAGCATTTTTGGTTGATCTCACTGGTCATCTCAACGCACTGAACAGGACCTTTCAAGGTAAACCAGCTTGTATCACACCTTTATGGGCACTTGAAAGCATTCTGTCTGAAACTCCGTCTGTTTGAGACACAACTAATCAATTTCAATGTTGCGCACTTCCCCACACTGTCCGAAATCAAGTCTGCTTTTCCAAATGCCAACCTTTCCGCGCAAAAGTGTAAGTACGTGTCTGTTGTCAAAGCTCTACTGACAGAATTCAATCAGCGCTTCCAAGATTTTTCTGCTGTCGAGTACAAAATCAAGCTGTTTTCAACTCCATTCCTAATGGATGCACAAGAAGTGGAAGAGAGTCTGCAACTAGAACTTATTAAAATGCAGTGTGACAGTTCTCTAAGAAATCAGCATCACCTTCTCTCCCTTTCAGACTTCTACCGGAGCTTGGAAAGGACCAGGTTTCCTTTGATGATACGCAATGCAAAACAAATGATGAGTTTGTTTGGTTCAACGTATATATGTGAGCAAACGTTTTCTCTGTTGACGCTAAATAAGAACAAATTCAGAACCAAGATGACTGACAGCCATCTCTGCGATGTACTTCGCCTTGCAACCACCAGACTAACTCCTGACTTGCCGGCCATCATGCGTGCCAAAGTACAGCATCACTGCTCTCACTGAAGCCATGCTGTTTATGAGCATTTTTGTGTCGTGTCTTAAGTTAAAATAGAAGAGAAACCCGTGTTGAATGTTGTGTTTTCTTTATATTCAGTCAGAAAGCGCATCCTACAAATATTGATTGGCTAACATCACTACATGAGGGATGAGTACGATGTTCCTTTCCTTTAGTTTAGTGACTGGCCCGCACTTTGGTGTATTCTTCTGAATGTGGCCCGTGGTAAAAAAAGTTTGGACACCCCTGCTCTAGCTTCTTGTCGGTCACCAACTGCACTGAAGAGACCTGATAAGTGGAAACAGTGTCACTGTTTGCAGTTTGCTAAGTGCATCGATAGCCTCTTGCATTTACTAAAAAAACTTATTTACACTGTGACAACAATATTGATACTTCAAGAAAAAATGGTGCAGAAGAAACAGTTAAGAGAAAATACTTCAGTGGGTTTGGCCTAGGCTAAACCAAAGCCCACTTTAGTATTATTTTCTTATCTGTATTATTTTACGAAATATAAAGTGTGCATAGTTTATTTTTTGTTTGGCGAGTTTGTACTGCATTTAAAAAGAATTCGACCAAAGCCCCGAAGTACTTGACTTTCCTGAAAGATATCCTGCTACATGTAGTACATAGTACTTTTTCAAGAGATAACACCACAGGTGCAAAGGACACATTGTGCAATAAATTAAACAAGGGGGTGCAGCAGCAGCACAGAGTGAACACCATAGCTTAATGTCCATTCCTAAAAGCCTATAGTTGTTTATCTTAGATACCGATGCGGTATACTGCTCCTAAAATTTCAAGATTTTTTTTAACAATTCTATAATTAATAATTGTATATATGTTGAAAATTATTATCGATAGCCCACAACCTCACTTTAATTAAAGTTTAAAGTAAAGTTAGTATTTCAACAATCTATTAAGACAACAACCACTTACAATGTTCGAACTGCAGTTGTCTCGCAAAACACTTTAATGAACAACAAATGTCGTTAATCCTTAGCTGACCTATTTTCTAGGGCGACCTCAGCATCACAACAGCAAAACCAATAATACAAGGTGCCAACTGCAAATTACTTGGTAAAGAAAAATTTTGCAGAGTTTAGGACATGTCGCACTTCAAAAAGCCTTGCTTTTTGTAATATCACAAAGAGTGTATGGCTGCTGTTCGTGTATCGTTTATTTGTTGGCATTACCAAAATTGTTAGGCTGCAAAAAAATCGCATATTCAAATGAGCCACCAATATCAAAAAGGCACACTTTTGGGCTCTCTGTGCTAATGAAACTACAGATTGACAAACAAGGAAGCAGGTAGCAATTGTCATTCGCTATGCTGCCTCAGTGACTTCTGGATGTCAGCAGATACACAAAGATACCGTAAATATTCGGAATCTTATCTCTAATATCAGATACATAGATTCTCGGGATGACCAAAATAATGATAATGACATCACATCAAGTGGTCGTACCATTGCTAATAATTTGAGTGAAATCGGATGCAATGTTTTTTGTTGGGTCGGACAAGATTAGGATGGAGCAAGTGCTATCGCAAGTGAACGAGTTGGTGTAAGTACAGTTACACAAAAAGAAAAGCCGCCGGCATACTATATTTACTGCGCAATGCATTGCTAAAAAGTGTTTTTCCGGCTATTTGTGTTCCTGCAATAAGAAACGCTTAGCACGTAGAGAAGGGAGACATCTAAAATATTTAACAACAGTGCCAAAAATACGGAACTTTCAAAAAATTCTACACAAAGCAATCCACTTGTTGATGCTGGAAGATACCAAGCCTTGATTCATTTGAGTGCCACACGATTTGTTAAACGCAGTATCGCTATTGAGACATTCGAGGACTTGTTGCAACACGTTTTAAGTGCACTGTCTCACATGAAATCATGGTCTTCTTCTGATGCATCAAATCAAGCGTGCGCACTACAATGTACAATTTGCGGTTCTGAGTTTATAGCGACCTTTTTGGTTTTGGAAATGTTGTCCGGCTTAATGTTGCCTATTTTGTGCGCCTTACCAATTATTGAAGATGATATCACCTAAACTTTAGCTGCAGTAAACCATCTCTTGGCTACTCTGGAAGACATACCGTACGTAATGCAGAATATTTTCATCAATTCTTCGAGGAAGCAAAAAACTTTGGCAATTGATATTTTGGAAATAGAGATAATGATACCTCGGACGCCGACTGTAAGTAAGTATCGATCTTCTGTTCAGCTACCAGCAGAGGATGTAGCAGAAACTTACCATCGCATTAACTTTTTGTATCCGGCCGTCAATGCAATAATTCAAGACTTTGTCTTCGGTTTGGCAAACAAAATCAACAAATATGTAGTCTCATCATTATAATTCCGTCTTGAATTGCTTTTGAACCTGACGGTTTTTCTCAATGGAATAACTTATTACTGTCTACTGATATTTACAAAAATTTTTAGACCGATTCAATCGCAGTCACTCACGCTGAATATACACTTCGAAAAAAATGCGGAAAGGGCAATAGTAAAGATAGCGGAGCTTCTAATGGATTGGCACTTTAGATTGTTGTTCTAAATTCTCACCTAACATATCAATTTTAATGCAAATTTTGGCAACATTATCCATTAATTATTTTTTCGTCATTTATTACAACTTCCTATGTTGTTTCTAAATTGTTTTTTTCACCTTCCCTTACGGTGCCGCAGACCCGGTAGAAGTCACTTCTTAATTACATTATTGAACCTTCCGTCTTCTTTGTATTGTAATTTAGAATTCAAATTGGCAACACTACAGGTTTGGGCGTAACTTAATTTACTATATAAAAAATTTACTGATAGTCCGCCATTGTTTTGGATTTCGCTGTAACTACATCGAAGTGTCTCTGCGTTGTATTTCATTGGATTTAACCACACGTCCTTTGGATTTATTTGTAAAGAATCGTCGGTCAACAAATTGGTATGTAATAAATTTATTATTGTTCATATGTTTATAATTGTTAGTAAGCTATACGCGGTGCAATAATGTTTCTAAGTCAAGTATATAAATCGCCCTTTAGTTTGCTTAATTGCTTGTGACGTTGTTTAATTTGTATTAGCGTTATTGTATTGCATTTATGTATAGAAAAAACTGCTGCTTTTATTGCTGCCTGTACTGCTGCCTTTATTGCTTTCATTATCGCTGCATTGGTTGCGATCTTCAGTCGAAGCATAAAACGAGCGGCAGGTTGATCATCTCCGACGTGTTGCAGGTACTACGAAAGCGGTTAACGGAAACAAACATTACCTGTAACAACTGCGCAAACCGAAAGAGCTTTTATAAAGTAAAAAGAACGCTAACTGCTGTTCGATTTTATATGTCGAAAAGCCGCTTGGATGCTTCAGTAAGGTTTCAAATTCATTGAAAACTGGGCTCGTCCGCAGAAGAAGTATTAAATAAGTTTACGGAAACTTCCACATGCTGTTTGCAGTTTCAGCTGTTGAAGCAGGACTACAAAAATTATATCAGAGTGTGGAACTAGCCTACTACTTACGCAGTACTGTGAGAATGCCAGAAAAGTGGTTAATTTGTCTGTATATTTTGACCGTTGCGTGGCCGGCTGTGGCAGTTATATTACAGAGCTTTAAAAATTTATTTATTGATGGATTAGTTAAAATAGTTAATGAGTTTTTTGCGCAACAAAACTGACAACTGCATTCGTGAATTATTTTAAACGAAAACACCAAATTGGCAATATTTAGTCTTTTTTCTGTGGCATTTGCTATACAAATATCTTTTTTTCATACTTCTACGTTATTTGCTGATATTTTGGGGCAAGGAAACTTGCCAAAGTATCTTGAAAAATCCAAATTCCATGAATATTTGGGACCTTCCCCAATTCAAAATTCTGAATACGCTCATGCATCGAAGAAATACGTGGGTAAGTGTTGGTTTGGAACAACCTCACTTGACCGAAGGCGGGCTAAACAGTACAAATTACACCATCCTTTGTACTGCCACTCTTGTAGCTGTTCATAGTGCTGGCTCAAACTTGAGAATAAGCATCCCCTCAAATAAATTAGATGCATTGCTGAATGGCGCACTTTGAATGATGACAAGCTGTCTGAAATACAGCCCGACTCTTTCATTGCCGATGTTAAGTGGAAAGGCTCCAGCCAAGCCGAGAAAGTAAAACGCTATAAACAAACGCATTTAAGCAATCGATGAGCATCCAGTTTGTTTTCAAGGCAAGAGTGCTGCCAGAAACAAAATTTTTTTTCGAGGGGGAAGTGACATTTTTCCAGAAATATTTCATTCTCTCAAAGACAGGGTTTAATTAAATTATAATACATTAATTTACATTTTTTAGTTTTTCAGCAATATTTTGCATCTTTTACATAAAATGGCTCTTTGACTGCAATGTATGATCGATTTCATTCAAATTAATTGTTTGCGTAATTGTTCTGATAATAACAATTAAAGAAAAATTAATGAAATTCTAAGTTTAAAGGAAAATTAAAAACACAATGTCTTTGTGCGTGCAATTGTAGCTAAAGAGTATAACTTTTTTTATATTTTACTCCAAAAAAATTATTGCTGAGATCGGGTTGAAAAAATTGGATGTGAGAGACATTACCCGATTTGCCAACCTCCTGGCTACGTCAATGTCTAAACGTCTGAAGTTCCAAACTTCATTCATCGCCACTCAGCAGCACTTCAAAGCCCTTACAACAATACTACTCAGACATTGAAGAGAGAGTGGTCCTAGAATAATCGCGTTGCCCATCCTGTGGTGGACACAAACACCGCTACTCTGTTTAGCGCTGACTCTCGCAGAAATTGTTAGTATACTTAACCCTTTAAGGATTCTTGTAATACATATGTCACATTCTGGTTCATTGTTATAACATTATGAGGTGATAACGATTTTTTTGAACTCTATTATATTTCCGTTGTAACAATACAATTTGGAAATTGTTTCAAACTTTATGAATTAAAGTTGTTAGCCCCACTTCGCTCTATGTGTACATTGATCCTTTGATAATGTGTAGAGTTAGTGCTTTCCGGTTACCAGATACTGTTCTTGGCGTGGTTAGCGATTACGTAATTTCTTTACTAGTCGCTATCCAGTTACTCTAGGTAGAACCTGTGCTAATTTAGTGTAATTAGTAGTGATGTATCTATTCATGATATAGTTAGGTATGGTAGCCTACAATGTATGGTATTTGAAGTGTGCTTCGTAGTGCTGGGCCTGGCTTACCTAGGCCTAGCATCTTTATCTATTTGCCTTTCTCCTTGCAGCTACAGGTTCAAGGTGTTTTAGTGGTAGGTTTTGCATGCATTGTTTGCGTTTACGATAGTTAAAATAGCGTTGATACCGGTGACCGTCTACCGTATCTATTGTTGCTGTGGAACCCAGCCTGCATCACCCAAATTAATAATAGTGTATTGATTCACGTGGTGCATGCTGTTGGGGCATTGTAGTTGTTCACAGTAGTATAATATATTCGTTGATATCATATTCGTCTGCTGCTGAGCTGATACCGTGCCCATTCCCCAGGCTGCTTTACCCCCTGTAGCCCTATCTCAGATAGAATACGACAACTAGAAATCGATTAGCTCGTAGCTAGAGCTAACATAGTTAAAACACCCATAGCTAAAACACCATTGTTTGGTGAAGTTGTTGCTGATTGTTGTTGTGGAAGCCTATCGAATCAGGCTGTTTGTCTATCTGCTCTGCTGAATTTGTCAAGATTTGCTGATTGCTTGTTACTGCCTTCTGAAGAAGCTTATTTATTGTATCTGTGTTTGTATAACCATGGGGTCAAATAGTGAAAGTGCTGATTCTGTTGCTAATTGTGTCAATCCCCATTGTGACAGTAATTCACCGCCTAGAGTTGCGGCGCGTGACTTTAGTGTGCTTCAAACTGAAAATCTGAATGAGATACTAGTCTGTGATTTACCATCTGCTGTTGTTGTGAGTTCTGATACCAGTAGTGTGCAAGCTCGTACTGATGTCTCTGTTGGTGATGCTGTTGAGAACATGAGTTTCAATTTTGGCACAGAGCTAAAGAGCAAAACGTATAAGATTGCCTCAGAAAAGGCTTGTTCAGTTTCATCAAAGTTCTCAACCACGAGGCGAATTACTGAAGTAAAAATCAAAAAGGCACGCCTTTGGAAATTAGAACAAGAGCACAAGCTCAAACTTGAGATCTTGCGTGCCAAGGCAGATCTTGCAGAAGCTGAAATAATGGCTGAAGCTGAATTACAAGATGTTGATCAAAATCTAGGTGAGCTCGAACAGAAGACAATGACTCCACAAGAAAGGGTTGTTAACTTTTTGGATAGTAAAGATGCCCAGTTGTCTCGTTCACCAGTTGCACATTCTGGTTCCCATCTTAGGCCTGACGTCCCAGTATGGGCTCAGCCTCAAGTTAGCACTAGCACTGTCAGTGCTGGAGGTATTCAGGGTAGACAGTCTGCTGCTGTCTATAGTGAGTACCAGCCCCCTACCTCGTGTGTACAAGCTTCATGGGACCCAAGTGTCCTATATTGCAGCAAGTTCCAACTACCCACGGTTGAATATGGGCCGGCAGTTTGTGATTCTGGTATCCTATGCAGTGCAGCTTCCCGACCTATGAATCTTTGGCATGGGCCGGCTGTTGATGGTTATAGAAGACCCTGTGATGTTGCTACAGCTCCACGTGTGAATCATGACGGAGCTAATCAGCTTCCCAATACTGACAAATCTGTTGACTCTAAGATGACAGTTGATGATCTTGCCAAGATCCTGATGAGATGTCGAGATGTGCCCACACCTTCCCAGGAAGATCGTTTTGATGGTGACCCTAAGCTGTACTATCGTTTCATGTATCAAGTAGAAGACAGAATTCTGAGAGTATATGCGGAATCAGATCCTGGTCATGCATTACATTTACTTGCCGCTGCTACAAGAGGGCGGGCTCGTAGAATCATTGATAATTGTATGTTGAATCCATCACCTAGAGATGCACTTTCATGTGCGCTGCAAGACTTGAAAGCTGCGTTTGGTTCTCCCCAAAGAACGGCTAGTGCTCTGCTGCAACAAGTTCGCAATGGCCCTGTTGTTCGTGCCACTGCTGATGGTTTGGAAGATCTTTACATTGACATGATGGCATGTAGACAAGGAATGCTAGCAGCTGGTGCGTATGATGAGTTGAATGCTTATGCTACAACAGAGGCAATCTTTTGGCGCCTTCCTATGGACCTGCGCAAGCAGTTTGTGCGATTCACTGTTGATCATAGTTCTCCATCCGGTCGTGTACGGTTTGATGATGTGTTGTTGTTTGTAGATCAGTGCAAGAAGGAAGCTAGCTCTACCTTTGGTCGACTGCTTCTTGAGCCGCGCTCCACTGAGAGTAGCTATCCTCGCAGTGGTGGGAGCAGATATACTAAAGCAAAGTTTACAAGGACCCAAGCCCTTAGAAGAACGGATTTAGCTTCAAACGAAATGAGTCCTCAGGATGCAAAGGTTAACGTTCAATCTCGTGACCCCAAGTCGAAGCTCTGTGACTGCGGAAAACCATCTGAGCATGCACTTTGGAAGTGCAGTAAGTTTGTTGCATTATCTGTTGAAGATCGTATTGCTGATACAAAGTTACAAAGACGCTGTTTCAATTGCTTAAGTGAGGGACACTTTGTTAGAGACTGTAAGAGTAATCGTCGTTGTCAGAAATGTAATGGTGCTCACCACACGCTCCTTCACCGTTTTGATAATTCTGAGAAAATCTCTACCCCTGAGACTTTAAACAAAAATGACGAGACCAATGCTGCTGTGGCACCAGTAGTGGGTGCAGAGCCTACTTGTAATCGTGCTGCCCATGCCAATACAGCTCGCAGTGCACGGGGCAGAACCAGGTTGAAGGTTTTGCCTGTAAGAGTTACAAATATGCGATCTGGTCTCGGACGTGACGTCTTAGCCTTACTGGATGATGGTTCGGACACTCACCTTATCTCGAAGAGCCTATATGATGAGCTGTCGCTTGTGGGAACTCCCATACGTAGTCATCTTTGCATGGCTAATGGGGAACACCGCACATCAGACACATTTGAAACACAGATTGAGATTCGTGGTCTCAACGAGACTGCATCCTTCACTTTAGAAGGGGTGCAAGTAGTTGACAGACTATCAGATTTACGTTCCAGTATTCCTTCTGCAAGTGATTTTGAGAATTATCCACATTTATCTGATGTTGATATACCATTGATTGACCGAACTACTGTTGATTTGTTGATTGGTTTGAACTGTCGCATTCTGCATGAGCTTACTGAAAGGCGGGATGCTGGGGAAGAGAAACTATGTGCTGGGAGAACAGTTCTTGGCTGGTTTTTGTATGGAAATGACTGCTACAGTCAATCTTCACTTGAAGAAAATGTTGTGTGCCACATTGTAGGCCTTGACGATCGATCTGATGCAGACTTGTTGAAATTGGCTGTGGTTTCTCCTGCCAATAAAGGACAGTGCCCAACTTGTAATGGCACTGGAGGGCCCACACCAGACGTTGAGCTTGATTACCGAGCCCCTTCAGTTAATGATGATCGGGCCACGGCTATCATGGACAGTAGTTGTAACATAATTGATGGACATTACCAGATTGCCCTGCCCTGGGTTTCGAACAATCCTGGACTCCCTAACAATCGACCAATCGCTTTGTCACGATTGAGTAGCTTAGGGCGACGGCTGAAATCTAATCCGAATACCCTTGCAAAGTACACTCAAAAAATTAATGAAATGATTGAGCATGGATATGCAGCTTTGGTGGATCCGGATGTTCAACAAGGAGAAGAAGGTAAGGTTTGGTACATTCCTCACCACAGTACAAAGGGTGAGAAGTTTAGAATTGTGTTTGATGCATGCTGTTGTTATAAAGGTGTTACATTAAATGAACGGCTCTTACAGGGACCCAATAATACAAACTTATTACTCGGAGTTCTTTTGCGATTTCGTTTGCATGAATATGCTGTGGTGGCTGACATAAAGAGCATGTTCCATCAGGTGCGGGTAGATCCTTCCGGCAGAAGTGCTCTAAGGTTTTTGTATTGGCGTGATGGAGATCCTGATGAAGTTGTAAATACGTATGAAATGTCAGTACATGCATTTGGGCTGACTTCTTCGCCGAGTGTGGCGGGATACGCACTGCGACGAACTGTTGTGGACAATCAATCAAAGTTTTCTGTTGAGACTTGTAATACTGTGAATAGGAACTTTTATGTTGATGATCTTTTGAAAAGCGTTGCGACCTCTGAAGGTCTTGTTGCATTGATTGACGAACTGGATAAGTTGTTGACATGTGGTGGTTTTAAGCTTATGAAGTTTTCCAGCAACCACCCTGATCTGCTAAACGGTGTTGCTAGCGAGCGTCTATTGCCTCGGTACGCTGAGCTAGATTTGCGATTTGAGGACATTCCCGAGCAAAAGACTTTGGGTGTGTGCTGGTCACCAAGTTCGGACTGTTTTCACATATCTGCAGCAAATGGTGATTATGTGCTTACGCGTCGCGGCCTGTTGTCTTTTCTTAGCCGATGGTACGACCCCCTTGGGATAGTTTCGCCCTTCCTGTTGCCGGCAAAATTAATTCTGCAAAGTCTTTCACGTTCCAATCTGGGTTGGGACGATAGCAATTTGCCGTATGTTGAAAAAATGCGTTGGCTGAAGTGGAAAAAAGGCTTGCGTAATCTAGATGGTATAAAATTGCCGCGTCGATTTGCTGGACTCACAGATGCAGAATATATACATTTGCATTGCTTCGCTGATGCTAGTAAACATGCTTTCGGCTTTGTTTTTTATATGCTAACTTGCAATAAGGGGCGTTTTGCTCTTTCATTCGTGATAGGCAGAT
This sequence comes from Trididemnum clinides, assembly GCA_963675345.1. Lineage (NCBI taxonomy): Eukaryota > Metazoa > Chordata > Ascidiacea > Aplousobranchia > Didemnidae > Trididemnum > Trididemnum clinides. Next base: position 9,672,702 of record OY776301.1, read on the forward strand.
CTAGAGTGCTCCCTGCTGAATGTACTACGACTCCTCGTGCAGAGTTGCATGCCGCCTACGAAGCGGTAAAAACGTCGTCTGTTCTGATTCGTGAAATTGGTTGCAAGTTTGATTCTGTTGTATTTTGGTGTGATTCACAGACTGTACTCGGTTACGTTAAAAATCCTGACAAGAAATTGCCGGTTTTTGAGGCAAATCGTGTTAAACGTATACTTCAGGTCACTAATTCGACGCAATGGCGGTGGGTGGACACGAAGGGAAATCCTGCAGACCTTTTCTCACGTGGTTTAAAACCGTCGTGTGCAGAGCGTGCTCGAGAATGGCTTGAGGGTCCCCCCTTTTTGTTGCAAGGGGAAGAGGGTTGGTCTATGGCCACTCGGACCTTATCTGTTGACACTGAAGGTAATAGTGTGCCTGACAATGTTGGTGAATTTTCTGAATGTGCTTATGCTAATGTGAATGTTGCCGAAATTACTGTTTCTAAAGACATTTTATCTGAAAAACTGATCGCTCATTATAGTACGCTCCCAAGATTGGTGAGAGCGGCAGCATGGTGGCTACGCTTAAAGCGTATACTGCGAAACAGAATTTTGAAAAACTGTACTCCCTCTGTGGTTGTATCTGGTCCTATTTCTGCAAATGAATATGCTGAAGCCCTCAGGGCTCTGATTTGTGTTGCACAGCGCACCGCACTTCCTGGTGTTGCGGATGCCTTAGAATGTGGAGATATCAAAGTTTGTGATACATATATTAAGGGCGTTTGTCGTCCATTGCTTGCTTATTGTCCATATGTGGAAGAAGGACTGATTAGAATTGGTGGTCGATTGCATAGATCGGACTTATCGTATGATTTCAAGCACCCTATAGTGCTACCACGACGTCATGCATTAACAGGCTTAATAATTATGGACTTGCATTGTAAGATTGGGCATTTTGCTAGCGGGTTTGTCATGAATGAACTCACCAAGAATTACTTTGTTTTGGGTGGTAAACGTACAGTAAAGCACTACATTCGATTACTTTGCATGAACTGTCGCAATCGTGATGCCGCCCCGGGCGCCCAGCTTATGGCGCCACTCCCGCTTGCCCGCATTGAGTCACGGAATCGGCCCTTTACAAACACTGCTGTCGATTACTTCGGGCCGATTCTAGTCCGGCAAAGCCGGAATAATTTGAAGAGGTATGGCTGCATATTTTCATGCCTTGCCACCCGAGCTATTCACTTAGAGGTAGCCGAAGATTTGAGTACTGAATCATTTCTGATGGCCTACCATCGGTTCCTTTCCGTCACTGGAGGAGCCACCCGAGTTCTGTACTCGGACAATGGCACGAACTTTGTTGGAGCTCATGCAGAGCTAAAGCGAGGGCTAGCTCGATTAGACAAGAGATTGATGACTGCTGCTATGGCGCAAAATGGCGTCGACTGGAAATTTAATTCCCCCTTGGCATCCCATCAAGGTGGGGTGTGGGAATCAATGATACGTCTTGTCCGAAAACCATGTCTGCTCTGCAAGAAGACAAGAAATTGCGCACGTTGACTGAGAAGGGCCTGGAGACCCTATTTCGTGAAGTACAACTGATATTGAATAGTCGCCCCATTACACGGGTCAGTGCTGATCCCAATGATCTCCGTGCACTTAGCCCACTTAGTATTTTGACTGGTTGCGTTGATCCTGTACTGCCTTACTGATGTGTTTGTTGCTTCTGACGGTATGCGCTCTTCCTGGAGAGCCTCTCAGAGACATGCTGATCAGTTTTGGCGACGCTGGTCTGAAGAATACTTGCCACTTCTACAAAGGCGCGCAAAATGGTTGCAAACGCAACGTAATATTAAAATCGGCGACCATGTGTTGGTCGGTTCAAATGATGTAAAGCCGCGTTGCGTTTATGATCGCGCAATTGTCATTAATGTTAGCCCTGACAAATTTGGGCATGTGCGGCGGGTTACAGTACGTGATGCAAGTGGCAAAACCTATGAGCGTGACATAAGAAAGCTGTGTTGGCTGGAAGGCGATATTAATGACCATGCCGACCAATGATTGCCACCTTGCGTAACCCTTTTACTATTGGCTGCCACTAGGCAGATTCCTTTATGCCATGGATAATCATATTTTGATTTGTGTCTTTACGTGCCAGTTATGCTGTTTCTTCGTTATTGATTGTTAGTCAATAGCCTCGTCCTAGTTTGATCCGTATATCATTGAATGTGGTGCCAAAACATCACAATACGTTACTCTCTTACGAGGCATGTGTGATTTTATGTTTCTTGTTTCAAATTTCGTTCGTGTGCTAACTTACCTTGTGCATCGATCTCCCATGTGACACCTAGTGATCAATTGTTGATGTATCTCGTAGCGCTTTATCTGTGAAAGCTCATTTACCGTCGCTGGTATGTAATTCGCTTTGGGCCGGCTATGTTAGCGCCACTTCGCTCTATGTGTACATTGATCCTTTGATAATGTGTAGAGTTAGTGCTTTCCGGTTACCAGATACTGTTCTTGGCGTGGTTAGCGATTACGTAATTTCTTTACTAGTCGCTATCCAGTTACTCTAGGTAGAACCTGTGCTAATTTAGTGTAATTAGTAGTGATGTATCTATTCATGATATAGTTAGGTATGGTAGCCTACAATGTATGGTATTTGAAGTGTGCTTCGTAGTGCTGGGCCTGGCTTACCTAGGCCTAGCATCTTTATCTATTTGCCTTTCTCCTTGCAGCTACAGGTTCAAGGTGTTTTAGTGGTAGGTTTTGCATGCATTGTTTGCGTTTACGATAGTTAAAATAGTGTTGATACCGGTGACCGTCTACCGTATCTATTGTTGCTGTGGAACCCAGCCTGCATCACCCAAATTAATAATAGTGTATTGATTCACGTGGTGCATGCTGTTGGGGCATTGTAGTTGTTCACAGTAGTATAATATATTCGTTGATATCATATTCGTCTGCTGCTGAGCTGATACCGTGCCCATTCCCCAGGCTGCTTTACCCCCTGTAGCCCTATCTCAGATAGAATACGACAACTAGAAATCGATTAGCTCGTAGCTAGAGCTAACAAAAGTCTTATGATCCTAAAGGGTTAAACTGTCTCGAAACCGGAGTGAATCGTTTGGATTAAAACATGAATTGTAGAAGCTCAAATTCACAGCATCATGCCAATGCGGAGTAGTGGCATACCTCATACGTACTCTATCGCGGCAAGGCTCTTGTTCCTTCCTCAGTTTTGAATTTGCTTAGAATTTTTCTAACCCAGATGATCACAAACAAAGAAGTTAAAAACGTAACCAGAATTTTCAATTTGAATGGAAGCATAAATAAATTGTTTACAAGAATTTTTTAAATGCCAGTTTTCACATTTTCAGACGTAGAGCACTGAACTATTCAAAATTTTTAAACTAGTCCAAGTTCAACTTTCATGTTCTACCTGGCCGAGCTTAATGTTTAGGTCCAGATCCGCATTGAAAGTGGCTTACAAGTCCAAGCACTAGTATTACCGGTTTACTAATAAACCAGTGATCCCCAATTTGAACCTAATTCATCGATATAGAAAATATGTGGACACTCGCCCTTCACCATTCATATAAAAAACAATCGAAATAGTGCTGCAACATTGGTTTCACTTCAACCAGTAGTCGGTCTTTATGTGTCTAACTGAATACAGTTATGGTAACATAAATCCAACTGGACTTGGACTTGTAGGTAAAAATCACTTGTCCAAGTCTAGATCCTAGGTAGAAACTGCCTGTGGTCTACCACTCCATGTTCACAAGTCCAGTTCTAATGTCCTATTCAGAAGTAGGCAATAACTTCTGATTGCCTAGAAAGAAACGTAGTGACTTGTACATTTTGTCTCTTTTTTTAATACTTGGAAGAAATGGCTACAACAATTGGCAGACATCCCATAATGAATCAACTCATACCTAAAACCAGATGCCTTATGTTATTACAAACCAATAAAGCTTATGCAACAAAAAGTTTGAATGTGTCAATCAGTATTGTTGCAACTACATTTCAGTGAACAATAAGCTTACGATGCATCTACAAACTGAACAATGGATAGTTCCACATCCTGCGTTTTTTTGTGTTGCACCTGTTTCTTGTGCAGGTGTAACTCTACCAGTGACTTGAGCTTAAATACAGCAGCAGAGTCTTTATACGACTTCGAAAAATTTATCGGGTTGTTCTGATTATAACTTATTCGTGAACATCAGCAAGATAAAGCGAGTGGTGTTTACAATAAACAGTACTTTTAGTTGAGTTTACAATTTACAGAGCACCGAGCTTTGTTCTTGCGTAATAAGTACTAGCTATTGAAAAAACGTTTATAACGTAACGGCCACTATTGGCACATAATCGCAGATGGCAATCATTAATTTTTTATTTCAGTTTATGCAGGCTATAGTGATTTTACTTGCAGCAATTGTACAATCAGTGGCGTCTCTAGTTGATGGGTAACTACTTGTTGAAGTCACTGTATAATTAAAAAATTTATCACGTTTTGATTTGTGGAGTGACAGTTTTCAGAGCCACCAGTGTTTCCAATGACACTGCTGTGTGAAACAAAGTTGGTAGGGCAATGGCTTCCCAACTTATTTAACCGGCCGACTTCTTTTGCTTCTTTGAAATAATAACGGGCTCTCATCAAACGTAAAAAGAAGAAAAGTTAAATAAGGTTTGCCTAGAAATTTCAAACGCAGTTTCACCAGATGCCTCAACTAGGGCGTCGTCTTGTACTTGAAAATGATTTGAGAATCAAATTTCTGTTGTTTTAAAGCAAGAGTGGCCAAACTTCTTGATCAGAGAGGCGAATTCGCGACTGCCTGGCCACTGGAGGGCCGGATGCAATGCGATTTACGTAGTCTACGCAAAAATGGGTTGGTAATATGTATTGCAGTTCAATAATGACAATAAAATTACACCACCTGTGCAAGGTGTTTGGTGGGTGAAATGCGGCCCACAGGCCGCAGTTTGGCCACCCCTGTTTTAAAGCAATCTCATTATGTTGAAGGAGCTTAGATCTTTTCTCGTATGTTCACGATATTTTGGATAAACCTGGTGCTTGAGTTTATTGGGCTTGATTGCTTCCACGCTTAAAGCAGTATTGCAAACAGCATGACATGAAACCCATTAAAGATTAGTCATGTCATACCACTTGAGTGAAACCAAATTTATAAATATGCTTATTGCTTTTTCGTAGCTTAGTCTTAACCCTGTATGTAAAAAGGATCCTTAAAGATTTTTTGTTAACTTTTTTATTCTTTTGTTTCACTGACCAAAAAGTGTTTACGCACACAATTCATATTTTAATTATGGCAACTTGCGAAACCACAAAATTACTGGAAACAACGCAAACGAGTGAAACACAATCTGCGAACAATTTGAAAGCAACTCGGATAATACTTCAAAAATTAATCAATCAATAAATTCGTGACGAAAAACGCAAACTTAGCATACAAATTAAAAGATAAAGCATGATTTGTGGATATTTTGAAACTTCCTCATGGACCTCAATTTGGGAATCACTGTGGCAGGATATTCAGAATGTTGGCAATACCAACAGTTATCTGCAAAACGTCCAAATAAAATTAAGCAACAACAAAATACCAAAAAGTTTGATGGCTGCAAGCGATCTTGAATTCAGAGGTTACAAAAAGTCAACATCTGCTACGGCCGGTGATAAAACAATCCTTAGCCTAGTGTCAAGAATAAGGAAATTTACCTTATAAGAATCGTTTTCATCTATGTGTATAGTACTGCATTATTTGTTCGCTCGGCTACTGATTGAAAAAAAGACCTTTTTCCTCGCAAGTGGATTTGCTGTAGTACGCCTTTATTACGTAACAATCGTTTATGGCATAATAAAATTCCAGATTGATCTAGTGATTCTAGCTTCTTCGAAGAATTTCGTTGACCGATGACATAACTAATAGGGCTTTTTTTCTTTTTCACGCGATTTCGTTCTAGAGTTTTCTGGCTTGAGTTTTTTCGATTTATATATAAGGCGATGGGATTTATTTTGTGTAGAGAGCAGAAAAGTGTGTAGTGGGGAGAGAGAGATTGATTGACGGAGTAAAGAAGGGCTATTGTTTTTTGTGATAATTTATTGTGGATTCTGTGGACGTGGCGAGTATTGAACAGTTATTGGTGGAATTAGTTTTGTTGGTTTTTTGATTGTGTAGTAAAGTAATTAATTCTGAGATCGTTGAGCGAAGAAGCTTGAAGTCGTGAAGTATTATTTCTGTGAATACATCATTCTGTTTTTAACGTGGTTTAAAGGTGTTTTTAGTGGAAGCCAATCTTTTCTAAGTTTGTTAAGTTGCAGTCAGATCTAATTATCCGAGCGATTATTATATGTAGCCTCAATTTAAAATTTTGAAATTGAGATAGAACCGAAAGTTGTATTATTAGAAATAGAACCGAAAGAGATAGAACCGAAAGTTGTATTATTACTATTATTTGTAAAACGCGACACCTAGTATCTAAAATTTCATGGTCCTGGATGTCGCTGGGTGTGAAAGAATTTTCGTGGGTTGGAACTGATATTTTCAAAAAGCATCTCTCATAATATACAGCACGAACAAGCTCATCTATTTATACTTAAGCCCCTAGCGAATCTGGGGTAAATTTTTTAGGGGAGAACCGAATGAGCGATAATTTTTCCCCGACTTGACAGATGGCAATCCAGCAAAAGACATTTCCAAAAATAAATATAGATGTGTCTTTTCCTAAGAACTGCTATTAATGTGAATGTTGATTTCCGTTTTTTGCAAAACCGAAAGAGCGTGGTGTCATGTCAGGGTTATAATAAAATTAAGGTGTTTGATGATCAAGGCTTCATTGGCTCGGTTTCAGTGTATGATTTTACTTCAAAATTTTGTGTTGATGACATTATTTCTCTGCTGCCTCGGCATTGGTCATCAGGGAATCTGTGGATCGATTTAGATGAAATTACAATGGGCAACACATGATCAGCGAAAGAGATGGATAAATGATACTCAGTTTTTGAGAATAATGTTATCTACTCGTATTGTTGTTGTTGTTGTTACCAGACCCCTTTCGATGGATAATGGCATGGCGGAAGACCATGGAGCACTAGAAGCCATTCAATTTTCCAGGGCCTGAACCAGAGATCGTAGAGAGACAGATAGGCGCCAAAAAGCGAGTGGTGCAAAGACTCCTTAGCTGGACAGTGCGGAATGAGACGAGAGGTGTCCTGGGACGGATGTCCACCGGCGCTGCATGAAGGATTCTCAATTCTGGCAATCTTAGTGAGATAAGAGCCTAACAGTTGGCTGTTTCCCTTGCATCGGAGATGAGAGAGCCCACAGCGAGCGTGACGAGAAAGCACAAGTTACTCAGTGGAAACTGAGGGAACCTGTGAGCCAAAGAATTTAGATAAGACAGTGCACCTCTAGTCCGAGAAAAGACAAGAGTGGATACGAGAGATAAAAGCAGATAGACTATACGTGATTGCAAAGAGCATGAGTAGCGCTCCCAGTCTCTCCAGCTTATCACCCACGTCATTTTTCGGGAAAAAGTAGTGTCCGGGGACCCATTGTATTCTAATAGTATAGGAGGAAAGAAAAGACAGTTCCTACCAGATCCGCGAGAGAGAGGAAAAGATGTAAAAGATTGAGATAAAGGAAAAGATGTAGGAGAGGACAGAGTGGCGAAAACAAAATTAGAGTCTGAGAGGAGGAGAAGAGAAATGGCAGACTTGTTGTTGCTGCCCAGACCAGCGGAGATCTTGCAAAATGGCTAAGGTTTCAGCAGAAAAACTTGAATATACTAGGTCTGCCGAAAAGGAAAGAGTACGCTAGAGCCGTCTTTGCCCAATGAAATACGAGCAGAGTCATCTGTCCAGATCATGAGATCGTGAGGTAGGAGAGAGTCAAGGTGAGCAAGAGCCGCTCCTTGGCAAAAGAGAGGAGAATCGAAACGGGAGCATGGAGAGGAAAGAATGGACTCCACAGTGAAGAAAGGCAGGTTCCGGGAAAGAGGAAGGGTAAGCAAAGAGAATCTCACTGGGAGAAGTAAGAGAAAGCATGAGCGGGTGTGTGGAGGCAAAAGCTCTTCAGGAGGATCTGGAGAGTCTTGGTGCCATTCCAAGTCTGACCAAACCTGAAATGAAAAAGGGGTTGGGAGACGAAGGGCCCGCTCATAACATGACAGATCGAAATGAGTGAGGGTGTCTCTTAGAGGAGGTAGGGACGCTTCAGAAGGTGGAAAAGAAATACGGCAAGACAAAAGGCAGACGTAGATGGCGCGACTAGCCGCTTTGTGAAGGCGTTCCAATTTGGTTAAGTTGGTAGCGCTAAGAAGAGGTAACCATCCGGGTGAACCACAAGTTAGAGGGGGCCAAAGAAAAGCTTCATACAGAAGAAAGACGGAATCCTTAGAGGGGCCTCATTAGGAAACAAAGATACAGCGTAAGGCCTTGAGACGAGGGAACAACTTGGCCTTCAGCAAAGATACATGTTTAGAAAAAGAAAGAGTGCGGTCGAAGGTAACCCCAAGGAAAGTTGGAGTGGAATTGAAGCGAAGGTTGGAGTTGAATTAGAGATGGGACTTGAAGCTAGCTTGGTAGGGATCCACTGAAAAGAAAGGGGCCTCACGTTTGCTCGGATTGAGAGGAAGACACCAGTACTTAGACCAGCATTCCAGTCGAATCAGAGCTCCTTGTGTCGCCTCCACTGCAGCAGGGACCGAGGGGGAGCAGGACCAAATGGCCAGATCGTCAGCATAAAGAGAGCAGCCGATGGAAGAAGGCAAAGAAGCAAGAAGATCATTGATGGAAAGAGAGAAAAATACAAGGCCAAGAACGGATCCTTGCGGAACACCTCGACGGAACCAAAAAGTGTGTCTGTTGTGATTTTAATAAAACAAGCAAGCATACCTATCAGAAAGGAAAGATTGAGTCCAACGAGCAAAGCTAGAACGGAAGCAAGCCGAAATAAGTTTGTGAAAAAGAACGAGGTGCCAGACAGAATCAAAAGCTTTCGAGAAGTCGATAGTAGCGATAATCGTCCGAGAGCCAAGCTTGAATGTGATAAACCCATCCTAAATGAACTGAGAAAGAAACAGAATTTGATCAAGAGTAGACCGTCCAGGGCGGAAACCGGCCTGGCAGGGAGAGAGAATGGATATAGATTCCAGAAAGTAGAGTAGATGCGATAAAATGATGAGTTTAAAAAGCTTTGAGACGCAGGAGATGAGAAGGATAGGCCGGAAGGAAGAAGCAGAGTCAAAGGGTTTTCGCATCTTTTGTATGGGAATAATAAAAAACGTCTTCCAGATGGAAGGAAAGGAATGCAAAGACTAGGAAAGACTGAAAATATGTAGGAGAAAATCCATGCTAGAACGAGGAAAGTGCTTTAGCATGCGATAGGCAACTTTTCCGGGACCGGTGGCAGTGGACCAAAAGAGGCTTGCAGAAGAACCAAGCCTCAGCTTTGGCTTTGGCGATGACAGACGAGGTATGTTGAAAAGCAAAAATGTAAGCTTGATGATCTTCATCATTTCTATGAGCAGCAGTAAATGCCTTACGTCTTTCACTAACCGCTTCTTCCACTTCAGCAGACCACCAAGTTTGAGGTTGACGTTTGACGCGGCCGAAAAGATTGGAAAATTTGGCCCCATTCAGTGCCACAGAAGTAAAGAAAGCAGCAGCAGAGGAAAAAGAAAAAGACCAGTGTTTCTCTGTAGAAGTACGGTGAGAGTCGAAATAAAAAGCAAAGTCATCCCAACGAGCTTTCTGAAAACTCAAGGAAGGGAGGCGTTCGTTGGGGCGAAAGATCTGAGAAAAAGAACAGTTAGTAGAATTGGTAGTTAATCAGAACCCAACTCCTGAAGCACTTCCTTGGAGCAAAATAGGGCGAGAGAGGAGGGAGAAAACGAGATGTTGGGAGAAGAGCGATGGAAAAGAATAGAAATGTCAGGATCAGTTAGGAGAAGGAGATCAGAGGAGATGACCCAATTGAATACTTCCTCCCAACGGCGGTCAGAAGTACCTTTTGTGTTCCAGAAAGGGGGTTGCAGTTGAATTCCCCCACAATGAGGAAATTTCTGGAGGAGGGAAGAATGGAGAGCGAAAAGGAGTCGGTTCTGCTACCCGTCAAAGAGGAATAGGGAAAGCATAAACATTAAGGAAAGAAAGCTAGGAGAAGTTGTTTAGTAGAATGTTGACTCTTACATAATCAGAGTAGGGACCAAGCAAAGAGAGGGAGGAAGTAGAAAGCTCAGATAAAAATACGCCCAGCCAGACGAAAATGATGACGCCGCCGCTAGCGTGCAGGTCATCATTATCTACTCGTCGTACCAAAGTATGGCGCGTTCGCGTCCCAAGAATATTGGCGGCAAACAATCAAGCACCAATTAACAGAGACAGTTCCTGGTTTAGCATGCACGTCAAAACACGAATTAACTTTAAGTTTTTGCAATGATGCAGTATCGTATCTGTGCCGGATCTGTCACGAAATAACGCTACGAAGCGTTTGGTCGACTCTATGAAGAGAATGTCATTGTCTATGCTGCCGAGGAAAGACAGATTTCGGAATCTAACAAAAGGACTAAATATAATCAGGTGCTATTTCAACAAAACTAACGCTAAACAAATTGTTTGTGGATAATTCTCTGCATCGAAATGTGAGACCAGTTTTCATTTTAAAAGGTCACTTTTGAAGGAAGCATCCATTTACCCACGTGGCCGCTAATAATAAACTGAATAGAAACTGTATTTAAGAAAATGATAACCACAGATACGGAATTTAACAAGTAAAACTAAGTGAATAGCTTAAATTTGTTTTACAGGTTGTACATATAATTTTACATCATGCGCTTGATACAAATTGCAAGACATGTTTTTAAATGTAAAAAGTTCAAACAGAGAGTTGTATTGATGTATGTCACTTTGCTAGGGATAATGTTATGCATAGTTGGATTGATAAATATCAGTCAGCATTCAAATAAAACCGTTTTCATAAATCGTCCAATAGTTGTTGAAAAGCCGGTGTTCGAAAGCGGTCCACAATCACACGTAGTTGAAAATAGCAGCTGCTCTTTATGGACTTTCCCAAGTGAACTTAAGGTATATGACAATCCCCGAATAAAACTGGACCCCAATCGTTATTTGTACGGAGGAAATGTGCAAGGACCTAACAATCAAATCGTCGGCTTGATAGAAAGCATTTATATGGCCATTAAATTAAACAGGTGAGTTTTTCAGGGCTTAAAAGTATCAGAGCAAATGAAACATTTCGAAAACTGTTGCGTACGAAGAAGTTGGTAGAAAATGAGGGAGAGTTATACCACAATCATTGTCTATTTTAGTTAATGTTGTCACACTTCAATTTGAATGATTGAAAACAATCATCTCTCTATTTTTAAATGGGAAGAAATGGGGAACCTTGCTCTCACAATTATGATAACGTTTATCGTTACAAGTTCAAAAACTGTCGCGTAAATTGAGTTTTGGTTTTATCTTAACTTTAATCATTTTTTAATTGAGGCAACTTATAGTATCGCTCGAATAATTAATTCTGACTGCAACTTAACAGCTAGGTGAAAATTGGCTTTTATTAAACACTAAAGCACATTACTTTAAACGAAACAGTTTTTGATGAACAAAACAGATATATTCACAGAATACCTTGAGACTTTAAAATTTGTTCACCTGCTGGTCACACAAAACCAATATACTTTAATATGAAAGCAGAAAAAACTCTATCAATCAGTTAATTACTTGATTCTTTCCAAGCTAATCTTCCACAGCAATATCTACATTAAACCACCACAGAGTAATACTCTATCCGTCTCTATACTAATCTACTCTCTCTACACTTTCTTGCACTCTCTTTACTCTCTCTACACTCTCTCTGCGCGTGTAAAAATCTCGTCGCCTTAAACATGTGAATGGGAGACGCAATCTAGAAAATTCAATAACGACATCACATGGCAAAAAAAGGACCCGCCAATAAATTACGTCATATCGGAAATCGAAAACTTGCGAGAAGGAAAAGTGTGCTCTAGATCAGTGCTACGAAAATTGTGGTACGTGTACCGGTGGCGGTACGCAAACAGATGACTGACGGTAGGTGGTCAGTTCGAAAATGAGTATGCTGAGTATTATTTACATTGATCAGAGCATGTTTTCACACAGTGGTCTGAGTATTTTTTGGTCTAAGCGTAATTTCACGTACTTTCTTGGGCTTTCACGACTATATCGCAGTTCATTTACATTCACTGACATGGCGATCTTTACTGGAAGACAGGGCAACGTTCATTCTGCTCTCGCAGCTGGAACCCGACTAGTGTGATGGAAAAAATGCGTTGGCTAAGAAGCAAAATCCATTGTTAAAACGCAAAAAAGTTTCATTCCGTGACCGTCCTTTGTCTTCCAACAGCTAGCTATAGTTAAACGCAACAAATAATGTAGACTTTAGAATACTGCATGGTTTAGCAGTGAGTTGAATGTGTTTGTTAGTAGTTTTGTTGAAAGCAAACTTTGAAGATACTAATTTTTATTTATCCAGCAAACGTTTCTTAATAGTATATCAACCATACCAACCAAAAACAACAAAGTTAGTAATTAGTAAAATAATAGTTAAGTTGCTAATCTTCTATCAGCTGGTGAAAAGTATTTGATAAGTCAGCTTGTAGAAAGTATAATACGCTCTTATTAGAAAAACATGCTGCAAGCACTGGTACATTGTTTTTCTTTTAGAATTTAAATTAAAGTGATTGGATTAAACTTTAAAGTGAAAGCAGAATTTCCGAGGTTAAATGATATGGCCATTAAAACACTACTTCCATTTCTTTCCACATATCTTTGCGAAGTTGGCTTTACGACTATGACTTACTTAAAGGGAAAGTGCAGAAATCCACTCAATATCTATGCTCTTCTTCGAGTAACATTGTCTTCCATTGAACTGCAATTGGATAAGCTAATAGAAAAGAAGCAAGCGCATACCTCGCATCAGAGGATGAAAATAAAAGCGTTTTTGACTTTGCTTATGGTACAGTTGTTGTATAATAAATAATATTTGCTTTTGTCTATTTCTTCTGTTTGAAATGCATAACTGGGATTAACTGGTACGTCGAATGACAGAAAGTGCGCTGCCGGTACACAAGACCAAAAAGGTTGAGTAGCACTGCTCTAGATCAATTTTAAACGTAAACGTATGACCTGCAATTTTTACGTCATAAAGAGGGCGTGTTACAATACAAATCTTAATTCGAAAGAAAAAAAGGTTTTTGCATGAACAACCGACATAGAAAAGCAAGGTTAGATTTGAGACAATTTTAGATTCACGAATAAAATAATTATAGCAGAACGAAAGCAATAAATTATTGAGACTACACTTATAATAACTATTCCAACGTAGTAGATTTACTTATTCGTGGCAAAAACTTTGGCTCTTAACTTTAAACAACAAGAAAGTACCATCACGAAAAACTCAAACAATTCTTTTATCCCAAAATTTAAACAAATGTAACCCCTTCTGCCCCCTTGAAAGTCTTTGCCAATGTGCTTTTCAATCCCCATTATATTAGATTCTCGTTTCGATTAGCCGGCTTTATTAGCTAAATCAGAAGCATGCTTCGTTTGTTTCTTTTGTGTCGAAATAATCGCTTAGGAGTGCTTGTACATGCAAAAGCGTGTTTCGTCATAATAAAACAAAACAGCGGGCTGTTAATTACGCTTCAACGTCTAATATATTTGACGTATAATCTCAACGAATGTAAAAAAATTCACATGAAATAGGATTAATAACTTACTCTTAAAACGATAATGGACTCTAAGGGCCATACCTATTAATATTTTTAATCAAATTATCAACGAATATTGTAACGGAAAATTCAAGTTAGCGTATTGTCAAAACAGGTTTATTTGTGAGCTAAACCAAATATTCTAAAGCTACTGCATTTTCTTCTAAACTAGCAGAATTCCAAATATCTAAACTATTACTTTTCATGACTAGTTCTTTGCTCGGGCGGTCAACAGCTTTGGTTATGTAATAAAGGAGATCCATTTTCCATTAAGGGCAATCTGTGCATAACGCTCATTTATTGTTTTTATCTATTCTGCCTAATCAACATTTTAGTACACATTACGTAAATTAATTCATTTCATGTTGAATTAATAAAGTTGACCGTATTTAGGGAAAATAAAAAGAGGGATGTTTAATCTTTTCAAAATTAAAAAAAATGTTTAAACTTTTAAGAAAATTTCAATACCGAGGATCGCAAGATTATTCAGAAAATATTTTCTGTCAAAGAGAAGATCAAGTTTAAACTACTACGCTACGTGGCTCGTGCCGAGATTCGATGCAATCCCTGTAAACAATCGTTCTCCAAATAATTCTTCAGTTTCAACCGAAACAATTGTTTCAAGCGCTTAAGGCATGTAGAATTCTCACCACATTGTTAATTCGACCTTGACCGTGTTTTAATTTTATTCCGAAAACATTATTGTTGAAGCCCGTTTGAAATTAAATAAAAGTATAATGTATACATGTGGGCTCCGTCTTTCAATCTAGGTTTTTCTTTAAAGGATAATTACAAGGGTAGAGCTTTACAAGAATTTTCTGTGTCATTCGCGATTTCCAGATTCATTAACCAAACGAAACTACTTAGATAACTCATCATCTAGTTTTTTTTTATTTGCTATATTTATCTTCCATTCACGGGAATGCAAATTGTATCGCTATATTTTGAACGGAACGTCCGCACTCGCTTGGGAGTTGCCATTTCCGAAGTGTCGGGGCCACTTGTCTTCCACATAAAGGTGAGGGCGTCCCGTTAAGTGCCTTGCCCAAGGACACAACAAGCGAACTTGCCAGCTTGTTTTCCACAACCTCCCCGAAATGCCGAGCGCCAAGCAGGGAAGCTGTGGATATCATTTTTAAAATTCTTTTGATATGACTCGACAAGGGAATTGAAGCCCAGGTCTACCGACTGCGAGGGGGACGCTCTAACCACTACGCCATCGCGTCGGTCACGTCAGTTGACGTATCTGTTGCCCTCCATATCTTGTTTTAACTGGTGTGCCACAATGAATTTAACAAGTTAATCTGCTATGGAGCACTCTGATTAATTGAAGAACGACTGTAGCTGAGATCTCCTCTTAATGCGAAGAACGTTTTAATTGAAACGAACTACTTAAGCAGATCTATTTAACACCAAATCTTTTAAACTAGAGTAAATAAAATGTTTGTTGTCAGTATATTCTTGGTTTTGATTATTTTATATTATTTCAACACCAGTTTTCTTTCAGAACTCTAGTTATTCCAGCATTCCACTCCCATTATTTACAGCAGCGACTTCCTGTTTCTCCTTACCAAGCTATAAACGTGGAGAGACTTTGCCAGTTTGTTTCATGTATTTCGATCAAAGAAATGCGGAAAAATTGCGGAGACTCGTTTGATGTCGCTTTCCAGGTAAAACTTGCAATGCGGCCATCACGAATGCTTGGGCTTGCGCGACTGTGATGAAGTAACTGGCTGACCAAGGGCGTAGCCAGAAAAAAATTGAAAGGGGGGCCAAATTTTGCAACTTTTAATGTGACGTCATTTACTTATAATGGCATTTTGCCTTTCGTGAACTACGCTCGTCGCTACTATAAAAATTGCTGTACAAAACTGAGAAAGTGCGAATGCGATTTCACTGATCTAATGTAGTTTTATCAAGAACGGCTTTAATAGTTCAACTTCAATTGTGACGTAAAACGCACTATTAAAGGAATATCAAGGAAACCACTCCCACTGGTAGGTTGAACGTTCTGACAAAAAAAGCGACGTCTTTGTAATAATCCGCATCGCAATAAAACAAGAAAGCGCTCAGCAAGACGCTTATTTCTTGCAATTACCATAACTTAGATTCACTGGTCAACAGCAAATTTTAAACGAAGATTCTGATGAGCTTATCTTAAAGTATTTTTGATGCAGATTCCAAAAATAATTTTACTTTTTCTCTAGCACATCTGGTTTTTGAGATATTTCGGTTTATATAATTTTAAATCAACTTTTGTTGTTAAGCATTTTACAGTCCAAATACAATAGAACATTGCGTTATGACGTCACAGAATAACATTCTTAAGTGATAAAACAACCTAAGTGCAAGCTCTGAATGACAAGAAAAAGATGGAAGGATATTTTTGCAAGTTTATTTAAGTAGTCTACAGTAAATGTAGAGAGTGAAAAATGTAGGAACATACCAGGCGGAACTGAGGGAATTATATTAACAGTACATGGCAATATGTTGTATCAAATGAATCAGTTATTTCTACAGGTGTAAAATAGTAATATACATTATAGTATTTCTACAAGTAATTTCTAAATATAAGCCTATTCATAATGCCTAGAAACTGCTTAAACCACCCAGATCAATTTTTCTTTGTCTGTGGAAAGTTTACAAGCAAAAAACAGCAAAGAAATATCACTCATGATATCAAGAAGATGTATACGGCATATTTTGGTTGCCCATTAGGCGACCAAGATAAGACCTGGGCACCCCATAAAATATGCAAGATATGCTGCTTAGGCTTGCACAACTGGCTAAATAAACGGTCTCCTTCTATGCCGTTTTCCGTCCCAATGATTTGGCGTGAACCTAAAGATCACTGTCAAGATTGCTATTTTTGTCTTACCAAAACAAAGGGTTTTTCCTTTAAAAAGAGTGACAAAATAGCACATCCCAATTATGATTCAGCAAGGACCTCAGTTCCTCATGATGATTCAATGCCACCACCAGTACCTCCGCTACATGGATGTGATACTACTGATAGCAGTACTGATGAACACAACTCTGACGGATTAATTTCTTCCAACTACACAGATTCTGATACCACAGAAGATCCCGTCTTATTTTCACAAAAACATCTAAATGACTTAATTAGAGATTTATGTCTTTGTAAGGAAAAGGCGGAGCTCCTTGCATCAAGGTTAAAAGAACAAAATATGGTTGAAAAAGATGTCAAAGTAAGTTACTACAGGAAGCGCAATTGGGACTTATCGTCGGCCTTCAAAGTTGAGGGACCTCTTTGTTACTGCCATGATATTGAAGAGCTGTTTCAAACTCTGGGTAAGTTCACATTGTGAACGAATGGAGGCTTTTTATTGATTCCTCAGAGAGAAGCTTGAAGGCAGTTCTTCTACACATTGAAAATAAAAAAACCCTCCATCCCTATTGCACACTCTGCCCAGTTAAAAGAATCTTATGACAGCATTGAAATTTTGTTGAATGCGATTCACTATTCTGACTACCAGTGGAGCTTATGTGGGGACCTTAAAGTAATTGGAATTTTGATGGGATTGCAAGGAGGTTTTAGAAAACACTGTTGCTTTTTATGTTTGTGGGATGATCGCGCCACTGCACAGCACTATGAAACAAAAGAATGGCCGAAAAGGAATTCATATGCATCTGGAATGAAAAATATCCAACACATCCCTTTAGTAAATCCCGATAAAGTTTTAATGCCACCATTGCATATCAAGCTAGGATTAATGAAGAACTTTGTGAAAGTTATGGCAAAACAGAATTCGAATGGTTTTGAATTTCTCTGTAAAAAGTTTCCCAAGCTAAGCCTAGCCAAGTTGAAAGAAGGAATCTTTGTTGGTCCACAGATTCGGAAAGTTTTTGAAGACCCAAAGTTTGAAATAACATTAAATACATTGGAACTACGAGCTTGGCATGCATTTAAATGGATTTGCTCTAATTTTTTGGGAAATGTCAAGTCAAATTCGTATCAAGAAGGCGTTGCAGAGTTGCTTGCGGCATGCAAAGAGATGGGGTGTCGCATGTCCTTAAAGATGCATTTTCTTCATTCACACCTCGACTTTTTTCCTGAAAATCTTGGAGCAGTTAGTGATGAGCAAGGTGAAAGATTTCACCAAGATATCCAAGCTATGGAAGAAAGGTATAAAGGAGTTTGGAATGAGGGTATGATGGGTGATTATTGCTGGATGTTGTATCGTTATGATGCAAACCATCCATACAAACGGAAATCATATGTCAAACATTTTTAAGTTTTCCTCATTTGAACTAGTATTTGATTGCAGTATTAAGTGGTACCCAGATTGCGATCAACACTTTCCACATGTGTTATTCTGAAAAACAGTTCTATGGAAGCTACCCCGAAAAGACTATTTGAAAATCACCCAAATACAGCTGTTTAAAGGCTGCCAATAAACAGTTTTTTTCAAGACTACGATTAACAAAAAAGAGTTTGCCCATTGTCCGATCTTCATTCTGTTGGTAAACAACCACACCGGTACATTAAACTTGTTTAATCTTTTTTTCAAATTTGTTGAATTAGGTATAACAGCATGCTAATGTGGTTAGTAGTAGTAGCCGCCTATGTTAAAACTTGAACAACAGCCATGATAATGGCAGAGATATTGTCATTTAAGGGATACAAAGTACACACAATCTCACACACCATGCCCCTCATATCTCAAAATCCTGATGTGCTAAAAGAAAACTAATGCCAGATTCGGAATCAGCGCCTCGATGTTACCCAGAAATGAGTGTTCTTGTTCTCGTTTAAAAAAACCTATTTTTTTGTTGACCAGTGTTATCAATTCATCACTCGACTGCAACAGAAGAAAAACTTCGGCGATATTTAGTGTGTAAAACGTACACATCTTGTTTGATAACATTTGAAAGTTAAAAAACTTAAAAAGCCACGCCCAACCCACCCCCTTGCTAAAAGTCAACAATAAACTCTAATGTATCTGCAGAGGCGCAAAAAAATTTATGTTTTGATTTTTTTGATACTGTTTTGTAATTTGACTTAAAATTCAGGGGGGGCATGTTCCCATCCTGGCTACGCCTATGTGGCTGACTGCCCAGTAACAATCAGTAAACTGTAATGCCAAATTTCGATACAGAGGTACTCTTCTTATGCAATAAAATAGCAAGTACTAGCAGACAACGATGTTGAATATTTTATATTATATTTAGCTCATACCATTTGTTGATTTATGATGAACTTTGATATGACTTGATTGAAAACCGAACTAAATACCAATTGATCTATGTTAGAATAAGGTTATTGGACCGTCTGTATGCCAACCGTCTTAATACCACATTTTCCATCTGATGTTGGGGATTGTTCTGCAGAAGGCAAGTTTTGGATTTGAGCTCTGACACCGATTAACGAAACTAGGCCACTATTTTCGGGCAAACAACTAAGTTTTTCATGGGCAAGTGCTGGATAAGTTTGGGGGAGGCAAAACTCCTTTACAACGCATATTTGGTTTTCTTTGTTGCTTGTTGATATTTTTTGTTCAAATACAAGTTCAACAAAAATCAAATAGAACTAACTAAAAGCTAATGATAAACGCAAAGAAAAATTAAGATAAACAGTTTACGATACGCATTTGCCAAAATAAGTGGATCAAGCAATCCGTGGCAATTCTAATTAACGAAATGCTTGGCTTGAGTCGAGCAGTCTTTTTATTATAACATTAAATTGCATATTGATCCTTCTGACTTGCAGAACAGAGACGGAGACGCTAAGCGTACAACAATTATCCAGATCTGCCTCAGAATTTCCCAGTTTAAACATTTCGTATTAACTACTTTACAATTACTTTCATTAAATTTGCTGCTTGTTAGAATTTGCCAAGATGAAAAAATCTATGGGGCGCCATTGGTTCACCGCTCATTAGACATGTTTTACAACAACATTTAGGACTAAATCAAATTGATTTGTTTAAATGCACAAATCGATTTGATTTACTGGCAAATGCATGTAAAATAAATGCATTTGTCGTAATTGTATCGAAAAATAAATGCACAAATCGATTTGATTTAGTCATAAATGCATGTATCACTCAACCGTATCACTCTCTACAGGCAATGTACTGCGAATACCGCTTTTTTAACACATTTTGTCATTGGACCATCACGGGACAGATTTGCGATAGATTGATTTGAAATGAACGGCAGGCGCGACGTAGTTAAGAATTTTGAAACAGGTGGTGTGCTGCAAATTGAACAACAAACAGCAAGCCTCAAAGTTCATTTTTGCACATTTGTTATTTATACGAGGCATTACCGGTAATCAATGGAAAAGTGAAAAGATATAGGCTAAGGCAGGGGTGTCAAACTCGTTTAGGGCTGAAGACCGCATTTACATACCTGTATTTTAAAGGGGCGAGACTCTATTGAAAAATAAATTTAAGCTGGCAAGACTGAATATCAGTGGGCCCCCAAACTTTTTTGTTTGCGGGCACAGGAAACCAGTTGATCAAATTTCGCCGAACACCAGCCACGCAAATCTATTCCCATTGATGGCGAGTGGCATTATTTGGAGATCACCGCTTCTCCGGAGAACGATCTCCGAAAACGGTGTAATGTAGCTCGCAATGGTGCTGATCTCCGAAATAAAAGTCATTACCTCTTTGGTCGTAACTGTTAGAACAAAGTCAGCGTAGCACGCTGGCGCAGGCGTTTTACTGCCATGTCGCGTTTGTTTACAAAAACGAAGATTTATTCGCAGTTGTAAGCTGCGTGTTGTCAAACGTTGCGATACTGCCCAAGCCGGTTAAGAATTATGATAAACGCAAAGCGGCCGTACGTTTGACACCCCTGGGCTAAGGCATATTACTGTATAGATTTTGCTGCAAAAGCCAAGGAAGTAACTGAAGGGGGCCTGTTAGGTTATTTTGGCCAAAAAATATGGATTTTAAATTTTATATTTAACATTTTTATGAACCTTTCAACGGGAGAACTTAAGCGGGGGGCCCTTCAGCGCGATAAATCAAGTGGGCCGTGGGCATTTTCCCAGTTTGCTCATACCTAAGGCCACTACTGCAGTATATATTGCATAAAGCCATTTCAATTGGAAATCGTGTTTAGTCATAGATATCAAAAAGATGATTTTCAGACCTTGGCGATGCTTTAAGACAATTATCTGTATTAATTTTTTAGAATGGTTGTTTCATTTGTCAGATGGTGTTCGTGTTGTGAAGTGTCAGTTGGCACAGATCAGTCTTAATTACTCTTTCCAACCAAATCCTTTTTTTCCAATTCATGAAAAATAACTCCTTTTTGTGTTGCGTAATGTTTAATCATATTTGCAGCATCGAAACAGTCAACTAAGTATTTTTTCTTGCATTTTAGTTACTGGTGATGCTTTGCAGTGTTAGATATCGTCGCACAAACGTCTCACCTTTCATGGTGATCTGCTGTGAAAGCATCAGATGATGGACAGTTAAGTTGTATAGTACTTTGAATAATTATTCTTCAAATATATACAGTCATACCTCATTTTACGAACTACCGCTTTACGAAACCTCGGAATTACGAAATAGATTTTTAGAAGTAACAGCTTCAACAAAGAACCAACAAATTTTGTAATTTATCAAACAACTGAAGTATTATATTAATTACAATCGTTGTGCAATATTTTCTGCGGTCTTGTCTCACTGTCAGCAAGCTCTATCTGAAGAAAGTGTGGTTGGTTCTATTCAATCTTTTTGAATGTTAACAACAGAATACGTACGCAATTGAAAACAGAAACGCATTGACTTTGTCTTGAAACGTTCTGCAACGTTTTTGAGCGCAAATAGCAGCAACCCAAACCGTAGTGTAACGATTACAAACGATTTTATTGTAACTCGGCGCTTGAAAGGGATACTGCTCAGTGCTCATTGGCTAGCTCTGCAGTAAGTTCTTGAAAACTTCATTAAAAAAACTGTACACAACACAGCTGATAAAAATTTGTCATTACCTTTGAAAAAATGAAGCTCATTTATACAGAACTGTAAGTGTTCGTTTTCATTCCTTTAGAATAAAAAAGTGTTCTTTTCATTTATTAAAAGCTTGGATTAAGTAATACATGCATTTTACTGTTCCTTTTTTAAGTTTATAATGATTTTTTTTTCATAAGAACGTAACCCCAATTTATGCATTACTTTCTGTGTATAAAAGAACCTCAGTTTACGAACTCTCGTTTTACGAGCTACATTGAAGAACGAATTAGTTCGTAAAGGTGAGGTATGACTGTAAGTCAAAAATCACCCGAATGTAGCTATTGGGGCGAAGAGGAATTTATATTTTATTAAAGGAGAACCAAATTTCGTATGAAGCGAGAATTGTAACTTAAAGCGTTGGAAAAGTATGCTCAGTTAAAAAAAAGGACAGCTACATAGAAATTACTCCTAGGGCAAATTTAGAATTAAGCTCACAACTCTCAGGACAGGTTTGACGTTGCATTGCCACTATGCAAACTTCACTTTTTTCTCTAAGACGCACCAAAAAAGTGTTTGCATTTGACTGTTAACGGGCGAATATGCTTAACTTGCAAAGTATTAGTGAGCCTTTTCGTTTGTATTTGTATCTTATTTTTGTCTTTATCAATAGGTAATATTTCTTAAGCTACAGCAATACAGGCATCGTAGAAACTAAATGCAGATGAATGAGTGTTGATCAATCACAAAATTTTTGTTTACAATTCAAAGAATCGACATAGAAATGTTGATATCAAAAAATTGCATCAGCTTCAGCTTTAGCTTGAAAAATCGCAGAGGCAGATTACACCAACCGCTACGCTAGCGTAACCTATCTTGGACTTAAGGCTCTTCATATGTATCAATATTTTCTGCAAGAAACTGGCAAACTGAGTCATTGGATGACAGCACAAACCTATTTGGCCTTGTCGCATTTTTGCTTCCAGCAGTCATCCTATAGTAAGAAACTCGAACTCTAGCTGTTTGTTGTTCAATTTGCAGCACACCACCTGTTTCAAAATTCTTAACTACGTCGCGCCTGCCGTTCATTTCAAATCAATCTATCGCAAACCTGTCACGTGATGGTCCAATGACCAAATGTTAAAAAAGCGGTATTCGCAGTACATTGCCTGTAGAGAGTGATACGGTTGAGTGACGTATGCATTTACGACTGAATCAAATTGATTTGTGCATTTAAACAAATGCATATATTTACCACGCATTTGCCGGTAAACCATATCGATTTGTGCATTCAAACAAATCAATTTGATTTAGTCCTAAATGTTGTTCCAAAACATGTCTAATGAGCGGTGAACAAATGGCGCCCCATAAAAATCATCGTAAAGTGCTTTTTCCGAGAGCACAGCGGTTCAGTCGTCATGCGGTTTGAACTCAGAGCCAATCGATGGCTGTCGCCAATAAAACGGCGTTTTAACTCATTTGACCGCGTCGTCGACGGTTACAAAACATCTCTCAGCACTTGTGTATCATTTGTTTTACCTTTCAAGTGCTTTTTGCTTCACTAAACCTACATTAGGTTGAGAAATATAACATATTTACAGTTTCACCTCGTTAACTCGGACAGCTCGAGGGGGAAGGATGTCCGTGTTAGCCGATTGTCCCACTTAACCGTCGGCCTATAGGCAATAGCTTATAAACATGCCTAGCGTAACGAAGTTCAGTTAAAAATGCCGTTATTATATAGGCTATTTTGTTTTACTACATTTACCTTCATAACATGTAAAAAAGCAGATTTATTTTTGTTTATTGAAGTAAATCACCTGAAGAAGGCTACGTTGGGTTAGCCTAGCCTAGCCTAGCAAACAAACCTGTACCGATATCGACTGTTATTATTGGCTATTACCAAGGTTATTTTCTTTTACCTTACCTTCATAACATGTAAATAATTAATGTACAGTATGGCCGATTTTAGGCCAAATATTTTTTAAATTTTTAAACATTTTTTTTCTCAATCTTGGAATGTTTTTCTATTTTTTTTCTCGGTCATGGTCCGGGTTAACCGATATCCGGCCTAACAGGGTCCGTGTTAACGAGGCAAAACTGTATTTTGTTTTGTAGTTGATTTCCAACCGAATAAAACATCTTGAAATAGTTGAAAAAGACACCGGAATGAAAATCCTCCATCCTTCAAGAGTTTATAAAGACATATCTTTTCCATCGCGTTTGCTGGTTTTAGATAGCAACCAGTTGTATGAAATTCCTGCTTTGCCTAATTTAAACTCCACAATAAAACCCGGACAAACACTGTCATTAGATTCCGATTCGTTTGTTTCGGAATACAACACCTACGCGCAGTGTGCGATTGCGACAGGAGTGTTTAGTTGGATTCCCATACCACAGAATTCTTTGATAGCAACCCCGTTGATGCCAAGAAAACATCATCGTAATGCGACCAATCTCGAGCTTATATCAGCTGTCACTGATGCAGTCAGGCATCCTCCTTGTATAGTAAAAGTTGCCGAGAGTTACATTAGGGATGTCTTGAAAAATCAAAAGTTTGTTGGATTCCATTGGAGATATGATCAAAGAGATTGGATACCTATTTTTTGTCGTAAACTTGAGTGGAAAATGAAATGCGAACCAATAAAGCAAGCAACCGCAAGTCACTTGGCTCAAGTAATTGCAAACGATTTGGAAAAAGAACTATACATTATGACAAAAGAAACCCCAATTTTTATCTCCTCGCCGCTTTCATTGGCAAACTTTGTTGATGAAATTTATAAAAATATTTCAAAAATCAACAAAAACTTTATAAAACCGACAGAAAGTGTTGAAATGTATCTCACAAAACGACACCAAGAATGCTGGAATACAAATGGATGGTTGATACCTGAAGGAATAATTTCCTTGTGTGAGATGGAAGTGATGATTCGAAGCGAGTGGTTTTTCTACTCGTTCAGATCTTCGTGGTCAAGAAATATTCGCCCATTCCGTTTTAGCGTTGATGAAAATGGAAAAATTAGTAAACGCTATGAAAAAAACATTCTTGAACTAATATGATTAGGACGCAAGCGTGTTTAGTATGTACGGAAAGGAGGGGACTACGCCACCTTCTTTTACTTAGACTGTAAATACATTGAAAAATTTAGTTTCCAAATCAAAAGTTTGCACTTTTTTTACATTTCAGCTTAATAATATATCATTAAATTCTTTATTTATACAGATTTATTATTTACCTTTTTGACGTGTTAGAAAAAGTTACCTGCTGCAGTATAGAGCAGAATTCCGTTTGTATGTACGCTTGTTTTCAATAACAAACTTCTGGGTACAAAAACACGAAACCGACACAGCTGACAAACATTCCGCAAAGAGTGTGAAGCGGGCGTCGATGACGTCACAAACAGAAATTGACTCTCTGAACGTGGGTCTTTCAACTCATGAAAGTGGCTTAAAAGTTAAGCAAAAACCAGCAACCGACTTGATGAACTTGCAAAAAATTTAGACTTTTGTGAGGGCTGAAATGACGTCTCTATAAACATTTCGCTGGATATTGAAAAGCCACACAAAAATGTTGTTGGTGGTACAGAATTTTCATACAGTTTTGAAAAAAGCTGTTTGAACCATAAGCTTTTTGGGACGCTTTCATCAATGGCCGTATCGCGTCAAAAAGAAAGAGCTAGAGTGAGTAAGTGTTTTATCTGATTCATTTAGACGTCAGGCAATCAAGACCAGCCAATGACATTGCTAGCATTGTAAAGCGCGCCAAAGAAAGATTTCGCAATAGCGAAATGCTGGAGAAAGCGCAGCAAGAGGCCAAATAGTAACGTCGCGATTATCGAAAGAGTTTGAGAGTGTAAACAAACTCTTTCTGTCTGCACAACACTAGGCGTTGAGTTTTGATATAAGCAGCTTATAAAAGATTAAGGTGGAAAAAGCTGCGTGTTGTAGCGAGGATTGAAAACCGCTTGTTATCATTGTTTAACGCACAATGTTCATTTTCTAGGAGATGCTGACCAATAGCAGAGCCACAGTCCGGTTTGGTGTCGTTTCGTTTGCACAATCTGTGTAGTTGAAACCGGCGTGGACGGATCAATTGTTGTATTAACCATTTCGTCCTATAGTCGTAGAGATGTTCGCCCTACATACCGACTATCCCAGTGGCACTTGTATTCATATATGACAAAGCTTTTCTGAGTAGTAGGTAGAATATCCTTGCGGGCTACTGGCAGCATGTGCTTGAACGTAAAGACCAAGCGGGTGCTGACAAAACCGATGTTTTGGGCGGAATTTGTAGCTCGGTTTTGTCAAATGGGCTTTAAAATTTTATCAGAATTTGAACAGGAGAGCTATCTTTGTGAAATGAGTTATTGATGGTAAAAATCGCATCTACACCACCAGCAAATTAACAAGCAACATTTCAAGAACTATCAATGGCTTTTATGCAAATTACTTTTTTGTAAAGAAATAACCTGTGCTTTCGACGTTTCTTCGATAAAATCAAGTTATATAAAAACTAAAAAGGCTAGATTAATAAAAAACAGATATTTACGTTACACTTTTATTGTTTGATGATGTGAACTTGGTAGATTTATTAAATTCAAAACAAAAATTTGCTCGTTCAATTTTTCCTTTCGTGTGGAGTTGTGTTTTGTGATTCTGAGTTGATGTACTACTTAACAAAAGTTTTGTAAAAAATACGATTTTTTTCGTAACGGTCGGAGAGATATCAATAAAACTTCTTAAAAACACTGTCATAGGGCCTTGTGATATAAATTTATCTTAAAATCCAAAAAAATGTCATTTAAAACAAAATTTGTAAACACTTATATTTTGGGTGTTGTTTTGCCAACTTACGCTTGGAAGTTCAATTTGGTCAAGCATTTTCATCCATTCCATAAGTCTTTTCCTACAATCAACTTTACGGAATTGTTTGGAAGAAAAAATACTTTTAGTCTGCTTCAGCTGATAATCCATAATCTATCGTTTCCATGAAAAATGTCACTGTCAAATTTTTGTATTTGATTTCGTTATTTCAGCTTTAGACGTCGGTAAAATTCCGATTTTCACCAAAATAGAAAACGTTTTGCTATCATCTTTTGCATTGATTGCTAACTAAAATAAACTGAAACTCACAAATAGTATCTACATTAGGGTTGTCCTTAATTGCATAGCAAAAATTAACCAGTAAAAATGTCATTGAAACCGAGGTGGTTGTGTTCCTTTTGGGCTAAAACCATTTTGCCTAAGAAAACTTCAAGATAGACAAATATTTAGAGGTTGCACTCTTAAAAATAGCCACTTTGTTAATATCTGGGTCCCTCTCTTTACAGAGTATTAGCTGCTCAAAGGCAGGGGTATCATGGGTGTCACCCCACTTATTGCTGCCCAGTGAGTGGTATACTCTTTCTACTGTCAGGAAAAGCACGCCTATGCTCTGTCACAATCTGCATGAGAAACTGCAGCTAATCTTCATCATGCGTTACAAGCCGGTTGTATTCTTGAATAAGTGCCACTCTATGCTCTGCAGTGTCATTCGTGACTTGGATTCCTTGTACGAACTTTCTGGTCATCAGATAGCCTGGTTGATCATTCCATGACCCAGGGTCCTCCGTTAGAAAGTTTTGATCAATTTTCATTTTTAGTAAAAGTGACGTGTGTTTTTTGTTACAAAATCAACCAAGAGGTTATTTGAAGTCTTTTCTCAGGGCACGTTTGGGAAGAACTTCATTTCCATCTTTGTCAAGGGCTGCAACCATTTGTCGCTTCATATCATCTGGCACCTCTTGGTCAAAAAAAAACCAAAGCCACTAGTTTTTCAAAGAGGTACCAAAGCTGACCAGAGAATTTGTTCAGCGCGGTTGCCCCAATTCTTTTGTCATGGTAATCTTGCAGCGTTTTGGAGAATCCAAGATCATTTCTTGGTGTAGATAGTGGAAATGATGCCTCCATCCAAGCTTTCAGGTAAACTTTGATTGTAAAGATCCACGAATTGCGGAGGCTCTACTCTCCTTTAAGTGTCAGTTTGAATTGGCTACGAAACATCTATATCTTTATGGAGTAGATGAATTTTTCCATCCATCTAGCTCTGCGCATTGGTGCAGGGGCCTGAAAATGGATTTCCCGAAAGGTAATATCACCAAGGAAAATAATTGACATTTTAAGTAGCTCACAGTAATCACCACGGAGGTTCTTCTGCTCAAGTGTCAGTTTTGCCCATTGTGAAATCTCAGATTTGCAATCTCTTACTGAGAGCGACACCTCGTCATTCTCATCTCCAGTCTGAAACTTGGTTTTGTCAACTGATTCCTATTGACACTAAAATCTCCTAAAAAGGAGATTGTCTGGTCTCTAACTTGGTCACATAAGAGTTAAAAAGACGGCTCCAATGACCGACTCTAATATATGTTGACGGCATGAAAAATATAAAAGGTTTTTTCAAGTTTTGCTTCAGTGAGAATGCAAGCTTCATTTTTTCTTCCAGTATTCGAGGCAGTCGTGTCAAAAAACATTTCAACAACTTTCTCTGCCAATCCCCATTCTTCTAACGCTAAAATGACGGCATTTGCTTGAGGCTGTCCGCTTTCAATAGGAATTTTGGCAATCTTTAGCAGTTGTTTTATGCCCAAGCCAGAGACTGTGATAGGCAGACGTTTAACATATGTTTTTCTTGTTAAATCTTGCATAAATTTCCCATCCCAATAAACAAGCAAGGGAACATTTGTTTTGAACTCATCTTTCAATTTTTTTGCAATTTGGGCATTGTGTACGTTCTCGACGAATGAAGAATCGATTTATGTTCAGTTCCTCAACATTCTTTCCAAGAGCTTTTGTAGTTTCTGTGAGCAAGAACACCGCCTTTTTGTCAGAAACTTGCTCGATCAAGGGCCCCTGTGAGTAAAGAAGTGACTATGTTATTGGTTGCCCTTTTTGCATTTTCTGACTGGGAGGTCTAACTATTCCTGAAGCATCAGCATCATCTTTAGATGGCTCCTTACGACCATAACTGCTAGACAATGATTCCACTTCAACAGTGGAATAAGATTTGAAGGCCTTTTCTTTCACGTTGTCTGCGCCTTTCCTGCAACATTCTTCTATGTTCTGTTCGTTCTTCTTGGCATGCCAGTACCATATCTAATACTCTTCTCCCAGGTTCCCTTTGAGCGAGAAGAAAATCCCGGTCTTCTTTGTTTGTGATGAGGGTCAGGGCATTTGAACTGGTCACATCAAAGAGATTTTTCAGGTCATCCTTAAAAGCTCTTTCTTTTATTATTTGTGGTACAGATCTTCGACTGCGACCTTTCTTCAGAAGCTGATACTTTTGGTACAGAATTTCAAATTTCTCAATCACCTTGTTTTTATGAGCCAATGGAATACGAGCTTGTTTCCAAAATTCATTTATTTTTTTTTTGTTGTTGCAGTTGAGGCCTCTCTAACGGTCATACTTCTCTCTTTGTAAAGATAGAGAAAGTAGCCAAACACATCTTTCTTTGAGGGTAGTTTTGATCCTTTGATATCATTTTGAAATCCAGCAGAAAGATATCACGAGTTTCCTTTGACATTACTAAGTATTTTAACAAATTTATTAACTACCCAGGAATCTAAGAAACACAAATGTTTGATTTATTCGCCATATATATTATATATACAGTATATAGTTTGAAAGTTGTCAAGAGCTTAGCAATAATCAACAACTAATTGTTAATAAAACTAAAGGCAAACAAACTTCTCACTATGCAAGGGGGCGTAATATGAAGCAGGATCAAATTTCACTGCTCATGTACAACTTGTAAACATCGATTTTTCTCTGAGATATTTTGCATATACAGTTTTTACCGAAAACGAACAAATTTAAACCGGTTCTCGTACAGTTTTCCAAACTTTCTAAATAAAGACCACCCTAATCTACATGTTTCAAAAACCTACTACAATCTTAAAATTGCCTCTTATATTTTTACAAGGCTTCACGTTTTTTGCTGTTGAATTTCGCTTTTTTTTCAATTTTTGTACAAGCGCATCAACGTTTGCCCTTCAAATTCTATTCCCAGTTAAAGTCTTATTACAAGAATCGATCACGAAAAAATTTTCAGCACTCGATTAAAAACGGGCTCCAACCCTCGACTTAAATTTTGGATCGATTTCATGATTTTCGCTCTCGCTTTCCACTTTAAGAATTATTTCTGGCCAAAGTGATTAAACACTGCTCTCCAAAATTATTTCCCTGGTACAGTAGCAACTGAAGAATTAATTCATAAAAGCTTTTTTACTAGAACATCAAAATCATGCCAAAAATTTATGCTTAAACTTTTGAAGGTTTTAATATTTTAGCTTTGAGCATACTCCCAACCCTAGCAAATCCTATCTTTAATTTCGTGTGACGTCATTCCAACTTCACGGTTGATAGTTTTATAAAATAGCTTACAAACCACAACAAGAAAAATGCATTGTCAGTATAATTTGTTGTTGTGGTATAACTTAATTCAAGTTTTGTCAATAATTTCGTTAACGTCCAGCATTAGCAAGCAAATAGGCAAACCTGAGTGGGTGATTCACTGCTAACCGAAGCCAAATTTGTGGTAGCGTTTGTGCGAACAGCGCAAGCTTTGAGCGGTGGTTGGTTAATTGGTAGAAATACAAGCTGTAGTTGTACCGGGTAATACCAATGGACCTAACAATAATTTTAAATTACAACTTCTGATGTTGGACTTCTGGCAATATGTATTTAATAGGGGATCAGGCTCACTGTTTATGAATCGTTTAACAACTTAAGCACATAAAAATCAAAATTGTACTGTTGAGAATGGAAAATCAAAGTAGTAATGAAACAGAGATCGTTATGTCATGTAACAGAGTAAAAATTACACAATAGTCAAGAAAATTACGGAATCTGTATCCTGC
Organism: Trididemnum clinides; assembly: GCA_963675345.1. Taxonomy (NCBI): domain Eukaryota; kingdom Metazoa; phylum Chordata; class Ascidiacea; order Aplousobranchia; family Didemnidae; genus Trididemnum; species Trididemnum clinides. The sequence continues at coordinate 9,703,288 of OY776301.1, forward strand.
TTTAAAAAAGCATTAAAGGTCAAAGAACGCAAAAGACCTCGTCGCCGAGTAATCACACGAATTAGCTTACTTAAGAGCATTCAACAATACTGAGGTGAGCGCGGTGGTGAAATACGTGAAGCGTCCGCTTTGTAATCGGTAGACGTGGGTTCAAATTCCTAGCCAAGTCATATTAAACTGCAAAAACCGTTACTCGTGGCTTCTCTGCTTGGAGCTTAGCACGAAAAAATAAAGAGTGAAGAGAAAAGGCCGGCAAGTTTGTTTGTTGTACGTGATTACAGAAATCTACCAAATACCTCTATCTTTATGTGGTTGAGTTATGCTGTCTACCTATTGTGAGGCCCTACCTGATTGAAGACAAGCAAAGCAAACACAGTATATCTCCTACGGACGAATGAATGAAACGTAAGCCAGTTATCTCGTAACATATCTCATATCTTTCCACTTGCTTTGAGTGGCAATTTTCAGATTGAACTGGATCAATATATACAAAACATTTCTACCCTAATTAAAATCACCAAATATATTTCCTACAACAACATGTTTATTCAAGCTTGAAACGAAAAACACGCAATTGCAAAGCGCAACCAGGACTTTTGCAAAGGAGAGTTATTCATAAATAATAAACCGGATTTCTAATATGTCAAGATAGTCCGTAGCTCTAAAATAGCTTCTCGTGGTTTTTAGGTACATATCAAATAAAATGTCTTAGATCAAAACTTAGAGGAAGGCTCAGCCACCTTATTTTCATGTTGCGCCCCCTGCATACAAGCACAACCAATCACTTGATTAACTCTTTAGAACCCTTTGCAAAGAACCGCTAGCCAGGTCACATAAAATAAAAAATATTTAAAAGATGACAAAATGATTGGAGGTAACTACTGGTCAGTAGTATTCAGCAATGAGCTGCTTAGTTACTCGAAAACTAATGGAACTACTGGAGTACCACAGCTCAATTAGTCTTGCTTCTACTTTACTTATCAGCAACAAATAGCAATTGTAGGAAAAGTAACAAAAAGTTGCGTTGAATCGACGATTTTTCAAAATAACTAATTCCCGTTTCTAAATCAAGTGTAGTATAAACATTGGGTCAAAAATACATAGGAGATATGGGCATAGCCCCAGTGCTTCTATTCCTTGGCTACACGTATGTGCCACACGCATGTCAGCTACCAAGTACAAGTAGAAAGCGTTAAGTGTCTCTTTCTACTTGTATTTGATAGCTGACATGCGCCGTTTCACTATTTTACCAAACAGAGTTTTGCACACTATGAAACCCAATTATCAAGGATACTAAGTGTTCAGCTGTTTTTAGGTTGCAAGTGAGTGAATAGATTAGGTTTATATGGGAGCTACATTGAGCTTGCATAACACCCATAAAGTTTAAGGTCTTGGTCTCAGAACACTGCGTTTCCTTTTCTGCTTTCTATACGAGACTATGTATAGCCGTGACGCAAATGACGCTGTTAAAGTACAAACTTAAAGCCTTGTACAAATATAAAGACATTAAAACGCATTGATAGAGTTAAATGATGCACCCATTATAGTAATTTTTGATCACATGTAAATGTTTCAAGTAACAAAAACGATAGTGGTTCAAGGCAACCCAAAGTAGCGGAGCCGTGGTGTTACAGAATCGGCTGCGGAAAGAACAAACAAAATTTTTTGGATTTCCGTGGCTGAACTGAACTGGCGCCCTTTTGTTCTCACACGTCTTGTATTTCAGTTTGGCGTTAGGCAGCTTGAGATTGGAATGCGACTCTCGGGCGCCTTCGAGGTGTCGCAGGTGCGGTCCCGCATGTAGCAGCAAGCACGCTGGCGCGCTGCATGATCTTTATGTTTGGTCTCGCATTGGAAGCGGGAACGGAAGTTCCGGGTTATCAAAAGTGATTGACACTGAGACACGCGAGTCCTCGTCTGAGGATGAGCAGCCTATAGTCAGAAAATTGACGCCTAACAATAGTAATACTGTGTTGCTTCGCACCAGCGCAGTGAGGGTCATTAATCCCAGCACCGGGAGGTCCACTCTTGTTTACGCGCAACATGACACTGCATCACACGCTAAATTAATTTCTGAGAGGCTGAAAAATGAACTTAATCTGGCTGTTGATAAAAAACGGAATATAACGATTCGAACTCTTGCTCAGCAAACCATCAGTAGTAGCGGAGTGAAAGAGTTTTACTCTCCAGTCGCTGTCCACTCATGAAATCTTTTAAATAAAAAATGCTTTAGGCGTGCTAGAGTTTGCTGACGATAAAGGCACTCTTACTCACGCTATGAATGTCGAAAAATTAGAGCACTTTCAACGTGTGACCATTCCGGTAATTGCTCAGCGTAAAAGCATCGACATTTTAATCGGACAAACCGATAAATCTTTACTTACTGTGTTAGAGGAACGGAAAAGTAAGCACCCTGATCACCCCAATTACGGTTCAACTCGACTTGGGCCGATTGCTAGCGGCGGACGCTTGGGATTGAGACAGAGCGTATGTAAAAACTTTAAAATTCAAGTGGACAGAGATTGCGATAGGTGTGAGTGTGAACAACTTGAACAGGAAATGGCTGGTTTGAAGGAGTCTTTGCGTAATTATGAAATAGAAGACGAAGTTAAACAGCCATCTATAAATGATAAGATAGCACGTCAGGTGGTCGAGTTTAATGTAAAAGTAATCAATGGGCGCTACGAAATTCCAGTTCCATTAAAAATGGATGTTAGGACTAATTTGCCAGATAATTACGTTTTGCGCTTTAAAACGGACCACAAATTTGCGCCGTAACGCTCTAAAAAACGTAGAGCTGAAGAATATACTTGAGGAAACATTTCGGGAGATGATTTCCGAGGGTTGAATAGTACCTACTAATGATGCAATCTTGTCTGATATCAAATGCTGGTATTTACCCTTTTTTGTCACCAAGCAACTTAAGCAAGGGTAGTGTTTGACGGGACCGCCACTTTTAAAGGAGTGGCACTAAACAATGCAGTCCATTCTGGAATCAATTTGTTAAACGGTTTAGTCGAAGTCTTGACAAGATTTCCAGTTGGAAGGTACGCTTGCACGGCTGATCTGAGCAAGTGCTTTTTCCAAATGGCTATGCCTGAGAGTCAAAGGGATTTGTTCTGCTTGATATGGTATAGAAACAATGATTTAGATAAAGGAAAAGTTCAACTTTATCGATTTACGAGACATGTCTGGCGAATCAATTATAGCCCCTTTATTGCGCTTTTTGCAATTGAAAAGTTGATCACTGAAAACCCTACGAGCGCTGGTACGATGACTTTAACGGCTACTGAAAATTATCGGGACATGGATGATCTTTTGTTGGCCTCAGACTCGCTCGATGACCTTAAAAAATTTCTCGCGAATCAACCTCGCTGTTTGAAAGTAGAGGATTTAAATTGCGCAAATGGGTAGCTAATGGCAGTTTTAAAACTGTTTTGTCTGGAATCCCGAGGTGTGATCTCGGTTCAAATATCCGGGAGATAAACTTAAGTGCAGAGCCTATGCCCGACTTAAAAACACTTGGTCTGGTGAGGATGTCGAAAACGACAGGTTGCGAGTGTGTTCCAAACATCAAAAATTAGGTGAGGTCACAACGACACGTGAAATGTTAAGTGCACTGGCGGGCCAGTTTGACCCCTTGGGTATCCTGGCACCTTGCTTGCTAGAAGGAAAACTAATTCTTCAAAAAGTGACCTTTTTGGATCTTGGCTGGGACGATGAACTTCCAGAGGATATTCTTAAAGACTGGAGCAAATGGGTAAATGTAATGGAGAGCTTTGCTGGCTTGTCTATTACCCGCTATTGTTTCTTGGAGGGACCCGTGATTGAGGACGATGGAGATGTCGCGTACCAACTCCATGGGTTTTGTGACGCGTCAAATCAAGCCCTCTCTTGCGTGGTGTTTCTAAGACGCATAATAAATGGACGCTCGTGTGTGGCCTTGGTACAGGGCAAGGCCAAAGTTGTGTTGGTAAATCAAACCAATTGGGTTATGGGCCACGAAAAAAGTCAGCGGGGCAGAAGAGGAAGCAGAAAGACGAATGACACTCATCAGGGCACGTGGCACAGTGCAGCTCGGAGAGGTAGCCTCTGGCTTAGCTACGCACGGTCTTTGTCAGGGAGACAGAAAAGCGGAATCTCAGGTGATCGGTGAAGACCGAAACCTACTACCTATGAGAAGAGCTGTTTGGGAAGTTAGGAGAGGAGGAAGATGAGGATGAAGAGCCAGCGACAGAACGAAGAAGAGTGTACACAGATTTAGGGTTAGATACAAAAGAGAGAGAAGAGCAAGTTGCCTGCCATGCCTCAGCCTTGGCCTTGACGATGACAGACGAGGTATGTCGGGAAGCATACATGTAAGCTTGACAATCTTCATCACTTTTATGAACGTCAGCAAAGGCCTTACGTCTTTTACTAACCGCTTCTTCCACTTCGGCAGACCAACAGGCTTAAAGCGGCGTTTGACGCGGCCGCAAAAGATTGAAAGATTTGGCCGCATTCAGTTTCAGAGCAGTAAATAGAGCTGCAGCAGAGGAAAAAGAAAGAGAAGAGTATACATATGCAGAAGGACAATGAGAGTCGAAAAATATAAAAAGTCATCCCAACGAGCTTTCTAAAAATTGAAGGAAGGGAGGCGTTCATTGGGGCGAAAGACCGGAGAAAGAGGGACAGTTAGTATAATTGGTAGGTGATCAGAACCCAAGTCCTGAAGCAGCACCCAGAAGCAAGAAAGCTGAGAGAAGAGGGAGCAAAGGAGATGTTGGGAGAAGAGCGACTGCCAGAGAAATGATGGAGAAGAGTAGGTATGTCAGGGTCGTTAAGGGTAAGTAGTTCAGAAGAGATAACCCAATTAAATCTTCCTGCCCACGGGGGTCAGAAGTTTCTTCTGAATCCCAGAGGGGTTGGTGGCAATTGAATTCCCCCATAATTTATTCATCTTCCACCAATTAATGTAAAATTGTGCAACTTGATTTTTGCGAGTGAGAAGTCAATAACTACTCGAAATGGGAAGAATCTGGGAAAAAAGGAGGGGAAAAAGAGTTGGAGAAGGAAAGAAGTGGAGGGAATAATATGAAGAAAGGAAGATTGGAGGAAAAAAAGAGTCGGTTTTGCTATTCGTCGGAAAAGGGCGAATAGGGGGAGCATAAACATTAATGAATGAGAGCGAGGAGGAATTGTTTATTAGTGAAATGTTGACCGCAACATAGTCAAAGCGGGGTCCAGCGAAGAAAGAGAGGACGTGGAAAGTTCAGAGGATAAGTTCTGCCTGCGAAAATGATGACGTCGCCGCTAGCGTGCGTGGTATTGGGATTAAGAATGCCAGACCGGGAGTGGGTGCGATCAGATCGTAGAGCATAGAATTCAGGGATCACGAAAGAGAAATGCGAATTAAGGTTAGATTCCTGGATACAAATAAGATTAACTGTATGAGACCAAATTAAGTGTAGTAGTTAAGTGCTCCTGGCTTGGAGACCTCCAGCATTTCATTGAAAAGCCTTGAGGGTGACAGAGGAGAAGAGGAAGCAGGAGGTATAGAAAAACAGCCAAAAACATGAGATGATGGTGTGGGTATAGAGCGAAAAGATACGAAGTAGGTTGAAGGGGATAGAAAAAATGATGGCAAGGGTAGGGCGGAAGTGCTGCATTAGCAAAGGTGCCAGATGGGCCAAGTAGACAGAGGAGGTATACAAGCTGGAGAAGTTTTAAGAGAAAGTCACTGTGTTGGTAGGTAGGGGATCTTCAGAAGAAGCAGGGACGTTGCAGGGAGGGAAGTTCCAGGAGTGAGAGTTGCCTAGAGTTTTGAATCTGGAAAAAGAGAGAAGTAAGCACCTTAAATGGACCCATTTTGAGCAGGTGCAGCATTGCACCGACCTACCCGCAGGATCATATTTCCAGCGCCCACTGAACAGGGAAAGACGGGGCCAGGTTTAGAATGAACGTTGCCGCTCATCAGGAGAAGGAGAAGGATAAGAAGACGAGCAAGAAAGAGGCAAGAGAAGAGTGAAGAGAGGCGACCGATCTCAAAGAGGTTGCGTGCTGCCCTTCTGCGGTCGTTCAGGGAACGGCACGGAGAAAAAATGGTTTGTGTGAGGAGAAAGTTGAGGGTAACTGGGACCCTCGGGAAGACCAACAGCTATTTCGACCCAACTCAAGCGGGGTCGGGGACCGAACCACCAGGCTGAGGTGGCTGTTAATTGGTGCAGGTCTCAAAGTTTGTCTAGGGTATTTTAAAACAGTCTCCGATTATTTTCTGAGAAAGCAGTATTTCAATTTTAAGTTTACGAATGTTCATCCAATTGGCGCACGCATTTTTCAGCTGGTGCTGCGCATTCCTTTTTGAGATTGTTTTTATACCTGCTTTTGCCCAAATGAGCTAGAATTTATTCACTGTACCACTAATATGACGATTTAACAGGGCATTATTTTGGCTTGCCTCTCTCACGTATAAGCAGAAACTTAAAAATCAAGCGTTGGAGGTATATTGTAAGATTTATTTTTCTCTAATTTTCCCACCAAAAAGAAAATACTGATGCTGGTTGATCTTGTTTCAATTCTTCTGCTTTTAGTATACGGGTATTTATTCAAATTATTTGATTTTGAAGTGTAAGAGTAGATAGCGTTTCTTTGGTTCAAGTAATGGAAAAAACTACAATCTCGAAGAATTTGAAATTTTTTTCATAATCTAAAATCAGCAAAAATTTAATGCTCTAAAAGCAAAGTCCTATATTAATATAAATTTCAAAAGATAAAATTATATATTTTAATTTGTTAGGTCATAAAAAATGGCTCCAGTTGTTATCCTACTATTGACGATCTTCAACTCAGTCAAACTTTAGTCAACTAAGTGTTTCTATTTATTTTTTCAGGAAACTAAATTTACTGCAAAATTTTTTTATAAATACCACGCAAAAAAATGAAACAAAAACCGTTTACACTTGTAGTAAAAGCCGGCGAGAAAAAGCGACCCAAAAATAAGCTATATATTGTTATTTTTCTTGAACCAAAACTTACCCTAAAACGAACTCAAATAGTTTAGATTTTAACCCTAATCCCTAAAATTTGATACTCGTGAACCCGAGCTAAACCGGAATAAAAATTTTTTATAAAGCGTTGAACCTTAACTGAACCGACAAAAATGAATTTTGGTAAACCCGAACTTAAACCAGAGCGATATTTTTGTCCAACGCGCCGATTTTCAATATATAAAAGCAGTGGTTCTCCAAATTTTTTCGATGCGACGCATTTGAAAAAAGGCGCAAGGCTTTGCCGCGCTCCAGACAGCATCCTAAGGTTTTAGTTTGCGTAATGCAAGATAGATGTGACGCAAAATTTAGATAACTGTGGTTTTGCTCCCGAGATTTTGTTTTTGGTCTGTCATCTTCAGTCGTAAAATTACTAGAGCACGCTCACTACAGCGAGCTTGATGCGATATATGCTTTTAATTCCCAGCCAAGCCAGTGCCTATATTGCGCTATAATACGAATTATAGGAGTTGGTGTTAGATATTAATTTTAATTTATTGATATTAAGGCATATAGGCTAAACTGCATTCAGTTGAATAAAATACCACTTTCACGACCGGTTTCGTTCCTATTAGAACTCGTCAGGTGGACTCGGGTATTGAACCGACGATTACATGAATTGCTTCATGCAGTTTATACCACTCCGCCATGAATCCTTTCAACTGATGCTGTTAATTTTAAGCTTTTTTCTTTCTTTCTTTCTTTCTTTCTTTTGGAAGGGATCCACATTTTCAGATGCTGGCAGTGATTGTACTCAGCCAGCATCGTGTGTCGACATCCAAAACCGTCAGTCCACGTGTTCCTGTAGGTGCCCGATGTACGGAGCATGTCAGAATGATGTGTTCTGCAGTTTGTTCTGCAGCGCCACACTCGCAATTTGATGTAGAAGCAAGGCCCCATTTGTGCATGAACGACTGAAAACACCCAACACCAGCCCGCAAGCGGTTGAGCCTGACCCATGATGATCTGGGCAGGCTCATCCCCATTGGCCTAGTGCTTGTCCTAGAAATGAAAGCACGGAGATCAGATGAACACTCCGAGTATTCCGTGCTCCATTTAAAGTCAGTCCATTGAGCTGCACGAATATCCAATTCAGTTAGATCTTGCAGTAACTTCCGTGCAGCGGGCACAAAGAGGTGTCTAGATTTTAGTCTCTCTCTGTAGCCGTCTGGGGACCCAGCCAATAATTCATGAAGAATATGGCCAGGGTCCAGACTGCCACGATATGCCAGGGAGAGCGTTGCTACTAATCGGCGAAGCTCAGCCGGCTGGATACCTGCGAGGACGGGTAGATAGTCTGTTGGAGTTGGACGCAGGCATCCAGTGACAATGCGCAGTGCGTCGTTGAGAACACTATCGATGAGGCGAGTGTGTGCACTGTGATACCAAACTGGTGCACAGTACTCCGCAGTAGAGTAGACTAGAGATAGGGCGGCTGTACGCCGTGTTTTAGCTCCAGCGCCCCAACCTGAGCCTGCAAGTCGTCTCATCAGTGCAATGCGCGTTGTTAGTTTTTTGCGCAATGCCTCAAGGTGGTGACGAAACATGAGTGATCTGTCCAGTTTAACTCCAAGATAGGTAGAGACTGGACAGAATGGCAAGCGTTTGCCATTGTTGTAGACATTAAGCTCACGTTTGGCCTCTCTGTTGTTCAGGTGAAAGGCCGTTTTTAAGCTTATGTATGGTGCACGCTCACTACAGTGAGCTTGCACAGAGCTACAGAACCTGACAATGTCTACCTACCTTGACGACGGCGAATTCCATAATCCTGGCAGCCATGTTGTCTTCCACTGATGGCCGCACTTCAGAGTTTTTATCTAAATCAGCGAAATCAGATGTCATTGTATTCAAAATCTGTTCCATACTATCTTGCAAATCATTCTCTAGTACAAAATTCACATGCACCACTTTTCGCAATCACAAGCATTATCGGCAGAGTAATCTCCACCAAGCAAAGTTCAATCTAGCATAGTTTTTAGTCCAAATGGTTGTACGTAATTACCATAGCGTTGGTCGGTCACTCGAAAGGCTTCATGTATATCATTACCTAGAAGTAGTCCAACTTCGTTGGTTTGTAAACGGGTAAACCCTATATCTTTCAAATACCGGTACTGTGCAGCAACATCATTTGTTGGAATACGAATTATAGAAGTTGGTGTTAGCCTGTTTAAGATATCAATTTAATTTATTGATATTAAGGCATATAGGCTAACTGCATTTAGTTGAATAAAATACCACTTCCACGACCGGTTTCGTTCCTATTAGAACTCGTCAGGTGGACTCGGGTATTGAACCGACGATTACATGAATTGTTCATGCGGTTTATACCACTCTGCCATCGGTCCTTTCAACTGATTCTGTTAATTTTAAGCTTATATATGGTGCACGCTCACTATAGTGAGCTTGATGCGATGTGAGCGTGCACCATATATAAGCTTAAAATTAACAGCATCAGCTGAAAGGATTCATGGCAGAGTGGTATAAACCGCATGAAGCAATTTATGTGATCATCGGTTCAATACCAAGTAGCACAATGGATTGTCATTAAACTTTTGCATTTCTATTCTGGGACGAACAGATTCATTCCTAGCAGAGCCAATTGCATCAACCAAGGCATTTTTTAATTCGAAAATGATATTTTCTGGCGACAACCTGCCACAATTATGACTAGAACGATGTTGTTCAACACATTCATTTGTAGCATCACTGGATATTTGATGTCGTACCGGCCCTGAACACACCGCTGCATTGCCAGCAGCGGAAACAGGAGCAAACCGTGACAAAGGCTGATCAGCACAAAACTGCACCGCTTGCACAGCTGTTCGTTTTGCGAATTTTCGTAGCAACTGAGGCCTAGTGCTTCGGGCCAATACCTCAGAAACCACTGAAGTACCTGTTCCATAACGCAATTCCTTGATCATTGCTTCTTCTAACACGGCCCTTTCCTGAGAGGCTCTCTGTTTTGAATCCAACAATCTTTTCTTCTTCTCAAAGTAAAGGCGTTCTACTTGTGCTTCCATCTCGAGATTTATTCGTTCAATCTCACATTGAGCTTCCTCTTCAGCCTGCTTGGCTTGATGCTCTAACAAGCGCATACCTGCTGTAGATCTGACACTCCTCGGCGAAATACTTTCTTGATCAAGAAAGTTGCGGTACAACGCTTCCACACTTTCCTTTTGCTGAGACAATACTTGTTGAGCTTTCTTAATTTTACTATCTTCATTCAGATCGTTCTCGGGCAAGCCCACAGTCAACTCATTACAAGTTTGATCAGCATGGTCAAACTTATCTTTTGTATCCGTGATCAAAGCGTAATTGGAGGAATTCTGTGCACAACCTTCCAATTGATTTCGCATCTCGACAATCTTCATTGTTAACTCAGCTATTAGCTCTGCTTTAGCTTCGTAATTGGCACTGGTTGCCTCGAACCTAGCCGGTCTAGGTTCACTGATAGGTTCATTAATTTGATCACGGATTTTCAGATCACTTTAACAAAAAGGTACAATCAAACCGATTAATGACGGCACAGCTATTAAATGCAATATCGGTACTTGATCGACAAACAACGTATCTGTCGAAAATTCAATGAGGTAGATTACGTAGAAATCCAAATATAGAATCTATTTGAATAAGGGATAAGAAGCTGCTCCTAGGTATCTAACTGTAGAAATTATATTGGTTATACTGGTTACACTATAAGCATAAGCATTACTAGTGTTATTAGTAACATTATTATTGTGTGTTGGGATATAAAATGGTGAATCAATTTTGCAGGATTACTGGATTTGTAAATAAAACTGCTCAATTTGTAAAAGCAACTCTGCTCAACATACAATAGTTCCAGGTAATCGCTATTTGCAGAATTGCATCCTAGCCCATATTCAAGTAGATTCTTCACCCACAACTTTTAAGTTGTGCTGCCATGTACTTGATCAAATAAAAGCATAAACGTTTTTGAAATGGTTGGCCGTTTCAATTGTGGGCAAACCCAGTTTTTAACTCCTCCTTGCTGGAAACATGGCGAGCAAGATGTTGTCAGAAACTCTAGAAAGTTCGTGGAAATATAACGACCATGCGCAACCCCCAATCAAGTTTTCTTTTGGTCGATTCCCTTTCAAATAACGTTGGTTTTGTTTCGGAACGAGATTTCGCTGTGTCAAAATAACATCAACTTTTTTATTACTGCTTTCACAACTATCAATTAAGGTGAAAACGGCTTGGCTGGCTGAAACGATATTCCAAACCTCATCGTTACTGAATGGGGCCCTGCAGAGAGGTCGGCGGAACCGGCTACTTGTATTATAATTTTATCACTTTTAGTGGTGGTTTGTTGATAGAATTGTATTTACAAGTTGTATTCGTGGGTAAACCACAGTCTGCTAATTGGGGAATGGTAAACAAATACGTAATGCAAGCATATTAATTCAATAATTCGCGCTTTAGGCTAGCCAGCATTAGAAGACGGTCCGGCCGGAAGAGCATTTATTGTAGGGGTGACATTTTTTTGAGAGCATCTTTTTTTTACTCATTTGTTTATGAAATATATCAGATCAATTTATCAGTTTTATTTGATTTACCAAGCAGTGATTATGAAATTCTTTAAGCATGACGGAATCGAAACAACACGCCGAACTTATTTTATCATCACATTTTGGTAGATCAAAATTCAAAAGAAGAGTTCTTTTTTTTATTTGCCATTGATTTGCCACAATTTTAACCTCCAATTGCGGGACAATCTTTTGTCGGTTATGCATCAAAAAACATCATGTTAAGAACTGCTTCAAAGTGTAGCTAATTTTGCTGGCGCAATGCATTTCTACCATAAGTTTGCAGCAAAGCAGAGAAAATTGCCGTGAAGTTTTTTCCGAAGCGCACAATAGCAAGAAGCCCATGTGGGTCTTGGACTCGCAACCTCGTGATGGAAAGCCAGTGCCCCGGCACTAAGTTACGCTAACGACGTTTCAGGTTACTTAGAGCAGAGGTTCTTAAACTAAGTGGCGTGTAAGATTCGTAAGGTTCGTGAGGTTTTTGACGAGTAAGGTTCATAAACTGATTTAAGGGGTGGCATTTTTTTTTATGTTGGAGTGAGATTTTTTGATTATGGGAGTGACAGTCTTTGATTTTGAAAGTAACACTTTTTGATTATGGAGAATCACTTGTTGATTTCAGAATAACACTTTTTGAAGCCATCTCTAGTGAAGAACTCCAGTGGCACTATTGATTCTACGGATGCAATGTTACAGACATCTCTAAGCCCAAACTTTGTTCTACTACCTAAAGCTATTTCTGATGTAGTACACATGTCTCAGCCTGCTGTTCACAATATGTACATTACTTTTATCTCATCTTCCGTTACAGTAAGTTGCCTGATGCTATTGCTTTTGATCACGAGCTGTCGCTGTCGAGTTACGTATCACGCCAAGCAAGCTCCTTATAATTGTAGCTATATCAATCACCTACCTCACTTTGCGGTTCCATGAACTCACCTGCAAAAGGAAAATTTTTTGCGTGTGGGGCACAGGTGCAGGAGATGAGCTATTTTATGAATCAGTTGTGTTCACAAAAATTATGCAAAAACAAGCGTTTAAAAATATTGCTGTTAGGCGCTAATGAGTTGATGCTAATGATGTCATGGCGACAGCGTCGATGAAAAGCGATGTGCAACTAAGCATGCAATAAACTTGGTTTGATTGGTGTGTTGTGCTGCGACCTATCGGCAAACTCGATGATTACTCAGCAATCAATAGACGCTTGACGGCAAATTTACGCCATACCAGTCTTTACTCTTTTAATATGAGCAGCAGCCGGCTCTGTCGGTGTCGCTCTGCAGGGATACCAGTCAGTTGCACCGAATTATAAATATTGGTTCAGCCAATTTCCCCAGGTTCACCCGAAATGGCATTTCAAAGAGCAGTTCCAAAAAAATTGGTATATATGGGGTGTAACGAGTTCATTGGACAGAGACCCTGGGGTAGTCTCCGAACCAGAGACAGACCACTATCAAGCTGATCGACGGAAAGTTAAATTGATGAAACGCGCGCGTTTGCTTTTCTTCGCAGGGCTGTTACCTAACCTTTCTTGCACGAATCTTTCGACAAAATTGTATCGACAATAAACAGAAACTGAGGATAGAACTATAACGTCACAAACGGATACGGTAATAAAATGTAGTAGCGTAGCGTAGCGCGACAACGGTGGCGGCGTCGCTGGCGGTTTCAAACTATTTTAATTCCCAAGCACTTCTTCACGACAGCTCCAACACGATGACAATCGACAAAAGAGAACAACTTATATAACTTTTCTCTACGTTGGTACCTACAAACCTTTCCTTTGAGATAGTTTTCCAACTCAAATGCACAGGTTTACAAAAATAGGTATACAATCCTTCCAGTTACATATCTACTTGAGAATAGTGCAAGAGCGTGATAAGAAGGCAGTTACTACTGCATTGCTTGAGGGTCAACCTTGCAAATCCAACGACTGATTACTGATGAGCAACGATACTGCAAGTGCAACTAACATAGCAACGACACAGCGTGGGGTTCAACTCACGCACGGGCTACTCAAAAAGCCTACAAATTTAGAGTATTAGATATTGTCCATTTTGTAACAATATTTACGTGGGGGATTGTCCCTATGACCCGAATGACGATCATGTTACTTTGAATTAAGATAGGTTTTACTCACAAAGTCTCAATGATTTCACAAATTCTATTCGTTCCTTTTGATGAGCCACAAAACCAAAGTTAGTAGTGAATGTCGTATTGGCTTTTGTTTTACGATTACCAAAATAAGTTGTTTGGTGGTACGTTTATTTTATGAGTTGGTGCAAGCCCCCTCGTAATGATGCTTGTAAAACTAAGTGCCTTGATTCCAGAATTGGACAAACAAGCTACATCTGCTCCCAAACGCCTTGCGTGTGATCATCCCCTCGGTTAGTCTAATATCCGTTTTCAAACGAAAAATTTTCCTACTTTGGTGCGATTCAAAGAATGGAGTTGGAATTCATATTTGTTTAATCTGGTTACAGAAAAACCTTTTTTCTGTAAATAATGCATAAACAACTTATGTTCAAGGTTCGAAATAAACTTTAATACCCTTTGCGATATCATTTCATGAAAAGTGTTTGGTTTAAGGGGTAATTTAATTGCCTACCACTGTTGCTCCTACGCAGGGTTGTCACTCGTTGGATTCAACACAAGATAGGGATTTTTGATCAGCTAAATCGAGCCAGCAATCCTTACAGGATTTTGGTTGTGAGTAGGGAGGTTTTCGAAAATTGTGATGAAACGCAGGGATTTTTCCAGTTTTTTCATTTTACAACTCGAATCATGCATTTTTGGTTTTGCTAAATTGCGAACATAGTTTCTAATTGAGGAAATACATCCAATCCTGAGAATTTTTCGGTGTAGAAACTCAATAGAAATATACATGAAAGTTGCGTAGCGAACCGAGATTTCAGCAAATCTGAGGAAGTTAGGACGGTTGTGAAAATCCAAGACCGTTTTTTTTTCTTTTTAGAGATCGACCCTGATTTTTGACAATCCGCTGCAGGGAATTTTGGAAATTTTGACTGGCAGCACTGCCCGTAACCAACTGCAAAGCGAAGAGCCATTCAACGCCATCCAGTAGCGATCATAAAACGTACATTATCCTATTTTTTCCTTTCGCTGTGGCTAGTAAGCTTGTTTAGATGTCAGAGGAAAAGGGAGAATTTGAGGCAATTGGTAAACTGAGGCTCTCGTGTTGCTGGGTCATTGTTGAAAGTGGTCTTTTCAATGTCACTATCATGAAGGCGGGAGTATTTCAATCGTCATAGAGCGCCTTAACGATTACTGGTTGTACTACCAGCGATTAAATGAAGCCCAAACTGCTGATTTATAGATTGTGGATCGAATTGGCTGTATTTAGACAAAAGCCTTCAAAAAAACGTATGCAATATGAACCATTTTAAACAATGGTACTGTTAGATATTTATTCTGTTGTTACCGCCACATTTTTTGTAAGCCGTCTTTACGTTAAAATTGCCCTTTTCTTGATCACACGATCACGTGACCGTTCAAGCACAGCGCAAAATTCGTTCTTTCACGGTACCGTTGTTTTGTAATTTCAGTAGTAAGCCAAAAGAGCTGGCAATTGTATGAAGACTAGATTAGGTGTTTAATAAGCTAAAGTCGGAAACTTAACTACTCTACTTGAATTTAGATGAAGTTGGTAACAGGAATGTGGAAGCGGAAGCGGAAGCGGAAGCTGGAAGCGGTGGAAGCGGTACTTTTTCTGTGAAAGCGGAAGCGAAAGCGCGAAAAATCCACCGCTTCTGCTTCCACATAGGAGGGAAGAATGGAGAGAGAAAAGAAATTGGTTCTGCTATCCTTCGTAGAAGAACAAATGGGGGGGAGCATAAACATTAAGAAATGAGAGCGAGGAGGAGCCGTTTAGAGAGATGTTGACCTCTACATAATCAGAGTAGGGGCCAAGCGAAGAAAGAGAGGAGTTAGAAAGCTCAGAGAAGAATGAGCCCTGCTTGACGAAAATGATGACGCCGCCGCTAGCGTCTGCGACATCAGTAGAAAAAATACCAGATCGGGAGTGGGTGCCATGGGATTTCAGAGCAGAAAATCCAGAGATCCGGAAAGAAGAAAATAAATTGAGGTTAGATTCCTGGATATAAATAAGTTCAACAGGATGAGACGAAATAAAGTGTATTAGTTAGTTCTCCTGGCTCGGAGACCCCCAGCATTCCATTGAAGAATCTTAAGAGAGTTATGGAGGGAAAGAGAAAGCAGGAGGTAAAGAGAAACAGCCAGGAGCATGAGGCGGTGGTGAGGGTGCAGAGGGAGAAAATACAACGTGGGCGGGAAAAGGATAAGAAGTTTGAAAGTGAGGGTGGGGTGCTAGTGCTGCATTACCAGATGGGGGCCAGATTGAGCAGTGAAGGTATACCAGCTGGAGGAGTCCGACGAGGAAGTCACAGTGCTGGTAGATGTAGAATCTCCAAAAAAAGTAGGGAGGGCAGCTCCAGAAATGAGAGCTGTCAAGAGTTCTGAATCTAGAAAAAGAGAGTAGTGAGCACTTTAAATGAACTTAATTAGAGCATGTGCAGCATTCCACTGACCTACCCCGCCAGGTCACATTTCCAGCAAACACTAAACAGGGAAAGACAGGACAAGGGTTTGGATGAACTTTGCCACTCATCAGGAGAAGGAGAACAATGAGAAGACATTCAAGAGAAAGGCAGGAGAAGACAGGCCAATTTTAAAGAGGCTGCGTGCTACCCTTCTGCGGTCGTTCAGGGGGCTGCACGGTGAAAAAATGGTTTGTGTGAGGGGAGTGCCCGGGGTAACTGGAGCCCTCGGGAAAGCCAACAGCCATTTTGACCCAACCCGAACGGGTCGGGGACCGCACCACCACGTTGAGGCGGGTTTTTATTGGTGCAGTTCAATTTTGCTCGCTTTATATGTACATACTATATATACGACAGAAATTTCGCACTTCAGTATCCAAAAAGATCGGAGTCAATACGTGTTTTGAGGACGGACAGAAGGTAATGATGATTAGAGTTAAAGTTAACTCAAAGTCAGAGTTGTTGAGAATAGAGAGGGAAAATCAACGCTATACGGTGTAATTTGTTGTTGTGACGACAGGTTATTGTCGAGAGCTGTGATATGTGGTCATACGATTTAGATCTGAGAAGCATTAAGTTAACTGTTGTAAAAGTAGTTGTAAGTAGTGAACGAACTTGTAATAACTGTCTATTTGTTGAAGTGTTTAATTATTTTTTGAAGTGTAGTAACGAAATATTTGATTTTCTTGCAAGCAATTTGTGATTTCTAAATTTTTGTTAGTGGGGGTTTCGTGACAAACGCGAAAGTACATTAGGGGCTCCGCGATGACAAAAAGATTGAAAAGCACTGTTCTATATTCAACACGAGTTCTGATATCTAAGAAAAACAAACACAGAGTAGTTTGAAACAATAAGCTCAAACGAAGTAAATAAAGTAATAGGAATAAATGAAGGTTTTTGCTTTCTCAAAATGATGAAGTGTAGGAGAAGGCAGGCAACAGACCCACAAGAGTTAAAAAAAATGTCAACGATCGTTTTTTCGTTTTTTGTTGGTGAAAGCGGAAGCGGTGGAAGCGGAAGCGATAGGAGTGGAAGCGGAAGCGTTTGAAAAATAACCGCTTCCGCTTCCCTGGTTGGTAATAATAAAGTGTGTTGCTACAATCGTTTGATAGAAGTTTGGCGCAATATTGTTTCTGGTTCGTATTAATTTTCCTTAAGTATGACGTAATCATATTGGCAGCAACTGATTTTGGTATATTTCTTTTATAGAAACCGTCTTGTACTGTCTCGTAACCCCGCGTGCTTGAACGGTCCTCCCCACCCAACTTTCGCTCTTGGAGTTCAAGTCTTGTTATTATTTTGAATCATTTATCCTTTAACTTTGTTTATATCTAAATAACATTTGTTCGAGTCAACGTCTGGGGATATTGAGAGGAAGCCAATACGAGACGCGTTGCAGAAATAAAAATATCAACAATCAAGTCGTAGCAGCCGTAGTTTGGTGCGAAAAAGGCGTCGCCAAAGCGTCTAAACAAAGGAAAGAATTCGCAACAGGTACTTCATTGATTGCAATCACAAAATATCATTGTTTAAAATGGTCAATATTGTTCTTTGACAGACGTGCTTTGTAGAGTCAGTGAAAAACTTCTTCTGTTAAAAGCATCTGAAAGGGACCCAAACGATTATTCTTGGTTATGCATGTTAAACTATTTGGGTCAATAGCCAATGAGGCTTTAAATTTGTGCGCCAAGCAAATGTTATCTTAGAAGTACTTAGATAGCTGGAAAACAGCTGGTAAACAATAAAAGTTGGTTTCGTATCGCACGCTCCATAAGCGCACTCTGTGGAGTATATTTGTTTGTTTTGTCAAAAATATGCTCACCGTAGCTCGAGGTTTTGGAGTGCCAATCAGGCAACAAAAGCTGCTGAATCACCAACGCGCTTGCAGCGTAGTTTTGTTGCTGCAATCGATACGCTAGAAAGATTTTGCTAATTTCGCAGTCTGTAGAGTGGGGTCCAATTCCTTTGTCTACTCATGCAAAAACACTGAAAATCACATTGACGGATTTCTTGCTTGGCAATGCAACAAAAGTAAGTGGAGGTGAAACATGAAAATATATTTTTTGGTTGTTACTGAAATAAATGGTATGGCGCTTATAAACCGTTGTAGTTTAAAAGCGCTAAAAACTATCAATAGTTTTACCGACAGAAATTTGATTTAATTTGACAGTTCGGTGTGTTTTTGCACAATTTTTACTGAGAGAGATAAATACATTTTTAGTGATTGATCAGTTCGTTCATTTCCATGAATTTTGCGAACGTGCGTTTTTACATGCCTCGAGTTTCATGTTATTTCCTGCCATGCAATATAAACGCTTTACTGACGACTCATCAACTGAGAAGCTAGCTAGCTGCAGTGCTGGAGGCGTTTTGTTGATCAAGTGTTGTACAGTGTCTGCGCGATAATGGACATAATGAAATACTAACAAAGCTTATAGGTTGCAATGGAAGTGATAGTAGAGGTGTAGTGCTTTGACGTAGCTTGGTAGGGAAGAAGGCAGCTGCCTTGTTCCCCAAATTGCTTGAAATTCGATCAAGCATTAAAGCTGCACCTGTTAAAAGGATTAAAAACGTCGATCTTCAAAATAGGTCATTCGATAAACTTTAGGTAAAAATTGGGAGTCAGCATATACCAAGTTCCTTTGAAGAAAGTCACCCAACAAATTTGAGGAATCCCAAGACCAAAAATGTTTGGCTCCATATTATGTTTGGCTTCTTCATCAAAATTTGTTTCTGGCTAGGCCAACGATGTAGCGTAGACATAGTTATAGGGACAGCTTGCCAGTAGGTGGGCCCCTGGCTAATCAACTTGTGAGGCCTTTTCAGCAAACCAAATGTCTCTGAACACATGGAACGTGAGAATACATCCGAAAAATGCAATCACCACGGTTACCAGAAAAAATTGTATTAATCGCCTAAACCAATTGCATATTAATGCCGAAAAATATTTTTTAACAACCCAAATATGCGCTTAACAATAAGCATTAGATTCTAGAAAGTAAAGTGCTTTTTTGTAACTGATTTAGTGCTTACAAACAAGTAATGATGAATGCAAACAAACTATTGGTAGTTTTTGTTGAACAGCTGCATTAATTCATCACTATCTGAGAAGCAATGGCAAAATAATACGAATCGTTGATAAATAAAGGCAGAGCCATAGTACTTTTCATCCCCCCCCATCTCAACTCCCTCCGGCCAAAAACGTAACCAGGGTATGCAAGGCAATGTCTACTCTCTGCAAAATGTCTTCGATCCCCAAATTATGCTATTTTGGGACAACAACGTTTAGACCGATCTGCTGCTGTGCTGAGATTAAAAAGAATAATTTTTGTTATTTTCCATTAAACGTTGGGTACTCTTTTCACTCTAAATTTTATGTAGTCAATGCACCAATTAGCACAATATCGCACGTTAAGTCGTTTCATTCGACGCAGGACTGATAATTTTATTGAGAAAACCTTAAAAATGTAAATTCTAAAATATCGGTAACGTAATTTTGGCCAAGCTATGTAATTTAGAGCAGTGTTTTTTAACCGGGTTTCCCAGAACCCTACTGTTTGCAGAACAGTTAAAGGGGTTCTGTAAGCTTTGGAGGTTCCGCAAGAGTTTCTCCGCCCTTGTTTTGATTTGGCAAAACATAACGTTTTTTTTAATTTTTCGAGAATATATCGGCAAAACTGAACAACTTTAGTGTAAATACATAATGTAACAATTATCACAATTGTTCATTTTCTTGGATTTCAAGCGCAACAATTTCATTTCAAGTACTATTTGGTCACAAATAGCCAACAAAAAGAAAGGTTGATCTTCTCGAAAAGTTAAAAAAGTTGGATTTTGCCAAATGGCGGCAAAATACGCTACCCAAGATTTCCGTCAATCGGGAACTAAAATTTAGGCCATCTGGATACAAATGTTTTTTCTACCACTTTTTTTTAAGATCCGTCAGAATTTTTTGTCAAGTGTGAGCATTTTGGGTTGAATAGCCTTTTTTTAAAGGTTTGAAAATAGTTTGCGTAAAAGTACCAGCCAATTCGTTTGGGTAAATGCTGATTGTAGAGCTCAATTTAGAATGAGATGAAAAAGGTTTGCATTAAAATAGTCTCAAAGGAGATGAAAAAGGTTTACATTAAAATAGTCTCAAAGGAGATGAAAAAGGTTTACATTAAAATAGTCTCAAATAGTTGCATATAAAGAAAAATAACTCAAAAAAAGAACGTAGCGTCATAAATAAGAACACTTCTTAGAAGTGAGGACAACAGTAGTATAGGATGGGTCATTTGGTCGCAATTGCGGTGGAGCCCGCGGCGGTGATTGTCTCTAATCCTAACCTTAGCCTTAACCATAACCCCAATCCTAGCCCTACCTCTAACAATTCTAGTTCTCACCCTAGCCCTAATTCTAACCCTATGTAAGAGAGCTAACCATAGTTCTAAGGGAGCTAACCCTAGATTTCCTAGATTTAAGAGCACTAATTTTATTTGAAAAAGGTCGGAGCGAACTAACCCTAGGTTTAAGAACACTAATTTCATTTGAAGGAGGTCGGAGGGAGTTAACCCTAGGTCTGAAAGAGTTAATACTATGTGAAGAAGCTAATTCTAGTTCTAACCCTAACACTGTCTGCATCTCATGAGGTTTATTAAGTTGTAGAATATTCAAAGAGTTTGCTAAGATGCAAACCTTGCCACCTTATGATAGTATTTGACTTGCCGAATATGAAATCATTGCACAACGATACCCAATTTTTATACGGTTGTTTGCTAAGTGTGGTGCAATCCTTATCTCTCTATGGTAGCACAAGACTTATCCAATACGAGATTATATGATATTGCCCAATAGTTTTATGATTTAGATACAATTGTTTAGTAAGATATGACGCAATGACGTTGAAGCAAAGCGATGGGAAAAAGCAAACAAAATGCAACGTCGCTCTTCGGGCTATCCAAAGCATACCGCTTTGAGGCAAATATTAAAAACTGTTTTTAACATTTTACGGTTAAGATCTTTTTAAGTCTGTTGTATATTTGTTTTCAAAAAATGTTCACAGGCTTTTATAACAAAAAGATTTATCAATTTAGCTGTTTTAAAGCTATTTATGAGATTTCTGTGTTGCCTAATTACAATGCCAGCGTTTCAGGCAGACAGACTAGGTTGTTCAATTCAGGAAGTTTATTTACCAATCGAAACTAAACGTTTTAGTTTTACTATGTTTCTTAACTTTCTTTGCTATATGAAAACAAAAGCAGCAAATAAGTTGCTTAGGGCAAGGTTTAAGTTGAAGAAAACCTTGGTACACCTTGATTAAACAGGCTCCTAATCGGAAGCAGTGGCGTAGCAAAGGTTTTGGTCGCCCTATGCGACAGCAAAAAATGCGACCCCATTTCCAATCAACCAAATCATAAATGTTGTTGTTTGAATCCTGTGTTCATACCCGGCTAAATTTTATCTGTTGGTTAAAAATAGCCGCTTTGTGCAAACCGTACTCAACTGCACATATCTTGCTATAACACTGATGTATGTGTGTGTGTATGTGTTTACCCCTCCTCTTCCTTGGGATGGAGGTACGGCATGAACGGTAATTCAGGTTCATGCCGTCAACCTAATTGATATTAGGCTAGGGGAAGATGGCAGCCCATTTCGAACGAGTCGTGAGTGACTGGTAGCCCCACCACCAACAAGGCGTACTGCCACTGGTGGGTACCCAAGAGTCGTCTGACATGCTGGGTTAGCAACTTCACAATTATAATCCGGTGAAGTACGGGTGGGGCCACCTGTCTGCCACATAAAGGTGGAGGCGTCCCGTTAAGTGCCTTGCCCAAGGACACAACAAGCAAGCTTGCCGGCTTGTTCTCCACACTATCCCTTTTTTATGCTGATCGCCAAGCAGGGAAGCTGTGAATACCATTTTTTAAAGTCTTTTGGTATGACTCGACTTAGGGAATGAACCCCAGGTCTACCGACTACAATGTGGACGCTCTAACCACTGCACCATCGCGCCGGTTTAAAACACTGATTGCTAGAGAGCATCACAATTTTTCCGAATTATAAGATATTCTTCAAGCAAAAAGTTTTTATCTAAATCTCATTGGCTCCCATTTTTACCACTAGCTCTCGTGCAATTGCATCTTGGGTCCCCCTTTTTAATCTTGTACTAAAACAGCTTCTACAGCATGGAAAATTTTTGTACATTTAATCAAATGAGACGACCATCTAAGACCATTATTTGGACTTGGTTTCCTCGAGATTTTAACCAGTAATTTTGAGAAGTGGTCGTCACCGGCCAGAAACTTGGTTATAATAGACAAAAAGTGTAGTGGGTCTGCAGTCCCCTCGGACTGTTGCTTGCCCCACAAAATTTTGTCAGCCCCGATAAATCTTTAAAATTTGATAAAAATGCGCAAAATAGCTACTTTCAACAGGTTAATGTAGAAAGCAGAGATTTTCCTTCCTTTCCTCCCCCAAATACAAAGTGTTAGGCCTATGGTGCCTGTGGTTTACTAATAATTATAATTTTTACAAGATGGCCGTTGAGAAAACAGTCCCAGCCCGGTACCAAAATTGATTCCAGGCCCGCTTTAACAAGGATCTGGTAAAGTCTGAAAAAATTTTTCCACAAAAGGATCGTGGCTGAAATTGCCTGCACCGCGAGGCAAAACATCCCTAGACGCAGCAATTAGGAGGCGGTGACATTTTTTTTTTTTGAAGATTCATTCATTCACGCGTATGAGCTCATGCTCGGTTTGCATGTCTTTCGTCATACTGGGCCACCACGACGGGTAGACTGCTTGGCCCCACCATCTGTCTGCCACATAAAGACGGAGGCATCCCGTTAAGTGCCTTGCCCAAGGACACAACAAGCAAGCTTGCCGGCTTGTTCTCCACACTATCCCTTTTTTTTGCTGAGCGCCAAGCAGGGAAGCGGTGAATACCATTTTTTAAAGTCTTTTGGTATGACTCGACAAGGGAAATGAACCCCAAGTCTACCGACTGCGAAGCGGACGCTCTAACCACTACACCACCGCGCCGGTTTTTTGAAGATCAAACTCAATCACTCGCAGATTTCGATCTCCATACCGATGGAAAATTTCCTGAGCAGGTCTAAAAATATCATAACCAATACAAAACACGTGACAACCAAAACCAATACCAATTCCACGTTGCGTTTGACAACACCGCGGGCCCCCTTAATGAGCCCAGGCCTGGGAACTCTGTACTTCCTTGCCCCCTCTCAACGGCCCTGGGTTGAGTTCTTCTTCAAGTCTTCGATGAAATTTTGTAAGAAGTCATATTATGAAATATTGCATTTGCTTCAGCATTTTAACTATTTGCTTAATGGTTTTAGAAAAATATTAGGCTCTATTTCAAAAAGCGTCATCTGATTACCTACAAACATGAAAGTGCTGATTGCGGTTGATTCGAGTAAAAAGGCTGAAAACGCTTTTGATTGTAAGTATACTGTTCGTATTCAGAAACGAAAAAAAAGCATACTTCTTCAATATGTTGAATTATTTAGTTTAATGTCAGGTTGTGCAATATTTTGAAGGAGAAACTCAAGTAAATAATGCACTAAATATATTCAAGTAAATAGGGAGAAAATCAAGTAAATTCATACAATAATTTCGTCTTGAAATCTGGCCTAATTTGATACAATAAATGCAGTTCCAGTTTACTTTTGTTTTGAGCGCATCAATTTTTTGAAAAATGTTATCAAGCATTGACAAACGTGGGAATAATCAAAGATATTATATCTTGTGAAATTCCTTTTCGTGACACAAAATGTGAACTAGTTCTGCATTCTTAAACGGGAGTGAATAGTTGTGCTATCGACTTTTGATAGCCTTAGCGTTATTGGTTTTGAATTGCTGGACGTTTATACTCACACCGCTGTTTTCATCTTGACATTTTGATCAACTTACACGATTTAGCCCTGTAAAAACAAAGGTAATCATGGCAGTATGTATTATGACAGTCACTCTTATCTTCTTGTTAACCAAGCTCTTTGAAATGTTTTTATCTCGACAAATCATTCTTAATTGCTCGATTTAAGCTCTTTTAATTGTGGTTTTGTGTGTGCCAACCTCCATAAACTTGTTTTTTGATATAGCCATCTCCTCTAAGCGAAGAGGTCTTGTAAGAAACAGATTACTTTCGCAGGCACCTACTTTACCTCCTGACATCTGTTACGCATCGTGTCTTGAATGGACAAAAAGCCCGGTTGATTCTTCCCAAATTTTGAAAAAAATCTCGCTTTCCTCCCAAAAAACTTTTCGCTCAGTGTTTGCTGTTTAGCCTAAAGTTTCGGGTAAGCTGTCCTGATTTTTAAAGTCACGATGATTGTGTTGTTGTGTCGTAAGAAAAAACATTTAACTTTAATAATTTCTTCAGTTTGTTCCCACTGCTTGCGGGAGAATTGTACTTGCGCCCGTAATATTAAGAATTTTGAAGCGGCCGAACAAAACAATTTTCTAGTATGACCGACAAACAGATTTTTCTATTTAACTCAACTCAAGTGTTTTTCAGGGTATTTTAAAAACTGCCATACGGAGTCAAACGAGGTCCATATCTGCCATGAAGTTGAGCAGCCCAACCTTCCCAACTCAAGTTACTCAATGGGTAAGTAGAGAAGAATCTACACCATGAATGCACATTTACAATAGGACGTAATACTCTGCGGACTTGTGCGTGATAGTTTATTATTAGTTTATTGTTAGTCTATGTGGGTAGAAATTAGATTCAGAGAGGTCCGATCCTTGTTGTAAAATCGGTTTTGCAAAAAAGAGAAGGGATAACCCACTTTGATCCCATAAAAATAAAGATTTTTAAAAATTGTTGAAGACGCATAAAAATAGTCTTTTTTCAGAAAAGTAAAGATTTTTAAGCATTTTGATGTTGAATCTTTCTACAGCTCTTGAATACGGCCTTATCTGGAATAGCCGAAAACCCAATATAGCCTAGGTCTAATTGCTTCTATGTAATTGTCAAATGCACCAAAAGCCAGGAAAAAGATAACAAAAGAGTTGGGTCGCGCTTGGCCTCATGGAAAGCCTGGTTAAAGTCTTCTCTCTAGTGGGGTTTGTTCTTTTGAGAAGTTATAGTTCGTGTTCGATTTAATTATCTAACTTAGTTATTCTCTTCCGGTCCCGAGAAAGCACTTGAGGTAACTGTTTTTGAACAAATTGTCTTAAAACCCGGTTGGGAGTTATCAGTAAGCTCACAGTCATCGCTGTGCATTTCTACTGGGAACTCTGTAACTCAGCAGGAAAGTTGTAAGAAACTTTTAAGTTTCTTGTAGCGCTACAACGCACAATGCATGTGACTGTTGAAGTTTCTTACATGCCAAGCAAACACTCATTCCAGATTATTGCTGTTGTAATTATTGCTTTTACTATCTTTTGCCAATGTTCAGGTGGCACCTACTTTCCTGAGGAAGAAATCAAGGCGATCTTGCGCGAACATAACCGAAAATGGAAAGCTTTGCTGGAAACGTACAAAGAGAAATGCAAAGATTACCCCAATGTGGGTGTTAGAAGCGATAAGATTATTTCTAAAGAAGCAAAACTACCATCCCTACTTTTTTGACAAACAAAAAAGCCCTGAACCCGCTTTGCGCTCTCTCAAAAAGAACGTGACTGCGCTTTCGGTTCTGTTCATATTGAGAAACGTAAAACAGCTTAAAAGTTTAGACCCACAAGATTACCTACTGCACTGTGACTGGGCATGGAAGGCGCCCCAAATCTTTTGATTTTTAGAGCAAAATAGCGCAGAAAAAGTGTGGATATTAAACAAGCTGTTTTTCAGTTTCGAGTCAGCGCTTTACTAAATGACGTTGTCAGCTTTTCCTGTTGCTTTTCTTAAGTGGTTTTAGAAAGTGATTAGCTGTTTGTCACCAAGCAGCGTATTAAAAGAGGCAAGATATAAAAGGGAAATGCCACCCCGAAATTCTCATGCTTACCCTTTTTACTTCAAGAAATAACAAGTTGCACGAATTTTTGAAACTTAGTAAATGTGAATCTCCCTCTAATCAAAATTCAGTCTAAGCTCCTGTTTCTGGTAGACTGCAGCAGCGGCGATTTTTATACAAATAGAGCGAAGCGGACGCTTTTGTCTCCTCAACCCTCGCTTTGCCACCAATCACCCATTCGGTCTCCTTTACGGCATTCTCGCCCAGTCGCCTCAATATCAAAAATATCACTGTTTGTTCTAAAGTCTGCATTTTGCGATTATTCGGAGCAGCTTGCGCAGTGTAGAGAAAAAATACTGACTTTCAGTTTATTTTTTGAAGGTGGATGTCAAAACTCATTTTGAACAGACAACTCACTATCCAGGACATGGTATTGTGAAGCTTGCTGAGAGTTTAGAAGTCGGTCTGATTGTATGCGGAACCAGGGGTCACGGACTTATAAGAAGAACAATTCTCGGATCTGTCAGTGATTATGTTTTGCATCACTCCAAGATACCAGTTATGATTGTACACTGAACATCTCGTCCTGGTGCTATTACAGTAAAACTGCCTCAACTTATGTTTAAAGTTAACTGTCGTTTTTTTGTTGTTGCAAGGACCGAAGGAAAGTACACAGCATCCGGTTTTGTTTTAGCGCCTTTTTGATGTTTTTTCTATCACTTTATAAAACTACCAAGCTAAATATCTTGTTACAGAAAATTCTGGCCTGATGTCCCGCCTAATGCTGTCTTCTAGAATCACGCGTACCACAGGTTCCACACAGAGATTATAATTGAAATAAATTTAAAACGAGGGGATTACGAAGTTGCTAGTAGATTGAAGAATTTAGATTAAAATACGATGCAGTACTGTTTTCTGTAAAATAATTAACACACATAACTCAACTACACAAACGTAAATTCACTGAAGCACTCACCTACTATAACTTGACCGGAAATCAGACCCAAAAAATGATCGAACAGTAGATTGTAAGCGTTCGACTAACAGTTGCTCACGATACAATCTAACATTAATTTACTCAAATGCTAAACTGACTCCGAGGGCAACAACGGTCAGCTATATTGGGGAAGCAACAGTGATTAATTAAAAGGCAAAGGTTATCGGGGGTAACGCTTAATACGGAAAGCTATGACGTTGTCTAAAGTCTATTAATAGAGGGCGAGGCGCGCGAGAAACAACGCTAAATAAGGGAACATCGAAACAAAGCAAACATAAGCTATGCGATAAACAAGGGAAACCGGGTTCAAACTTATGACGAATTGAAAAGGCAATACTTGCTGCAACATATCTACTTGGAGCTTAAAAAATTTTTAAATCTAGTATTTTGCAGATACAGTGATAGGCTAATTTGAACTTGAAATAACAGCTGTAGCTTCCTCACTATTGTCGGAAAACAGTTGCAAAAGCGGATGATGCTTAACTAACCAGCTATGCTTTGTGCATCTCGAGTTGCGTCAACGTTCTATACAATGTGATGCAATGGTGGGCAGTGCTCACAGCCAATGGCAAAGTGAGCTTTGGTAACGGTTAGCTAATCCACTAATGGGGATCATTAACGTTGACAATGTGTTAGCTAAATTAATGCTGCAGCTTCTTTTGTTATGATTTACTACGTGTTAGCGCCACTTCGCTCTATGTGTACATTGATCCTTTGATAATGTGTAGAGTTAGTGCTTTCCGGTTACCAGATACTGTTCTTGGCGTGGTTAGCGATTACGTAATTTCTTTACTAGTCGCTATCCAGTTACTCTAGGTAGAATCTGTGCTAATTTAGTGTAATTAGCAGTGATGTATCTATTCATGATATAGTTAGGTATGGTAGCCTACTATGTATGGTATTTGAAGTGTGCTTCGTAGTGCTGGGCCTGGCTTACCTAGGCCTAGCATCTTTATCTATTTGCCTTTCTCCTTGCAGCTACAGGTTCAAGGTGTTTTATTGGTAGGTTTTGCATGCATTGTTTGCGCTTACGATAGTTAAAATAGTGTTGATACCGGTGACCGTCTACCGTATCTATTGTTGCTGTGGAACCCAGCCTGCATCACCCAAATTAATAATAGTGTATTGTTTCACGTGGTGCATGCTGCTGGGTGCTGTTGGGGCATTGTAGTTGTTCACAGTAGTATGATATATTCGTTGATATCATATTCGTCTGCTGCTGAGCTGATACCGTGTCCATTCCCCAGGCTGCTTTACCCCCTGTAGCCCTATCTCAGATAGAATACGACAACTAGAAATCGATTAGCGCGTAGCTAGAGCTAACACTACGAGTGATAATTCTTAATATCCCAAATTCTAAAAATTGTAATTTCATCATATGTGGTAAGTAAACTTTTATCGCTATTAGGGGCCAATCTTTAGGAGAAAGGGTAGTTCGGATTCCCTTCAATATTGTGAAGGTGATGCTTTAGCCTACTGGTCACCTGTTGCCCTTATTTTTACAATTAAATCATGGTTTCATCAGAAAAGCTTACAAGGTCAAAACGAAAAAAAATTGCTTTCGAATGATTGATATCAGAATAACAGATCTTGAAGTTGATAAGCAAAAGCTAATTATGTTAGCACTCTTCGGAATTTATGCGATCTCGATTCTCTCAAACAAAAAAGCTAGATCCGCTTTGCCTAGAAAGTTGAAAAGGTTGAGCTAATGAACAAAATTTAGCTGTTTTTCAATTTAGAAATGCAATTAAGACAGCAACACTTCAAAACACCAAACTATAGCAACAGCGGAATTGTGTATAATACGATTTGCTATTATCTTTTGAATAGCTATCATTTTTTGAGTCCAAGAATGATGGTGAGCGCTGGAAAAAGTTTTTGAATAAAACCTTTCCTCTTAAACTTTTTAATACTAAGTTTTGCGAATATGACTGTGCCACTGATTCGGAGTCTGCTTTAAGCTAACTTGCAATTAGTTCGACGAAAGCAAACCTACTTGTAGTTGTTTTAAAATATGAGCGAAAATGTTGGGTCGGATGTTCTACCAGTTGTGAACTTTTGCCGTGTTACTAAGATTAACAAACAAGATCAAAACCTCATGAACATGAGCAAAAATAAGAGACTAATTTGTGCCAAGACTAAGCGATCAAAACTATTAACTAATCGAAGCGTTAGCTTTGCTCATTTTTCATTTTAGCGGTAATGTGTTCCGGCCATATCACTGTTGTGCAGTAATACATAGCGTCCCGACGCAAAGCCGTAACTTCGGCAGGTGGGGCCCCGGTGCAAACATCTATAATGGGGCCTCCATTTTTTTCTGTGCTTAATATTTAATTGAGCTACTTTTCTCAACACAGGAATTATTGACGACTTCGTGTTGTAGACAGAACTTTCAATTAAAATAATGAGACTATAAAGCATCGAGCTGAACATGTAAAAGGGCTAAAGCCAAGTTTACTGTGCCTGCAAGTGAAAGGCTTTAATTGGAATAAAACTTCACCAAGATTGCACGGTTCAACATAATTTTTGTGATTGCAGTGCATTCAAATCGAAATAATGGCATAGCAAGGATTTCGTGGGGGGCAAGTTGCAACAACAGTTTTTTGTTTGTTTGATAAAAGTTTAACAAAATAAACGTCGCAAACCAAAATCGTTTTATAATGACAAAAAAGAAAATATGTACAACCTTTTGAAACAAGGTGCTTTATGAGTACTATCAACGGTTTTCAGAAAAATGGAGATGTGCTATGCAATGTGGATAAATCGTTTAACCCAAAAAGAATTAACGTACAGTACACTGACATCACTACAAAAAACACAAACTAATAAAACACAATACGTCGAGGCCAATTAAGTAGGCTACCGTAATTTACTTGCGAGTGATTGGATACTTGAAATTTTTCTGTCTTGATTTTGCACTAGCGAACTGCTGGATAACTTTTCTAAAATCTAAATTTTTAGTTCGTTTATTTTTTATCGATAGCAGAGCCAAACCACTAAGTTTCTCTTGGGAGATGGAGCTTCAAAGAAAGTTTTTGATCAGTTTGAGTTTAGAAAAATACCTCTCTGCCGTAGCAACTGTTACAGGTACTGTCATATACATCATGTATGCCGTACAAACGTCAGAATGAGATTTGGCAAGTGATGCATTTTCAACAAACAAAAAAGAAGCCATTTCTTTAGCAGATATTAAATGGGCAATCTTTTCTTTAAGCGACGTTTTGATGAGTAGCATTTGGCTAGGAAATAACGGAGAGATATTATATGAAAATTTGTTAGAAAATTTTTTGCTTCAACCTCAATATCCAAATGAAAAGCATTTGATAGAAAACGTGGTTCCAAAACTTGATATGACGTCACCAATGATTTCATTCCTTCAAAGCGATTAATTAGTTGGCAAGAAAGTATGTCCATCATCGGAAGAAACACAGTTACGCAAAATCGTTTCTTGGGATCGCTAAACGTTATTCCTTCGGATATTTTATCAAAGTAAGCTTTTGTTTTTTTTTTGCTCTTTTGTTTAAAAACTGTCTTGGCAAAATCCATGTAGAAGCAATAGTGGAAGCTTCGTTTAGTACTGCGTCAAAACTCCTTCTGAGTTGAACAATGTCTTCAGCAGCAGTTTGCAGAAGTTTATGAGCAAAAATTAAATCAATGGTTTTACACTGCATAGCTTTCGAAGGAATGTTGACGATCTGAAAAATCTTGCATTGTTCAACCAACATGCAAACCAAGTCAAACTTTTCTTTCTCTTTCTTTATTGCCATAGCTCCTCTTTTCTTTGGCTTCGTGCTGGTAAGTATTTTGTGAGTCAAGCATTTCATAACGTCACAAATCTTTCCTTTAAAGCATAGACAGCACCATATCGACCAGACCACCAAGTTGGATTTAACGCTCTTAATGTAGGATTTGAGCAAGAACGATCACGGACATTCTGAAGCTTTTGCCACCGCACAATACTATGTCCGTAAAATATCATATACCGACTCCATGGTGTCGTAAAATTGACGGGTCTCAGTCACGACTTCCATGACATTTTTAACACCAAATTTAAATTATGCGAAGCACAATGCACGTAGTAAGCATGTGGAGCCATATTTTGGATCTTCTTATACAAGCCGGAGTACTTCCCGTCCATCGGTGCAGCACCATCATATCCTTGTCCACGGCAGTTTTTTATGTCAAGCCCTTTCTGCTAAATGGAATTCGTTATCTGTGTGCGCAATCCCATAGCAGATGAATCCTAGACTTCGATTATTAAGGTAAGCGCTTCAACAACTTTCAGTTCTGATAGCGTTCCATCATCGTGGTAATCGACTTTGACGTAACGAAATACTTCACTTAACTGGTCGTTTTTGCTGACATGTTGAGTGGTATCAAGAATAATGGCAAAAAAGGAGCGCTTTGTAGTTCGCTTTTTATATCATGGAGAACTTCTTCCGCTAGTACTCATTATAGTTCAATTTGCCTCAAAGGACCTAAATATTTCGGAGAACCTTTAGGTAGTTGTATAAGTTTGTCTAAAACAGTGTCGTATTTGGCAAGAAGCTGTAAGATAGAGAGAAAATTTCCCTGGGTATCCCTCAAAAGTTCTTCACTGGATCCACAAAAAGGTAAGTTGCACTTTGCTAACACCAACGTAACATTTACTAGTTTTTCCAAAACATTTTGCCAAAAGTTTGTTTTTTCCAGCAAAGACACGTGCAACGCTTTTTGTATTGTCCTCCTGTTTCTCCATTGCTCATATATGACACACGCCTCCGCATGATGTGCGGAGCTTTCATGGCTTCGAATTCGCTGCGATAAATACCTCCAGTCATTTAAACCTGTTGTACCCCAAGGATTTTGAAGTACCTAAGAAGTCTCTGGAAAGACATTTTTATGAGAAAATAACCAGTAGGGCTGGCAGTAAACACGGTCCATGCTTGATGAAAAACATAACCAATATCTTCGATGTTTTAGAACTAATTGTGTTAACAAAATTATAATTTGTTGAAAATGAACAACCGCTTTGGAGAGGATCTTGGGAGAAAAGTCTTTTAGATTGTTTGGGACCTGCTGCAGTAATTGCTTTCTTGATCACTGAGTTTACAATAATGGTGGGAAAGTCGTCATTTTTGCTTGCATCTGATCTATTTTTTTTAGTATCGGAGTTTTCTGTCTCACGAATGCCGACGTCAACAAATTGGGGAGTAGATTCTGTCTCAGGAATGATGACGTCTTGCTCATCCGCTTTGGATGTTTCAGGTCGAGTTAGCCACGAACTCAGTCGCTGAGAGTTTCTGGCTGCCTCAGCAATTTTTCTCCTCTTAGCTTGACTCTTTTGTCCTCCACTTTGATAATTTCTTTTCATATCAAAACTGCAGTCAACTAGAGTTTTACAATGTTGTTACTCATAACCTAAAAAGTTTAATAAAGTTTTGACAATGGTTAATAAAGTTTAATGTAGCAAACTCTCCTTGTTATTGCCTTTCCGGCTCACGAAATAGTGCTGCTGCGAGCGTAAGGACTACGATATGTCTGGGAAAAAGGATTCAAATAGAAAGCTCAAACCTGACTTTTCAATCATTCAAATTACAACTTTCTTCTTTCAATAAAATAAGTTTATTAACCGAAATCACAAATCTGATCACTGACTAATAGAATGACGTCTAGCACCCAGATGGATAAACTAAATCTACGTAGCTAATTTAGATAGAATAATCTCTATTCTCGCAAACTACGGCGTTAGATCCCACTAACCTTTAAAACTCTAGCTCCTGCCACACTGGCAAAACAGTAGCAAAACAAAACGCTGAATTTACAGCACAAATTACGAATTTACCAATTAATATAAAGCGGGCGAAATTTAGCAAAAATAATTAACAACTTCAAGAAGATACTATATTTTCTTAATTCATTATTTTACGACGATATAAGCCAGCCGAATAGTTACTGGTACGTCACAAAGCACCAAGTTAAAAGGCCGGTAAACAAGTTACGTAACAAGAGATACAATTAACTTACTGGACCATGGTGGAAAATTGTAGAATTATCTCGAAACCATGATGTGCATTACGGAATGAATACGTCATAAAGCAAAACTTACTAACAATTACAAGGTAAAATAAAGCGGATAAATATGATGCTAAATGGCCACTATAGCTTAAACTCATTCTACTAAACAGATTTGACTGGGGGTAGCGTACCAATTACGTCATGACTACGTCACAATTAAAATAAACACGTCACGATCGAAACTTTAAATGTATGAGAAAATACTTCAAATAAATTAGTTGGACAGATACAAATTAAAGTTATTGATGAAGTGTGATATTTAGTATTAATAAGTTTACTTGAGCGTTTAACAAAAATATTTTACAATAAAATGTAGCAATGCGGGGCCCCCTCTTGCTGGGGCCCCCGGTGCATTGCACCAGCAGTAGTTACTTCCCTGTTCTAACGTTATTGCAGGCTCCATGATTTTTATTGCTCTTATAGCCCACTATAAGCACTGCTTCAGGACGTTGGCGTTTGTATCAGTCAATCCACGTAGTAGAGCTGCAATATGTTGATTATTGATCCTTTCCGACGGCATTGCTGCCGTGTCTTGAGCAGAGCGTTTATCTTCTGAACGCGCGTGCTGACTCAAATGTGACAATGTTTGTTTTGTGCGGTTCTCTTGTTACTTACAGGTACGGCCACGTAAAAGTAATTGCCGTTTATCCCAACGACAATGATTAGGCTACTGTTTTTACAAACTAACATAAAGTAGCCAGTTAAGCTGCGCATCGTATGTTTTCATAATCCGCTCTTATTCTTGAGGGAGTCGCGAGTGCAGCAGTTCCAGAAATTCCAATCAACCTCATGATCTGTGACAATAGCTGCTAACTTATCTATGATGCAATTTCTATCTTTGACTAAGCAAGGTCGTTTACGCAACGGATCTTTTGGAAAAAGCCCCGCCACTAATGCAAAAATGTGAGATTTAAGAAAAACACCCCAGCCACGCTTTAAGTACTGCACATTTTAGGGTTAGGGTTAGGGTTAAGATAAAATACTAGCTGACATCGATGAATTCTATCAATGAATAAAAATTCTAACTGGATAAGATCGGTGGCGGCGGCTTTCTACAAAAGATCCTACGTAACGTATCCACCTAGTTCTTAGGCGGCCAATAAGTATTCCAGTTATTGCGAATCTGGCGATCGATTTTTTTGGAGGCGTGCTACATTCAATGCCAAAAAAGAGTAGCAACACCTTTCAATACGAAGAAGCAACGGCTTGATATTGGGTTTTTTTAATTTCGGTTGATTTAACTTCATCCATACACTTTCAATTCGTCTCAAAACTTCCTTTTTTGTAGCTTGCAATCAAGAGCACACTCTTTCGATCAGTTGTTCATTCACTAGCCGGCATTGCCCGCAGGGTCCCTATCAATAACGTTGGGGTTAAGAATATTACTTCAGCCGGCTACGCGGCTTCAACTAGCGGGTAGTTTTTATTTCTGCGCTTCTAATTCTCGTTCATACACAGAGCGTACTTTAAAAAGCGATCGAGTCAAAAGCATGACGGACTGGATAGACATAGCCTTTATTTTCGTGATACCGATGTTTCTGTTCCTTTAACCCTTGAACGGTAATCAGGGTTGATTTTCTTTCAAGTTAAATTTTCGGATGACGCAATTCAACCGCGAGGCATGCTGGAAATGGCTTGGCGGGCTAAGTACCTTCAATACTTCGTTTGACTTTGTAGGTGGAAAGTGTAGTGTCCAACTCTTTCACTGGGTTTTTCCATAGATTGCATTTAGGAAGAATTTCTCGCACATTAATGTTAACGTATGTTGTACAGCCTGGGTGGAATTTTCCCATTGTTTAGGAGGGACCATGGGACTTAGATCATGAGATTCAGCCAGGTCATATTTTCACGACACAAGAACATTACTACAGAAAAACAATTAGGCCACTATGATTTTTGTTTGTCAAATTAATTAATAAGTTTCACCAAAAAAAGGCTTTTTTGATTCTTTTTTTAAAATTCAAATATATGTTTAACTTAGAGAATGGTCTCATTAAAATTGTGCTGAATAATGGAGTGCATGATGTATTTTCTATGTATATTTTCCAAATAAAAACATTATCAGCGGAAGTATTGTATTTCATTTATTTAATTGTCAAGAGAAATTTTTCCGGGGTTACTTTTGACGCTTCTGAAATTGGGAAACCATTCTAGGGTTAAACGAGTAGCTAACTGGGACACAATTTAAGTTAGACCGGGAAGATTGTGGCGCCAAAGAAGCCGCAGTTTTCAAAAATAAAAACATTGGGTATTAAGTAGTAGATATATATTACAACAACTTGCGCTCTTTTCCGTAAGATCCTGGCTACGCCTCAGGTTAATACCCTCTATTCATTGTCTATGCTCAGCCAAGACGGAAAAAAGGAACTTGTGTTTACTTTAGTTTGGATGAATGAAAAACATTTCTGCAAATAAGTTGTTTTCAACAAAATATCAGAAATGCCTTTTATGCAGTACAATTTTACACAGAAAGGTGTTTTTTTGTTTTCTCTAAACTTTCTTAAGTATCTGCTGGCTTGACCTTAGGTTCCCTGCTTAAGCGTACTCGGAGGAGGTAAAGTAACCATTGCTTCTTCCAAAAATTTTACCTATTATCTCGGTAGCTCTATAAAGCTATTTTTATGCAAAACAGCAGAAACGTTTCTTCCAAATGTGGAGTGATTTCACCCCCGCAAGTCTTGTCATCAGTTATGTCGAGTTAAAAGGTATTAGTTTAAGCCGCTGGGCCGACTTCACCGCACAAAAATTTGTAAGAGCAGAAAAGAAAAGTAAATATATGGTGGCCATGGTTCCTGTACCCGTGGTGGCGATGATCTTACTCTATTAATCTTTCCAAAACCTAAGGGACAAAGCAAAAATGATCGCGACGTCAAAATAGTGAGCCTTTTCGCGATTCGAGAAATAAACTATTTTGCAGTAGACCTACACTTATTCTTGACCTGACTTTTCATGTTTATATTTGTGATATTAAGTTTGTTGGCTGCGCCATTTGCGTTGGTTCCAGCACACCTAGAACAAGAGCACTGCTTTCTACCTAAGTGATAAACCATATCCCAGTACGCCTATTAAGCTTTTTTCAAGAAAAAAATGTTTCTCTTGGTCCAATTACAAGTTGGTAGGCCTATTGTTTTATTTTGCTTATTTTCCAGAACTTGAAATTGTTCTACATTTGGCTATTTCTCGAATCCAGACCTCCCTACTTGGAAATCAAAATTAATCTTACCTACAAACAGTCAGTTAATGGCAAACATTTATACATTTTTTTTGTAAGCGCGAGAAGGGCAACTAATTGCAAATTGTGGATGAGCATTAAAGTGCCCCAATTTTCAAATTCCCATCTACTAAATTTAAAGTAATGCTATTCACAAAAAGGGTGTTCTTTAACACAGAGTTTCCCAAACTGGGGCACGTGACGACTGCGCAAGGAGTCCGTGAGGGTTTCAAAAAATATTTTTTTGAATCTTCAACATACGATTAGAACTTTAACGTAAACTGTTAAAAATGGTTCTTACATTTGCTATTTATGATGTAACAATTAATTGTATTAGCAAATGCTAACTTCACTACATAGGCTTATCAACCAACCATTTTATATAAACGGGCTTAACGAAAATAACTTCTCAAGTAAATTTTTCGATTATACTCTAAGACAAATGTAGAATAAGCTTTTTTCAATATTTCGGTGTTATCTTGCTTTGCTTCTTACGCTTTTGCTATTCTACTATATGTAATTGTGATGCAGGAATGGGCAGTTTGACTAGATGATCACTAGTGATCTTTCACTGTCCTGTTCAAATCTCGTACGTTTATTTGAACGAAATAAAAGTTGTTGTTATGCGGTAGCTTTACTTTATATCATATGTTAGTGATATAGTGCAGTGTAAGTGTAAAATCAATGGAAAAGTTTACAAAACGAAAGCAAAGTTCTAATAATTCAAAAGAAAAGCATCATGCTTTACCTCCAAAAAAGAACCAAAGGGTACGATTATACGATGAGAAGTATGTTAAACTTGGATTTTTTCAATGATCTTCGGATGTTTCTAAACTTTAGTGTTTATTGTATTTCAAAGCACTTTCAAGTGATGCTATGAAACCATCCAAAATAAAAAGACATTTGATGAATGAACATCCTGGAGTTTGCTAACAAGCAGCAGTCTTTTTTTGAAAAACGTAAAGAATACTTTAAGCAGAAGGAAGGTTTTACAAAATATCTTCTGTTAAATGAAAAATGTTCTAAGCATCGTATTTAGTTGTGTTGACAGTGGCGTAGAATCTATTTGAAGATGGGCCAGGCTGCAATTCTACAAATAGCGATTACCTGGCACTATCGTATGCTGAGCAGAGTTGATTATACAAATTGAACAGTTATATTAACACATTTAGCAAAATTGATTCACTATTTACAACTTCACACACAATACTAATACTAATAACACTAGTAATGCTTATAGTAAAACTGGTATAATTTCTACGGTTAGATAGCTAAGAGCAGCTTCTTATCCCTTTGGCACAAGTAGATTTTAGATCAACTAGGCTCTGGAACTCGTCCTGATTAATCGCAAAATTTACAACAGTTACACAATCCGGCATCATTTGGAACTTACATTTGAATCTCAAATTACATAAACCCTAGCATTAATCCCAGATTATAGTGTTTGAACAACTCAATAAACTTACATAATTACTAGGGCCCGCTAAAGTCAATAAAGTCAAAATTTTTTCAGGACCTTGTTACATGACCAAACGTGTACTAACGTTCGTTTCTGGTGTTCAGGAGTCTGTTTTGCTAGATTTTATAAGTCAAAATAAAGTCAAAACTTGTCAAAATTGTCTTCATCAAAAATTTCCTTACAAAAACGAACAAATTTAAATTTTTTTTTTTTTTTCAATTTTTGAGCTGCTATTGAAATTTTATGCGCAGTTTTATTTCATTTTAAACTTCTCAAATAGTTGCAATGGTAAAAATGCGTGCGGTAATTGAGAAGGAAATAGCACTTATGCATGAAATCGTCATTGTTGATGCATAAACACATAATTGTTAGACAATTAATCTATTCCCATAAAACCTTTGCGCTCTTTACACGTGGTCTTTTTAAGCCGTAGCTTGCAAAGCAAAGAATGCCTAAACAAGCCAAATCTTCTACAGCAAAAGTTAGGCAAATTTGCCAGGAATATCCGGATGAGTCTTCGGCAACTCCTGCCCGCGACTTGCGATGCAACCTTTGCGACGTGTTAGTCAAATGCGACAAAAAGTTTTTTGTGGAAAGACACCGAAAAAGTAAGCAACACCAAAGAAAATTGGACACGAAGAGCAAATCCCAAAGTAAGCAAACCTTTTTACGACTTGATCAAGTAAACTTCAAGGAACAGGTTGCCTCTTCATTCTTAGCTGAAGATATCCCACTTTATAAACTGAACCATCCTTCTTTAAAGTCTCTGTTTGCTACAATGGGAAAAGTATTGCCTTCGGAGACTGCAGCCCGGGCATGTGTTGCTAAATTAGCATCCCAAAAAGAAGAACAAATTCAAGAATTACCTTGTGACAAAAAAATTTTTTAAATTGTGGTTGAAGCAGAGATTGCTAAACAAAAGTATATTAGTGTGCTTTTGGGCATCTTAGATGCTCCAAATCAGACATTCCTTGTTGATTGCCATCCACTTGACAACGGTAGCATTGTTAATAGCAGTATTATTCTGCATACTGTCAATAACATATTGCGACAACTTGAAATAAAACGCGAGAATTTTTCATTGTTCTTGACTGATACTGCTCGGTACATGTCTTTGGCTGGAAAGACATTAAAGGAATTCTACCCTTCTTTGATGCATGTCACCTGCTTTGCGCACTTACTACATAACTGCGCTATGCGTGTGCGTGCTCATTTTAAAAATATTGATGAAATAATAACAACGATCAAGGCAGCAACAATCAAAAACAAAGATCTCAAGAAAGATTTTCATGATGCTGGTCTGCCATCTCCCCCTGACCCTGTAATGACAAGATGGGCAACTTGGCTCAGAGCTGCCTTATATTACAGTGAGAACCTTCCAGCTGTTCGTACCATTGTCAACAATTGGACAAGTGCAGGCCTCTTAGTCAGCAGAGCAAAAGACGCTATCAATGTGGAAGATTTGGTGCCGGACTTGTTTAAAATAAATCAATACCGGACTCTACCAGCCAACGTAGAGTTCTTAGAAGGAAGTGCCTACACGATAACCGAAGCATACGGACTGCTGAAGAATACGAAATTCGATGATGATCCGTGCGCAATTAAAAATTACATTAAAAAACGACTATCCAACTCTGATTTAGAAACAATAATGAACTGTACCAACTTGACAATTGACCCAAACAGCTACGCACTATTGCAAAAAGCCCAGCCAACCTCTGCTGCTGTTGAGAGGTCGTTTTCTGAGAAGAAGAAATTACTGAGAAAAGACAGAAATTTTGATGTTAAGAACGTAAAAAAATATATGACGCTGTATTACAATAAAAAGTCCTGGTAATTATATTGTGTGGCTTTCGTTAAAAACATCATAGGCAGACTGTTAGTGTACACTAGAGTTGCGATAACAACGCATTTTTTGTATTAGACACTAATTGATATCCAGAGACGTAGCAGCCGCCCCCCAAACCCCCCAATTGGGAGGGGCCCAGGCCAACTTTGGGGGCCCAGGCCAACTTTGGGGGCCCAAGTTAGTCTGAAATTGCTTTTTGGCTACGTGACTATTTTCAGTTCAGCAGACTTGTTTACAACCGATTTAAACTGTAGGAAGAAATTGGCTTGTGACGTCATAAGTGAATGCAACGTCATTTTATCTCGCAGAATCTAGAATATTTCGATTGATTTTCTGGTAGAATCTTGAATATTCGATTGACGTAACAATGCCGTTGTTACGCAACAATCATAGAATGGTCTGGAATTCTGTTTGGCTATAAATACCGGGACAATATATATACACTGCAGAGTGCAGATAAAGTATTTTATTGACATTGTATAGAATGAAACGTTCAAAAAGTGGTGCTCAAAAGAGAAAAGAAGCAGCCACTGCTCGAGATGCTGTAGCGAAATTGCCCAAGATGACAGATTTTTTCAAGATTACTGAGCAGAGTAGACCTGGCACTAGTACCGAGAGGGATGAAGAAAACTATAGTGTACAAGAAAAAGAAGACTATGACGATCAGCATCAAAGTGATTGTGAATTTCCAGAAAATGTAAGTTGTGATTTACCTGCCAATACGCAACCTTCAATATCAAAAATAACTGAATCTCAATTTACCCCTATCCCTGATGACCCATGTAAATGGCCTGAAAGTATTTCTGATGCTCAACGATGTGATATAGTAAAGCGTGGACCACATCAACTAATAATGAATTTTCCATGTAATAACACAACTCCAAGGCGACGTTTTTCCTCCAACCATTATAAACGTGTGTTACCTAATGGTGAAAGTGTTTCACGGTCGTGGCTAGTTTATTGTGGGGAATCAGATCAAGTTTTTTGCTTTTGTTGTAAGCTATTTGGAAAAACACTAAGCCTCTTTTGTAGTGGTATAAATACATGGGAGGGTTTTTCGAAAAAACTGAAAGACCATGAAAACGGCATTTCCCACCAAGAATGCTGCAGTCAATGGATGTTGCTAGCTGAAGGGATAAGAAATTCATCCACTATCGACAAACGCGAGATGAATATTTTTTTCAATGAAAGACGTTTTTGGAGAAATGTTTTAGAGAGACTTATCGACATTGCCTTGTTTCTATCGGAAAGGAATCTTGCTTTTATAGGATCTGAAGAAGTCTTAGGATCTCCTCACAATGGATATTTTCTGGGTATATTTGAGCTTTTGGCAAGAAGAGATCCGATCCTAAAAGAGCTTCAAGACAGAATCAAGAATAAAAACACTAAAGATCACTATTTGAGTCCTACCATACAAAATGAACTAATTGAATTGCTAGCGACAGAAGTTGAAAAAGAAAATTTACAGCAATTGAAATTGGCAAAATATTTTTCTATAATTTTGGACTGCACTCCAGATATGTCACATCATGAACAAATGTCTGTCATTCTCCGTTATATACTATGTAATGAAGAAGCTGCTGTTGTTAAAGAAACATTTTTTGGCTACTTGAGAATAAGTGACAGTACTGGGAAAGGCTTGTTGGACGCTTTCTTAGAAAAAGCGACCGAACTGCAACTCGAATTGTCTGATTGTCGAGGTCAGTCATATGATAATGGTGCTAACATGAAAGGAAAACATTCTGGGGTCCAAGCAAGAATGCTAGACATCAATCCCAAAGCTGTTTACGTGCCCTGTGCAAACCATACCCTTAACTTAGTTGTTGTTGACAGTGCTAATTGATCGACGGAAGCATTGACATTTTTTGGAGTACTTACAAGGTTGTATGTGCTGTTTTCTTCCTCTGCTCAGCGTTGGGAAATTTTGAAGAAACATGTGGAGCTGTCCATAAAGTCACAATCTGATACTCGTTGGGAAAGCAGAATTAAATGCATCAAACCTCTTCGATACAATTTAAAAGAGGTGTTGCTGGCACTGAAAGACTTGGAAGCCATTTCCATAGAAAGAAAAGATGGAAGAGCTGCCTCAGCAACAAAATTGTTGATAGCTCATTTATCAAAATGGAGTTTTCTTTTGTCGGTGTTTATTTGGTATGATATCCTATTCCAAGTCAATAAAGCAAGCAAGATTCTTCAATCGTATGGAGTCTCCCTTCATACAATGGAAACGGAAATCCAGGCAACTGAAAAGTTTTTGCAAAACTATCGCACAACGGGTTATGACAGTGCCGCAACATCTGCTGTTGAAATAGCACAGGAATTGGATATTGATCCTTCTTTTCCTCCGTCAAAAAGTGGAAAGAAAAGAAGATTGTTTGATTACCAAGGTGAAGAGGAACAACGAGCTACTCCTGAACTGAAATTTAAAAGCAACTTTTTCTATCCATTAGTACATCAGGCTATTATGTCAATAAAGGAGCGCTTTAATTTGTTACGTGAGGTTTCTTCCGCCTTTTCGTTTTTGTACACACGAGACAAACTTTTGCTTGTGCAACAAGAAAATGCTCTTCTTACTTGCTGTAAAGAGTTCCAAAAAAAGTTCGGTGACATTGATTGTGATGAAATGAGCGCTGAGCTACAGCGGTTTGTTTTAATTTTACAAAAAAAACGCAATCTCAATACGGCTCAAGACTTTCTGAACTATCTTCTAAAGACTCATTTATTTGAATTGTATCCGAATGTGTACATCGCACTTCGAATCTTACTAACTTGCCCCGTGACTGTTGCCAGCGCTGATTGAAACTGATCAAAACTTTTAATAGAACGTCTATGACAGACAGTAGACTATCTTCATTAGCCATGTTGTCAATCGAAAATGACTGCGCCCGATCTCTTGATTATGACAATGTCATAACAGCATTTGCGAACAAAAAGGTTCGCTCCAGACTATTTAAATGATACTGTGTTTTTATAACTTTTTCATGTTTTTCAGTGTCATTGCTTTCGTTTCGCAGTGTCTGCATAAATGTCCTACTGAACTCTGGCATCGGTGCCGAATTTTTTATGACTTGCACCTTCGGTATCGGCATGCTTTATTCTGACATTAGCCTGTTTACTTATGTACAAATTGTGGTGTATTTTCTTAATGCAGCTTTTCAATTTTACACCTCTAAAGTGATATGACCTGTGCGCAGGGGCTCTTGCGCTTACTTTGGGGGGGGCCCGAAGTTGGAGTGCTACGGGACTGTTGATATCGGTACACACAATGGCTCGTTATCCTAGGTTTTGACATCATGCGTCGCTTTGTTGCATTAGCTTCAAGACTGAGTGTTTGAGAAAATGTTTAAAGTAGGCTACCTTCTTCTTTAAAAACTTATGTAAATTGCGGATTATAAAACATTTTTAATAAAAAAAGTGCAACGAGACATAAATAATAGGCGAAAGCGATTAGGTCAATATAAAGTCAAAATTTTGCTAAAATAAAGTCAAAAATATATTTTTTTAGGTCAAAAAAATGGCCCTAATAATAACTGTACACTTTTAAAACCGAGAATTAGTGTTGCCAGATTTTCTTGAATTTTCTAGGTCAAACGGACCTTAAAACTAGCACGAAATAGCCCAACGCTTGCCTGTTGAAAAATAGCCCAAAATTTGGGCTCAACCGACGTTATATCCGAAGGTTCCTACCTGTTTAGGTGTACAAGACACCGTTTGGAAGGTGATGACCTCTTTTTTTGGAGGTCGAAATTTTCCGTCGACCAGACGTTGACCTCCAAAAAAAAGGTCATTACCACCCGCACGTCGACCTCCAACGACAGAAATAAGGTCGTCCACTTTCATACAGTGTCGTTTTCACTTAACTGGGTTGGAGTTTTCGGTTGCAATTGCGGTTCAACCCATTTTCAGACTGTTTTTTTCCGAGTACGCCAGAGACGGTATCGACCTCCATACCACACACCGTTGCCTGACACTTTTACCCTTGTTGGCACTCCAAAAACTAGCCCAAAATAGCGAAACGGAATGGCGAAAAATAGCCCAAAAAACCGCAACCCGCGACTGCTAAATTTTTCCCGCAACGCTTAATCAAAACTAGTCTAATTCCGCGGTTTTACAGCGGAACTGACAACATTGCCAAAAATTTTAGATAACTAGCATTTACCTTTTTACCTTGTGGAAATTCGCGCTAAGGCTTGTGAGATATCATGAATCTTTGTTACAGCAAACATTATTACGTCATAAACCGCTCGCATTGCGTAGTTCAACAAAAAAGCTATTTGCGTATGTAACAAATGGCTCGAACAACAGCGTCGCACACAATTGCCGAAGATTCAATTCAAGCAGCAGAGGATATGTGCGAGGTAGTTTGGGATAGCCAATTCGCAGCACAACTAAAAGAGATTCCATGGTCAAATAGCTCTATTTCTTGAAGAATAGATGACATTTCACATAACATTAGATCACAGCTGCTTGAAAGATTGAATAAAACAGATTTTGCAATCCAGCTTGATGAAAGTGCAGACATTGGTTTACAACCGACTCGATGGCGTAGTGGTTAGAGCGTTTGCTTTGTAGTCGGTAGACCTGGGGTTCAATCCCCTTCTTGAGTCATATCTAAAGAC
The DNA here is from genome assembly GCA_963675345.1 of Trididemnum clinides. NCBI lineage: Eukaryota > Metazoa > Chordata > Ascidiacea > Aplousobranchia > Didemnidae > Trididemnum > Trididemnum clinides. Next base: position 9,747,527 of record OY776301.1, read on the forward strand.
TCTAAAAAATGGTATCCACAGCTTCTCTGTCGGCATTTAGGGGAGGTTGTGGAGAACAAGCCGGCGAGTTCGCTTGTTGTGTCCTTGGGCAAAGTACTATACGGGACGCCTCCGCTTTTATGTGGAAGACAGGTGGCCAGGCCTGGAGAGGGATGGGCTTCGCCAGGCGTCTTAGACCAAGATTCGCTGCATGATGAACACAACCAGAACAGATTGGACTGATTATAGATCATCTACAGCGCCCCAACGGCAACCACCAAGGAACAAACAAAAAAAAATATTGGTTTAAGTAAGATATTGTTGGAGTGGCTGAATAATAGATTTTTTGTTTGGCCATCAAATGCCAGGCAGAGCTAACGGTTTAACGTTTTCAACCGGCTTTGTGCTTTTTATTCTCGATCAAAATCGGTGTGTGGCCCTTTGTACCGACGAGATAGTTTGAATGACTGGCAAGCACTAAGGGGTTGTAGCTCGCGTTAGGGGGTTAGTACCAAACATTATACAAACACATTACATGATACATCGCGAAGCTCTTGCTGCAAAACATTTAGGACAATCAATGTCGGAAGTCTTGTCTTTATGTGTCAAAGTTGTAAATTCAATCAAAATTTGCCCATTTTAGTCGCGATTGTTTTTACAGCTTTGCAATGAACTAGGATCAGAGCACTCGAGCCTTTCGTTGCACACAGAAGTTCAATGGCTTTCCAGCGGAAAAATTGTAGAACGCCTGTTTGAACTGCAAGAAGAGATATTACTTTTCTTGCAAGCAGGGGCGGCTCGTAGCTAAAATTAATGGGGGGCTGCTTCAGAAAATCACCCTATAGGCCTAATTTTTGTCACTATCTATCAGCTTTACACACGCACGCACACACACACACACACACACAGCTCGCCAGTTGTCCGTCAAAAAGAAACCCTTATTACACCAGCACACAAGGGTCGGTACTGCATGAGCGACAGTTCTCTTTCTACAGCTGCATTGCAATCTACTGCTAATTTCAAACACCATATCACAGGAGCTTTGAAGCAAAAAGATTTTTATATATTTTTTTCATAAACTTAGAATGGTTGTTGAGATTAACCTTATGTATTATATAACGTAACTACAAGTACAAGAAAAATAAAGAAAAAAAAGATTAATTATTTATATCGAATGTCATCGATAAGATGGAGTGGGGACTGGGGGTGCTGCAGTTCCACAGTACCATACACGAGCCGCCCCTGCTTGCAAGCACATAATGCGGACTTGGCTTTGTTAGTTTCCGATGAAATTTGGCCTTGAAAACTCGCATACCTGGCTGATATTTTTAACCTTCTTAGCGAGCAGAATTTATCGGAAACATTTTAATCAGAGACGCAAACATTTTAATCAGCCAAAATAAAATTGAAGCATTCACAAAGCAACTCTAAATTTGGAAAAATAGAATTAATGGCCATGTACTAGATATGTTTCCGGTTTTAGTGATTATATTGTCAACAAACCATTAATTTACAAAACTTTAATTTTGCCTGACATTCGGATATGGAACTGCTATAGGAACATTTTAAAAAGTAAAAGAAACGTATAAAGATTTCAATTGCGTTTTAAATTCTTTTGCTATAAAAAAACTAATCTCTCAGGACGAGAAGAATTGGCAGAATTATCATTGGATCGAAGATTACTGATTAGTTTTAATCAAAAAGCTATCGCATCTTTCTGGTTAAGTGTTGCAGACGAAGACCCGCTGCTTTCCCAAACGGCAACAAAAATTTTATCACTTTTTGCTATCACCTATATGTGTAAAAGAGTATTTTCAGCACTTGTTAATATGAAGACAAATTATAGGTCCAGGCTGAATGTCGAGTCAGACCTACGGGTTTGTTTGTCACAACAAGAATTGATGAATTGTGCACAGTGAAGCAAGCCCATCTATCACATTGACGAATAAATTGTATTCGTGTTTTAATTATTGTTGTTGTAAGTGAGTCGGGTAGCAAAAGTAATGTCACATGTAATTGGGTTACGCAAAAAAGCAGATTCGAAAAAAGGGTCCGCGAAGCAAAAAATTTGGGAAACCCTACTTTAACAGGTAACCAGCTCCAAAGATAACTGATCATAGAACTTTAATTACACCCCATAAAAACACATTTTGTTACAACCAAAAACATCACGAAAAACGCTTAAGGGATTTTTCACAAGATAACGGCTGCTGGAAGGTCAATTAGATCAAAAACGTCATGTTTTACGAACAAGTGATTTAATTTTACAGCAACCTTTTAAGACTAATAAAAACTAAAGGTATTTCGTTGGTGCATTGGTCCATGTGGCTTACCGCTGCAGCTCACATTATAACTTGAGACTTCGTTTTGCTTTGCTGTAGGTGATCAATATGTCTAACGCGTAGAACTTAGTGGTGCGCAAGACACAACTACATAAAGGTATTTTATCGCGGAGTATGTGCAGTTCAGTTATTGTAATTTCCGCACCTGCGATTGCAGAAATTAAAAAAGCATATTTATACTAGTACGGCAATATATCATTGTACTTTAACAGGCAGCAATGCAGCATAACAGCAGTTCACGTCAGCATATTAGTACTCCAGCTTTCATAATGAAAGTGGAAAATCAGCTGTAGCCTAGTTTTGTTTTCATTACACTCGCATTAGGCTGCATTATGACATCACAGATGTTTTTTTGGACTTATCAAACAAAGCACAGAGAAAACAATGCTTAAAATTAAAAAAACCTTTGAAAATGCGTTTCCCGTTGCCAAAAAAACTCTCATTATTGTACATTTTTTATCAGAAGCATTTGTTGAAATCTCTCTGAAAAAACCTTTAGCCGCGTTTCAACAGTCGTTATTTTTTAAAAAAATGAAGAAAACAATTTATCCAATCATTCTGTAGTTTTGACGTCATCTTGGACACCTGAGGGCGTAACATTTTTGCAAAGTAATGAGCTGGGAACTGGCATTTGTTCAAGCAAAACACCGTTTTTTCCAAATAAAAATTAAAAAAAGTTTTCCTTTCATTTTTAAGTCATCGTCAACCAGAACAGGAAAGGCTCAAGTGGTATAACGGGATTAAGTTCCTTTTTCAAACACTGATCTAGCCGAACAGAAGTTGTAATTGCATAGGGTTCTAATCTTGGTACAGTTAATGTTTTCAATAAATGAAAACTTGTTTTTCCCTGTAAGAATGAAATATTGACATCATCTTCTTCGTCAACTAGCCGCAAATATCAAAATACAAGCAAACGATTTTTAGATGCTTCAGCAAATTAATGGATAGAGGTTTTTTAGCTTACCAAACTCAAAAGTTTTATTACATCGTGGAATTTGAAATGCATCGAGCAATATTAATTGATCGATCCACGGCAGCCACTGCGTGTTGTAAGGTAATGAAATTAGATCATTTTATTTTCGTCCAATTCCGAAAAAGGATTGCAAGAGCAACGTCATCGATTGAAGTACTGGTGCACCGAAACTAAGAACGTCGGAAAATTAAATTCAAGATAGATAAAATGTCTCCTCGTGTAAGAGATTTGGTCTTGACCTGAAGCCTGAAGAAAAGTATCCTTTTCCGCGTCTCACCACAAACCTAACACACGTTCTTTAGAGAGGTCTGCAGAGTATTAATCGAGGTTTTGAAGTTCAGGGAATCCCTTGAAGTTTGGCACAGTTTTAATCACCTCTCTGCAGTTGCTCACCCATTTGTTAGTAAGCCTTCTTTATCTTGAAGTTCGAAGAATCCTTTCAAGAAGCTCTTAGCTTTCTCGATAGAAGGAGAGGATGCTAAGTTGTTGTCAACGTAAAAGCAGTTGCTGATTACGTCACAACGTTTTGATTAAAATTTTCTTTAAAGTCTACAGCTGTTTGGTTGAGTGCGAAATTGGCTCAGCCTGGAGAGCATATGGGTGCCAAACAAATGCACACATATTCGGTATTGAATTAACGCAATGCTTAGCTCACCATTCTCCCATCACAGAAATGGGAGTTCAAAAGGCAGAGTTTTTTGTAGAAGCTTACGCTTCAGGTAGCAAACTCGTTGCTCTGTCGCAAGTTTATTTAAGGGTTGTTAAATCTCAGAATAGCGCGCGGGCAAAGCGATTTCGCCATGCTGGTTAATAAAATGACGGATCGAAGTCGACACAAAGTTTAAAAAGCATTTTTGGTCTTTTGATAGTTGATTATGGTTAAAAGTAGTATCAACAACGTGGCTCACAAAGTGTCCTTTGAATGAATGTTCAATTTGACCAAAAAGGTGGTGTTCAATTTTGGATAAACTGCATTTTTCTTGGGACTAGTGATTGTCCATCACACATGAGTACTGATGAAATAATTGCCCGCATCGGTATTTGTTACGCCAAGATGTTGCATTAAGGGAGCATTGTCGTTACCGATCAGTCAGCCGATCTCTTCATCCATCGAGAGAATATAAACATTCATTAATTCTGGAAACTGATCAACATTTTCTTCAGTTGGGATATCATCTCTCCCGACTAGTATAGAATTAGTGGAAAGCGTATGATTCAATTAAAAAAATTTGGATTGGGTAATACCATTGATTTGTAGGTCATAAATAACTTTAACTTTGTGTGTGATTTGAATTTGATTTACAGTTGCAGTAGTCAAATTGATCAGGGAAAGTTTTTTTCTTTTTAACGTAGTTATTAAGCTTTCCGAAATAAAACAAGCTTGTATTTCCATAATCAAGCAGCGCAAGTGTAGTAAGCAATTTGTTTGAAATACTACAGCAAATCTTGACATGTACTATTGGTGAAAGGCCGCTTCAGATTCTGAGCCAACAAATGCACCGAACACTTCGGCAATAGCAAGCGTATTTTTCCCTCTCTCCTTTTACGTAGATGTTGTTCTTTGGCAGCTCAAATTCGCGGGTGTAAATGGTGTGGCACCCGTTACAATCTTGTTTCAAACATGGACCAGTATGACGAGAGGATTTTGATGTTTGATTGGGTTTGAGACACGACCAGGAAAGTGTCGCTTCAATCACAGACGACTTACGAGCATCGTAATCAAGCTTCCCAAAATGCTTATATTGATTTAAAAAATGTAAACGTTCCACACATTTTTCACATTTTATTCTTGATATTATCTTGTGTAGCAAATGAGGTTTTCCACAGTTATGTATAGCTGGGTTATTTTGCCGAAATTCAACCTGCGACCAATCACCAGCAAAATTCGTGTATGGGCGAGTGTGCAACGGCACATAATTAGTTGATATTTTATACTGGCTTCTTCCATTTTAACGCAAATAATATTATCGACTTCTGCTTGCCAGCATTTATCCAGGCGCTGGGCAAACGCTTGGACATTTTTTAATACGTCATTGTTATCCATTTCATTGTGAGAGCAATATAAAAGTAATATATTGTGAGAGTAATTTTAATCCCTGCTGGTCCCGGCTTGAAGTCCTGGCTACGTGGCTTCCTTTCTTCCTGCTTGCGCCGACTCAAAATTCCCAAACTCTGGAGAAGAGCGCTGGTAGTCGCGATCCCTAAGCCCTCAAAACCTGTAGAGGACCCAAAGAGCTACCGTCCCATTTCTCTGCTCTGTGTCCCTTACAAGATCCTCGAACGACAGATCTACAATCGTGTCGAACCAATAGTCGACTTCTTGCTTCCAAAGGAACAGGCTGGATTTCGACATGGAAAGTCTACCGTGGACCAGGTCGTGTTGCTTTTGCAGAACATTGAGGATTCTTTTGAGCCAAAAAAGAAGGCCGGTGCCGTGTTTGTCGATCTGACAGCTGCTTATGACACTGTTTGGCACCATGCTCTCACCTGCAAGCTGCTGAGACTTCTGCCGAACAAACACATGGTCCAGATGATCATCGAACCTGTTCGGAACAGAAGCTTCACCTTGACCACTGGTGACAGCTAGCTAAGCAGGCTCCGACGCCTGAAAAATGGTGTCCCACAGGGATCATAGATTGCATGTGTATATGCTGAAAAGTATGCCTACGCTGACAACTTGGCGATACTCCATTTATCTGGAGATTGGAAGATGTTGGAAAGAACTTTGAGCGAAGACATGACTACACTTTCTGAATATCTCCAGACTTGGCGGCTAAAGCTCAGCCATGCTAAAACGGTGACGGCAGCTTTTCCTCTCCACAATCGAGAAGCTAAGCGTGAGCTAAAAGTTAAGAACAGTGGCAAAATCTTACCATTTTGCCCAGTGCCGACCTCTCTTGGTGTGAAACTGGACAGAGCGCTCACGTATCGTCTTCACCTTGAGGCATTGCGCAAAAAACTATCCACGAGCGTTTCGCTGCTACAGCGACTTGCGGGTTCCAGATGGGGCGCTGGTGCCAAGGCATTGCGCACAGCTGCCTTGTTCCTAATCTATTCAACTGCTGAGTAATGCGCACCAGCTTACTCGCCTCGTTGACAGCGTTCTATATTGAGCTTTGCGCATTTTCACTAGATGCTTACGTCCCACTCCAACGAACAACCTTCCAGTTCTCTCAGGCATCCAGCAAGCTGAGCTTGGCCGCCAAGGAGCGACACTCTCCTTGGCTAATCGCAGTTCTTTAGACCCTGGCCACATTCTGCATGGACAGCTTACTGAGCCGCGGGCTGCTAGCAAGGAGGGACTAAAATCTAGACGCCCATTTGATCCTACCGCGCGGAAACTATTGCACAACTTATCTGAGTTGAGCATCCGCGCTGCCCAATGGACGAACTTAACATGAGACACAGAGTACTCCAAGAGTATGTCAGCGCTCGGTGTCTACATTCCTAGGGTCAGCGCGAGATCCGTTGGAATGAGTTTGATCAGAACTGCTTGGGTCAAACTCAATCGCCTGCGTACTGGCGTTGGGTGTTTCGGTTCGTCCATGCACAAATGGGGTCTCGCTTCTTCAGCAAAATGCGAGAGTGGCGCTAGTGAACAAACTGCAGACCTCATTATTTTAACGTGTCCCACACATCGGGCATCTCGAGGAATAATGGGTCTGACAGTTTTGGATGACGAAACAAGGTGTTGACTCAACTCTATCGCTGCCAGCATCTGATCTATGCAACACATTAGGTTGGGGCGGTAAGAGGATAAGCCCTCGGTGCCCATCCTTTTGTTGTGTCTGACCTAGATCATAGATACCCTGCCATCGACGAAAAAAAAACATTTCATGAAGAAAGTTCATTTTTGGTTGATCAGTTTACCCTTTCTCTTCCTTGGGATAGAAATTTCATTTCGCAAAGAGAGTTGGAGCAGGATTTTGACTCGGCAGAAAAGATATAATTAAAGAAGTTTTTTCTTGTTGATGCAATACCGGGCCGTTGATAATCAAATGGACGCATGCTTTAGCGACTTGGAATTTTTGACTATATGAACGGTAGTATGTTTGCTGACCGCATGTGGTAACTGATGAAGCAGTTTGGGTGCTTTAGCATAACAAACCGGTTATACCAACTGGCCAGCTCTTGGTCAGCTGACGAGTATTGGTAGCCTTTCATTGACGAAGTTGCAAACCAAAGCATGTATTGCAAAAGATAGAAAAATTTATGGTTGGGATCTGGGACGTTATAATTGGCTGGATCCCCACAAAAATGGCGTTTTACAGTAATTTGCTAAATCCCCAAGAAAAATGGATGGTACTAACCCGGGATGTATAGAACTTTGAGATGAACAACTTGATTTTGCTGCTGCCATTTGTCGGGTTAACATTATTTTTTCAAGACTGCAGATTTTCTAGCTTTTAAGTATGTCTATTTCGTTTTTGGCATAAATCAAGCATTTAGAAAATAACGTCACGACATTTCAAAGATATTTACATTGTAAAATACACGAACATGCAAAGAAGAATAGGTAATGCACTTTTATACACAAAATATTAGCATACGTCACTGAAAATAGAAAAAATTTACTCGTTTAACAGAGTGTTGCCGAAGTAGTTTAGTGTGCTCTAAGACCAAAAGATTGTGAGTTCAAGGTTTTCAAAAAATTATTGAATATATTTTTGAGGTTGTGGGTGAAGTCAAAAAACAGAAATAAACGTTCCCCATGACGAATGGGATGTGGAATTAAACTTTTAAAGTCCCATTGCACAAATTAAAAACAATTTTCTGCAAAAATAATACTAGACACAGGGTTACACACATTTGACACCATTTAAAATTTTAAATTCAGTCTCTGCATATTCAGCTTGCAAATACTTTCACAAACACCAACAAAAGAATAAAAATCTAATTACAGTAAGATTACTTTGGCAGTAGTCGTTTTAAGATTACAACACAGCTTCATCGGCAAGGCTGTAGTCAAGAGACGACTTTATGAGTTACATAAATTAAGTAGTAACATGCATGTGGTATACCTGCTGCAAACATGATTGTCAACCGACACAGCAACCACAAAAAATAAATCATTAAGAGCAACCATGACTTCATCAAACCATTTTTTCAGAAATTCCGAATCAAATTGATTTACAGGCAAAAGACATACCACATTATTATATTTGTGAGATACTGACTGGATCACAAAAGTCAAAACAGTTTTTGCTCGTTTGCCTTTTTCAGTTAGGCCAACAAAATTTCCATTACTGTATTCAATCCTTTGTGCAGTATAAACTGTCGATCATTAACACCATAATGCAACACTCTTTCAGCAAATCTTTTGTTCTTGCAGTCAAATATGACAAGTCCAAAGAACTTGTCTCTACTGACTCACATCCCAGAGGAATATTGACGTAATCTTGAAATCGAAAGAAAAATTAGTGTATCATGCAGCTCTTTATATAAGCAGAACTCGTGAGCTGCCAAAGAAAATATAAAGTAATCTAATTAGCGGAGTATCGACGTCCATGTTTTGGCATTTGCAACAGTTACAATTGCTCATCACGAATGAAATGTAGCAATGAAGTGCAGCAAGCAATGTCTTCATCTGCAGCCTTCAAAAGTGATAAGAATTGACTTAAAGAATTGACTTAATGAATACAAAGTAATAGTATTTACAATTTGTAATACTATTACTTTGTGAAATAACCTCGTCATTTGCGTGAACATACATATATAGCGCGTAGATTGCCTTTATAACTCAATAAATCGATATATGATACGGTTATGGTGATCATCACGTGCTATGTTCATAGAGATAAGGGTTTTAAATAGATCTCGCTTACTATGAACTCTCTGAGTGGTACACTGCGTCTTCGATACGGATGGGATTCCCGTATCATAGTGATAGCATGCACCACGCGCGTGATGTGCGCGAAGGAATTTGTAATAGAATGATGCTACATTTTTCATATTATTGCAAATATGGGATTTGGGCTTTTGGTGATGACGGGACAGGCCCTACTGATGAGTCCAAAAGGACGAAACGCGTCCAGGGATGGTCTCATCAAATTATGGGAGGGAGGCTTTTATTATTTGCAATACTATTACTTTGAAAAATAACCGCGTCATTCGCGTGATCATGCATATAAAGCGCGTAGATTGCCTTTATAACTCAATAAATCGATATATGATACGGTTATGGTGATCATCACGTGCTATGTTCATAGAGGTAAGGGTTTTAAATAGATCTCAATTACTATGAACTTTCCGAGTGGTACACTACACCAGTAGCAGGTAACCCTACTGTTGGGCGGATAAACAAAGCGGATTTTAGAAGTTGGCCATCCCGATGTTCTATATATTCCTGGTTCTAACGCAAGCAATGGAGATTGCAAATCTAAAGCTCTTCCAGTGAGGTATACTGGGTCATTTACATTAAATCTCATGTTACAAGAGACCAAAATATCGCTCAAAGCACTGGTGATAATTTCAGGAGCTGATCACTATTTAGTGGTAACAAAGTCCTTAGTTTCGGACCCAATATGAAATGATCAGATTGATTTTAGCCTGAGGTTGTGCAGCAAATGTTCTTTGGGCCGAGGTGCAATACATCCCAGAGCTGACATAAATACATGAAAAAAGAATCTCTATCTTTGAGAGTGTTTAACTTAAACAACTAGGTCGCTTGAAGGTTTGTACACCAATGTAGAAGCGTAGTAAGAGTTAAATTTATCATTCGTGGAACTGTTACTTTGTGGTTCTCATTACCCGCATGCGCCCTCATTAGAAACAGGATCTTGTATTGCATTAAGCTCACTAGTTCACTCAGTAGATCAATTAATTATTGAGCTGCTAATGTTGCCAAGCAAGGTATGGATAGACGGGCCGGCAAAACTTTTGTTTGCAAAGGAAGTACGAAAGACAGTACTCATATTGTCAGCAATTAATTTTGCTCTAGATTAGCGGTTCTTGACGGGGTCCCCAATGAAAAATCTGGGGTTCCTAGAAGGAATGACAAACTGTATTCTTTTTACCCTCAAATGCGCAAACAACAACGACCACCACTTTGACTCATAAAAACAGTGATTTTACAGTAACATACTACCTACAGTCAGACGTAAGCGGTATGACATCGTTCTAGTGCTGAACAAAGTAGCCTATTTGTTTTAGTCCGATGGAATATGCAGTTATTTTTAGTTTTTTACTACATATTATAATGCAATAGACCAGAGTAAGAAAAACAATCCCACTGCTACACCTGTTTCAAGGTTTTGTAATAGAAAGACTGACGTTTTTTGTTTCCAGTTTTAAAAATTAGTTTGGTGGATAGAGCTATGTAGTGGTGATTCTTTTATCAAGAATACAATTATGTAAGCTTAGACAATAGCATTAAAGAAGTAGTCGAAAACTGACGGCAGTAGCTAAGATAATTCTGGTGAAAATGATGTAACAAACGCCTCTGGAGAAGCATATGATCATCCAACTAGTTGTTTCTGTATTGATGGTTGAATATTAATTCCCTAGCAATTAGAGATAAGGTATAATAACGCATTTGAGGGTTGAAGTATAAAAGTTACAGTTGCGGCACTTTCTCTTCTAGCTCACCTACAACCCCGCTGCGTGAAAAGAAGAAATAGAAAACTTTAGGTACCGCGGGATACCAAAGTGTCTAATTTTCTCCCAGAAGCTTTCTGGTATCTGATAGCTAGTTGCTACCGGCAGAATTTTACAACCTAAGCAATGAAGGATTTAAGACAATCATTATGCCTGTTTCCTTATAGTATTTGCTGTATTATTTCTACATTTTACATGCGATTACCACGAAAGTAAATTTATATGCTTTAGCCACTTTTAGTATAATTAAGACTTTTCAATTAGTCATTATTTTCGCTTCCTTAGGTCATAATCATTTTGTTTACTAATGGTTTACTTTAAAATAGACGTAAAATACGTTTCTGATACCATTCTTACGTTTAGTATGGTTTCACAAAAGTTATTGGTTGTGATAAACTTGACAATGCTCAGTGCACATTGTGCAATACCATTTTGGGCAACGATTCCTTAAAAATAGGCACAAGGAGCTGAAGTATAAAGAGAATTGGGACTCAGTTGAAACGTTCAAAGCGAAAAGAGCTCGTTATGATATGAGGAGAACACTCCCTGAGTTAGGCTTCTGCTTAACTTCTCAACCACTTCTGTGCGCTTCATACAAAGTTTCTTTGATAATAGCAAAAGCAAAACCACCTCACACAGCTGGTGAGAAACTAATAAAGCCAAGTGCGGTAAAAATGGCACAAATATTACTTGGCCGAAACGAGGCCACAAGAATAGATTTAGTTACCTTGTCCGATGACACTGTAAATAACAGAATTGCAGATATGTCAAATGACACTTTGAGTCAGCTTACTGCTCAAATCCAAAATAGCCCATGTAGAATAAGTCTTCAATTTGATAAAATATCGGATATCAAGTCAATAAGCCAAATACTAGCATACGTGAGATTTGTTAAAGAAAACACGATTGCGGACCAGTTTTTTTTGTCAAGAGAAAAAGAAGAGAAATAGAGCTAAAGATGTCTTTGATCTTGTAAATGCATTTCTTTGCGAAAATTCAATAGCATGGAATGAAGTGGGATCGGTATGCACAAATGGTGCGCCCGCTACGATAGGGCATCCGCTATGATGGTGCGCCCGATATGATAGGGCATGCTTTAAAACTAGATGCAATTTCAGATGTTGTAGCTGCTTTTTGTAAGTGGAACTCAAGCAATGGCTTCCAGTCAGGTGATCGAGTGGTACTCTCGGAGATCACTCACTCACAAAAAGCAGCAATAACATCAGCAATGGCATCCAGTTAGGTGGCCGAGCGGTACTTGCCAAAGATAGAATGTCTACATCTTGAAGGTTCTGTTCCCTGATGGTCGGTTACACATCACTGAAGAGCCCCAACAACGGCGAAACCGGCCTGGTGCTTCCTTATTGTTTGTGTGTGACTAAATTAAATAATAACAAACATGTAACAGCAGGCTTGTCAAGTTTCCCGATTTGGAAACAGTTTTCCGATCCCCGATTTAAACTAAAAATCTCTCGATTTATCTCAAGGTTTTTCACTTTGCAAAAATAAAGCTATCGAGTTTTGAAGCAATTTCATATTACTCTCGTAAATCTTTTTTTATATATTTTTTGACTTTCCACACCGTGTTGCCAAAAATATATATATTTTTTTATTTGCCATATTTATCCTCCATTTACGAGAAAGCAATGTATCGCTATGTTTTTGGACGATGAGTCCGCACTCGCTTGGGAGTTGCCATTTCTGGGTCACCTATCTTCCACATAAAGGTGGGACGTCCCGTTAAGTGCCTTTCCCAAGGTCACAACAAGCGAGCTTGCCGGCTCTCCACAACCTTTCATAAATGCCGAGCGCCAAGCAGAGAAGCTATAGATACCATTTTTTAAAGTCTTTTGGTATGACTCGATAAGGGGAATAAACCCCAGGTCTACCGACTGCGAAGCGGACGCTCTAACCACTACACCATCGCGTCGGTTGCTTGTTGGCATTACTTATTGACTTCATTTTTCACCAAATGTGCATTCGTTGTTAACCATTAAGACGCAACAACAGCCTTTAATTTCGGCGCCAGCTTTACCACTGTGCTCATTGCATTGCAATATTTCAAAATGGCTCCTCGCAGAGGAAAGCGAGTTAGAGGAGATTAGCTAAATGAAGCATCAGTAAATTAGTTACAGATAGTTAAAAGAAAAAGTACACCAGCAAATTTAAGCAGAGTTGGCTAAAAGATTACCCATTTATTTATGAAAGTTGTAAAGGTGACTTCAAATGCTGTTTCGAGTTTGTTTAGTGTTCCCATTATGTGAAATGCTGTTACTATGGAATAGATATTAATGTAGCTTGAGGTGGAAAAACGATTCAACAAAACATATTATACCAGAGAATCACAAAAAGAATTATGCGGCTGCCGGTGAAACTCAGGGAATTTTCATTTTTTTGGATATGACGAGATGAGATGGATAAAGTATTTATGCGGAGACTAGTTTTTGTAGTGTTAGTGGTGAAAAACGAGCCATTCAGTATATGCAATGGATTTTCAAAGATAGCCTGCCACATGTCTCCGGGCAATAATAAAGTGGCCAAGAAATATGGAGCTGCGAAAACCAAAACACACAAATTAAAAAAGTTAAGGAGAATCAGTTTTCGGTTCTGAAGAAACCAAATGTGCACAGTGTGTGTGTTTGAGGAGATAACTTTAGAATGGCTACTCACAATTATGTTTTTGTGTCTTCTTCTTTGTCAACCTGTCACGAGAATATGACCGAGGCGCAATGCATATGGCGAATCCATAAGACCCTACTAGCTTAGAAGTTACCGTTTTTTCTGCTTGACTTTGCTGGCTTCTTATTCACTTTTCTGTTTGAAATCCACCAAGCAGATATAGTCCTCGCAAAAACATCTTATTCAAGGATACAAAAACGCAGTGAAGGTGCTTAGGTAGGAGTTGAACCAAGATTTTGTGATCGGATCCTTTTGTGTAGACCTTGCGTAACAGCATGAATTCAGGTATGTTGGTGATAGTCTAAATTATGGTAAAGTGTACTGTAATGCATGCTGCAGTTACAATCATGGCAGCTGATAATCACATTTCACAATTTCCTGAGGGGGACGCGGGCATAGAAGCCCCCTCCTGCTTACGCCACTGGTAACTAACGTGTCGCAGCCGTAAAACTGATTTGTAGTGAAAAATCCATTATCCATATATAAAATAAGCAAACAATATATAATCAATCCTAAATTAACACATAAGCTATCACAAATTTACGGGAAATTGTGACATTTCAATATAGCAAACTTTGTGAAATAACTGCGAAATGAGATACTTGAGATTGCTGACAAATTACGCTTAAAACTGATTAAAGGTGACCAACAACGTGAATTGAGTAAAAAACTAACAGTCTGACACGGAGAACTGAATTCGATACTAGATTTATTCAAAATGACAAGTGCCATCATGCGGCAGCAACGATAAGCTTATTCAAACCGAAAAAGCGTGGAGTTGCCAAACTATGCTGGGCTTTCGATCTTTAAATCGATTTTTGTTACTAATTTCTCCACCGTAAAGTTATGAACTATTGAATATCGAAAAAAAGCGATCTCGTGAGCAAGATGATAACTTTTCGAAAATCCAGAAACACACTTTCGAAATTAACTGCAGGTGTACCAATATCATGAATGGATAAAATTAATAGTAGTTTTTGACATCGTGCCGCTTCGTGCTCTTTCGTAACAAAAAGTCTCAGGTGTATGGGTTTGTCTATATCCAGTAGATAGCGTAGGGTAGGTTTTAGTCCCCTTTTTTGGAAGCAAAGAATGCCGCCCCATCTCTGATCAAGCAAATCGTAAATGCCTATTTTAGAATCCTCTCTATTCAGACCCAGCTGAAATCCTGTCTCTCAGTCAAAAATGGCCGCCCTGTGCGAACCGCTCACACGGCACACCCTTTGCTACGCCACTGGCTGAAGTTTCAAGCTATCCCACCATAATATAAATAAATTCGTTGGCGACAACAACAATGAAGAAATCTTTTTGTTATGTCACGTTGTGACATTGCTGCTTTCCAATTAAAGAATAGCAAAAGAAACCAAATGTGTGCTGTTTCAGGAAGATAAGAAGTAAGTTGCCTCCAGGGCGCTACATGGCTATGCAGGCCAAAATCCCTCTAGAAAAACTCATTCGTCGAAATCTTTTTGCTTCAAAGATTAGGAGACTTTTTAGCTACCAAAGAACCAAGCGGATGTGTTCCATAAGTGACATAGCCAGTCAAAGCTTGAAATTGAACCAATCGATTTGATGGTTGTAACTGAAGATATTGAGATTTTTAGGATCTTCTAAAGCTGTTGCTCCCGAAGCCCGCTCAAGAGGAAACGTGTGGTAAGAAAAGATATGTAGACTATGCCTAGCAACTCAAAGTCAAAAACATTTGTAATGTCGGTGGGCATGGACAGAGATATTCATCCTACTAGAACTAACGAGCAGTGAACACTGAGAAACACACACTTTAAGTCATCAACAATTCTTTGAAAATTTTTCATTTTGATTTTAAGAATGACAACAAAAACTTGTATGGTCCGAATCCGAAATGTAATCTGCTGCAATTTTGCCTCTTTTGAATTTTACATTTTTCAGCTGTTATTGATGGTAAGAAACTAAAACGCAAAATAGAACAAGGATATTACCCGCACAGATTCTTCGGGCTGGGGTCGAGGTTAGGTTCAGGGCTGCCACTCGTTGGGATTTGTCCCTACGATAGGATTTTTGGTCAGCTGTAGGGAGTAGAGGAGGCATTTATCGCAGCGAATTCGAAGCCATGAAAGCTCCACACATCATGCGGAGGCGTGTGTCATATATGAGCAATGGAGAAACAGGGGAACAATAGGAGATGCGTTGCACGAGTCTTTGCTGGAAAAAACAAACTTTTGGTAAAAGGACTAGTGAATGTTACGTTGATGTTAGCAAAGTGCAACTTACCTTTTCGCGGATCCAGTGAAGAACTTTTGAGGGATACCCAGGGATACCCAGGGAAATTTTCTCTCTATCATACAACTTCTTGCCAAATACGACACTGTTTTAGACAAACTTATACAACTACCTAAAGGTTCTCCGAAATATTTAGGTCCTTTGAGGCAAATTGAACTATAATCAGTACCAGCGGAAGAAGTTCTCCATGACATAAAAAGCGAACTACAAAGCGCTCCTTTTTTGCCATTATTCTTAATACCACTCAACATGTCAGCAAAAACGACCAGTTAAGTGAAGTATTTCGTTACGTCAAAGTCGATTGCCACGATGATGGAACGCCATCAGAACTGAAAGTTATTGAAGCGTTTTTTTCATTTATCGAAGTCTAGGATTCATCTGCTATTGCATTGCACAAACTGATAACGAATTCCATTCAGCAGAAAGGGCTTGACATAAAAAACTGCCGTGGACAAGTTTGTTTGTTTTTATTGTTTTATTTGCCATTTTTATCCTCCATTCACGAGAAAGCAAATTGTATCGCTATACTTTGGACTGGACGTCCGCACTCGCTTGGGAGTTGCCTTTCTCGAGGTTTATGGGCCACCTGTCTTCCACATAAAGGCGGGGGCATCCCGTTAAGTGCCTTGCCCAAGGACACAACAAGCGAACTTGCCGGCTTGTTCTCCACAACCTCTCATAAATGCCGAGCGCCAAGCAGGGAAGCTATAGATACTATCTTTTAAAGTCTTTTGGTATGACTCGACAAGGGGAATGAACCCCAGGTCTACCGACTGCGAAGCGGACGCTCTAACCACTACGCCATCGCGTCAGGTCGGGAAGTACAAGGATATGATGACGCTGCAATGATGGACGGGAAGTACTCCGGCTTGTATAAAAAGATCCAAAATATGGCTCCACATGCTTACTACGTGCATTGTGCTTCGCATAATTTAAATTTGGTGTTAAAAATGTCATGGAAGTCGTGACTGAGACCCGTCAATTTTACGACACCATTGAGTCGGTATATAATTTTTTCGGACATAGTATTGTGCGGTGGCAAAAGCTTCAGAATGTCCGTGATCGTTCTTGCTCAAATCCTACATCAAAAGCGTTAAATCCAACTTGATGGTCTGGTCGATATGATGCTGTCTATGCTTTAAAGGAAAGATTTGTGACGTTATGAAATGCTTGACTCACAAAATACTTACCAGCACGAAGCCAAAGGAAAGAGATGAAGTTAAGGCAATAAAAAAACAAGTAGAAAAGTTTGACTTGGTATTCATGTCGGTCGAGCAATGTAATATTTTTCAGATCGTCAACATTCCTTCGAAAGCTATGCACTGAAAAACAATTCATTTAATTTCTGCCCCTAAACTTCTGCAAACTGCTGCTGAAGACATTGTTCAATTCAGAAGAAGTTTTGACGCAGTACTAACGAAGCTTCCACTATTGCTTCTACATGAGGTTTTCCAAGACAGTTTAAAAAAAGCCAAAAAAAAACAAAAGTTTACCTCGATGAAATATCGAGGTTGCCCATTTAATATCTGCTAAAGAAATGGCTTCTTTTTTGATTGTTGCAAATGCATCACTTGCCACAACTTATCCTGACGTTTGTACGGCATACATGATGTATATGACAGTACCTGTAACAGTTGCTACGGCAGAGAGGTATTTTTCTAAACTCAAACTGATCAAAACTTTCTTCGAAGCTTCATGTCCAAAGAGAGACTTTGCAGTTAGGCTCTGCTATCGATAAAAAATGAGCGAACTAAAAATTTAGATTTTAGAAAAGTTATCCAGCAGTTCGCTAGTGCAAAATCAAGACGGAAAAATTTCAAGTTTCGAACCACTCGCAAGTAAATTACGATAGCCTACTTAATTGGCCTCAACGTATTGTGTTTTATTAGTTTGTGTTTTTTGTGGTGATATCAGTGTACTGTACGTTAATTCTTTTTGGGTTAAACGATTTATCCGCATTGCATAGCACATCTCCATTTTGCTGAAATATCGTTAATAGTGCTCACAAAGCACCTTGTTTCAAAAGGTTGCACATAATTTCTTTTTTGTCATTATAAAACGATTTTGGTTTGCGACGTTTATTCGATTAAATTTTTATGAAACAATCAAAAAACTGTTGTTGCAACTTGCCCCCCACGAAATCCTTGCTATGCCATTATTTCGATTTAAATACACTGCAATCACAAAAATTATGTTGAACCGTACAACCTTGATGAAATTTTATTTCAATTAAAGCCTTTCATTTGCAGGCACAGTAAACTTAGCTTTAGCCCTTTTACATGTTCAGCTCAATGCTTTTTAGCCTCATTAATTTAATTGAAAAATCTTTTTATAAGGCGGAGTCGTCAATGATTCCTGTGTTGAGAAAAGTAGCTCAATTGAATAATAGGCATAGAAAAAAATGGAGGCTCCAAAACAAATGTTTGCACCGGGGCCCCACCTGACGAAGTTTCGGATCTGGACGGTTCTGAAAATCCATTATCCTTTATTCTTGCTTTAGAGATCGACGCTGAAATAATAGAATTGTTGGAAATTTAAGATAAATTAGAACATTGTCAAATGTCGAGGCAACACTGTTCAGCGTCCTGGGATTTTGTTTACCATCTCTACGTAAAGAGAAATGTGTAGGGATCTCCAACATTTATAAGAATCTCTTACCCATGATAATAGATAATCTTTATTGCAATCTTGATTTGTACGGCGAATAAATTTAGAACCGCCTCTTTTGCATACACTGCAGTGTACCACTCAGAAAGTTTATAGTAATCGAGATCAATTCAATACCCTTACCTCTATGAACATAGCATGTGATGATCACCATAACCGTATCATATATCGATTTATTGAGTTATAAAGGCAATCTACGCGCTTTATATGCATGTTTACACGAATGACGTGGTTATTTCACAAAGTAACAGTATTGCAAATAATAAAAGCTTTCCTCTAATAATTTGATGAGACCATCCCTGGACGCGTTTCGTCCTTTTGGACTCATCAGTAGAGCCTGTCCAGTCATTACCAAAAGCCAAAATCCCATATTCGCAATAATATGAAAAATGTAGTACCGGTATCATTCTATTACAAATTGCCTTTATAACTCAATAAATCGATATATATATATTTTTTTTGTATTGTTCATATTTATCCTCCATTCACGAGAAAGCGAATTGTATCGCTATACTTTGGACTGGACGTCCGCACTCGCTTGGGAGTTGCCATTTCCAAGGTGTCTGGACCACCTGTCTTCCACATAAAGGCGGGGGCGTCCCGTTAAGTGCCTTGGCCAAGGACACAACAAGCGAACTTGCCGGCTTGTTCTCCACAACCTCTCATAAATGCCGAGCGCCAAGCAGGGAAGCTGTGGATACCATCTTTTAAAGTCTTTTGGTATGACTCGACAAGGGGAATGAACCCCAGGTCTACCGACTGCGAAGCGGACGCTCTAACCACTACACTATCGCGCCGGACAAATATGATACGGTTGTGGTGATCACGTGCTATGTTCATAGAGATAAGGGTTTTAAATAGATTTCGATTACTATGAACTCTTCGAGTGGTACACTGCATCTTCAATACGAATGGGATTCCCGTACCAAAGTGATATCATGCACCACGCGCGTGATGTGCGCGAAGGAATTTGTAATAGAATGATGCTACATTTTTCATATTATTGCGAATATGGGATTTTGGCTTTTGGTGATGACGGGACAGGCCCTACTGATGAGTCCAAAAGGACGAAACGCGTCCAGGGATGGTCTCATCAAATTATTGGAGGGAAGCTTTTATTATTTGCAATACTGTTACTTTGTGAAATAACCACGTCATTCGTGTAAACATGCATGTAAAGCGCGTAGATTGCCTTTATAACTCAATAAATCGATATATGATACGGTTATGGTGATCACATGCTATGTTCATAGAGATAAGGGTTTTGAATAGATCTCGATTACTATAAACTTTCCGAGTGGTACACTGCATCTTCAATACGAATGGGATTCCCATACCAAAGTGATAACAATCACCACCCGGGTGATGTGCGCGAAGGAATTTGTAATAGAATAATACCGGTACTACATTTTTCATATTATTGCGAATATGGGATTTTGGCTTTTGGTAATGACGGGATAGGCCCTACTGATGAGTCCAAAAGGACGAAACGCGTCCAGGGATGGTCTCATCAAATTATTGGAGGAAAGCTTTTACTATTTGCAATACTGTTACTTTGTAAAATAACCACGTCATTTGTGTAAACATGCATATAAAACGCGTAGATTGTCTTTATAACTCAATAAATCGATTTTGTATACACTGTTACAATTCGCATTCAAATATATCTTGGATATTTTGCCTATTTTGCAGAACAAATAAAATTTATAGATTATCCCAACTCTGAAATAAACAAGCAGATATCCATTTAGCTAAATCCATACAAGGAAGCAGTTCTCTTTTTTGGTTCCCGTTCAGTACCGTAAGTGGGGCTACTTTAAATATAGAGGGCTACTTTAAAAAGGCTCTCAGAAAATGATTCAATGACACCTAACATGCAAATCACTGGTCCGGTAGATTTTGTTTTGTTTTTCATCAGGTCTTTGGGCATTTAAGTAGTTGATACATAAGCTATTAGGTTTAAATTGATTTGTTTAGTTGTATATTTTTGAGATTACTTTGAATCAACAAATTTGCAGCTTTTTTTCTCCTGTTAACTTCTTTCTGCCCAAAGGTAAGTAAAAGTTGTATTAGGTTAAAACTCTTCATGTATGTTCTTAATTTAGTGGTGATATAACCTGTAAAAAGTTTGGTGGCTTAGTTATCAATACAAAAGAAATATGTTGAAAAAAGTATTTTGCAATCAAAATATTAGTGTTTTGAGGGCTACTTTGAATAGGGGGTTACTTTGAACACATCCCTAATAAAGGCTGGCATAGGCGTTGCAATTAACAACTACACATTTTTTTTACATTGTAGATGGTCAAAAAATACAAAAGACAGCTGGGGAGCAGAAAATATAAAGATTACAGTGAAGATGCAATCAAAGAAGCTATACAAAAGGTGAAAAATGAGGAGATGTCGATGAATGCTGCAAGTAAAACTTACAAAATTCCTATAGAAACTTTGAGCAATAAACTGCGAGGTCTTCATGAAAAAAAAGTAGGTCATCCGTATGTATTTAGAGAAGAGGAAGAAGCAGCATTTGTCGCACATATTTTAGAGGTGTCTCGCTGGGGATTTCTATTTAATTTGTATGATTTGAGAGTATTGGCAAAAACGTATTTGGATCATATTGGAAAAACAGTGTCTAATTTTGTCAATAATTTTCCTAGTTATGAATGGGCCAAGACATTTTCTGATCGCCACAAAGAAAAACTTACTCTTCGTCAATGCCAAAATATCAAGGCGTCTCGAGCTAAACTTTCTGCTGAGGACGTATCTGAATACTTTGAAAGAATGAAGGAAACTCTTACAAAGCCAGACGGATCAGAGATACCTCCTTCTAATCTTTTTAATTTTGATGAAACGAACCTCTCCGACAACCTGGGGACAAAAAAGTGTTTGTTTAAACGAGGTGTAAAATACCCTGAAAGAGTGAAAGATAGCACAAAAGCATCCATTTCCATGATGTTTTGCGAATCTGCTGATGGGTGCATGCTTCCTGCATATGTCGTCTACAAAGCTGAACACATCTGGTTTACATGGACGAAAGGGGGGCCGATTGGTGTACGTTATAGCAGGTCTAAGAGTGGCTGGTTCGACGGACCAACATTTGAAGATTGGTTCAATACCATCTTTTTGAGTCATGTTCGAAATATACCTGGGAAGAAGGTTTTACTTGGTGATAATTTGAGCACACATTTTAGCCTCAATGTATTGAAAGCTGCTGCAGAAAACAATATCGTAATGGCATGTCTAGTTCCAAACGCAACCCACATCATGCAACCGCTTGATGTGGCGTTTTTCGCTCCAATCAAAAGGGCTTGGCGCAATATCCTCAACAATTGGAAAGCAGCACCTGCTAGAGGCTCTTCCACCTTATCAAAAGACTACTTTCCCAGGCTTCTGAAGCAGCTGTGCGTGGCCATTTATGGTGATGATAGCGGTGAAGACATGCTGATGCGACAAAGTGCCAGCCTTGTTTCGGGTTTTCGAAAATGTGGTTTGGTTCCATTTAACCCTGAAGAAGTCTTATCTCGTCTGCCCGATTATCAACCACCTGATGTCGGTTCAAACGTGTCCACCGCTGTTGTAAATGTGCAAAAGGAAATGCGTGGCGTAGACAAGCCAAGAAACCCACCCCAGAAAAGAAGGAGAGTAGCAGTTCTTCCTGGGGCAAGCATCAGCGTGGAAGGAAGCCAAGACCACCTAAACCAGCAAGCTCCATCAACCTCATCTTCTGCATCTGGATTCACCTCTGACAGACCCTGTTCTTCTACGCCAATGCCCAGGTCCACAAGAGCAAGACGACACCAAGCACGCATCCCCAGCGACAACAGCTTTGATTCTGAGAGCTCAAAGTATATCCATTACGGATCTTCATCCGATAGCCAGTATGATGATGAATTGTTGCTCAGTAGCGATGAGAATCAAGCCACAGGTTTGCCAAGCGATACCTTTACCATTGATGACTTTATGTTTGTGCAGTTCGAAGGAACACTTTGCTATGTTGCGAAAATCGTTGAGGAAGTAGAAGCCGGTGAAGATCTTATTGTGTCATATCTACGCAAAAGCCCAAATATAGCAAGTGCTTTTGTTTCCCAGAGGTTCCTGACGGGCATGCTGCAAGCGTGAATGATGTTATCTGCAAGCTACCGCCACCTTACATCAGCAACACTGCACGTCTAGCTCAACATGTGCGGTTTCCATTTGATTTCAGTGGGAGAAATATGCGCTAAAATGGCATATAATGACTGATTTCTTTATTTAACAAACTGTTATTTATTAAAAATGATTCGTTTATATATCGTGTTTTTACACTTCAAGGAATCGAACCTGGAGCTTAAAAATCAACGTTATCGCAAATTGAGCAGAAAAAATGCAAGTATTGTACACGTAGACAGACTTAGTGAAAGAATTATAGTTGCGGCTCCAACCGTGCTTCCAGATCTTCCAGAGTGTACGAAAATCCAATTTAATCTTTCAAAGTAATCCAAACAACAGTATTTCATTGAAAAATAACGGATTTTAAATGCCTTTTCAGAGTAGTCCCTATGCGGGGGTTACTTTGAAAACCCATAAAAGTCTAATTAAATACCTAATGTCGTTGGAAAAAATGAAATGTATTATTCGGAACTTTATAATCAAGGTACAGCCCAAGTTTTAGACAAAAAAAATTCTTAAGATTCCATGCGTATTTTCCAGCACGCATTGAAACATCTCAAAACCCGTTCAAAGTAGCCCCTATTTACGGTACCGTAATTGTAACAGAAATGCCACTTAAATATAACACAATCAGTTTATGCAAGTTTTGGGCTTTATGTTACTATGGTAGTGCCCAGGCCACTAAAAACGGTGTAGGGATATGGAGTAATTTATGACCTTTTGCTGCAGGAATTTTTAGAAATTTTGAGTGGCAGCACTGGTTAGATTAGTGTGGACTGTGGTCCAACTAATTTTATAGGGAGCCATCAGAAACCAAAAATTTATTCCACAGGCCACGGTTCAAACTAAGGATGTGTTATCGCAAATAAAGGTGTTCTCCAAAAGAAAAAAAGGGTCATCACCTACGGTTGAGCAAATTTTCGGCATGCATGGCAATTTTAAAAATTGGTCCGCATGCCTGCAGTTGGATCCTGTTGGGTTGGATTATAGTTAAGATTGGGGTTGGTTGGGGTGAGCACCAGGATTCGTTTTAGAGTCAGAATTACGATTTGAGCTAGGGTAAGTTTGTGGAATTTCGTGGTGCTTCTGGGTATTAGTAGTATCAGTTTCTGGTATGCAGTGCAATGATTGGGTATGGGTAATCAGCTAATCTACTGTATGGAAATCCTGTTAGGTGGCTTGTTAGGTAAGCCTGGTCGTAAAGACTGGCCTTTTGATTGTATTTGATCATGTTGTTGGCCAGCTTAAGCATTCTTTTAGAAGTTGGTCAACTTGCTTAAATATTGTCTTGTTCATAACAATTTGCCATAGCCAATAGTTATAGACTGTATCAGTTGTTCTCAAACTGTGCATCACAATACCCTGGTACATTGTTTTATTTTCCAAGGGCAACACTTGAAAATTTGGTTTTGTGCCAATAGCTACAATAGTTTTTATTCTGTCAAAAGAACTCTGATTGTAGATTCCGTATTTGTTTCTTTTGACGTTCTTTGTCGATTGTGTTTTTACAGTACTGTTACTAAGACACTGTCGATAATTATTGACTTTTTATCCAACAATTAAGTAGCAGAATTTTAATCAAATTGGTAAAAGATATATGAAGACTAAGGCAGTCAATAGTAAATTGGACAAAAACAGGAGAGATGAGCTGCAACCTCAAAAGAGACGAGAGCATAATTTTACGATTGAAGATGACAGACCAAAAACAAAATTTTGGGAGAATAACAACAGTTATTTAGACTTTTGGTCATAGTAATTTTGCAGTTTGGTGAAATACAACCTTAGGATGCTTTAAACCTTAGATTAAAATAAGGCAGTGGCTATTTCGCCGTCGACAGCAATTTGCCCTTGGAATCTATTTTGCCGTGATCATTCACGTGTGTTTATATAGCCAAATTTGCTATAATTGCACCAGTTACTCTGTGGTGTAGTGGATAGAGTGCTGGTCTTGAGATACCATGGTTGTGGGTTCGAATCTCAGCTGGCTGGGGCTTTAAAAGAAGGCAGTGGCTATTTTGCCGTCAACGGCAATTTGCCCTTGGAATCTATTTTGTCGTGATCATTCACGTGTGTTTCTATAGCCAAATTTGCTATTATCGCACCAGTGATTCTGTGGTGTAGTGGATAGAGCGCTGGTCTTGAGATACCAAGGTATTGGGTTCGAATCTCAGCTGGCCAGGGCTTGAAAAGAAAGGCAGTGTACACTGAAGGGGTAGGCCCGGTATGTAAATGTACGGGGCAGTGTACACTGTGAGGGAGTGTGCAGGGTGGGGGATAGAGACCTGAGGGTGCAAAATTTTTTTTTTGGTTTTTAAAATTGACCAATCAGAGACGACCAAAAGTCACATGTTTAGTACGTCATTAAGATTGACCAATCACAAACAACTCACGGCAAAATAGTCTCTGAGGGTAAATTGCCGTCGACGGCAAAATAGCCACTGCCTTAAAAGAAAGGCAGTGTACACTGAAGGGGTAGGCCCGGTATGTAAATGTACGGGGCAGTGTACACTGCAAGGAAGTGTACAGGGTGAGGGATAAAGACCTGGGGGTGCAAAATTTTTTAATTGGCTTTTAAAATTGACCAATCAGAGACGACCAAAAGTCACATGTTTAGTACGCCATTAAAATTGACCAATCACAAACAACTCACGGCAAAATAGTCTCTGAGGGTAAATTGCCGTCGACGACAAAATAGCCACTGCCTTAAAAGAAAGGCAGTGTACACTGAAGGGGCAGGCCCAGTATGTAAATGTACGCGGCAGTGTACACTGCAAGGAAGTGTACAGGGTGAGGGATAAAGACCTGGGGGTGCAAAATTTTTTTAATTGGCTTTTAAAATTGACCAATCAGAGACGACCAAAAGTCACATGTTTAGTACGCCATTAAAATTGACCAATCACAAATAGCTCACGGCAAAATAGTCTCTGAGGGTAAATTGCCGTCGACGGCAAAATAGCCACTGCCTAAAATAAATCCTTAGATTGGTGTATTACAAAGTTTTGCAAGCTTTTTTCAACGCTGGGCATCACAAAACTTTAAGAACCACTGGTCTATGTCACTAACAGAATTTTTCTGCCAAGTGTTCACTTGTTCTTCAGATCTATTATCTAGCTTTTAGAAAAATACTTTTCAATATGAAGGTATTGATTGCTGTTGATTCAAGTGCTATTGCTGAAAAAACTTTTGATTGTAAGTCAATTTTATGGTTAGGGACTAAGTAAATTAGCAAAATTTATGTTAGTTCTAACAATACCATTTGTCTATTTTTCTGAACAAGCTTTGCCTTACATTCTGCTACTTATTTTTTGATAATCAGGGTATGTGAACAACCTTCACAAGGAAGAAAATGAAGTTTATGTCTGTCATGAAGCTGAGCAGCCTGATTTGCCTACAATGATGTTTGCTGGTAGATATTTTTGTATTGTAGATTGATTTTACAGTTTGTACAGTAAAGCAATTTGCCTAAATAAGCCTCGAATGAAATTAAAAGAAAGAATTTTTTCAAGTCTTACTTTCAATTTTGCAAGATTTTTTCTTGCTATCACAGTTATTGGGAAAAATATCTTTGCAAATGCTAAGATGGCCGTTACTACCACATTTTTTAATCTGAAACTTAAAATTTGTTACCAGTAGTTTACTTGTTACTATAGTGATGTTTCTGGTCACATTTTTTACGACTGTTTGAAAGTGCTTGTTAAATTGATGTGGATTTCTTCCTTTGGTTATTATTTAAGTAGTTGTGGTTGTAGCATTTTTATGTAATAGGAAGTGGTTATTTTGCCATTGACTGTATTTTACCCTTGGAGACTATTTTGCTGTCATTGTTCATGTGTCTTTAAAAGGCATATTTGCTCCAATTCTTGATGTGATGCGAAGGTGTACTGGATAGGCCTAGTGTAGCTGCCTTCAAATCCAATGGTTGTGGGTTCAAATCTTTGCTGGCTTGGTACTTAGACAAAGGCAGTGTGCATTGAGGGAAGCCAGTATGTGAATGTATGAGGGAGTGTACTTACACTCAGGGTTATTTCGTCAAAATGTTTTGGTCATTTGTCTGAAAAACCTTAAAAAATATTAGACATTTTAAATAAATTTTGGTCAGTCTGTACAAATAGTCCTAGCTACATGACCAATAAACTAAACTAAATGTAAGCTAAAGTGACTTAACATGTCTAACGTTGAAAAGCTTAGGGCAGTTTACTTTAACAATACAATTGCCAACTGACGATCTCTTTAAAGTTGCCATCTCATCGTACTTGTCAAGAAATAAATTGCAAAATATGGCTTAATGAAAAGCAATCAAACAACAGCACTGGTAATCAAAATTAAATGCTCAACTTGACAATAACATATTTGAAGCACTTTTTTGTTTCGTTAGAAAACGTCAGGCTCTATTGCAGGGCTACTCACTGGCAGACTGCAGTCCGAATTCGGGCCTTTCAAGTATTGAAACTGGACCTCAAGCTGAAGGATGAGAAACAGTAGGTGCAGCCACAGGTTGTGAAAAAGCCCATGCCCATTTTACCATACTTTGTTGACTTGTTCTCAGTACTAAGTTATTTTCAAACAAAAGAGCAAAAATTTTCCTGCCTGCAGCACAACTGCACATCCTTAGCATTAACTAACAGCACCTTTAAAGGACTAACAAACAACACGATCAGCATGTAAAACAGGAAAAAGGTTATTTTCCAGTGCTGAAGGTCTCTTTGTCATGCTTTTCTTGTCCAATAAATGTGTCTCTGCTATTAAACTGATCAAGTGTGTAAAGTTCAAAGCCCAGACAATATCTTGCCAGATACATTCTGAAGTACTGCGGCCCCAAATGTGACACAAGGCTTCAAAAGTTTGACACTGCCTGCATCACCAACCTAACAATCCCCACAATATGGCCAATGACCACAGTTATCTCGGTACCAAAACCTGGCAAAGCACGTGATAATTGAAAGAGCTTCCAGCCTATATCGCTCCTCAGGGTTTCTTACAATCTTTTTGAGTGATTACTCCTGAGGCATCTAGAACCTTTTTTGACCCCCAACTTCCTGACAAACAAGCTGGCTTCAGGCATAGTCAATGCATAACTGATCAAGTGTTTAAACTAACCATGACGTTGAACACCGTTTTGAAGAAATCAATAAACCAAGCATGGTATTTGCAGATTTTACTGCTGCACATGGTAGCCTACTGTATGGTACAAAAACCTTACCACTGCCTTTGATTGCTGTTACTTCCATGGACCAAGTTTTCAGAACTGGCTAAAAATAAGAAATGCGCTTTTTTTACAAAATTAGCAGAATAAACTACCCTAAGTTCATTTATTTTTGATTTCAATGATTAGTGTAGAGTGTGTAGACTAAGAGAAAGTCCAAGTATTTTTTTGTATTTACTGATAATGAGGGTTTTATTTTTGTCATTGTAAATCAGAAATTTTACTGGACCTCTAGAAGTACTAAACTTATCCAACTGGACCTCCGTTATCATCAGTTGAGTAGCTCTGCTCTATTGATTATATAAGTATTTATTTTGTTGACTTCAGTCTCTGTGTTGACAGCGCCACTAACATTATAGCAATAGTGGGTAGAACTTTGCAACCATAATGCGATTTTAAAGAAGTGCAACTTGTGGAAATAGATTTCGTAATCAGCCGATTGCTTTTTTGACTAGTTGCTTTTCAATGACTTCCTCCTATCTATCTTTGATTGTTAGCTGCCAATAAGTTTTTTGAAAATTCAAGCTATGGTTTTGTAATTAATTATTATTTGTGATGCAACATGAGTCCAGTGATAAAAGCAGTCGCAATAAAACTTCAAAAGAAATGTAGAGATAAATTACATATTTCAGCGATTGGATTTTTCTCAAAATACTGTGGTGCACTTCTCTTCGCTGGCACTTTCAAAATTCAGCCATGTTGTGTAAAAGCGTCAGTCCGACAAGCGCGCAAGTTTTTTGGAAAGACTTTAAATGATTCATATTGCCTGAAACCGATTGTTAAAATTACCTTGTGCTTTTTTGTAGAAATTTTTTAAACAAATTTAGATAAAACGGCATGCAAAATTTGTACACTATCTCTTGATAGCATTTAAATCTTTTTTGGTCATATTGACCAAAATAGCTCAAAAACTTTCAGACATTGTGCAAAAAAAATTGGTCTATGTCCGAAAAAAAACCCTGTATACACTGGTGGGGCAGGTACACTTGGGATACAATTTTGTTTATTTCATCTTAGAAATTGATTAATCACAAATGACCAAAACTGACATTTTTAATATGCCATTGAAATTTGCCAATCGCTAATGTTTGATGGCAAAATAGCTTTCAAGAGTAAAGTGCTGTTGACTGCAAAATATCCACTGCCTATGAAATATACTGTAAACAAATGGGGTCTACTAAGGAATCAGCTGGAATGCTTGAGCTAGCCTTAACCTTAATTTCAACTCCAGCCTTAATACCAATCCTAAAATGCTGATCTGCAAATCCATGTGTTCAGTTTCACATACCTAGCAGTGTGGCTGATACTTTAGGGAGACCCATTTTATCACTTATTAACTCTAATTTCTACCCTAAAACACTGATCCATAATTCTGTGTTTCAGTGGTTTCCAATCCCACTTATCCAGCAATATGCCTGATTCTTTAGTAGATCCTACAAATGTATTTATTATTGTTATTTTCAAGGCATTGTTTGACATACGCGTTGCATACAAACAGCATGTTTTAAATCAGTGCTTTTTAATTTTTTTGGCTCATAGTAACCCTGTAATTAGTTTTGCAAGTATCATAAAACCCCATTTGATAAAAATTTTCAAAAAGAATGACACCAGAAAGAAAAACTGTTTTTTGCTGTTACATAGATGCGATTTATCCAAATATGCTTGGCTTCACAGTTTATGTACATATGCAAAATCATAGTCTAGATATTTAAATGAAAATTCATGGAACTGCTGTAGAATCCTTTAATGTCATGTAAGCATGGTAGAAGTGCTCTGTTTTAATTAGAAGTAGGTTCTACTCTAACGGTTTTGATCACTGCTTTTACAAAACTTTAGGCATCATATTTAAACACGAGTGGCTGTGTAGGAACGTCACAGGAATGATCACAAGACCAAGAGGAGTGAGGTGATATTTTTAATCCTGCACTTGCCAGCAACATAACTCTTGCTAAAAGAGTGGGCATTGTGGTCATGTGACGTTTCCACTTAAATAATTGTTTGTCAAAACTTGGTAGGATTAAAGCAGGTTAATAGACTACTAAATTGCATTTTAAGAATCATTTGTTCAATCAATACCACATAGTTTGTTTGTATTATGAAAGCTAAGCAAACCTAATTGTTACTATAAGCAGCCCTGGCCCATTGAAGCCACTGAAGAATTAGCCACATTGCTGGATATATGGAATTGGATGCTGTTGAAATGCAAATGCAGATTAACATTTTAAAGCTAAATGTAGGGTTAGAGTAAGAGTTAGGGTTAGGTGCAGCTAGAATTATGATCAAGGTTGGTTCTGGCAATATGGTCGATTTTGAGTAGATTTAGGCTGTTTATCTGTAGATGGGTACACCACATCTTTTTGTAGTCATAGACCAAAATAGATTTTGAATGACCTAAAACAAATGATCATTTTGGTCATTGTTACCAAACTCAACATTTGGAACCATGCAATTGTTCTCCAATCTATTTTCTCTATTTTAGCAACTACCAAAATGCGTATTTGACTGTCATTCTTTTATAAATCACACCATCATTTCCTTATGGTGAATTTTTGTGTACAATAGTAACTTCTTTTTTCAGTTATGTTTGATACAGTGCATCATTGCTGTAGACCTAATTGCTAGCTCATGATCGTTTTTTGAAGGGACTGTTGCTGCTTGACAGTGTATGCTCACAGTTTTTAAAATGCAGAATGCAGATTACTTTGTGCATACATATTTCATCTACAAACTGCTTGTTGCTGGCAACTACAAACAAGCTTATGCACTTCGGCAATGTACTCGTGATGAAGCTTTTATATTGTAGCTGCATAGTGCTTATCGCGTGGATTATAACAGTGGTGTGTCTGCCAAACAATCAACTGTGTAGAATAGTAAAAAATTTAATTTTTGATTTTGTGAATACTTTAATATTGTGTGCAATGTGCAGCCCAACTGTTTAAACATGACCAAAACATAATCAAAAATGGCAAAATTTTGTGAAAGATTTCAACCATTTGAATAAATTAAAATTTATAAAAAACCTAACAGTAGTTGGTAAATATATGCATATCTGCATTTGCCCGTATTGCATCTAAGCTTGTCTAGAGTGATTCAGCCTTGATATTGAAAGATTTTTTTGCAAGTAATATTTAATCACGGTTGATTTCACACTTCACCTTGTGTAGGATCCTTTGGCATGATAAAGTACAAATAATATTGATTTTTCTTCTTCAGGTGCTGGTGCCTTTCCAAGTGATGAGGTGCACAGAATTGTTGAAGAGCACCGACAAAAGTGCTTAGCAATTAAGAAGCATTATTCGTCAAAGTGCGAGAATAGTGCGGTAATGTACAGCGTGTATTTTTTTTATTGGTTTGCGTGAAAACTAATATGTTCAGTATGTTGCAACTTGTAGCTGTTCAATCTATTATTTTGATAAAAAGCTTACTGCTGTCTTTAAGCTTAGATGTTGCAGTTAACGATCGAATGCCAAGCAATGAAGTTGGGAGTTGCAAATGCTGTTGATATATTCATTTTTTATGCATGTGAGCTCATGCTGTTTGCATGTCTTTCGTCAGACTGGGCCACCGCAATGGGTAGACTGCTTGGCCCCACCACCTGTTTGCCACATAAAGATGGAACCATCCCATTAAGTACCTTGCCCAAGCACACAACAAGTAAGCCTGCTGGCTTGTTCTCCACACTGTCCCTTTTGTGCTGAGTGCCTAGCAGGGAAGCTGTGGATGCCATTTTTTAAAGTCTTTTATTATGACTCAACTTGGGGAAATGAACCCCAGGTCTACCAACTGTAAAGCGGATGCTCTAACCACTACGCCATTGCACCGTTATTGACATATTGTATTCTTTATAGCGATTTGTTTTTATCTGGCTTTGGCGGTGATTACTGTTCAACACTTTTTGTCATTTTTTGTAGATTCTTTTAAGTGCATTTTAGTTTGCTAATGTCGACTTTGGTCATATCATTGCTTTTCTTTGCTTCATTTCTTCACTGTTTCCTGATTGCTCAAGTGCACACTACTCTAAGACTACAGTTTGACTTTAAAAAAATGGAAGCAGCATTTGCTTTCTGTTGACAAAAATATATCGCTGAAGTGATTCTTTTTCAATTCATGCTGTTGAATCAATAATTTAATTGCACTGATAGTGGTAGGATGATTGATTTATATTGACACGTTCTATCATCCCCTTGAGGCAGAGATTCCAAAATGGCGCATAGCAACGCCTTGGAGCATCGTCCTAAAATTTTTGGGACATTATAAGTTTGCATCTAACTTCACTGCCAAGGTCTTAGGGTTTTCAAAAAATCTGCTCAAATTCGATCGATGCACGTGTTAACTGTCTGTAAAAAATTAAATGTGATAAAAATAGCGAAACTGACATAGCAATTTAGGCAACAGTAACTCTTTGCATAAATTTCTGTTCTTGTTGGAGAGGCAGGTTTGTATTAGTGAAGTTGTGTGCCTAAGATTGCATAACACTCTGCAAATAACTTTTATGCAGTGCGATGCTTGATTATGTACACAGAATTATTGCGTTGGTAGTTGGTACAAAATGTGAACCACTGCCTAAGTGTTGATGCAAGCGCTGTATGTGCATCATGAGCACTCCAACGTAGTATGAAAAACACTTCTGATGTGAAAAGACACAATCCGCGCAAACATTAAACAAATGACTTGCACTCAAGTGCACACTTTTACGCAGACATTTTGCTGTCAGCTGAGGAAAACATGGAAAGTAAATCAGAGCCTCACAGCCTTGACCTCCCAACCTCGAGAGCCAGCCAAATAGCAGGAATTATCATCGTTATCGTCATCTTCTGCAACGCCAATTCGCCTATATCATCACATTTGGCTCGGTTCCGGTAAAATTTCCAGCTTTCACATTCATTCATGTCCATTTCGCGGTCGGTAGACCTGGGCTCATTTCCTTTGTGTTGGTGTGTAGTAGGGTTGGATTATCCGGATAACGGTGAACCGGTTAACCGATTAACCAGGAGTTTTTTTGCTATCCGATATCTGGATATAATTCTGTCGGTTAGCCGGATAAAAGAATATCGTTGCTAATGATTTGACACTTTTTAGTAAGTTTCAACATTCTTTGTTATGAGGAGGCTGACTCCTGCTGAGCGCAATTAAACTTTTGTTCACACTTTTATTGTCTTATATTTTCAACGACCCGTAAAATGCATAAGTGAACTTTACTCACACATCCCAAAGAAAGCCAAGGAAATGATTATTTTAATAGAAGACTGCATTTGCATTGTGAGATGAAGTTTATGACGTGTGCAGGGTTTGGCTGTAAGAAGATTTCAGTTGAACTTGAAAAGCTTTGAATACAACTTAGTTTGAACTGACTAAATTTAAGAGATGGAATTTAAAATCAGGGTGAGAACATGTCAGAAGTATTATCATAGCATTTTCCCAAACACTAAAAAGCGATACAAAGGAAATGGTTAAAATAAAAAAGGGGCTGGAAAATTCTGTTTTGTCACTCTATGAATACACAAGCACAAGAAGCAGAAGATACATGAACTTAAACCTGCACTATGATTCAGACCCTATTAATTTAGGAATGGTAAGAATGAAAGGTTCTATGCCAGCTGAAAGAGTAGAGAATTTGGTAAAGGAAAGATTGCACGAGTTTGGCCTCAAGATGGAAGACATTGTTGCAGCTACGACAAATGGAGCTAGTGTAATGAAGAGTTTTGGAAGAATGATTTGTTGCGTCCACCAGCTCTGTTTTGCGCATGGTTATCATTTAGCAGTAAATGATTTCTTGTATGCTAGGCAAAATCTCTTTGAAGGACTAAAAAGGAAAGGGAAAATAATTATACTGAATCGGATTCAGAATTTTCTTCAGAAGAGGAGATGGAAGAAGTTGATGAAGCTGTTGTAGATTTTGTGGAGACTGAAGCAATTGGCGTAGAATTTCAACAGTTTGTTGCGGAAGTGATAGGGAAGGTTAGAACAGTGGTAAAGATGTTTCGCAAAAGTCCTCTTTAAGGACGAAGTTCTGCAAAAGCGTATTCAAGCACAATTGAACACAGGGCTGAAGTTGATTCTAGATTCAAAGACTAGATGGAACAGTCTTATAGAGATAATTAAGATATTTGTAGGAGCGAAAAAATGTATCAGAATGGCTCTTGTCGAAATTGGAACTTCTACCACCATTACAAACGCAGAAATTAAAATTCTTCCACGATCGGATTGATGTCCTTAAACCTGTCAAACACGCTGTAGATGGACTTTGCAGGAGGAACGCTACTCCTCTTATAGCTAAGCGGATTAATGATTTTGTGTTTAAAACTCTCTCTAATTCTAATTCTGCGTACTCGGCATCTCTTAAGTCTCATCTTGGAGGTACACTCTTGCTGCAACCTTAATGCAAAAGCTGTTTGGAGTACCAGAGCCTGGTCCTGGAGAAGGAAGTCAGTTTGTGTCACTCGCTTCTACTTCAGTATGTAGAGACTCATCACGTGCGTGTCTCAAGGAAGACCTAGAGCGAGCTATTACGTCAGCATCAATTACAACTACTCGTCCTTCCATTACTCCAAACCTTAACAGAAGAATGGTCCAAAAGGAATGTGAAGTGTTTTAAGCTTCTGGGATACAACCTGCCAACCTTCAGACTTTCTATGAAGCTCTGCTTACTATTCAGCCCACTTCTGTGGAACCAGAAAGAGCATTCAGTGCATGTGGACTCTGTTACAAAATTCCGGTCTCGTCTTCACGATTCCACAATCGATGCATTGTGCTTTATAAGGAATGCGCTGCAGAAACAGTAAACATTAAATCTGCGTGATTTTTTCATATTCGATTGTACTGCACGTGTGCTTATGTCTATAATAAAACTGTGCAATACTTTTCATATTTAGCAGTTATTATCCGGTTAACCGGTTAGCTAAATTCCAAGTACACGGATATACCCGTTATCCGGATAATAAAAATTATTGATATCCGAACTAACCCTAGTGTGTAGTCATATCAAACACTGTACAAATGGTATTCACAGATCTCCTGCTTGGTGTTTAGCAGTGAGGAGTCCTCTATTGTCTTAGCTGCAACCAACAGAGCCATCTGTTTAACTGCTAACTTTCTAGAACTGACGGAATTGAGAACCCTTCATGCGGCCATCCAACCTAGGACACTTCGACCTTCACTTTGTACTGTCCAGCTACGGACTCTGCGCCGCTCACTCTTTGGCGACTCTCTGTCTCTTTACGACCTCTGGGGAGTTGCCCGGCTTCTGGGGCTCCATGGTCTTCCGCCATGCCCCCATCCCTCGGAAGGGATCGGGTAACCAACAACAACAACAAGTTACACTTCAAAACTTCAAAGAATGTATGACAGAACTTGGTGTCGAATCAACATGTTATGACAATGATGGGGCACAAATGGACTCAATAGACCGATAAATATCTGAATTGGGTGAAAAGACCTAAATCCAGTTTTTCAAATCAAACTCACCATACATTATACGTTGTATAATTTTACAAGGGCTAACAAGACTTTTGGCCCTATCTGTACATCTGTATGCTGAATCAAAATATAGTTAGTAATGGTGTAAAGTAATTTGTCTATTACGACAATTTTCCTAGAGGTCAATTTTCAGCAAACTGTATTTGTAATCAGATTGATTTTTTTCAGATTTCCAAATTTGAGGTTAAGGTTGATACAACAGCTTCTAGCAACCCTGGACATGGAATTGTTAAACATGCAGATGAAATTGGAGCTGGAATGATCGTGATGGGAACTCGTGGTCTCGGAGCGATACGTCGTACCATATTAGGTTCTGTCAGTGATTATGTACTACACCATACCAAGATACCTTTGGTCATCTGTCACCACTGATAAGCACATTATATGGCATTAACAAATCATACCAACTTATTAAATACGTGCTGATAAAGTGGTGTATGAATGATTAATTTTCGTAATTGTGTCTATTAAAGCAGTGCTTCTTGACCTTCTACTACGCGCGTCAACTTTTTCTTGCATTTTTTAATGCCCACTGATGTACATAACCAAATCGTACTTTACAACTTTCGTAGCAAATCAAGAAATAAGTGTTCCTGCGAAAGACATGAACAAAGTACTAGAAATTTAATTTGCTGTTAATGGAAAAATTAGGCTTGCTTCTTGGATATGATACTGTTATTATCAAGTAGAGGAGGCTTGAGACCAGCAAATTCGCAACATAGTATTAATAGTCAGTCAAAAGATCGTTCCGCATCTTTTTCACAGTTGGGAAGCCATCTTATTGATGCTGCTCATTTGAAATTGCTACGCAACACATCGGTTTAGAAGCGCTGCAATAAACAAACCTAAACTGTTGTAGTGTTCGTACGCCAATCTTTCTAGTTCCAATGGGGTAGTTTGTTTGATAATCTGTTAATTGTATCGCGTATTTACACTTGAACTAGTACACAATCGGTGCTTGTCCATTACGAAATTGTCACTCTTTTGACTTGCCGTAGTACAAGGTCGTCCAGCTTGTACACATTCTTACTCGCTTTTGAACAAATTTAACATTCATCTGTTCTCTTAAATTTTTGCGAATAAAGTGGTTGTGTAACTAGTGATCGCTGTTCTTTTGAAGTTTCAAAAACCTCGCAGGGTACGAACTTAGTGCCCAGGGATCATATGTTGTGCCTTAAAGAAAAAGCATTTAACCTCACTTGGATGCAGAGTACAAGTGGAAATGCATTGTACCAGCAGTACTGGCAAACTTTTCATAAAATACGCGTAAAAACCGTGAAGATTTTTTGAAAGAATGAAGTATTGTATTGTAACATTTTAATATGCTAGAAAAATTCATACAAATGTATATCATATATCGATGATGCATAAATAGGATGTTACAACTCGACGAACACGTATAAATACCAAGCGCACAATAATATTCGGCAACACTACTCAAATTGGGACGCCTAAATTACGATCCTAAACTACTTTGATACATATATACAGTATACGTATTTTGTTGTCATCGAAAACAATTTACACATTCCGATACCTCCCATTTTCTGCTTTTTCCAAATAGTGCAGTCTCAACCACACCTTAAAAACGTTAAACATTCTTTTTCTAAAATACAAGCGAAGCACATTGATCAATACTTAAATATGGTGTGTCTGAAATATGCAACAGTATTACTGTACTTCTTACAAAGCCAGTTCACATCGCACGCAAAGAAGGAATATATCGTACTCGCACCAGTCATTTTATAATTAGTTGACTGAATTCACTCAAAATTCATAAGAAAATTACTGATGCAAAAATTGGCATTTTGCTTCGCGTATGGTGCATCTCAACCTTGACTAAATCATGAGCAGTGTAAATTTGAAATGACAGACCATTTGGTTCTATCTGTTTGCGATTAAACAGATAATAACCTAATATAAAGCAATAACTCACAAGAAATCAGTAACAAATTGTGTGATTGCACAACTTCAGCAAAACAAATGAAGACAGTTGCTCAGATATAAACGTAAAAGCTTGTAACCCTGCAAAATGGTTAGATAGATAAACCTACACGAGGGGCAAGAGACAAATTGGAATCGCAACAGTACTAAATTAATTTATTGTGTTGGCTTATATTTGGGTAAGTAAACTTCGAAAATCTGTACTACAGTCAACTCTGGATATAAGAGACACGTCGGGACCAGCTCAATCAGTCCCTCATATCCGGATATCCCTTATAAACGAATGTACACAGTTTAATCCGATACCGTAAGATCGCAAGTTATAAATGCTCAAAACACCCTTTTTGAAGCTTTTCATACATTCCCCGCATACAAACTTCGCAATGGGCATTAGACTGCTACCGTAGTTGAAAGCCGAAAGGTAGCTACAGAAGTACATTTAGCCTATTAAGCTGAATTCGACATCTCGCAGACAGAAATCCCTTGGCAGAATGGGTTATCCCTTACAACCGACTGAAATAGAAAATTATGATTGGGACTTTGAAATTTGTCCCTCATAAGCGAATAATTTTTGTATTATTGCAAATTGAAAATGATTGGGACCATTTGAAACCGTCCCTTATAAGCGAAAATATTCACATCCCTTATATCCGAAGTTGACAGTATAGTAATTGCGAACTTCGCAGGACTTTTTGCCATATTTTCTTCACAACGGTTCCACATCCTTTTGAAAAAATTGCAGATATCCAGGCCATGCGTAAATAGACACACAAAAAAATTAAAACGCACATTTTATTGTATTGGTTTGAAATGTTATCTGGTGAATAATAAGTCACGTTTCATTTGATCTTATGATATGTACACAGTACATCATGATATCAATAGCAGATATAGCACTGATGTCCTGTTGAACTTGCTAGTAACTGCGTAGTAATATACAAAGTTTTCTTTTGGGTTTTTACTACAGTTGCAACAGGTTGAAGAAACTAAATACTGGCAGTACGATATTCACAGAGAAAACTACTTTTCAAGGACACAAAAAAGCAATTTCAAAAACGTCGAGAAACACACAACCTTTGGATCCCAAACCCAGTTTTACTATTCCCAGCTAATCGTGACTTAGAGAGTGTTTTTATAGTCTGAATTTACGTACCACCGTTTTTTTCAGGGCGGGTTTACAATGTATTACCAGGCTTTATACTGGTGCTAAGAAATACATAAAATTACGGATGCTATTCCTGGCTAGCCCTAATGGTGTTTTAACAAGGTTAAGCTTATGATTCCGAAGTCAGGAATGATGACAACGCTGTGGATAAACAAAAATAGTTTTGGCTACATCAATATAAAATCACTTAACGAATTTGTTTTTCATAGTATGCTTGCAGTGCATTAAATTGTGTCTGCTATCTGTTAGCCTATCGCATTCTCATCAAACATAGGGCTTAAGCTAGATGGATATGACATAACTGTTTTAACAAAGAACAAACCTTTAATTTGCGGTTGAAACGCAGAATGCACCAACAAATAAAACTTGAAAACATATTTTTAAATTTGTGGAAGAAAATAAGAATAGAGTAGCACCACGAACAAACTTTTGGCAACCACAAAACCAAAAAGCTTCATGTTGAAAAAGACTTCAATGATAGATACAGTAATAAATGGAATGTAAAGCTTGTCGAAAAATCCATAAACGAATGAAGTACGTCTCAGCATTGACATGACATGTGGTAACATGAACTAATTAGCAGGATGTGTCGGCAACTAGGAAAATGAAGCTTGAAATCATTTCGCTCAAAGACATACAACTTTAGCCACAAAACAGGGTAGCATAATAATTCCCACACACCGTTAAATTCATCTGATTCCGATGCAGGCCAGCCCCGAATATATTCACTGCCCACAATGGGACTACGGTCAATGAATTTTAGTATATTAACGTAGAGTTTGGGAATGCCTTACAGTAGTTTTGAAACAGCGGTAAAGGTGTCGATGGAATGATCGCCAACAGAGACTTCACTGTACGAGGTGTGTCCGAAAAGTAACGAGACTGGTGTTATAAAAACTGTATTGAAAAATATTGAAATATACCAAAGTCAAATTCCTTCAAAGTAATTCCCTTCCACTTTGAAACACTTGTGCATTCGCCTTTTCCAGGATTCAATACACTCTTGGAAGGCATTTTTTGGGATCTTTTTGAGCTCCGTCGTCGCGGCCATTTTGATGGAATCGATGTCAGAAAAATGGGTTCTCTTCAGAACAGATTTGATCTTGGGAAAGAGGAAAAAGTCACACGGGGCCAGATCGAGGGAATATGGGGGGTATTCCAAAGTTGCAATGTTCCTTTCTGCGAAAAACTGACCAATACTTAGGGCTGTGTAATCAGGAGCGTTAATGTGATGGAGCCTCCATGCGTGAGCTTTCCAAAAAGGTCCGCCTCTTGTCACGCACTGTCTCATAAGGCGCCGAAGAATGTCTTTAAGACATCGTTCATTTCGAATTCCTACCCCAAGGCCAAACAGTGAACCAAACCGTCTATAAAGACATTTTTCGGCGCCTTATGAGACAGTGCGTGACAAGAGGCGGCCCTTTTTGGAAAGCTCACGCATGGAGGCTCCATCACATTAACACTCCTGATTACACAGCCCTAAGTATTGGTCAGTTTTTCGCAGAAAGGAACATTGCAACTTTGGAATACCCCCCATATTCCCTCGATCTGGCCCCGTGTGACTTTTTCCTCTTTCCCAAGATCAAATCTGTTCTGAAGAGAACCCATTTTTCTGACATCGATTCCATCAAAATGGCCGCGACGACGGAGCTCAAAAAGATCCCAAAAAATGCCTTCCAAGAGTGTATTGAATCCTGGAAAAGGCGAATGCACAAGTGTTTCAAAGTGGAAGGGAATTACTTTGAAGGAATTTGACTTTGGTATATTTCAATATTTTTCAATACAGTTTTTATAACACCAGTCTCGTTACTTTTCGGACATACCTCGTATATTGTTACTGAAAGATCAAAGTTAAACACGTTTTCTAAAGGATGGTCTGCATATCCCTGACAATTACATTGTTTCATATTCAAGCTTACTGGCAGGTAAGGCTTTTAATACTACAGTTATACTGAGCGTGACCATAGAACACTGCTTTGTCACGAGGAAGCGTACGTTGTGAACAGTGTTAAGAATAATAGCACATGCAAAAAAGTACTGCTAAACGCTATTTAAATAACATCAACAGCTACAAATTTGGTAGTTTAGGATACATTGTGCTTTGTCGAAATAGACTCCCTAAAAAGACCCCAATGCAAAAAAATTACTTATTTCAGTCTAAAGAATTATATCGGGTGTCTCAAAAAATGGGACACTGTGGCAAGTAATATCTTCGCAGTAAAATAACCAAATTCAATGAAATTTTGCACAGAGCAGCGTTAATTTAAACTAGTGTGCAAAATATTTAATTGGTTGTTTCAACAAGCGAGTGGTATTGACTTAAACAGAACATGTCAAAAAATAAAATATCAGAGCAAACTTTATTCAATTAAACCCGCTTGCTGGTACAATTAAATCTGATTGCAGGTAACTTTATGCAAGAAACGATTACGTGTTTCAACAATATGGCGCTCTTTACAGACTAGTATGGTAACGCAGGCCAGTCTTGGAGAAGCTACACCTCAATTCATCGAGTAAGATGAATGGTCTACGCAAAGTTCCGACTGTAATCCAATGGACTATCTTATATGGGACTCCCTGAAGGAGAAAGTTTACCACGGACAAAGGGGGAAACTGACCGAACACGCTTTGAACGATAAGGTGCTTAATTTAAGGGAGATGTTGATAGAACAAATCCGTCAAAGCAGTTTTTGAAAGAAATGACTTCGTTTATTCATAAAGGAAGATGAAAGCCATATTGAACTTGACTGAAATGAATGAAGTTTGCTCCAATATTATATTTTTTGACATGTTCTGTTTAAGTTAATATTACTCGCTTGTTAACAACCAATTTCTTAAATATTTTGCACGCTTGTTCATAATATCTGAAGGTTGCTCTGCGCGAAATTCCATTGAATTTGGTTATCTTATTGCAAAGATATCACTTGTCAAAAAGCGTCCCACTTTTTTTTGGGACACCCGTCTTGCATTTACCAGGTCCTAAACCATCGGCAAAAGTTAAAGAATTTACTCTTATTTCGAAGAGTCTACATGGCAAAGCACATAAATTAGCTAAAAGTAACCTGCTGCAACACTCGATTGGCTAAGACGCAGACATAAACTAAATGGTGTGAACTGGCATACACTGCATTACGTAAATCTCGCATTAGACATAAATAGCTCGAAAGTACAGTGTCTTGTAGCATGAAGTTAAGGACAAAACAATGTTAAGATCACGCAATAATCTCTCTCTGTCTTTTTGCAGTCAAGACTGATGACCAACTTGACAAAACAAACCGCTAAAACTTTAACAGTAAATGAATAAACCATGGTGGAACGCAGCTATTATATTTTGAAGCCTAGCCAACAAAATCACAGGCATTTTTCTGCGAACACGATTGATGCTCAGAGTGTGACTTCTGTATGATCTTACTGCGCGACCAGCCATGCTCTCGCTGCAGCTTTAAGAAAATATCCAACACCTGTGACTCGTTTTTATCTTATCCTACCGTTCGCTTTAATAGGACCAAGTTCGGATTTAGGATCAGGAGAAAAAGATGACCAGTTCATGTTAGCACAGAGGTTTGGCGATATTTGTCTTTGCTGGTGGCAACGCTCTGGCTGCGAGCGTTTCCATTCCTCCGGATTTTTCGAAACGTAGCAAACGTCTTTCACATTCCAAGCTTGTCCGATTATAAAATCAATCCAAGATCTTAACCGCTTTCCTGCAACGTTGACTGAGCTGGAAATAAGATTCTGTAAAGCTTCATAATCCTTCGTCAAGCTCAGTGTAGTGCGTATTGAATACAAGTTGCGGTTTGCTCCGTTGACCAGTGCATCTTCCTCCACTCCGCGATTATCAGTGCTCAGTTTCGGATCGCCTTCCAGCGCCTGCTTAAACTGCAATGGTGCCACGATAAATTCCACCTCGGCGCTCGCTTTGGTAAACTGCCGGTGCACGTAAAAGCGGACAGTCCACTTGCCTGGACGCATGGGTTTACGAAGACTGAGGGGGGTTTCGGTAACTCCGGCGGACTTGGAGGGTGTCCGAAAATCGCTGTAATCCGCAACGACATTGAGCGGATCAACCACTACTACGGAAACAACGAAGTCTTCGTTACCTCGTTTCCAGCGCGCCACCAAGTGAACATCGCTATTGGGACCTATAATTCCACCCCAGTCTCGCAGCACCAGTTCCTTAACGTCCCACTGGGTGCCGACGGAAGCAGTTTCAATCCTAGTAGCCAGCTGTGAAAAATCGTCAAGAATGCGAAAAGTAGATGGTCGTGACAACAACGCCTGCAAAAAAGTATTATAAGAGCAATAAGTTTTAAACTATTTTCTCCTATTATATAAAAGTAGAACATCTTTGAGGTGGCGTAAGTCTAATCACAAATCAACTGCTGATAGACTTTGCGAGAACTCACCTAAGCGCAATAGTTATCGCACAGCTTCCGAGACTATTTATGTTTGAAAAAACAGAAGGAAATGAGTTATAGCCTCGAAGGAAACGAGAAGTAGCCTAAAGAAATGCAACAAAAAACCGAAACAACCTAATTTTGAGAAGCCTATACAGGTGGAATGTTTGTTAATTTAATACACTTTATGCCCTAAAGTCTCGAGTCGGTGAACTTTATGCTCTGAAGTCTTATAGACAGCTTCCAAAGACGTGGTGGCTTTACGCAAACAGAAAGTTTCTCTAAGTTACTTAAAAAACCCTTGCATTCACCTGATCATCGCTGAGGATACTCGCCGTTATGGCCAACGGACGTCAGCTCTTAATACAAGCATCAACCAGTTGTGAAGTTTATAACTTTATTGATAGATCGCAAGAGCATAATTTTTTTCATATAAATTTTCTCGTTATTCAGAACAGCTTACCTGTATATTCACTTCTGGTTCACTTGAATCATCTTTGCCTGGTTCATTCCAAGTCGCTCCGAGAGTGACGATGTAACCAGAGAATTGCTCGCTTCGCTTATAAATCTCAACCTGTCAAAGTGCAGCAGTGCAAGCAAAAATCGTGCCTATCGATCTACCCGTACTTTAACGGGTTAGAATAGGGATGTTGCTCACCGATCATACAGTAGAAGGCAACTTTTTGGCACCCACTACTGACAGTAAGCCTGATTGGTATTGATCTACCAGCCGGCAACGTGACTGACTCCAATTAGACTGCCAGTTTCACCTTGCCTGATCTTGATTGAATTTTTTGGTGTAAATCTAAATTATCGTTTGTGCCATGCAGGAGAAGAAAGGTGAAAACAGCAGCATGCAAAATAGAAAGCAGCATTGTTTTATCGCTCTCAAAATCATGAATGCGTGGGGTCACAAGCGATCGAGTTTTGAACACTGTTCAAATATATTTTACCATTACCACGCCATTTTGAGACCACAACAGCCAACTAAAGATTGGAGGTCAATCTGCGGAGAAGTGGCTGTATGTCAAAAACGAAGCAGTAAGGCAAAATAAAATTTAATACTAGTAAATCAATTTTCTGCAGCAATATATGAACCAAACAGGCTCATAATGTGATATATTGCGTTTGTTTATAGCATTGTACCACTGAAGCTAGTGGGCGGAAAAACGATGTTTAACGCAAGAAGCTTTTACCCTTGAGCTCACATATTACTGCACATTAATCAATGCATGATGTAGGACAGAAACATCGCCGCCTCACATTCCTTTAACCATTTTCCGTGCATGTGGTTTGTATAAGAGCAGTTGCACACTGTAGAAGCGTGCAGCGGAACTGGGCTGAAAAGCGCAGTACTTTTCAACGAAATCAAACAAACTACATACCAGCGTACGTTTGCAGGATATGCAAACGAAACCCAACGCTATAGACAAGCTTAGTAATACACCGTTCAGACATAATCGGATCGTACCTGATATATTGATGTAGCTGCGGCAACACCAACAACACGATCAGGCCATTAAGGCCCATTGCACTTTTTTTATTCAATCAAACTTTCTAAGGTCCATTGCCCATTAGAAAGTTTGATTGAGTAAACGCTGTCATATCTCACGTTCCACATTACTTCTCAGCAAATAGGGAGTAATGTGGAGCCTGAGATATGACACCGTTTACTCAATCAAACTTTCTAATCAGCGTTTGATTAAGTAAACGCTGTCATATCTCACGCTCCACATTACTTCTATTTCCTGAGCACCAAAGTAGTAGGTACCTGATACACGCTGTGAAGCCGAAGACTGCAGTCGCCGTCGTCATGGTAACCAAGCTGCCTGTTCAAATCAGCCAAACCGAGACGAGCAAAAGAAGTGTAATGTGTTAGATGCGCATCGCTGACCGAAGTAGCTCCATCCAAATGATCGTAATAATTCTCC
Source organism: Trididemnum clinides (assembly GCA_963675345.1). Classification (NCBI taxonomy): domain Eukaryota; kingdom Metazoa; phylum Chordata; class Ascidiacea; order Aplousobranchia; family Didemnidae; genus Trididemnum; species Trididemnum clinides. The sequence goes on from OY776301.1 coordinate 9,792,284, forward strand.
CAGTATGACGTAAGTGCAGGTGTGTGAGAAGGATATTCCCCGTACAATTTGAAATCAAGATGGTTCACCTGGTTGGCAAATTGATTTTTATGTTTTTGAATTGCTGTAAATCTTCGATAAGTTCACGGACGAACAGCAACTACACATGCTTCAACGGGTTAAAATTGTGAAGCTGCTCACCCAGCACGTTGCAAGACGCGGCTCTTGGGTACCCACCAATTGCAGTCCGACTTGTTGGTGGTGGGGCTACCAGTTAGTAATTTGCATTCATAACCGGTTCGAAATGGCTGCCACTATTCCACAAACCTAATTTAATTAGGTTAAGAGCGTGACCTGAAATGCGTTCGCGCCGTACCTTCATCTCAAGGAAGAGGACTAAACCAACCAACCAACGAATAGCAATCAAACGATTGAAATTTTGAAACAGAATGCAAATACATGGAATAAAATGGAAAAAAGAAATAAGCCAATACGTAAAAAGCTTCAACTCGCACCGTTTTCATCATATAGTTCAGGGTAATGTCTTGCTAATGCGGCGGTAGTCCACAACGAACGACTTGTTTTGCACCAGGCTTTCAGTAAGACTTTACATTTTAGTCGCCTCCTGACTAGTAACTACGGCGTTTATATTGTACATACGAGGTAGTTGCTCTCTTTATGCCAACGATCTAGCGATTTGATCCTCCTCTTCCCTCTCGGCTCCTGCTGCGGTGGAGGCCACGCAAGGAGCTCTGTTTCGATTGGAGCGCTAGTCTGAGTACTGGTGTCTTCCTCTCAATCCGAGCAAATGTGAGGCCTCCTTTTTCCCAGTGAATCCTCACCAAGCTAACTTCAAGCCCACCCCTTCTTATTTAACTGCCGCTTTCGTTTCAATCCCACTCCAACTTATCTTTGGGTCACCTTGGACCGCACTCTTTCCTTTTCTAAGCATGCATCTTCGCTGAAGGCCAAGTTTTTTCCTCGTCTTAAGGCATTACACTGTATCTCTGCTTCCTTATGGGGCTTCTCTAAGGAGTACCTCTCTCCTCTGTATAAAGCTTTTCTTCGACCCTTTCTCCTTTATTTTTCACCGGAATGTGTTCCTTTCCTCAGCGTTACCAATATCACCAAATTGGAACGTCTTCACCGAGCGGCTAGTCGCGTCATCTCCAGCTGCCTCTCGTCTTGCCCTATCCCACTTCCCCTCTCTGAGGCGTCTATACCTCCCCTACGAGTCACCCTGACTCCATTTTGCTCTGTCATCTTATGAGCGGGCTCTTCGTCTCCCAACCACATTTCACATTTCAGGTCTGGCCAGACTTGAAGAGAAACCAAGACTCTGCAGGTCTTCGTGAAGAGCTTCTGCGTCCACTCACCCGCTCATGCTTCCTCTTACTTTTTCTAGGGAGGCTCTCCTTGCTTGCCTTCCCTCACCTCCTTGGAACCTGCCTTCCTTCGTTGTGGAGTCCACTCTTTCCTCTTCATTCTACCGCTCTGATCGCCCTCTCTCTCACCAAGGTACGGCTCTCGCTCACCTTGACTCTCTCCCACCTTGTACTTTGGACAGACGGCTCTGTTCCTTTTCCTTTTGGCAAAAGGGGCTCTGGTGTTCTTGCCAACTGTTCACTTTGTGGCACTGAGGCCACTCTTTCCTTTTCGGCAGGCCCAGTTTGTTCAATTTTTTTCGCTAAAGCCTGCGCCATTCTGCATGCTTTTTACTGTTCTCAGCAGCACCAACAAATCTACTCTCTTCTCATGCTAACTCTCACCACTTGTTTTCTCCGCCTTTCCTTATACCTCAATCTCTTTGTCATATCTGGTAGGAAGTGTCTTCTTTTTCCTCCAGTACTATCAGGCTACAATGGGTCCCCGGACACTCGTTTCTTCCAGGAAACGACGCGGCTGATGAGCTGGCCGACCCCGAGCGCTACTCGTGCCTTCTGCAATCCCTTATAGTCTCTCTCCTCGTACCTCTGAAATCAACTCTTCTCTTTTCTCGGACTGGAGGCGTACTGTCTCATCGAAATTCTTCGACACACAGGTTCCCTCGAATTCCACTGAGGAACTTGTGCTCTTTCGTGACGCTCGCGTGTTCTCTCTCGTCTTCGCTGCAACTGACACAGCCTTCTGTTAAGCTCTTATCTTTCTCGAATTGGAAGAATCGAGAATCCTTCTTGCGGCACCTGCGGACACCTCTCATCTCATTCTGCACTGTTCAGCTACGGACTCTTTGCGCCGCTCGCTCTTTGGCGACTCTCTTGTCTCTCTACGACCTCTGGTCCAGGCCCTGAAAAGTTGCCCGGCTTCTGGGGGCTCATGGTCTTCCGCCATGCCTCCATCCCTCGGAAGGGATCGGGAAGCAACAACAAAAACAACAACATGTAGTCAGATACCTCAAATCATGCACTGCACAACCCAAAACCTTCACAATAGAATACGCATTTTGTTGGTGACACCAAATGTAAATCTTGCTACTAAATAAGTTTGATAAAAAATAAAAGCAATTAAGAAAACAACTCATTATGACTGCATGCTTTTACCAATGACGTAATGTATACTTGAAACCAATCAGGCATCATAAGTTGTAATGTTACGAGACCAAAATAGAATACTAGTAAATCATTCTTAATAAGTAATAAGTTTGGCAACATCATTTGCTACCACTTACGATCGAAAACCTTAAAAAAGCCTTTGGCATAAACATGCATTGCAACATTGCATAGCGGATGCAAAGAGTTTGGCAAGTGCACTTCCCTGCTTGACTGCCGTGGTTATGATAAAAATGTACAAAGCTAGAGAACAGTGGCAACTATAAAGCGGGCCTCAACACAAGTTGTTCTACGCGTAACCGCAAACGTATTCCCGTGATCGGAGCTAAAAGTATACAATACTCATCAACTCGGGAAAGGCATCGGTCGTGAAAAAAGCTGTTCGACAAAAACCTTTTCCTAACGTTTCAAACGTGGTGGTAATGCGTCACATGTGAAAAGCAGTAAAGAGCTGCAGTAAACACGCATTAGAACAAGAGTGAACACGTATTTCAAGCTACATCAAAATACTGCACCTCCAACGATTAGTAACGTGTGATGATTGAGAAAAACATTAAAAAATTACCACTTCTTGGTTGATAATTTCTTCGAATTTTCGAGCAAAAAACACCGGTCTCGACGTTTGCAATCGAACAAGATCAGATGGATAAAAGTCGTTAGGAGAGCAGCCACACCAGTCCACAATGTGCTGTAAAAAATGCTTAGTTTAAAACATCATCATGACATCGACTTGCACTTTCCTTCACCCAGTCTTTGCTGGATTGCCACGCAGCTCCTTTTTTGGAAAGAGGGGCATAGCGGGAGGCCATAAAATCGAAAAAGCCCACTACCTAGACGAGAGGTAACGTCGGATTAACCATCCGGTAAACTATGACGTTACTCGGAGGCCTTGCGCTTCATTTAACACAAAAAATAAAGACTTTTTGTTTAAAAACACCGGTCTTTCGAGCCAAACCATAGTAATCGTTAGTCTTGGTCGCGAAGTTATTTTCTCAGACCTAGCGCTTGTTTTATCCGACCCTGATCGAAAATTGAAAAGTGAAAAAAAATGGTTTAAGGCCTGAATGGTATTTACTGTTATAATAATCAAAAATGCTATTGATGGAAGACTTTGTTCACTACAAGAAGCTAGTCCAGCCTCGAAATTACCAAGCAACTACATTTAAAAATATACGTATTAACTAAGTTGCTAAATTAGACGTCATTATGCGCTGTGTGCATTTCAGTATCGTTTTCTTCTTCACCATGACCACAAGCGATTATTGGTCATTTTAATTTTTTCTTCTACTCGCTTGATTCAGAGCCAACTTTATATTCATTCTTTCCTCCAGTAATTTCGAGAATTGCATCCATTCAACTTGTGCTGTCTTTCGCTTTCCTTCTTCCTCCAATTGTAGCATACCACATTTTCTTCAATTTTTCCCTTCCAGCATCCCTAGCAATGTGTTCAAAAAATCTTGCCTTTCTTAGATTAATTGACTTTATAAGAGTTGGTCAAGCGCATCTCATCTGTAGCAGAACTACTTTATTCGTTACTATATCTCCTCGTTATCCTGTAGCATCAAAGCTAAAAAAACATAACTAGTTTCCTTAGAGCCATCGGCAGCAGAACTACTTCATTCGTTACTATATCTCCCCATTATCGTGTAGCATCAAAGCTAAAAAAACGTAATTGGTTTCCTTAGAGCCTTTGTCAGGGCAAAGCATTCAAAACCGTAACCACGAAAGAATCAAACTCGTCACTCTGACTTTTAAACTCAGACTGTTGGCGTAACAGTTCTTTATATCTTCAAAAACTACACTTAGTCTTGCAATCTCCGAGGAGACTACCACTGATTTTTCTTGTTTTTGTTAATCCATATGCATGTAAGTATTGACAGTTTTTTCTTTGTTTGATGTCCTTTTTTGGTTTTAGTTCTTAATAAGCTTGTCACCACCATGCTTGTTATCATATATGTTTAAATTTGCTTATCAAAAACATAATCTCACTAGTGCTTGAAGCAAATGATTAGTGACCTAAACCAGGGGAGTGCAACCTTTTTTGCAGAAGCCATAGGCGTCCGCTTTAGAGTGAAGAAAATGGGGGGCACTTGCCCCCCTGGCATTTTGATTGTAACACAACTGAACTAAATATTGAGTACACAAAAATCTTGTTGGTAGTACAGAATTTTCATATAGTTTTGAAAAAAGCTGTTTCAACCATAAGCTTTTCGTGACTACCTTTTTTTATCACTTGTTAAGCCAAAACACAAGCAAGAGCGGGAAAACACACAATCAAATATTCATGGCAGGACAAAATACGTAAAACAGGTGTGAAGTGAATATCTGTTTGTTGATCTATAAACTGAATATATTAAATAAATGGAATATTTTGTTTTACTTTTGCCAGGAATGATATGCTCTAGATGAAAATTTTTGGATCTTGACTTTACAATATAAGTTACAATAATTTCGAAATTGGATTAAAGGTTGTCGCTGGCTATTCCATTGTGACAAGTAAAAAATCACTCCTCGCAAGTATGCAAACTTGCGTTTTTGCTTTAAAGTCGAATAAATTAGTTCTAGTGCGATTTATCTCATGAGTGCTTGAGATGGTATGCGATTTTAATTCAGTGAAGCAAACAACTACATTGACAGGCAAATATCAAAAGAAATCTTTGTTACAAAACAAAGAAGGAAAATACGAACATTATACAGGGGTGGCCATAAGTCACTTTACCCAGTTCAAATAATAATAATTGAACTGGGTAAAGTGACTTATGGCCACCCCTGTATATTAAAATACAAGGTGTTGAAATGCAGTTCTTAAACAAGGGGTCACATGACGCTCTATAGTTTTTCCTCAAGTTTTTGTAGAATCGGCTGAACGATTTTTTGTAATTCTAAACGGTGACGTCGTAGAATTGCTTTTTTGATTTGCATGGCTATTCACCTGGCGTTTGTTTTAACATTTTGGTGAATTTTTGTTTTTCTGGCCTTCCAAATTTTATGATTGGTATTTGTATTTAATAGTGCTATCATGTCAGCCTCTGACTGGGATATGAAAGTAGGTGCTAAATAATTTAAAGATAACACTGGTCAACAGCAAATTTTAAACGAAGATCCGATTTAATGATTCTTAAAGAATTTTTGACGCTGATTTCGAAACTGCCCTTATTTTTTTCTAGCACATCAGGTTTTTAAGATATTTGCATTTTTAATTTTCGATGCTATGTTATATCTTTATTGTAGACAGATTACGCAATGCGAGGTACAATAGTGACGTAATTTATAAAGCATTCCATCTGTGCCTCAAAATATCGTTGATAAGGACAGTACCGGGAGGATCTTTTGCCAACGTTTTTGCAAAACAAGTAGTTTATATTGAGCAGTTAATTTCAGATGCAGATAGTGTTTCAGGGCTGACTATGTATGTTGTTTGAACAAGTAGCCTATATAGCACTGCAACAGAAAAATCTAAATGAAGAGTTTGGTTTTTACAATGTGTTAATGGCAGATTTTAATCAGTATTATAGCAACTCGCACTGTTCAATAAATCTATTTGTGCTGTACTTTGATCAACTGCTATTATGCCTTTGTTATGCCAAGAAAGTGTGACAGCAATCCTAAACTGTTTTTTTTATATATGTGGCGGTTTTACGACCAAAGGCAAACAACGAAGTATCACTTCAGATATTAAAAAGATCTAAAAGTTGTACTTTAGTTGCCCATTATGAAGCTAAGACAAAAAGTGGGCACCACGTCAGATATGTACAGCTTGTTCTGGTGGTTTACACAATTGGCTACGCAACCAAACGTCATCGATGCCTTTTGCTGTTCCCACGATATGGCGAAAACCAAAAGACCACATTCAAGACTGCCATTTGTGCTTTGTCAATGTGAAAAGGTTTTCTTCAAAATGTAAAAGTAAAATTGCATATCCCAACTTAGATTTAGCGAGGAGACCTGTATCACATGATGCTTTAATGCTTGTTTCGCTTCGTCTTCATGGAGGTCTTGAATCTGATCCAGATGAAGTTAAACATAGTGCTAGCAATAAGTCATTACAGAAAGCAAACCTTGGACCTGGCTGCAACATTTACAGTAGACGGACCTCTTTGCTACTGCCACAACATTGATGGCTTATTTTAAAAATTGAGTGAAGCACACATTGGTGATGAGTGGAGGCTTTTCAGCAATTCTTGAAAAAGAAGTTGGAAAGCTGTATTGCTGCACAACGGAAATATAAAACCATTTATTCCAAAGGCACATTCTGTTCATCTAAAAGAATCTCATGAAAGCAGCGAGTCCTTCTGGAAGCTATTCAGTACAACGCTTACAAATGGAGCAGTTGCGGACACTTAAAGTTGTTGGGATTTTGATGGGAATGCAAGGAGGATTCACTAAACATTGCTGCTTCCTGTGTTTGTAAAACAGCCTTGCTACCAAAGAGCATAATATCAGAAGAGACTGGTCTGTGAGAAAATCGTATCTAACTGGAGTGGCTAACATCGAAAATGTTCCTCCAAGTCTAGTAGATACTCAGAATACTCTCTTGCCACCTTTTCATGTCAAGCTTGGTATAATAAAAAATTTTGTGAAAGCAATGGGAAAGAGCAATTTTAATGGGTTCGCATTTCTTTGCAAAAAGTTTTCCAGCATAAGACCAGCAAAACTGCAAGAAGGAATCTTTGTGGGCTCACAAATTAGAGAAGTGTTAAAGGATCCACAACTTGAAAAATCACTGTCAAAGTTGAAACTTTGTGCTTGATAGGCATTCGAGTAGTTGTGTGCTAACTTTTTAGGAAATGCGAAATCGCGTTTTTCATGCAGGAGTTGAAGATTCGCTTGAAGCTAACAGAGAGATGGGTTGCCGCATATCCTTCAAAATGCATTTTCTGTACTTTCACGTAAACTGATTTCAGAAAACTTTGATGCTGTTAGTGACAAACAAGGTTAACGATTTCACCAAAATATTCAAAGGAAGCTTGTTACCAAGGTTTTGAAACGAGGAAATGATTGGGGACAACTGCTGGATGTTATATCGTGATGATTTCATTCATGTCTACAAAAGGAAGTTACATTCTAAAAATTTTAAAGTGCCATGCATCATAGCTGTGTATTGTTTTTAATGCTTTTTTCTGAAAACACAAATTTGACGATATCTTGAAAACCTGATGTGCTAGAGACAAACTAAAAGCAGATTCGGATTCAGCGCAAAAAATATATCTAAAATGATATACTCACGTTCTCGTTTAAAAAATAAAGTGAAATTTTGTTGACCAGTGTAATTGGTCTTGTACTATCGGGACGGCAATAGTGGTGGTTTTTTTCTATTAAACTGTCATCGAATTGCCAGATCATGGTGAGTGTTTTACATGATTTGAAGACGTGAAATGCAGTGCCTAGTCCTCTATTGCAAAAAACACAGAAAGATTTTGGGTTGTCAAGAGAAAATCACAAAGTTTTGCTTAAAAAGGTTATGAACTAGTTTGTAATTAAAAGTTTTTAAATAGTCGGGCAATATGGGGTTGTGAACTACTTTCCACTTGCTTTCATTTATTACTGCTGTGGTTGCTGGGGGTAAGTCATTAATGATGCGTGTATAAATGGTTTTAATTTTGCCACATTCCAATTCTTTCTTCGTAATATTGTATTTTTTGATAACATTTGATGTATGCCTGTAGTATGGGGATGGTACTATTTTGTGTGGTAGATGATTCAGATGATTTAGGTTAAACAAATTTGATAGAGTATGTCCGATTTGATGTTCTATAAAGGTAGCTAGGGTATCTAGTTCTAAGTGCTGAGTTCTTATTTTGACATATTTAAAAACACTTTTTAGATATGTTAGGTCATCGTGAATGGTGATATTAGTAATGTTATATCTTCCAAGATCCTTAGGCAGTTGAAGGATCTCGGGGGAAGGTGTAAATTTGTGTGACCCTCCCATAAAAGCAAGGATTCGTGAGACAACAATCTTTTCGTTAATTTGATTCGAAATAGGATATGTTGATGATTGGCATGACCTTGGCTTTAATTAGCAAATACTTGACTTCCCAGGTTAAATATGGTCTGTTTAGTGTGCTAATGGCTTGTTTTAGTTCCTTGAGTGATTTTTCCCACTTTTCTTTTTGGTTTGCATTTTCTATCATCGCGCCTAAAATGTTTAAATTTCGATTATTCCAATTAATGTGCGGTAATTCTGCATGCGATTTAGTTGGTGTGGTTATGCCTGGTGTCTTTGTCTTCATTTAAGCATATGCCTGAAGCTTTTTCGAAAATTTGTACATATTCAAAGGCTTTTTGAACTAAATATTTGCCAATCAAGGTCAAGTCGTCAGCATAGCTTGGACATTTTATCTGATTCTTACCAATTCCTTGTATGGCAGGGGAGTCATTTATGTACGAAACTAGTGGCTCCACTGCAACAAGGAACAAAAAAAGACTTAAGGGGTCTCTTTGTCTTACTCTTCTAGCCAAAATGAAAGAGCGGGTTATAAAACCATTCACGATGATCGATGAAGAGGCATTTGTATTGAGTTCAACTATTACTTTAATAAACGAGGTTGGAAATTGCATTACGTTTAAAACTTTGTGTAGCCAATTGTGATCAACTGAATCGAAAGTGTTTTGGAAATCGAGGCAAATGAAATATCCTTCCCAATCGTTATTTTTAGTTTCCTAATATAAATCTCGTAGCAAGGTGGCGACCGCCGAAGTTTGGCCTCCCGGTCGTGCATGTTGGTATTTTTGCACCAGGTCTCCCACTGAATGACGAATGCGTTGGGTTAAAATTTTGATAAAGATTTTAAAATCCGTACTAAGCAGCGATATTGATCTATAGTCACCAATTATGTTTTTGGGTCCTTTTTTTGTAAATTAAAGAATGTATCCTTTTTTCATATCCGAGGGTATTTTTCCGGTTCTAAATAGATTCTGATATAATTCAATGAGATCAGATCCGATTATATGCAAAGATTCCTTTTAAAACTCGATACTTTGGCCATCTGGGCCTGGAGTTTTCCCCGCTTTTGTATTTGTAACAGCATTTTCTACATCTTGGTTTAATTGAGTAATAAGTTCGGCATGATGTGATGATTTGAGTTTGTTTGAGAAATTATTTAAGAACATTTTTTGGGTTCTGAGATCTGTAGTTTTTTCTTTGAATACTGTTTCATAGAATCCCGGCATATATTCAAGATCTGTTGAGGGGAGACATGAGCATTCCCGTAGCTGTCAATCAATTCTGTAACGTTAGTATTCTCTTTTCTTTTAGTAAAATGTAGCAAAAAATATTTTGCACGTAGAGCACTCTCCAAGATGGCATTCTCCTTGGAAAGACGCCATCTCTGCTGTTGTTTTTGCAGTTGAGATAGTTCTTTTTTGATTCTTGAGTAAATTTTAAGTACGAGAGAATTCGACGTTAATGGGGCCAGCTCCACAAGTTGGTTTTTTAAATGCAACTCCTCAAATTCTCTTTCGCTTTTGTTAATTTTAGATCATTATTCAACTAAATTTTGAATTTCTCGTTTGATTTCTATCCACCATTCAAAATGGTCAGAGTATACTGTGCCAAGCAGAGTTCTCTACTTGGCCCCTCTAACTCTTTCGGAAAACCTTCAAGTTTATATACTGATATGTTGATCTTCCAATAACCTTTTCCCCTTGGATCAATTAGGGGAATGTTCAATTGTGTTATAGCCATATCGTGATCCGAGTGTGGGCTGGGCTCCATCAACGCCTGAATGATTTCAACATTCTTATCGACATATACAGGGTGGTCCAAAAGTAGGTGGACAGTAGTCAAAATTGGCTTATACCTAAATTAGGTGAATATTAGTAAAAAAAAAGATTATTTGTTGTGTTGTATAGTATAGTATAGTATACATGTATAGTATTATTTATAACCAACAAATAATCTTTTTTTTACTAATATTCACCTAATTTAGGTATAAGCCAATTTTGACTACTGTCCACCTACTTTTGGACCACCCCGTTTACGATCTAATCTCGATGCGGAGTGCGGACCTCTCCACGTCAAACTTTGCTTGTTAGGGTAAAAGGTTCTAAAGCTATCTTGTAAGTCGCAAGTACAACCAAAGTCAGTTAGTTCAGTAATTTTTTTGTACTTTCTTAGGGTTGGGAGGGTGCACATCGAGTATTGGATCGTCTATTGTATTGAAATCACCTTCCAATATGTTAACCATACTGGGATGAAAATAATTATATAGTGATTTAAAAAAATCCTCCCGTAATGAAATTGATTGGCAGCCAACTGGTGCGTAGATGTGTGTTACATTAATCACGAAGCCATTATGTTTATACTTCAGCAGCCACCACCCGTCCATCGACCTCCTTTTTAATTGGCCCAAAGACCAGAGCAGGATGATTGAACACTATTGCCGTCCAAAAGGCCGTTTTATTATATAGGGAAAGCAAATTAAAAACCGCTTGTTCAGCAGTCCATTCGTCGGCCCAAATTGCCTCTTTAAACGGTTTCAAAAAGGTCTCTTGAAGCAAGATTATTTGAGCGTCCAACTGCCGCAGATGAGCGAAAATTGCAGCACGTTTAGCATCATTGTTCATACCGCGGCAGGTGAAAGGCACGACCTTAAGGTAATCCTCCTGTCTGACTCTCGTTCTGTCCTCGCCGCCCTGTCCTCTCCTCCATCTTTCCTTTTATCTCAAACTCTGTGGCAGATCTGGCAGGAACTGTCTTCTCTCTCCTGTTCTATTAGACTACAATGGGTCCCCGGACACTCGTTTCTCCCGGGGAACGACGCGGCCGATGAGCTGGCCAGACGGGGTGCGCTACTTGCGCCCTCCGCAATCCCTTATAGTCTCTCTCCTCTTACCTCTCGTATCCACTCTCGTCTTATCTCGGACTGGAGGCGTACTGTCTCATTGAAATTCTTTGACACGCAGGTTCCCTCGATTTCCACCGAGGAACTTGTGCTCCCTCGTCATGCCCGCTGTGTCCTCTCTCCTCTTCGCTGCAACGGACACAGCCTTCTTTTAGGTTCTTATCTCTCTAGAATTGGCAGAATTGAGAATCCTTCCTGCAGCGCCTGTGGACACTCGTCCCAGGACATCTCTCATCTCATTCTGCACTGACCAGCTACGGACTCTTTGCGCCGCTCACTCTTTGGCGACTCTCTGTCTCTTTACGACCTCTGGTCCAGACCCTGGGGAGTTGCCCGGCTTCTGGGGCTCATGGTCTTCCGCCATGCCCCCATCCCTCGGAAGGGGTCAGGTAAACAACAACAACAACCTTAAGATAAAGCGCCATGTGACCAGAAGGGGAAATACTAGAAAAAATAAATAAAATAAATACTATGATGTGGTTTCAGAGATGAAGATTAATACCATAAAATTTTATTAAACTGTGACCGAGTTATAGCCAGAGTGACAAGAAATACATTCAATCTGAATACTGCTTTCGCTAAGGTTAAACACGTCACAATGGGGACATTGCACGGCAGTAGTAAGAGAAGTAATAACGTAGCGGTCTTGTGACGAGTTTTCTGGGTCCTGATTGGTTATAAATAACTGTTGTGTACCAGATTTTCGCGCGCTTTGTTTTGATTGGTCAGTTTTCTTGTTGTTATTCAAATTATTACTTGGATGTTGGACGATTTCCTGAGTTGCCGGCTCGGTTCTAGTTTCATCATTTGGCTGTTCGTTTTGAATTTTTCGTAAATTTCCAATTCTGAATGTTTTAACTCTTGTTTTTTGGGACATTCTTTTTCGGTGTGACCGATTTTTGCACAATAGGCACAGGTGTGTTCCTGGCCTTCATATTTAACGGAAAATTTGTATTTACCAAACTAAAGATAACTTGAAATTGGTTTTGCTTCTAAACCTATTCTTTGTAATTTGTAAATCATAGTTCCAGTTTGAATCCCATATATATCTTTCATTTTGTATGACTTTTCAATTTGTCCATGGCTAAGCATAATATTATATAATCGACAATTGGTTGGTCCGGAAAATGAGGTGGTATATAGTTTATTCTGACATCTCCCATGCTGTCGGCATGTGCTAATACATCCTTGACTTTTAAATTTTCCTTGGTAGGTTTGCCGATTTCAGAGAGGCATTTTCATTTTTCAAAGTGAAGTCTACTAGTTGTCCAGGTCTTGTTAGTATGCCTTCAAAATTATTTCGTCCAAACTTGATTTCCTGCAGTAATTCGTAAATATCTGATCTGCTTTTGCATTTGTAAGTTTACAGGTGACCTCCGTATCTTTGTTGTATTCGAAACTATTCTTGGTATCGTTTCTAACACGACCCGCCCATGTCGGTTGGGCGACATGGACGTCCATTTTCGGACGAAATCTCTTGTCTTCTGAAACCTTGCGTAGTCTTCTGTTTCTTCCAAAATTAAAATCCAAAATATTGTAAACAAAAACTTTTGATCACTCACTAACCTTCACAAATCAAAACTTTAAATTCACTACAACACTGTTCAGCAGGAAAATTGACAATAAACTTTTCGTGACGCTCTCATCAGTGGCGGTATGGCATGAAAAGGGAAGATCTTGAGTAAGTGTTTTATGCGATTAATTTGGACGTTAGACAGTCAAGACAAGCACATGATAGCGCTAGTATTGTAAAGCGCGCCAAAGAAAGATTTGGCAATAGCGAAATGCTAAAGAAAATGCAGCAAGACGCCAAATAAGAACGCCACGATTATCGAAAGTTTGTTTACCCGGGTGTAACACCGGTTCAAAACCTGGCGTCCGGTGATATGTAGACAGAAAGAGTTTGTTTACACTCTCAAACTCTTTCGATAATCGCGGCGTTCTTATTTGGCGTCTTGCTGCATTTTCTTTAGCATTTCGCTATTGCGAAGTCTTTCTTTGGGGCGCTTTGCAATACTAGCGCTATCATTGGCTTGTCTTGATTGCCTAACGACCAAATTAATCACATGAAACACTTACTCACTCAAGATCTTCCCTTTTGACGCATTACCGCCACTGATGAGAGCGCCACGAAAAGCCTATGGCTCAAACAGCTTTTTTCAAAGTTATCTTAAATATTGAGTATTAATTCCGAAAAAATAAGATAAAATTGCGTTCATGTCCTTTCCCCCTTCCTAAAAACGTTTCATCAGACACCCCAGGCAGATGAAACAATTTTACAGTAGATGATTCCACGGACCAGACAGAGTTCTTAAAGTCAATATTGGAGTAAGACTGTATATTGCATCTGTAGGAGTTTCGACACTTATGGACTAGGGAGGATTGCAAACCCCAAGTTTTCGAGGTGCTCTTTCTATGCATTAGTCAATGTGATTGCTTCGTCATGTGCGAAGGTGTAGTTGTGCATCATTTTCAAGTATCTCGTTTGATAGGCTACGACAAAATTTCTTGTTTAGTCTCGGTTCCAAAACTCCACGCCAAGTCGAATCAAAGCACATTACCGCAAATTAAGTGGTTGCGCCCCATACGGAAACAGCGCCCCAGAAGAAAATGCATTCAACACTCGTGGATGTACGAGATGTGGGAAAAGTTGCACCCATCACTAAATTTTCAGCCTATCCAAATATAGCACTTTGCCACCAACAGTGTAATCCGCTCTTGTTTCGCATGTAGCCTCTAGTGTTGATTAATTTTCACCTAGTCTCTCCTCAGCGATACTAGGAAAATCCTGTGAACAAATGCAAACTTTTTGTCTTGGACTTATAGATTTCAACGGCGGTAAATAATCAATTCCAAACAACAGAAAAATAAATTTAATGACGGAAAACTGAAATTCTGTTTGATTCCTCAAATTACAAAAACAAATGATTGAACAATGAACTTGGTTTGACACTATTGGGACTTGTTGTGGATTACTTTTCTTTATACCCCCGTTTCAGAACTATTTTCCAGACAAAGAATCGAACACGTCACTACTTGAATTTCTGTGTAAGACACCACTCAACAATTGTATGCACTTATCACAATTACTTTTCGGTTGTCTTACTCTACAAAATCAATATAAAGATCAATGCGTTGACTGATTACTTATGTAACACTAAACTTTTCCATTGATATGAACTCAATAATAACAATTGGATTTTCATCTATTCACCACTACTAGCATGCAGGCACGTTTGCATTAGAGGTGGACAACAAAAAAGCGAGGATTTTACCGAGACTACGCGTCAGCAAAATGAATGGTTAAACATAATAAAGTTCCACAAACACAACAGGTTTACAACAAAAATATTTAACATCTGGTACGACGCCGACCGGGGCAACCCGGGTATTCGTCCACCCCCAATGAGTCGTTGTACCTCCTCACACACAGACACAGTGCCCCAGAAGAAAACGTACTCTACAGCCTTAGCTTAAGAACAAAGTCAAAGATTACGAGATTTTGAACTGATTTTGCCATTCAATTGAGTTTGTTAAAACGTAGCGAGAGTTCGCATCCCGAAACAAAAAAACAATTTTTTGAAAATTTACCAATATATAGCGGGGACAAATGAAAAGTGCACGTCTTTTTATAACTGTTAAAAAATGCTTGTTAACTGATATTGCAGCAGTCAATTATGGTTCTTATTTTAGGCAAATTTGTCAAAATGCCAATTTTTACATCATTATGTTAAAATTCAAGCTCATGTGCTCATGCCAAAGCCTGAGACGTGTACGCCAATCTGATATATGGGCATAGCAGCAGCATAGCTAAGAATTTCTGTTTGCAAGATCAACTTATGAGATTGGCCCAACTGGGCTTAATATTCAAAACGTCGATTAGAAAACGCATTTGTGGTGGCCGGCCACAGGTCACATCTTTCCTCGGGCTGCAAAACTTCACGTCGCAGGCAGCATTTGGCAAGTAAACCACGAATACCATACTCCTGATCTCAACCAAAGACTGCATTTATTGCGAATTCCTAAACCTTTTCGTCGTGCGTGAACGTGCAGAATGAATTCAATTATTAAAATTGAAACGTTAAAATGCAATGTTTAAAAAAGCTGCCTCGCAAAAACGCTTATTGTTGTAAGTACATGTATTTTCCCACACTTCCCCTTGAAATAATAAAACTGGCACAGTAGGCTGCCTTACTATAAATGGCTGAAAACTGAACATCATTTCCGCCATAGCCAAAGCGTAATAACTTGTATTTTCTTTTTTCATCGCTAAACATTTTTTTATTAACAAAGCAATCTAATCTAAATTCAGTTGCAGATTTGGAATGAAAAATTTACTACTTTGCAGTCAAACAAGACTTTATCAGTTAATGAAACCATTGCAATACCTCTCAAAAGCTACAGCTTCTTCTAGTACAATCTAAGCTAAATTCAAGTGCAGTTCTTTACCAACCTTATATTGGCATTTGCAGCCTCTCGCTCTGTTCCAGTTTGTAACTCGCAGATTGTTATCGACGAAGCTCTCACAAAAGTCGCTGTTTTGTACAAGAGTGTGAAAAAAGGACTCGGCGGGCAACAGCGTGTACGTGTACCTGAGAAAATTAACTTTCCTATTTAGAATTAATAATTATTCTAAACGCGAAACGGCGAATACGGTGGAAACTTACTGATCAAAAGGCCTACATCTACTGTAAACGTGACAAGCTTTATGCTCACAAAATCTGTGCTCGTCAGTGGTAAGCAAATGAAACATAGCTTTGAAGATGTTTCGCAAAAAAGATTTCACGCCCATCAGGATTAAATCCGAATCCTTGATACCAGATGGCCTCTTATTCGACACGGTACCGCCACAGGAAAGAGAGTGCCGGCGCGATGGTGTAGTGGCCAAAGCGTTAACTTTGCAGTTGGCAGAACTGGGTTTAATTCCCTATTCGTGTCATAACAAGGGTTTCAAAAACGGTATGCCCAGCTTTTTGCTTGACGCGCAGCATGAACGAGACAGTGTGTGTACGAAAAGCCGGCAAGTTCACTCGTATTCTTGGGTCAGGCATTTCATGGGAGACCTTGGTTTTTATGTGGCAACAGTGGTGGTGGGACCAAGCAGTCTATTCGTCGTAGTGACCCAGTCTGACAAAAGACTTGGAACGGAGCATAAGCTCGTCGGCATGATTAAATAGGGCGCCATCAAAGCTTCTTGTAAAACAGCCTTTTCTAAGTTATTTTGAACTTTTGTACCACCAACTGCGTTGCAATTTTTTAATTTTTTTCACTACAAAAGCATTTAAAATTCAAAAGCTTCCTTGTTGCTCGGATGATAGTTTGATGCAAAATCTGGTGGAGAGCGACAGTGATAAAACGTATCAGCCCCGCATAACCTTGTGTAATGCAGGAAAATAACACTACAGTGAATGGTTATGCAGGTATTCCATAAATGTTAACTTAGTCACTTTTTAGACTATTTTCACACGTTTTGGCTACCATTCAACAAGAATTACATTGCATTTATAAATTGTAGAAACACATGAAACAGTATGTTAATCATAGCCCGACAAAGCAAATTATAGCAATTGATCAATTCCACCAGGACGTTTCCTTTGCATAGCATTGTGAGCCTACCAGGTACGATTGTAAATTTTGTCGATTCAACCCTTTTTAACGCAGACTACCACCTAGCTTCTAGCTACACAAGTTCCAAGACAAGTCCCGCGGCAAAAAACCTGTTTTCTAACTCGGCTGCAGGTGGCGGGTGAGCAACCATCACGAAAGAAAAAGTTAGAAATGTCAGGAAGTGCCAGCTGGTTGGTTGTCAGAAAGTGCCATTTGCCAGTTGGTCGGTTTTATGATTTTTACACATTTATTGGGGTAATTGACTGTCTCTTCTTAATTCGATCTTGTCACAGGCCCTACCATCGTGACAATTTTAAATTTTTCCTTTTTCTACGACACTACCTTCAATTCTTCGAAGCAGATAAAATAACGTCATTTTTATTGTTTTGAGGTGACGCGACCATTCTCGGTCTTGTATTTTTCTTTGAATAAGTTTTTACATTTGCATGCCTCAACCTCTTTCGTTTCGCTGCGCTTCATATTTTTACTTTTTTTTCTAGGTTTTTCAACATTGTTCCAGTAAAATGCATTTCATGTGCCTTGCCCTAACACAGTGGACACAAACAAAAAACTAAAGCAATCAGCTACAACAGAAATATATTGACATAGACAAGACATAAGTCGCACGATATTGATAAGTTCTATTTGATCAATTACTCAACTTACCAGTATTTCAGGTCACTGAGCAGCTTATCTTTGCCGTATACGACGTAATCACAGAATTCTCGGTTCAGCGCTATCCAATCACTACCACCATTAACATTTACGCCTGCGTAACACAAATTCAAAATGTAGCCAAAAGTGCGTGATAGAAAACAGGATTCGAGAGCTTAATTTAGCAGCGCCAGAGGCAAAATTACATGCAATTACAATACTCGTGCGGTCTAATCATTCTGATTCCTAGTCGGTAGATCTGGGCTCCATTCCCCTACTTAGTTACAACAAAAACTTAACGATGACATTCATAGATCTCTAGCTAGGTCTTCAGTAATCGCCGCCTTATTATGGAAAATAAAATATCGAACCTGCATAATAGTGGTTTTAAAATGTCTTGTTGCTAAAAACTATTGCAGTTAAAAGCCCTAAAAACAGCATTACTTGATTTTGAAGACAAGCGTTGTATTTAACCTTTCCAACTGCAACATAGCTGTTCAATTAAAACGCTGTTGTTGAGAACACACGAAAAAAAGAATGCATAAAAACCAACAAAACTTAGGAAATGAAATATTGAACATTGAATGGGCATCAGTGCTATTTCACTTAATACATTGCTCTTACGCTGATTAGGTTTTTATTAATCTTTTATAATTTGATTTCACATCTTAGTCATGCACCTTTTGGTAATTCTCGTTTTCCAAGCCGCCACATGTGTTGATCGCACTCGACAAAAACACGATCCAATCCCTGCATAAAATGGCTAGATAGCAAATTCAATGTTTCAGGCAAGCTAATAAATAAAAATCTTTGCAGTTGCCCGTACAAAGAATAATTGGTATCCTAAACTATTCAGAAACTGTGCTAGTACTGCACACCAAACGATAACCTTTCCAAATAAAAACTAACGTTTTGAAATGGTATTAAGAACCAAGTAAAAATTCACGTCATTTTTTCAGAGAGATTACCCACTCAAGCACATATAGGTTAAGCCAGTGATTCTCAAAGTGGGTTCCACAAAGCAAGGTCGGGGTTCCTTAAAGCTACATTCGTAAAGAATTCCGCAGTGAATTCCGAACACAGCTGCCAATCTTGCGAATATATCCCAAGATTGCATGGCGGCAGTCGATCCTTCCCCCAAAAAACGAAAAAGATCTTTATGACGTCATCTTGTCAAATAAAACATTTCTTTTATTGTAATAAGTATTATTTTATATTAGGGTTCCGTTATACTACTATCTTGTAAAAGGGTTCCATTGCAAAAAAATTTTGAGAACCACCAGGTAAGGATCACTTATGCGCACCATAGAGCAGTGCAAAGAATAAAACAATTACGGTGAGAATTAAACTCACAGCCTCCTGGTTACCAATCAAATGCCGACAATCTAAAGGCTGTTGGCCTAAATAATCAAATGCCGACAATCTGAAGACTGTTGGCCTAAATTGCATCGACATTACTTCCACCTTTTTGCACTGCTTACCAGCAAGTACAAGTGACTCTGAGAGGGAAAATTGTGAATGAAGTAAAATATAAGCCTTCATATAAGGGTGCCTTACGTTACAGCACATAAGCATTCTTCTCACTATAAAAACAAGCTTGAATCTGTTGGTAAATCAATCAGTTGCCTCCGAAGCGAGGCTAAACAAATTTGTTCTAATGAATAACCAACAACTTGTAGTTTAGTGACAAGAAAATAAAACTATACAAGTGAAATCGCAAACCTGTTTCCGCACGAACTTGTCATCTGATCTTCCGTGAGATTTCATAAAGTTTTTATCGCGGTATGTGGACAAGAAGTTTAACTGAAAAAAAACGGCATTTGTAAATCAGCAAACTACCCAACGGTGTTAAGCAGCCTCGAAAACCAGAAAGCAAACTATGCACACGGAATCAGCCAGTAGTCAAAAGAAATCAACCAATGAACACTTGCAAGCTCAGCAACAGTAAGCTTGGGCAAGTTTTGTAATCATATCGAGCTGAAGGTAGGCTAACAGCAAATCCAGCTGCTGTTTTTTGTCAGATTAAAAGAGAAAATACTTTAACGTTCGCTAAAGCGTTTGATAGGTATAGCTCCAAATATCTAGATGATTACATCGTAAGTTCATATCGCAACTGGAACAAGTTTAGCAGATAAAATCATACACTATTAAATATTAAAGTTCACTTGAATGGCGTAAAGCACAAGCAGCTTTTAAGCCTCACCCGCAAAACAAACGGTAAGAGTACACCGAAACCGCTTCCAACAATAAGCTGTTTCAATATCGGACGTTTAAAAATGTTTGTTTAGATTAGATGAAAGGTTTTTTTAACAAAATACAGCGATTTTGATTCACTAACGTATTGAAATAACGATAGCATCTCCGTATATGCGACAGAGTTAATTTTTTAATCCTCACACAATAGCGCCACTTTTCGTATGCCAACGTAAAATATAAATATTGCCAAGTTTAGAAAAGCTATGCGACTATTTAACTGAACAAATCAATCAACTATGAATATTTCCTGGCAACAAAAATACTGAGATGTGGTTACAAAGGAATCCTACACGACAACACAGCTCAAAGCAAAAGTCCAATAGATTGAGCATCAAAGCTTGCAGCTTTGAGCTAAACGGCACCAGCGTTGGCATTAAAACTCACGCTTCGGGTTTAAACTAGGGTTTGCACCGAACGCAACGTCACGTAGGACTGACAACCGACTTCAGGTAGGGCTGACAACAGACTTCCGTAAGATCACTTTGCAACTTCTGTAACTTCCCGTTCAATTCGTGCCGGATGAATTGAATTTCACGTCATCAACGCGATCAGGTGCAAGCTCATGATCTTCAGGCGGGGAGTTGAAGATCCGCTCCATTTCTGCTCAGCCAACGTTAACAGCGTGGGATCAAGACACAGCACGATCATTTTATTTCTACAGCCTAGGTGCAGCGCTTGTAGGCACAAACGCACTATGCAGGCACTACTGGCAGTCCTGCGGAAGGTCTACTCTCCACACAAGTTGTACTATGAACAAGCTTAAAGTTTTCCTAATTACGTGAGGGTTGAAAGGAAAGTGATTCATGGAGAACCGAGATCTAATCCTCGATCATGATCATAGTTATTAATTGGGGTCACTTAGCATGGAGCAGTGCGATAGGCTAATAACGATTCTGGTGGGATTCGAACCAAAACCTCCTTATTACCGGTCACATGCACTACCATTTCAGCTACAAAATACAAAGCCCTCCCACTGCTATAACACTGTCAACAGCCAATTTACTTTGAAAACAAGTGAGGTCGATCTTGGCTAATTTCGGGTGGCAAAGCACGAACATCGGCATAAAGTTGTTGATCAGCTCTAGTTTTCGAGATATGGCAACACGCCAAAAGGTGTTTTATACGCACCGTCGAGAAAAATAGTTTGCGTGTTTTTAATGTCAGCCCTTCGACAGCGCTGTATTGCTGATACTTCTTGTATGAAGGAAATTGTATCACCCTCTAATTCGCTTGGAGCTAGCTAAATTCTTTGCCTTCGTATATTCTTTGTTTTCAGTCAAAGCTAGAGGTTAGGGTTACGCAGCGTCCCTTCTATTTTTTGGCGTAAATCGTGTTTAAGTTGAATTGCTTGCTTTGGCTTGGTTTTTTGTTTAAACTTCATAGTTTCTACTGTCCATATTTACAGACGTCTCGAAACTGCATAAATAAAGCGGACAACTTCGGCTACATTTGTGGTGAAACAACTTTTTCTTCGCAACAGTGCAGTATAACAGCTGCAGTCAGGAAGGCATACCACTTGCATTTTGGATGCAAAGTTGGCGATCAGAATAAGAGTTGGGCCCCTCGTATATGTTGTAACGTCTGTGCTACAAATCTTCAGCTATGGCTGAACGGTAAAAAAGTGTATGCCCCTTTGCTGTGCCAATGATTTAAAAAAAAACCGACTGACCATATTAACAATTGCTATTTTTGCATGACCCCACCAGCTACTAAAGTTTTGTCACGAAAGAAGAGTGTTTTAATGAAGAGTAAAGAAGAGTACACAGTATCCTAATACTCCAACAGCAACTGGTCCGGCACCATATGGAGAACTACTTCCCGTGCTTGAGGTACCTCAACGATCTATATTTGATTCAGAGGATGATGAAAATGTAAGTTTTGCAAGTAGTGACGGATTGTCAATGTCGCAAGAACAAGATGTTGCACCGTGTGTTTCCCAGGAAGCACACCTTATTGCTCAAAATGAACTGCAGGACCTTATCCAGGACTACAAACTACTCAAAATTAACGCAGAATTGTTGCGTTCTGGACTTCAGCAATGGAATCTTTAGGTAGATGATATAAGGTTATCCAAATACCGAGACCGCCATGAAAAGTGAGAATTATTCTATTTTATGAAAGGTGATTTCGTAGCGTGCAGCAACGTAAATGAATCAACGGCAGCCCTCAATATTAGTTATGATCAATCTGAATGGAGGCTGCTGATAGATTCATCTACGACGAGTCTTATGGCCATTTTTCTGCGCAATGGAAATACCTTGCCATTAGTTCCGGTGGGTCATGCAGGAGACATACAACATAACGCAGCCTCTAAGGTGCATAAACTACGACCAATATCAGCGGCAGATGTGTAATGACCTAAAGATAGGCTATAGGCAGTATTCCCTCTGGGATTTTAGCAAGTGCGTAACCGCCGGCGCAAGTGAGAAATTGCTATCAAATGCACAAAAACCGCCGGATAAACTTTGGTGGACCTTGCTGAACAAACCGCTACACCAACCGACGTAACGTATTTTAAAGTAAGTAAAAAAGATGGTTTTGATAGCCTATTGCTGCTCAGTGTATACGCTAAGCTAAAAACATGTGTTGTTGTTGCGATTACCCCTCCTCTTCCTGTTGTTGTTTACCTGACCCCTTCCGAGGAATGGAGGTATGACGGAAGACCATGGAACCCCAGAAGCCGGGAAACTCTCCAGGGCCTGGACCAGTGGTTGTAGAGAGACAGAGAGTCGCCGAAGAGTGAGCGGCGCAAAGAGTCCATAGCTGGACAGTGCAGAATGACATGGGAGGTGTCCTGGGACGAGTGTCCACAGGCACTGCATGATGGATTCTCGATTCTGCCAATTCTAGAGAGATAAGAGCGTAACAGAAGGCTGTGTTCATTGCAGCAAAGACACAGTAAGCATGACGAGAGAGCACAAGTTCCTTGGTGGAAATCGAGGGAACCTGCATGTCGAAGAATTTCGATGAGGCAGTACGCCTCCAGTCCGAGAAAAGAGAAGAGTGGATACGAGAGATAAGAGAAAAATTACAAGCGATTGCGGAGGGTGCAAGTAGCGCTGCTCGTCTAGCCAGCTCATCAGCCGTGTTGTTCTCCGGGGAAGAATAAGTGTCCACAGACCCATTGTAGACTGATAGATCAGGAGGAGAGAAGACAGTTCCTGCCAGATCTGCCGCAGAGTTTCAGGTAAAAGGAAATTCGGAGGAGAGGACAGAACGAGAGTCAGATAGGAGTAAAAGAGAAGAGAAGTGGCAGGCTTGTTGGTGCTTCCACGACCAGCAAAGAGCGTGCAGAATGGTGCAGGCTTCAGTGGAAAAACTTGAACATACTGGGCCTGCTGAAAAGAAAAGAGTGGCATCAGTGCCACAGAAAGAGCAGTTGGCAAGTATGCCAGAGCCGCCTTTGCCAAGAGAAGCAACAGAACCGTCAGTCCAGAGTACCAGATCATGAACGGGGAGAGAGTCAAGGTGGGCCAGAGCTGCAGGAGGTAGAAGGAGGTATGAGTGCGTGAGTGGATGCAAAAGCTCTCCACGAAGACCTGCAGAGTCTTGGTTTCATTCCTAGTCTGGCCAAACCTGAAATAGAAAAGGAGATTGGGAGACGAAGAGCCAGTTCATAAAATGACAGAGTGAAATGAGTCAGGGTGACTTGTAGGGAAGGTAGAGAAGCCTCGGAGAGAAAAAGTGGGATATGGGGAGGACAAGAGGCAGCCGGTGATGGCACGACTGGCTGCTCGGTGGAGGTGTTCCAATTTGGTGATATTGGTAATGCTTAGGAAAGGAAACCATTCGGGTGAAGCATATGTAAGAAGCCGAAGAAAAGCTTTATACAGAACAGAGAGGGACTCCTTAAAGGGGCTTCATGACAAAGCAGAGATACAACGTAAGGCCTTGAGACGTGGAAAAAATTTGGCCTTCAGCAAAGATACATGCTTAGAAAAGGAAAGAGTGCGGTCGAAGGTGACCCCAAGAAAAGTTGGGGTGGGATTGAAACAAAGGCAGGAGCCGAGTAGGAGGAGGTTGGGTTGGAGGTTAGCTTGGTGGGAATCCACTGAGAAGAAGGAGACCTCACATTTGCTCAGATTGAGAGGAAGACACCAGTACTGAGACCAGTGCTCCAATCGAAACAGAGCTCTTTGTGTGGCCTCCAGCGCAGTGGGGACCGAGGGGGAGGAGGACCAAATGGCCAGATCGTCAGCGTAAAGAGAGCAGTTGATGGAAGAAGACAGAGAGGCTGGAAGATGATTGATGGAGGAGAGAAAAGTACAGGGCCAAGAACGGATCCTTGCAGAACACCTCGACGGACTCAAAAGCAACGACTTTTGTGATTTTGATAAATCACGCAAGAGCCCATTAGAAAGGAAAGATTGAGTCAAACGAGCAAAGCAAGGAGGGAGGCCAGCCCAAATCAGCTTGTGGAAAAGGGCGGGATGCCAGACAGCAGTCCCGTAGCACTCCAACTTCGGGCCCCCCCCAAAGTAAGCGCAAGAGCCCCTGCGCACAGGTCATATCACTTTAGAGGTGTAAAATTGAAAAGCTGCATTAAGAAAATACACCACAATTTGTACAGAAGTAAACAGGCTAATGTCAGAATAAAGCATGCCGATACCGAAGGTGCAAGTCATAAAAAATTCGGCACCGATGCCAGAGTTCAGTAGGACATTTATGCAGACACTGCGAAACGAAAGCAATGACACTGAAAAACATGAAAAAGTTATAAAAACACAGTATCATTTAAATAGTCTGGATCGAACCTTTTTGTTCGCAAATGCTCTTATGACATTGTCATAATCAAGAGATCGGGCGCAGTCATTTTCGATTGACAACATGGCTAATGAAGATAGTCTACTGTCTGTCATAGACGTTCTATTAAAAGTTTTGATCAGTTTCAATTTGCTGAAGCTTCTTTCAGCGCTGGCAACAGTCACGGGGCAAGTTAGTAAGATTCGAAGTGCGATGTACACATTCGGATACAATTCAAATAAATGAGTCTTTAGAAGATAGTTCAGAAAGTCTTGAGCCGTATTGAGATTGCGTTTTTTTTGTAAAATTAAAACAAACCGCTGTAGCTCAGCGCTCATTTCATCAGAATCAATGTCACCGAACTTTTTTTGGAACTCTTTACAGCAAGTAAGAAGAGCATTTTCTTGCTGCACAAGCAAAAGTTTGTCTCGTGTGTACAAAAACGAAAAGGCGGAAGAAACCTCACGTAACAAATTAAAGCGCTCCTTTATTGACATAATAGCCTGGTCTACTAATGGATAGAAAAAGTTGCTTTTAAATTTCAGTTCAGGAGTAGCTCGTTGTTCCTCTTCACCTTGGTAATCAAACAATCTTCTTTTCTTTCCACTTCTTGACGGAGGAAAAGAAGGATCAATATCCAATTCCTGTGCTATTTCAACAGCAGATGTTGCGGCACTGTCATAACCCGTTGTGCGATAGTTTTGCAAAAACTTTTCAGTTGCCTGGATTTCCGTTTCCATTGTATGAAGGGAGACTCCATACGATTGAAGAACCTTGCTTGCTTTATTGGCTTGGAATAGGATATCATACCAAATAAACACCGACAAAAGAAAACTCCATTTTGATAAATGAGCTATCAACGATTTTGTTTCTGAGGCAGCTCTTCCATCTTTTCTTTCTATGGAAATGGCTTCCAAGTCTTTCAGTGCCAGCAGCACCTCTTTTAAATTGTATCGAAGAGGTTTGATGCATTTAATTCTGCTTTCCCAACGAGTATCAGATTGTGACTTTATGGACAGCTCCACATGTTTCTTCAAAATTTCCCAACGCTGAGCAGAGGAAGAAAACAGCACATACAACCTTGTAAGTACTCCAAAAAATGTCAATGCTTCCGTCGATGAATTAGCACTGTCAACAACAACTAAGTTAAGGGTATGGTTTGCACAGGCACGTAAACAGCTTTGGGATTGATGTCTAGCATTCTTGCTTGGACCCCAGAATGTTTTCCTTTCATGTTAGCACCATTATCATATGACTGACCTCGACAATCAGACAATTCGAGTTGCAGTTCGGTCGCTTTTTCTAAGAAAGCGTCCAACAAGCCTTTCCCAGTACTGTCACTTATTCTCAAGTAGCCAAAAAATGTTTCTTTAACAACAGCAGCTTCTTCATTACATAGTACATAACGGAGAATGACAGACATTTGTTCATGATGTGACATATCTGGAGTGCAGTCCAAAATTATAGAAAAATATTTTGCCAATTTCAATTGCTGTAAATTTTCTTTTTCAACTTCTGTCGCTAGCAATTCAATTAGTTCATTTTGTATGGTAGGACTCAAATAGTGATCTTTAGTGTTTTTATTCTTGATTCTGTCTTGAAGCTCTTTTAGGATCGGATCTCTTCTTGCCAAAAGCTCAAATATACCCAGAAAATTTTCATTGTGAGGAGATCCTAAGACTTCTTCAGATCCTCTAAAAGCAAGATTCCTTTCCGATAGAAACAAGGCAATGTCGATAAGTCTCTCTAAAACATTTCTCCAAAAACGTCTTTCATTGAAAAAATATTCATCTCGCGTTTGTCGATAGTGGATGAATTTCTTATCCCTTCAGCTAGCAACATCCATTGACTGCAGCATTCTTGGTGGGAAATGCCGTTTTCATGGTCTTTCAGTTTTTTCGAAAAACCCTCTCATGTATTTATACCACTACAAAAGGGGCTTAGTGTTTTTCCAAAAGCTTACAACAAAAGCAAAAAACTTGATCTGATTTCCCAGAATAAACTAGCCACGACCGTGAAACACTTTCACCATTAGGTAACACACGTTTATAATGGTTGGAGGAAAAACGTCGCCTTGGAGTTGTGCTATTATATGGAAAATTCATTATTAGTTGATGTGGTCCACGCTTTACTATATCACATCGTTGAGCATCAGAAATACTTTCAGGCCATTTACATGGGTCATCAGGGATAGGGGTAAATTGAGATTCAGTTATTTTTGATATTGAAGGTTGCGTATTGGCAGGTAAATCACAACTTACATTTTCTGGAAATTCACAATCACTTTGATGCTGATTGTCATAGTCTTCTTTTTCTTGTACACTATAGTTTTCTTCATCCCTCTCGGTACTAGTGCCAGGTCTACTCTGCTCAGTAATCTTGAAAAAATCTGTCATCTTGGGCAATTTCGCTACAGCATCTCGAGCAGTGGCTGCTTCTTTTCTCTTTTGAGCACCACTTTTTGAACGTTTCATTCTATACAATGTCAATAAAATACTTTATCTGCACTCTGCAGTGTATATATATTGTCCCGGTATTTATAGCCAAACAGAATTCCAGACCATTCTATGATTGTTGCGTAACAACGGCATTGTTACGTCAATCGAATATTCAAGATTCTACCAGAAAATCAATCGAAATATTCTAGATTCTGCGAGATAAAATGACGTAACATTCACTTATGATGTCACAAGCCAATTTCTTCCTACAGTTTAAATCGGTTGTAAACAAGTCTGCTGAACTGAAAATAGTCACGTAGCCAAAAAGCAATTTCAGACTAACTTGGGCCCCCAAAGTTGGCCTGGGCCCCCCCCAATTGGGGGGTTTGGGGGGCGGCTGCTACGTCTCTGCCAGACAGAGTCAAAAGCTTTAGAGAAATCGATAGTAGACATGATTGTTCAAGAGCCTGGCCTGGGTTTGTTAAACTCATCCTAAATGGACTAAAAAGGAACAGAATTTGATCTAGTGTAGACCGTCCAGTGCAGAAACCAGCCAGGCGGGGAGAAAGAATGGAATTAGATTCCAGAAAGAAGAGTAAACGAGATAAAATGATGCGTTCAAACAGCTTTGATACACAGGAGGTGAGAGAGAGATAGGCTGGAAGGAAGCAGGAGAGTCGAGAGGCTTTCCCAACTTGTGGATGGGAATAATGGAAGATGTCTTCCTTTCCTTCCATCTTCCAGATGGAAGGAAAGGAATGCAAAGACCAGGAAAGATTGAAGATGTAAAGAAGAAAATCCATGCCAGCGCAAGGAAGGTGCTTTAGCATGGGATAGGCAACTTTGTCTGGGCCAGTGGCAGTGGAGGGGGAAAGGTTGGAGGCAGCCGCAAAAAGTCCAGTCGGAGAGAAAGGAGAGCAGAAGGACGAGTGAGACTCCACCAGGCATGTGGCACGGCAGATCTCAGAGAGGTAGCCTCTGATTCTGCTATGCAGGGCCTTTGGCTGAGAAACGGAAAAGTGAGATCGCAGGTAAGCGGCATAGACAGAAGCCAATTGCTTCAGATAAAACAATTCCTCAACAATTTAAGCTTTATTGACGATGCAACAAGCGATTAACCATCTAAGCGTTTTTAAGCATTGTGTTTTTCCTGATCGCTTCAAAAAAAGGCTGCAAAGCAAGTGATGTTCTAATGCTGTCTAAAACCAATTTAGTGCAAACAGTAGCAGCTGTTAAAATGCAATGACATATCACAGCACTTACAAACCAGCTTAAATTTATTTTTTGATAATGCAATGACAAGTACGAAAATTACAAGTAAACTGTAAGTGGCTTTGATTTTAGAATGCCTTTGCAATACAGCAATGTTTCACACCTGAATGCTCTTAACCCCAATAACATTTTTAACACTCGTAGCAAAAAGGTACAATATACTAGCTTTAATGTTTAATTTCTCAAGATTAGGAAGAAATTATCCTCTTCTTTAGCACAATAAGCTGGTCAGTGGGTTATTCACTTACGCCGTAACAAGCTTACCTTTATTTCCCTACATACATCCATCATTTCGGCGTCGTTTCACAACATTAAATTTAGGCCCCAATGCACCTAGTCAATTAAATGCAAGAAAGCTTGTGAAATTATTTGCTAATCTTAATTTATTAGTAGGGAGGTCAGCAGGCCTATTTTGAGCATGATTTATAAAATCCAACGCTTGAGGAGAAATCAATTCAGTGAACACCATTGTGAAATCATATTCACCAAATGTACCATCGTACCTATGACGGAAAATTTTGCCTAGAAATAGGCCAATGGGGGATGAGATGCAACGCATTTGGAGAACGTATAGCTCGTTTTATTCTATTCCGGGATCACTGCACATACATGCAGCCAAGGAACTAGGTATTGCAAACATCATTACGAGGGAGTTGCATCAAGTAGTGAAATAGAGTCCCACCAAATCACTTATTTCTGTAATTGTAAAATAAAAACCATTACAACCCCCGTGTCTAACTTTGACTTGTAACCCTATAAATATTGGAAGGAACAGACAGAATTTGAGAAATGATAGTTGGTTGAGTAAGACCAGTATTAATTTACAGTATCATGATTGAGATTAGGGGCATAGGCGTGACGCCTAATTTATACCATCGTTTTACTACTAGTCATAGAACTTGTTATTTGGGTGAAGCCGAACCTGAATTTATATTTACAACCCAACATAATTGGCTGGAATCTTTGCCGGCTGCGTGATCAATTGCTGTGTTCCAGGTTAGAACATTCAACTACCAAAAGCCTTGGGTCACAAACCAGAGTAGCTGGTACAGTGGGTGGTTTCGAATCACACCCAAAATGAGTTTTTCACTGATACTGCTGTCTCATACCGGTGACGTGTTAACTGGATTCGCACGAGGCTAACATAATAATCGAGGGTTAGATCTCGGTCCGCGATGGATCGCTTTCTAGTTAACCCTTAATGAACATAATCTTGAAGTTAGTGTTCCGAAATCCCTGACAATAGCTTGATCTCGCAAATTTTCATGCGATCCGCGGAATTACCCAAGACAAGCCGATGCTAGCACTAAAGTCAAATATAAGCTATAACACAGCAATAAAATCAAATAGTTCCACAAACACTTGAAAACATGACTAAAAAACATGGGATTGATTGCACAGCAGCCTTTCAAAAATTCTCGGAGAATTTACAGTGGTACAGTGGCTAAATTCCAAACAGGAAAAGCCTATCTTATTATCTATTGAAAAGGTTTATATGTGCATTCTGCTGCCCTTTTGAGCTATACTATTTGAACAGACATACTTCCGTTAAATTTTGACAAACAACCAAGTTTTCTCACGCCCAAAGAGGGATTATAACCACTCGCCGCAGCAAAGTGATAACGCCATTTTTACATATGTAACTGTAAATATAGAAGACTGCTCGAGAAATTATGTAAATTATTTTTTGTATTTACTTGAATACGAAAACGTGTTGTGAATAACTTTCAAGCAGTGTTTGATTGTTGAAAACCATGTAATGAAACGAAAATCGCTTTTGTTTTCGTATTTTGCACGTCCCTTATTGCAGTGCTTTAACATTTAACGGAGATCAGGAATAGTTTCAACAAATCAAGTTCATGTTGTCTTACATAGCAAGGTCACGAATGTTTCTAACATTAGAAACCGAGATTGAAAAATGCTTTAACCTCGGTTTTTTAAGGTGTTATTGCATAAAAACGTGACAAGCAAAA
Source organism: Trididemnum clinides (assembly GCA_963675345.1). Taxonomy (NCBI): domain Eukaryota; kingdom Metazoa; phylum Chordata; class Ascidiacea; order Aplousobranchia; family Didemnidae; genus Trididemnum; species Trididemnum clinides. The sequence goes on from OY776301.1 coordinate 9,822,601, forward strand.
CGTAACTTTCTTCAAACCTCACTGCTTTACATTACGCTAATGAACCGAAAACCTGAAAGCACTCAAAACAAGCACTTACATCGCCCATAAACCCCACAGCAATTAGCAAACTAAACGAAGCCTTTAACGCAGAATAACATTAATAGTTCAACAACGATAAGACTTATGAATTCGCTCCGTGATAAAACAACTGTTCATTTGAAGCCACCTAACCACTATTCCAAAGCGTTTTTATGTAGGAAAGCTTAGCAAATTTGAACTCTTCAAACTAACCTTTAAGGATTTCACACGCTTAGAAAGACCTGCCTAACTAAAAACAGTAATAAGGCCACAACAACCACATATTTTTTTGCAAGTATGATGTCGATATTATTACTTATACTCCGGGCTACCTCCTGCCTTGACCTAAAAATAAGTACGATGTGAAAAAACAATCTTTTCGCCGTAATTTTAGGGTGACGACCATTTTTTGGAAGGCCCACATTTCAAAATTTTAACTTGACAAATTTTTAATCCAAGTTTAAGGGGAAGACTTTTTCTTGGAGGCCCACACCTAGAGCAATAAAAATCGATTTCCAAGACAAACCAAGCACACAACTCGAAAATAAGTGCGTTTCTTAGAAATAGCACATCTATATTTTCTTAGATGGTGTTCTGCAAAATAGGCGCAAAACGGAAGCCCTGAGAACATTTCTAAACATGGTTTCGCTTGAACTGTAACATTTTTTTCAACGCATCTAGCTGGCCGTAACAAAGGTTTTTGCGGGCCATATGTTGTATAGGCCTGACTCAGAGAGGCGAACGCAATAGCACACAAAACATCTTGCTGCAGAACTATGACAGCAGTATTGTTATGACTTATCATTTCCAAACTAGGCAAAGGCGATATCAAAGCCACTTTTGCAAAATTTACTGATTCGGCGCATTCTACTCTAAGCTTGCTTTCCCAAGGCAGCTTATTTTAGGATGACTAAAAACGAAATAAAACGGGTGGCAAAGCAATCCAACAAATAGTTATGTATTGGTTCTGCGCTTTCTGAAGTTGCCGAGAAAGCGAATTTTTTAACTAAATTAAAACTATTTTCAGGAAACAGAAATCAAATGGCTTTTCCTATTTAAAATTTTTTAATTTTCGCTCTTTTCACCGAAAACTTCAAAACGTGTGGAAACCAAACATGACTGGTTTTTTGACCCCGATTAAAGTCGCCCTTCATAGCGTTGCTCAGTTTTTTCATTACCACATATAATAATCAATCATTCCTTCTTCATATGCACTTTATGTTGCTTTTGACAAGGTAGAAGTTTAATCCTTCACTTAAGTTATCGGGCATGCGCAGATTAGATACTGCATAAAAGATCCATTTATCACATACGCACCAATTTTTCTTCGCTTTCAATTGGAAAATCTAATCCACTGAGATTAATAAAAAAGTCCCAATTTCTCCATAACGACAGCGCGTCTTTCATTGCTCTAAGGAGCGTCTGCAATAAGCTGGCTCCTCCCCATATCGTGGCCATCCTCCAAGGAGCGACTTTGATGTTAGCATATTGACGTGTAGCCTTTGTAATTTCTCTAAAAAACGCACAGCTATCACATAGCTGTAAAAACAAAAGTACAAGATGCATCGCTTAAACATCAGCAGGTAATAAAAGCTTGCAGTTAAAACTCGCACTTTTTTTATATTTACAGTTGTAATTCGGGATGAGCCAAAAAAAATTGCCCCATTCGCTCAGTAGAGAAAACCCAACAACATTGGATGGTGGGTTCCAGTATTCCCGTTGTCTTGGGGGTTGGGTCAAGCTACTACTGACATTAACAGATCAAGACGTTTATTCGTCAAATGCATTCGGTGGCGCTGAAAGTATGGGGGCAGGGAGAGTTTTAGCCCCTCCTGAAATTATTTCGACCCCTTCGCCACCCCTACATTTTTTAACTTTATTGTTCTTTTGCTTTCTCGCAAAATTTAAATCTAGAGGCCAATTACTGCTGTATTTGAATTTCAGTTACTGAAATCGCTCGATTAGTTTTGACTGTATGGTGCATTTCGATCGAATGTATTATAGTTGTTTTAGAGCAGTTTTGAAAAATTATAAAATGTACTCACAAGTGACTAGAAGCGGTTTTACTTCCCATAGATTGAGACTCATTTTTCACTATTTTACAAATTCCTGTTTGCAGCAAAATTCAACGTCGCAGTTATCGTTTCACTATCACAATGATCTATTGTAGGCTTCCAAAACGGCTTTGCTACGTTATCAAGAGTTGGTTCAGACATAATAATAGACCGTTTAGTTGGATTTACTTGACCTGAACTTACGCAAATCAGTTTTTAATACAAAGCGCTTTGGCTGTCAGTATTCTTCCGAGTTTGATAAAGAAATTTCAAGGCAATGATATGAACAGGTTTGTTGTAAGAAAAAGTGCGACAGCTAGCTCAGGCCTAACAGAAACTACCAGTAATACTATTGCTGATACAAGTTACGCTAAGGCTGATCCCGTAAAGAAACGTTCATACGTAAACAGGCTGTTGTAGCTTGCAATGTTTTTGCATTGAAGACTACAGAAAGCACATATACATTGGTGTTGGTAGCTTGTTCATCCACTTCGAGTAGCTGCTGCAATGTCGCGAAATTAGTAATGCCTAAGCAGCACAACAGAAGTTTCCAACAAGCTTAGCGCAAAAAGTGGGAATGGGCTAATTACGTCAAAGAAAAAAATAGCGTTGCGTGCAAGGTGTGCACCATGGCATTGCGTTCCTGGCTTGTTCATGGCGTAGGTCGAACTGTCGATAGTAGTCCGTTTGTTGCGGAAGGTTTTTTCAACTGGAAAAAAGCAATGGAACGATTTTCTAAACATGAACATTTCCATCTTCGTTCAGAGTAAATATGTGGCTTAAGTAGTCCTACAAACACTCCAACACCATGCTATCTGAGGCAGCAACACAGCAACAAGCTGTTGCTAGGTCGGTGTCGGGATTGGTATTCCGTTCCATTAAATATTTAGGAAAACAAGGAATTTCCATTAAAAGAAGTTGTCGTCGCGATGGCAATCTATGGCAATTAATGTTGAAGGGCACAATCGTTACCCAAAGCCAGAGAATGGCTGCTCCGACGAAATAATTGGACGTCCGATGCAATACAAAACGAAATGTCAATTTTTCAAAGCGTTAGACTTAATAGAAAGTGAACTAAATAGCCGGTTTGACAGACCGGGCATGATAGAGGCCGCTGCTAGAAAGGATATTCTAGTTAATTTTGCCAACTGCAAGTTCTCGAGTGAAGATATGAGCAAGTGCAGCTTCCTTTTGACATTGAAAAATCCCGTCTTACGATCGCGCTGGCGTTATTGGGTGATTTAACAACGAGGAACGATCCTTTCCCTTCTGTGCCAAAAGTTGCCAAATTTGTATCGGTACCGAGTGGAGCACGATGGTATGGGCATATTTTGACAAAGGATAATGATGATATTTTGAGAAGAACGTTGGATTTTGAAGTGGCGGAAAGAAGAGGGCGTGGGCGACCGAATATGACGTGAAAGAGCATATCGATCAAATTGGACTGAAAAAGGAAGATGCCATTAACAAAACGAAGTGGCGTGATGCTGTTTACAAACTTTCAAGAGACAGGAGGTGAATGCGGCCACCTGCGTTAACGCAGACAAAACCGGATTTTAAAAAGTGGATCTCTCTCTCTCTCAGAAAGCTCAAACTAAAAGCTTATTTTAGGAGCAAGAAAAATTTATTGGGCTCTGTTTGTGCTTGCTCTTGCCAGCACCGACCTCGGAAAGATCACAGTCAGCGCTTAAAAGATTGAAAACGAGGCTAAAAAATATGACACAAAGATCGACGTTATTGGCTTTGATGCATGTACTTTCAACTATCTTGGACAGAATTGACATACCTGCTCAAATACAAAAATTTATCAACACCACTCCAGAAAGAAAAGGTACTTTTGGTGTTTTGTAGGAGCGCTAAAAGTGGTGTGCTGACATGTCACACGAGATAGAACACTGTTTACGTATACAACCTATGCATTGTAGTTTTGGTGGTAGAAATACCTATTAAATGTAGTCTGTTCTTTAGTGTTTTTCGAATTCGGAGTATTTGCAACTTTCAATGTGTTTGCTTAACTTTCTGTCGAGTAAAAACGAGAGACATTATGTTGTGCTACCGCCCAGTCGACATTGTGTGTTTACAGCGCTTACTACTCGTGGTCGAATAACACCAGAACTTTAACTTGAAGCTATTCAGTTTCACCATGGTTACCCGCTTTTTTCTTGTAGCCATTTTATTTTTACAAAATATGCCAGCTTGAAGCTTTCTGCCTCGTGAATAGTAAGCGTTTCCAAATAATCTTTGTCACCACGCTGTTTTTTTTGATTTTGCAATAACATTTTTTATGTTTAAGCGTGCTTCTGTAAGCCAAATAAAAGAGCGTTTGTGACTTGATCACACATTATTTCACAAAGTGCCTTCGCTTTTGGTCGATCTAGCAAAAGTGAAATCTCAGCTAAAATACCGTAAAAAAGCTATAATATATTTGGGGCTCCCTGATCAAAAGTCATTCTCGCCTATCTGAATACATTTACAAAATTTACGTTTCGTTTTCCTCAGTAACCGCGGAGCATTATCAGTATATGGTTTGTGCATTATCAGAATATGCATTACATAGAATGATGAATTATATGCATTATATAGATGATGCATATGCTATAGAATATGCTTCATCAGAATGCGGTTTAAAGATAACACGATAGACGCACAATGCTATCTTGTTACTACTGATTTTTGAAATTTCTTATGATACAAGTTTGCAGGTTATTTATGACGTCAACCACCTATCTCAATCATGCTGAAACCGTGAATGCTACAATATTGCGCAATGCATTTTGTTTGTGCTGTCGGACTAGTCTAAAAGCTACGGTTTTCAATTGCTCTCATCTTGCTTTGTAGGAAGACAAACCAGTGGAATTACATCTACGCCAGCGCTCATCGAGGATTGAATAATGCTCGCACCGACTCGACCGGTAATGAAAAAAACCGTAATTTTTGGCCTTGCAGTAGAACATGGCACATAATAGTTTTAGCATCTTGTTTGTAGTATGCTTGCCCCTCCTCTTCCTTGGGATAAAGAAACGAGATAAAATTATTGATCTTGGTGTTATATCACAAACCCAATCAAGCAAGTCGGGAACACACCTATCCGGTCTTTTTGCAAGTGAGCTTATGCTCGATGTGCAGTTTTTCGTGCAGACTGGGCCACCACCACGGGTAAACTGCGAAGCCCCGTCAGCTGTCTGCCACATGAAGATGGAGGTAGCTCAATAAGAGCCTAACCCAAGGACACAACAAGCGAACGTGCCGACTTTTTCTCCAGATTATCCTTTTCGTTTTGAGCGCCTAACAGAGAAGCTGCGAATAGCAAAGCATTTCTTGAAGTCTTTCGATATGACTCAACAAAGGAATTGAATCCAGGTCTACTAATTGCAAAGTGAATGCTTACACTACAACAATACCACGCCAATGCCTACCAAGTTATGGGAAAGAAGAAACCATTTCGAATTATTCATATACACTGGGAACCCCATAACATGGTGAATTGACACCGGTGGATAGCCATTGCCCAACAAGCTCCACATAGATCGTGTAAGAGGGCAAAAACATTACATATTCTAACCTGAGCAAATAATCTGATCTAGCATCGACGTGTATGTAATAGTAGTGACTGCGATGATAAATGACTCGCAATAATCGACGAAGTTGACGAAACGATCTGCCGTGAACAACTAACACAAAGCATATTCGAATTGGAGGCTGAGAGTTGTCTATTCTGGACGGCATTGGGGCTTTGGCGACAAATTTGGAATGAGGACACGATCTAAGAAAATATATCGTACTTCAATAAGGGTGGAGTGAAATTTTTCACATAAGCTATACACTCAAAAATCATAATAATACCGGTATACAACGCAAAAACTTAAAACAAACAAAAAGCAATGAAGCTTGACGTTGGTTATCGCTTTTTTCAGCAATAACTGTTGTCTTCATTCTGTACAACGCTTTATCTCACTTCAGACTGGCAAGAGAGCACAAATAGCCTCTTCAAACTTTGTGTAACCCAAACTTTAAAAGTGATCATAGTACAGAAATCAATCCATGAAAGTGCTGTTGGTAGTCGTCAGGGAGAGCATCCGGAAATTAGAGCTGCGTTACGATAGCAAAGCCTGTTGTTTGAAAGTGAATGTGCGGTGATAGACATACTCTGCATTGCGACTAAGCCTATAAAGACGCGGGAAAACAAGGACGTAAAATTAATTTTTTTCTACTAATGACATGAAAGTTACGTAAGTGCAGTAGGATACATAAAATCAACAACACTATCATTATAAAATGGCTACACAAAATAATTAGTACTTTCTTTCTTTCGTCCATCAAGTCGACATCGACTTCTCGTGACTTTAAGAACGATGTTGATAAAGTTTTGGGGCAGGATATCGCAGTGATTTGCCATTGTTTTCTGCGGGCTATTTCCGAGACGTTTGGGCCACCTGTCTTCCACATAAAGGTGGGGGCGTTCCGTTTAGTGCCTTGCCCAAGGACACAACAAGCTAACTTACCGGCTTGTTCTCCACAACTTTCCCTAAATGCCGAGCGCCAAGCAGAGAACCTGTGGTTACTCTTTTTTAAGTCTTTTGGTATGACTCGACAAGAGAAATGAACCACAGGTCTACCGACTGCAAAGCGGACGCTCTAACCACTACGCCATTGCGCCGGCCATTCATGCCACTCCAACAAAATCAAATTGTAATCAAATCAAAGGCAACCTGACAAAAAGAACTAACAATATTAGTTCTGCATCGGTATAGAAAACATTCCTCTTTTGTAAAGATCCATACCGATATTCAATGAATTACCTAGTCATCGACTCAGGAAATAGATCATTCTCTTGCATCTTGCAAGCAATATCCGAGATTTCTTGTTTGCATTGAACTGACTTTGCCCTTCCAATTGCAGACTGAGCGTCTTTTAGGGTCACCTCGCATCTGTGTCATTATGCAAGAGTTGAAAAAAATAATAGCAACAAAAAGATTTGAATGACCACTTAAGTTTAATTATTATTGTTTTCACAAACACATGCTTTTCTGTAATGCATCTTCAACGCTGCAAAGCCCTAATCAAGACATATCCAACATCCAGCTTGAATTAGGGTTTAATCAGCACGTAACTAAGAGTACGGTAAATGCAGTTAATATAACAATATTGCTTATTTTCATTTGAACATGTAATGCCAGACTCAAAAACAATTTTTCATTAATTAGCCATTTATGTTTTTTGCTAAACCATAAGCAGTCAACACCACTTACACCGGATGGAATCGAAAATTTTCACCAATATCAGAATCTTCAGCCTTACGGTTGATTTGAAATGCGGGAGCGAAGCCAAAATGGCGTCCCTACATGGTAAACAATGAAAGATTTAGCATCAAAGCTTGATGAGTTGTCACTTCATCAGGTGTTAATTAATGCAGAGAGATTCACATAAAAGTTAAGATCCACATGTCGAGAGGCTAGTCTTTATGAAGGAAAATTATTTTCGTTCAGAGCACCCGGCAGCATCAGCAAAAACCAACATCAGACAGACGTAAATTCACGAACCAAATTAGCTCCTTTGAAACTGTGCTTTTTTCATTAATTACCAAATGATTTCAACGATACTAGCTAGCATACATTCATACACAAATTTAAACCTACATTTGCGTTTTTGTCTTCCAAAACATCTTTCTCTCCAAAATGTTTTAAAAATTCTTCTCTAACATGAGGATCTTTTGCATTCAGTCCGTCTCTATGAATATGAGACCGTTCACCTTGAAGCAATTTATTTGCAGCCTTAAAAATCATTTGGATCACTTTTACTGAGAAAAACAGTAACAATCAACAATATTTTAAAGCAGTTTCAAAAAAAAACAAAGGCAAAATGCTTGATCAGTATTCACGAGTGACAACCTATTTTCTCGCTCGTAATTGAGTTACCTCGCTTTGACAGATTGACCCTTATTGTAAGCACAATTACGCAATCAAGTAAGCTTTATAGCATCCAAACTAGAGTAGAGAGAATTACGCAGAGTGACTCAATGCAAAATCGTGCTTGCTAGGAATTCTACCTTTGGAATGCTATAGAGTTTAATGGGAATTTTCCAAGCTTGTTGCAGAGAAAAAATGTATGGTGGTAGCATAACTTAATCTATGAATGAACATACCTACATGAAATTTACTTGTGAGGAGGACTGTTATAGTTTTAAACCACAATATAGTTCAAAAAAAGAGAAAAAATTTCTCCACTAACTTCTTGATTTTTCATCAGTTGTTTTTTTTGTAATAACTTGATTTGCTCTGTTTCTGATGAACTAGGATCAGACTGAAGCGCTCCTAGCATCTTAAAAAAAATTGTTTATTTCAAAGCACTATAAATTAATTCATCAAACAAATGTATTTAGACAAAAGCAGGTACATTTTCTTTTAGTTTTTGATGTATCTGCAGTCTAATGGACTAAAATAGGGACTAAGAGACTGACATTGGTCACAATGATAACTGATAGCTAAAATTTAGTGGCCGTAGGTGCAAGTTCCAAAAATGTTAATGGAACAATGAATTAAAACTAAGTCAAACGATGTAATAGAAAACAACAATTTTATATTTATAAAGGCTATCGACACAGATTAATAAGCAAAATATTAAAAAATAATGATCAATAACGACAACAAGTTAAACTGAGAGTTAGCAAGACTGCAAAGGGCCCTTACAGCCTTCAAGTCAGCAGTCTTCCAAATATGTCATTGCAGGCCACAGTTTGAAGCTAAAGTGTGTTCTTAAAAGCAAGCAACACTTCTGCTAAGACATACTGCAAGATTTGCATGCTCAACATGCAACTCAGTGCATCATGCCATTCCAATAGATCGGTCTAAACTTATTCAACACATTGACTTGTTGCTAAATGAGATTAAAGCGATTTAAATAAATTTACGCTTCATGCTTAGAACCACACTAACCTGTATCAGTAAGATAAATCCTAAGACATAAATCAATATTTTCCATTTCTTGATGTTCCTTTTAAATGAGCGAATAAAACCCATGAATATCAGTCAAACCAAATTATTAAAATCGAAAAGTTTAAAATTTAAATGACTATTTAGTAAAAGCCTATTGCGGACAGTGTGGTACAAAATATGCAGTCATCAAACCATACTAAAGTAATAGAAAGAACTATCTGTAAACATTATAAAACAAATTTTTAATTCATTATCCAACAAAAATTGTGAATAGCATATGCTTTTTATCTTAAACTTTAGACTTACATCTTCCAATTTTTATGAAATATTACTAGCAAAACATTTTTATCTTACAGCAATGCAAGAGGCTAGCAATGCGCTTAGCAAACTGCGCAGTGACACTGACAATAAGTGACAACTGCCACTCATTCACGAGTGAAACGACTTCACAGAGTACTGACAGACCATTCACTACAGTGGACCTAGTATACAGCTACTGCAAAATTACTTGAGACCTACTGTAAATTCTTTTCACACGGGGAGTTTTCACATGGTCTCTTTCCATTAGAAGTTGCATTCTTGCAATAAACCATATATTACTTAATTATTTTGTTGAAATCAATTATGATGTATCAAATGTGAACAATCAGCTATTGTCAAGACAATATTATAAAATTGCTTTAAGGATTTTATTACAATGAAATAGTGATGAGAATTCAGAGTAACAAATTTATTACGAGTTTGAGAGTTTTAGAGAGGGCAAAATAAAAGTTTTTAGTGTGATTGACTATATTTGATTCTCTCTAGATATGCCAGGAAAGTGCACCAGTGATGAAGAGATGGCTCGGATTCTTTAATAAAGGCAGGAAAACGTGCCAATAAAAGTCATATGTGAGTGTAGTGAAAGAGGAAAAGTGACCATCATGAGAATCTTGGCTGCAGCCAAAGAGCTTCCAAGCAACACAGCTCCCAAGCATAAATTTGGTGGTGGGAGAAGAAGAAAACGTCACGATTTACTGACACCATTATAAAATGAGAACTTCAAAAAAATCCTTGTTTAACAGCATTGGATCTGCAGACTCTTTATCCAAATTTGTTGAAAAATGTCACAATTTGCAATGTGCAGCACAGCCTCCAAAAGGACTTGGATTTCCCAAGCTGTAAAAAACCCTTCATACTGAGCGAATGAAAAAACAATGCCTGGCTTGTTGCCAAGATGTATGCATGCCTATTAGACCACTGAAGAGTGGAAAAAATTTTTTTCAGATGAGAGGAATTTTTAAGTTTTTAAGATGGGGTCTACCACAGTCTGCCGTCCAAGGTCATCTCACCATTTTGACCTTTGGTATATGATTCCAACTGCGAAACACCTAGAGTCAGTCATGTTATAGGGAAGTTTTTCTGGTGACAAAGAAAGGGGAGGACTTTACTTTCTTCTAAAAAACAAAAAAATGAATGCTGATCTTTATGTTAAGGTTTTGGAGGAGCATATGCTCAACTTCTTCTGCATTCATGGCTCTGAAGTGTTTATGCACAATAGTGCACCCTGCCACAAGGCCAAAAAGGTGACAAGGTTTCTTGAGCAGCAACAGATCAATGTTCTAGAATGACCAGGGAATGGCCCTGATTTAAATCCCATTGAATATTGTTGGCAGAAAACAAAAAAACTCTGTCAGAAAAGAAAACCCCTAACTTGGATACCCTCAAGGAAGAACTGAAGAAAGTGTGGTTGCCTAAAGATGACACCAAGTTATTTTCAAAATTTAAGGAACTCTATGCCCAAACGTTTACAATTAGTTATTAAAAATGAGGGCAATATGACAAAATATTAAACAGTGTTTATTTTCAATAAATGCCTTTAAAACAAATAAAAGCTTTGTTTTTCTTGGATAATGAGATAGGTCTCAAGTCACTTTGCGGTAGCTGTTGGTCCTGCAAGTGCAACAGTCTAAGCTAGTGTTATTAAAAGCCTCTAACTTCTTATCGGTCACCAACTCTACTGAAGAGACCTGATAGATTGAAACAGTGTCATTATTTGCATCTTGTTTCACATTATTCAACTCACTTGTAAAAGAAAAAGCATGATTTAGCTTGAAACTAATATAAATAAAAATAACTGTGATAAATTGATGAATAAATTGATTCATAGAAAACTGTGAATATGCTGGCAGATGAATCAAGTGTACTAGTATCAAAAGATATTTTGAGCAGTGGCAATAACTTAAATACAACTAAAACTTGTAAATTCCACAGAATTCCACTTGACTAGCCGTAACCCAAATTGCAATCCAAACTTTAGTCCTAACCAATAACTCTGATTTGCTATGCACAATTTCCAGGTTTTAGTGCTATCCAATTCTATGTCACATTTTCTGCAAAATTTTCTCATTTTAGTTTATATTTTTAGAACGTTTTCCCCAAGTTTTTGACAATTGAAAATGTGTTAAAAAATCTTGATCATGAGTGGCAGAGCAAGTAGGCCCAGCTTTTAAATTAAGCTTATTTCTCTAAAAAGATATTACTTTGGCCAAAACATAAAACTTGTAGTAACGTTTGATCACAGGCCTTTCAGAAAACAACAAAGGAAAGTGCACCTGCTGTACTGATAGTTCAGTGCTTATAAACACACACTGTAACATAAAGCTAGGACATGCCCAACTAAAAGTCAGCCCTAAAAAAACCTTTGCAATGATGTCTGAGAAGGTTGCATTTTAAAGAGACTAAAAGATTAGTCAAACAGCCCCAGAACTGATAAAAACAAGACAGAAGAAAATTGGGAAAATCAAATCACAGAAAAAAATATAGAATTGCTGTACTACAAAAATACAAATAACCACCAACAAAATACAGAAATTGCTGAAATATGGGAATCTTTATTGGTGCTATATGGCTGAAAAATGAGCAATTCATTGGATAAAAGTAGATAATGCATCAAGAAACATTTAATGAGTAAGTTAGTTATATGATTAATCATTTGATTTCTACATTTCTGTAATTTTTAAAATTAAGCAGTTCAGTTAGCCTAGTGATATTTTTGCCTTCCAAAATCTGCATTTTCATATTTTGGTGTTAGTCAGTCTTTGCTAACATTTTTTCACATTTGGAAACACTACTTTTACAAAAGCAATCTAACAAAAGCACTTAAAACCTTAAGCAAGTGGCTATTTTGCCATTTTTATTCATGTGTATTTAAATAGGCATATTTGCTAAATTCTGGCAGTGATGCTGTGGTGTAGTGGATTGTGCAGCTGCCTTGAAACACAATAGTTACAGGTTGGAATCTTTGCTGCAGGGCACTAATGCAACAACAAAGTAAACTGCAGTGGGGACAGGTATGTGAAGGCATGGCATAGTGTACAATGGGAGGAACCACTAACGCATAAAACCATGCTTTACTTACTTTTAATAAACTGATTGATGCTTTTGGATACTCAGATACAGCTTAGAGAAAGTTTATTTTGGTTTTTAGACACCAACGCAATAAATACAGTGGCAATAAATATCATTATAGTGTTTGTTGTGTTAGAGCTTATGGTAGATATTTCATTGGCTGAAATATGCTACCAACTGTATAAGCATGAGATATATTTTGTAGTTTAGACGTGATGGTTGTTCTTTGTGAGTTTTCCTTTCATATGTACGGCTTGTAGTCATTACAACCAGGATTTTGAAATTCAATTACCCATGCTTTTATAAGGCAGTGGCTATTTTGCCGTCGACGGCAATTTACCCTCAGAGACTATTTTGCCGTGAGTTGTTTGTGATTGGTCAATCTTAATGACGTACTAAACATGTGACTTTTGGTCGTCTCTGATTGGTCAATTTTAAAAACCAAAACAAAAATTTTGCACCCCCAGGTCTCTATCCCCCACCCTGCACACTCCCTTGCAGTGTACACTGCCCCGTACATTTACATACCGGGCCTGCCCCTTCAGTGTACACTGCCTTTTTTTTAAAGCCCTGGCCAGCTGAGATTCGAACCCGATACCTTGCTATCTCAAGACCAGCACTCTATCCACTACACCAGAGTCACTGGTGCGATAATAGCAAATTTGGCTATATAAACACACGTGAATGATCACGGCAAAATAGATTCCAAGGGCAAATTGCCGTCGACGGTGAAATAGCCACTGCCCTTTTATAACAAGTTAACATAGAACATACACCACAGTACACCTATTACTATCAATCGGCAACAACCTAATATTAATGTCAATTACTTTTTGGTCAGCTACTGTAGGGGTATGTTTTCTTGTTGTACGCCATAAAAATTACCGTAAGTAACATCACTACTGACAACTAGCAAATTATTCGCTCAATTTATCAACCACTCTTACCAGCCCTGCCACTCTGCATTCGGTCACACTTACATCAATATGCAACTCTGCTTGCTAACATAGACGCCAACTGGAAATACGCAAAAATCCCAAAAACGGGTCCGAAAAACGGCAATTTTTGAGCGCAAATCCTAAGATTTTGAGTTTCAATTTGTCATCTGTTTGCGTTCAGCCACAGAACCGATTTCTCAAAAATTAAAAAAGTAATTGTCACTGAGATGTCGATCTCAAAAAAATAAAAAGAACCTCAACACAAAATTGCCCCAATTTTCTCAAAACTCACGAAATCTCGAGTTTCCACACCGCTATAAATTGCCTTCGCCAAGTCTCTAGACCAAAAACTTTTCAAGATTCGGTCAAAATTCCTAAGACAGATTTCAAAAATTCCCAGATTTTTTCCCAAAATATTCTACAGAAAAAAATCCCAAGCGGTTTTAAAAATTCTCAAGATTGGCAATTGTGTTTGCCACACACTGCTGATGGCGAATCTAATTGATTCTGCAGTGCGGTGGCGAGTTGGCAGCATCCTACGAGAAACTTTTTTCGTACTTCATTTTATTGCACCTCATGGCTCGTGCTCGGCTAAAATTACCAAATGGGCGATACACACAGCACGCGCCTAGGCTACTGCACAGCAGCGGTACTTGCGCCCTAGTTCATGCGGGCGTAAACGACGTTTAATGCACACACTAAGGCTTTTTTCGGCTAGCGGTGCCGCACAAGTGATTCTTTGAGTCTTGCCGGTGATGCGGCAGAGTAAAAAATTGTCTGCTTGCCCACATAACCGCAAAGGCAAAGAGCAGTGTGTGGCGGAATGACAAGCTGCTAGCTACGGTAGTTGCCCATGTAGTAGGCCTAGGTCATATAGTAAAGTTTTTTCTAGCTGTTAATTTTTCCGTAGGCCTGTTGATTAATGTTGAATTTTCAGAATCTAATAAGATTAGGCAGTTAGGCTTAGTCTATACTAAGCAATGAACAAATAGATAGCTTAATTTAAATAAAAATAGTGATGGTTTGTTGATTTGCCGTTGAAAATTAACCTACTTACCTGGCTTTTTAAGAAAAATGTAATTTTTCGAACAACCAGTATTGCATTGCTATAGTGTAACTCAATCGTTTTTAATCTTTGGTATAGATTAGGCCAGCGATCTTCAACCTTTTACACTTTTAGAAACCCTTCGAGCTCATGATTTTCTTGAAGGAATTACATGTTCAAGTAGAGTATAAAATAGTTTAGCAAAGCTTTTTTTACTCAAATTGGCAAAATTAATTTTGTGCCTTTATTTAATCTTAATACAAACATCTTAATAAGAAAATGAATAGTGAGTTACTGAATCAGGTTTTATTTTAGGTATTTTACAGACTACATTTTATGAATAATTAACAAAAGAAATAATATTTTAAATTGTAACAAATTAATAAGGAGACAATTTTTTAAATCAGGGCTTATCAAACTATGGGTCGCGACCAGTGATGGGATTCAGGGAAGGGGTGTGTGCGAACCCGTTCTTGGAGTGTCGTGATAATTAGCGAACCCGTTCTTGTTTTTTGTTATAGACCTTGGACGACCGCAGCAAATGGGCTTTCTAAAATGAGGGAACCTGTTGTTAGTGAGTTTGATACAAAAGAGAACCTGTTCTTAAAATTTTGATTTCCATCACTGGTCGCGACCCACTTGGGGTCGCACGATTCAGTTTTTGGGTCGCAAAACAAATTCAAGACCAATTTGATGTATTCATCGGAATTAAAAGCTTTTGTAACCCTTACGAGAAAATTAAAAGTAGACCTGTAGTAAAATAATTTTGCCTTGCGTTTTTAGGGGTAACTACAGTGATGAAATTTAGTCGATTTGCACCAGTTCTATAAAACCGTCTCCCAGAAATTCATGAGATCAGCGAATCGGCTAGCATTACTGGTTACTGTCAGTGAGTTTTTGCATCTCGTGTAATATGTTCCGGATCTTACGTTTCGTTATCGTTATAAAATGAGTTTTTTTCGTTATTGGTCATCATACAGACATCTATATTTTCATAAAAAAGCATTCAAAACACGATCTTAGAGATTGAAAAAGCGTAATCGCCAGTGGTGGGTCGTGCCTATGGCTGCAGAGCTGCAGCCTCCCACGCGTTTTTGTGTTCTGTTTTTTTTTCGAATTTTTTATAATGTTAATTTTTTTTATAATGCCATAGTGTATACCTTATTTACCAATGCACCAGTTTATGTCGCTGAAAAGACTCGATTTCCTATATTGCTAGAACTAAACTAAGTGAATGTGCGACATAAGGATTCTATATGACATCATATTGTGTGTAGGACGGGCTGCAGCTGGAGCGCCTGAGACTGTAATTTTGTAAAGCGATTTAGTTGCTTCATAAATGGTTTAAAGTTTTGGTTTCTGTGTGACATAGCAAATTTTTTCCCCCTGCAAGTATTGTCAACATAACTAAGCCAAATTTTTTTGTATAACTGAATATCTCTAATTTTTGAACACCGCTCGTTAAGCTGCAAAAGATAGCAGCAGGAAGGGCAAAATCAGTTGCGCCCAAACACGCTTCACGTACAGCAGTGGTTCTCAACCTTTTTGGCCCAAGGACCATTCTCAAGCTTGCCTATATATCCACGGACTCAAGCTAGTATATATTAATGAAAAATAGGTTTTTTGATTTCTATCCAAGAAGAAAACCTCTTGGCGAAGGGTGACGAAATCCTAACAGTGGAAAAGCATTGTTTCCTAACATGTTCGATACAGCAGGCTAAATGTAAATACAGCTTTTCCTGAAAAGTTTTTTTTTAATTGTTTAGGTCCTAAACGCAAGCACAGTATTTCTCAAAATAAGAGAGTTTAATACGGTATCAACGAAAAAAACTAAGCACTGTTTTTCATTCAACACACACTCAATGAGAGCCTTGTCCTTAAACTTGCTTGACAAGTTTATCGATTTCCGGAATTATGATTGCCAATGCACATCTGATGTCATCTTCCGGTTGAAGTCTATTGCGATACTTCGTTTTGATCATCGTCAGAGTTGAAAAGCCAGATTTACACAGGTATGTGGTTGGAAATGGCAAAAGAGCCGTTGCAGCTTGCTTGCAAAGATCTGAAAGACTAGGCTCCAATCGACTGCACATTTGCCCAAAATTGAGTCAAAGAAGCCTTTTTAAACTTGTCTTTCCACATCTGTCGACTTTGCAATTGAAGCAACTCTTCAGCAATGCAGTCCATATCTGAATGAACTTCTAGCGCTGACACCTAAAAAGGATTCCGAACCCAATTAAAGATTCTGCAATAATCATTGGAAGGAATATAACAATCCAATTTAGAAAGAAATGTGTTGAGATGCTCAAGAAAGATGGGAAGAATGACGCCCAAATTGATATCTTTCTCTTTCACAAATAAGTTCAATCCTGGGAAAGCAGCTAACCTCCCACTTTTCATTCGATGCCTCCACAGCTTTATTTTACCTTTGAATGCATCAATACTTTCCAAAACATCAAAAAATAGTTTCTCTTTTCCTTGTATAGAACTATTCAGTTGGTTTACATGGCTGAAAACATCGGTCAAAAATAGCAACTTCGCAATCCATTCATCATCACGAAAGCGATCAGCAAGTTGATGATTTTGCTCTTTTAAAAAAGCATGGGTTTCCTCTCTAAGAGTAGCCACTCTCTCAAGCACCTTTCCTCGTGACAACCAACGAACAGTTGAATGGAACAGAAGCCCACTGAGTTCCGCTCCCATTTCGTCACACAAAGCACGAAATAAGCGAGTGTTTAAAGGACGAGATTTGATATAATTTACCACCGATACAGCCTTTTTGAAAACTATGGCAAGATTTTCTTGTATTTCTTTTGTTGCCAAATTCTCTCTGTGGAGAAGACAATGAACAACCGAAATGTTATTGTTTTTCCTTTTCACAAAACTCATGAAGCCTTTATTACTTCCCATCATGGCTGGAGCACCATCAGCACAAACAGACACGCAATTAGACCGCTCAAGCTGATGTTCTTCAAAGAAGAAATCCACTTTCTTGAATATTTCTTCTCCTGTGGTATTTTTAGCAAGTGGACGGCAAAACAGAAACTGCTCAACGAAATCATTTGTGTCAAAATATCGCACAAACACCATGAGTTGTGCATCACTTCCAATATCTGTTGTCTCATCCAGTTGCAAACTAAATCTTTCACAGTGTCTTATGGCAGCGATTGTTTGTTGCAGAACATTTCTTGATAGTTCTTTGATACGCCGCTTCATGGTGTCGTTTGACAAAGGAACCATTTCCAATTTGTTAGCAACAACATCACCACACATTATCCTGGCCATTTCAACAGATGCTGGTTTAATCAAATTTTCTCCAGCTGTGTGAGGTGCTTTTGCACGAGCGATTTCCATGCAACCGCAAAAGAAGCACGCACTGCATGACTGTGAGAATATATTCTTCTTTCCAAGCAGTTGGGCGATCAATGCGACTTCGCTTCACCTGACCCTCTTTTTCTTTAAATACTTCAAGAGATTTGTTAACAAAATTTCCACGGTTTGATTCTAGGTGCCGACGAAGTTTCGTTTCCTCTAAAGAGCTGTGAGCTAAGATTGTTAAGCACAACGCACACTGCGGCCTCACTTCGCCATTTACCTCAATCGAAGTAAATCCAAGCTTTAAGTATTCATCATTATATGCAAAAACTTGCTTTTTTTTAGCCATTTTAAGTAACTACACTAATCAATGTCTGAAAGAAATCAGTGGTGCTTTTAAGACTAAGTAATTCTATTCAATCTTTGCCAGCTTTCGTTGACTAGCACAAAGTACGGTAAGTTAACCCTGTAACTTACCGTACCGTACACTGATCAACTTACACACTCAAGCTGATAAGAAGAACGCAATAAATATCTTTATTATGACATCACAAAGGTAAAGTTGGTGAAATAGGAGTATTTTACGTTTTATTTGCAATATAAAATGAACTGACTACTAGTAAAAGCAACTGTGCTCGCGGACTCATCCAGGCCCTTCCGCGGACTCATTTGAGTCCGCGGACTCGGGGTTGAGAAACACTGACGTACAGTATATGCGTTGCTTTCACGGTCGCTTGATTCTTGTCGCCTTTCTTGCGACGTAACAATTCCCGCTAAGCTTGCTGATGTTGTGGCTCTAAAACAGGGCTAGTTGCCGTAATTGGTTAGATTGTTTGTAGGTAAGCAAGTTCAAATGTTGCTATTTAGTTGTATCATTTAATGAATTAGGCAAATAAATTGAAAGTAGGAAAACTTATCTAAAGGCGAGAAAGTTGTTTAACTTATTTTTTCTCTTCTATCAGTCAAAAAAGTCGCTTTGTCATTTAAATATCAGACTACCGCAACTGCTTGGGGGAACATTGCTGCTGCACGCGACTAACCAAGAGTGGCTGAACTCTTACGACTCTCCCCTAGATTGAACCCGCATAACCGGTAAACACTCCTTGGTACACAACACTCCTTGGTACTCTTCTAAAGAACAGGATGTTTTATGTGGCTCTGAATCAGAAGAATAGTCGTTGGCGGCAACATCGAAATGGCCTCCCTCAAGGCAGTGTTTTAGCCCCGTTGTTGTATAACATCTACACCAATAATCAACCCACGGACGAAAAAACATCTCGTTTTATTTATGCAGACGATCTGTGCATTACATCCCAAGAAAGTTCTTTTGAAGCTGTTAAACGAAATCTAGCAGACTCTCTTACTCTGCTGACTGAGTACTATGCAAAGAATCGTCTGAAACCAAATGCATCAAAGACTCAGGTGTGTGCATTCCATCTCAGAAATAGAGAAGCAAACCGACCACTCAAAGTTACTTGGTCCGGAACATCGCTGGAATACCACCCAAACCCTTTTTATCGGGTAGTCAAACTCGATCGCACACTCAGCTATGGAAGTCATATTCTGATCACAAAGGCCAAGGTCAACACCAGGAACAACATTTTGAGGAAATTGATCAACTCAAAATGGGGATGCACGCCTCATACCCTCAGAACATCAACCCTGGCCTTGTGCTATACAGCTGCTGAATAAGCATGTCCTGTATGGTCAAGATCCGTACATGCCAGCAAATTAGATCCAGCCCTAAACAATGTTTGTCAGACCATCACAGGCTGTCTCAAATCTACCAACACCTGCAACCTACACCTACTTGCTGGTATCACACCACCAGAAATTAGAAGAGAGACAGCCAGCAGAGCGGAAAGACTACGCCAATCTACTGACCCAAGGCACCCACTATTTGAATCTGAGCCAGCACCGACGAGGTTAAAATCAAAAAGATCTTTTCTGAGGCGTGTCCTGCCCCTTGTCCAGTCCAAAGCAGAGACAAACATCAAATGATGGATCGATAAGTTAAAATCCAACCCACTCTCTGTCGATATGGGAATTCAACCATCTGAGAGTCTTCCTCCAGGAAGCAATGCATCCTGGCCAGCATGGAAAACATTCAATCGGCTTAGATCTGGCGTAGGCCGTACCAAGGCAAATTTATTCAAATGGGATGCCATACTGGCGACCCCTGGTGTAATTGTGGCACAGAGACACAAACGATGGAGCACATACTGCAATGCCCACTGCTCAAAACACCTTGCTCTCGTGACGATTTGAGCATTTTCAACGACACCGCACAGAAATGCGTGAAATTGTGGCAACCAACCATCTGAAGATACGATACAGGCAGACAGACCGATAAAAACGAGGGATAGGGGGGCGAGGCATCCGACCCTCGTTTTCGAGTGGGGAAAAAGCATTGGTTTCGTTCAGCCGCCAAAATTTTTTTCGCCTATTTTACAAAAATTTCATTTAAACACCACACGCCCGACTGCCCGCTTTATGACAGTCCCGGGCTACGGAGATTCTGATGACTTGGTTTGGAGGCGTCGATGGTTTGATTCCACCAGCGCCGCGGCTCGCACTTTTAACTTTGGTCAATGCGTTGTTATAGTTCGTGATACTTCATCGCTCAACCCCGAAACCCCAACTATTCATTGCTTAGTTGGGCTTTGCGTCCACCTGCAATGCAGGGGGCAACGTTAATCTCTAATTCTAGGCGCACAACGCACCCTCCAGGGCGCTACCTTGGGTTGGATGAGGCCAAAAGGCCGAAACCTGGGTCTAGGGATGGTCCCGCCTATTTCGCTATGCTAACGTTGTTCGAATCGTGACTCTTCGTAAAACTATTTTTTGCCCGGAGGTATGTTGCGTCCTGTCTGGTTCCTGTGGCCTTCGAACCCGGGTCTTTCGAGCTGCTTTTCGTGTTTCATGCCGAGACATGCTATCGTGTAATCACCTACTGCCATGAATGCATTTAGTATATGATCATTGGAAGGTTTTTCTATGCCTAATTAACTTATGTGTGATCAATTTCATGTAAGGTTAACAGTTTTAGTTCATACTTGCACGGTTAGCAGTAACGTCAAAGGGAATCCTGGTTCAAAAGTGAACGGTACGTAAGTCTTGGGCTTTGTGTTGGATTGTTTGGGTTTGTTGCGTATACAGTCCAATGTTGGATATCGGGCAAGTCAGGAGCCACGTAAAGTATCTTACACTTGGCAAGAGTCCTAGTGATGATAATGCATCTTCATTACCCGAATTTGAGGGATGATTCCACCTATTTTACTATACTAATGTTGTTTGGATCGTGGCTTTTTGTAAAAACTAAAAAAAATATATACAGGGTGTATCACAAAGATATTCACCCCCCCTAGAGCTCAATCCAAAAGGACTAGGAAAAAAACAAAAATATTGTTATAAATTATATTAAAATAGAAATTTATTCCGTACATTAAATCAATCCTAACTAGTAATCAGTATGACCACCATGGTTTTTTCTAACAGCATCTAATCTTGCAGGATACGATTTAAGAAGATTAGCAAAGATTTCAGGTTCCTCTTTTATTTTAATTAGTTCTTCTGAAATAATAGTCTTTAAGGTTTCCACTGAATTTCTTTCCATGCTAGGAATCTTTAAAATTCTATCTTCAACATGTTTTTTCAGAATAGCTCCCAAGTTTTCAGTTGCATTTAAATCTGGTGATGAACCTGGCCACTGACTGTTGTCGAAGAAATCAAATTCTATCAACATACCTAATTTTTTCATTATCAGCAAAAGCCATAATTATTAAGTATCTGGAAAAAAATGAAAATGTACATTAATTTCTAACAACATAAGCTTCACAATGTGCTATATAGTTTGGTCATACCTATTACCAGTTTGGCTGTAGGGGGGGTGAATATCTTTGTGATACACCCTGTACATATATTGCTGATGTCCAAGGATGCTGAAAGAAATTTCGCAAGTCGTCTAATTAACCGGTTATAAGTTCAAGTGCGATAATTTCGTACGACTTGAACTTGTTCATGTGCTTCGCTCTTCAGGCTAGTCATTAGCTTGATGATATGTGCGAGACTTTGTATTTGTTCTATTTTCTTTGTAGATTACAAAATATTTTCACAAATTAGAATTACTACACTGCACACTAAATTAGCCTACCGCAATTCGTAATATTGTGTGTCATGTTCCTTCGCTTTGGCCTTTTCACGAGAATTTAAAAATTAATTATGTTAGCTACATTTGCGTCAATTCTTGACTTTTCTCAATATGCAGATAAAGACATTATTTCAAAAGCAAGCAGTTCTGACCAGTGGCGTAGGAGCATACGTTGCCGACCCCGACTTTCGTTGAAAATGAGGCCCTAAGTAGACCGCAGCAAATTTTGAAGTAGTTTCACATTCAAGCAACCTTTTCAATAAAATAAATTACAAATAATGTGCCGCGTCTCAGAAGTTCTATATTCCTTGAAAAAGAAGCCTCACTGTCTCAGGGTTAAGGCCAAAAATAAAAGACAAAAGTGGTGAACAAACGTAATAGGCAAATAAACGATCAATTGCCGCCTCAAAAATGAACTTTTCGAGCTTTCGCCGAAGCAAAATCAGCAATGATATCTTCAAAATCAAGTTTTTGAACCGAGTCTCTTTCTATAAAAAATCGATGGAGCCGATTGCCGATCATCACTCATGGTAAAACGCAACTACGACTTTATCATTTTGAGTTTTGAGAAACCCCTCTCACAGCTCGCAATTGAAACAACAATGGTAAGATAAAGTTTTAGACAAGCATAAATATGATGTCGAATCAAGTAAGCATAACTTTGCTAACCACTGTAAAACACCAAACGCTCTTGCATTACGATCAAGCATGGTTTCACTGCTTTGCACTAGCCTCTTAAATCTGTTAATTTTCACAGCTAACTCGGAAAAGTCCACCACGTCGACATAAGTAATTTTAAAAGCTTGGGAGAAACCTTTGTGTCTTTCGCTTTGCAGCAACGCGTGAGGGTTCAAAAATCCAAACATATCATTCAAATGGTGTATGCTGGTAAACATAGTTTCAGCTTCAACTTTAAATCTGTCCAAAGCTTGAAAATGCATCATCTAACTTCTTCAACAACACTAAGGCCAACATTTTCTACCTGTTCGCCAGGCATTTTCTTTTTTCTGCGAACTCTCCGATCTTCAACTGGAATCTCTAGCTCTGTGCATTTTTTGATCGCTGCATCCACAGAACTTTAACCAGAATATCTCGTTCTTCCACTAAAAAGTTGCCAAACGCTTCCATCTTGTTAGAGCATTGCTCTAACAGCAGTCCTTTTTGCTGCAAGTAAGTTGAGTATCATTAGATTCTCCCAGGATTACTTTTTAAAAACATAAGAAGGAAAAGAAAAAAAATTTTGAATCGCTTCTTGGATGCTATGAGCGTCACCTCGTGTATTAACATTTTCGTTTGGATTACATAGTTTTTCTACAGCAGTAATTCTCAACCTTTTTTTGTTGTGGCACACTTTTAACAAATTTAAAATTTGGTAGCACACATAGAAAAAGATAAGTTTAAAAGTTATTTACTTACCTATAACAAACTCCGTAAAATAGAGTGTGATAATAATTTTAAATATGCGAAATGAAATAATATATACTACAAAAATAATAGTACGTTTATTAAAGGATTAATTACAAGTTAATTATAAAAATACTTCTAATGAAAAATTTGAGCTTGATGTTTTTTGATAATTTCGTTTATATTTGGTGGTAAAAATGACAATGCTACTCTCATATCGTCTTCTACATTCAACAATCTTGATCTTTTTTCAGTTTTAATGTGGTTTATGCTGAAAATCCGAATCCACACAACTAAGATGTGGAAAATTGTAATAATATGTTTAAAGGTTTTTTGGCTATCATTGGATAATCGCATCTAATGTTAATCCAAAACGAATTAATTGTTTTTTTTTAATGTTTTAAATTAAATCTCGATTATTGGAAAGCAAAATGAGTTCTTCCTCTTCATTCAAAAATAAGTGAAATACAGAAGTATCCGTTATGAGAAATGGATTACGAACCCAATCAAATTTCTTTGTTTCTATTTTGGGAAATAATGAATAATTCTCTCCTCTAATGTTGTCAAATGGTCAATAACAATTATTTTTACAGTTTTATAACAGTCTTTTGGGACTGATTCCAACTTTTCTAAATTGCCTTTCTGGGCTTTATTCTTCCATAAAGTTATTTGTTTTTGAAATCCCACCAGCTTATCGGTTGAGTTTTAAAAAATATTTTCATTAGGTCCTTCTATACTTGAATTGATTTTATTGAAAATCACAAAAATGTCTGATAAGTAAGCCAGTTTAGCACACCATATTTTATCTTCCAACAAATGAACAAAATCATAATTTTTATCTTGTTCAAAAAACATTTTCATTTCGTCTTTTAATTCCAGCACACGAGATAAAACTTTTCCTCTGGATAACCACCTTGCTTCCGTATGCAGTAACAAGGATTCTTACTTGGCTTCCATAGCTTGGCATAATTTACTAAACAAGCGACTTTTTAATGGTCTTGATTTTATATAAATAATCATTTTAACACATTGTTCCAAAACTATTTGCAATTCTGATAGCAAATATTTTGTAACAAGTGCTTCTCGATGCAAAAAACAATGGGTAACTGATATTTTCCCGTTCAGTTCTTTAACAAGTGCAACAAATCCTGCTAGATGTCCAGTCATAGCTAAAGCACAATCTGTACAAATGCCAATACATGACTTCCACGAAACTTTAATTTGTTCTAAATATGAACTAATTACATCAAAAATATGCTTGCCAGTTGTAAAATCAGGTAACTCGCGACAACATAAAAATTGATAAATCATATCATTTTTGTGAATAAATCTAACGAATGCAATTAATTGAGCTTTAATAATGCAGGTAGTCTTTATATTTTTATGTTGTACAGTTAGTATGTTACATTATTAACAGCTACCGCTTTTCTGAAGAAGCTCCCCTGTAACTAAAGGGAGCGAAACGTCAAATTTGAATAATAAATTGTCGAAAGAACGAATTGATCTGGTTGAAACGTTAAATTACGAATTGATCAATTAATTAATCAAATTACCGTAATCGAATTAATTAATTAAATTACGAAACGTTAAAAACAAATTGATCTGGTTGAAACGTTAAATTTGAATAATAAATTGTCGAAAGAACGAATTGATCTGGTTGAAATATCGTTACACTCGACAAACGAGGAATGCCTGCTATATTTAATATCTGTTGTTTCGTCGATTTGTAGAGCAAAATTTGATTGCAAGAGTTTTTGTAGAATTTTGCTCAATATTTTACGACATATCTTTAATTCTGCGATGGATTGGTCATTCGAAAGTGGTATTTTACAAATATCAATTTCTGCTAATCCACCAATCACTATTTTTACAATTTTGCGACAAGCCGGTTATATAATTTCTTCAGCTACATTGTGAGGTTTTAATTCAACAGCAATCAATTCAGCTATTTCGTAAGAAGCTACTTGAGCCTTTTCAGACACACCGATTTGTTTTTCAAAAACTTTTAGTTGCTTGGATTTTGAAGATAAAAACTTTGAAAGTAGCTTTTTCTTTTGTTGAAAGCGAAGTATGTTGGAGTTTGCTCGGAACCATAGCACTATTTGATAATTTACAGCCACATATCACACACTCAGGAACAACTTTGTCATTTTCCATTGTAGAGGTAAATCCAAATTTCAAAAAATCATCATTGTATTTCCGATGAACAACGTATTTTTTGGAGCAAGAAGTATCTTTACTTGTACCGGGCGTGGGCTCACTAACTTGGTCGCTAACGTTATAATTATCACTATTATTCTCGTCAAGCTTTCTTCTTTTTAACCATTTATCCATTTTCAGAAGGTTCTGTTAAAATAAAAATAATATTGTCGAAACATTATTTAAAAAAGGCAAATCAAATACAGCGTACTAGTGAAAAGTGTGAGCCGACTTGAGGCATAAAAATCAGTTTATGATTCTAAGAAAAAACGCGTTGCAAAAAAAATAATGAAATAATTAAAAAATATTTATAGATTTAAATATCATATTCCTGTTGAAAGGATTGTTCTTTTTAAATCATATTATCTAATAATATTAACAAAATTATATATCTAAAATTTGGCGGTCCACTTTTTATAATTTCGTGGCACAGTGGTTGAGAATCACTGCTCTAGAGCACCCATTGACCGATCAAAACCTGCGTGAAAGGCCTTTACAGCAGCGCGATGAGCGCTCCATCGCGTATCAATCACTCGCTTCAGCGCGATTGGCGCATGCTTTAGAAGGACATCCATCTATGAGAAGAGGCAGCAAAAAAGCATACAATCTTTCTAAAACAGTTAAAAATCTGTCGCTTAATTGCGACGATCTGACGGCATGAACACCTGCAAAATTCGTGTGTGATTTCCACACGGTACGAATAGTGCTTTTGGATTTATGTTTTTAATTGTTTGCTGAACTCTAGCATGAATTCCCAACATAGTAGATGTGTTGTCGTAGCCTTGTCCCCTACACATCATTACATTTAAGTTGTTTAGTTAAAGTTCATCTAGAATAGATTGAGAAATTCCAGATGCCGTTTTTCCGCTCAACGGAAAGAAAGTCAAAAACGATTCCTTCACTTGGGCAATACTGTTTTTGATTGTTACATATCTGACTATATGAGTCAATTGATCAGTATGTGACATGTCCGGAGTACTGTCGCACTTAATCGCAAAATATTTAGCTTCGCGCACCTCTTGAAGAATGATGTTTTTGACCTTTTTACTGAGAAGCAAAACAAGCTCGTTTGGAATAGTGGGAGAAAGATAAGTAGTGGTCATCTTCTTAGAAGTACGAATATCACAAAGGTGTTTGCTGAGAACGGGACTATATGTTACCAGAAACTTTACGGTCTCTAAAAAATTCCCTTGGTTGTTGGACTCAAAAGCTTCACGATGTCCTCGAAAAGGAAGATTTTGCTTACTAAGAAATAATGTGACATCAACAACGCTTTCTAAAATGGCTTTCCACTTTTTTCGCTCTTTATCAATATGTTTCTGCATGTTCTTGTCAACTGTTTGTTGCAATTGTAGTCTCATTGCAAACTCTTTCCACTTTTCTATGCATTCTTTGTGGATTTCGGAATGCTCATGCTCAAATATGCGTGGATTTAAATGCCAACCCTTATTGAAACATTTTGTGACAAATAAAGCATTGCCAGTAAAGTGGAACAACTTACAACAAAAGCAATACAATCCAGATTCCTCGATTCAATGAGTTATAAAGGTAATCTACGCGCTTTATATGCATGTTCACACAAATGATGTGATTATGTCACAAAGTAAGAGTATTGCAAATAATAAAAGCCCCCTCCCATAATTTGACGAGACCATCCCTGGATGCGTTTCGTCCTTTTGGACTCATCAGCAGGGCCTGTCCCGTCATCACCAATACCAAAACCCGATATTTGCCATAATATGAAAAATGTAATATCATCCTATTACAAACAGGACGAAACGCGTCCAGGGATGGTCTCGTCAAATTATGGGAGGGGGCTTTTATTATTTGCAATACTCTTACTTTGTGACATAACCACATCATTTGTGTGAACATGCATATAAAGCGCGTAGATTACCTTTATAACTCAATAAATTGATGTATGATTCGGTTATGGTGATCACATGCTATGTTCATGGAGGTAAGGATTTTAAATAGATCTCGTTTACTATAAGCTCTTTAAGTGGTACACTGCAATCGAGACTCCTTTTTCGAATATAATAACTGTCTTCTCAAAATTCTGTTACCGTTTTTGAGTATTTTATGGAACCATTGTTTGGAAACACCTGTTCGCTCAAGCTTAGTGCTATCTCCAACTTTAATCGTTCTGTGGTTGAAAGCAAAAAGGGCCTTCCTTGTTTTGATACTTTTGTGGTTCTGCTTTGACTAGCTCAACTCTCAATTGGTGATCTATACTCGTAACTCCAGGCCAAGAGGCAACATCATTGGGCCAATTGTTGACTACTGCAGCTGCTTCGTCGTTATTTTCACCTTCGTCTCCATACGTAACTGGTACTGCATAATAGATTTCATTGGCATTACTTGGAATAAATCCTGTTTCTTGTTTTTTTTACTCATAAGCTGATCTCTTTGGTATATTTCTGGAGCTCAACGTTATTGTCTGGGTTTTCATTTGATTCGTTCTTTGGTATTGTTAAAAAAACATTTGAACCAGAAGAGAACAAGAATTTTAGCATAACTCCCTCATGTTTTTTTAATTCGGCTTCTTTTGCTTTCTTCTTCTTTCTAAAAAAAGCTCCACACGTTTCATTTTCGAGTCTAAATCAACACTTGTATAAATACACCATGTATCTCAGCTTTACTGCACACGAGGTCTGACTACAGAAACTACTGCTGAGATAGAGAAAATGTATCTTGGTTACAACAACAGATTTATGATGTAATAAATGTTACAAAGAATTGAACAACAGACGGAGTACAGCTATCCAACATCAAGCAAGAAGCAACTCGAGCTTTTCATCTGTTGCTCTATCCTTAAGTTTTTTAAGGTGAGCTAGCTACCTCTTAGTATATCATTTTCTTGTTTTACTTTTTTCTATTCTTTTATTTTTGCTTGCTGTGTGCACTGTGCGCCTTCATTTTTCCGCCCCCTTGCAGATTGCCGCCCCTGGCGCAGGACCAGAATCGCCAAGTGGCTGCTACGCCACTGGTTCTGACGTATCAGTTCATTTCTTTCATAATTCATCATGCGCAACATTCATTCCGTTAGATGCGCTTGATAAAGTTTATAAAACGACTTTTTAAGTCGTTATTTTTTGTTTGCTTGACTATTTACATCAAGTATTCTTTTTTGTCGCTGTGCAGTTACTTTCGTGGATTGCGCCCTAGAAAAAGATACTTGAGATTTGTGATCACTGGTGCAATTATTGAGGGAAACATCAGAGATAGCTCTCAAAGGATATGGCAGAAGCAAAAAATGTAAGAGAACATTTTGTTTGCAACCAAAATATGCAAAATTCTTGCTTTGGCAAGGTTTTCTTCGCTTAATGCTTAGCCCTTCGAAAGAAGATCGAGTTTACGTATTTTATATAATTGCTTGATAATAAGATGAAGCTTACGTAATGCTTCGCTCCCCACTACCCGCTCCCGTCTTAAAACAAAGCACACCAGTGCTGTAATAGGACGTTTATTGCTTAAATACGATTAACGTGTAGGCTACTCATCCAGAGGTCGCGTAGAAATTTCTTTTCTAAAATGGGGTCGCAGAGCAAAAAAGTTTGAGAAGCCCTGCTTTAAATGACTTGGGTGTGCTTGCTTTTCATCGCAAAGCATTTTACATGTACATCAGAAATAATTGTTAAAATCTGCAAACTATTGTCATCTTCAGCATCTAGTTTGTTTTTGTACGCTGCTTTTTGTGGCAGCATACAAAGAGAAAGATTTTTCACATGTTTAGATTGAAACAAATGGCATTAGATTCATTTCTAATGTCAATGCGAAAATGCCTAATATCAACTTGATTAGATATTACTTTCAATTGAGTGTCTGTCGATATATCAATTTGTTGATTAATTTTAGTTTCAAAAGAGATTTACATTGAACATAAATGGAGCAGAGAAAATATGAGAGAATAAGAGAATCACGTCACATAGCTAACGTTCTTATGGTTTGTCGCTTTCTTGAGCAGAAAATACTGTAGCATTGAAGCACGTGACTTATTTTTTGGCAGAGCTAATAGTGATCACTTGTGAACCCCTGTCAACATTCCAGGAAACTCTAGGATTCTGTGGAACGCAGGTTGAAGACCTCTGGGCTAGGCTACCGGTATAGTACGACAAAAATACTGTTTGCTTAATATCTAAATTGGTGCCATTCCAATCATGTCTAATAATTACTACAAACAAATTTTATGTTTTACGCAGCATATAAGTGAAAAAATGATCAATAGCATTGGTTTTTTTCATGGTGGTGTTTACATTGTTTTATCGAAAAGATGTTTATAAGTCAAATTATTTTCCAATGGCAGAACAACAAACTAAACTATGATGAATATTTTATTAGTTATGAAACTTCCTGTTTTCATTTTATCTCATCAAAGTTGCTATGGACCTGGCCATTTCAATGTGGTAATCTTATGCATCGGTTCCTTTGCTTGATTAGTCTTTTGTGGTTACGAGGTCTACAGTATTTGGTTGCACCTAGTTCAGTTCACTATAGTTAGGTGTATGAAGTGTTGCATATCATAACAGGCATACTATAAAACGATATACACAAGCTATATTATTTTTGGTGCAGTCACTTGATGAAGAGGCAATTGTAATGTTTTTTAGATGTTAGATCTAATAATAAAGCAACTATTTATGTCACTGATGAACTTATTTTATTCTACAGAAAGCATTGATATCTTTTGCGCAAGAAAGTAGAAAAAATCTTAGTGAACTTTCTACAGGCAGTGATTGCTTCGACCATTTTGGAAAACTTGTGGCATTTCATATCCGCATTCAACCATAAAAATATCTCCAACTTTAGTGAAGAAAATTACGAGCATAATGCTTTCCGAGTTTGCGCAACAATTAGATTCAATCTACCTACAAACACTCTATAAATGCAATTTTTTTGCCACGTGTGTGTGTGTGTGTGTGTGTGTGTGCGTGTGTGGATTACTTTAAATAATTATTTTTTTGTTGTGTGTATGTGTAGGTCTATTGTACTAGTGTTTTTGTTTATATTTTATGATTTTTTTTACAATATAGGTAAATTCTACTACACTTCACTTTATCAAATATGTTAGTTGTAGTTTATACGTTGTTGCAAGTACTAAAAGTGCCGCTAGTCCAGGCTCGGGATAATTGGCATGTAATGGTCCCGCAAGAAGCTGCGAGTACCTTATACTTTTACTATAGCGTAGTCGTTGACATCCATATTTTCAGCGTTTTGTTGTTATTACCACCCGACCCCTTCAGAGGGATGGGGGATGGCGGAAGACGATGGAGCCCTAGAAGCCGGGAGACTTTCAGGGCCTAGACCAGAAAGACTGAGAGTCGCCAATGAGCGAGCGGCGCAAAAACTCCGTAATTGGACAGTGATGAAATCCGTAATTGGACATAATGAGATGAAATGTGCCCACGAATGGCGGAAAGCAGGCGCTGCATGAAGGATTTCCTGATTCTGCCAATTCTAAAGAGATATGGGTTTAACAGAAGGCGGTGTCCGTTGCAACAAAGACGAAAGAGGACACAACGAGAGTGACGAGGGAGCACAAGTTCTTCAGTGGAAACCGAAGAAACTTGTGTGTCAAAGAATTTAGATGAGACAGTACGCCTCCAGTCCGAGAAAAGACAAGAGTGAATACGAGAGGTAACAGGAAAGAGACTACAAGGGATTGCAGAGGAAACGAGTAGCACTTCCCGTCTGGCCAACTCGTCAGTCGCGTCGTTTCCCGGGAGAAATGAGTGTCCGGGAACTCATTGCAGCCTGAGAGTACAGGAGAAAAAAAAGAGACAGTTCTTGCCAGAGAGATTGAGGTGAAAGGAAAAGTGGAGGAGAGGACAGAGCGAGAGTCGAAGAGAAGAGAAATGGCAGATTTGTTGGTGCTGACGAGACCAGAAAAGAGCTTGCAGAATGGTGCAGACTTCAGCGGAAAAATTTGAACAAACTGGGCTTGCCGAAAAAGAAAGAGTGGTCTCAGTGCTGCAGGGTGAACAGTAGGCAAGGACGCCAGAGCCGCCTTTACCAAAATGAAAAGAAACAGAGCCGTCTGCCTAAATCCCGAGATGGGAAAAAATCAAGGTGAGCAAGAGGCGCACCTTAGCAAGAGAAAGGGGATCAGAGCGGGGACATGGAGAGGAAAGGGTGGACTCTACAGTGAACGAAGGCAGGTTTCAGAGAAATGAGGGAGGGCAAGCAAAGTGAGTTTCCTTAGGAGAAAGTACGAGCGGGTGAGTGGAAGCAAAAACTCTTTAAGAGGATCTTCAGAGTCTTAGTTTCACTCCAAGTCGAGCCAAACATGAAACGGGAAAGGAGATTGGTAGACAAAGGACTGCTCATAAGATGACAGGGCAAAATGAGTCAAGGTGACTTGTAGGGGAGGTAGAGACGTATCAGAGAGGAGACGTGGGATAAGGGAGGACTAGAAGAAGCTGGTATTCACGAAACTAGCCGCTCGGTGAAGGCGTTCCAATTTGGTGTAATTGGCAATAAGTTGAATAAGAAGAGATGGGGCTGGAGGTTAGCTTGGTGAAGATTCACAGAAAAGAAAGAGGTAGTGCGGTCGCTACTGGAGGCCAAGGGTGGCCGTTTGTGCCCCCCTATTTTGGGTTACTCTAAATTCTTTGTTTTGTTTGGAGCACCGCGTAACGACAAGACCATAAACAATTGTATTAAGAAACTTAGATTTCTGATGCAAAATAACGTCCAACTCAACACAATTCTCGTTTGACGCGGTCGATTCTTTGCACATTTGTGGCGCATAAAACCATCTTATCAACAGTTGCAGCAGATGTTTTCTTTTGATAATTAAATACAGGCAATCATTTAACTTAACTTTGATATCGAAAAATATGTTTCAACTATTTAAAAAGACATCATCAGTTCCTTTTCATTTGTAATGATGATTTCTTTATTCTTCCACAAATTTCCTAAAGCTTGTTTTTCTTCATTAGTGAGGTTAGAAGGAACTTTCTTTGATGAATTTAGAACGCTTACAATTTTGCTTCTAGTGATATTGGCAACAGATGCAGGGGGAAGTCGTAGACCTTTTTCCGCTTCCGATATAATTTTTTGTTTGGGAATTGTTTTTTGCGAAACAGGAAACTTTGAACCTAATGCCAAAACTTTGGTTTCCGTTTCTGTCAGCCAATGTTTCGAAATAATAGTCACTTGCTATCGGCGTTTTCAGTTCGATTTCTCCTCCCTGTGGATGACTTCAACTGGGTTAATTTATCATCGCTATGCTCAAGTAACTGTTTGTGCTGTTTCCTGGTTACAGTTTCTGTAACCATTTATTAGTCGACGTGAACTTGATCAGAAATAACAATTTGATCATTGCTTTCTCAGTTCACATAAAGAGACTAAGCTATCTAACTTTGTAATTGTGTGCTTTCACACTGTTTGCTGCATTTGAAAAGCAAAGTTCCTTTTAACCTTTGAAGTTATCTACCAAAATCCACTTTGACCCATAGGTCGAAAAAAGAAGTCAAAAAGGCTGAATCCTTCTTTCCTATGCCATAACACTTACCGAAAAAAATGTACGAAAACCATTTTCATCGTACATTTTTGCACAGCGTAACTTTTTAAACTATATTTGACGCAGCAGACCATTTAATTAGACCATAATCGAGCCTTTTTGCGACAAAATATAATTGGAAGAAAACATTTATCAGCATTTCTGAAGAACAGTAAAAGTTACTTGTAAGTATTTCAACTTGAATGCTTTCAAACAGGAGGGGGTATATTTTCATAGATTTTATCCACCGCCGAAGAATCAACCATTTGTCGGTTAAACTAGAACAACGTTTACTGGCCCGCTTTCGAGTAACCAATGCTGCTGGAAGAATGCATTTTTACCTCAAGTCTGCAATCAAGCAGGAGAAATATTGTCGTGAAGTGCCTTTACCAAATCCAGGACAACGTAGCCGTCGTAAGTTTGAAATGCATCATCATTGCCATCAAAACTAAAGCGTTAGCTCACACGACTACAAGTCGCCAATTGGGCTACACTAAGTAGCCTACTACAACTTGCGTTCGGACTCGATTCGGAGTTTCAATACCATTAGCCCGCCGCGTTTCTATCACACAAGCACTGCAATCAGACGGGAAAATTACCATTAGTTACTATTTAAATTCTATTTTTATGAACTATATACAACAGCGCGGAAATCACGCAAGAATTCCTCACGATTGTAAGTCAATGACTCATGATAAGCTGCATCACCGAATATAAAGTGTTTATGAAAAATTTTAGATTTACTTTTATGACGAAGCTCTAAAAACTAACACAAAAATAAACACATGTACTCTTTCACGGAAGTCGCGTTCATACATTATTGGAAGTCTCCACGGCTACAAACTATGCAAACGGAAATCACGTTTTGCCACAATCACGATCTTTAGTCACGTCTCCGATTTTACTCCCAAAATTGCTATCGAAAATTATAGTTCATACTATTGCCATGGCTTTCTTAATTATTTGCCTGGTCATCAATGCTACGTAATAGCTTGAACGTCATGCACGAACACACTATATAAAACCAGGGCCACTTCGATCGAGCAGAACAGAATCAAACGAAGAGCTAGCAACAAATCATGTCCGTCCAAACCAAGTTTGATGTCAGGCAATTGACCCAAAGCGACTTGGAAGTTGTACAAGATTTAGTTTGGGAACATTTTGGCGAAGAAGTTTATTTTAAGAAATACGGATGGAAAGGCGAATGGGTGGCTCAATTTTGTAAAACTCGGGTTAAAATTTATCTGAAGCAAAACTGGTCATTTGGACTTTTTGATAAATCGACCAACAAACTGGTGGCCGTCACACTGAATACGATTGCAGAGGAGTCCCTGGAATCTCAGCATGAGGAATTGGAACGAGAGGGATTTATTGCGCATCCGAAACTGATCGAAGTGCAGCGTGCGTGGGCCACTCTTGAAGAAGGAATTTTTCAAAAACTGCAAGCTAAAAAACTATTTTATTGTGGGATGGCAGTAGTCCACAAAGATTATAGAAAACAAGGATTACTGACCGCTATGACCATAAAAAGCGACCAGCTTGCCAACCAAGCTGGATGTGATTACGTAATTTGTTATTTAAGCGTTGATCTATTAGTTGATGCGTTTTTGAAATCAGAGAAACACGGCTACCGGCTCTTGAAAGAAATTCGCTATCGTGATTATGTTGATCCTGTTACACGTTCAAATCCATTTCCAGACGTCCATCCACGATACGAACGAATGTTAGTGGTCTACAGAGACACTAAACATGCAAGCGACGTTAATTCAAATCTCAAAGAATATCAAGAGACTCAATAAAGTAAACGACAATTTTGGAAGCAACTGAATGAATAATCAAATGCTGATGATTTAATTACTACGTTTCAAAATATGTCAATAATAAACTTTTTTCCACAATTTTTTATGGTAGCCCAACAACCTCAATAGGTTGTAATCTGCTAGGGGTCTCCTGTATTTTATTTGATCAAAAACTCTCGCGATTATTTCGTTTTACTTTTGCGACTTTTCTTATTTCTACATTGTGTACAATTAGTTGACTTGCTTGACTGACTGGTTTTTTGGTCTGCTGACAATCAACAGACTTTTAGTGTTTGTATACTGCTTTTAGTGTTTGTATAACGCTACTGAGTTGCACTGTTTTAGTAGACAATACTAACAGTCTGTAGCGAATCGTTTTAATGAAATGCACACCAGCATTTTGTCTCTGATGTTTTTCTGAGAATTATTGAATATGTTTATTACATTTATTTTTTTGTGTATATAAGTTTTTCGTTGTGTTTGTAGTTTGTTAAATAAATAAAATTGCCGTCGATGTCGGAAATGGTACCGGTAGTAGTAAAGTACCAAATGACGTAATTGTTGTCACTCTAGTTATATTCGGCCATCCAACCCTGAAAAACTGTCCGAGGAGTTTAGATTTATTAGTCGAGGTGAACTTGAGCAGAAGCAATAATTTAATCAATATTGTCTCTGCTTACATAGAAAAACTAAGTTATCATAATATTCAAGGTCTTTCACCAATAAGTTAGTAGTTGTGTTTTTGCACTCAGTTATCTGCATTCAAAAAGTGAAATTCCCATCAACGTTTGGAGTTTCTTCCCAAAATCCACTTGATCCATGGCTAAAAACAAGGGATTGAAGGGACTGCAACCTCCTTGTTTGGCCACAGCATTTTGCCACAAGAAAGAGAAAAGATCGTTTCTGTCACTCATATGTGCACAGCGTAACATCTTATAAGCTACTGCATCTGTCGCACCTGACCGTATAATTAGATCCTAATTGGGCGTTCTTGCGATAAAAGCATTTGAAAGCAAATTTTGCATTTGCATTTCTGAAGAACATTATAAGCTGCATTGCTTTGAATCTTAGAGCTTTTTGGTTAGCAAAATACAAATTTCTAGTGAAAAATGTATTGTCTTACGAAAGATAGATCTACGAGTGATATAACTAGCGCACGTTTTTTTGATAAAGTCAATGTTTTGGTAGTAAGCTTGAGCGGTGTGGTTTTTGTAGAGTTCTGAATACTAAGGGAAAGTTGATATTCGTAATTTGATAGAACAAGAAAAATTTAACGTTTTACCGTTAAGTCAATCATATTTTTATGATAATAAAATCAATTTATTTACAATTAACACTGTTAGTCAAAATGTTTCTTTCGTATTGGTGAGAAAAACTGATAACCGTGATAAAACTTACTTAAGTTCTTTTTTCAGCCTGCAACGTTTGCCAATTTTTTGCATGGCAGCACAGATTGCTAGTTCTTGTCACAATCGAACGATTGTGGCGCAATAATCAATGTCACGCGAAATTATGTGCGGCTTTGTGCAATCGAATAGTTGCCTCGCAACACTGTACATTCGTTTGATAAAAACTTTTGCAGTATATGAAGGTTGCAATGACGTCACACATTTCGCGCGAAAAAAAGAGGCTGACGGAAATCTGTAATTTGTGCCGGAAAGGTATAAGGCGAACACCAACTTTTGAGGTTATTTTGGAAACTGACAAGAAATTCATTAAAAATCGGAATGAATTGTTGCTAGTATGCTACCTGGAAGCAAATAAATTTAATCAAAAGCGATTTGGTTGAGATTAGGGTTTTCAGGTGGCTAATATAAGCTTAGCACGATGTGCCAATTTGCCGAAAAATCGGCTCTAAGAAAAGTGCCATCGAAATATCGTTTGCTCCTCAGTTGAAAATAACTCTATGCCAATTAGATACTCGAAGGTACATTAGCAAAACCAACCATTATCAGATCATTACTACCGGTACCGTAAGTGTTTAAATTATCCTTGGTACAGCAGCCTACGCAATAGCCCAAAATATTGTTTAAGAAATAGTTAAGGTCACAAAATTACATCTAACAGATCAATATAATTGGTTTGCAAGCATTGTTGGCTGAAAATTTCGAAGAATTACTGATTTTATGAATCAATATCTAATCCAACATATGACAAACCGTACAGAACAAGTCTGCCTTGTCATTTACGCTACAGCATAATTTAGGCTTACAGTTTTTCAGTATGCTAATGCCACTAAATATACTGTATAAGTTACACAAAACTATTAACTTCAACTCAGTATTCCCAAATACGCTAATTAATCGAATATGAAACCCTACCAGAAGCTGGCTACAAATAAGCCTGCATGTTTAGTCCACAAAATCAGCCTAACTAGTAGCAATAACACAAAAACTTTAACACTTCTTACCATACTCTGATTTCAGATTCATTGCATAACATCAGTAAAATAACATATTTAACATTCATGTTACAACTGTCAAGTTCATCCATTTCATTTGCAAAAAACAATATCACTTCTATTCAATTCAATGTAAAAACACTGAAAGTGGTCTGCCACTTTTTTCAAAAACGCATTTTGATAAGGTTTGACCACGTGCGTATAACCTTTCTACAGCGAAGAGGTGTCTACCATGCTAGCTTAGACTATCTTTTCATTAATCAAGAAAGAATGAATGATTTACTTATGCAGGTGGAGTGTGCAAGCTCACTAACATATGTTATTTTACTATTCTACAGTGCAATCAACTGTCAAAAGGGCGACGCGACATATTTATTTAAATTTTGTTTTAGTTTGTGATTCAGGTTTTTGAATGATGTCAAAAGGCAAAGCTTTCAAAAAACATCTAAAATTCAAACCATACTTCAAATCTACTCTGACGAATTTATGAAAATTCCCAAAAACGAATTATATTGCAAATTGTGCAGCTGCACGATTTTTTGCAAGAAACCCTTTCTTGTTGAAAGTCATCAACGTACGTCCAAACACAAAAAAGTGTTAGGCAGCAGCAATGGCGTGCAAAGGGGAAGGCGAACGGTGCGACGGCCCCAGGCATCAAAAGAGTGAAATTATATAAATCACATTTTATTAAATTGTTAAAAATACATGCTTTTTCGTATCGTAAGTCTACTTAAAACATGCTGCATGGATCTGATAAGATCTTGCTTGGGGGCATGGTGCGATTGTTTGGTATAAAATCTTCAGCAGTGTCAGCTTTTGTACTGAAATTATTATTTACAAAATTTTAATTAGTTTGCTTTGTAGTGTACAAAAACCAAACATATAATTACCTTTGACTTTGTTATGCTCCTTTGAGCTAGAGGAAATGCAGTTACTCCTAATCCTAAGCATGCTCTTGAATGTTTAATGCAGTTTGGGAGGGATGTCTTCCCAAATTTATATATTGCATATAGGTTACTGGTTACCATCGGATTTTCAATTGCAGGTTGTGAGAGGTCATTTTCAAAGTTGAAATTGAAAAAAACATGTATAAGATTATCTATTCTACAGGAACGCTTAACAAGTTAGGTTTTAATCAGCATCGAAAAAGAATTCCTTTCAACAGATGTGAAAATTGAGGTAGTTTAAATATTTTTCAATAGAAGAGCTCATATGGGAAAGAGAAATCGTAAAGTGTAAGTGTCTAATTGATTTGATTACATGTTTATTAAAAAAAGTTACTTCTTCGTCTGCTTTCACTAAACAATGGCCTTAAAGCATGTTTATTGTATTGCTCACAAAAATATTAAGGGCAGCAAGCCAGCAATGCATTAAACTACATGGTTGCACTTACATAATTTCAGATACTTTATCTAATAGAAAAAAAATAGACAACTCTATCTCCTGTTATGTCTCACGAAGTGATATATACAGTATATAATAGATCATTTTGGTGGGCCTGTTTGATAATTATTTGCATGCATAAACACAATGTCTTGTTCCTCAATGCATATCCTTCACCAGATAAATTTTTCGTATAAATGAGTGCCTTAGCATTTAATTAACACATTAAAACAAAATATACTTTTTGAAATATTTTAGTTTAATTTTTCGAAAATTTTTTATCAACACTAGCTTTTACATATTTCAAGTGTCTGTCTTTGTGACATTCTTGAGTAGGCCTACTTGACAATTTGGAAGGAAGCATACAATCAAGCAGTTGGTCCCGAGCATCACCAGACCTCTACATGTCACTGGGCAGCAGATACACCATCAATGAACTTGACTTCGGAGAACGCACTTGTAGCATAAACTGTTACATTTAAAAAGAATGCAAAACAATCACATTTCGAAAATAATAAACATGGAAAGGACAGACATTTCACCGGTTGTTTGCAGTTTACTTCGACATTCTCATCTCACAACTGCTTCTGTAGAAAGAAGTTTTTTCATACTGCGAGAACTGTTTGCCAAGGACAGAAAAGTTTGAAATCGAATATGTAAAACAGTACATGATTTTCGGTTTCAATTCTTGCACCAGTTGATTGCAGAGTTCGTTGCACATTGCAAGATTGGTTTAGGATTTGTGTGTTTTTGTTAAATAGATGTTCGTTTTAATATGAAAACTCAAGAAACATTAATTTATTTGGTCAAATTATGTTAGGTCAACGAAGTCAATTCTTGGAATCTTTAAGTCAATTTCTTAGTTTTTAGATCAACAAAAACTTGCTCTAGATATCCCAATGAATAAATGTAACATTGTAATAATAAATTTTTTATGGTAGCATCTTCTTAACATTCCAAAAGTTATTTAAAGACAGTTTTTTGATAAATTTAAGCTGTTCAATTGTATTTTGTGTGCAGCTAAACTTAATGCACCATGTTTGTTTTCCTGAGCAGATACGCGTACATTTTTGTAAAAGTAACCAGTCCGTCTAAGCAAATTTTTCGCACTCTTTGTCTTGGTATAAGGTTGTTATTTTTCCTTTGCCCATTCCTTTCGCGCATGCGCTGTTTGCTAGTCTGTAGTTAAACCAAGCGGCCACGACGAACATGGATGCTTAACTCCGCCATCTGCTGTTTGCCACACAAAAACGGGGATATCCCATTAAGTGTCTTTCCCAGTTACCTGGGGAGTTCTAAATAGTGCTAACTCTCCCACAAAAACCAACGATCTATCAGTATCATTGGTTGCTTGAAAGCGGGCCAGTATACGTTGTTCTAGTTCAACCGACAAATGGTTGATTCTTCGGCGATGTATAAAATTTATGAAAATATACTCACTGTTGCTTGAAAGCAATCAAGTTAAAATCTTTACAAGTAACTTTTACTGTTTTTCAGAAATGCTGATAAATGTTTTCTTCCAATTATATTTTGTTGCAAAGACGCTCGATTATGGCCTAATTAAATGGTCTGCGGCGTCAAATATAGTTTACAATGTTATGCTGTGCAAAAATGTACGATGAAAATGGTTTTCGCACATTTTTTTCGGTAAGTGTTATGGCATAGGAAAGAAGGATTCAGCCTTTTTGACTTCTTTTTTCGACCTATGGGTCAAAGTGGATTTTGGTAGATAACTTCAAAGGTTAAAAGGAACTTTGCTTTTCAAATGCAGCAAACAGTGTAAAAGCACACAATTACAAAGTTAAGTATTTGTGGAAAAATTACAATAGCTTAGTCTTTTTATATAAACTGAGGAAACAATGACCACATTATTGTTTCTGCTCAAGTTCACGTCGACTAATAAATTTAAACTCCTCGGAGAGTTTTGTAGGGTTGGGTCCCAGTATTTAACTACAGAGGCAACAAATACATCAACAGTGGTGGGCAGTAACTAGTTACTATCGAAACGAATTATTTTTAGTAACTGTAACCAGCAGAGACGTAGCAGCCGCCCCCCAAACCCCCCAATTGGGGGGGCCCAGGCCAACTTTGGGGGCCCAAGTTAGTCTGAAATTGCTTTTTGGCTACGTGACTATTTTCAGTTCAGCAGACTTGTTTACAACCGATTTAAACTGTAGGAAGAAATTGGCTTGTGACATCATAAGTGAATGTTACGTCATTTTATCTCGCAGAATCTAGAATATTTCGATTGATTTTCTGGTAGAATCTTGAATATTCGATTGACGTAACAATGCCGTTGTTACGCAACAATCATAGAATGGTCTGGAATTCTGTTTGGCTATAAATACCGGGACAATATATATACACTGCAGAGTGCAGATAAAGTATTTTATTGACATTGTATAGAATGAAACGTTCAAAAAGTGGTGCTCAAAAGAGAAAAGAAGCAGCCACTGCTCGAGATGCTGTAGCGAAATTGCCCAAGATGACAGATTTTTTCAAGATTACTGAGCAGAGTAGACCTGGCACTAGTACCGAGAGGGATGAAGAAAACTATAGTGTACAAGAAAAAGAAGACTATGACGATCAGCATCAAAGTGATTGTGAATTTCCAGAAAATGTAAGTTGTGATTTACCTGCCATTACGCAACCTTCAATATAAAAAATAACTGAATCTCAATTTACCCCTATCCCTGATGACCCATGTAAATGGCCTGAAAGTATTTCTGATGCTCAACGATGTGATATAGTAAAGCGTGGACCACATCAACTAATAATGAATTTTCCATATAATAACACAACTCCAAGGCGACGTTTTTCCTCCAACCATTATAAACGTGTGTTACCTAATGGTGAAAGTGTTTCACGGTCGTGGCTAGTTTATTCTGGGGAATCAGATCAAGTTTTTTGCTTTTGTTGTAAGATTTGGAAAAACACTAAGCCCCTTTTGTAGTGGTATAAATACATGGGAGGGTTTTTCGAAAAAACTGAAAGACCATGAAAACGGCATTTCCCACCAAGAATGCTGCAGTCAATGGATGTTGCTAGCTGAAGGGATAAGAAATTCATCCACTATCGACAAACGCGAGATGAATATTTTTTTCAATGAAAGACGTTTTTGGAGAAATGTTTTAGAGAGACTTATCGACATTGCCTTGTTTCTATCGGAAAGGAATCTTGCTTTTAGAGGATCTGAAGAAGTCTTAGGATCTCCTCACAATGGAAATTTTCTGGGTATATTTGAGCTTTTGGCAAGAAGAGATCCGATCCTAAAAGAGCTTCAAGACAGAATCAAGAATAAAAACACTAAAGATCACTATTTGAGTCCTACCATACAAAATGAACTAATTGAATTGCTAGCGACAGAAGTTGAAAAAGAAAATTTACAGCAATTGAAATTGGCAAAATATTTTTCTATAATTTTGGACTGCACTCCAGATATGTCACATCATGAACAAATGTCTGTCATTCTCCGTTATGTACTATGTAATGAAGAAGCTGCTGTTGTTAAAGAAACATTTTTTGGCTACTTGAGAATAAGTGACAGTACTGGGAAAGGCTTGTTGGACGCTTTCTTAGAAAAAGCGACCGAACTGCAACTCGAATTGTCTCATTGTCGAGGTCAGTCATATGATAATGGTGCTAACATGAAAGGAAAACATTCTGGGGTCCAAGCAAGAATGCTAGACATCAATCCCAAAGCTGTTTACGTGCCCTGTGCAAACCATACCCTTAACTTAGTTGTTGTTGACAGTGCTAATTCATCGACGGAAGCATTGACATTTTTTGGAGTACTTACAAGGTTGTATGTGCTGTTTTCTTCCTCTGCTCAGCGTTGGGAAATTTTGAAGAAACATGTGGAGCTGTCCATAAAGTCACAATCTGATACTCGTTGGGAAAGCAGAATTAAATGCATCAAACCTCTTCGATACAATTTAAAAGAGGTGTTGCTGGCACTGAAAGACTTGGAAGCCATTTCCATAGAAAGAAAAGATGGAAGAGCTGCCTCAGAAACAAAATCGTTGATAGCTCATTTATCAAAATGGAGTTTTTTTTTTGTCGGTGTTTATTTGGTATGATATCCTATTCCAAGTCAATAAAGCAAGCAAGATTCTTCAATCGTATGGAGTCTCCCTTCATACAATGGAAACGGAAATCCAGGCAACTGAAAAGTTTTTGCAAAACTATCGCACAACGGGTTATGACAGTGCCGCAACATTTGCTGTTGAAATAGCACAGGAATTGGATATTGATCCTTCTTTTCCTCCGTCAAGAAGTGGAAAGAAAAGAAGATTGTTTGATTACCAAGGTGAAGAGGAACAACGAGCTACTCCTGAACTGAAATTTAAAAGCAACTTTTTCTATCCATTAGTAGACCAGGCTATTATGTCAATAAAGGAGCGCTTTAATTTGTTACGTGAGGTTTCTTCCGCCTTTTCGTTTTTGTACACACGAGACCAACTTTTGCTTGTGCAACACGAAGCCGTTTCCCCTATGCAGTAATGCAGCAATGGATCGATGGCATGATCTAAAATTGCCCAGAAAGACATATTTGGATTTTATGCGGGAAGCACTGAGGATGGATTAGCCTACAATATGCTAGTACAGATTT
This sequence comes from Trididemnum clinides, assembly GCA_963675345.1. Lineage (NCBI taxonomy): Eukaryota > Metazoa > Chordata > Ascidiacea > Aplousobranchia > Didemnidae > Trididemnum > Trididemnum clinides. The sequence continues at coordinate 9,865,787 of OY776301.1, forward strand.
GACTTTGTGTGGGAGACCTGTGAATGGCTGGCATGTGAGATGTTGGTGTAGACAGAGGGAAGTTGAAAATGGTGGTGAGACATCACCATATTTAGAAATTTGAAGTTTTAGCATTCTATAAAATTGCATAGTTCTTCATAAAAATCTTTAATTCCAGCGACCATACTTTTTTGTATTGTCAGTTGGCTCAGCTGCAGGGGCGGATTCGCCCTGCGGCATTTCGGGAGTTTTCAGGTGGGCCGCTCGACTGTTGGCCGGTCCATCGATTCACTTGGCTGCCTCAAAACTAACTTTAAGAAGCTAACAAATGATCAACAATATAAACCAGTTTCATACATAATGATTCGAAATTATTTTTCAGTAACAGCATTTTTGTCTAGCCTATCTATAATTTTCTTATTGTCATTTGTAACTGTCTATAAGAAAACGTATAAACAAACGTATAAGAAATCAAACGAGAAAAATTGTTGCTAGAGCTATGAGAATGGAAGCTAATCAGGAATTGAATAATTTATATCAGAATTCTAATAGTGTTTTCTACTTCCTTAGAAGAATGAAAAAGGAAGGGAAGGATGTAGAAGGAGGAAGGTGCTTGAGAGGAGGAGACGGACGGTTGGGTTTTAGTGAAGAAGATAGGGCAAAAATTTGGAAGGAACACATGGAAAAGATCATGAATGAAGAGAACGAATGGGACCGCATGGTTGAAACTGATTTAGTAGAAGGACCAGTGAAAAAAGTGGTTCGTGATGAAACTGGGAAGCAATTCAAAGTATGAAATCACGAAAGGCAACTGGAACATCTGAAGTAAGTGTGGAGATGATAGTTGCAAGTGGTGAAATCGGGGTTAAAGTGATGATGGAACTATGCCAGCGTGTATTGGATGGTGGAGGAATGCCTGATGAGTGGAAAACAAGTGTGATTGTATCTATCTTTAAAGGAAAGGGTGATGTGATGAGCTGTGGATCATACAGAGGAGTGAAACTGCTAGAACATGCCATGAAAATTGTTGAAAGGGTGCTAGAGAGGCGAATACGAACACTAGTCAATTTGAATGAAATGCAGTTTGGATTTATGCCAGGAAAAAGAACAGTAGATGCGATATTCATTGTGAGAAGAATGCAGGAGGAATATCAAAAGAAGGACAAGAAGTTGTATATGTGTTTTGTTTACATGGAAAAAGCTTTTGATAGAGTGCCAAGAAAAGTGATGGAGTGTGCCATGAGAAAGAAGGGTTTATCAGAAGTAATAGTTCGGGCCGTTATGAGCCTGTATGATGGTGCAAAGACAAGAGTGAGGGTGGGATCTGTATATTCAGAGGAATTTGAAGTAAAAGTTGGTGTACATCAAGGATCTGTGCTGTCACCACTATTGTTTGCAATAGTGGTGGACGTTATTACAGAAAATGCAAGAAGGGGTGTGGTTAATGAATTGCTATATGCAGATGACCTTCTTATCATGAGCGAAGACATGGAAGACTTGAAGGAAAGGTTTTGGGATTGGAAGGATGCACTGGAAATTAAAGGTTTGAAGGTCAACACCAGAAAAACAAAAGTGATGGTAAGCGGGTTAGAAGGCGAACTATACAAAAGCAAGATAGATCATGTGGAGTTTGTGGGAGGAGAGTCATGGCGAATTCAGTGTTGTGCACAAAATGTGGAAACTGGGTTCATGGCAAATGTGCAAAAATAAAGAGAGCTACCGCTAGGTTGGCAATGCATTTTGTTTGCTCGAAATGTAAAGAAATAATGGAAGGGACGATGGATTCGATCGAGAAGTTGTGCGATGAAGTAGAGACAGTGAATGGATTTTGTTACTTGGGAGACAGACTAAATGCTAGTTGTGGTTGTGAAGCGGCAGTTACAGCAAGAGTAAGAATCGGTTGGGTAAGATTCAGAGAATGTGGAGAATTGTTGCTTGGAAATAGGTTTCCTCTAAAGATAAAAGGTAAAGTCTATCGTTGTTGTGTAAGATCAGCAATACTGTATGGAAGTGAGACAGGGTGTTTAAAAAAATGAAAAAGCAATTTTAAGAAGAACGGAGAGAGCTATGGTGAGAGCCATGTGCGGTCAGAAAGTGGTAGACAGGAAGACGACTGAAGAACAGATGGATATGTTGGGGTTGAAGGAAACTATAGACCGGTTAGCAACAGCGAATGGAGTTAGATGGTATGGACATGTGCTGAGGAGGGATGATGATAGTGTTTTGAGGGTTGCTCTGAATCTTGAAGTGAGTAAGAAGAGAAAGCGAGGACGACCGAAGAAGACCTGGAAGAAGCAAGTGGAAGAGGAGACAAAGAAGATTGGTTTGAAGAAGGAGGATGCCCTGAGACGAGACAAGTAGAGGGACCGAGTGCGAGCAATTGCAGAAGGAATGGGGTAAATCCGGCCATCTCTGTTAAAAGGACAACACCGGATAAAAACTGAATCACTACTACTACTGTCGTGACTTGACGTAAAATAATAAATAAACCTTCAGTGGAAACTTTTTCCCTAATTTGCAGTACTATGACGTAATAAAGAGTCGCAGGAGAACTGATATCGCGTATGCAACGTAGTTGTTTACCATCCATTCTCCAGGCCTCTCTAAATTTTAAGTAGCCTAATGGAAAAAGAAACAAAAAAGCGGAAAGGTGGAGCTGAGAAAGAGCGTGAAAGAGAGAAAAAGGAATTGCTGCTAAATGTATGAATTTTCAGGAAGCATTTGCAAGAGCAAGCACCTCAGCGGAAAGCCAAACGACAGTTAATCCCGCTTTGCTATTAAAACATCAAGATCAGCATCAGTCTGTAAGTTATCATGATGTACCAGCATCAGATTTAAAAAATCAAAATTGCTCGAACATATCTATTCCGCCAGAATCAGAAACCGAAGTCCAGGTTGTATATACTGATGAACCCGAACCAGACAGCCTCAGCCAAGATAATCCTGAAGTATGTTCTGCTCTCCTAATGCAAATTTTAGAAAGTCAATGTCAGCAGTCTGTAAATCTCGATCCAGCAATATCAGACAGTGAAGACTATTCTGCAATATCCGCTCAAGTTTCAGAAGTTCAACGAGATCAGTCTGTAATTCTTTTTATGACAGCGTACCACTCTTGGTTTGTAAAACCAAAACCAGATAAACTAACCGAATATTTCGAGTTTCACTCACATCAACAAGAAACAACCAAATTCAACGCTACAAATGTGTACTTCCGACCTGATGACTCTGGAGGTCGTTTGCAGCGATTATTGCTCTTGTATCGTGAAGAAAAAGAAGCTCTGTTTTGCAATCTTTGCATTGCATATAGTACTACTAGTAGTAGCAATCAGAACCCAGCAAATTTCTTACGGGTTTCAATTCGTGGAAACACATTTACCAACAAATTGATAAACACGAAAGTTCTCAAAAACACAAGGCATGTGTTGAAGCTCACTTACGACTCAGCAGCAATAAGACAGTGGTAGACCTACTTACTGCCTATCAAACATCATTACCCAGTAAACAGGTCATGCAAAGAAGGCAAATTCTTGACAGAGTCGTCTCCATTGTAAAAATGATAGGAAAACGGGAAAAGAGCTATAGGGGAACAGGGAGTTCCGAAGCGGTGTCTACGTTACTTTATGTGATGAAAAAGTTGATCACGGAACATTATTACATACTGTACTTCTTCTTGCGAAGTACGATAACATTCTTAAGTGTCATTTGGAAAATGTTATTAAAAAATGTTTGCAAAACAAACCCGACAAGCACAAGCATAACCGTGCTGACAGAAATACATTTATCTCCAAAACTACTGTTAACTCTATTAGTGCTATTACGGTATATCCAAGCTAATGAAAGAAGAAATTTCAAACTTTATTGGAGAAACAGGCATTTACTCAGCTCGAGTCGATTCAACTCAAAATACAACTTCAGTCGACAAATGCTCAGTTATTCTATGCTTTGTTTGCGAAAACGTCAAAGAACAACTTCTTGCCGTTATTGACCGTCATTAGATAACTGGAGCAGACCTGTGCAATTTGTTAAAAGAAGTTTTGCAGAAGCAAAACATTGACGTTTTCAAATGCATCTCCGACAGTAGAGAGGGAGCACCAAACATGTCGGGGCAGTATAATGGATTTACAGCTTTTCTTGAAAAAGAATTTTCTGGTCACATTCACACATGGTGCTATGCCTGTTAGATATTTTCCCCAAAGTATTGTTAATGTAATAATCATATAGATTTTATGGAAACTCTGTTTTGCTTTCTCAGAAACGTGAAAAATAAATGTCACATGTTGCATTGCTCGTAAATAGAGGATACCCTATAACTTAGACAGCAATAGTTGATCAATTGTGTTTTGCTTTGATTTAGAAATAGGCTATCTCTTGGGTAAACTAATTTGTTAACCACTGCATGACACTGCTTATCAGTAATGTAAAATCTGCGTTGCTTGCTGTAGTCAAAGTCACTTTTCTGCTCTGAGCTGTATTTGGACGCTTGTAGTAATACAATCAACTTGTTCGTTTGCTAGCTCAGAGCAGAAATGTAGAATGTGGAATTGTGCGGTGCAGTGAGCTACGAATCTCAATCTCAGTAGAGTGCTAGGGCGCCAATCCCGACTACCGTACTCTACAATGGCCACGTTCTCAACTTGGTTATCTTTGATGTTACTACGACTAATCATGCATTCATATCTCTATTTGGATTAGTCCAAAAGATTGGAGTGTTCTTTCGGAAATCATATTTACGAATGGACATGTCGAAAGAGCAGATGAGCCAAAGACATGATCATGATATTCAGAGTAGGTTAAACTTGATTGGAGCAACTAAATGGTGGTCCAAGCACGAATGTCTTCAAAAAATTTTCGGCACATTTGAGGATGGTTTCAGCGGCGTGTTCTGCCATGTAACTGAAGTTCTGTATTGTGCTTGTACTTCTGAAAAGTTAAGTGTTTAAGCGCGGTTTGACGCCAATGTCATGATAGATAATATGATTCGATACCAACATGTTTTGACAGTCATTACTTATCTACGCATCATGGAGATTACCTCTGCACTTTTAAAGTACTTGCAGACCTCAGGATTTCATTACTGCTTTTAATATGGTGGAAGCTACGAAAAAGGATATTCAACAGATTTATCGCGATTTTGCAATGGTTGTAACTAAAACTGATCATTTTGTTCTACATGCCAATGAAGTTTTGGAAGAACGTGGATGTGATGTCTTGATTGAAAGCAGCTTTCCTGCCAAGTGGGTTGGAAAAAGTATAAATGAATCCTTGAATGAATGTCTTTCAGACTCAATGAAAAAGTTTGAGGTCGAGGTGCATAACAGAATTCAAGATCAAGTGGTTCTAAGTCTTCATAGAAGATTTGCTGCGCACAAAAAGTTATATGCTAAATTATGCTACTTCGATCCCAAGCGCTCTTCTGAAACAGTTCTTCGTGGATTCCTATCTCAGCTGTGAATATGATATGCAATCTTTTGTCAAATAAAAGTTCAGGTTCTCCTGTTCAACAAGATCTTCGGCAAGAGCTATTGGATTTTGCATCAAAATGGCCGGAATTAAAATTGATCTTACCTGAGCGCTGCACTGAATTGGATGAAGCAGGTGATCGTTTTTTTCATTTTACTATTGACAAACTATTTACAGGTTAATTTATTGACCTTTTATCTCACTATATGATACAACCCGAACCTATAATTACTTGATGCCTATTTTCCATACCAATAGAAATGTTATTATTTGATCAAAATTTTGTTCCGATATCATTCAGCACTTTTCGCAGGTCAAGTGTGCTGATACTTATAAATTTTCTTTCATGCAACTTAAATTTTAATTTGTTTTGAAAAACAGATAATGAAGATGTGAGATTGGACGAAAGCCCCAACATTTGGAAATGTCGATGCCAGAATTGTTTTCTGTGCCGTTATACTTCGATTCGGAGATAAAGAATGTACTGAAAAAGTTATCCTCTTATATATCAGGCATACAAAGTAATCCTTCCCTCTTTCCGTTGCATAAGTTGGTTGTGAAAGAACCTTTAGCAAGCTGAGATATGTAAAAACCGTTAAAGAAATCAGCTAAGCGAAGATCGCTTGCATTCCCTTCTTTTGATGTGGGTCGAACGAGACGCTTTGTTGCGCATTTCGAACTATGCGATCATCGACGAACTAGCCGAAATAAACGCAGAAATGTGAAGACTGTTACTCCATAAATGGTGTTTGATAATGTTTGTTTGTTAATTCTAAATATTCTTTTTTGAAATGAGCTAAATATGATGTAGTTTGTAAAATGAACCGTGTAACTTTTTAGCAAGATTTGCTATTGTCAAAAATGGGCCGATTTTATTTCAAAGTTTCCGGGCCGGTTGAATTTGGAACCCCCCCCCCCCTGCTCAGCTGTAGCCGTTGGGGAAACAACAGGAATTTTAAGCAACCTCAAAGTTTCAAAGAAAGCTTCATGTAAATTACCCTGTGCGATAGTCTTACTTAACGCAACCACATTTGTAAAAGTCCACATATTTTTTTCTATCATAGAGCACAGACACTTCTGTTTTCAGCTTGCTTTTGTTTAGTTTTGGATGTGCTGTCACAATCTCGTTCAACTTTGTTGATGATATTGCTGGTCTTAAATATACACTCAAATTTATGGTTAGTTACAGTTAAGTTAGGATTGGAATTAGGGTTGGGTTTCAACTTGAATGAGATGATAGTTAGAATTAACAAGGCTTCCTTTCTAGTTTTCGTATTCAAAGCTGGATCAGAAAGAAATATCAGAAAATGGATGAAGTATATCTGTGTAACTTAAACTGACTGAGAACATGAGGCATTAGCATAATAGTTTCAAGGTTTTAGGAAAAAGTATTTGGTATGCTAGTACTCTACGTAAAAGTCATTGAACTAACCTTGAAATATGCTCTAATTGACAACTTGCTCAGCAAACCGTAATCTATGCAATAATGGAATCGGTTTAAGTTTGACATGGGAATTTCTAGTGTACTGGCAGCCTAACAGCTCACATTGACCTTGCCCAGTAAATGCATGTATTATTCCTGCCCTTGTGCCCATTTAAGAGTTTCTAGTTTATTTGTGGTAAGGATTCACCTCTCGACGGGGATGAATCTTCTGATGTATTTGTCACCGGCGGACTGCCAGCCTGTAGTCTATCCAACGAATACAACAAAAAAAAGTAAAATCCAAATGAGTATATTGATACAAAACAATAAAAACTTTGACTGAACTTTATTCCTCCGAACCACTAAACAGCAGCAAAATCAAATTCAAAATAACCATTCAAATGTCACTTCATTTTCTTATATAAATACAGTAATTACTAAAACCCTAAAGCCACCCGTTTTTCTGTTAAGGTCAGACAACTGAAAAATAGATAACGTAGTGAAGTGCAATAAACAAAACGTGCAAAAAGGCTGTTGTTTCCAGGGTGGCAGTTCGACTCCCGGCGAACTCAGTTAAAGAGCACGTGTTAGAAATGGGCGTTGGTGCGACAATATTGCGGCCCCTTTGAGACAAGAACACACAGTGAAGTTTCAAACAAAACATATAAATATAGAGTACCAAGGCGCTACAATGATACGATTAATTTTATACACATTCAAGGAACAGTGATGCAGTTGCTCAAGGAATAGTGATGCAGTTGTTAGGTGTATGAAGGGATTTGTATGGTAGACAGCCATCATTATTAATATTCATGTAAAAGGTGCAATAATTGAAGTGAAAAGGTGTAACACGTATGCTAAAGGTCAAGTCCAATAGTTTCTAATGAATAGTTACAGATTTTAAACACCAAAAAAATGTCAATATTGCTGGGGCAAATACAAATATAAAAACGCAAGATAAAACACGATAAAATATTATACAGGAGCAATTTTTGATATGTCACGAAGGATGTATTCAATTTTATTTGTTCCCTCCCCACAATCCTTCAAGACAATAGCAGTTGCTCTACGGACTAACTCCTTTCCTTTGGGCCACTGAGGGTGCACCTGGTGTACACGGCCCAAGCAATAAGCCCTGCGCCTTGAGATGTCTTCAGCATCTCCAAACAGGACCAATTTTCCAGTGCAGATAATATTCCGAGTAACCCTCCACTATTTCTACCTTGTAGAGTAGGGAGGTAACCTGGCACCCAATAGAACCAAAATTTAAAAACCAAAGTTGTACTGTAAAGGAAGTCACAACGCAGGTTCCCCCGATCATGAAATGCACTTAAAGGGGTATTGGGGGCAAGACCTTGCCCAAGGAAAGACGAAGGGATAATTGCAGCCAAGTCATTAGGTTCACCACTAAGCAAAGTGAGCAAGCGATCGTTCACTATGCGCACCGCGTCTGAAGTGAAGGTCTGCATTTCAATAAGTAAAGGCTTATGTCGAGATTGATCTAAAACGCGATTAAAGGTTTTTTTTTATATAACTTCACCATACCCTCCCAACTGCAGACCTACCATATTTTCGTTGCCCAAAAGGAGGACAGGTTTACAAAAATAGTCAGTCACTTTAAAAGATGAGGTTTCACCTCTAATAGCCTGTTTATGTTTTGTGGTTTTAATTATGGTCATCAAAGCTAACACTGCCTTTGTTTACCACAGAAGTAAGTGTTCCATATCCACAAGTAATGCACTCAGCTTCAAAATCGTCAAGTTCTTTTTTGAAACAAGGATACTTGTGTCGTAGTTCATCAGAAAACACACTTTTTCGGGCACTATTGCTTAGCTTTATTTTGCTTTACAAAATTTTACTTGACAATAATTATGTAAATCTAAATGGTAAAAAAGAGGACAATATGCTACTTTTAAGTGTCCTCGTAGGACCATTCATTTTTTTGAAAAAAGAGGACAAATCCTCTTAAAAGAAGACGTATGGTAGCCCTACCCAACTGTCCCTTTGACCAGGAAAGTTTGGAGGGATTTTAACCCAATTGATGTTACGCCTTCTAAGAGAACTACAGAATTCTGTCCAACCAAGCAACGAGGAAAGCCGATCAGCAGCAGCCTGAAAAGTCGAGCAATTATTTGAATAAAGAGTGTTAACTGCTCCCCGAAGAATTGTAAACCGAGAAAACGCGAGCAAAAGTTCATTCAAGTCTAGACTAGTAACGATTTCCACGTGTATGCAACGAGTATATAAGCACGTGAGCAGCAAACCCCAACGTTTGCAGTTACTACGATTTTGGCGATAAAAATACGGTCCAAGATAATCTACTCCGCAAAACTTGAAGGGGTTATTTGTGGCAGTTACTCAACAAGCCGGTAGATCGGCCATCAGCTGTCAAACAGGTGTTGCTTTTCACATAGCACATTTTGCACATTCCGTTAGGAATGCTTAACGCTCGAAATTCCGTACACATTCCAAAAATGCTGCTGCGTACGCATTAACGTATAACAAGGACCCGCATGTCCAGCTTTAGCGTGTTCATCAAGAATGATCAACCTAGTAAGTGAGTGTCCACTAGGGAGTATTATAGGATGTTTAGTGTTTGTTGGGAGATTAGCGTTTTCAAGGCGACTCTCAACACGCGACATCATGTCATTATCCACACAGGGACGCAGGTTTCGCAGAATTTTTAATTCAGAAACACGACGGGCGTGTTGCGAATTTGACAAGCTGCTACCTAATTTTTTTTAAATTTTTTTTTTCAGATCTTAAGTATCTGAAGATTTTTCCTGGAGAAGCTTAATTGAGGCCCCAAAATGTTTTTTTTTCATTTGCCATATTTATCCTCCATTCACGAGAAAGCGATGTATTGCCATGTTTTGGATGGTGAGTCCGCACTCGCTTGGGAGTTGCCATTTCCCGGGTCACCTAAAGGTGGAGCGTCTCGTTAAGTGCCTTTCCCAAGGACACAACAAGCGAACTTGCCGGCTTGTTCTCCATAACCTCCCATAAATGCCGAGCGCCCAGCAGGGAAGCTATAGATACCATTTTTAAAGTCTTTTGGTACGACTCGACAAGGGGAGTGAACCCCAAGTCTACCGACTGCGAAGCGGACGCTCTAACCATTACGCCATCGCGTCGTTCTCCGAACAAATTTTACCACGTCCATAAAAGAATTATCCAAGTAGCCTGCATCAAGTTTTGGTTTACAAAGGTTACGCTTTTGTAATTTAGTGACAATATACTGTTTGAGAGCCATCAGATATGCCACACGCTTTTTTAAATGTGTATAAAGCGGGTGAGCTTTCAATCATCCGATCAACGCTCGTATTGCTTTTAAAAGACAAAAGATCTACATCAATGCTGGCACTACGAACAACCACAGCGGGGCTCACGGGCCTGGGTTATAAAGATCCCTGTAAAAAAATGGAGGTCCTCTAAGCCATAATGCAAAGGAATCAGAGTTCTTTACGCTGCCTTCGAGTGTACCACCCTCAGCAGAATTTAAAGATCCTTGAACATAATTCTAGTCACAAGCCGAAGTCATAAGGTGTATTTTATCTACACGGCGTTTTAGAAATCGCGGAAGATGATGGTCCGGTTTTACAATCCATTTAAGTGCAACTTGTCAATCTGTCCATAAACGAAAGTAGCAAGACAAATGCTGCAACGATTTAGACACGGCGAACACCAGTTCAAAGCAAAGACTAGCCACCTCCAACTCTTTTCGAGAAATCGTCCAATTTGCTTGAGATAACAAGACCAGTTTTGAAGCCTTTTCTTATTCAACCTTTCAGTGTATTGGTACCCCATCCATTAAATTTGGGAAACGCATTGCTGCATTGTTTTGTGACAGGTTGGACATTGATATAAAAATAGCCCAACAAACTTGAAAATAATTTTGTGTTTCAACTTAAATTTCCTCTAGCAGTTCTTTTCCGTTCAAGTGTTTTCTATAAATATACCTGTTCTTTTGACAAGACAACTATTCGTCAGAATTGAAAGCAATCTTTGCAATGACCTAAGTTCATCTAGCCCCGCCATCAAATCTCATCGCATTCAGGGCAAAGCCTGCAGAGCAACAATGCCAGCAGAGCAAACTTTACATTAACAAAGTGCCGTTTTAACACTGAAACCGAGCTAGTGAAGCGCTGCTAATAATCAAACACCTCGAGCCAGAAGTTTGCAACTGGGGCGTCGTTTGGAAATAAGGGCGTGATAAGTTCACATCCTTCAGTTATTGAGAGGTGCAGTGCTAAAACGTTACTTCAATAGTGTCCAGTACCATATTATTAAATATTACTTTGGATTTACAGATTTAAAAATATTTTTTGCCCTGATGAAATCCCAGAGAAGGGATGAAAAGCTTCAGTGTTTTCTGTTTATGATAGTTTTCTTATGTTGATTTGATTACGTTTAATAAAGTACTACTATGGATTTTTGTTTTGCTTATTAAAACTTAAAATCTTGATTGTAATGGTTTTCGTTAACGCTTATTCTCACTTTTCCGATATGTTTCGGTCGTCCCGGACAACCAACCATACAACGAAGTCAAATAATCGCTGAAACTAAGACACTATCACCAATAATGCTGAAGATCATTTCTGGGCCCACCCCCGGAAACTTTCTCAATACGCCGCTGCTGCCTTTCAGTGGGGGCATCTGAGATGACACCATTTCAGGGATAAAAGAAAATAAAAAAGACATGTTCAATCGGTAGTTCAAAAAATCTTTTTTTCTCATAATGGGGAGACTCTTTTGAAGCTTGCTCCGAACAACCCGGACTCTACTGACGCCATCGGTTGTATGAGCAAGATTCTCGAAAAAAAAGTGCTATATTTCACTTGACAATAAAATAATCACACTACGTTCATCATTCAATAAAACAACGTTGTTAAAATTCTTTCCACAAAATATTTCGCACTTTCGGCATGCCTTACAATATGCAGTACGAAAATAAAATTACGTTAGTAGCCTAAATAGTAGTACGTACTTCGACAAAAAAAGGCAGGTAATGTACCAATAGTAAGAAAACTAATCGAGATATTAAATAATGAAAATTTATTATGCCTATCTGCCATTAAATTAAAACAGTACGGGTGATATTGGCATAAATAGTCGGGGAAATGCATGCAAAACTTGATCGCAATCGCATAGGTTAACTTTAGCTTTTGCTGTAATTACGACAGCTTAATCTCATTCAAAAAATAATGACTTTTTGAATCAAGAGTTTGATGACAGGGGGGGGGGGGGGTTGCCAGAAAAATAATTTGGGTAGCCAATTTTCTCATAGATTTAATATATCGGGTGTACCAGAAAAAGTGGTCCGCTTTTTGTTAAGAATTTTCTCGGCGATAATAAAACCAAATTTATTGAAATTTTACACACAGTTCCCTTAGGATATTATCAACACTTTTACTTAGTATCTAAAAGATTAGTTGCAAATTGTGTGACTATTGTCAAATTCAAAACAACGTCTCTAAAATTACAATATGAGTAAAATTATGCGAGTAATTCTTGAATAAGCGCTTTGTGACGTCACAATAAGATGGGGCTACTTTCCCCAGAAGTAGGGCAGCCTTGGCTCATCTGGAGGAGGTTACACCAGAATTCAAAAAGGATGAATGACCTCCGCAAAGTCCTGACTGCAACCCGATGGATTATGCCATATGGGACTTTTTGAAGGAATAAGTCTACCGAGAAGTGCAAGACAAATTGACCAAGCAGGCGTTGAAGAACAGGATAATAATATCGTGGGAGGAGATATCGATACATGAAATACGCAAAAGCATTTCTGCGTGGAAGAAAAGGCTTCGTGGAGGAGAATGAAGATCACATTGAGCATAGACTAACATAAATGAATTATACTTTGATATCGCATTTTTTTGAGATGTTGTTTTGAATTAGACAATACCGTGTTTACTCGCTTATAGGACGGGAATTTTTCCTCGAGATTTCGGGCTCAAATTGGGGACCCCGTCAAATTGCGAGGTCTACAGAGATAGAAAAAGTTCACTCAGAACTGTGCAGATATGAGGTGAAGATGGGACCGGTCTTATAATCGAATCGTCTTATAATCAAATAAATACGGTACTCACAAAATTTGCAACTGATCTTTCAGATACTTTCTAAAGTGTTGATAATATCCTAAGGTTACTGAGCGTAAAAGTTTAATAAATTCGGTTTTATTATCGCCGAGAAAATTCTTAACAAAAAGCGGTTCACATTTTCTGTACACCAGATATATTTAAGAGAAAGTTTTAATTTTAACTCAAGTATTCAGTTTATCTGGTAAAATTCGCAAGCCATTTTACACGAGAAGGCTTTTACAATCAACTTTGTACCAACAAAGACAGAGATAATGAAAACCAAAGTTCAAAGAAAAATCTTTAGAAAATAACAGGTAATACAAAATTGCGCTGAAAAAACTTTTGCTAATTTAATCAAGGTCAGGCTAATTAATTTTGGGGCCAATCTCATGAAACCTGAGGACTCCCTGGCTTCTATGACCTCCCCATTTTCTCAATGCCTATGTACGACAAAGCGGTGATCATTCAGCAAAAGCTCAAGTTGGCCTATAGCGTTGTTGTAGTCAAATTGAACTTGTATAAGGTCACAGGATACATAAACTTACAAAATACATACGAGACAGGGAAAACTATAACTACAATCTAAAAGCAGCAGTTAGATAAGGTATACAGTTCGCAAAAACCAAATAAAGTACATAGCTTTGTTTAACACATTTCGCTCTTGTCAGTAAATAAAATATTCGGGGCACTATCGATGCAGGTCGCATTTTATAGGATCTTCCCGAAGCTTTTCGTCTGAGATTCTTGCGGAAATAATTGCTAAACAAGCGTTCTGTTTGTTTCTTAAGACTGGAGGCAAAAACCTTCGAGAATTGCTGCTGTAAATATCTTGAAACATCATATAAATGTAGAATACGAATCCATGCAAGTTCCTATAAACGACTACCTTTACGTAAAATGTACACCGCTAACCGGGAAATAGAATAACTAGGATGGTTGATTCACACAGACGAAGCAAACAGCTGTAGTTGAAGGTTTAGAAACAAGTGTTGCAACTAGCTTGCCACGTAAAGACCGTCAAGCGTTAGGAAATGTTTTAATCCTCCGTTTTTAACTATTTAGAAACAAAGTTATTCGATTTTGATAGTAATACGTAGAAACAAAGTTAAGTACTTATCAATGGCCATCGCAACTGCTAGAATTTACCATTGTCTATTGGCTACATCACAAAAAATTGAGTTTCCTGGACGAACAACAATAAGGCAAGAGTGCCAGGGCAATGTGGGGTTAATGTTTGGTGAAAAAAAAGCTTGTTTTAACTAAAGAATACAAAAAAGTCCATTTTACAACCATTTTTCCGCGTTTTTCTCCTCGCTCAACTTCACAAAGTTTGGTGGAGTAGTTTTTTTAAAATACAAAATCTATTTCTTAATTACTACAGACCTTAATTTCTAAATTCACCGTGGCCAAACTTTAAAGCAAAAATCATTCAGGAACATACCTCGTATATTGTCAATATTGGTTTTTAGGTCAGATGACGGTTATTTGGATGGTCAAGTTTTATAATACTGCAATAAAGTCGTACACTTTGATCTAAAATATGTTTGTAAACATTAAGTTGTTAGTTACTGAACGCTTTGACAATAAAGTTAAAACGTGGTTTTGGGGACGTTAGACATTGTTTTACTTTTGCACTGCTGCCAAATCATATCGTCCCTAAAGAGCAGCATAGCGCGACATCCTGCGGTCAAGTTAAAAGCTCAATAAAGATGTGATTGCAAGAAGCTTATCACAGAGTCGGTCAAAATAAACAACAAAAATTTTGATTCAAAGCTGGCACTTCACAACTACATTCGTCTGCATCAACCTACCCTAAAGGCTGGTTTCCATCAGGCGTAAATTGCAGGCGTGCCGTGAAAAATTCTTTGTTTCTCTATTCAGTTTTATGCGCGCAACGAGAGCGCTCCGCGCATAAAACTAAATAGAGAAACAAAGAAGAAACAAAAACAAATTTTTCACACCATGCCTGCAATTTACGCCTAATGGAAACCACCCTTAACTTTCCACAGTCACACCTTAACGCTTAGAAACTCAATATAAACTGTGCAAACACAATTTAACAAATTTTAGCTTCTTGCCAACTTCCTGCTGTACAAAACTTCGAAATTAAAATTGGTTAACAACTACATCTTCTCTGGAAGAACATGATTTGAAAGATTTTACGTAGTACAGTAGCAGATAATCTAAGGCTGGCTCATCGCATTTGTGCTCTAATGAGCGGTAGCCCATGAATGATAGAAACACGAAAAAGCAAAAAATAGAAATTAAGCTGCTTCAAAAGTACGGTTTAACACTTACAAACTCATAAAAAAGCAGTCAACCATAAAAATACGTTAGTTGGTCAATGTACAGTACACAAAAACCGGGCATGCGCGAAGCACAACAAACAGCAGCTTGAAAGTATGCTTGATTGATAGAAGAACTAGATTAAAAACTTGCTTCAATAACTTTTGCACAACAGCGTCGGAAAAAAACGGAACCCACACAATCACAACTGAACGATGACGTAAAAAATAAAGTATTTGTTGTTGACACTTTTGCGGTGTGACGTCATTGGGGATAAAGTTGAGCGGCGGGAACGAAAACGATAGGAATCAAACTGACAACGACACAAAGCTGTTGTATTGCTGGATATTTCGCTTGAGTATCTCCGAGCATTCGCCCAAGACTCTTTCGAACCGAGGCCGATCCAGCCTGACGCATTTAAGAAGGGTACGGGCTACGACAGTCGCAGCACGCGGACGATCGAGCAAGAGAGCGATTTCACCTGGAAACAAATAGTTAATTTAAAACTAAACGTGTACTTCATATCTAATTCTCGTTCGTTCACGGCAAAATCTTTATCATGCAGACCAATCAGCAATCGGATCCACGAGGGTTTCCTAGGCGGTTGACGAAGTGCATTCTAGCACACGCACTGTAAGCAGGGAATTTTTCGTAACTCGTAGCAAATTTCTTACGGCGTTAAGTTTTCAACCTCTTTTTACATTATTACCTTTGTTCTAATGCATTAACCACTTGCATAGTTGTTATGGAATGCTAAAGACTCGATGCCTTCGCCCACTGCCAAGCTCACCCAGGTTTCCACTCTTAGCATTCCGTAGTCTCTCACTGAACAATCGCTTATACATACTAAAGTTTATTGGACAGCTTAATTCCATATTGCGCGCATTGTGATACAATTCATTCATGCATATGACCTCCAGCTTTTCGAGCTAAACTTTAGCGAGAGTAAGCCACAGCTACTGCTGGACAACACCACCACTTGTCTTCTGCATAAAGTGGAAGAAATCGCCGCTAAAGTGCCTTTCCTAAACTTTCCTGTCCTTGCTTCACAACATTCTTGTGTGATGGACAAGCAAAAAAGCTGTAAAATCCACTGTTGAAAAATCTGTTGTATAAACCGATCGCGGCTTAAACCAAAAAGCTACTGCATTGGAGGTGAACGCTCTAAGACAGATGCATTGAAAATAAAACAGACTGAATGCGTGTTTAGAACAGCAGTGGAAGCACCATCAAAAATTTCTAGGGATTGGCCGCGACAAAGAAACATTCGTAAAATGCAGAAACGGCTTTAGTTAAACATAGTTATTTAATAAATTTCGTGTTTATGTAATAAAGATTTGTAATTGCTTTATCTTTAATGCTTCGAACTTTTGTTAGTTAGGCCTACAGTCGCCAAAAACCGAAACCAGTAACCTGAAAACATCTGATACTGGTAGTTAAAGCAGTTGAATGCTTTTTCGAACAAACAATGAAATCTTATTTAAATAGGGGAGATTAAACATCAATAAACATTAATCAATGTGCGTTTACAAGTTGGTCAACAACATTAGAAGTAATTAGCGTCCACCAGCGATCAATAAATTAGGATCGGGTTTATACTGTGCGAAGTCGACCTCAAACAAATTAATACTTGTAAGCGACCTGCATCGGTTCACATCGTGTACTAAAGGCGTGTTGAACACTTACTAGAGCGGGCAAAAAGGGAAATGTCGCTGTTTATGACGCAATAGCCAAACTCAAACGATGAGTAAGCGCGTCACGAAAGGCGCTTTGACGTCAGAACCACAAACAAAGCCTAGTCAATTATTAGCAACACGACCAGAAAGAGTTTTGTAGTTTCAGTATGATATTATAGTTTTCAAAATTATATTGAAATGGCGTTGGAAGCTCCGATTACAAATTATGTCTTTTTGCTTATTCTAACACACAATACGGCTCAAAAATTGTGTTTCCTATCCCTACACCGGTACCGCATTGGTAGTGGTTTTAACTGCCAAGTAAACATACACAAAGTATCTGCTATCAAAATAAAAAATTGTAAACAGCTTTTAAAATCCAGGACTGTAAGAATAGTTTTAGAGTGGACGCGAAAAGACTTTGCAAACAATAACACTTACCAAAATAATCAGAGGTGCTGAGGGTACTGACTTGACTGTAATTATCGTTGGCGCTACGGCGTTGCAGAACGTCGGCAGAACCCTTGACACAAGAATGTTTTTGTTCAGAAACAAATAACTACTGACAAGTCCAGCATTTTTAAGTACTTCAAACCACTTGGCCACACAAAAACGCAGCCGCTATAAGCTAAACTGGAGTACGTTGACATGAAGAGTAGAATTTACTTTTACGACAAGGGATTTAAGAGCAATCTTGATTTAACTGCTGGTCGTCTCTGTGGTAGCAACTCCCGCAGAAAACACCGAGTAACTATATACCTTGCAGTTAACATTAAGAAAATTTTACTACAAAAATAATTCGTCGCTCCTATTGGAGCTGTAGTTACTGGAAGTCACATGAGGCCACGACAGATTACACAAGTTTATGAGTAACATAGACGTCATTACACTTTCATCGACGCATACCTCCACAATGATGAAAAAATCATTGCCAGCCCGTCCCTGAACCACAACTTCTTGACCAGCTTCAAACGTCACTGGTTCAAGGGCGTCAGCCACTGTAAGCCTCTCCCATTCATCCAAAGATTCTAAAAGCATTGCAAAACCACATTAACGACAGAGCTATAAAACTATTAAATTTAGCAAGGTATAAATGAAATCAAAACTGATTGTCGCACAAGGCATGACACATTAATTTTTGTGTTTTAAATCGCAAGTTTTTATTAAAAATATCTATCATAAACCTAAACGTTTTATTGTTATTCAGCATACATACAACTGCGAAAGCCACATCGTTAGCGCGACCGTTGTGACATTGTAAAAAAGTAATATAGTGCACTGGTAGCTGTAACATGGCAAACAACTCACCTAGAATGGAGACTTTTCTTAAGAATTCGTCGTACATTTTTCGCTTTTTTAATGTACTGCCCATTAAAATTCGGCGATAACTGTCTCTGTCAATGGCCCACAACTTCAAGTCTGTTTTGGCTCGCACATCAGCGGCACGTGGGGTACCATAAATCAAGGCTAGTTCGCCAAAACTGGCGCCTTCTCCAATCGTAGTCGAGTATTTGTTATCCACGTAAATCTGCATCGCAAACAGAAACAGGACAAGTTATAAAAAAAACGCGAAAATAATATGACAATTCGATTGCACAGCGACAGATACCGTTTGCAATCTAACGGTCTTGTTTTGAACAAAAGCAAACACCATATCACTCACATCTACTTCTCCTTGATCAATGATATAAAAGTTATCCCCATCATCCCCTTGTTTGATGATACTTTCTCCAGCAATACTGTGAACGGGAAACATGGCATCGCAAATATCGGACAGTTCCGTTTCATCCAAGTGCGAAAAAAGTAAATTGTTTTCTATAGCTTTTGCCAGAGCCTGCATTGTTCTAAAGTCTTTGGTAATCACCTAAATAAAACAAAAGTTTCTTAATCGAAAATCCATTTCATATAGAAAATAGAGCCACATTGCTTCGTCCGTCTGCTTAACTTTTTTGGACCAATCTGAACCAAAAAAGTGGAAAATTACATGCACAATAACTACTGTCGTTTGTAGACATTTACGTAATGAATACAATTGCAGCGATTTTATTGAAAACAAAACAAAAAGCAAGGTCAATTTTATTTGAAAAGCTAAACTTGATAACGAATGTGAAAAGGTGAAAATGAAACCTAAGTTTGCTTTGCTCTCTCGCCATCAACTACTTGTGTTGGTTATTGTATTTATGCACTGCACCAGATAAAGAGATTGTAGATGGTACATAAAATCCTACCTTTTTGACGTAATTTTTCACATCATCATCTGTGACAACCTCAGCGCTGACAGCGTTGCGACGTCCGCTTTGATAAGGTCGATGGAACGACGTGTCCTCATCTTCTACTTCATCTTTGACCGGTGTTTTAGGTGAAGAGGGAGGAATTTCCTCTTTTGTCCCTGCTTCCTCCTGAAAGCATAAAAATGATTTGAAAAAGCTCATAACCGCACACAATTGTATCGCACATTGATAACATAATTACGAGGTATTGTACATACAAGTAACGATACATGCATGAATGCTGCACAATGTTCATAAAGTAATGCAATCATAAATATATTCAAAATCCCACTTATGAGTTTGTATCCGTAAGCCATTCTTTCACCAATTTCTTTTCACAACGGCAAAGCAGCAATATTAATTTTATTCAACAATGCCGTTAATACTGATACTAGCGATCGACCATTAATCATCATTAAAAACAAATTGATTTATTGCACGTGTTCGGCATTACATTATGACCTCGTCAGAATCTATACGTAAGTACGTACATACATATATAGTTTACAGATTTAAAAGCTTTAGTATAGGAAATCACGATAATAGACAAAATAGGGCAGTAAACCATAATGCAAATTGAGCATACATCAAATCAGCTAAGAACTAGCATAAATTGGAAGTATATTTAAAAGACTAAATAAATTGGATATCTATTGATTTTCTACGTTACTGCATTAACGATGACAATAAATTTCGCTACGAGGGGCTGTTCTTTATTCTACAATAGCTCAATGTTTGGGCACTCATTAGTTGTACTATACGAAAAAAGCTCATTTTGTGGAAATTATTTTGATTACATGCTTTTTATATTCAGTTTGTCGTCGTTTGCATTCATTTCCCTTAAAAGGTTTGTGGATTGATATATAACTTTTTTAAATTTTCTGACATGAAATCCATTGCAATGACATTGTAGCTGAATCTTGAAACTGTAATACCTATACAGAGCACTTTACATCATACTTTTTACAGCGTAAGACAATAAAATTTGGCTTTATAACCCAGTCACTAATCACATAGTGAAACCAAAATCGCACAATATTTCATAGACATCAAAGCACAACGCATATTAAAAGTTCTTAATACCAAAATTTCTTTTGCACAGTACATTTGCAATGTGTCATTCCCGCACTTAATTCGTTTGTTCAACAAGATTGACCACCTTTGGTTGGTTGATCGCATTTACGTGACCTAACGATAGTTAAACAAAAAAAGGAATGCAAGGGGTGCTGCTGATTTGAAGATCGTCAAATCTTCTTGTAGTCTGCCAGGATATCGGTTCATCTTCTGT
This sequence comes from Trididemnum clinides, assembly GCA_963675345.1. Classification (NCBI taxonomy): domain Eukaryota; kingdom Metazoa; phylum Chordata; class Ascidiacea; order Aplousobranchia; family Didemnidae; genus Trididemnum; species Trididemnum clinides. Next base: position 9,886,252 of record OY776301.1, read on the forward strand.
TTGACAAATTAACTAAGTTCTCATCATCAATGTACCAATTACAACTGTAACTGAATCTGCCTATAGAATATATGTCAATCTTAATCTACGAAAACAAAGCTGCAGTAGGGATTTGAATACAGATTGACAGCAACCAGTCGGGAGCAATGATTCACAAAGCAGTCAAACAAAAGCCATACAAGTGTGGAGAACAGCTTAACGAATTACTATTCAAAATTTGGCATTTTGCTACACAGGTTCACTCAGTAACTGCAAATACCAGTGTGCTAGGCTTTAGCAAATCGTACTATTAATGCGCTATCATAAAGCAAAATTCAAGCTTGATTTCAACAATTAAAAAAATTATATTCATACCAGTTCCAACTTTTCAAAATGTTGTTTCAAAAATGTCATCGGATTTGTTGGTTGATGTATGCAAAGCTGCAATTTAAAATTTGTAATCCAATATCTACTGAAAATGTAACTACTCAATAGACAGATATCCAACGTGTATATAATTGCTGTTTGAGCATTACCATAAATGGCATGATGTACCATTATTATTTAATAAACGCATGCATTATTTCTTCGGTCAAAACCAATGCATAACACAACTCTACTCATCAGTAACAATATTGATTGCTCAGGATATCAAAACAATGTAAACAAATTTTAATCTATGATCTTTTAGCTCTAGCAGTGTCTTACTTAAAAAAAACAAATAACAGCACCTTCTACACCTTGTCGCTTTACAAACCAAGTGCTGAGAACAATCATTTGTTAGTTTATACTAATTATTTTTGTAGCACTAAATTTTAAACAAGATATAAATTTAGAAAAAACTCGAACGTACTACTGGTAATACCAACCCTTTGCCTAACTCAAAGTTTAGTCTATTCAATGCATTTTGACATAACAAATTAAATGATTGATTGTTTACTACACCAATACTTTTAAATCTTTCTTGAGATACATATGTTAACAGAACATCAAAAAAATTTTAATTCCATCATTGAACACTAACTTTTTAACCCAAGCTGTATTGCAACATACATAACAAACTACATAAGTTCGTTAGTTGCAACATAACTTCATGAATACTTCATAACTATAAGTGCAATTGCAACTTGTCTGCTATCATATTACTTTTAAACAGCTTACCCCTGAGGTTTTTTATTACTTTTTGTAAACTAAGTTAATAAAACAGTTGAAGAACACAGCTTGAAAAACCTTACATGACCTGCACACATCAAACATAGCATACTTGTATACCTGAACTATGCATTCTTTTAAAACTTGTTGTATCTTGTGATTATTGACGTATTCTTCACAATCTTTTAATCCTTGTTCATTGGCAGCTGACATTTTAACCAAAAAATAATATCCAACTCATAAAAATTTTTATTTATTAGGCCTGCAGCTTTTGTAATATTCATGAAATAATGAAACAAAACTGAATAACTCAATGCAAAATAAGCAGTTAATTAGCAGCAAAACTGTGCCCAGTAAATAGCACGAATCTGCATGACTTGCAATCACAAGATTTAGAAGGCTCTATCCATAAAACTTACTTAGTTGTCATCTTATAAAAGTCACTTAGCCTGAAAATTTTATGCAAAGATTATGCTGCAAATGAAGTGTGACGACAAGTGCTCACTCCTTTGAAGGGCAACACAAAAGTATGAAATTTAAGGAATAATGGAAATGCAGAAAAAATCAATTAAATGATGGAAATCACAGAAATGTGAAAATTTACAAATGCTTAGTTTAACTCAACTCAATTATCAAATTTCACCTGATTGGGTGGTCACACTTTTATTTTTTATCAATTTCAGTAAATTTCCATTTTGTGATTTCCTTACTTCTTACTACTGGTAGTTTTTCAGGATTTCCTTCAATAACTCCTTTTTAAAATGAATTTCCGTATTTCAGTAATTTCATGTTCAATATTAATTTCCGCACTTCTGTGATTCAAACTGACCTAATTCCATAATTTAATATAAATTTTCTGTATTTTAGCATTGTCTCCTTTAAAGCCAGCCTGAACACAATTTGTTCCAGATTAAATTAAAAAGGTTTTCCAGTTACAGCAGGTGATGCCAGATTGCAAAACTACAATTACTGTACATTTAAAAAGCTGTCATAGTCTTAACTTTATCAAATTGTGAAAATTTTTTCATAATTTTTAAACATTTTTTAGAGGAGCCAACACTAACATATTGGATTTTTAGAATTCCAAAGAAGATCAACAAAAAGACAATAATACAACTAGAAAATCATAACTTGTACAGAAAATGCAAAGTGTTTTCAGTTGACAAAATCTTCAATTTTTTTTAAGTAGTTTGTCATTGCAAACACCAAAATTTAGTAAATAAAATTTTTGAGAGAAAACATTGTTACTCTTGCCTCAGGCCGATTGTAAATCTTAATACATTCAACCCTGAGTACGTTTAAAAAACATTAACAGTACTGTTAGATGCATCTGCTGTTGTTTAAAATCATGTGTCCTAGCTGGATAATATGTCCCATGTAATCTACTTAAAAGTTTTTTCATGTACCAAGCATAAACATTAGGCAGTGGCTATTTTGCCATCGACGGCAATTTACCCTCAGAGACTATTTTGCCGTGAGTTATCTGTGATTGGTCAATCTTAATGACGTACTAAACATGTGACTTTTGGTCGTTTCTGATTGGTCAATTTTAAAAACCAATTAAAAAAATTTGGCACCCCCAGGTCTCTATCCCCCACCTTGTACACTCCCTTGCAGTGTACACTGCCCCATACATGTGCATACCAGGCCTGCCCCTTTGGTGTACATTGCCTTTCTTTTAATGCCTTGCCAGCTGAGATTCGAACCCGCAACCATGGTATCTCACGACCAGCACACTATCCACTACACCACAGTGTCACTGGTGGAATTGTAGCAAATATGGCTATATAAACACACATGAATAATTACGGCAAAAAAGATTCCAAGGGCATATTGCCGTCGACAGCGAAATAGCCACTGCCTAAACATTACTAATCATACTTTGGGTGATCCTTAAGTTTAGCATCGAAAACTCAAGCAAAACAAATTTATAATCCAAGCGGTCAAAACTAAAAGAGCACACCTCTAATCAACCCTAACCCTTAACCCTAATCCTAACCCTAACCCGGTTGGATTACGAATTTTTTTACTTGAGTTTCTGATGCTAAACTTAAGGATTACCCATACTTTTTGCTAATCTATGTAGCAAATTTGATATAATACCAGCAGACTGCATAAATCCACAAACTGCTATAGCATGTATAGCTCAACTATGTGCCTCCAATACATTTGAGTTTATAGCCATCTAAATGTAAAAATTTTGAAAGCCTCAGATTACTCTAGAAACTCAATGAAATATAAACAACACATGCAATAAACTGAAAGATGTATTTAGCAGTTTGATACTGCAAAATGTTTTGACTTAAATTTGCTTATAAAGCAGTGTTTCTAGTAAATTGATCAACAAGGTAGGCCTACCACATTGAATGACAATTCAGCATTCATGCATGGTACCTAGTTGGTTGAGTTAGGAAAAAATTACAGTTGTTAAAGCACAATTTGATCTAAACTTTATTATACATTTCGATACTCAAGTTACAGCTTTATACCAACTTTTTTGATTAACAGTCAATTCATTTAGGCAACACTAAAATACAAAAAACAAACTTACAAAAAATCACAGCAAAGTGTGGAACTATTGAAATACAAAACAAAAGAACTACTAACTACTGGTATATACTCGTATCATATTGACTGGGGAGTTATTGCTGGCAAAACAGAATAGCAACCAACCATGAAAAACTTGTGGCCATTCCAAGCCAAATTGAACACCTTTCCCATTAAGGGAATTCATTATAATTTTGACATTCCACAACAATATGAATTTGCTAACATATTGCAAAGTTTCACAATGGGACCGCCACAAATCACTTATCAGAATAACTATACAAACTCGTATGGTCATTAATTATAGCATGAATTTGTAGTTATTCTGATGAGCAGTATATGGCGTTCCCACCTTGAAACTTTGCAATATGTTAGCAATCTTTTACTCGTGGGGTTACAAAAACCACCTTTGCAAAGCCTCAGTAATAGGTTAGATGCGTGTAAACCAGGGTGCAGTATTTATAAGTAGGCATAGTAGGCATAGTACAGGAATAGTAAGCATAGTAGGCATAGTGATGATAACTTGAGCTTTTAATGTGAAATCTCATTTCACCCCTTCAATGCTTAAATCTAAACTCATAAAATTTTTTTTTTTTGAAAGGAAAGAGGTAAGGCTTCTTTATATTAGTGTGACTGGTTTTCGGTCGCACACCTCCCCTGCTATCTTTGTACTGATACTATGTCTGTACTATGCCTGTATTATTCCTACTATGTCTCTACTATGCCTACTATGCCTGCACTATGCCTATACTATGCCTACTATGCCTGTACTATGCCTACTATGCCTGAACTATGCCTGTACTATGCCTGTACTATGCCTACTATGCCTATTCATAACCACACAACCAGGGAGCTCTTTTCTTCTGTTTGTTTTTGCTCAATTTTTATCTGGCATTTGCCTGAGAGTAAAAGCGGATCTTTTTTTCTGGCAGAATGCAGTGAGTTTCAAAAGCATTAATATTTAATCCAGGGATCCCAGGAAGATTTTTTGAATTTCCCAAGAATGGGCAATGAAAAATCCGAAGCAAGTGGAAAAATTCCCAAGCTAATTAAATAAACGAAAAATAACTAAATTTTTGTTGTGTACATAAAGGATAAATAACGAAATTATAATCAAATAAAATATAAATAACCAAATTATGGTATATACATTGCTGCATCAAGCAACTAGCAAGACCAGTATTGCAGGGCTATTGGAAGGTTGCATATGACATCACGCATTTCGCGCCAAAAAAGCGGCTGACCAAAAGCTATAATTTAAGCTGGAAAGGTCCGGCGAACACCAAGTTTTGGGGTTATTTTGAAAACTTATGAAAAATTGATTAAAAATTGGAATGAATTATTGCTAGTTGGTCCTCAGAAACAAATAAATTTGACCAAAAGCAATTTGGTTGAGATTAGGTCTTTCTTAGGCTAGTCAAAGCTTACTACTGTGTGCCAATTTTAAAAAATTGCACCTAAGAAAAGTGTCATCTAAATACCATTTGCTCCTCAGTTAAAAATAAACTTCATACCAATTAGATACTAGTCGGTACATTAGCAAAAACAACTATTATCTGATCATTACTACCCGTACCGTAAGCTTGCTTGTTGTGTCCATGGGCAAGGCACTTAACGGCATGCCTCCATCTTTATGTGACAAATAGGTGGTGGGGCCAAGCAGTCTACCTGTCGTAGTGATCCAGTGTGACAAAAGACATGCAAACAGAGCATGAGCTAATGCGCATAAATAAATCGGTACCGGTACCGTAAGTTTTTAAATTATCCTTTGTCCGGCAGCTTAGGTAATAGCCCTAAAAATTGTTTGAGGAGTAGTAAAGGTTACAAAATTACATCTGATATATCAATATGATTGGTCTGCAATCACTATTGACAAAAATTTTAAAAACTTACTGATTTTATACAACAATAACTAATTCAGCATATGACCAATGGTACATAAGTCTGCCCTGTCATTTAGGCTACAGTATAACTTAGGTTTTTAACTTTTCGCATGCCTATGCGAAAAGTTAAAAACTAAATATACTGTATACTAAATTTACTAAACTAAATATTAATAAACATACTAACATACTAAAAAACAAACTAAACAAACTAAAATTACTAAACATACTAAAAAAACTAAATATACTGTATAAGTTATACATTAAATTAACTTAAACTTAGCATTCCCAAACGCGCTGATTAATCGAACAAGAAATCCTCACAGAAGCTGGCTACAAATAAGCGTGCATGTTTAGCCCATAAAATTCATCCAACTATTAGCAATAGCAAGCAAACCTTAGCACCTCTTATCTTACTTTGACCTTAAATTCATTCTTTAACATCAGTAAAACAACGTTCATTTAGCAACTGTCACGTTTCTTCATTTGATTTGCAAAAAGTGATATCACTTCTAGTTAATTCATTGCAAAATTACTGAATCCGGTCAGCCACTTTTTTTGAAAGCGCATTTTGATGACGTTTGATCCAGAGATGTGGAAGCGGAAGCGGAAGCAGAAACGCGAAAATTCTACCGCTTGCGCTTCTACATAGGTTATTTGATTTGAAGAGTAACTTGGCGAAAAAGTTTTGTCCATTTCCCAAGGTGAATTAAACGGTGAAGTTGCACAATAAGTCTGAACGACCGTGAGATATCAGTAGCGCGAGAGAACAAGAAAAAGTATAACTAGCATCACATTTTATATCGATTATGGGTAAGAAAAAGATAGTTTGGACAGTGAAACGTAGCTAATAAAATCATGATTTGGTTAAACTTAACTAACTTTGGTTGGTAGGTTGAAAACGTTGAAAGCAAATTTTGTTCACGACGGAAACAACTTGATCACTCCACATCAGTGCTCTTCAACAGGGGTTTTGCAAAACATGCAGTTGTGTTACGTGAGTTTTAAGGGTTCCGTGAATAGACCATTTTCCGAAGGTTCTTCGTTTATTACTAGTATTTATTTCTTATTTCAGTATACCGGTATTGATTTTTATGTGTAGTGGTGTTCCATGCATATAAATAGCATTGAAAACTTAGGATAGCAAGTTGCAGATTGTCATGTAATTCTGTTTAAAATTTTAGGACCGTTTGAATTTGCTAACTCCCTTTGTAACGTAATAGTGCGTCTGCAATTTTAGTTTTGCTGTTGTTGTTGTTACCCTACCCCTTCCGAGGGATGGGTTGATGGCGGAAGACCATGGAGCCCCGGAAGTCGGGAAACTCAACAGGGTCTGGGACAGAGGTCGTAGAGAGACAGAAAATTGCCAAAGAGCAAGCGACGCAAAGAGTCCGTAGCTGGACAGTGTTGAATGAGATGAGAGGTGTCCTGGGACGAGTGTGCACAGGCGCTGCAGGAAGGATTCTCAATTCTGCCAATCCTATAGAAATAGGAGCTAAACAGAAGGCTGTGTCCATTGCAGTGAAAGCGAGAGAGAACACAGCAAGCATGACGTAGAAGCACAAGCTACTCGGTGGAAATCGAGGAAACCTGTGTGTCGAAGAATTTAGATGAGACAGTATGCCTCCTGTCCGAGAAAAGAGAAGAGTGGATACCAGAGATAAGAGAAGAGTGAGTACAAGGCATTGCTGAAAGAACAAGTAGCGCTCCCCGTCTGGCCAGCTCATCAGCCGCGTCGTCGTCCGGAAGAAACGAGTGTCCGGGGACCCATCGCAGCATGATAGAACTGGAGAAGAGAGAAAACAGTCTCAGACAGAGATTGAGGTAAAAGGAAAGTTGAAGAAGAAGACAGGGTGGCGAGGACAAAGCGAGAGTCAGATAGGAGGAGGGAAAAAGTGGCAGACTTGCTGGTGCTGCCGAGACCAGCAAAGAGCGTGCAGAATGGCGCAGGCTTCAGCGGAAATACTTGAGCATACTGGGCCTGCTGAAAAGAAAAGGGTGGCCTCGATGCCACAGAGAGAGCAGTTGGCTAGTACGCCACAGCCGTCTTTGCCAAAAGGGAAAGGAACAGAGCCGTCTGTCCAGAGCACCAGATCGTAAGGAGAGCATTCAGTGTCAGAGAAGTAAAGAGAACAGCAGCAAACGAAAAAAAAAGAGACGAGTATTCCTCTGCAGAAAGACAGTGAGAGTCAAAGTAAAAAGCAAAGTCATCTTGACGAGCTTTCCGAAAATTCAAGAAAGGAAGACATTCATTAGGACGAAAGACTGGAGAAAGGGGGACGGTTAGTAGAATTGGTAGGTGATTAGAACACTGGTTCTGAAGCACCTCCCAGGAGCAAGATAGGGCGAGAGAGAAAAGAGCAAATGAGATGTCAGGGTAGGAGCGACTGCCAGAGGAACGATGAAAAGGAGTAGGTATGTCAAAGTCATTGAGGCGGAGGAGGTCAGAGGAAGTGACCCGATCGAATGAAAGCACTGTTCTACATTCAACACGACTTCTAATATCTAAATAAAAGAAACACAGCGTAGTTCAGAACAATAAGCTCAAGCGAAGTAAGTAAAGTAATAGCAATAAAGGAGCGTTTTTGTCCCCTCATAATGAAAAAGTGTAGAAAAAGGCAGGCTACAGACCCACAAAAGTTATAAAAATTGTCAACGGTTGTTTTCTCGTTTATTGTTGGTGGAAGCGGAAGCGGAAGTGATAGGTGTGGAAGCGGAAGCAGAATCGGAAGCGGTCGAAAAATAACCGCTTCCACATCCCTGGTTTGATCACGTGTGTGCAACCTTCTTATTCTGCTCAAAAAACTGTTATGTCGGTTACCAAGTTTATGATAGTATTATTATAAATTTTTTTTTTAATTATCGTCATAAACTTGTTGGTCGACCTAGCGGGTTTTTGATAGTTAAACTAACAATAAAAGTTGTTACTCATACGTGATTTTACTTGAAATCTCAAGATTTTGACCTTCTTTAGAGCTACTTCCCAAGATCCCAAGGCTAAAGCCAAAATCCCAAGATCTTAGGAAAAATCCCAAGCACATCGCTGATTCACAAACTATCATCACCTGAAACGTTTGCAAGTCCGTGATTGTTTGTGATGTAGTCTGGTAATGGCGCTCCAGCTCCAAGAGGAGCATCTTTCAGATTGTTCACATAAAAAGTAATATTTGAAATTTGCACCACCTTCCATTTGGTATCAGGGTGAGTCAAGCCATTATAAAAGGATTCCTCCGCGATTGAGTTTAAAAAGCTTCACAATTCCTTTCGATTGCTTATCGGTAAAGCTGTTTCCAAGATTTGAGCATTGTTGAAGCTTGAGTGATAACGGCGTAACTCCTTTGTTTTTACATTTTTAAGTATGAATGCAAGACTGTAGTCGATTTTAAATCGGTTGGTTTGATATTTCATAATTCGGTAATTTTTTCAATCAAGTCTTTAAAATCTCTATCATAGAAGAAATTGAAGATATTTTGCACTATTCTTCATTTAGTGAAAGTTCGAATACTTGTTCAATACTTTTGTTTGAACGCTCTTATTTCAGGATCAGGTTCCATTGATTGTCGGTTTTCATCCTCTTCAATGTCTTTATATAGGCTATTACATTTAATATTTAGACTCTTGTGTCTTTCGTGAGGAACAAGTTTTGTTGAATTTTCATTAAACCATTTTTTTTAACAGGTGGCTCATCAAGTCGAGGAGTTTTTAGTTTTTAACTAAAAAAATAACAAAAGCTCTTCACAAAGTCAACCTGGTCACAAAATGATATTTCTTCACCTGGTTCCACAATTTCTTTCTTTGTATCAACACATACAGTAGTTTACAAACAAAACCTTACGCCAGAGTTGAAGTGACTTTCTTCATTCTCGCGCATCTACCATGTACCCATTAACCACACTTTGCGCACATCACCGAATTTGCCATCGCCCTCTTGCCACACTTAGCTCATGGATCAACTTTACTCTTGAGTACCTCATCTTTCGAACCGCTTACCATTACTTTGGTTTTCTTAAGGTTCATCTTTACCCTCTTGCTTTCAAACGCCTCTTTCCATTTTAAAAACTTCTCTTTCAACTTCTCTATACTTGCACTCATTAAAACCAAATCATCGACGTACAAAATTTCATTCATCAATCCTTCTCTTGCATTTTCGGAGAATACATCCACTGCAAGTGCAAAAAGCAGTGGCGACAACACAGATTCTTGATGTAAATCCACTTGTACCCAGAATTCTTCAGATAACTCACATCCCACTTAAACTTACGTTTTTTTTGCGTGATAGAGGCTCATCATCACTCTTACAATTACTTCTGGTAAATCTTTCTTTCTCATCGCCTACTCCATCACTTTTCTTGGAACTCTATCAAATGCCCTCTCAATATCTATAAAACAGCACAACTTTTTCTTCTTTCTTCTCTCAATATCCACAAAACAGTACAACTTTTTCTTCTTATCCCTATATTCCTCTTGCATTCTTCGTACTACAAACAATGCGTCTGTCGTTCTTCTTCCAGGCATAAAATCAAACTGCACTGAATCAATATTTACTAATTCTCGAATCCTTCTCTCCAGCCCTCTTTCAACGATTTTCATGGCCTGCTCCAACAGCTTTACTCCTCTGTAAGAATAACAGTTTCTTATATCTCCCTTTTCCTTGAAAATTGGTACCAGCACACTTGTTTGGCATTGATCTGGCATTTCTTTCTTCATTCAGATATCATCTCTGCACATACTCCAAAAGATCCAAGCTGCTTTTCCTAGTTTCATCACTTTTATTGCTATCTACATTTTTTTCCAGGTAACATTTTTAATAGGCCCCTTTACCACACTAACTGCTGTCACGTGGTTCCAATCCTTCTCTTTATTCATGATCTCCTCCATGTGATTTTTCCTTATTCTTTTCCTGTCTTTTTTACTAAAATCTAATCTTTTGTCTTTTCTTTTCATGCATCTACTTCCTTCAATATCTTTCTCATCTGATTTTATGAACTTCTCCAATGTAAAAATGTCATTTGGTTTTTTGTTCAATTTTGTTAACTCTTCCTCAGCTTCTTTTTTCATAGAATTGGCAACCATTTTCTTTGTTTGATTTTGATATTCTTATATTTAGCCTTGTTTTCCTTTAATCGATTTTTGCACATCTTTTTGTGAGCCACTTTGTTTTATTGTATTGCTTTCTTCACCTCATCATTCCACCACCATGTATTCCCATGGTTTTTTTTTACCTTTCTTCTTTCCACATGCTTCATCACAAGCTTGCAGCATTCTATTTTTGAGAGTATTGCATAAATTGGGTGCAACAACATCAACCAATTCCTTAACTCTTTCTTGACATCCTGTTTTCCTGTTATTTTTCTTCAACTTCCAAATCCTCCTTCTAATAATTTGTTCGTTCTTCACTACTTTCTTTAACTTTTTTTGTCTATGTCTGTAACCACCAGCCGATGTTGCGATTCTCAGCGGATGGCTCTCACGTTTCTTAAATACTTTCTATTATTTTTATCAACCAATACAAAATCAATCTCAATTTCATTTCCCCCGATATTGTAAGCTATTTTTATCTGCTCCTTCTTTTCAAACCATGTATTTACCTCGCACAACTCCTTTTCATCACAAAACTCAAGCAGTCTTCTTTCCTCAACATTTCTTTTGCCAATTCTATGCCTATCATGCACACCTATCATCCTCAAAACCATCAATCCGTTTCTCAACTTTTTCCTTGTTTGAATGATTTTATTGAAAATCAGGAGATGGATATAGTGTTAATAAAATCTAGCGTTTCAGATCACTTCAACTCCTTGAAAAATAATTTTTTCAAATTTTTTCTCCCAGATGTAGATACTTCAACGTTTGATTGGGTCAAAAATCCATTTGCAGCCTCAGCTGACACAGTTTAGCACTTACATGTAAAAGCACAGGAAGAATTTACAGACCTTTCCACTGATACACAGCTGAAGTTGAAATTTCAAAAACAACCACTGAGTAGTTTCTGGCTAGATATCAAGTCAGAATTCTCATTACTGGCAGATTTGGCCATTGAAATTCTTTTGTCATTTGCTTCAACGTATGCATGTGAAGCCGCGTTTTCAGCCGTGACAACACTGAAAAATAAAAATCGTTGTGCACTGAAATCGGTGGAAATAGTACTAAGACCAGCTTTAACAACAATTGACCAATGTTTGATGAAATTTTGAAAAAGAAGTAGGCTCAACTTTCTCACTAATATAATTGTTCTTTTTTTTAGTTTGAATTTGCTTTGAAATTGTTGAGCGCTAGTACCACAAGGTATCTAATCAAGCCGCGTTTTCAGCCGTGACAACACTGAAAAATAAAAATCGTTGTGCACTGAAATCGGTGGAAATAGTACTAAGACCAGCTTTAACAACAATTGACCAATGTTTGATGAAATTTTGAAAAAGAAGTAGGCTCAACTTTCTCACTAATATAATTGTTCTTTTTTTTAGTTTGAATTTGCTTTGAAATTGTTGAGCGCTCGACGCGATGGCGTAGTGGTTAGAGCGTCCGCTTCGCAGTCGGTAGACCTGGGCTTCATTCCCCTTGTCGAGTCATACCAAAAGACTTTAAAAAATGGTATTCACAGCTTCCCTGCTTGGCGCTCGGCATTTAGGGGAGGTTGTGGAGAACAAGCCGGCAAGTTCGCTTGTTGTGTCCTTGGGCAAGGCACTTAACGGGACGCCCCACCTTCATGTGGAAGACAGGTGACCCATAAACCTCGAAAAAGGCAACTCCCAAGCGAGTGCGGACTTACCGTCCAAAGTATAGCGATACAATTCGCTTTCTCGTGAATGGAGGATAAATATGGCAAATAAAACAAAACAAAAATCATGTGCAGCGATGTGATTCATGGAAGTGTGATTTATTTTTAGAAGAATGGAGTTAATTTACTCCTGATAAATTTTCTTTTTCAAATACAGCGTTTAATTTTGAAAAGCATGGAGCAGCAAAATGGCTTTCCGTTCATAATTTTCAGGAGGTTTTATAAAATATTCCATTTTTCTTTTTTTTATTATAGTTTTGATAGCTAGCTAGTCTTAATTATCCCGATTAAGTGGTGTCAAACAATTAGAATTGATCTTTTTAATGAAAAACTATTGAGCAAATGCTCATCAAACGTTTATTCACATGAGTTTGACAATTTTGTCAATCAATGCATTTATTGGACTCATTTAGAAAGCTGAAAAATGTGTGCCTGCGACTGGTCTAGAAACTGGTTTAGTATAAGTTTCTCTATATGGGGTCCTTTAAAATGTTTCTAGAGAAATGGGATCGTTAGGTAAAAAAGATTGAGAAGCCCTGCGTTGAATACATAAAGGTTATTGTTGCAGTGAGAAACAGCTATACTGGCCGTTTTACCGCCACTTCGATTTGGGAGATCCTGTCTCTAACTGTCTTGCTTATCAGAGATCTTTCACGCACGAGCACAAGCCAACTTGCAGAACATGAAGACTGTATTAGAGGGAAAATAAAAATTTTGCTCACAAATTAACTGTATCACATGCATCAATTGCGACACCCTAGGCGTATCTGGCTCTTGTTGTAACAAGATATTAAAGACTACTGAAAAATCTATTAAACCATGCAAATAAAGATATCAAGCAAATGCGAAACAAGCATATATTATCAAATTAATGCTAGCATTCGCTGACAATACAAGCTGTTTATTGTTTCCCGGTTGATTTAAGACACAGAGAAGCGCTGTTAGAAATACATAAACAACTTGCCAGTTGCATTAGTTGGTGATAAAATACTAGGCTTTCTATTCGCTAGCACCCCATACTAAAAACACTGCCAAAGTAGAGTGAGCTTATAAACGGTCAACAGGCCTATTTAAAATCACAATTAAATATAAGATCATTGAGCGAAGTTGTCACACAACAATTAACAAGAAACGAGAATGACATACAAATCGATCAAGGTAAACTTGCCGTATTTATTTATAAATGATTCGCTGAACCAAACTTGCGGTTTCTTTCCATTAAGGTTGAACGTAATAGAAAACAATTTGTGAAAAATAAAAACAATTTATCAGTCATCACATATTACGAAACATCCCTATTTTTCACTTATTACAAATGACAATCTGTAAAATGAGGCGGCAAACACAACAGCTTAAAAGGCGAAAGCTTCCAAAGAATGACAATATCAAGAACATCAACGGTTACTTTGATAAAAGGATAAAACAACTAAACCAATGACACATAAATCATGCCAACAGTTATGATATGGTACCTAAAAGTACTTTCCTTTAAAAGCTGAAGAAATTTGCTTTCTAGCAATATGTGACTCAAACTAGCCTAGTTACGGTTAAGAATTAATTCATAATAGCTGTTCAAAAATTGGTTGCCATACATCATTTTTCAATTTTAGTTAATAAAATCTTCCTACTTCACCTCAGCATCTTGCAATTTTTTGAAAAATTTAGTTCTTTGTTATATTTTTACTATTGTTTATAGCAGGGGTCACCAACTGGCGGCCCGCGGGCCGCATGCGGCCCGCCACGTTGCTTAGTGCGGCCCGCTGAAGACATCAGCATACTAATATAACCAAAGATGCTTTTCTTGTTGTACTTTTTTGTTAATTTTTCTGGGGAGTTAGAAGTTGAAAGGAGTTAAAATGAAGACAAAGACTCCCTTGTCGCGTTATAATCGGCATTTCGATAAAGCTTTTGCGCAAATACTGAGTTGGCGTAAGAAGAAAGGAATTTCGCATTACGAAATTCGCGGCTGGCAGCCAACGTGATAAAGATAACAGGACTAATTTTGCTTGAAAGTTGAAACGTAGTAAAATGTCTGTTCCCAAGTCTAACAATAGAAAGCGTAAAATAACTGAAGAAGGCAGAAGTTTTAATGAAGGGTGGACGAATGATTACTTGTTGTTCCAAATAAAAACAAAGCAACCTGTCTAATATGCAATGAAGTAATCACGCAGAAAGAGTACGTAAAACGCCATTTCGAAAGCTGTCACAAAGAGTTCAAGCAGCTAAGTGCAGAAGTACGCAATCAAAAGATTGCTATTTTAAAGAGAAATCTTTCTCACCAGCAGAGCGTGTTTGTGAATTTGCAAGATGTCAGCAAGTCAGCTGTGAGAGCAAGTTTTTACGTGGCTCAGTTTATAAGGGAGAGCGGCAGACCCTTTACAGATGGTGAGTTCGTCAAGAAGTGCTTGATAAAGGTTGTGCAAGAAACGCGTCCCGACAAGCTACCTTGCGTGAGGGATGTTAGTCTATCAGCTTCTACGATTACTAGAAGAGTCGAAGACATTGGCGAATCTTCACGAGACATTAAAAAAAAGCGCAAAGTTTTTTAAGTACTTCTCTCTTGCTATAGATGAGAGCAACGATACTACTGACACAGCCCAGCTGTTAATTTTTATTCGAGGTATAGATGCCAAATTCAGAATCACAGAAGAGTTATGCTCTCTGCGGAGTTTAAAAAGCACAACAACTGCTGAAAATATATTCTCAGAGGTTACTACAGCTCTGAGTAGCCTCGGTCTTTCATGGAAAAATTTGAAAAGCGTAACAACAGATGGGGCAAGAAATATGGTGGGCAAGAAGAAGGGAGTTGCAGCACTCATGAAAGAAAAGGTACTGGAAGCGAACGGTGCGCAACCAATGCAATTTCATTGTATAATTCACCAACAAGCTCTATGTGGAAAAGTCCTTAATTGGAGGCATGTGATGAGCGTGGTTGTATCAAACGTGAATTTTATTAAAAATCATGCTTTGAACCACCGCCAATTTCAAACCTTCCTTGCCGATTTAGATTGTGAATATCGAGATGTGATGTACCACAATGAAGTTCGCTGGCTTAGCAGGGCAAAGGTTTTGAGACGTTTTTTTCAACTTCGCAAGGAAATAAATGAATTTCTCAAAGAGAAAGGAAAAAAGAAGAGGCTGATTTGATTGCTGATCCAAGATGGCTTCGTGAGCTTGCTTTTTTAAGTGATATCACAGAGCATCTAAATATTTTAAATATAAAATTGCAAGGCAAAGAAAATTTGATCTCAGATATGTTTGCTATTTTGAAAGCATTTTTGTCTAAACTTGATCTTTTCAAGGACCAAATTGCTAAGGGCAACTTCACACATTTCAGTAACTGTAAAACACTGGCTTCTGAAAGTGAAACTGGATTGGAATTTGACTTAGAAAAGTATACTGAAGCTCTTGAAACACTGCAAAGTAAGTTTGCTAACAGGTTCTGTGATTTCCAAAAGCATGAAACTGTGATAAGATTATTTGAAAATCCATTTGCTGTGTTACCTACAAATGCAGATTCATGCTTTCAACTAGAACTGATAGAGCTGCAAGCATCTTTAAAGTGGCAAGATTTGTACAAGGAGTGCAAAATAGCTGAGTTTTATTTACGAATTCCTGATGATTTTGCCAAGCTGAAGGAGAACGCTGCTATTATGCTCACAGTCTTTGGTAGTACTAACGTATGTGAGCAAACGTTTTTATAAATGAAGATTGCAAAATCGAAAATCCGATCAAGGTTGACGGACAAACATTTGCATAATATTTTGAGAATGTCTGTCACGAATTTCAATGTAAATGTTGATGTTCTTTGCGAAAATATTCAACAAGGGTCTCGTCGAAATTTTTGTTAGTTTTACTGAGCTTATTTCGCTTCTCAACGCAAAACTTACACACATTTCAATAAGATCTACCTACGTTTAGCTGTGAGCGCAGGGTTGCTTTCTTTAACTTTGTAAAGTCATGTAAACATTAGTATACTTTTCACCACTACTGTCTTTCATGAGTTACGCTAGAAACGTTTTTCGGTGTTTTCGATAAGCTTGTGCTTTATAGTTTCTGGTTCCTTTCTTCCTGTAATTATAGCCTATTCTACGCCGGTATGTTTCCAAGTCACTATTGTTGCTTCTACTGCAGTGTGTTGAAATTTACTCCTTTCCTGAAGCTGTTAATTGCAAGATATCATTTGTCATGCGAAAAGACCACACCACTCTTGCTTGGCAATAAATATTCTGATGAAATCGCTCGCCGTGCTATAATTACTCGTATGTGCACAAACAAGTGTCCTTATTCATTAAGCATTGTTAAAGAAGTCAACAGTATGGTTGAAGGAGCTTGATCTGGCTAACATTGCTGAATTATTTTTGTCGCTGCAGTATTTTTAGATACATATTAGCAATATGTAGCGTGGTTCTGTGCATATTGGCAATATGTAGTGTTGGATACTGGGTACAAAATGCGTTATTATCAAGCATAGAGTCAACCTATCTGAAGTTATATTAGTGCGGCCCGCCAAAGCTCTCCTTGGTGCCAAGGTGGCCCGCGTACAAAAAAGGTTGACGACCACTGGTTTATAGCAAGCATGGTTCTTTAGCATTATTTATTTTAATTTGCAAAAATGAAGACTTAAAAAATTTTTAAATGTAGCCTACCGGTCATAAACACCTAAAATGTTTGTACCTGGACTTAACAAAATCGCGATTTCTAGAAAAACTAAGTCTTTTGGTACATTTTCACTATGCTTTCCCAAAAGTATGGTTCTTTGGCATTATCTATCAAAATTTTCAAAAAGATTTATTAAAAATGAAGTGTCTCGATATTTAAAAATTTAGTCCCCTCCGAGTGAACATTTATATATATATATTTTATATTTATGTATATTTGCAATACTTATTTTTCATTCACAAGAAATTGAATTGTATCGCTATATTTTGGACGGAACGTCCGCACTCGCTTGGGAGTTACCATTTGCGATATGTCTAGGCCACCTGTCTTCCACATAAAGGCGGAGGCGTCCCGTTGAGGGCCTTGCCCAAGGACACAACAAGCGAACTTGCCGGCTTGTTCTCTGCAACCTTTGGTTCGAACGCAATGGTTTCGTAACCGGCTTTTCTTAATTTCTTTGTTCGTGATGTCTGGCGAGCACTGCCTGTTCTGAGTATCACCATGAAACGATGGTTTCACTTCACGCCATCATAAAGAGTAGCTTGGCGACTTTATTTGACAATTGAAGCTCAAGCGCTAACTTCTAAGTGATTTACGCAAAAAAGTACTCTAAATCACCGCGGTTACCAAATTTAGCAACTAACAACGCTCGGCCTTCCAGTACACCGCTTGTTTTCGAAAAATGATTAAAAG
Source organism: Trididemnum clinides (assembly GCA_963675345.1). NCBI lineage: Eukaryota > Metazoa > Chordata > Ascidiacea > Aplousobranchia > Didemnidae > Trididemnum > Trididemnum clinides. Next base: position 9,903,943 of record OY776301.1, read on the forward strand.
AAACATGTGTCAACGGTTACGTGTACATAATAATAGAAAAAAGATATATCATGACGCACAGCTTACGAATGTCTCGATGTCTTAAAGCGGATACCAAACCATGGGATATCGAGTCAGACAGGTTTGCGTCTGGAACAACTTCCCATAAATGCCGAGCACTAAGCCGGGAAGCTACGGATACCATTCTAATAGTCTTTTGGTGTGACTCGACAAGGGGGTTGAACCCCATTGTCTACAGACTGTGAAGCGGACTCTCTAACCACTACGCCATCGCGTCGGTTGAACTACGTCATCGCGTCGGTTGAACATTTGGTGATCCCCCTAGGAAAAGAAGGGAGGAAAATGGTCCTGTTTTAACCGTTTTATTTGCAATTGGGTGAAGCCGGCACAGCTGTCTAATTTGGTATTTTTAATCTGGACATTACTGATGAGGGCACTATTATTATGATAACGTAACCGTAAGTGCTTCATTTCTGGTTAGTTCGCGTGACTGCGTTTATGCCAGGACTGAGCAACAAGCCTGCAGCCAGAGGTTTTAGGTCGTTAAAATAGGCATACAGCTACAAAAAAGTCGTACTTAGTGGTCTTATTATTTGACAGGTTATTCCTGAAAATTTATATTTTTGAAAAGACGCATCAATTACTTCGGCCTCCCGGCTCCCTACATCACAACTTTGTAATTGTACTTCCATGAACTTCATAAAATGAACTTTTTGATATCATTGGCTGTTTTGATTGTAAGCAAGTCCAGCTCCAAAGTACGCCAATGCTGAAACATTTTAAGCAAGACGTAGCCACGGATTCCAAAGCTTTGAGGAAAATATGGCAACTATGCCCAACGCATGATATTATTTGTTTTAAATGATTTAATTTCCGAACGTAAATTGGCTATTTTAAAAAACCATCAACTTTCATTACTGATCTCACAATTATCTATTGGGTGAAGCCAGCTGAACCAATATTCTCATCATCGACATTGGTGATGGGGGTTCTGCGGGCGACGCCGGTTTTTTAAAGTAATAAAAACATATGGAAATATCTTGTTGATGGTACAGAATTTTAACATACAGCAGAGTAGCTTTGAAAAAAGCTGTTTCTTTTCCACCCAAATTTAAATCCATCATCTGAAATTCAAATCCAAAGCTGCTTTAAAAATAAAGTTATATCCAAATGCTATTTCATATTATTATATCCAAATTTCATATTATTGTAGAAGTACAGTACTTCTAGGTTGGTTAAAAATGTTTAGTTTATATCAAATAGTACAAAAACCTGCTACCAAAAAACTTCTGGTCATTCATTAATGATAGTAATGCTAACAGTTATAACCACACTGCACATCCAAATACAATAAATTAAATTGCAATTCAAACTCGTAAAAACTTCAATCTCAAGCACCACTAAAGAACAGCTTGGAAATAATTATGGTAAAAGTGAGTCCAAATCCGCGGGTGGAATAATATTAATTCTTAATCCTAAAAAAATGTTTAAATCCGGTAATTTAAATCCAAATCTGCGATCACTGTGATAAATTTGCCATGTGACGAAAGTACTGGCGAACGAAGAAAATTGACAAACTAGAAAGAAAAACGGCTGTGAAAATCTTAAATTATTTACAGATGAAAGAAAACGCAGGAAATAACAATCACACACGTTGATGTAAGATATAATAATTTCCTGCTGTGCACTGAGCTGATGTAGTTAAAATTTTAATAGAAGAGGGTGGAGGATGAGGCTGACAACTTAATTTGGTTTCTTCGTGTAATCCAAAAGTGCCGTGTCTTTTGACAACTTTTGTGCTTTGATAAAAAGAGTAACTTAGTTAATAAATCAAATAGTGGTTGTTTTTTTTTCTAATAGCATTTTTGTGGACACAAAGCTGACTAGTAGGTGAGGTAATTAAGTAGTCAATAGCCTATTTCATGTATAAATGATGCACCGTATGTTACTTTGTTATTGCATTTTGTGTAGAGCCTGCAATACGTTTCTTGTTTTTAAAAGCTCTAGTGATGTTTACTTTCATCGTAGCTGCATTGTAACTATATAGCAATTTTTTTGAAATCCAAATTGAAAGTCATTAAGAAAATTAGATTTACTAAAAATCTGTGCAATCTTTTTAATTCAATTTTGGTAATCCTGTACTTTAGCGCGGTAATTTATTAAAGCTGAAAGGGCAGTGTACACTGTAGGGCCAGGCCCGGTATGTAAATGTACGGGGCAGTGTACACTGGAAGGGAGTGTACAGGGTGGGTTCCAGTGTACACTGCCCTGTACATTTACATACCGGGCCTGGCCCTACAGTGTACACGGCCCTTTCAGCTTAAATAATTTACCGTGCTAAAGTACAGGATTACCTCAATTTTTTCTAAAATCTTAAACACTGTAGGAAACAAACTCATTGTTGGACAATCATTTACATCAGTTTTTGGTCCTCTTGTGAACTGGAAATACTTTGGCTTTTTCAAATTCACTGGAATATAGAACCTGAGCTAATGGCAGATTTAAAATTGACACAAAACAAACAGTATGTGCTCAGGAATTAATTTTGCCAAGCATTGCAATTTCATCTATGTCAGCACTGTTTTCTGCCGAAAACTGCAAAATGATTTTTTGCCTATGAGAAATTGAAGTTGGATATAAAAATATAGATTGGGGAGAAGGAAAACTTAAATATTCATTAAAGTTTGCATGTGAAGAGATGAGCTTACTTGCTAAATTTTATCCCACATTTAAAAAATAATCGTTAAAGTGAATAGCTAAAGCAATGAGATCAGTAATTAATTTATCATTAGCAATTACTGGGGAGCATTGTAATGGCTTATTTTTTGCTCTATCCAGAATTTTTTTATAGTTAGCCTTATTTGTTTTAAGTTAGGCAGTGGCTATTTTGCCGTCGACGGCAATTTACCCTCAGAGACTATTTTGCCGTGAGTTGTTTGTGATTGGTCAATCTTAATGACGTACTAAACATGTGACTTTTGGTTGTCTCTGATTGGTCAATTTTAAAACCCCAAAAAAAAAATTTTGCACCCCCAGGTCTCTATCCCCCACCCTGCACACTCCTTTGCAGTGTACACTGCCCCGTACATTTACATACCGGGCCTGCCCCTTCAGTGTACACTGCCTTTCTTTTAAAGCCCTGGCCAGCTGAGATTCGAACCCGATACCTTGGTATCTCAAGACCAGCGCTCTATCCACTACACCACAAAGTCACTGGTGCAATAATAGCAAATTTGGCTATATAAACACACATGAATGATCACGGCAAAATAGATTCCAAGGGCAAATTGCCGTCGACGGCGAAATAGCCACTGCCTTTAAGTTATTCTTTTATTATGTAACAAGGGAATTATAGTATGCTTTTTTTTTGTTTGAATTACACAAAAATGACAATTTCTAGCTTAGTTGTACTAAACTATAGTTGGTGTTGTTTTTAGAGGCATAACTTGTCCTTTTTATCCATTAGTTGATGAAGTTAATTATCAAACCAGCCATAGTAATATTTTATATGCTTGGAATTGCAAGTGAAAAACTATTGTTAAAGATTTTTCTGTATTGTGTCATAAACTGTTTATAAGCTGAATTTGGGTTTAATTTGTATGAGTGAAATGATTCTAATGCAACTTGAAAGTTTTCAATGTTCACGTTACTAAATATTGTAATTTCTGTTTATTGGTTAGTTCCTACCTGATTTATTTTGAGGCACATTAACACCAGCTTTTGATATGCAATAGGTGTAGAAAAATTGGTGTTGGATTACTTAACTTGCAATATGTCCACCTTTTATCAGTTGTTTATTTGATCTAACAGCATATGTTTTTGTGTAGCTGTATTAGGTTCATTTAATTTGTGCTGATTAGTTATACTTAAGATTTGTAGTATTGCATTGAGCCCAACTATTTGATTGCATTCAGTTAAACTTCATATACTGGAGCAGTTGTGTTGGCTAGAGTTGGTAGGTCTAAACCTGGTATTAATTTTCATATGTTAAGTTATACCAAAGGTTTATGGTGTTCACAGATCTTTTGCTTTACTCTCAGCAAAAGAAGTGATGTAGAGAATGAAACATGAAATCATTGTACCGTATTTATTCGATTATAGCGCGCAAAATTTTGAACTGATTTTTGGGCAAAAATCAATGCTGTGCATTATACACGAGGTCTGAGAAATGCGGTATTGAAAATGTGGTTTTAAACATCTGAAACGTGCGTGCGCTCGCGCATGCACATTCCAATGCGGGACAATTTCGTGCAAGCGTTTGATTTCATGCAAGCACATGTGACAGCTCAGCGTGCGTTTGACATTCCCGCTGCGTTGAGAATATTTATTTGCCATTATCATACTGTACTGTAGATACCCATTATATATTACCCATTATCTATTATGGCAAGACAAAAACGTTCTGCATATAGGGCTGCCTTCAAACTGGAGGTTGTTGATTATGCGGAAACTCATGGAAATAGAAAAGTTTCCAGAGAATTCAGTTAGTATATAAAAAATAAAAAAAACAATTTTATATCAATTTTCATTCAAAATTTAAGGGTGCACGTTATACATGAGTGCGCGTTATACATGAGTGCGCGTTATACATGAGTGCGCGTTATAATTGAATAAATACGGTAATTGGATCATGTTTGAATCTAAAAACGTGCTAAACATTATATTATAACATTTTCAGTTTTGGTTCACTTCAGTTTAGGGTTGATTGATTTAACTCTTGAAAGCAGAAAACATTTAAATCTAATTAAAAAGTCATCTGAATCCCTCTATTTATGTAACTGCTATTTGTCTCTGGATTTGTCAAAAGCATTTGATATGGTTAATCACAAAATTGTAGTTAAGAAACTTGAAAAATATTTTGGAATTTGAAATGTTGCTCTTGAACCCTTTAACGTTTATCTCATCAATCGATTTAAATGTATAAAGAGAATGGGTCTAGCTCTTCCACATAATGTATCACAAGTGAAAAACCTCAAGGATCTGCTCTTAGTTCATTTCTTTTTCTATTGTGTGGAATGTATATGAGTAAAGTTTGCCTCTACAAAATTTTCAGTCACCGTGTATGTTGAAGACCCCTATTTAATGTTACCAGATAAACACATGGATTGTCTTGAAAAAAAGTTTAACGCTGTACATGTTAAAATCAATTTACTGGATGCAAGCTAATAAACTATCTTAAATATATGCTGATATCCATAAACAAGTTCCTCAAAATCAACGATTTGAAGTTTTAAGCTTATTAAAAAAAACAAAATTTAATTACAAGATTCAACTCTATTAAATAGCCTACTTAGTTGTTTACATTGGCAAGAAATTCTTATGGTCAACTCATAAATCACGTTACAGTAAAACTTTAAATGCAGTGGAATGATATGAAGACTACTTAATTATGTCGATCTGGAAATGCTGCTTACACTATTACAGCCTATGCTACTCTCATATTCACAATGGTATTATGGTTTGACATACAGCAGCAAAATCACTTTTACACGGAATAGAAGTCAGACAAGACAACATAATAACGATCACTCAAAGTAAAAAACTTTGCCATGCTACGAAATTGTACAAGAGTCTTAATCTACGAAAGATATTTATAAACTTGAAATTAGTAATCGTAGGTACAAATGGTGTAGTGGTTAGAGGCTAGAGCTAGGGATGGGCAATTCAGAATACCGAATCAAAGTAAAAAACTTTGCCATGCTACAAAATTGTACAAGAGTCTTAATCTACGAAAGATATTTATAAACTTGAAATTAGTAATCGTAGGTACAAATGGTGTAGTGGTTAGAGGCTAGAGCTAGGGATGGGCAATTCAGAATACCGAATCTGAAGGATTCGAATCCCAAACTATCCAAATCCAATAGGATTCGGTTAATATCCTGCTTGCAAGCTTTATCACGTTGCTTGTTCACAGATTTTCTTTTTGTAAAAGTATTATTTGCACGCAATGATTCAAAGCTAACTAAAGATGCCCCCATCTTTATGTGGAAGACAGGTGGCCTAGTTTTCCCTCCGAATAGAGGGTTGGTGGCAGGAAGGGCATCCAACCGTAAAACAAATGCCATGCCATAAAAATGCAGATATCTGCTGTGGCGACCCCTAATCGGGAATAAGCCAAAAGACAAAGAAGAAGAGGTAAAAAGTACAGACAAATCCAGTTAATTGCATAACGGATAATTGCATAATATGTTTTATTGCACAAGAGTTGTAGATCCCAAATCTGTTTGTTTTTTATACTAATTTTGGATAAACGCATATTCTGCTTAATCGCATAAAATAGTTTGGCAAGTTGACTATGCAAGTAACCGGATTCGACTGTAGTAAACAATGAATCTCCATGGAATCTGACTAGAAGTCTTGCTGCTATACAAGGTTTGCATTTAGGTGATACAAAACAAATCAAAAAATCGTTTTTTTTTCTACCATTTGCTTCAAAATCTTTGCTTAAAATCGATTGGCATATCACTGCACAAACTTTTGGTCTGAACTTGGTAAAGAATTTAATGTGCTTCAAAAAACTTTTAAAAAAGATTACCTGAAGTTAAACAACACAAATTGTATCGTTTTTATATTTTTTGGTTTACATCACTTAATTTGAATCTGACCAGGAGTTTTGCTGCTATACAAGGTGTGCATTTAGGTGATACGAAACCAATCAAAAGATCGATTTTTTTCTCCCATTTGCTTCAAAATCTTTGCTTAAAATTAATTGACATATCACTGCACAAAATTTTGGTCCGAACTTGGCTAAGATTGTAATATACTTCAAAAAACTTCAAAAAAAGATTACCTGAAGTTGACCAAAACAAATTGTATCGTTTTAATGTATTTTGGTTTCCACCACTTGATTTACCACTCTAATTATTTGAACAAAACTTGCTATGCTTTTTCGTTTTATTTTTTTTAGTTTGCGTCATTTCTGCTCTCTTAATCTGACTTCAGGAACTACCGGGGACTAGAAAATCGATTATTGATTCTTTGGTGGTTTCTGGTGCATATCGCGTGCAAGTGATGCGTTGTGTTTATTTTTTATGCTATTTTTTCGAGTTTTGTGGACAAAATGAACACTCCGTCGATCACATTTTAGACATAAGCTTAAGTTTCATGCGAGTATTCGAAACCTTGAAACGTGAAAACTTTTTATGGAGAAGCTAGTTTTTCAGAGCGACTTTTTGTCATCTTGTGCTCAAATCAAATTAAAGACTTTAAGGTTTTTTTTAAACCCACCGGCGACCTACAGATCTCACCAATATATTTAAATATTACTAAGTAATATGCTGCAGGATTTCTGTATCATAATGTGACAATTAAGTTGGATGTTATTCTATTCAACTATATCATAACTTGTTTTTTACTTCAGCAAGATTTTTTATATTGAATTATTTTTTCTTGTAATAATGGATAGTTTTTCATCGCTGGATTCATTGGGATCTGGGGGAGGTCCTCCTACAGTTAATCAAGAAACAATTCAACAGAGTATCAAGGTTTTGCAGCTTCAAGCACAAATGGAACAGCAAGAATTTCTTGTGCAAACTATCAATGACACTTGCTTTAAAATGTGCGTTCAAACTCCAGGCTCTACTGTGGACAGTTCGCAACAAAAGTGTTTAGCAAAATGCATCGATAGATACGTCGATGCATGGAACTGCATATCTAGAAGCGTTACAAATAAGATAAGACAGCAATCACAAATGATGCATGAATAATGTGCTTTACATTTCTGTTTTGTCACTTTTTTTGTGAGTTCTGGGGCTCTTTTTACGGATATTTCGATTTTACAAACGTAAATGTGATGTTGTGTTTGGCTGCTGTTCTCAAATGCGAAAGTTACTTTATTTTGAAGCAGTGCACCTTGCTCAATATTATATTAAAACTTTATTTGAAAATACATTTTTGGCTTTTGATGAGTTCACTTCAAAATTTGAAACAAAAGCTAGAGCATTCAAAAGTGGTTACCGGTAGTCTACTCGAAAAAGTTTGCAAATTGTTTTATTAGTAAATTAATCAAAATTGCCTTGTCCAAATCATTAAAATATGCATTTTTTTAAGCCATATGATTGCTATCTTTAAAAGGTTTCTGTTTGTGATTGCCTTTAATAAAAGCTAGTGTTCAAACTAATAAGCAGTGAGTAAAATGTTCCAAAACTATAGAAGCATTACATCATTTTTATGCTATAATAGCAAATTCTTGACTTTTCTGCAGCTGCCATTTATGCTCTGAACCAAAAAAACTAAACCTGCAAACGAAAATCTTGAACTTAATTGCCTAAAAAGTTATCATAACAACACCAGTTTTAATATGCAACACAATTCATCGTGGTGTTACCAAAAGCCCACAGGTCAAATGCGACACGCCAAAAGGACTTAAAGTATGCCCTGTGACGTGTAATAACAAAAGAAGTTTTTACATGTACATGCAAAATTGGCGAAAAAAGTGCATCAGGAGTGTCGATCTCCAAAAAAACATAGGTCTTCCGTAATTTTGCAGAAACACTGTTTTGTAGGTCATTAGTGCGTACAAACTTCGATTGGCTCGCGAAATTTTCAAGAAATGTCAAATGGCCACTCCTGGTTTAATGTATCGTCACAATCATTTTTATTGTTAAAAGACTATAGTATGATATGTTGAGGAAAGCAAGAGAGGAATAGTTACATCAACGTGCAATGGAGAGGACAAACGACAAGTTTAGGGGCGGTGGGGATTCGAGCAGCATACTATTCCGTACGGGTTTTGTAGGTCCAGTGCAACATCTAGAAAAAGCGTTTAGAGAGTGGAACAGCATATGAAGCAAAACGCTTCGCACTTAATTAGGCCTACCATACGTCCTCTTTTAAGAGGATTTGCCCTCTTTTTTCTAAAAATATGAATGGTCCTCCGAGGACACTCCAAAGTAGCCAAATGTCCTCTTTTTTTACAATTTAGATTTTTATTTCTTACACTGCTCTATTGCAAATCCGTAACAACACCCATTGATAATTTTTCGTTCTGTTGTTACATCACAAATGTAATAATGAATTTAAATTTTCACGAGTAACTTTCGCTTGTCAGACGTTAAGAACAGTAATTGCGAGAAAGAAAAGTAAACCAGTTGAGTTGAGACTTTGAGAGAGCATGTAGCAGTGACTGTAGGGTGTAGGTTTTTCTGATAAAGTAAACGAGTTGTGATAAAGTAAATAAAGCTAAACAATAAATAATGCCAAAGAGGAAAAGTGTGCTTTCCGATGAACTACGGCAGAAGTATCCTTGTTTCAAAGAAGGACGTAGCGACTTTGCAGCTGAATGCATTACTTGTGGATATGGAACATTTATTTCTGTGGCAAACAAAGGCAGTATTAGCCTCGATGACCATATTAAAACCACAAAACATAAACAAGCTATTAGAGGTGAAACTTCATCTTTTAAAATGACTGACTATTTTTGTAAACCTGGCACTAAGTCAGAAGATGAAGTTGCAGCTGCCGAAGCCACCATGGCATTTCATACTGTAAAGCACCATTACAGCTATAAATCTAACGACTGCACATCCACTTTGATGGCAAAGATATTTCCTGATTCTAGTAGCACTGCAAAGAAGTTCTCTTGTGCTCGCACAAAGATTGAAGCCATCGTAAATAACGTACTTGCTCCAGCGTCTGTTCAATGTGTGCTGAATGATATAGAAAAACATGAGATTATGTATCTCGGAGTATCCACTGATGGCAGCAATCACAAATCTACAAAACTTTTTCCTATTGTCATACAATATTTTGACTGGAAAAATGGAGGCATGCAGTCTAAATTGCTTGATGTCAGAAGCCTTAAAGACGAAACATCTTTGACTATTGCAAATGAAGTTAAGGAAACACTGAAGAAAAGGAGGCTTTTTGACAAATGCATTTCCTTTACTGGTGATAATTGCAACACCAATTTTGGTGGTATACACCAAAAAAGAGGAAACAACGTTTTTACTCATTTGAAAAGTGAGGTACCGGTACCTGCTTTGGTTTGGATAGGTTGCCCAGCACATATTCTGAACGACTGTTTACACCACGGTGTAAATCAAATGAGTCTTGATCTTGAAAGTATTATTTACAAGACCTATCAGCATTTTTCCATTTATACTGTTCGTACAGAGCAGTTGAAAGATTACTGTGTATTTGTGGAAATAGAGTACAAGAAACTCCTTTCCCACAGCGTGACCAGATGGCTTTCACTTTATCCTAGTCTTTCTAGAATGATCCATATGTACCCTGCTATTCAGTTTTATTTCTTATACATTGACAAGCCACCTGTTCTTCTAAAACATTTTTTTGAAAATTCGCTGAGTGAACTTTATTTGAAACATCTGCAATCCTTTGTAGATGTTTTTCATAAACACGTCCAAAACATTGAACAATCAAAAATATCTCTTGTTGAAGTTGTTGCTAATCTTGACTCTGTAAAGACAATCATTCTCCAAAGGAAAAGACAGATGTTTGTATCTGTTCAAGTTAAATCAAAACTGGCAGAACTCAGAGAAGAGGGAAAAGAGCAGGAGTGTGATTTATTCATGTCTGATGTATCTTCATTGTACGATTCCTGTGTTGCCTACTTGGATGAATGGACCACTTCATTTGCCGAATTCAAATATTTTGACTGGATGCTCTTGTCCGAAATTAAAGAATGGGATAACGTTGAACGATGCGTGAGGTATCTGGCAAAGAAAAACGTTGATGTTGATGATGCTAAACTGTTCGATCAATACCAAAACTTGTGCAAATTTGTGCTAAGCCGGCTTGAAACTGATGAAGTCGCATTTTCTGAAATGAAGGCCCATGAAAAATGGACAGAATATTTCAAACATTGCAGAACCATAGAGTTCTATAGTGAACTGTTAAAAATCGCCCAATTCTTCTGCATTATGGCTCATAATGCAAATGTAGAACGCATATTTTCTATGATGCAGACACAATGGTGCAAGGAAAGAGACAGCCTTTTAGCTGAGTCCGTTTGTAACATCTTAAAGGTTATGTACAATTCCAATCATATTTCGTGTAAGCAATTTTATGATGACGTTAAAGCTGATCCTTCCTTATAGAAAAAAGTTAAGGGAACCGCAAAATATTCATGGGCTCAATCTGACTAATAAATTTGTGTGTTTTAGTGTCTATTATTCCGTAACGTTTGCTGAATATAGTCTAGTGGGATGGTCTTATCCTACTTGCATTTTGCTTGCTGGCGAAACCTGTCCTCTTTTTGGGCAACGAAAATATGGTAGGCCTAACTTAATGTAAAGCAGCAGACAATGCTATGAATCCCAAATTTGTTGCGTCTTGATTCTGACCCGACTTGAGAGGAATGCCGAAACGTCACGTGGGCAAGATTTTGGAAAAAGCACCTTGAGTTGATGCCGAAAGTCAATAAAAAATGCTCGCTCGCGATGATTTGCATGTACGGAATACCCTGCTTTCTTGATCTTGGAAGTTGGCCCCTTCGCTCGAAGTTAGTGTTTGAAAAAGTGCTGGTGGAACCGGGCCTTGCTTTCCTTGACGAAAAAAAGAATCTGTGATATTCGATTGCTCCACCGACGAACTTGCTTCAGATAATGCTTTTTAGACGTCCTTAGTACAACGTTGTTTTCGGGGCGTTGATAATATCTGTGATGGATTGAAGGAATTGTCTACTCAAATTACAAAATAGACGAGTAAACCGCTAAAAGCCTAAAATACGCCTATAGATAACGGCTTCTAAAAGAAGTTCTGTCAACTATTTATTGAACATATAGCAAGCCGGCACAAATTTAATGCATTTCCCATAACTTTAATCCTATGATTGTTTATAGCTCCAGCAACAGCTGAGCAGAGATTAGTTTGCTATAATGTGCTATCATTAATAACTAATCTGGTCAGAGGCACCGAAAATATTTTTGGAAGGGAGGGCCCAAACAAGGGCATTGTGGATGTTGAAGCGAAATGGCTTTGCTTTATTTCAAACTAGCCGGCGCCGCCCGGCAGGGGCCCTCCATCAGTGATGTCGGGGTTTAGTACTTCGGTTCAACCGGTTGCGCGGGCTTCACCCATCCGTCTCTTGTGTGAGCAGCAACGAAAAGTAAATAAATCTTATACACTTTCGTCATTTTTGTACACGAAATTGTGACCATCACATTCTCTTAATTATGACTGCCAATGCTCACAGAGAATCTTGCCACAAATTATTGTTAATACTTGTGAGGGAGAAGGGATGGGAAACATAATTAAAACTATTGTAGTGACGAAATGGTGGTTGCTTTGATGATTATAGAAATAAAGTATTTAATGGTAAACCTATTTTGAGATGTGGTGTTACCCTTTTTCTATTTATATTTGAGGTATTAAGTTCCTAATTTGGCTGCACTATTGGTCTGTCCTGCATTGCGACAAAAGTGGCTATTGTTCTCTCTATATCCAGTTTTACAAATTGTTATGGTTATGGTTTTATGTTAGTTTGTTCTTAAACTGGGGATTTTATTACAATGCTGTAGAGTATAGACATAAATACCATAACACGCTACATATCAGCATAAGAAAAAATTTTTGCTTTAAGTATAGACGACGGCGTCACTCGAAGAGCCCCCGTCAGTAACGTCGGGATTGAGGCTTCACCTATCAGGATTTTGTGTAAACAGTCACCAAAAGTTTATATGTTTTCTGCAGATAAGATTTTCACGACTTTGTGTGCTCCTTTTCCTAATAGAATATCTCGTTTCAAGATCCTGCCTATGCCTTAGGTCTATGTGCTCTGTTCATTGCTGACACGAACCCAAGGGAGTCTTGCGTTTACCGTAGTTTGGAAATAGCGACACATTTCTGATATTAAGCTATTCTGAAGCAAAACCTCAAAAATGTTTTTCGTTTGGTGCGATTTGATACAGTGACGCTGTTTTCTTTTGATTTCCCTTCACACTTTCTCAAGTTCTCGCTGGCTACGCATTATGTAGCACAGAGATACTCAACCAATTTTAATGAAGGTGCAGTTCCATAAGTTCAGTATTTCCAGAGGTCCAGTGAAATTTTTCATTTGCAATGACAAAAATGAAACTATCAATATCAGCAGCAAGCATAGAAAAATACTTGGATTTTCTCTTAGTCTACACACTCTATCATTATCAACAAGTATAGAAAAATACTTGGATTTTATCTTTGTCTACACACTCGACACTACTCATCGAAATCAAAAATAAAATGAACATATTGAAATTAATTTTGCTAATTTTGTGAAAAAAGTGCATTTCTTATTTGTAGCCGATTCTTAAAACATCGTCTATAGAAGTAATAGCAAATCAAAGGCGTTGGCGGGGTGTTTGGCCCTGACACCATACAGTAGGGTATCGTGTGCGGCAGTAAGATCTGCCAATACAATGCCTGATTTATTCTCTTCATAACGGTGTTCAACGTCATAGGTTAGTTTAAACACTCCATTGGTTATGGCTTGACTATACATGAAGCCAGGTTATTTGACAGGAAGTTGGGTGTTAAAAACAGGTTTTAGATGCCTCAAGACTAACCGCTCGAAAAGCTTGCAAGAAACGATCAAGAGCGATATGGGCTGAAAGCTCAGTTATGAGCTGTTTTGCCAGGTTTTGGTACCGAGATATGTGTGGCACGAAGCCATATTGTGGGGATTGTTTGGAAGGTCACGCAGGCTTTTTCTTGAAGCCATGTAACACATTTGTCGCGGTAGTGCTTCAGAATAAATCTAACGAGATATTGTCTTGGGTCTGAGCTTTACCGCACTTGATCAGTTTAATTGCAGAAGCAAATTTAGTGGACAAAAGAGACATGGATAACAGACTTTCAGCACTGGGAAATAGGTTTTCTCCTGCTTTTTATGCTGATCGTTTGTTAGTCCTTATAAAAGTGCCGTAAGTCAATGCTAAGAATAGGCGGTTGCGCCGAAGGCGCGAAAATTTTTGCTACTTTTTTGAAAATAACTTAGTACTAAGAACAAGTCAACAAAGTTTGGTAAAATGGGTATGAGCTTTTTCGATATCTGTGGCTGCTCCTACAGTTACTCATCCTGGAGCTTGAGGTCCAGTTTCAATACTCAAAAGGTCCGAATTCAAACCGCAGTCCGCCAATTGAGTAGCCCTGATGTAGCATGTTCTTTTCTACCTGCTTGACGTGCTCTGAGGAGTTAAAAGAGTCCTTGGTTTTCCCGAAAAGTTTGGTTTGATCCCGATAGCTCTACAAAGCTATTATAAAGCAAAATACCAATAATGTCTTTCATGTGGTGCGATTTGACACAAAGACGTTGCTAATTTTGATTTCGCCTCAAACTTTCCCAAGTCCCTGCTGGTTACGAATTATATACGATTCATATTCGTTTTTCCTTGCTTAGGTATGCTCATAGAAGTTAAATAAGTTCTTGCTTTTCCCAAATTTTCAGGTTTAATTCCGGTAGCTCTATAAAGCTATTATCAAGCAAAATAGAAAAATATCTCTTCAAAGTGTGGTGTTATTTAACCCCAGCAGGACATACTATCACCTGTGCCGATTTAAAACGTATCAATCAATGTAGCGGCGCCAGCTTCACCGTACAAACATTTGCTAAAGCCACAACAAAATGTTTTAGTAAATATAAGCCTAAGTTCCTGTACATGTAATGGTGATCATGTTGGTTTATAAATCAAGGCTGGAAGTATTCAAAAAGAAAGAACGACGGCACAAACTACCATTCGTAATTTTTAAAAGAGCCAGGGGGGGTGAAACATAGTCAAAATTGATGGCGTCGCCGAAATGATGATCGTTTTGGCTCATAAAGAAATCAATTATTTATTGGTAGGCCTATTTGACGATTTGGTGGCACCACTTTTGTATTAATCTTTGTGACATTAAGATTTTTGCCTGTGCTGTTTGTTTTAATTCGGTCATGGCATGAAAAGGGTCCCTGCCTTTCCCCTAAGTCATATAACCTATTGCAATAGGTGCCTATTAAGCTCTTTTCAAACAAAGACATTTCCTCTTAATCCAGTGTTACATATTGATGCTATTGTTGTTTAATTTTGATCTTTTCTTAAATGTGGGATTTTATTACATTTAACTTTGTCCCCTAATCCAGACCTCCCTACTGTTAAATGAGGATTAATGTTTTGTACAGATATCCTTGCAATTACAAATATCAATAATGGGCTTTTACCATTTATGTTCGCTATCAAAATGATAGTGGATAACTTTTCTGCCTGCTGCTGTTTTTCTTTAAGTAATGGCAAGCATTGAGATGTCATTTGAGATTATGACCTAACAGTCCGTTTTAAGCCATTAAATATTAGGATCACAACTTACTACTTTTTCGTTGCTGTAGGAAATTTAACATGGACTAACGTCTCAGACTGAGTGCATATTCCTTGGCCCTGGCGTAAACGCCGCCATGCGAAGAGCAAACTAACCCGAAATGAAGCACTCACAGTTTAGCAGTAGCGAGGCGCCCATTATTAACCTCAAAAGGAGAGAAAATCAAATCAACTGGCTGCTGCGACAGCCTCGCCCAATTGCAAAGGAAATTGCTTCAACATTTTGATCATATGTAGCTCGACAATTACGTTTCGTTGCAAACGATAAGAAAGGATCATCTTTACCCCATCGTCTTTTTCTAGAGTGATCACCAAATGTTTTGATTGGAGTAGGCTACATATTAAAATTTGCAGACTTCATTTTTTGATAAATCTTTTTGAATATTTTGATAGATAATGCTAAAGATTCGTGCTATCGAGAAAGAATAGACATAACCCACCAAAGGATTTAGATTTTTTAGAAATTACAGTTTTTTGAAATGCAGGCACTAAGATTTAGATGTTTCTTACCAGTAGACTACATTTCATAAACGATTAGAGACTTCAGTTTTTGATGAATCTATTTAAAAATGTCGACAGATAATGCAAAAGAACCACGCTTGTGAAGAAAAGCTGTCAAATTGTACCAAAGAGATAACTTTGTTTAACAATAATATTGCAAGTTTGTTTGGTCACATAGGATAATTGTTCAACTAAAAATGAAGCATCATGTATGGCAACCAAGTTTTGATCAGCCATTGTAAACTAATTCTTAGCCTCAAGTAATTGGAGTCACATATTGCTGGAAAGGAAATTTCTTAATTGGACTGACGGACCAACAACAACAGCAGATCCTTTGGTTTTGTACGGAGCGATTGCATAATGTACAATGCAAGTCGGATTATAACGTGGAGTAACTGGTGTGGAGATGTGTTTGTAAGGGGCGTGCATTGGCGTATTTGGAAAATAAATTTTGGAGGGAATGAGCAAAGCGTTTTGTGAAGTTGAAGAACTTTTTTATTTTTTTCAGTAATCTAGTTTTTGAAACCGAGAATTTTGTCCAATTCAGTTTCCAAACAGACCTAAAACCCCTTTTTTTACCCATTTTAGTCTCCAAACCGACATGAAAATTATAATTTTTTTATATTTTTTGCTACAGTCATACCGTTTGAAGAACCATTTCCTTAAATTATCGTAAATAGGGAACAAAAGGCATAGAAACAAGACGTAAGCTGAGATGGCTTTAAATTTAGGGAGCTAATTTTAGGCTATAGTAGCACACTTGTTGGGAAGATTTAGCATTTTGGTTTGAGGGGAAAATGATCAACTTGAAAGTTTTTTGGAAACGAACTGTTTAAAAATGACTGCTTTGCTCAGTTTAACCACGCATAGCTTTTGCTCTCAATTGGCCAATTTGAAAACTTCTTTTTGGAGATCAACTACTTGAAAGTGATTACTTTAAAAAACCTAAAATCTATGAGCTGCCACCCCCTAACCCAGTGGTTCCCAACCTTTGTAATGGCCCGCACCTCTAAAATATCTTAATACGTCCTCGCACCCCTAAAATATTTTAACATGTGGCAAATTCATATCATGTCCCAGACCACATATAAAGCAATTTTGAAGTGTTGTCTTTTTTTTTTTTTTTTGGAGATCAGCATCGTTTGGGGCTGAATTGAAGGCCGGCACTAGGCATGCTGCAATTAGACACGAATTGTGCAGAACAATTAGCACAAGATGAACCGAGCATGACAGTACAAAAATTTGAATGAACATCTCACACCCCTGGTTGGGAACCCATGCCCTAGCCTTAGGTACCTCCGACTATTGGATGAGACAATGTTAATGTCTTACGAAACAGGACAAGTTTTATGTGACAAATGGCGTGTGGCAATGGGCATAAAGCAATGAGCATGGGGCAGTATTAGGGCAATGTTTAATGTGGACAATTAGCTTAGCACAATGGGCATTGCCCACACGTATTGTTCTATGACCGTTGTCCATACTCATTGATCAATTGCCCACGACGCCCATTGCTTTATGTTTACTGCGCCACCTCCATTATTTTATCGACATTTTTTCTTGCCCACTACTTCCCAATAAAGTTGTTCCCAATAAATTGCTGTACGCTATGCAAAACCGGTCTGCAAGTACGAGACGGTAGAAGGCAAAATAATGACATTATACACTAGATGACGTTAGTGAAAGCATTAAACCTAAGTTGCAAATAAGCAATGCTAATCCATTATTTAGTGATTGTAATATAATCAGAGACGAGCAGTATTGAGATACATGTCGGCTAATGGCAATCCGGAGTGCCCGATACTTTTATACCGAAATCAGAATCCTACAGCTTTTCCCAAAGTATCGAAGATTGGCATTGCTTTGTCGTAATTTTGTTTATCGCCGATACTTAGAAATAGCCGACTTGAAAGTCAAGATAGAAAAATTCTTTTCAAAATAAATTTTTTAAATAATAAATCCGGGTTGCCGACGTCATATATAGCCTTTTACGACTTGCTGGTTGGGCGGCTTCAGTATTTTGTCTCGATGATAGATGGTAAGTTTCCTGCATTCATCAAGATTACTATCACCTTAGGACCGCGTGCTTCAGCGCAGCGTGGCCAACAATACCTTTCAGCATTGTTTTCTCAGTTTCGGTTGATAGTCTTTTTTTTGAAGATCGGCGTTTTGCTGGAGATTTTTTGTTCTCTTCCACAGAGAATGTTTTTTTGATATCAACTTATTGTTATCAATTTTCTCAAAAGCAATTTCTCATCTTGCTCGCGTTGAAAATGTTTGAAGGACATGGTTCCTTTGCCTTCTCCCACTACGCCTAAGTCGTTGTAGTTTTTAAATTTAAAACAATATTGGCATGGTGTGGTAAATATATATGGCGATACAAAAGTTGGTCTTATGTCGACACTTTCGCTAAATATTGTGGATAGTTATCGCTTGAATCTTTAGCAAACTAAAATTTGTGGAATGCGCCCTCCTCTTACTATTGTGAAACTAGTCCGTGGGCATGCGCATTGAAGATTAAGATTAGACATTGTGTGTGCAATACTATTCCCATTATTTACTGTACATGCAGGGTTCATTTAATCGGGCAAAACCAGCTAAGATGAGGATTGCGACATTACTGTATCTTGTGGGGTATTTAAGAGAATAAAATAAAGAAATAACGAATAATGCCCTTCCGAACAATATGGCAGAAACAAAAGAAAAGATTTACTTAGAAAAAAAAAAGACCTTCATGATTGTTTTGGGACAAAAATTGGCGTTTGAATTGTTTGTTTGGATTGTTTTGGGACAAAAATTTAGCAATTTTGATCTCAAAAAAAGATTTCAAATTTGTTTCCAAATCACAATAAACAAAACAATTGTTTTCCAAAAGTTGATCACAAAAAACATCTTTCAGTTAAAAAAAGACCGCAATACTGTTTTAGCACGTGATCTACAGAAAGATTTTTGGTAATTGGTCACAACTTTCTATAAATCCCACGCAGAGCTGAGCGCGCAGCCCCATTTACCCACATAAATAAAAAGAAATTTTGTCATACTAAAGTCTTATGTTTGACATTAAGCTGTTCTTGTCTTAGACTCTGGTTGAGCCAACCTTGGCAGGGAGACTTACGAGTAATATGCTCAGTCAGAGTAGATTTGGAAGTAAGGAAAATTAAGGATTAGCTTCATATTCCCCGTGACTCCAAAACTTCCTGGAGAGAAAGAAGAAGGGAGAGAGAAAGAGAAACAAAAAAGAAAGAAAGAGGCGGAGTTTATTTTTGCATTGGCACTTCAACACAATAAAGTCCGTACCGATACTGTAATAATAAGCTATAAAAAAAACAAAATTTACCAAAGCTGGAGCTGAAATAGAGACTTGTCACCAAATGCAGTTTTATGTCATGCCCAAAACAAAAAACCTTTGATGCAGTGATATTAAAAACAGCTTGAATTATAAGTCCCGTAAAAAGCTGTCTACTTCCAGCAGCTCCTATCAAGATAGGAGTGACTAGTCGCCATAGAGAGTGCACTTTTTTGACACAAGACTGCAGTCAGATCGCTGTCGGTGCCCTACAATCAGGGCTGCCTACTCAAAATCGAAACTCAAAATTTTGTGGGACTCGAATTTGAACTCGAACTGGAAAATATTTAAAGCAAGTTCGAGTTAATTTTTATTTGTACAATATCACTACAACTGACTTAAAAAAGAATAAAATCTTTTCATTGGAAATTAATGATCTTATGCAGAAAGTAGGTTTGAGCCGGTATTTTTCTAAAATTGTCTAAACCCAACTTAAATCATCGATTTCGTATGCAGAAAAAAGTTATAGCGTTAAGTCTTGCTTAAATACTTGCTTAAATCAGCCTTTTCTAAGACATCGTTGCAGATGGCTTAAATCGCGACTTATGTACGCAATGAGGCAAAACCCTAGATATTGTATTGTAGTTACTAAATTTGGGCAATGGGCCCCAGGTAGCTTAAATCAGTAACGCGGTTATGTAGCATGCTGTTCCACCAACTGTAATCGCTTTAATCAAAGCTTTTTCAAGCAACAACTTTCATTTGTATCGCACCACAATAACGAACAGTGTGTCACCTGCAAATATGACGCTGTAGGAAATAAGTTCCCTTGAGCAAGAGCGTGCTGACTGAACCCCAATTGCTGTGAACTATGGCAGTCACAAGGAAGAAAGCACGACAGTAATATTTTATTCCATCAATTCACGCAGCTGTGGCAGATAATCAAAAATCACATCCTTCTGCCACGACGATCAACAACGAAAGACAAATGACAGACAACCAGAACACGTCCGTCCGCCACTACGATTGACGAAGAAAGAGAACACAAAATCTCAGACCACATGGTCGGTCACAAAATACTACACGCGTCACCACGAATTAGGTCGCTGCACACATCTAAGTAACCAGGACACTGCACACGTCACATAAATGAAAACAACGGATAAACAACCTAATGGCGGGAAAGGCAAGCCGACCAACGAGCTACCATGAAAGGACAAAAACATAAACATATCTAGCCCTAATAAAAAAAGAAAAACAAATGTGTGTAATTTTAGACACAAGTAATAATAATAATAAACGAATACGCGTTGCAATATCACGTCTAGATTGCCGGAAAGCCATGCAGGCTTAAATTCCTGGCGTGAGATTACATTGCCAGGCGTGCGGACAATAGGAGCACGATATACTTTTAACGGAGATAGCCGAGCGGCTACAAACCTGACGGTAGATACTTCGTCAGTTGATATTACCTCATCAGTAAAATCGTAGGATAAAGCAACAACGATGGGCGAGCTGGGCGTCAAACTGGGAACGCAAGAAGTTGCAAACTAACAAACACAGCTCTCACAGTAAACAACTAGAATCACACACATCAGCGGGAGCAAGGTGCTAAGCCGCCGAAAGCAAACTAACAAAAAAAACATAAAAAGACAAAAAGGTGTTTGGCATGGCAGCTCGATGAGATGCGAGGCGCGACACGCTACTGCGTCATAAAATATACAGGGAGGGGCGGGGTGAAAAAGTAGGTATACAGAAGTGTCACATCAGTAAAATTAGAGACATAATATGCTGAAGCAAAGGTGACTTATTGTAAGTACCGTATTTGCCGGACTATAAGCCGCACTTAAAAACTTAAAATGTGTTTTAATTTAAGGGGTGCGGCTTGTAGTCAAGTACGGCTTATAAGTTAACTTTAAAACCAGAAAATTTTTAAAAACCTGAATCTATTTTTTAAAACCAGAAAATTTTTAAAAACCTAGTAGAAGTAGAAGAAGAAAATGAAGTACCGGTAGTAGATTCAGATGAATTGACTGATATTAATTCTGAATGTGATGAAAATTATGATGAATTCTCAGAAAACTAATAAAATAATTTGGTGAATATACTATTTGGTGTTGTCAGTAGCTTTTTTAAAATGATTTATTTACGATAAAATGGGGCTAAAGTCCTTACATTTAGTGTTTTAAAAATGCGGCTTATAGTCCGGTGCGGCTTATACCGCGGTGCGTTTTTTTCTGGGAAAAATTGGTGAGGTGCGGCTTATAATCTGGTGCGGTTTATAGTCCGGCAAATACGGTAATAAAAATAATGTACAGACCGTACTTTAAACCATTGTCGTTCAATAAAAATTCTTGTATTTTTAGTTATTAATTTATTTATTTAAGTTATATTAACCACTTTAAACATAGCTGGTAATTTAACAAACGAGTAGCGTAAATGGATTTTAAAGCAATACTGGAAGAGAGAAAATGGACTTTTTGGGGGGAGAAACTGTTGAGGATAAGGTTTTCGCACGCAGGCCACGCACAGTTAAAAACATGAATCAGTTCATTTTGGAGACTTGTGAGGAAATTGATGCCAATAAAGACTTTGTTCTAGAGCAATGGTTCTCAACCGGGGTCCACATGGACCCCTAGGGTCCATATAATATTAGTCACTAGGGGTCCACGCATCAGTCAGTGGCAAGAACAAGCGAAGGTGATTGTTCTTATGTCCAATAGCTATGAAGGGGTCCACCAAGAAAAAAAGAAGAGGAAAGGGGTCCATGGGTAAAAAAAGGTTGAGAACCACTGTTCTAGAGTGTATATGAGTGTCAGTTCTCGATTGGAGGATTGTGTGAATGCTGGCAGTAAACAATTTGAGTACCTAAGAGATTACTGTCCCTAATTACATGTACTTTTTATTGAATCTGTTTCTTGATTTGTATTAAAGGAAATTTATTTGTTTGTATAATAAATGCAGTGTGCAATGTAGTTTCTGCATACCACCAAGTCTCTGTGGCAAACTCAGCAACTTTAACTACAAACCACAAACAGAAAGTTAACAACAACACTTGGCTTTATATACCGGTAAGAAACGCCATCTACGTTTTGTGCCTATGATGATGAAAGTGACTAGTCGCCACATGGAATGCACTTATTGGATTGCAGTCGGATGCCTGCCGTTGCGCTACACATTCTTTTGTAAGCCCACTTGCGCAAGCTCGGCTTTTGAGTGACTACAATAAGTCTGCTTTCGGCATAAAACCCTAAATGTTTTGTGAAAACATTAAGGATACTGAGAAGAACGCTCTAATTTGATTTTTCAATTTTGCAATGACAACAGTCACAGTAAAGGATGGGTGACCTTTCATTTTTTCTTGGTAAACAATGAATCGCAGACATAGCCCTAGTTTTGATCAAGAGCGCATAATCACAAAACCTACAATGATTCAATTGTGTAAGTTATTTTTCAATTTTAGCTTTCAATGCAAATTCACAATATACATATTGCCTGGCTCATGGCAACGACATTTGCTTATTGTAACAGATGTTTGAATATTTTAAACGCACAATTTTATTGCAAACGTGCTTAAGCTAAGTCAATCATTGTATTTTGAGAGCTCAAAAAAACTTGATAAATTTTCACAGAACTCGAACTCGAACTTGAACTCGCAAAAATGAAAATGTTGAATCCAAACTCGTAAAACAAGCTGAACTCGAACTCGAACGTAAACTCGGTATAAAAATTGACTGAGTTTGCAGCCCTGCCTACAATGCCTTCTGTTTGAGTTTAAAAGCAAGCTACAGTGCTGAAAGCATCAATTTAATGCAGTGAGACTATAAATGGTGCCACTTTTTGTTTCAGAACTGCCAGCGATTTTTGAGCAATCGACGCATACAGACAGAAAGCGGACTAACAAACGGATGAAAAAACAGATATTGCTTCACAATTAAAACATAAGCGTTTCTGTTTAGTTTGATTTTATTGTTTGTTTTAGTAGCTTTATCAATAACTATTAAGTTAATGTAGTGGTTGCTTGTTTTGTTTTCTTCACGTAAACCACAGCTGTGTTATGTGTTGGTAAGATTACATCTGACCAGGTAACATTAATGGTATTTTCCTGCCTTCTTATCAAAAACACTTTACTATAAATTATGTATTTTTAATATTGACAAATTTACTATACGTTTAAAGAGTAGACTGCAGCAATTTCCAATTAGTCGTCAATTGTGATTTGCTCTTGGTACGATAAACTATTTTAATTTTAATACCTTAAAAAAATGTTGTAACGGTAAAATTAACGCTTCATCAATTCTTTTTTCGCGCGTTATCTTTCATATGGTGATTTCCAAAATCCAACATCCATGTTTTTCTAGCTTTTATATTGCAAGTTGTTGCCAAGAGGTATGGTAGTTTGGGTGGTTATAAATAGGCATATTAGGCATAGTACAGGCATAATAGAGACATAGTAGGCATAGTGGACATAGTATCAGTACAAAGATAGCAGGGGAAGTGTGCGACTGAAAACCAGTCTCACCAATATAAAGAAGCCTTACCCTGTTACCTCTTTCCTTTCAAAAAAAAATTAATTTTATGAGTTTAGATTTAAGCATTGAAGGGGTGCAATGATATTTCACATTGAAAGCTCAAGTTATCATCACTATGCCTATTTGTAACTATTGGAGGTAGTTTGAGTTTAGACCAGTGGCGGCCAAAATGCAGAGTGTGGACCGCCAAACACCTTCCACACGTGGTATGATTTTATTGCGTTAAACTTTTAATATATTGTAGTTTAGTTTTTTTAAAAATGCCAGAGCACAATGAGGCAAAACTTTTTTAAAACGATTTTAACTGAAAATTATTCAACAGTGAATCCAAATACTGAAATAGAAGGGCATGAAATGCTCATTTAGTGTGTGGTAACTAGAAGGTACAGTAGAGATTATAAACTATGCTGCATAAGCAGCCACATATGCAGTAGACCACTGTGCAAGTGGAGCAGAAATATATTCTCATTGCACTGCATGGGCACTGCACAGTCTGTAAATACGGTATCAACTTAAAGTCTTAAACACATGGACTCTCCTAATTACTTTGGTTATTTTTTTGGCAGTGGTTATTTCGCCGTCGACGGCAATTTGCCCTTGGAATCTATTTTGCCGTGATCATTCACGTGTGTTTATATAGCCAAATTTGCTATTGTCGCACCAGTGACTCTGTGGTGTAGTGGATAGAGCGCTGGTCTTGAGATACCAAGGTATTGGGTTCGAATATCAGCTACCCAGGGCTTCAAAAGAAAGGCAGTGTACACTGAAGGGGCAGGCCCGGTATGTAAATGTACGGGGCAGTGTACACTGCAAGGGAGTGTGCAGGGTGGGGGAGAGAGACCTGGGGGTGCAAAATTTTTTTTTTGATTTTTAAAATTGACCAATCAGAGACGACCAAAAGTCACATGTTTAGTATGTCATTAAGATTGACCAATCACAAACAACTCACGGCAAAATAGTCTCTGAGGGTAAATTGCCGTCGACGGCAAAATAGCCACTGCCTATTTTTTTGGCAGTGGCTATTTCGCCGTTGACGGCAATTTGCCCTTGGAATCTATTTTGCCGTGATCATTCACGTGTGTTTATATAGCCAAATTTGCTATTATCGCATCAATGACTCTGTGGTGTAGTGGATAGAGCGCTGGTCTTGAGATACCAAGGTATTGGGTTCGAATATCAGCTGGCCAGGGCTTTAAAAGAAAGGCAGTGTACACTAAAGGGGCAGGCCCGGTATGTAAATGTACGGGGCAGTGTACACTGCAAGGGAGTGTGCAGGGTGGGGGATAGAGACCTGGGGGTGCAAAATTTTTTTTTTTGATTTTTAAAATTGACCAATCAGAGACGACCAAAAGTCACATGTTTAGTACGTCATTAAGATTGACCAATCACAAACAACTCACGGCAAAATAGTCTCTGAGGGTAAATTGCCGTCAACGGCAAAATAGCCACTGCCTATTTTTTTTGCTAGCTGAGCATTTTAATGCGTGGTTTAGGCCTACAGATTTAACCTAACTAAGTACATTGAGTGTAAGCTGTAACTGCACTATTGTTTTTTGTGATTTCCCAGATTTGTGCTGAAAAAAGCAGGACTTTTTTTTCTACTGACATCATAATCAAAAGGCAGTGGCTATTTCGCCGTCGACAGCAATTTGCCCTTGGAATCTATTTTGCCGTGATCATTCACGTGTGTTTATATAGCCAAATTTGCTATCATCGCACCAGTGACTTTGTGGTGTAGTGGATAGAGCGCTGGTCTTGAGATACCAAGGTATCGGGTTCGAATCTCAGCTGGCCAGGGCTTTAAAAGAAAGGCAGTGTACACTGAAGGGGCAGGCCTGGTATGTAAATGTATGGGGCAGTGTACACTGCAAGGGAGTGTGCAGGGTGGGGGATAGAGACCTGGGGGTGCAAAATTTTTTTTTTTGGTTTTTAAAATTGACCAATCAGAGACGACCAAAAGTCACATGTTTAGTACGTCATTAAGATTGACCAATCACTAATCACTCACGGCAAAATAGTCTCTGAGGGTAAATTGCCGTCGACGGCAAAATAGCCACTGCCTAATCAAAACATTGTTATTTTTCGATTGGTGAACAACTAATTTGTTATGAAAAGGTTGTTGTTGGTGTTTCATGTAACATACCAGTCAGTTTCTAGCTAGCATCAGGTAAAAGAGGTGGCTATTTTGCAATCAACAGCATTAAACTATTGGAGGCTATTTTGCCGTCAGGCATTTGTGATTGGTCAATTTTAATGATGTACTAAACTTGTGACTTTTTGTCATTTTCAATATATCAGTTTCAATGACAAATTAAAAATATTTGCACCCCACACCCATATTTACACCCTTATACTCCTTCATGCATTCACATACTGGGCTGCTCCCGCCAGTGCACTCTGCCTTAGTCTAAGTACCCTGTCAGCAAAGATTCAAACCCATAACCAGTGCATTTCAAAGCAGCTGATCTACCCACCGCACCACAGCATCACTGCCAGGATGGGGGTTGTTATGAATAGGCATAGTAGGCATATTACACTGTTACAGGCATAGTAGATCCAGTGCAGGCATAGTAGGAATAATACAGATATAATAGTAGCATGGTGAGTTTGCATATGCATAAGTCAGTAATGGCTTGCATGATGCAGGCATTGGTATAGATTGTGGTCATTGATTCTGGAAAATGTATTAGGATATATATTTGCCATAAATTCCAGCAGCAGCAAAATAATATTGTTTCTAGGAATCTGTTCATGAAAAAACCTGCTTGAAGCCTGTGCAATGCTTACTATGCCTGCTATGTCTCTTTAATACTGTAGAACAGGGTAACTTGGTTCATATGTTTTTTTAACATCAAAACTAGGCTTATAAATAACTTAGCAAACTCCAAAAAAATATTTAACACGTTTGAACCAGGCAATTTGTGGATAAAATCAAGAGGCTTTTGGAGATTAAATTTTTAATGAAATTCATGGTTGCATTTGCTCTTAAGTCTAAATCCACACTAAAAGATTTTGTTTGTCTTGCACAAGGCAAAACAAGCGAGCTTGCCAGCTTGTTCTTTGCACCATTGGTGTACACTGTCTTTCTTTTAATGCCCTGCCAGCTGAGATTCAAATCCGCAACCATGGTATCTCAAGACCAGCGCACTATCCACTACACCACAGTGTCACTGGTGTAGTTGTAGCAAATATGGCTATATAAACACATGTGAATGATAACAGCAAAATGGATTCCAAGGGCAAATTGCCGTCGACAGCGAAATAGCCACTGCCTTTTTATTTTCATACATAAGACTCATTTGATGAAACAAAAACTAAATGCATTTTGTCAGTGCTGTACTTGTATTTTGAAAACAAAAAACACACTAGTAAAGGGAATGGGAGTAGGTAATGTAATCGCAAGAAAGAAAGAGCGAGTTGAAGTAGGTATAATTGCATTGGTAGTGCTTGCTGCAACATAAAATTTGTTCAGAGCTTGGTGACAAAATGCAACCTGATCCACACATTAGATGCATCGAACTATGAGGTGCACGTTTCATTTTTGAGAATATTAAAAAATTATAAGTGCGCCTTATGGTCCGAAAAATACGGTAATTATTTTTTCTTATTATTTGCATTCATTCTTGTTATTTCCGGCAACTAAAAAAGTTAAGGAAAATCAGTTTTTAATCTACCTGTAACAATTTTTGATCAAATACAAGCCCCCACAATTTTTTAAATAATTTTTAACTGCAAATTTTAAACAAAACTGCCCTGCTGTCAAGATAATTTTGGTGAGTAGGTAGGTGTATGTGGTGTGTGGTTCAAATGATTAAACAAAGTTGCCCTGATCCAGGGGTAACTTTGTTCAAACATTGCCTGGGTAAATGTCACTCCACATGTCTAGGCATTCACATTCAAATGGTGCTTATGAATACGAGGGTAGGCTGAAAAGTTCATAGCCTGACTAACATAAAGTATTTAAATTTGACCAAAGTAGGTTTATTTTTCAACATAATCTCCTCTGCGGTCCACACATTTCTTCCATCTGTGCTGCAGTGCTCGAATCCCGGTGGCATAGAAGTTCTCCTCCTGACCCTCAAAAAAGTCCTCTACTGCAGAAATGACATCATCATCACTCTCGTACCGTTTTCCAGCAAGATGTTTTTTCAAGCTTGGGAACAGAAAATAATCCAATGGTGCCAAATCAGGAGAATATGGAAGGTGATCAATCAGTTCAAAGCCACAATCATGCACAGCGGACATTGCAACCAGAGACTTGTAAGCAGGAGCATTGTCCTGATGAAGCAGGACACCTTTTGTCAGCTTTCCAGGCCGCTTTGACTTGATTGCTTGTCATAGCTCCCTTAGCAATTTGGCATAATATTCTCCATTGATAGTTTTACCTTTCTGAAGGTAGTCGATGAACACCATGCCTTTTGCATCCCAAAATGTGGAGGCCATCACTTTTCCTGCGTATGACACCACCTTGGTCTTCTTTGGAGCAGGAGAAGTTGAGTGCTTCCACTGCATGGATTGCCTTTTGGTCTCTGGTTCAAAGTGATGGACCCAACATTCATCTTGGGTGAGGAAACGCTCAACAAAACGATCTGGGTCTGCCTCAAATCTTGCCAAGTTCGCTTCTGACATGACGAGTCTGGTGAGTTTTTGATCAGGTGTCAAAAGCCGGGGCACCCACCAAGCCAAAACTTTTGACATGCCAAGTTCGTTGTGGAGAATGTTTTCCACTTGTTCACGAGAGATGCTGATAACATTGGCCAAGTGACTAATAGTTAATCGTCTGTCATTCATTACCATTTGATGAATGTGGTCAATGTTTTCTTGGGTGGTAGCTGTGGAAGGACGTCCTGGTCTAGGATCATCTTCAAGGCTCTCCCTCCCCCTCTTGAATTCTGCTGCCCACTTCTTCACTGTTGATAAAGCCAGAGCATCATCCCCCAAAGTGGAAACCATATCAGCATGAATTTCCTTGGTCGTTAATCCTTTTTTCTGCAAATATCTGATCACACCACGGTGCCAAATCTTATCCATATTCACAAGATCATCAAAAAACCTAAATGCAAAATTCTCTTGATCTTACAAAATCTCTCTAGTACAACTTTTTAAAGTGCAAAATTACTAATCCAGCATAAAAGTATCGCAGTCAGTATCAAGAAAGCATGAATTTAACGCATGGCAAGTTTCACTGATCTGTTGCAACTCCTTCATAGTGAGGCTATGAACTTTTCAGCCTACCCTCGTAGAATGAACTTAAAATGCTATGTTTACCACAAGAACATGATTTTAAGTGTTTATGAGAAAAAATTAGAACTCCTAAACCTCTTGAATTGATCAAAGTTATGCCATTATATGGTACTACCACTAAAATGTTAGCACATGTGGCTGTTTGATCATGCATGAATGGTGACAGCAAAATAGCCTTCCAGAGTAAAATGTTGAAATATCCACTTCCTTAATTAAATATGAGACAGATTTTCAAGTTTATTGTGTAAACAATCAAACAGGTAATGATCAATTTACCTGAGCAGCATTCTGTAAGGTAGTGTTAAGATGTGATTTTTGATGGTAGCAGAGGTTGTTGCATTTTTCTTATTCCAATAATCTGTGAGCAACTAGCTATTTTACAGAGAGTAGTGTACCATATTTTTTGGACCATAAGGCTCAGTATCTTTAAACGTCTTCTAATGCGTTTATTTCGATACATAAGATGCTCCAGACTATAAAGCACATTTGATGAATCCAAAACTCAATGCGTTTTAGTGGTACTGTACTTGTAATTTATGATCAAACAATCAATTGTGTTTGCATTGTATGAGAAGTGTACGGCTAGTTGCTAGGTACCATACATGTTGCAATACATGCATGACACATGTGTGTGTTTATGCACATAAAGTGAAGAGAAAGATACACTCGTGAAGGGAACAAGAGTTGGTCAAGAGAAAAAACACACTCATAGAGGGGATAAGAGTAAGTAATTTGATCGCAGGAAAGAAAGAAGAAGTTTGCTCTCAAGAAAGAATAAGTTGAGGGAAGTACTATTATGTTGGTAGCGATTATTACAACATAAAATTTGTTCAGAGCTTGGTGACAAAGTGCAACCTGTTCCAGTTATTAGATGCACAGGACTATAAGGCACACGTTCCATTTTTATGAAAATTAAAGGATTATAAGTGTGCCTTAAGGTCCAAAAAATACGGTAGGTTAATGCTGGCATTTTTGATGCTGTTTTACCAAGTGCTGCTTGCTAGCTTATTCAACATAAGAAGTCTGTTATTGTATGGCTCATTGCTGTGTCGTTTTGAGTACCTGATTATTTTAATTACAGCTCTGAACTGGCTAACTTCGGCTTGACCAGTTCACTTCAGTAAAGTGAAGTTATAAAGGAAGAATTAGTTTTTGTGACAATTTCTGGAAACTGAATATTTGAAAAGATATAGGATTAGCTGCTATAAAAGAAGGAACAAGTAGAGCATTGCCCTAAATATTTTGGGAAATGCTTTTAAGCATGAGCCTCAAAGCACTGAGACATGTCATTTTTTTGCATTGGTACTGAGGTTAAATATGTGTAGCTAACTCATTGAATATGAAAAAAGCTTCAAGCAACACATGCAGTTGATTCCATAACCTGTTCATATGGTTTGTAGAGATTATTTAGCCATCTTAATCTAGTGACACCTGGTTTTAGCTAATGCCGTCATGTTTTTACTTCAAAACACCACTTTTAGAGAGTTTTAGGTCCTACTTGATTTTCTTCATTTATATAGTGCTAGGTGTAAAAGTAAAGACATTGGGTATTTTTCCATTGACAGCATTTTACGTTTGAGTGCTATCTTGCTGCCGCCACTTATGTGTATTTAAAAAGGAATATTTGCTTCAATTCTGGTAGTGATGCTGTGGTGTAGTGAATAGTGCTGCTGTCTTCAAATAGGATGATTACTGGTTTAAATCTTTGTTGACAGGATACTTAAACATTGGCAGTGTACACTGTTGGGGGGTAGGTTGGAAGTTATATTCTTTGTTTTCACTGTTGGCAAGTGCAAGAAGGTTACTTATTAGTAATTTCCAAAATCTAAATCATTCCCTCAAAAAATGTTGTTTTTTGTGCTGAACTGCTGAAAACGAGAGCTATGGGCTTTTGTATGTCTTAACAAGCCTGTTTGAAATTTGCATTAAAACGTCAAGAAAAAATAGGTTTTCACCAATTCTTCCCTCAAAAATGATGCCCTGTGTTAAACTGAAGTTTGAGACCTGCTTGCTATTATTGCTCTTTAGTTACAATTGAAATGGGCCAGTAAAGAAAAGGAAAACTTCTTGATCTTGGTAATAATTGCTTAAAAAATAATTTGTAATACAGAAGAAGTGTGGTAACAGCATGCACATTACTTACTGTATTTTCCGCCTAATAAGCCGATTTTCTGGACCTTAAATATGGACCTGATTTTTTTGGGTCGGCCTATTGGCCAATAAGCAAAATAGTAATAAATAATAAGCAAATAACCCTCATTTTCAGAGTTAGAAGTTGGCTTTGGCTGATTTGGCTTATTAGCTGAAAAATACAGTAAGTCACCATCACTCAATGTTGCATCACAGCCACAAAATGTTTACATCAGACATTGCACTGCCCTAAAAAGAGTTGGTCCAAACTTGGATAAGTTCGATTTCTTTTGCAGTCTCCCATGCACTAAACAGTTGAAGATTTTGCTAGCACAATTACAAAAGTGTTAACAAACTGAAAGTAATTACAAATTGCTGAACGTTTTTTACCCACATTTGAATTTTATGTGCAAAACCACCCGACATGTTTTTAAAAAATTTTCACTTTTGTGCAATTGAAGGGAACAATGTTAGCGCAAGAACCAAGCGCATTGTGAGTTTTATGCTGATATCACAGCAAAACTGCAGACTTAAATTTTTTTCGCATGACAGACAATTCTTTGCAGTTGTCAATGTGTGAAGACTATTTTTAACACAAGTTACCATGGGATGAATTATCAGTTGCTGAAATTGGTACGTCTACATCTTTGTGGAAAAAGAGACTTGTTCCAATAATCTGTGAACAACTAGCTATTTTACAGAGAGTAGTGTACCATATTTTTTGGACCATAAGGCTCAGTATCTTTAAACGTCTTCTAATGCGTTTATTTCGATACATAAGATGCTCCAGACTATAAAGCACATTTGATGAATCCAAAACTCAATGCATTTTAATTGGTTGATTCCAATGATCGAGGCCATATTGACCATCTTCTCATGGTAAATATATTTTAAGTCAATGTCTGGCATTGCATATTTTCACCTGAATTTTGTATTTCCTCGTTATTCCTGTGTTTATGAATATTTTTGACTGAAAATTTCACCACTTGACCAGAAGTAGCTGCTCATGACACGTACCAAATTTAATTTGTATTAGTTTTTGAATTATTCTCAATTAAACAGGGTTATCACTTTTTTCTGCTCACTCAACGTAGATGGAAACATTAGCAATTATAAAAATCAATTAAAAATCACAACAACTATGCAATACTTAGCATTGATTTTTGCAAACAAACTTTAAGAGTATTTGACTTAAATGCTTTTGTAGCAAACTAGCAACACATTAAGAATCTTCAAGGTAGCTGCAGTGTTACCAGAATTGTTTTCCAAAATGGTACCCAAAAAAGAGCCAATTGAGTTATCAAAATAATGTTTACAGCACAAAAACAATAAAGAAAATAACTACCTTACTTCATTCTCACATTAAATTTTGAAAATCAGTACAATGCAAACAGTAACAAACTTGCATCATACAATGTTGCTGTAGTTACAAATTTTTTTCCATAATAAGAATATACTATTACCAGAATTGAGCATTTTAAAATTTCACAGTTTTTCGTTTACATTTACAAAAAAGTTGATAGTAACTTTTTTACAGTATGTTAGAATAACATGCAGCCATATCACGTGCCTCTTCTAGTATTGGGCACATCATAAATTATTTCACAAAAAGCACCAATCCAGTTTACCATGCATTATGCATTAGCCACAATGTCAATAATTGCTTCATTCTCTATGTCTGAAGTTAATATTTTCTTGTATTGAAAAATCATAACACACCATTGAAATGGTGGTTAAAAAGAGAAGCAGCATACCTTTGACTGACGTGAAGAGGTCTCAATAGCAATAATTACATAGAACAGCTCTATGTTCATGCAGTTTCTGAGTTTTGGTTGTACTGTTGTAGTAATTTTTTTATGTTTGGAAGTATCAGTGTGGTGCATGACATTATTTTTGTGTAGTTGCAGCTCGACTTTGGAATGGTTTACAAAAAGCTTTGTTGTTGTGTGTTTCTGCTCGCTGTCTTTTAAATTCTGTGACTTTTGCAACCAACTGCTCTTGAACATTTTACGGTAGTTTGACCACTTTCCCATTTTACTAGAGCAGTGTGAGCCTACAAATTACAGTATAGCCTAAACACCACTAAACTGCTGAAGCATCAACAGGTGAAAAAAAATACTGCCACCAAGTAGGTTTAGTGATAGCTGTGAAACCAACAGCAGACTTAAAGTAAAATTGATTAGTGCTGTAAAGTGAAAACTACTATCCCAAATCTTAAAATACTAATTTATAAACATGTACTGATGTAAGGTACCAACATGCTAGCGTTGCCTATTGTTAGGCCTAATCTTGTAAGTCTTGTAGTCTACTGTCCTGTCTGCAAAGACTAAATTATTAGCCTATTATGCCACAACCACAGTCATTTTTAGTTGTCACCATAGCCTAGTCTATCACAATATTTCAAGCATGAATGGTTAACCTCCCCTCCTGGAACTTAACTACAAGATGGTGAAACTACATTGTAGAAGTGCACAGCTCTGAATAATAATAGTTTTATTTCACAAAAAGAATAAGTATTTAAGTTAGAGTTACAGCATCACTGATTTATTTTCAAAGCAAGTTGCTGTGCAAATCACTCTAAAATTTTTGTTTTGTTAACTGAAAATAAATGGTGCCAAAGAATAATTTTGACACCCAAAAAATCCCCAAAGTGTCAATTAAAAAATCATAGCGCTAACTAGATCAAAAAATCACCCAATGTGGCAGCACAGGGTAACTGTCAGATGCCATTAATTTTGCTGTAGACTTTATACATCATCTTGGAAAAATCTTGTTCACACAAGCTTGTGCTTCCAAATAGCGAAATCATGTGCTTTGCATGCTTGCAAATACCTGGGTACTTTGTGCATGAGACATCGTTTATTTATAAATAAATCTATAAACTACTTTTGAAGTTGTTTTATAAGTGGATTCATGCTGAAAGTCAACCAACTCCATTTACAAGGGATGTTTGAAAAGTAACGGGACTGTGTAAATAATTATTTTATTTGAAATGCCATGTAAAAATTACAAGTTGTCCTTTTCAAAGTAATCTCCTTGAGCTCGAATGCACTTTTCTAATCTCTGCTGCCATGCTTTTATGCACTTCTGGAAAGATTCCATTGGGATCGCTCGTAGTTCCTTCATTACGGCTGTTGTTATGGCTTTTGAGTCTTGAAAACGGGTTCCTTTAATGACTCCCTTGAGCTTAGAAAACAAGAAAAAATCACAGGGAGCCAGATCTGGCGAGTAGGGTGGTTGCTCCAGCACAGCAATGTTATTTTCTGCAAGAAATTGTCGTATGCCTAAGGCATTGTGAGCAGGAGCATTGTCATGATGAAGCAGCCATGACTTTGTCTCCCACAATTCTCTTCTTTTCTCCCTTACCAAACGCATCAAACGTCACAAGATGTCTTTGTGAACATTCTGGTTAATGGTTTGGCCCTGTGGCAAGAATTCTAGATGAACATCTAAGAAAACAATCAGCATCACCTTAATTTTGGACTTGAACAGCCTTGCTTTCTTGGGTCTTGGTGAGGATGCACTCTTTCATTCAAGGCTCTGCCGTTTGGTGAGTGGATCGTACTTGAAGATCCACGACTCATCACTGGTAACAACTCTACTCAGCAGATCTGGTGTAATTTCAAGTTGTTTCAGGATGTCTTGACACACTTGCACACAATTTTCCTTTTGCCCATCATTCAGCAACCTTAGTACCATTTTCGCACAAACCTTCCTCATCCCCAGATCTTCTGTGATGATCCTCCACACCCTCTCACTATTCATACTCAACTCATCTGCTATCATTCTAACAGCAAGGCGGCAGTCACTGTGCACTTTTTCTCTCACACACTCAACATTTTCGTTTGTTCTGCTTGTTGTTGGCCTTCCGATCCTAGGATCATCTTCCACATCTTCTCTTCCCTCTCTGAACCTCTTGTGCCTCTCAAAAATCCGAGTTCTTGACATCGTAGCATCTCCGTAAACTTCTTGGAGCGAATTGAATGTTTCAGTTGAAGTTTTTCCAAGTCGAACGAGAAACTTCAAGTTGATTCTTTGTTCAATGCTCATTATTTGTTAACAAAAGAAGAAAAAAAAAGAAAAAATATTTACTAAATAAATTATCCCAAAACGAACTACAGTAAAGCACCTTTCAAGAAAAGCCTGTAAAAAAGTATATGGTTGTCACAGAATGCTGAAATTACATTTTTACAACCACAAGACATTGTGCCATCTTAAAAAACAAAGCTTTTATTACTGTTGCAAGTGTTGTTTGTGCAAAGCATATAGTCCCGATATTTTTCAAACCCACCTCATAAAAGTTTGTAGGGACACCATCTTGTTCTGACACAAACTAAGCCCACAACTCAAAAATAGTTTCTTAGAAATTAGCAGGAAATAGTAATTCTGCTTATGCTACGTCCTTATTTTCTATTTTAACTTTTCATTAGTTTTGTAAAGAATATTTCTTCAAAGATGACTTTGGATTTACAGAAAAGGTACGTTTCTCTGTAAATTCACATTTATTAAATATAGAATGGGAATACACTTGACAAGTCTGATTTCATTTGTCATTCTTCTACATTCTGAGGCAAAAAGAAAGTCATTGTCATCACTGTTTGAGAATTCTTGCCTCAAGTTATTTTTATGTGATTGCAAATAGGTGTATGGCATTTTAGCAAGTAATTTGGCAATATTAAATGTGTCCTAAAGTTCTATTACTTAAATTTAAGTTTATTATTTCATACAGATTTTGTGCTCTGCTGGTTTTATCAATATTGTGATAAACAGATGTCTGAAGAGGCAAATAAACAGAAAACCCTGAAATAATCATAAAACCTTGTTCTGTGCTCCAGTGATGATAATCTTGGCAGTAAAGTCATCAACATAAAATAGCCATTTTTCCATTAATTTAATGTTAGTTTGCTTAATTCATACATTACAGAATGTCTGATGAGGCAAATCAACATTCGTTAGAAGCAGTCTTAGCTCAGCAAATAATTTTTATAGATTATAAACAAAAGCTACAAGTTATTTTAAACTTACAAGTGTTTTTTAAGGATGTTAAGAATACAATATAATGCTATGTTCACTTTCAAATTTAAAAAATGATGCGTTAAGTCCACAACAACTCAAAGCGTAGAAGAGCTCAGGAGTTTCTTACAAGACATTGGACTTGCAGACATTTTTTGGCAATCTTGAGTTCAGCCTCGTTGCACAAGTTTGAGTCTCAATGGCGTAAAAATACAATTGCTGAAGCACTTATTTCCCTGACTTTTTTGGTCCTCCTGGATAGCAAAAAAGGTATTCACCTTTGTTTTGTGTCAAAAATGCCCTCCAATATAAAACAAAGTGATCCCTTTAATATGAAATTGAAACACATATCAATGATGTTGATAGAACACCCTCGCCATTGAGAAAAAACAGTATCACTAATAACCAAATTACATTGGATGTAATCAGGAGCATTGGAAAATGAGAGCTCAAGTTTCCCGTAACTCAGATTTCACTTTTTTTGTATGTAGTGGAAAAAGTAAATTTATGGAAATTATGCTGAGTTAGTAACTTGGACTTGTATGTAAAAACTCCTTGCCCCAGTTTGGGATGAAAACCTGTTAGTCCAACGCTCTTGTTGAAGACAAAAAGTGTTGTCTAGGCCACAAATGTAGAGTAACCAGTGTAAAAGTCTTTGTACGGCTTTGTGTTAATTAGTAATCCACTTCAAAACATGGCTGCTAATTCAATAGTAGCAAAAACTTAATCTTGTCCCAAGTATTTTCTTTGAATTTTATTCACTATTATCCATTCCTTGTTCCAACAAAAAACAAAGTGATTTGAAAAGAAACAATATCACGATTAACTTCTAAAGTTTTATCTCTTTGAAATTTTCGGAGACAAGATAACGGTTGCGACATGAAAATTTGTTTTTGGATTAATTTTTTTGTCTTATCAGCATATTTAAACTAATGAATCAACGCTTACAGAAAAACGGAAATACAAAAAGTGCATAGCTGTGAGCAAAGGTACTTAATTTGAGGAATGCAATAATAGAAACGTGTTGTCTGTCAAGAAATAAGTACCTTAAATAAAATCCAGGTTCAAAAACACTACACGCTAATCAGAATATTTCTTCTTAGAAAGAAACACTACTATCAATTGCAAAGTGCTTTTAAAGTCATGTGACATCTGGTGATACTAAATATGTTGTCACTAGCATATCCTGGTGGCACTAAATGCTTTGCAAATAAACATACCAAAAATTATATTTGTGAAAAGAGAGAAAGATAACCACTAGCACTGGAACGTTTTTTATCATCCACAAATAGCACAAAGGTGGTTGCATGAGAATGTTTCCTTTAAAGTGTATATTTAAAGAGAATTCATCTTATAATTTTTCTTGATTTTTTGTTTCTTTGTATTTTTACTTTATAGGCACTTGTCAGTAGATCTTTCAACTCTTTAAAGTGTTGGAATTTTAACATTGCTGCATGCCTAGTAATATTATCTATGATTAAGCTGATAAACCAACCTTTGCAGTGCAGTAAACTTTAACCTAGCCATGCACAGAATTTCCTCTATGCTATGTAGTGCTGGAAGATCCATTCAATTTACCTCAAGATGGCTTTATGCAACATTACATATAAACAAAGTTCATAATAACTGCACTGACTATTCTTATCGTACTCACGCTTGTGGAGAACTTTGCAAGGAGCATATAGGACAATGTGTGACTTTGTGTGGATGGATTCACGCATTTCGAATGAACCAATTTTTTTTACTAAGAGATTATGCAGGCACAGTTCAAGTAATGTTGCCAGAAGACCATGATATTGATATCACGTGTGACCAGCTGTCAGATTTAAATCTTGAATCGGTTATAAAGCTTGTAGGTCATGTCCAAGCACGACCATCTGGACAAGAAAATAAAAAAATGCCTACTGGGCATGTTGAAGTCGTACCAAAAAGCATTGAAATTTTGAATAAGTCCAAGGTGTTGCCTTTTCAAGTAAAAGATTCATCAAAAAAACTTGAATTAGTTCGTGCAAAGCATAGATATTTGGACATTCGAACAAGCAAAATGCAGAAGAATTTACGACTTCGGGCTAAGGTAATTTCCAATATGAGACAGTTTTTGGAAAAAAAATCATTTGTTGAAGTTGAAACACCAACTTTATTTCGACCAACACCAGGTGGAGCAACAGAGTTTGTAATTCCATGTTCTTTTGCTCCAGAAAAATTTTACAGTTTGCCCCAAAGTCCACAACAATTAAAGCAGTTGTTAATGGTTGGTGGAATAGATCGATATTATCAAATTGCTCGTTGCTATAGAGATGAATCATGTCAGTCTGGTAGGCAGCCTGAATTCACTCAGCTTGATCTGGAAATGTCTTTTGTTGATCAGGATGGTGTCATGGCATTGACCGAAGAAGTTGTTAAATTATCATGGCCTTATCAACTATCTAATAAGCCATTTCCAAAATTAAGTTATGAAGAAGCACTTTCGACCTATGGAACTGACAAACCTGATTTACGATATGATATGCCTTTTAAGAACATTTCTGAGTACGTTCCAGTAAACTTGCAAAAGCTGTTAGTATCTGACAATGTAAAAGCATTTAAAATTGAAAACGGCCAGAAACATTTTACGGGTAACTTTAAAAAATCATTATCTGAGGATGTATTATCTTTTCAACAAGACCATCAACAGTTTGCATATTTTCAATTTCAAAATAATAAATGGCGTACATCTCCAAGTAAATTTCGATTTATAAGTGACTTGATGAATACTTCTGAGGTTGTGAGAAACTTGGAAATGCAGCCTGACGATATCGCAATAGTATCATGGGGTAAACTGTCCAATGTTAATAAAACATTGTGCAATTTACGAAATTGTATTATTAATTTATTTCAAGAACGTAACATTGCTTATCCAGTGAATATGGACTACGCTTTTTTGTGGGTTATAAACTTTCCTTTATTTGAAAAAACGGAAGATACTAATATATTAAAATCTGTTCACCACCCTTTTACAGCACCGTTTTTGGAGGATATTGGAAAGCTAGACACTGATCCATTGTCTGTTTGCAGCCAAGCTTATGATTTGGTATTAAATGGTCAAGAGATTGGTGGAGGTTCAATTCGAATTCATGATGCCAAGTTGCAGCGACATATTTTTAACATGTTGCAATTGAATACAGATGATTTGTTTTATCTATTTG
This sequence comes from Trididemnum clinides, assembly GCA_963675345.1. Taxonomy (NCBI): domain Eukaryota; kingdom Metazoa; phylum Chordata; class Ascidiacea; order Aplousobranchia; family Didemnidae; genus Trididemnum; species Trididemnum clinides. Next base: position 9,943,121 of record OY776301.1, read on the forward strand.
AAGCACTGGAGAGTGGTGCACCTCCTCATGGTGGTATTGCACTAGGCATTGACCGAATAATGTCTATTTTGTGTAAAACTGATAGTATTCGTGATGTGATTGCTTTTCCAAAAAACTCTTCAGGGCATGACCCAATGACAAAATCACCATGTGAAATTAGTGATGAGTTGAAGTTTTTCTATCACATACAAACTATAAAAAGTGAATAGATTGTACAACTTTGGCAAAGAGGTGATGCGTCTGATAATCCAAGTAGTAGTTAGGGCAAGCAACTTTAAATTAAAAGTCATATTAATTGGCAAATTATCTTAAATTTCAAGCGCTTTTGACTTTCATAAAGCCCTTTTCAAGAATTAAGATCTGTAGAGGTGACATTATGATTTATGAATTAAGACAATCACTGACAATTGCAAATAATACGCATTATGGAGATAGAATAGTTCTAGAGGCTGTGAAGCATAGCCAACTTTTAAATGAATAAATAGCTAGGAGAAAAAGAATGCAAAAATTGTAAAGCTCATTAAGATTAAGATTGCAGTGTGACGGAACAGGCATGCACCCCAAAATTATGCTAAAAGTCAAATGTGAAATGTGTTGTTACGACAACTTACGTTGCAATAACTTTAAAAGATGTATGCTATTGTACCACTACATTCCATGTTGGACTTTAAGCATTATTTTGAGGTACTTCCTTTTGTCATACTGCAATCCCAATTTCAATGAGCTTCATAGTTTTTGCATGCTACAACTTTACTATTTCCTCCTAGCTATTTGTTCAATTTATTGTTGGCTATGTTTTACAGCCTTTAGAAATGTATCTCCATGATAAGAATTGCTCAACAACAATCACCAACATCATGTTGCACTATGCAACAATCCATTACAGCATGCCAATAACCCGCAACCAGTTTCAACCATATTGGGTCACATCAGTCAAGTATAAAAAACACAGCAATACAAATGCGTAGCCTAATTTACAACAGATTTGTCATTGTGTGCAAAATGATGATGCAATATAAAGCAAAACAACACAACACATTTTATTCTACAATACAATGCATTTTGCACACATTGACAAATCTGTTATGAATTATGCCAGAAGTTTCCAAACTTGCCTCGCAAATCCTTTTTTTGCAAATCTGCTGCTTTGCAGACTTAGAGCTATGCTGGAGACAGATCCCTCTAAATAGCACATTGAGTGAAAATTACTTACTAGCACAATCTATGCTTTGTGTATCTCCACAATGGATAAGATTTGTAATTATTTATGTCACGTGTACTAATCTTAATTTTGCAAAAACATTTTAAAAAGTCAAACACTTGAAATTTAAAATGCTTTGCTTATCAAAATGGATTTTAATGTCTTAAAGTTGTTTGTCATTAGTACAATTTGGATTTTAAGGAAATAAGTTGTTACATGCTTTGTAGAAATCATGCTTGTGACAAAAAATTGTATTATTTTGAAGATTCAATCATGTTTAAATTGGCCACATTTTTGAAATTTGTCAGTTTTAATGTTATTAGTTGTTTATTAAATATTTTTATTCAATGCGATGTTGATTGTTATATCGATGACTGTTTGAACAAAATAAGATTTTGTATTTAGAATATGGCTTGTTCTCATTTTATAAAAGTGTTATTGTTACTTTTTGCATGCTACAATTTATTCTTTTTGATATTGCCATTGAATCCAAACAAATTTGCTGTTCTTAATAAATAAACAGTTTAATTTTAATTGCAGTTATGCTTCTAGTTTTTTTGTATAGTGATTATCGCTCTGGAAATATAATGCTACCAGCTGTAGACCACCCTGACATTTGACTGATGGATATTGTTCAAAGCACTCAGGCATGGACTGATGATTTTGATGAAAGCAGGTTATCTGAAGATGAAGAGAAAAAGCAAGTTGGCTCTCTTATAGTAAGTATAATGGCTTACATCTAACTAATTAAGATTTTTGTTTTATAAATCTTTCCGAAGAGAAAAAGCAAGTTGGCTCTCTTATAGTAAGTATAATGGCTTACATCTAACTAATTAAGATTTTTGTTTTATAAATCTTTCCTGTTGCTCCAAAAGAGTTGTAAATAGTGTTTCATTTTAATTTGCTTGTATCACATTGTTCATCAAATAGGGTTAGTTTATTTTTGGCATATTTCAATGGGTTAAATGTCAACCTTGTCATTGAAATCTTGCGTGTTTGCAATGCGCAAATGTTGCATTTTATGAAGCTTGACAATGTAAGACTGTTTGGATTAAAACTCACACTGTGGATGCAAAGTATCGTATGCTTGATTGCAGTGGCATGCGTGAGTGGTTGCTGACTCGAAGGCTCTAAAGACAGTCTTCTAAACTTCTTCATTTTCATTGATGTGTTTACAATATCTCATTATTTCAAATCTTTATTTTGAAATTACTAACTTATGTTTACTACAAGGAGAAAAACTTACGTTTCCTACACTGCAAAATTGCTTCCGTTAAGGATACCACACTACAGAGTTTATGCTGCTTTGAACTTGATCTCTACCTCCAGCCAGTTATTGTACCTGTCTTGCTTTGATTTTTGCTGCCAACAATGTCACATGAAGTCGTTATGCTGTATTATTGGAAGTACTGAAAAGTGCCGCGAAGGAAATGCTTGGTCAACAGTACACACTTTGCTTGCCTTTTTTTGTAGCAGTCAATATTCAGCAATAGTTACACGCATGCTAGGCAATCGAGAACTGTTTACAAGGTTGCTAGAATCGGAGGATTAAGAAACAGTGCTAGAGTTTTGATATTTTAGGTGGAAGAAGCTGAAAAAATTGGGATTTTCCAGAAACTTCCAATTTATCGTGGTGACAACATAATTGGTGCGTATTTATTGAATCTGTTGTGTTTGTGCATTAATATTTAGGTAGAGGTTTCCCTATTTATGACTATAATAGGCACAGTACACGCATACTGTAATATCAGCATTGTGCTAGTGAAGAAAGTAGTCGACACAAAAATAAAATTGTGAACCAATGATGAACTATTTTTTGTGATGTTTTGCCACAGAAGTGTACTAGTTCATGCAATTAACCATTATGTTTTTTCATAAATACAGAGATGTACTGTGCTCTATGTTTACTTTTGCTTACACCTATTATGATTAGGTCGTCATGAAAACTGTAACATTTCCATTCCCATGGGACTAGCGCTGAGCAAAAAGCACGCTTGCATAGAGGTCTGTGTATGTTATGTAATGATGTATTTTTGTTGGTAATTTGTATTAAAGAAAACTTGACTCTATAATCAAGCGATTGCAGAGATAGTTTAAAGAGACCTGCTTGGTGCCTGTGAGAATTTTTTTACTGAGGAAGGGAGAGTTTCAAAAACTCCAAAATTACCTCATGGTCTTTGAGGTAGCTGCCACTCATACACTCCATTGCAGTAAACACAAGCCAAAGTGTATGCTGTAATATAAAAGATAGTTTTGCTGGATCATGCGGCGTGCAACGTGTTACTTTAATTAGGTGCTTAGCTTCCAGTCTTTTAATAACCCCTCTGACTATCAGTAAGTATACCGTTTCATGCTGTCTTAGGCAGTGAACTGACAATTTCGAACTGGATCTGTATAGTTGTACCTGTACAAAGTCCTTTTTTATAGCTAAGGATGTATCTAACAAGTTAATCAAAAGTAAATTAAATTTTACACCTTTACTAGGTGGTTGATTTTGGCTACCACTTTTTTTTTTGTAGGCAGACAAGTCATCTTGTTTTATATATGATTGCGACAGCTTGAACAAAACAAAGTTAGGATGCAAGAGATTAAAACCTCAAGTACGCTATCATTTGCAAGATGGAGATTTAATTGCGTTTGCTAACGTTAAATGCATATACAAGCAAGTAAGTACCATAAAAACTTGTGATTAACAGAGTGAATATATAACTTCTTGAAATAGAAAAAAATATTGACCTAGCGTGGATGTCTGTCACTTCATGACCAATTTTTTTGATGCAATGGTTTAAAATAGGTAAGTCATAAATGGCATGCGGAGTTGTGCTTTTCCTTTTCCAGTTTAGTAAATATGTTAATCTAGCGTCTTCCACTTCTCCAGGATTTTTATAACCCTACAGTTTTTTTGTTCTTGACTCACTCGAGCCCGCTGTGAAGGAAGTGACAAAATGCTGAAAGAAATCTATTTTTTGGTTTTGTAAAACCAAATTCTCAGCATATCCAATGTTGCCGTGATTTTGAATTCTGTATCAATAGTATAATATGCTAGATTATTGTTAGTTCGCGTTTCTTGGCCGAAAAAAACAAATTTACTCAGTCATGTATCGTAGTAAACAATGGTAGTGAAATCTCTATGTGTAGTTCAGAAGTGGGGAACCTTTTACGCTTAAATGGCCGCATTAAATATTACCTTTAATCATATGGCCGCAAAATTCAGCGCCAGATAACCTTTTACGGTCGAAGAGCCATTTGGACCTCTTTTCCACGGCAATAAGAGCCACCATAAGTCTGCTGAACATAATTGTGTTCCAAAAAAAAGGTCCCCAACTGCAACCGGTGGCAATAAACCGAGTATCAACACGTTCAATGAATGCCAAAAGAGTCATGTAATTTAAAACACAATGATAGAGCATTGATACATCATGCCTTACGTATGTAGAAGTTAAAACAATGTATATATTTACGAAGCCACATATGGCCGCACATTTACTATAAAAAGGCCGCATGCGGCCATATGGCCGCCCGTTCCCCACCCCTGGTGTAGTTTGTTGCCGTTACACGGTGGTGTGCTGGAAGTGTAATGTTGTTGTAGAATGTCTCGCAAGATAACGACAATGCTCTGCAAGGCGATTCATTGTCCAACGCGTCTACTGCTATTGTTGAAGCTAATAAGAGTGATATTGGTATGTAATTGCTATTATTTTCCTGTTTGAGTTAATATAGCTCTAAAGCAGTGGTTCTCAACCTTTTTGGCCCAAGGACCATTCTCAAGCTCGCCTATATACCCGCGGACTTAAGCTAGTATATATTAATGAAAAATAGGTTTTTTGATTTCTATCCAAGAGGAAAACCTCTTGGCGAAGGGTGACGAAATCCTAACAGTGGAAAAGCATTGTTTCCTAACATGTTCGATACAGCAGGCTAAATGTAAATACAGCTTTTCCTGAAAAGTTTTTTTTAATTGTTTAGGTCCTAAACGCAAGCACAGTATTTCTCAAAATAAGAGAGTTTAATACTGTATCAACGAAAAAAACCAAGCACTGTTTTTCATTCAACACACACTCAATGAGAACCTTGTCCTTGAACTTGCTTGACAAGTTTATCGAATTCCGGAATTATGGTTGCCAATGCACATCTGATGTCATCTTCCGGTTGAAGTCTATTGCGATACTTCGTTTTGATCATCGTCAGAGTTGAAAAGCCAGATTCACACAGGTATGTGGTTGGAAATGGCAAAAGAGCCGTTGCAGCTTGCTTGCAAAGATCTGAAAGACTAGGCTCCATCGACTGCACGTTTGCCCAAAATTGAGTCAAAGAAGCCTTTTTAAACTTGTCTTTCCACATCTGTCGACTTTGCAATTCAAGCAACTCTTCAGCAATGCAGTCCATATCTGAATGAACTTCTAGCGCTGACACCTGAAAAGGATTCCGAACCCAATTAAAGATCCTGCAATAATCATTGGAAGGAATATAACGATCCAATTCAGAAAGAAATGTGTTGAGATGCTCAAGAAAGATGGGAAGAATGACGCCCAAATTGATATCTTTCTCTTTCACAAATAAGTTCAATCCTGCGAAAGCAGCTAACCTCCCACTTTTCATTCGATGCATCCACAGCTTTATTTTACCTTTGAATGCATCAATACTTTCCAAAACATCAAAAAATAGTTTCTCTTTTCCTTGCATGGAACTATTCAGTTGGTTTACATGGCTGAAAACATCGGCCAAAAATAGCAACTTCGCAATCGATTCATCATCACGAAAGCGATCAGCAAGTTCATGATTTTGCTCTTTTAAAAAAGCATGGGTTTTCTCTCTAAGAGTAGCCACTCTCTCAAGCACCTTTCCTCGTGACAACCAACGAACAGTTGAATGGAACAGAAGCCCACTGAGTTCCGATCCCATTTCGTCACACAAAGCACGAAATAAGCGAGTGTTCAAAGGACGAGATTTGATATAATTTACCACAGATACAACCTCTTTGAAAACTATGGCAAGATTTTCTTGTATTTTTTTTGTTGCCAAATTCTCTCTGTGGAGAAGACAATGAACAACCGAAATGTTATTGTTTCTCCTTTTCACAAAACTCATGAAGCCTTTATTACTTCCCATCATGGCTGGAGCACCATCAGCACAAACAGACACGCAATTAGACCACTCGAGCTGATGTTCTTCAAAGAAGAAATCCACTTTCTTGAATATTTCTTCTCCTGTGGTATTTTTAGCAAGTGGACGGCAAAACAGAAACTGCTCAACAAAATCATTTGTGTCAAAATATCGCACAAACACCATGAGCTGTGCATCACTTCCGATATCTGTTGTCTCATCCAGTTGCAAATTAAATCTTTCACAGTGTCTTATGGCAGCAATTGTTTGTTGCAGAACATTTCTTGATAGTTCTTTGATACGCCGCTTCATGGTGTCGTTTGACAAAGGAACCATTTCCAATTTATTAGCAACAGCATCACCACACATTATCCTGGCCATTTCAACAGATGCTGGTTTATTCAAATTTTCTCCAGCTGTGTGAGGTGCTTTTGCACAAGCGATTTCCATGCAACCGCAAAAGAAGCACGCACTGCATGACTGTGAGAATATATTCTTCCTCCCCAAGCAGTTGGGCGATCAATGCGACTTCGCTTCACCTGATGCTCTTTTTCTTTAAATACTTCAAGAGATTTGTTAACAAAATTTCCATGGTTTGATTCTGGGTGCCGACGAAGTTTCGTTTCCTTTAAAGAGCTGTGAGCTAAGACTGTTAAGCACAACACACACTGCGGCCTCACTTCGCCATTCACCTCAATCGAAGTAAATCCAAGCTTTAAGTATTCATCATTATATGCAAAAACTTAATTTCTTTTAGCCATTTTAAGTAACTACACCAATCAATGTCTGAAAGAAATCAGTGGTGCTTTTAAGACTAAGTAATTCTATTCGATTTTTGCGAGCTTTCGTTGACTAGCACAAAGTACGGTAAGTTAACCCTGTAACTTACCGTACCGTACACTGATCAACACACTCAGGCTGATAAGAAGAACGCAATAAATATCTTTATTATGACATCACAAAGATAAAGTTGGTGAAATGGAGTATTTTACGTTTTATTTGTAATACAATATGAACTGACTACTAGTAAAAGCAACTGTGCTCGCGGACTCGGGTTTGAGAAATACTGCTCTAAAGAAACGTAAGAATAGTATCAGGGCTGTTTTTGGTTATTTCAGATACTGCGTTTATTATTTTTGAATCAAATTAAAAATTTCATTCACTAGAGCAAACATGCTCGAAGTCAAGACTGTATGCCTATATCTACTATTACGATTGCATATAAAATTCTTTTCTCTATGTCATTGTTTATGGTTAAACTACAATCAAGGGTATCCATATAAAATTTGAAACTTCATTGAGAAAGGGAGTATAACTCTTGCACTCATCATGAAGTCATGCAAAACTATAGCAATTCCAAAATTATATACCTTCATAAAAGGTTATTTTTTTAAGCCGATACCGATGTAGCCTACTCCTTGTTATAGGCGCTGATAGCGAAAATCAATATAACAAAAAAGTAAAAGTAGATGAGTTTTTTTTCTGTTTAATGAAAAATAACAGCGATCTTAAAAAGCTTGCGTTTTTACTGCTTATACGGCTAATGCCCAAAGTCAAGTTTTACGATATTTTGCTGTCATGTCTAACGAATTTAGTGCCGATATTTGCTTGACTTTTGATCTTGAGCAACGACAAAGAAAACCAGCCACACAAGTGAAGTGATGAGCTCAAGCTAAACTTAGAAATTTTATGATAATTTTTGTCGTGTTTCACTATACTCAACTAATCTTGCCACCAGTAATTTTGGGTAAACAATAGTTGATATGATACAGCGGCATGACCCGTAAATCGAGCGATGTTCAAGCTTTTTTTAAACAGCTTTGTGAAAGTAGCCTTTTTAGATTGGAAAGGCACTGTTTCTTGCTCTCAAAATACTATTGACCAAGCATCATCTGCTACGGATGACTCAGACGCCACTGATATTGGCGATGAGGTTTGTTTTGATTCCTATTTTGATTAATTGATGAAAAGCGAGTAGCGAGATGTTGTTTTCTAAACCTTGACCTCAGATATAAGAGTGGTATTGGTAAAGAATACAATAGATCTGTATTTTCAAACTATTTTTTAATATAAAGGTAATGTGAAAGTGGGCGATTTTTAGTAAACCTGCACTTCATTAGCACTACAATTTGATTTTAGGTTTAGCTCTTTCTTGCTTTCAATGGTGCTTAGATTACAGCAACTAACGCACCATTCGTTAGTCATACGTTAGTTATCTGTATCATGCGATCAGTCCTGCTAGAAATGGTGTTTGTATTATCCTAAATATTGCCAACTTGCCAGTACTGTCGATTCTGGTATTTCAATCAAAGCACTGTAGTTTACTTTGAAAATGCCGAGTTCAAGCGCACTATGGCACATAGCACAATTTATTAGCGTATTAAAACTCTAGTTTATTTACAGTGTAACCCTTTTTCCTTATGAAAGTGCATTGCATTTTGTTTCATCTCGCTTGTCGTATGGCTGGTTTCCATTAGGTGTAGATTGCAGGCGTGACGCGAAAAGTTCTTTGTTTCACGCCGCGCCTGCAATCTACGCCTAATGGAAACCAGCCTTTATTCTCGAATTTGGTTTGCTCATTAGGGTTTATGTTTTTTAAGTTTGGAAATTTGTATTTTCTCAGCCTGCGTTAATGCTGTAGGTTCCAGCATTATCCATCAGTGACAACTGCATTATTGTTGCCGAAACACCCCGCTCTAGTTTAGCACCTGCTCAAGAAGAAATAAATCTGAATCAAGTTTCAAGTAAGTTGTGATTGTATGTTTAAAGAATGTTTTCGTATTGACGGTTCATTCATTCATGCGTATGAGCGTATGCTCTGCAAGTCTTTTGTCAGACTGGGCCACCACGACTGGTAGACTGCATGATCCCACTACTTTTATGCCACATAAAGAAGGGATACCCCATAGTCCTTTACCCAAGAGCATAACTTGCCAGCTTAATCTTCGCATTGTTTCTTTCATGTTGAGCGTCAATGAGAAAAGTTGTTAATAGCGTAGATAAAAATCTTCCTTATGACTTGGCAAGGGAATTGAACCCATAGCAACAGTCTGCAAAGCGAACGCTTTTAACACTGCATCACCGTGTTGATGTATTCACTGTTGATAAATCAATGCCTTGAATTTAAAATCTTCATGATAATTCTTGAAACCTTTGCTAAAGGTAGCCCTTACAAATTATTTGTAGTTTGCTTATTTACTATTGCACCAATAATTTAGTGTTGAGCTTACTGACGAAGTAACAACACCAAAAATTGATTCTTTGTTGAATTTCCCACTGCGGATTTAGGTGACTAATTTCAAAAATGTTTTTCTGTTTGCGTGTTTGATATTAAGAACAAACCCTTTTTACATTAGACTGTAGGATAAAATAAAAGGTCAAGTTCAAAAAATTGTTCTTTCACAGACATATAGTACATAACATCTTAAGGTTGCTTCCCAAAATAATATCTATAAATCTTCCTACTAATACTGTTCGCAATAAACTGATATTACATCCTTTCTCCCGCTTTTTTGCAGGCTTAGGCGAGGCTGAATCAGTGTATATCTACCACTTCACACTTGCATTTCAACCACACTTTTTGCTGGACCAATGCAGCACTTTCAATTCCGGGTGCCCTTGACGAATACTAATAATGCTTTTTTTGAGGAGTTTTGAACTCAGGACTTTTGTTCCAAAGTCCGGCACGATTACTGCTGCACCACTGCGGCTGATGATGCTGTTCACAATGCCACTTTATAATTTAACTAATTTTTCCACACGCGTCACATCTAAATAAGATCGCTTGGTCGCCCAAAAAGTAACTAGATAAGTTACATTAACTACTGGGCACGGAAATGAATCAGCTGAGTTAGCAATTTAGTCGGAGATCTTGAGGTTTGTAGGGAGCACTATAAGAATGTGAATGAACCGGACGCTCTAACCACTGCGCCATCACGCCGGTGTCTGGATCTGTAAAAATCTACGAATTCAACAAACGAACAACGCTTGCGATATTACATGCTAATGCTAATTTCCTGAAGTCCCTCTTCTGTGGAACAGCTGATAAAGAAGGTTTTGTATTTTTATTAGTGCATCAATTTTTCTTTTACCTTTTTTTTTTGAAATAGGTCTATTGGTTTTAATTATGTTTTCATTGTCAAAAATTTTTCTAGAACATTCTCCAAGCAAAAATGTATCTTTAGACAACAGTGATACAGATGATGAGTGCTCGTTACTTCCTACTGCTTTCAGCCAGATACCGTCGTTGCTGCAGGACATTAACTTTGCCGATGAACAGCAACGAGCTAACCGTAATGCAGTTAGTACTAATGCAAGTCAACCTCAAATGTTTTCTGTACCTCAAGTGAAAAGCCAGCACACAGTCACAAATCAATCAAAAGTGATAAACAGTTCACCCAAAGTACAACAACAGATTTGTGCTGAAAATCCAAATAAGCCTAACTCCCGTTCTTATAACAATGATACGGTGCATGAAGATATCGCCATCAACAGTAATGGCACTGGCAGTAAAAGCACTGTTGGATCTAATTGTAAAGAGGTGGTTCAAAAATCAATCGAAGAGCAGCAGTCAAGTGTTGAGCCGCTTCCCATTGGCGACTCGAGCTTAAATGATTCTGCAAACGCTTTCCCTGTAGATGAAAGTTCTATCAATGATGTTTTTACTAACAAGGCTGCAAATAACTCTAGAAAAGTTACTTCGTCTCCTATTGATCAAGCAGCTTTGAATGATACGGACAAGCCAGTGCTCCGAATGAAAGCTGGTGCTTCACTTGTTTCACACAGTCTGATTGATACTTCTAAAAATATTGCAAAATTGTCCAGTGTTGGGTCTAAAACTGTAGATTCAGTAGATGTTAGTGATGCTGCTTCAAATGTTGCTTCTAAAAGCAGTTGCTTGTCACCTGTTAAATTAATTGCAATTGAGCAAGTCGATGATGATGATGTGTTTGTTAAAGGCTGTTTAGACAGTCAGGGTACACAAATGAGTGGAAAAAAAGACTGTGCTCAACGCAATGAAAATCTTCAACAATCGCCCTCTCGTGAGAACGTTAATTCGCTTACTACTACAAGCATTGCTAATGGTAACATCCAAACTGAGATTGTTGGTGATAGTAAAGTATGCTGTGTTGCTGTTTGTAAAATGGATGTGAACGAAGAACATCATGTTGATCATAACCCGAAAAATGACATTCTGGAAGAGAAGATTTCACTTACAACTGATGTAAACGTAACTGAAAATTTTGATAAGCAGAAAGAAGATGAAGAAAAGTTTTCAAACCAAATGGATAAACACTTGAAAGAAACAGGATGTCAATGTACAGATGCTGGTGTTGTCGAAAAAGATGCCAAAGTTGTAAACATGAGTAAATCTAATACGAAGGGTGAGTTAGAGAGTGAGTGCATGAAGTCGCAAGCTGTTGCTACTGACAGAATTGCAAGCCAGACTGGTACTGAGTTCTTTGAAAAAACAGTCGACCCGAATCTGAATTTGCGTTTAGCAACACTCCCATCTGCAACTGGCGATATCAAAACGGTTGATGGGAAAAAAGATGGTCTTGCAGATTTATCGATTTATAATTTAGTGCTACCTGACTCGTGCATCTCAATTGGAGAAAGTGATGATGACATTTTCCTTGCATCCAACTGTGAAAGTGACGATGATAACAGGAATTACGCATGCGGTGAGACCCAACCATTTTGTGATCAACGAGTTACTCCTAAACCGCCATTCCTGCCATTGCCTCCGACTTCCAATGATTTGTGCTCATCCACACCTGTCAAGTCTTTCTCAAGCTCACCAGACACAGCCAACAAACAAACCAATGCTTTCACTGATGTCTCCAACTCTCCGAATATGTTGATTCCATCACAACTCCACCTTCCTGTGTTAAGACCAAAGAGGAGAGGTCGTGGGCAAAATAGTAAATTTGATAAACTGTATGATGTTACACAGTCTAAAAAAGCTAGAAGTAGAAGCATACGCGAGCCAAATGTAGCAAAGCATAAAAAGAGCAAAAACGTTGAATTGGATGAACCAAAAAAAATACCGGAAAAAACTTCACCGGTGGTCTTACGAGGTACCCATCGAAGAAAATCACAGCAAACGGAAAAAGATCAAGTCAAAAACGAACCTTCGCCGATTATTCAACTTACTACTGAAGCCGTAATGACAAAACCAAAAAATGGCCGTAATAGAATGAAAAAAGAAACAAAGCCACCTCTTTGTACAACCAGCCAATTTGTTAAAGAGCAATGCCAGTCATTAGGTTTTCGCAGAAGCAAGCGGTTGAACATCAGCAACAATGCTAAGTCGAGTTGCGAACAAGAGACGAAACCTCAAAACCCGGATGCAAACAATAGTGCTTCAACTAAATCTAACAGGTAATGCTGTTGTGATCTTGAGTTTTCGTCCGTGAAGTTTTTGGATTACAAGATACAAAACATGCAGATAATATTTTATAAGATATTTCCGACATTTTTTGCTTGATACTTGTCATAGAGATTGCCTACGTCAGGGCCGTTTGCTGTTCCTGACAAGTGTGCCCAGAAGAATAACAAACGAAAAGCGATATTTTAATAAAATACAAGTTAGCAATTATTTTGGTATTTTTAATAAAAACATTACAATCTGTATTTAGCAATTGCACAGTGATCGCATCATCTGAGCAATTAAGAAAAGTAGTACCTGCAATTTGATATTAAATTAAAAGTGCTATTTCTACTGATAATGCAGTTAATGTATTCGAAACGTCAAAAGCTGTAAATCATGCTTTTTAAGGCAATGGCAATGACATTAAATAAATTGAAGTGACAAAAAGCATATACGACCTATTGAAAACAACATAAACGGTAAGTTTTGAAGACTGGACAGTTTTCCTGTCAACAGCCACCTGCATATGTCGTTGGGTTCGACCCCTGCCGTAGTTTAAACCCTAATTGTACGCTTAGAAGTATACGACTGTAACACTTCCGTCTTGCCACATTGCACGTAACGCTTTGACCGCTTAACTTTCAAATTGAAGTGTAAAGTTTAGTCCAACCCGCCACATTACCGACGATAACTTTTATTTTCGTTGACAAATTTTAACTAATATTTCGAATTTTTAGCATGAAACTGGCTTCAAAGTCCTCAAGAGAGACGATTGTAGATAAAAAGATTTTTCCGAAAAATCGGAGTGGGCCAAGAAAAACAACAACTCGTGCTGCTGCTAGTGCTGCTAGGTTTGTCTGTTTTTCAGTTGTTGTTTGCAAGAGGTTGCTGTTATAATGGCTCTCCCCTTCCTCAAAGTGGAGACACAGCAGGAAAGTTTTCCTGTTTCACACGATAAACTTGACTAAAATTAGACAAATATTTGATTAATGACACGTTTGCTATTCAAAATATGTAATTGTTAAGACAATGTTGCTAAAAATCTATTTGAACTGAGTGCCAACAAAAGTTAAGAGACATAAATAATTCTTTACGATTACACACGTACCAAGTTGGGTTTGAATCCTTTGTCAGTACTGCCACCAATACAGTGCAGCCATGCGAAGAAATTTTCTTAAGTGCACTACAACGTAGAGTGGATACGGGTGTTGATCTCACACACTCACGATTTTATTTTTGACTGAATCAAAAGTCAACATTTGATTGTTTAACTTCAGATTGCATTAAATCGCTAGTCTTGTCCTGAAACACTTGTAGTTCATAATACATTATATTATTCCGTTTAGTTTCATCGATATCGACAAAGATCGAACATCATCAGATGACTTCGGAAATAGTTCCGATAACATGCAATCGAAACGAAGAAAAATCAAGACCATTGAGCCCATTGATATCAAGACCGGTAATAAGCCTCTTTTGCTCTCAGGTGTTGAGTGACAGTTATGAAATGCTTTTAGTGGCAGGGGAAGGGTAACGTTAATAGAAGAAAACAATTTTCGGGCATTTTATCGAAACAGAAATGCTTTTTTACGCATTTTGAATAGTAGAAACTATTCAAAATGCAGCCTTAACTTCTTAATGCAGCCTAACTCAGCTGTGCTCAAAAACGTTTACGTTGGTTCAGAATTCTATGGCGAAGATGCGAAGTATTCCTCTGCTCTGGGACTCCGACCAAGAAGATTAAAACCAAAGGTGATGTTTACTGGTGAGTTATAACTAAATAGAACTAAAGAATGTGATGTTTCAATTTTATATCGCCTAGTCTTGAAAAGTGCTGCTTTGCCAATAGTGCTTTGTGATGTACTGATCCATTATAATATCGAGCCAAAAATCGAAAAGATATATGGCAGTAGTTTTTAACAATGGACTTGGTAAAATTGGGTAGAGCTTGCAATGACTTTCCTTGTATTTTAAGAAGATATTTTCTCCAGATTCAACCTGTAGTTTTTATAAAAAAGGGTTTTCATTCTGTGTCGACGGAGGTAATGTCTAAGATTTTTGTAAATTAAAATAGGTCGTGCGACACTGCTGAAAAAACTAGAGCATGAGTGAAAATAAGATATGCCGGTGTCACCATTCACATTTAAATGTGCTAATTACAGCCGAAGAAATTAAGCTGTTTTTAATGGGCAAGACTCGTCAAAAATACGTTATCTTACATTTGTAAACTATGAAATTTTGCGTGCTGTTGTTGTGATTACTCCTCCTCTTCCTCAAGATGGGGGTACGGCACGAACAGCAATTCAGGTTCATGTTGTCAAACTAATTGAAATTGGGCTAGGGGAAAGATGGCAGCCCATTTCGAACCAGTCATGAGTGACTGGTAGCCCCACCATCAACAAGGCAGACCGCCACTGGTAAGTACCCAAGAGTGATCTTTTACGACATGCTGGGTTGGCAACTTCACAATTGTAACCCAGTGAAGTACGGGTGGGCCACCTGTCTGCCACATAAAGGTGGAGGCCTCTCGTTAAGTGCCTTGCCCAAGGACAGAGCAAGTAAGCTTGCTGGCTTGTTCTCCACAGTATCCCTTTTTTATGCTGAGCGTCAACCAGGGAAGCTGTGAATACCATTTTTTAAAGTCTTTTAGTATGACTCGACTCAGGGAATAAACCCTAGGTCTACCGACTACGAAGCGGACGCTCTAACCACTACGCCATCGCGCCGGTTGCGTACTCCTATGATCGAATTTGGAAAACATCGTTCGCTATTAGTGGAGTTCACAGCTACCGCTTCCGCGTTCGCAGTAAATTCTTACGGAAATTCGAGATAGTACTAATGAAATAAAATATTGATTTCGGCACATTGATAAGATAATCGAAAAATTGGATAGTGGTACAGAAAAATATACAACAAAAAACCAGAAATGCAAAGTACTGGTAAGTTCAGGTACCTGATGTAGGTTTAGAAACCAACCCAGTCTGTAGTTACACTACTACAACCAATTAGTAAGAAAGTCATCTAACTAAACTTGATCTCATTGGTTTTCATAAAAACAGTGGCAATCACTTCCCACTCGCGCTCTGTTCTCACGTAACACGAGTTTGAAGTGTGAAAACATTCTTCTTACAGAAACTTGAGTGCTAGACAGGCCACCCACAATTCTCGAGACAGGGTGCACTATTGCAAGATATAATGCAATACCCCATACGCTAGGCTGTTTCAACCATCCCAGCCGCTCTACTTTTTCCAGCGCATCATTTAACGCGTCAAGAGAAGATCGAAAAGTGACAACATGTGATGACTCAGCAGTATTTTCCTGTGAATTTAATTATGCCTCAAAGTCGCCGATTGATGCTTGAGCTTCTGCTCCTTTATGACATTTTACGTTGAATCTGTTAATATACAAACTAAGGGCGCTGCAGCAATTAACTTCTCATTACTTGTTTGTGCATTTTGGATTCAACAGTAAATTCATAAAAGAGCACTTTTTACACATACTTGTTCGTTTCTGTTCAGGAGAATTCTTGACCAAGCGTGGGCCTGTAAAGAAAAAAGTTAACGATGGTCTTTAGATCGTGTCACTTGTTAAGTCACATCTTAGAAGCAAGCAAGTGCAAACATTTTATTTAGTTGAGTCTCCATACAAAGCATTACTCTCCAAACAGCTGCTTTTAAGGCCTCGTTCCTCAGTAACTGCAGTTGACGTGCTTATAAAGATGTAGCAAGAGCATTGGCCGAACTTTTTACAGGTGTCTCCAAATTAAAAGCAAGCATTCTATTAAATCTTGCTGTTGAAGTGAAGTTGTAGCTGCATAGGAAATCTCAAGCTCTTGCATCATTTCGTTGGCTTCCGCCCACTCACTTTTATTGAAGTATGATTCCTGGGACCCGAAATTTTGAACAAAACCTTATAAACCAACTAATCTTTGACGCATTAGAAAGGTACTCTCCCAACGTGTCAGCATGTCAGTTAACATTCCTTTGTCTACACGACGCATTAGAATTAGTCCATGTGTGGTGAACGTTAAAAACTTTAGGTCATCTTCTCAATACACCTCGAATCATAAGTTGCAGTGTGTACTCTGCGCACCGCGTGTGATATATGGAATGGTCAGTTGCTGTGGAGTCTTTAGTATTTTCGGATTTTTTACACTCATTCTTTCCTTGTTCATGGTCGTCATTTTCTTCTTGGTTTTTGCCTTGTCTAAATTTTTTATTCCACAATGTAAAACCAAACTAATACCTTGACTGCAATGACAGGAATGACTGATTGTTTGACCTCCGTTATTAGGCAATTACCCAATGGTAATTACGTAATAAAGGCTACGTAACGACAATCTCGTCTAAACAAAATTGAATTATAAAGTAATGGATTTATTATCTGCTGGTTTTCTATTGTAAAAATTCCGTCCCACTTCAAATATGATTTAGTAGCGGTTGGAGTCATTATTCGAAGATTTGGATTTAGCTGGGACTGCTGTTGCTCAAATCTGTGGACAGCTGCAAAGCAATTAGTTCATTATTAAATCACTCTGTTATGACCCATAGTCTACTTACTATGAATAATCATTTACGTGAAATAATTAGCTTGATATAGTGTGATGTTTAATACAATTCAAAATGTGCAAAATGGATTGTAGTTTCTAAGTCATTGTGCGGCAGCTGTAATTGTATCAGCCCCATTAAGTTGAAAATGGTTTACCTTTTAGCAGTTCCGCTTTCTTGCGATGAACACCGCTTCCACATCCCTGGGATCAACCAAATTAAAATGGTTGAAGCCCTCCATTCAACAGGTCGTAATAGGCGACTAATCGGTAACCATGCACGTGAAGATGGTCTAGGCCAGGGGTGTCCAAAGTTTTAATTAATGGTTTAGTCCACATTCACTGTGCTAGAGCGTTGGCAGGCCCCAAAGGAGTTCTTTTGGGGGGGATTTAGCTGGCCTAAGTTGGGGTTGCCGTATCTGAAAAGGCAAAGTCAGGTTTCTGAAGTGGAATTTTGTTGCAGACAATTGTCGCTAAACTAATCACGGCCGCAAAAACTTCCTTACGCGTTCCGTACTTTGTGCACTTCCAGTTTATGGATAATGCAGTTGAGCAGTAGTTGCGTTTTGTGCCTTGCGGGAATGCTCGGTATTCGCTTGTTTTAAGCTTGATGTTGACTGAAGGTTTGGGACTTTGAATTCGCAGGTTTAGTTTGTAACGTGAACGCTTGAAATTAGTGTGTTCTGTTTTTGATGTTGACTAATGGTGTAGAACTCTGAATTTGCTGGTTCAATCCATAGCCAGAGCACTCGGGATTTGCGTGTGCTGTACTTGACGTGGACTGATGGTATGGGATTTTATATTACAGGTATAGTCGCTGACGGGAACTCTTGAGATTCGTGTGTTTAGTACCTGATGGTTGTTGATGGTACAGGACCTAGGATTTGCGAGTTGGCCCCTCTCGAGAATATGTGGGATTTGTTGGTTTTGTAGGCCTGCCTGATGTCGACTTAGATGTGGAGCTCAGACGATTCGCCTGTTTGGTCCCTGATGGTGGTTTCCTGGATTTAATTTAGTGGCTTTTTAATTATTGTACCAGACTGGAGTTGTGTTCTCCCAAAAAAACGCCTTCGTCTTCAATCTGAGGCAAAGAACCGACACGGTTCACTTCATTTTCCAATAAGTGTTCTCCGGCAACAAGAAAAGGTCCTAATTTTTAATTAGTGGCCCAGGAGCGAGTTTCAACACACGCTCGCCTGGTTTAAAAAAAGGCAAGAGAGCTGCAGTGAAAGGGCAAAAGAGCCACATGCGGCTCCGGAACCGCAGGTGCCGATCCCTGCACTAGTGCAAAAACTTGCCCTTTGGAAGCTTACGGAACTGCAGTCTTAGGAGTTTTTTGTTCAACTGCACCTGCCAACTCTACCGACTTCGTGCCGTGTCTTAACTCGTTAAAGGCTGCAATAACGTGATACCATAGTATTCGCAGCGGAGAATTCATCGTAACTTGAAAAACGATTTCTTTGTGCTACTTGCTGAGGTGCCACAAAATGTTTTTGGAGCGATTAAATATAGCTTGTATCAATAGTGTTCTCATGACGTAGTTGCCCCGAAGAGATCTTGATGGAAGCAGGCATGTTGGCATCTGTCACACGACAATATTTTGCTAGGTGTAATTGACAAAGTGGGGGAAACGATTGTTAGAGAACTTGGAGGTCACATGACCGATGACTTGCATGAATGCACCCACTTAGTTACCGACAAAATGAAAAGAACAGTGAAGTTTCTATGTGCTGTTGTACGTGGAATATATATCGTGAATCAAGAATGGCTCCGAATGTCAAAGCAATATAGAAGGTAAGATTGCCATTGAGGGAATTCCTATAGAAATGTGATGTCACTAACTGGATGTATAGAAGAGCATGCAGTTTGTCGGCTAACATAGGTAAGCGCGGTAAGGCGCTTGTGTCGCGATCAAGAAGTGGCGTGCTTAATATTCCCATTAGTTTTACACTGCTTTACCTGTGCAGAAATCTCTTTATTGCATTTTCCTCTGTTTACCTCGAATGCATTGCAAACGAGCTGTGCCGGCACTACTACCTTTTTGAAGAGAATTTGAACACAAATTATTTTGTTGCAAATTCTTTCGATTTGGAGCACAAAGGTTCAAAGTTTATATCGCAAGATCAAATTCAAAGCTTAGAAAATATGCTGTTGACAATCTTTCAAATAAGCTATTCTGTTCACACTTATAACGTCGTGCTTTACTAGTCTTTTTCAGGATGGGTCACTAGGTCGAATAGACTTCTCGGCCCCGCCACCTTTCTGCTACACAAAAGCAAAGGAATTCCCTTAAATGCTTTACCAAGAGCACAGCAAGCGATCTCTACGGATTTTTTTCACACTGAGTGCCAAGCAGGAAAGCTGTGAGCACGAGACCTCGCAGAAGAGAAGTAATCTCTCCACATTACTCACTATAAGTATTTTATTTTTTTCGAAATTGTACTGACGTCTTTTTTAATCTGAGTAGCGTTGAGAATGGAAAATACGTTTATTAATTCGTTAGTCATTGCTATCGTTCTAGAAGTGTGTTGAAAGAGTAGGGCATCTGCTATTTCAGTGCACTACCAATACGAACTTTATGTAGGTTTCTCTCGGAAGACGACTTCGAACTTTCCGATCTACCGACTAGTCAAAATAGCTTTAGCGGCTCTTCTTCCGGAAGTATAGAGACCCAATATCAGTTTAGGCTTTCAGAAAGCTTAGCAGCTGCTAGGAATCGTCCTAAGCCTTTGTTTGAGGGCCTTCGCATTCACGTGACTCGCAGTGTTCTCCCACCTCCTGAACAAATGTATCAGATCGTCAACTGTGGCGGAGGCAAGTCTGTTCCGAAACTGCCACGTGGCAGCAACTTGAAAGATATAATCATTGTTTCATGTGAAGAAGATGAGCTAGCCTGTACTTCTGCACTAAAGGTGAATTTAGTGACTATAGTGTTTGCCATGGCTGTATTTGTCGGGAAGGTGTGTCAGACTCCCTTTACCTGTAAAAAGTATTGCTTTTTCGGGAATTTCTTGTTTTATACAGTGCTGTTTTTGAAAGTTTTTACTTTGGTAAAACTCATTTTTGTCGGAATGCCAAGAGGACACATGGATTTTCGCATTTATATCGTATTACGAAGTACCGCTACGTTAACCTTGTTTCGCGACCCTGTTATGGTTCATGCATGGTAGAGATCATGGTGCTCCTGGAGCATTGCAACTTCCCAGCCTGGACCAGAAATCGTATACAGAAAGAGAAGAAGTCGATTTTACGTCATTTTTCCCGCGTTTATCAGGTTCAGACGTGCTGATTCAGTGTATGGTTACCACTGCAACACTCGCTTTCGAACCAGACTTTAAAGGATTGCAAATAGGAGTCTAGCCATTTATACTCTTTTCTGGTCGATACAAAATTTTTGTTTATTAAGTACTGCTCAAGTAGGTGATAGTAAAATTACTTATGAAGAAATCTGGTCTCCAATAATAATATAACACTGATCCTGTTTTGTTGTTACCCGGTATCTTACTTAGAACGGGGTTGAGGTTGTGCAATATACTACCAGCTGATAAGTTCTTTTTTTCAGGTTGGTATTCCTGTTGTAAACAAAGAGTTTATACTAACTGGCATTTTGCGTCAAAAGCTTGAACTGGAAAAATGCAGACTTTTCCCTGAAGTGACTGCTGAAAATAAAACATTGAAGTCCAACTCAAAACCTAAAGTAGCTACCAGAAGTAAAACAGATGCGAATCCAAAAGTTCCAGCTAATCGTGATACTCGTCAGCGGCGGAGCAAACGAAAGACTGTTTATTAATTTTTCACTGTTTACCAGATTATTCGTGAAATAATCGAAAATTTAATCACTTCAGCAATATTAACGTTTTCAAATGCCGTGCATTTTTTATGTTTGTGACGTCACACCACTATAGATTGTTTTTTCTGCGATCGTGGAGTTTTAACCACCTCGAAATTTATGCGAAAGGCTCGATTTGTGCAAGTACGCGAAAACTTATTTTAACTTAAATTAAACTGAGGTTTTGGTGCAAAGCTAGAGCCAAGGTACTGTCAAGTTTTCGTATGTCTGGAAACCTAGGCTTTTTTCCGGAGAATGGCGCAGCTCTGTTATCGACAATTTTTTTTTATCTGCTGTTACCAAAATGAGTGCCGCGTAAATCAGCAATCATAGTTTTATTTAGTTGATGACCGAACAAAAAGACCTGCAATCTCAAATTAAGTACATTCGATATCAATAAGTGGCCGAGCCTAGGGTTTGGGCAAAACAAACTGTTCCAAAGAGTTGATTTTCAAAAGAAAAAGGTTTTCAGCCCAAGTTAGGTAAATTTAATGTCAAAAAAAAGAACTGGATTGGTTGGGGCGCCATAAGCTTTTATCGGATGCCGAGAAATAATAGATTTGGGAATCACCGCCTTCATTGC
This sequence comes from Trididemnum clinides, assembly GCA_963675345.1. NCBI lineage: Eukaryota > Metazoa > Chordata > Ascidiacea > Aplousobranchia > Didemnidae > Trididemnum > Trididemnum clinides. Next base: position 9,964,757 of record OY776301.1, read on the forward strand.
ATACCTGATATTTCTATTTTTGTGCATTTAAGACTTAGCTTGCTAATTTTTATTGCATTAGATCAAGCACCCCACTAAAATTTTGCAGAAAGTGCTAACCAAAACTGTAGGCTTAGAAGTATACTTGGTAGAAAGTTGTGTGTAGTTTGAAAAAGGTTATTCATGACTGTGAGGTAAAGTTGCTACGGCCAAGGGGAGGACTTATCTCCTCGTGTTTTTAAAGTAACTTCTGTCTATAAACATTGTTTTAATCATGTTGTGGTCTGCAGCAATCTACAGTGCTTGTTGATTGATTGCTGTCATCTGCCATTTGTGAGTAATAAAAATTAACTGGTGAATATGTCAGTCAATCGATCTTTTATCATGCTGTGAGTCGATGTATTCAGTCAGTTTTATTCGAGGCTTGGCTTTGAACCCAACGAGTTAAAGCAGAATGGCAACTCTAATGCGCAGAAAACTTCTTGGAATGCTTTCCCGCCACTCTACCTTTCAAGAAAAATGTGGATTTCAAAGACTTAGGCCCTACTCGCAAACAGAGTGTAGTGGGGTGGAAACGCTATTCCCATACGACTTCTTCAAAATTTTTTACCTAGTTCACCACCAAATAGACTTAAGGTCGCGATGGCAAGCAAAAATCGTACTATAAGCTTTAGTCGTCATAGTTCTTACACCTAATCTTGTTCTATCGTAGTGGAATAGAAACTATTGAGTAGTGTTAGGATGCACCAACAACAATAAATTTTATTACATTTTTCCATGTCTTCCCAAAAGTTGCCAACCATTCGATGGAGCAAAACTGCCAAATATTTTTTCGATCAGATGATCTTTGACGCCTTATTAGTAACCATAATTACTAAACTTGCTTTAAAGAGAGTCATTTTTATCTAAATGTTTATAGCTCGACTAACTATGGTAATACACTTCTCATTTTCGTCGTGAAAAATTCCGAATTTCCATGTTTCTATGTGATGATAACACATTTCAAAAGCCTAGAACCTTCAAGTTTTGAGTTGAGAAAAACCGGTTTTAGGTATTGTTTCACCGCAAACAATAATACTACGAAAAAGTTATACTATTAAAGGTTTCGATCTATATTTTTGATGAAAGTGACACTAGTTAGCTCCACGATCATCATTAACTTCAGCGGTTTGCTGCATATGTTCACGGAGCCATATGAGCTTTAGCAATATTGCACGTTGGTTTAGCGTGAATAAATTCTAAGGGCAAAGATACATTGGAGTCTGCATATTTGACCTAGTACTTTTTGACACAAATCTATTGTTATATTGTAATCAAAATTGATCGTAAAGCCAACTAGTGATTAGTTTAGTCCAGGGGTGGGCAACTGTCTTGGCTTGCTGGCCGCATCGCGATCACGGAAGCTAACTGAGGGCCGCACTTTTTGACGAACGCATTGGTATATTATTCTAATTGACATGCATTTTAAATTTGGTTGTTAACGTGATTTATGAGCCCTGTCCAGTCCCGTAGCACTCCAACTTCGGGCCCCCCCCTCCCCAAAGTAAGCGCAAGAGCCCCTGCGCACAGGTCATATCACTTTAGAGGTGTAAAATTGAAAAGCTGCATTAAGAAAATACACCACAATTTGTACATAAGTAAACAGGCTAATGTCAGAATAAAGCATGCCGATACCGAAGGTGCAAGTCATAAAAAATTCGGCACCGATGCCAGAGTTCAGTAGGACATTTATGCAGACACTGCGAAACGAAAGCAATGACACTGAAAAACATGAAAAAGTTATAAAAACACAGTATCATTTAAATAGTCTGGAGCAAACCTTTTTGTTCGCAAATGCTGTTATGACATTGTCATAATCAAGAGATCGGGCGCAGTCATTTTCGATTGACAACATGGCTAATGAAGATAGTCTACTGTCTGTCATAGACGTTCTAATAAAAGTTTTGATCAGTTTCAATTTGCTGAAGCTTCTTTCAGCGCTGGCAACAGTCACGGGGCAAGTTAGTAAGATTCGAAGTGCGATGTACACATTCGGATACAATTCAAATAAATGAGTCTTTAGAAGATAGTTCAGAAAGTCTTGAGCCGTATTGAGATTGCGTTTTTTTTGTAAAATTAAAACAAACCGCTGTAGCTCAGCGCTCATTTCATCACAATCAATGTCACCGAACTTTTTTTGGAACTCTTTACAGCAAGTAAGAAGAGCATTTTCTTGTTGCACAAGCAAAAGTTTGTCTCGTGTGTACAAAAACGAAAAGGCGGAAGAAACCTCACGTAACAAATTAAAGCGCTCCTTTATTGACATAATAGCCTGGTCTACTAATGGATAGAAAAAGTTGCTTTTAAATTTCAGTTCAGAAGTAGCTCGTTGTTCCTCTTCACCTTGGTAATCAAACAATCTTCTTTTCTTTCCACTTCTTGACGGAGGAAAAGAAGGATCAATATCCAATTCCTGTGCTATTTCAACAGCAGATGTTGCGGCACTGTCATAACCCGTTGTGCGATAGTTTTGCAAAAACTTTTCAGTTGCCTGGATTTCCGTTTCCATTGTATGAAGGGAGACTCCATACGATTGAAGAATCTTGCTTGCTTTATTGACTTGGAATACGATATCATACCAAATAAACACCGAAAAAAGAAAACTCCATTTTGATAAATGAGCTATCAACGATTTTGTTTCTGAGGCAGCTCTTCCATCTTTTCTTTTTATGGAAATGGCTTCCAAGTCTTTCAGTGCCAGCAGCACCTCTTTTAAATTGTATCGAAGAGGTTTGATGCATTTAATTCTGCTTTCCCAACGAGTATCAGATTGTGACTTTATGGACAGCTCCACATGTTTCTTCAAAATTTCCCAACGCTGAGCAGAGGAAGAAAACAGCACATACAACCTTGTAAGTACTCCAAAAAATGTCAATGCTTCCGTCGATGAATTAGCACTGTCAACAACAACTAAGTTAAGGGTATGGTTTGCACAGGGCACGTAAACAGCTTTGGGATTGATGTCTAGCATTCTTGCTTGGACCCCAGAATGTTTTCCTTTCATGTTAGCACCATTATCATATGACTGACCTCGACAATCAGACAATTCGAGTTGCAGTTCGGTCGCTTTTTCTAAGAAAGCGTCCAACAAGCCTTTCCCAGTACTGTCACTTATTCTCAAGTAGCCAAAAAATGTTTCTTTAACAACAGCAGCTTCTTCATTACATAGTACATAACGGAGAATGACAGACATTTGTTCATGATGTGACATATCTGGAGTGCAGTCCAAAATTATAGAAAAATATTTTGCCAATTTCAATTGCTGTAAATTTTTTTTTTCAACTTCTGTCGCTAGCAATTCAATTAGTTCATTTTGTATGGTAGGACTCAAATAGTGATCTTTAGTGTTTTTATTCTTGATTCTGTCTTGAAGCTCTTTTAGGATCGGATCTCTTCTTGCCAAAAGCTCAAATATACCCAGAAAATTTCCATTGTGAGGAGATCCTAAGACTTCTTCAGATCCTCTAAAAGCAAGATTCCTTTCCGATAGAAACAAGGCAATGTCGATAAGTCTCTCTAAAACATTTCTCCAAAAACGTCTTTCATTGAAAAAAATATTCATCTCGCGCTTGTCGATAGTGGATGAATTTCTTATCCCTTCAGCTAGCAACATCCATTGACTGCAGCATTCTTGGTGGGAAATGCCGTTTTCATGGTCTTTCAGTTTTTTCGAAAAACCCTCCCATGTATTTATACCACTACAAAAGGGGCTTAGTGTTTTTCCAAATAGCTTACAACAAAAGCAAAAAACTTGATCTGATTCCCCACAATAAACTAGCCACGACCGTGAAACACTTTCACCATTAGGTAACACACGTTTATAATGGTTGGAGGAAAAACGTCGCCTTGGAGTTGTGTTATTATATGGAAAATTCATTATTAGTTGATGTGGTCCACGCTTTACTATATCACATCGTTGAGCATCAGAAATACTTTCAGGCCATTTACATGAGTCATCAGGGATAGGGGTAAATTGAGATTCAGTTATTTTTGATATTGAAGGTTGCGTATTGGCAGGTAAATCACAGCTTACATTTTCTGGAAATTCACAATCACTTTGATGCTGATCGTCATAGTCTTCTTTTTCTTGTACACTATAGTTTTCTTCATCCCTCTCGGTACTAGTGCCAGGTCTACTCTGCTCAGTAATCTTGAAAAAATCTGTCATCTTGGGCAATTTCGCTACAGCATCTCGAGCAGTGGCTGCTTCTTTTCTCTTTTGAGCACCACATTTTGAACGTTTCATTCTATACAATGTCAATAAAATACTTTATCTGCACTCTGCAGTGTATATATATTGTCCCGGTATTTATAGCCAAACAGAATTCCAGACCATTCTATGATTGTTGCGTAACAACGGCATTGTTACGTCAATCGAATATTCAAGATTCTACCAGAAAATCAATCGAAATATTCTAGATTCTGCGAGATAAAATGACGTTGCATTCACTTATGATGTCACAAGCCAATTTCTTCCTACAGTTTAAATCGGTTGTAAACAAGTCTGCTGAACTGAAAATAGTCACATAGCCAAAAAGCAATTTCAGACTAACTTGGGCCCCCCCCCAATTGGGGGGTTTGGGGGGCGGCTGCTACATCTCTGGCCCTGTCATTGGTTTAGTTGTTTTTGTGCCTTTAGTAAAGTGACTGTTAATGTTCTTGATGTCATAGTTGTTCGGAAGCTTTCGCCTTCTAAGCTGTTGTGTTTGCCGCCTCATTTAATAGATTGTCATTTGTAATAAGTGAGGAATAGGGATGTTTTGTAGTATGTGATGACTAATAAATTGTTTTTTATATTTCCCAAATTGTTTTCTATTACGTTCGACCCTTAATGGAAAACCGTAAGTTTGGTACAGTGAATGATTTATAAATTAATACGGCAAGTTGTTTTCTCTTTACTTAACGCCTGTTATTCTCGTTTCTTGTTAATGGTTATGTGACAATTTCGTTGATTGATCTCATATTTATTTGTGGATATAAATAGGCCTATTGACTGTTTATGAGCTCACTCTACTTTGGCAGTGTTTAGTATGGGGTGGTAGCGAATAGAAACCTAATATTTCATCACCAACTAATGCTAGTGGCAAGTTGTTTATGTATTTTGAAAGCGCTTGTCTGTGTCTTAAATCAATTGGGAAACAATAAACTGCTTGTATTGTCAGCTAATGCTAGCCTTAGTTGATAATATACCCTTATTTCGCATTCGCTTATATCTTTATTTGCATGAATTGTATTTAGGAGATCTCTCAGTAGTCTTTAATATCTTGTAACAACTAGAGCCAGATACGCCTAGCGTATCGCAATTGATGCGTGTGGTGCAGCTAATTTGTGAGCAAAATTTTCTGTTCTCCTTTAATACAGTCTTCATGTTCTACAAGTTGGTGTGTGCTCGTGCGTCGAGGATCTCTGGTGAGCAAGACAATTAGAAACAGGATCTCCCAAATAGAAGCAGCAGTGAAACAGCCAGTATAGCGGTCCCTCACTGCAACATTGGTATAACATTAAAAACCTACAATTATTAGACAGATGAATCAAAGTAGTTTTATTCAATTGAAAAGGCAAGCACATTTAATTTTCAAAGTCTAGCAATGAGAAAAATGTACCCAATCACCTTCTTCTACATTAATTAATTTTTTTTAATTATTTGCTTTAGCCTTTCGCGAGCCGCAGTTTGCCCACCCCTGGTTTAGTGTGATCACTAAGGCCCGCTAAAGTCAAAATTTCTTCAGGACCTTGTTACATGATCAAACGTCTACTAACGTTCATTTCAGGTGTTCAGAAGTCTGTTTTGCTAGATTTTATAAAGTCAAAATTTTGCAAAAGGTCAAAACTTGTCAAAATTGTCTTCATCAAAAATTTCCTTGCAAAAACGAACAAATTTATATTTTTTTTTATATTTTTTTCGATTTTTGAGCTGCTATTAAAATTTTATGCGCAGTTTTATTTGACTTTTAACTTCTGAAATAGTTGCAATGGTAAAAATGCGTGCGGTAATTGGGAAGGAAATAGCACTTATTGTGCATGAAATCGTCATTGTTGATGCATAAACACAAAATTGTTAGACAATCTATTCCTATAAAACCTTTGCGCTCTTTACACGTGGTCTTTTTAAGTCGTAGCTTGCAAAGCAAAGAATGCCTAAACAAGCCAAATCTTATACAGCGAAAGTTAGGCAAATTTGCCAGGAATATCCGGATGAGTTTTCGGCAACTCCTGCCCGCGATTTGCGATGCAATCTTTGCGACGTGTTAGTCAAATGCGACAAAAAGTTTTTTGTGGAAAGCCACCGAAAAAGTAAGCAACACCAAAGAAAATTGGAGACGAAGAGCAAATCCCAAAGTAAGCAAACCTTTTTACAACTCGATCAAGTAAACTTCAAGGAATAGGTTGTCTCTTCATTCTTAGCTGCAGATTTCCAACTTCATAAACTGAACCATCCTTCTTTAAAGTCTCTGTTTGCTACAATGAGAAAAGTATTGCTTTCGGAGACTGCAGCCCGGGCATGTGTTGCTAAATTAGCATCCTAAAAAGAAGAACAAATTCAAGAATTACTTCGTAACAAAAAAGTTTTTTGATTGTGGATGAAGCAGAGATTGCTAAACAAAAGTATATTAGTGTGCTTGTGGGCAGCTTAGATGCCCCAAATCAGACATTACTCGTTGATTGCCATCCACTTGACAGCAGTAGCAATGTTAATAGCAGTATAAATCTGCACACTGTAGATGACATATTGCGATAAGTTGAAATAAAACGCGAGAATTTTTCGTTGTTCTTGATTGATGCTGCTCGGTACATGTCTTTGGCTGGAAAGACATTAAAGGAATTATACCCTTCTTTGATGCATGTCACCTGCGTTGCGCACTTACTACATAACTGCGCTATGCGTGTGCGTGCTCATTTTAAAAATATTGATGGAATAATAGCAACGATCAACAATCAAAAACAAAGATCGCAAGAAAGATTTTCATGATGCTGATCATGCTGGTCTGCCATCTCCTCCTGACCCTGTAACTACAAGATGGGCAACTTGGCTTAGAGCTGCTTTCAATCTTCGTGCAGCAACAACTATATAAACAACTACTTTAAAATGCAAGAACGTTGCTATTTACTGTTTGGAGCGAGAGACCAGCTAATCAAAATGCAAATCTCGCCCGGTTTTTGGGAAAAAACACACGCGAGTTGCATTTTAACCTTAATATACCAAATGCCATATAGAGAAAAAATAAAGGCGTGCGAGAACTAAAGGCGCCAGTTTAGTTCAGCTACGGAAAATCAAAAATTATTATTACTTTTTTATTGCGAAGCCGATTTTGCAACAGTAGTTGATTGCAAAATTGTTTGAAGATTTTAACTGCAGAGTGCAGACTGTTTGCGTAGTATAGGAAAAAACAGAATCTGTAGCAGTACAAGAAACTAATCATAGTTTCAAAAATTTTGAATTGTCATTATATTGTTATATCTGCTGTAGGCTACTTTCAGTTTCTTTTCTAAATTTCATATAGTAATTTTATTGTTTGATACAACTTTAGCAGAGAGGTGGAGCATCTTAAAATCCACACTGTTGTTAAAGCAAGCAACTTTAGTAAATTAAAGGTCATTTTAATTCGTAAAACATCTTAAATTTTGAACGTTTTCGACTTTCATAAACCCTTTTTCAAAAATTAAATCTGTAAATGTAACGTAATAAATTATAATAACTATGATTTCAAATAATACACATTAAGATATAATACTTCTAACGACTGTAAAAACATAGGCAACTTTAAAATAAATAGCTGGGAAAGATCGGATGCAAAAACCTTTAAGCACATCAAAATTAGGATTGCAGCTTTACAGAAATGACGAGATCTTCAAAATTATGCGAAAAATCCACTATGAAATGTGGTGTTGCAATTACGTGAAGTAAGTAAAGTTGTTGTAAAAAATATTTTGTCAATATACATGTATGTTTGGCAAAACGAAGCTCCACTTGCATTGCATTGTTTATTAAGACTAGGGCTATAACGTTTTATAAGCAAAGCTTCATGAGTTTTTGCTCCAAAATCTGTATTGCATTTCCTCAATATGGCAAAAGAATTAATGCTATATTGTAGATAAGAGCAAGTGGGCCATGACAAAATGTAATTGTGACTGCTGCTATCCCAGTCAACTGGTTTGGGGGAAGGTCTTAGCACACAGCGCAAACTCAATCGCGGTATCAAAGGGCACTCTTGATGATTGAATCAAATTTAATTCAGAGACAAAAAAATCCGATCTATCATGTACGAATGGCGTCGATACTGCGACAGGTTTTCTAGAATAATCAAACACTTATAAGCAAATAACCAAGCCTCACACTTAATTAGGGTACAAAACATAGAAGAATAGAAAAATCAAATTGCAAATAGATGTGGCATTAACAGTACGACGATAAATGATAATAATTTTAAGAGAATTATGAGAAGCACTTTATTTTATCCACAGTTAAGCTTATGGCCTTTTAACTGCGATTTAGCGAGATTTGACACAATAGACGTACGGTATTATTACTGATACAATTATATTGTAGTTTTGATTTCATCACAAATTCATTAGCTAGAATTACACGATACGATAAATTACAATAGCTTATAATATATTCACTTACTGACTGTATGCGACTTCCCGAAACAATTCAAACTTTATAGCAGAGATTACGCTTTGTCCATATCTTGATTTTGAGAAAAAATGCCAAATGACTAGGGTGCCGCGGTTTTGTAGTGCTGCAAATTTACGAGATTCTCACTCGAGCACGTGGATATAGACAATTAAAACTTCAAAGAGATGGCTGTCCTAGATATTTTTTCTTAGCATTGCTAACAGCACAAAAGATAAAATTGTAACAGTAGGTCTCCAGCAACCATAGGTGATTGATATAGAAAGAGGTCCTGCAGTTTTACCAGGGCAAGAAACAGTTTTAATTAAAATTTTTATGAAAGGATTTTGTCTGAAACAGTAATCCTTAATTGCACTTTTTCTTGAATCTGCTAAATTCAGATGTTTTTTTACTCAAATGTCGGAAAGACATACCAATGTATGTCAAATTCGCATTAAATTTGTAAACGACATTTGAGCAAAGAGGCAAAGGCGTTGCTGATTGTCACGGATAAGTAAGTTTGCGTTGTAGGAATAGTTTTAATAATTTTAAGAGGCTTTTAGAGGCTCAGAGGCTTTTATAATCTTTTAGAATAATCTTTTAGAGGCTACTTATATCTTGACCCGACGCCCGGTGTTATGCAGACAGAAAGAGTTTGTTTACACTCTCAAACTCTTTCGATAATCGTGGCGTTTGGCCTCCTGCTGCGCCTTCTCTAACTTTCGCAATTGTGAAATCTTTCAATATCCGTCAATGTTTCGAACAGCTGTACAGCTGTTCTTCATCAGGACTAATAATAAACGAAAGCACGAGTGAGGCAATATAAATAGTGTGCTACGCAATCGAAAGAAAAAGGCAAAACAAAAGGTTTAAAAGCGAATAATAAACAACTGTAGATTACGTAAAATTATCATAAATTTCAGAATAGAAACAATTTTATAGTAATGCAAGAGGCTAGCGATGCACATAGCAAAACTGCAGACAGTGACACTGTTTCGACCTATCAGGTCTCTTCAGTGCAGTTGGTGACCGACAAGAAGCTAGAGGCTTTTAATAAAGCATAGCTTAGACCGCCACACTTGCGGGATCTATACTAGATCCACTTGGTGGAAGGTCTGTCAGTATTAATATGCTATTAATATGAAGGCTTCAATGTTATTAATATGATTATGAAATTCATCAACCTCTGTTTTTTTAATAATAACAAACGTGTCATCAACATATCTCCTCCAAAATTTGGGTGGGTTTAAAAAGGTTGACATTGCTTCTTCTTCTACATTTTCCATCACTAAATTTTTTATTATTAAAAAAACAGAGGTTGATGAATTTCATAATCATATTAATAACATTGAAGCCAGTATAAAATTTTCCACAGAACATGAGACCAACAATTCCATACCTTTTTTGGATGTCTGTGTCACTCGAGAAGCTAGTGGGGGGTTAATGACAAAGATTTATAAAAAGCCAACGCACACTAACAGATATCTAAATTTCAACTCAGCGCATTCCATGAGTCAGAAGCAAGGACTGGTAAAGTGTCTTTTAAAAAGAGCTCAATCACAATTAAATTCTAAGCGGGCAAATAAAACATTAGAAACTTCAAAAATTATGGAAGCTTTAAAAAAGAATGATTATCCCAAATGGTTTCTAAAACGCACAGTTAGAAGTTTGAAAACAAAAACAAATTTATCTTTAGCGGATAAAAAGGAAATTAAAACGCGTGTTGTGCTGCCTTATGTTCCAGGATACTTTGAGGCTTTGTTAAAAATTTTAAGAAACGTGGGAATTTTGGTTAGTAGCAAACCGCATTTAACTTTAAAAGACATGTTACCAAAGGCAAAAGACTCGGTTGAAAGGTCGTCGAGACCTGGTGTAGTTTACCAGATTCCTTGTCGTGATTGCACTGGTATCTACATTGGGGAAACTGGACGGGCTTATAAAACAAGATTGGCTGAGCATAAACGGGATTTAAAGCCAGCAAATCTGGCAAAAGTTGATGACAACAATTTTAATAAAAAAACGGCATTGGTTAAGCATGTCATCACCAAAGATCACCGAGTTGACTGGGATCATAGCAAAATTTTAACCTTTGAAACAGATTTTACCAAACGCCGATTTCTTGAATCTTTTTATATTCATAATTCTGAAAATTCAATCAATGATAAAGAAAATTGTTTTTATTCTGAAATTTATGATAATTTTACGTAATCTACAGTTGTTTATTATTCGCTTTTAAACCTTTTGTTTTGCCTTTTTCTTTCGATTGCGTAGCACACTATTTATATTGCCTCACTCGTGCTTTCGTTTATTATTAGTCCTGATGAAGAACAGCTGTATAGCTGTTCGAAACATTGACGGATATTGAAGTTTTTTGCATGCTCGGTAAGAACTTGTATCAACTTAAATAAACGTTACATTACCATAAGAGCTAAATAAAATGAATTTGTGAAATTTTTCTTTGGTGCGCTTTGCAATACTAGCGCTATCATTGGCTTGTCTTGATTGCGTAACGTCCAAATTATTCACATATAACACACTTATTCACTCTAAATCTTCCCTTTTGACGCGATACCGCCACTGATGAGAGCGTCACGAAAAGCTTATGGCTCAAACAGCTTTTTTCAAAGCTATATTAAAATAGTTTTTATATATAGTTTGTATAATTTGTGGTTTTGTTCTGCCATGATTATTTTAATAGTAAATCTGAATTTGTAAGGCCAAACTTGCTTTTATATTTCGGCTGTTTTTGAAAAAAATCTTCTTTTCTTTCGCATTTAGATTTGTAACTCACACGCCTCTTCTTACATCATAATGGTTGACTACGTGACTGAGTTCCAGAGTATTCTAGTGAATCTTGGTTCTTCTCGAAGATTTTTTTCTTATTTTATTGCCGAGTACGTAATTTATTAACGGTGTTGTTTTCTGGGTCACCTGATGTTTTAGCATTTTCTCGAAGCTCGTCTCAGTATACATAAAGCGACGAGATTTTTACGATTTAGAGAGTAGTTCAGTAGAAAGAGAAGGTGAAAGATAATTAGAGTAGAAAAAAGACGTATTGTTCTATGGTGATTTTATTGCGGATTGTTGGCGTGACAAGTGTTAGACAGCTATTTTGTTTTGGTTGGTTTCTAATTATTGTAGTGCATTAGTTTCTGTGATCGCGCAGTTAACTCCAGTTCTTGCTGCGAAAGACGTAACAAGGTAAACAATATGCAACTCGTAAGCTGGCGTCTTAGTCGAATTAAAAAGTAAGGATTGTTTGTGACAGTTATGATGGCCTAAATCAGAGATTTTCAATCGGTGGACCACGGTCTTCATGGGGGCAGTACTTATTTAACCTTCCCAACAAGTGGAATTGGAAAATCTTCTTGATGACTTATTTTATATTTTATTTGGACAACATTCCTGAAATTTAGATTGACAGCTGTTTTGAGGTCGCCTATAAAATCGACAAAAATTAATGATCGGGCCACGTCTCTCTGTGCGTTTCGAAAATGGACCACATGCAAAAAATGGTTGAAAAGCACTGAACTAGGTTTAAAATGCCATAATTGAAAAAATACAACTGAGGGAAAAACAAAGGGTGCGGTTATACGCAAATCAATGTTATAGGAAATTTTATGTATCCGAAACATTGGAATTCTGCAGAACTGAGGGCAAAGTTACGTTATTAAAAGCAAGTTGACGTCACAAACAAAGCCATTAGACCAGTGGTTCCCAAACTTTTTAAGTCACGACCCACTTTTTAAAACATAAATTTTTGGGTCCCACATAATTCTGCATGTACTTTAAAGTACTTGGAAAAAAGTACGGTGAAAACAAACATTTATTCAAGATGTTAATTCACTTTTAAATTATTTGAGACAAAGCATGCAGTAGTTTCAATTTTGAATGACCTTCACGACCCACTGAACTTACGCCCACGACCCACCAGTGGGTCGCGACCCATAGTTTGGGAACCGCTGCATTAGACTAATTCTACTGTACAATAAAAGCGTGGAAACAGTGCACGCGTAGCTTGTATATCGCTGACGCTTAACTGGTTTTGGAAAAATTTGGGACAAAGGATTGGAGATTTAAATTGGGGTAAACGACATCTTAGCGTACATACTGACAGCAGTAGGCTATCAAAAACTTGTTTTTTTTCAACTTTAAAATACGTTACTTAGGCTGGTGTAGCGGTTTGTTCAGCAATGTCCACCAAAATTTCTCCGGGGGTTTTTGTATATTTACTAGCAATTTCGCACTTGCGCCAACGGTTATGCACTTACCAAAATCTTAGAGGGAACACTGCATGCAATTGATACTTTTACAAAAAGAAAATCTATGACCAAGCAACGTGATAAAGCTTGTAAGCAGGATAGAAACCGAATCCTATTGTTCGGTTTGAATGGGCAATTTGGATTCGGATAGTTTGGGATTTGAATCCTTCGGATTCGGTGCCGTATACCACTCGAAGAGTTTATAGTAAGCGAGATCTATTTAAAACCCATACTTCTATGAACATAGCATGTGATCACCATAACCGTATCATACATAGATTTATTGAGTTATAAAGGTAATCTACGCGCTTTATATGCATGTCCACACGAATGACGTGGTTATTTCACAGAGTAATAGTATTTCACAGTATTACTTCTATTATTTCGCAGTATTACTCTGTGAAATAATAAAAGCCCCCTCCCAAAATTTGACGAGACCATCCTGGATGCGTTTCGTCCTTTTGGACTCATCAGCCGGGCCTGTTCCGTCATCACCAAAAACCAAAACCCTATATTTGCAATAATATGAAAAATTTAGTATCTTTCTATTACAAATTCCTTCGCACACATCACGCGCGGCGCATGCTATCACTTTGGTACGGGGATCCCATTCGTATCATCTGCATCCGTATCATCGGTAACCCATCCATATCCTGCTAATGAGTCCAAAAGGACGAATTCTAATCTAATGATTATAGTATTAACGTACCGGTAGGTCAAAAGGCCTGTGTTTTAGTACTGCAATAGCAAGCTATAATACTTTAGTACAATTGCGTGGCAAGCCTAACTGATCTTCAGCCTTTGAGACATATTCATAAAATGTAGCAAAGATGAAAAGATTGACGATTTTTCCAAAAAAACCTAACAGAAATCACAAAAAATTATCCGCATTTTGCCATAATAACCCGATGCATAGATAAAACTCTAAAAACATGACATTCTAATAACTAACTGTTAGTGCTTGACTTTGGTTTGTTTGCACTCCCCTAGCGGCGATTACGCCAGAACCTAGAAATATATGCGCATCCAGAGATTTTAGATCATGGAAATAACCATGCAACTACGAAAAGTTGTTAGCAATATGCCAAATATTTAATAGCTTATTTTTAAAACCACGCAGCAGCCACTTTGGCACCCCCCTCCCCATTTCACAACTTTACGTTTATGCGTCCATTGAAGAAAAAAAAACGGATAAAAGTTTGTAAAATTATTGCCAGCTTCAATTGTGAGTAAGTTCACTTTCTAACTACAGTACATGCTGGAAATAGGGCAAATAACACGTTGCCAGGGATTACAAAAATATAGAAAGCGGCTATGTGAAAGAAATATAGCGGAAATGTGGAACCCCCGTAATGTTTTCGACTCGACTTCTCTTGAATACACGGTTCTTTTGATTTTGAAACAACAATTGGCTATGCCAAAAGACATTGCTGCAGCCTCTGCAACTTCGATGCACATATGCGCAGCTATCGCGGCAATGTGATCTAGCTACTAGTATCGTATGAGCACGAAGATGTTACAAACCACAAACTGAAAGTCACCAAGAACATTGCTAAGTTATAAACCAAAGGCCATACAATGATTTACCTATCATGATAAAAGTAACCAGTCGCCATACGGAGTGAACTCTTTTGACACCGGACTACAACCGGATGCCTGCCGTTGCGCTGCAACAATAACTACTTATTACTGTTCTCACAACTACCCAATGATGGAATGCAGCTTAGCCGTTTGAACTTATATTCTTAACCTCAACATTACCGTTGGGCGCGCTGCAATTGAAATAACTTATACTTGAGTGCTTCACTACCGGTTGGTTTGCACTTTTCCTATCTGCCTTTGTGCCAGAACCAGGGCTGCGAGCTCGAAAGAACTCAATCTTTTTGCCGAAATCGAACTCGAACTTGAACTCGAAACTCAAAATTTTGTTGGACTCGAACTCGAAAATATTTAAAGCAAGTTTGAGTTAATTTTTATTTGTATTAATACAATAACAACAACTGAATGAAAAAGGAATGAAATCTTTTTATTGAAAATTAAGGATCTTATGCAGAAAGTAGACTTAAGCCAGGCTTTTTCTAAAATTGTCTAAGCCCAACTTAAGGCATCGATTTCGTATGCAGAAAAAAGTTTTAGCGTTAAGCCTGGCTTAAAAATTGTTTAAGTCAGCCTTTTATAAGTCACCGTCGGAGATGGCTTAAATCGCGACTTATGTACGCAATGAGGCAAAACCCTTCTTTTTGTATTGCTGTTGCTAAGTTTGGGCAATGGGTCTCAGGTAGCCTAAATCAGTAACACGGCTATGTAGCATGCCGTACTACTTACTGTAACCGCTTTAACCAAATCTTTTTGCAAACAACAACTTCCATTTGTATCGTACCATAAAAACATACAGCCTGTCACCTGCCAACATGACGCCACAAAATATTTTATATTTAACGGCAACCTCAAAATACCTTGATAGGCTGGGTTTTCAATAACGGTAACGTCATAATACATTAAGCAGGGCTTTCAAAAGTCTCTTTTGAGTTTAATTTCTGCATACCACCAAGCCTCGCTTTGTAAACCCGACTTGCGCAAGCTCGGTTTAGACTTAAGTCTTAACCTCGACCTAAACTAAGTCTGCTTTCCACATTAAATCCTAAAGCTTGTATAAAAACATGAAGGACACTGAGAAGAACGCTCTAATTAGATTTTACAGTTTTGCGATACAAAACAGTTACAGTAGATAATGGGTGACCTAATTGACAGTTAACTTTTTCTTCGTAAACAATGAATCGCAGACATAGCCCTTGTTTTGATCAAAAGCGCATAATCACGGAACCTACAATGATTCAATTGTAAGCTATTTTTCAATTTTCGATTTTAATGCAAATTCACAATACCAGGACTACGAACTCGAACTCGAACTTGAATTCGAAACTCAAAATTTTGTAGGACTCGAACTCGAACTCAAAAATATTTAAAGCGAGTTCGAGTTCATATTCATTTGTACAATGTCAGTACAGCTGAATTTAAAAAGAATCAAATTATTGGAAATTAAGGATCTTATGCAGAAAGTAGGCTTACGCCAAAATTTTTCTAAAATTGTCTAAGCCCAACTTAAGTCATTGATTTCGTATGCAGAAAGAAGTTTTAGCGTTAAGCATGGCTTACTAATTGTTTAAGTCAGCTTCTTATAAGTCACTATTGTACAGGGTGGCCCAAAAGTAGGTATACAGTTATTAAACTATTTTTTATGTGCTTTGAAGTTACCAGCAGTGCACTTTATGTGGCCTAAAAGTGGGCATACAGTTAATGGAGAGAACTATTTGGAAATTCTTTGTGAAGTGGTAGTGCCACAACTTCAAACTAAACCTAACTTTGATGAACTCTTTTTTCAGCAAGATGGAACTTCTCCACATTATGCGTTAAGAGTAAGAGATTACCTTAACAAAGTCTTTACACAGCGTTGGTTCGGAAGAACAGTGTTATTGCACCAATGCCCATTTTTTAACTCACCGATAATCGAACTGCAGCCCTGAGAACAAGAGTCTTATTGCACGTATTGTTTTGTCGCACTTTAACTTTGTTACAATTATTTATTTCTACACTCGGACCTAAGCACACAAAACGCGTGGCTTCAGGCTCTTACTAATTATGTATATAAAGAAAAAGAAGTTACTTCAAATTCTATTTTTGGTTCTTGAATGTTGCTGGTTCAATCGTGGATAAAAGTCTAGTCAATTTTCTCGCGCTGGCCTATTCGAAGTTTTTATTGTTATTCTGTCAATAAACCCATTGATTTTACTGTTTGATTTTAAACTGGTGCTTGGATAGAGAACAGTGCGAGGAAGGTCCTGGCCGTCCGCCTGTGACAACTATAATAGAAGATTCATCCCCTTTGAGTGGTGAATCCTTAACATAAAGAAATTGACTAGACTAAGAAATCTTCCGAAAGGTGATTCAGGCTCGTTACCCCCTTTCAAAGATTCGCGTTGGATTCTTTGAACTGGTGGAAAAGTTTGCGCGATTTGAGAAATCTTCGGCCTATCAACATCTTCAGTTGGAAATTCACGATTTGAAGGAACATCTTTACTTCAAGTTCAGTTGGAGCGTCGCAAGGTGCCGTCTGTCAGTCATTTTTATTTCGAAACTGACGTCAAGGACTCGGCTATTTTACTTGGGAGACTGGCAGACATCTTATCCTGGCTCTTCTGCAAAACTGATTCTGCAGGAAGTTGAAGTCATTGTGTAATTCCACCCTTTTTGCGAAGAATTCTCGAAGATCCTTGGTGCAATTGCGCGAGATCAGCGACTTCGGATCTTCAGCGCGACAGTTCTTTACGAAGACCTGGATCATCCTTTCCTTACGAACGGTTGGAATTTGTTTTTATTATTTATTTAATTGATTTTTATATTTAAACTACATACTAAGTACAGTATGTCTTTCATTTCTAACATTAATAATTGCGAAAATAACGTAATTCAATCGACATGTAATGGAGCGCCTTCCGCAGGGCATGTGGAGGGTGACCAAACTGCTACAGTTGGGGAACTAGGCAACGACCTTGCATCCCAAGCCTACCCGATCATATCAGAGGTAAATACTCGTAAACTTTTATCGACAAAGCGACAACTTTCCATGCGTTTAAAGCGATCGCGTGATGCCCTTGCAAAATGTTCATCGCACGAACATTTTGCCAAAGCCCTCGAACAATTTGATGAAATTAAAATTGACTACGTTAAGTATAAAACGGCTTTAAACGACGTCTTAGACCCTGAAGTTTCAAACGAGCTTCTAGAAAGTGTAGCTGATCTGTTTAACCAATGCTTTAATCTTTATGAAAATGCTAAACGGGGTATGTTGACCTCACCCAGGAAATTTTCAGTCCATCATGAGGACAATGGTACCATTGATGTCGAGCCTGAGGATAGTGTATCGCAGGTTGCTGAAAGTGTCAGCGCGACATCAAGTAGCACCTTTATAGCCCGGCAAGTTAAATTAGATAAGAAACGGGCTGAACTTGAAGCTAGACATGCTTTCGTAAAAGCGGAGGCGGAAGCCAAACAACAACATGCTCTCGAAATCGCAAAAGCGGAGGCGGAAGCCAAACAAAAACATGCTCTCGAAATCGCAAAAGCGGAGGCGGAAGCCAAACAAAAACATGCTCTCGAAATCGCAAAAGCAGAAGAGCAACTTAAAATCGCTGCTGCTGAATTAGATGCGGAAGAGAGGCTGATTGCGCTTTCAGAAAGGGGTTCTTCAGTGGCTGTCATAAGCAGGGCAGGCCCCAATAATTCCTTGAATAACTTATTTGGAGGGCGCTCAAACTTTCGTGAGGCGTTTCACGCAGACCTAAAACCGCTCTTAAAGAAAACGCAGTTAGCCAATTGTGCTGGAGAAACGAGTTCTTTTTTGTTAGAAGGATCGGTAAAAAGAAATATAGTTAGAGTTAAAAATAATACAGGCTTCTCGCGGGAAAATTCTGAATTTCCCAAACGAGAGAAAACTGTTTATAAATCGGCTGTTCCTAATTTTCAATCGGCGTTGGATCGCGTTGTGACTGATCGAAATGATCTTCCTATGAATAGTAGCAATTCGCAAGCTCTAGTGAAGTCGCTTGTAGGCCCTGCTGTTGGAGATGGCGAGTCCTTGAGGCGGCCTTCTGTTGCTCATGGTGACCCGGCATTACGCGCCTATATCGAACGCCAAGACAGAAATGAATTTATAAATCTTGCCTCACAGATAGGCTATGACGGTAGAAACATAGACTTCGTTTTTTATGAAAACCAAATTCGGAGGCTTATGCACGAGAGTCCCTATGATGAACGTCGGCTCGAAGTTTTGAGAGCCTCGTGCATTGGCCAGCCTCGGGAAATGGTCAATTTGTTTTTTGCGCCTATGAGAAATATGAGTACCTCTAGGCGCATTGAAAGAGCCTTGGACCGTTTGCGTCAGAGATATGGCGTTTCTGGTGGGCTTACTTCGGAACCTAAAATTGCGAAAATCCGTACCGGACCTAAGGTGTCAATGAGCATCGCTTCATTAAAAGCGTTCAATGAAGATCTAAACACCCTTGAAGTGTATGCACATGCCCATGACGAGCTAGATAAGCTATCTGGGCAATTAATGTTGGATACCGCAAATCGGTTACCTGGCGTACTTAAACGAAGATACCTTGACTACCTTGACAAAAAGAGTATCAATTTAAATCAACCGGGATTTGAGTCTTTGCGCGAATTTGTAGTGCATGAACTAAACTTGATGACCTCGGACTATGCGCAGTCGTTTTTCAAATCAGACGATAAAGATAGAGCAAGTGGGCCTAGCAACGGACATACGGCTCTTCGCGTCAGACAAGTTGCTGTGATTGGAGAACGTCCTGGCGCTCGCTCAGCAGAGACCGTTGGCGAAAGCTCGCGTAGCTGTAATAAAACTCAACATTCTACTAAACCTCCCCCGGTGTGTTTTGTATGCAACGACCCGCGTTCAAAACATTTTTTAACTGATTGTGAACAATTTAAAAGCAAAACTCCTGAGCAAAAGCGTAAAACTGTTATTGATGCTGCTAGATGTTTTAATTGTCTTTCTTTGGGACATTTCTCTAGAGAATGTACTTCTTCGTCGAAGTGTCGCTTATGCGGGCCACATTTTGGCCCTAAGCATTCTACCGCCTTGCATGACCTATATGTTAGGTCAGACTCGGTAAACCTTGGGGCCGCCAGCGCTGGGCATTGCCAGGCTTCGGTGACAGCCGACGCTGGGAAAAAACAGACAGATGCTGAACAAACAGTTGTGAGAAAACTGACCTTTAATAACGATTTGGTGATGCTTCGTACGAGTGCCGTAAGGGTTATAAACCCAGTGACGGGCAAGTCTACTTTGGCATATGCACAGCATGATACTGCTTCTCAGGCTACATTGATCTCAAAGAGCTTGAGGGACGAGCTTGGGCTCGCTACTAAAACGGATCATGCAATAACCATTCGCACCTTAGCTGAACAAACCATGCCCAGTGATGGTCTTACAAACTTTGAAATTGAATCACTTTCAAATAAAGAAACTTTTGCTATAAAAAATGCTTTGGTTGTCCCGGACTTTATTGATGATGAGAACGTTTTGCCTCATGCCGTAAATACGCAAAAACTTAGGCATTTCGAAGGGGTTAAAATTCCCACTATTCCTCAACGGCAAAGGATTGACATTTTGATAGGACAAACTAATAAAGAGTTGCTCACTGTTTTGGAGGAAAGAGAGGGTGTAAATGCGAGTGAACCTAACTACGTTCTAACTCGACTGGGTCCTATAGCCAGCGGTGGTCGCGTTGGGGTGAGATCGGATTCGCACCAGGTCTTGAAAGCAAGAGTAAACGTTGATTGTGACACAAACGAATGTGAACAACTTAGACAAGAAATTACTGAGCTAAAGGCGGCTTTGCGACAAGTTGAATTGGAGAACGAGGAGACTCAACCCTCTAGGAGTGAGGAGCTTGCGTGTTCGTTGGTGGAACCTAACGTCAAAGTAAAAGATGGTCGTTACGAGATTCCGGTTCCTTTGAGATCGGATATTGTTAAAAAGATTCCCAATAACTTTTCAAATGCCTTAGAGCGTACTATGTCTTTACGTCGGAAAGCTCTAGGCGATCCTACTTTAAACCGAACCCTTACAGACACATTTCAAGAGTTGCTTGCTGAGGGTTGGTTGACGCATGTGCAGAAGATAAAAGTTGATGGGCCTACTTGGTATTTGCCTTTCTTTGTGACGAAACAAGAAAAATCTCGTGTTGTATATGATGGTGCAGCCACATTTAAGGGAGTGTGTCTTAACCATGCTGTTTTGCCCGGCGCAAATCTTTTGAATAGGTTGACTGACGTTTTGACTCGTTTTCGTTTGGGTAGATTTGCGTGTATGGCCGACTTAAGCAAATGTTTCTTTCAAATTTCTATTCCAGAAGACCAGCGGGATCTCTTTCGTTTGGTCTGGTTTAAGGATAACGACATAAAACTTGGTGAAACCGAAATATTTCGGTTTTGTAGACATGTCTGGGGGATAAACTCCAGTCCTTACATTGCTCTTCATGCAATACAACGTTTGATTGAGGAAAATCCTACCAAAGCAAGTCGACTGACTTTGGAAGCTATCGAAAACAATCGGTATATGGATGACTTGCTCATTACTGCTGAATCCCTGGCTGATATTAAGGTTATTTCTCGAGAGTCGAAGTCACTGTTCGAAAGCAGAGGCTTCAGACTGTGTAAGTGGTCGGCAAATCACCTGGCTAAGCCGGTTTTGCTGAGTATTCCCAAATGCGATCTCGGCTCTAATATCCGAGAAATTGACCTTGGTTCAAACTCTATGCCAGACTCTAAAGCATTGGGCCTAATATGGGACGTGGAAAAGGACTGTCTCAAGGTTCATTGTAATAAAAATTTGACTATGCCAGCTAGACTCAGTCGTCGCGAAATGCTGCGCTTTCTTGCTGGCCATTTTGACCCACTGGGTTTTGTCGCTCCTTATCTCTTGGGAGGCAAGTTAATTCTTCACCGAGCTACCTGTGCTGGTATTGGCTGGGATGACGAGCTTCCGAAAGACATGATGATCGATTGGAGTGCGTGGCTTTGTCTTGTACGGCCTATTTCAGAGGTTTCGATCCCCCGCTACTGCTTTTGGGAGGCCGAAACCGAGACCGGCGATGATGAAAGCGTTAGCTATCAGCTTCATGGGTTTAGTGATGCTTCGAATGATGCCTTGGCCTGTGTGGTCTATCTGAGGCGCTTAATTGGGCGACGATCGAACGTCGCCTTCGTGCATGGCAAGTCAAAACTGGTTTTGTTGTCTCAGACGAATTGGACAATCTCTCGAAAAGAATTGGAAGCGGCTAGGCTTTGTTCTGAACTGGTGTTCGCCGTGTCTAAGTCGTTACAGCATTTGTCTTGCAGCTTTCACTTGTGGACAGATTCACAAGTTGCTCTTAAATGGATTGTAAACCCGGATCTTCATCTTCCGCGATTTGTAAAACGCCGTGTAGATAAAATACACCTTATGACTTCGGCTTGTGACTGGAATTATGTTCAAGGATCTTTAAATCCCGCTGATGTTGGTACACGCGAAGGCAGCGTAAGGAACTCTGATTCCTTTGCATTGTGGCTTAGAGGACCTCCATTTCTTTTACAGGGATCTTTGGAACCCAAGCCCGTGAGCCCCGCCGTGGTTGTTCGTAGTGCCAGCATTAATTTAGATCTTTTGTCTCTTAAAAGCGATGCGTGCCTGGATCGGATAATTGAAAGCGCTCCCGATCTATACACATTAAAAAAGCGTGTGGCTTATCTTATTGCTTTCAAACAGTATATTGTCGCCAAATCACAAAAGCGTAACCCTTGTAAACCGAAATTTGATGCAGACTACTTGGATAAGGCCTTCATGGAAGTTGTAAAATTTGTTCAGAAAACCCATTTTGGGACCGCAATTAAGCTTCTCCAGGAGAAGTCATCAGATGCTTATGATTTGATTTTAAAAAAATTAGGTAATAGCTTGTCAGATTTAGAACACGTCCGTCGTGTCTCTGAATTAAAAACTCTGCGAAACCTGCGCCCCTGTGTGGACAATAACTTGATGTTGCGTGTTGAGGGTCGCCTGGAAAACGCTGATCTCCCAACAGACACTAAACATCCTTTAATACTCCCTAGCAGGCACCCACTTACTAGGTTGATCATTCTCGATGAACACGCTAAAGCTGGACATGCAGATCCATGCTATACGCTAATGCGTACGCGGCAGCGTTTTTGGATTGTGTATGGAATTTCGAGCGTTAAGCGTTACCTGACGGAATGTGTAAAATGTGCAATGCGAAAAGCAACCCCTGTTCGACAGCTGATGGCCGATCTACCGGCTTGCCGAGTAACTGCCACAAATAAACCCTTTAAGTATTGCGGCGTAGATTATCTTGGACCGTATTTTTATCGCCAAAATCGTAGTAATTGCAAATGTTGGGGTTTACTATTTACGTGTTTATGCACTCGTTGCATACACGTGGAAATCGTCACTAGTCTTGACTTAAATGAATTTTTGCTCGCATTTTCTAGATTTACAAATCTTCGGGGAGCAGTTGACACTGTTTATTCGGATAATGGCTCGACGTTTCGGGCCGCTGCTGATCGGCTTTCCTCGTTGCTTGGTTCGACAGAATTCTGTAATTCTCTTAGAAAGCGTAACATTAATTGGGTTAAAATCCCTCCATACTCTCCTAGTCAAGGAGGTAGTTGGGAAAGTATGGTAAAGTTATTTAAAGACGCCTTTAATCGCGTTTTAGATCAATCTCGACGTAAGCCTTCACTTATTGAAATACAGACTTTCACTTCAGACGCGGTGCGCATAGTAAACGATCGCCCGCTCACTTCGCTTAGCGATAAACCTAATGATTTGGCTGTAATCACTCCTTCGTCTTTCCTGGGGCAAGGTCTTGCCCCCAATACACCTCTAAGTGCATTTCATGAACGGGGGGACTTGCGTCGTGACTTTCTTTATAATACAACTTTGGCTCATAAATTTTGGCTCTGTTGGATGCAAGGTTACCTCCCTACTTTACAAGGTAGAAACAAGTGGAGGGTAACTCGGAATAATATCTACACTGGCCAATTGGTCCTAGTTGGAGATGCTGAGGACATCTCAAGGCGCGGGGCTTATCGTTTGGGCCGGGTACACCGGGTGCACCCTCAGTGGCGTAACGGAAAAGAATTAGTCCGTAGAGCAACTGTTGCTGTGTTGAAAGATTGCGGGGATGGTACAAATAAAATCGAATACATCCTTCGTGATATTTCAAAAATTGCTCCCGTATAATATTTTATTGTATTTTATCTTTTGTTTTTATATTTGTATTTCCCGAGCATTATTGACATTTTTATGCTTCAAAATCTGTAATTATATATCAGAAAATTCGGACTTGGCCTTTAGCATACGTGTTTAGTCACCTTTTCTTTTATTTATTGCACCGTCTATATGAATGTTAATGATGATGGTGGACTACCATCAAAAAGAACTACGTATACCTGACCACTGCATCATTGTTCTTTGAATATGTTAAGTTAATCTTGTTATTGTAGCGCCTTGGTGCTCTATATGTATTGTGTTTTTGTTTGAAACTTCACCCTGTGTTCTTGTTTCAAAGGGGCCGCAATGTTATTGCACCAATGCCCATTTTTTAACTCACCGATAATCGAACTGCAGCCCTGAGAACAAGAGTCTTATTGCACGTATTGTTTTGTCGCACTTTAACTTTGTTACAATTATTTATTTCTACACTCGGACCTAAGCACACAAAACGCGTGGCTTCAGGCTCTTACTAATTATGTATATAAAGAAAAAGAAGTTACTTCAAATTCTATTTTTGGTTCTTGAATGTTGCTGGTTCAATCGTGGATAAAAGTCTAGTCAATTTTCTCGCGCTGGCCTATTCGAAGTTTTTATTGTTATTCTGTCAATAAACCCATTGATTTTACTGTTTGATTTTAAACTGGTGCTTGGATAGAGAACAGTGCGAGGAAGGTCCTGGCCGTCCGCCTGTGACAACTATAATAGAAGATTCATCCCCTTTGAGTGGTGAATCCTTAACATAAAGAAATTGACTAGACTAAGAAATCTTCCGAAAGGTGATTCAGGCTCGTTACCCCCTTTCAAAGAATCCAACGCGAATCTTTGAAAGGGGGTAACGAGCCTGAATCACCTTTCGGAAGATTTCTTAGTCTAGTCAATTTCTTTATGTTAAGGATTCACCACTCAAAGGGGATGAATCTTCTATTATAGTTGTCACAGGCGGACGGCCAGGACCTTCCTCGCACTGTTCTCTATCCAAGCACCAGTTTAAAATCAAACAGTAAAATCAATGGGTTTATTGACAGAATAACAATAAAAACTTCGAATAGGCCAGCGCGAGAAAATTGACTAGACTTTTATCCACGATTGAACCAGCAACATTCAAGAACCAAAAATAGAATTTGAAGTAACTTCTTTTTCTTTATATACATAATTAGTAAGAGCCTGAAGCCACGCGTTTTGTGTGCTTAGGTCCGAGTGTAGAAATAAATAATTGTAACAAAGTTAAAGTGCGACAAAACAATACGTGCAATAAGACTCTTGTTCTCAGGGCTGCAGTTCGATTATCGGTGAGTTAAAAAATGGGCATTGGTGCAATAACATTGCGGCCCCTTTGAAACAAGAACACAGGGTGAAGTTTCAAAGGGGCCGCAATGTTATTGCACCAATGCCCATTTTTTAACTCACCGATAATCGAACTGCAGCCCTGAGAACAAGAGTCTTATTGCACGTATTGTTTTGTCGCACTTTAACTTTGTTACAATTATTTATTTCTACACTCGGACCTAAGCACACAAAACGCGTGGCTTCAGGCTCTTACTAATTATGTATATAAAGAAAAAGAAGTTACTTCAAATTCTATTTTTGGTTCTTGAATGTTGCTGGTTCAATCGTGGATAAAAGTCTAGTCAATTTTCTCGCGCTGGCCTATTCGAAGTTTTTATTGTTATTCTGTCAATAAACCCATTGATTTTACTGTTTGATTTTAAACTGGTGCTTGGATAGAGAACAGTGCGAGGAAGGTCCTGGCCGTCCGCCTGTGACAACTATAATAGAAGATTCATCCCCTTTGAGTGGTGAATCCTTAACAAACAGGTAGCATTGAATGGCCACCATGCTCACCTGACCTGACACCAATGGATTTCTTTTTTTGGGGTGTTGTAAAGAACAAAGAGTATGTAAAGAACAAGGAGAAGAATCCCAAAACAGTAAATGAATTAAAAGATTGCATTTATGACGCATTCAGAGAAATTGATGCAAATTGAAATTTGTGCTGCACGGTATGTCAGAGTGTTTTGAACAGATGTAAAGAAGGACATTTTGAGCACTAAAAAGATTAAACAGTTTCCATTTAAGATATAACTATCATTCTAGAGGTTTAAAAGTGTCTACATAAGAACTACAAATCTACTTTTGGACCCAAACCCTACTTTTAATAACTGTATACCTACTTTTGGGCCACCCTGTAGATGGCTTCAATCGCGATTAATGTATGCAATGAGGCAAAACCCTCGTTAGTGTATTGCTGTTGCTAAATTTGGGCGATGGGCTTCAAGTAGCTTAACCCTTTGAACCCTGCAGGCTGGAAAACCGGTCTTACTGAGAAGCCTAATAGACCCGAAAGGTCGGTTAACCGGCCTTTGGATCTACTGTCATTACCCTGTAAGCCGGTGTACCGGCCAGCAAATTATTAAAGTTGGGCTCACATTACTAGCACTTTTGGTTTATTTAATCTGGTAATACAATAGTTTTGCTTATCACCGGCATTCAAAGGGTTCAAAAGAGAAACCAGGGTTCAAAAGGGTAAATCAGTAACAGTAAATCTTTTTGCAAACAACAACATCCATTTGTATCGCACCACAATAACGTACAGCGTGTTACCTGCCAACATGACACCACAAAATATATATTTAACGGCAACCTCCTAATCCCTTCATAATCCTAGCTTTAAATAACGGTAACGTCACAATACATTAAGCCGGGGTTTCAAAAGTGTCGTTTGAGTTCAATTTCTGCATACCACCGTCGTCGTCGTCGTTTGGTTAGGCACCCAAACTCAATCCGGTCCAGCACAAATCAAGGCCAGGGCCGAGGGTCTATTCTTTTACCACCCCGGGCCGCTGCGCTGCCCAGATTAGATGCTGGCAGTGGTGGTGTTAAGCCAACATCGAGTTGCATCATGCAAAACCTGCAGACCTCGTGTTCCTCTTGGTACATGATGTATGAAACATGAAGATATAACGTGATCTGCAGTTTACTCAGTGGCGCCACATTCGCAATTCGGTGATGAAGCGAGACCCCATTTGTACATGGACGAGTGAAAACGCCCTACACCAGTCCGCAGGCGATTGAGCCTTACTCAAGATGTTCTGGGCAGCCTCATTTCAAGTGGCCTTGAACTGACCCTGGGAATGAAAGCACGGACCCTTCAAGTACTCTCCAAGTAGTCCGCGTTTCATTTATGTTTCGTCCACTGCTTCACGCCGATGTCCAGTTTAGACAAACTACCTAATAATTTCCACGCAGCAGGTACAAATGGGTGTCTTCATCTAAGTCTCCCCAGGTGCGCATTCTGCTGCCCAACCAACTGTCCGTGCAATACATGGTCGGGATCATGGATAGCACGATTCGCCAAGGAGAGTGTCGCTCTTAATCGGCGGAGCTCAGCTGGCTGGATGCCTGCGAGAGCAGGCAAGTTCTCCGTTGGTGTGGGACGCAAGTATCCAGTGACAATGCGCAAAGCATTAATGAGAATGCTGCCAATGAGGCAAGTATGCGTACTACGACACCAAACTGGTGCGCAGTACTCAGCGGTGAAGTAAACCAAGGATAGAGCAGAGATGCCCAATGTCATGGCACTTGCACCCCATCCGGATCCCGCAAGTCGCTTCAACAGCGTGACTCGGGTGGAGACTTTCTTTTGCAAAGCCTCGAAGTGGCGACGGAAAGTGAGCGACCTATCCAGCTCTACCCCAAAATACGTTGGGACTGGACAGGGTAGCAATAGGTTGCCATTGTTGTAAGCAGTAAGCTCACGTTTGGCCTCTCTGTTGTTTGGTGAAAGGCCGCCGTTACCGTTTTCTCCAAGTCTGGAGATAAGCTGAAAGTGTAGTCATGTTTGCAATAAGAGCGTCCTCCACAGCTTTCCAATCTCGAGAAGCATGCAACAATGCTAAGTCATCAGCATATGCATACTTCTGAGAAGTCATGGAAGGCAGATCGTATGTGTAGATGTTGAAGAGGAGGAGGGCCAAGACCGATCCCTGTGGGAGGCCGTCTTAACCTGCTTTACTTGCTGTCACCAGTAGTGAGCGTGAAACTTCTATTCTGGACAAGTTCCGAGATCGTCTGGACCATGTGCTTATCCGGTAGAAGCCTAAGCAACTTGCAGGTGAGAGCACGGTACCAGACAGTGTTGTAAGCAGCTATCAGATTGACAAACACGGCAACAGCCTTCTTCTTGGCCTCAAACGAATCCTCGATGCTTTGAGTAAGCAAAACAGCCTGATCCACGGTTTACCTTCCCCGTCGGAATCCAGCCTGCTCCATAGGGAGAAATGGGTCAACAATCGGCTCAACACGAGCGTGTATAAGCCTCTCGAGGATCTTGTAGGGACGCAAACCAAGGAGATGGGACGATAGCTTTTTGGGTCCTCAACAGGATTTTTGGGTTTAGGAATCGCCACTACCAATGCTCTTCTCCAGATTTTTGGAATTTTGAGTTGGCGCAGGCAGGAAGAAAGGGAAAAGTAAAGTAAACATTCAGAGATGCTCACTGGACTTGTTGGAGTGGCCCTTTCAAAGATCTGACACGTCTTGCGAGACGAGTCGAGATGACTCACGGTCAATACCCTCGTATCTGCCGTTTCTAATCAGCTGGGACGCAATAGCGTTAGCTGAGACGGTACAGTGACGAGGGGAGCGCCGTGATCTACCTGTTAGGTTGTTCAATATATTCCGTGCTTTTCGGATAGAGTGCGAAAAATCAATAGTCTGAACTGCCTCGAACCATCGATCTCTGCATTTTTTGTCGAGCCTCAGGAGCAGGACAGTGGCAGCCTCGTTAGAGTGCTTCCTTCAGGCGACTGCAGAAATGCACAGCACAGGTTCTCGCACTCAGTATCCCAACAAGATATGTAGTTATTTCGACGACCGCGTGGGATAGAATTTTTGGCTGCTGTTCTGATGACGTTGCAGAAGTCCTGGTAGGCCAAATCCACATCCGGTGAATCTGGTGGCAACAAACTCTTAGCAAGTTTGTTGGTTAATGCATTGTAGTGGCTCCAGTTGGCCTTGCGGAAGTTCCATCGCTCAACAGGCTTGCTCGGAACAGGCAGATCAAGTCTTGATGGAACAATAAGCGAGGGTCGATGTTGTGACCTAGGGAACTTCTCTAAGATGCAACTGTTAGGCACACGGCTGTCTGGACCAAGACTGACAAATACCAGATCAGGGTTGGTGCCAGTGTTCCAGCGGCCAGAATGAAAGGTGGCGACGTCATTTGGGTCGTGGAGAGGGACAAGGCCGTCAAGGCTTGCCCAAGCAAAAGGGCACTATCCATCGGCACTGCTGGTTCTACAACCCCAGTTGACATGTGGACAATTAAAATCGCCAGCACAGAGAACGAGGTGAGGGAGCATTGGGAGATCAGACGCTGGCAGTCGCGTAGGTGGAGCTTGTAGACATTTACACTTCTATAACAAGTCAAATGGCAAGGCAATGCTTCCTGCTTAAAGAAGACCTAGCTAGTGTAAAGCCTGGCATTGTTAGCTTATCTACACAAGTGCAGTGGGTCTCCTGAAGTAGATTGACGAGTGCCTGAAACTGCACGGCGAGATAGTGAAGTACATCTATCTTGCTTGCAGCTAGGCCTTCGATGTTTAGCTTCAAGACTGCTGGCCTTCAGAACTTGTTGACGGTGTGCCTTGACAGGGGCACATCTCCCCGCTCTGAAAAGGGCGTTTGCCCAGTAGTAGGCCCTGGCTGAACATCGGGGTGAGGGGTTACCCTTTTAGGTTGGGAGGTTCGGTTTCTGTTTGACATTTCTGAAAGACGTACTAACGACCCAAGCTGCGAGAAAGCGCCTGCCAACTGGGCCTACATACCACCCAGCCTCCCTTTGTAAGCCCGACTTGCGCGAGCTTGGCTTAGGCTTGTAGCGCAACGGCAGGCACCTGGCTGTGGTCCGGTGTCAAGAGTGCACTCCATATGGCGACTAGTCACTTCTATCACGATAGCTACTTTCGTAGATTTCTTTCGGTTTATATATTAACATTGTTGTTGGTAACTTTCGGTTTGTGGTTTGTAACATCTTCGTGCTCATACGACTCTTAGTAGCTAGATCTCATTGTCGCGATAGCTGCGCATGTATGCATCGAAGTTGCAGTGGCTGCAACATGCCTTCCCCGCCATCGATGAGAGAGGTAAGCTTGCCGGCCGAAGTGAATGAGATTTCCATCAAGACTTCATTTGGAAGGCGTTCTTGAGGTTTGGGCTCGGCGACTCAACGATGGCTTCTGTTGCTTGATTGAAGGCGCTGCCGTGTCCAACTACATCGGGGGAGATGTAGTTCCTTTGTCGGGGTCACCATTGTAGCGCAACGGCAGGAATCTGGCTGTAGTTGGATGTCAAAAGAGTGCACTCCATACGGCGACTAGTCACTTCTATCATGATAGCTACTTTCGTAGATTCCGTTCGGTTTATAAGTTAAGATTGCTGTTGTTGACCTTTGATTTGTGGTTTGTAACATCGAAGTTGCAGTGGCTGCAACATGCCTTCCCCGCCATCGATAAGAGAGAGATTAGCTTTCCGGCTGAAGTGAATGAGATTTCCATCAAGACTTCATTTGGAAGACGTTCTTGAGGTTTGGGCTCGGCGACTCAACGATGGCTTCTGTTGCTTGATTGAAGACGCTACCGTCCAACTACATCGGGATAGATGTAGTTCCTTTGCGGGGTCACCATTGTAGCGCAACGGCAGGCACCTGGCTGTGGTCCGGTGTCAAGAGTGCACTCCATATGGCGACTAGTCACTTCTATCACGATAGCTACTTTTGTAGATTTCTTTCGGTTTATATATTAACATTGTTGTTGGTAACTTTCGGTTTGTGGTTTGTAACATCTTCGTGCTCATACGACTCTTAGTAGCTAGATCTCATTGTCGCGATAGCTGCGCATCGCGACAATGAGAAGCTGCAGTGGCTTCAACAGGCTTAAGCTCGACCTAAACTAAGTTTGCTTTTTGCATAAAACCCTAAATGGTTTATGAAAACATTAAGGTCACTGAAAAGAACGCTATAATTAGATTTTACAGTTTTGCAATGTCAACAGTCACAGTAAAGAATGGGTGACCTAATTGACAGTCAACTTTTTCTTCGTAAACAATGAGTCGCAGACATAGCCTTTGTTTTGATCGAAAGCGCATAATTAGGGAACTTACAATGATTCGATTGTAAGTTATTTTTTCAATTTTCGCTTTCAATGCAAATTGACAATACACATATTACCTGGTTATGGCAACGACATTTGCTTAGTAAAAAAGATGTTTGAACGTAAGTTTGAACGCGCAATTTTACTGCAAACGTGCTTAGGTTAAGTCAATCACTTTACCGACCAGATGGCGTAGAGGTTAGAGAGTCCGCTTTGCAGTCGGTAGACCTGGGGTTCATTTCTCTTGTCGAGTCGTACCAAAAGACTAAAAAATGGTATCTTTAGCTTCCCTGCTTGGCGCTCGGCATTTATGGGAGGTTGTGGAGAACAAGCCGGCAAGTTCGCTTGTAATGTCCTTGGGCAAGGCACTTAACAAGACACCCCACCTTTGCGTGGAAGACAGGTGGCCCAGACACCTCGGAAATAGCAACTCCCAAGCGAGTGCGGACATACCGTCCAAAACATAGCGATACAATTCGCTTTCTCGTGAATGGAGGATAAATATGGTAAACAACATAACATATTTTCTGAACTCGAAAAAACTTGATAAATTTTGACAGGAATCGAACTCGAACTTGAACTGGCAAAAATGAAAATGTCAAGCTCGAACTTGAACTCGAGCTCGTAAAACAAGCTGAACTCGAACTCAAATTTAAACTCGATACAAAAATCGACCTAGTTCGCAACCCTGCACAATACACATATTGCCTGATTTATGGCAACGACATTTGCTTATTATAACAGATGTTTAAACATAAGTTTGAACGCGCAATTTTATTGTAAACGTGCTTAGGTTAAGTCAATTACTATACTTTCTGAACTCAAAAAAACTTGATAAATTTTCGCAGGACTCGAACTCGAACTTGAACTCGCAAAAATGAAAATGCTGAACTCGAACTCGTAAAGCAAGCTGAACTTGAACTCGGACTTAAACTCGATGCAAAAATTGACCGAGTTCGCAGCCCTGGCCAAAACCAAACAACATGGGCGCAGTCAGGCTTTAGGTCGAGCTAATAGGCACATCACTAAGAAAAAGTCCTAAGCTGTTGGCCTAATATTTCTAAGTTTATTCCTAAAAATACGTATCAGTTACTTTGGTGTCCTCCCACAACTATGAAATTATGCTTCGATGCAATTCATCACATAAACCAAAAAATTCAAACGTTTTCGGCGCTACATATCGCTCTCATCAGGATCTATATACAAATATTTAGAGTATCAAAACTTTCGTTGAATGAAAACACAAAAAGCACAAAATAACTTGAAAATAGTTCGGATAAAAAACAGTAAAGCTTCATTCTGCGGTCTCCGTAATTGTCCGGTTATTGCTAACAAAGAATCGTTAGCAACAACCAAAAAAAAGCTTACTGTATGCAAACGGTGCGTCATTTTTACTAAACGTGTTTTAATCAAAGTTATTTATTTAATCATTTGACCAAACAATTTTGCACCGAACTTTACTGTAATTTTAATTCATTTGAAACAATTATTTACATAACCTCAAATCCGATCAACTCCTAGCAGGCAATCGTTTCTATTATCAGATTCTTTGTAAGCAGTAACCAGACAATTACGGAGACCGCAGAATGAAGCTTTACTATTTTTTATCAAAACTATTTTCAAGTTATTTTGTGTTTTTCGTGTTTTGGTTCAACGAAAGTTTTAATGCTGTAAATATTTCTATATAGATCCTGATGAGGGCGATATGTAGCGCCGAAAACGTTTGAATTTGCTAAATGTATTGTATTATTATGTTCAACGGTGTATTGCTAGTAGCAATAATAGCAACTTGGATACTAAAAGTCACCTCTTTACCGAAATTGTATTATAAACCAAAAAAGTTTTTTAAATCGTTGACCATTGCAATTTTGGGCAAGTGCAGTTTCTAAGTAGACCTATGCTGGAAACAAAGCAGAAAAGGCCTAGCCGTGGACTTTCAAACTGGAGAAATATTTATTCATTGAAATACAACACAATGATGCCAAAGCTACATCTTAAAAGTACGCTTACATGTGAGGGAGAAATTCACACTAAAGGAAGGAAGCAAAATATGTACAGTATATATCCTACTACGTTAAACAACAATAAAAACTACAATAATACGAGCGTAAGCAGCGAGGTAAAATAACAAGCAAGAGCACAACAGAAAATCAGCAATATGTTAATAAAAAACCCTGCAACAGTCAAACTTTTTTAAGCGATTCTTGAAGGCGGCAAAAGTAGGAGCAGAAACAACACTCTCGGATAATTTGTTCCAAATTCGTGAGACTCTGTGCGTGAAGAAATTATTTAAGTGCTCCGTGCATGGTCTACTTAATGGCCTAATTGTAAACCATGTCAACGCAAATTGTATCCACTATGACAAACTGAGAAAAAAATCGCTAAAATGTAAGTCAGTATGCCCATGAATAATTTTGTACATAAACATCAAATCAAATTAATCTCTCCTATACTCCAACGATTCTAGGTTTATCATGTTCAGGCGATGAAAGTATGAAAAATATTACGATAACAAATTTTCTTGGTAAAGCGTTTCTGAACAGATTCAATCGAAGAAATGTCACTTTTTAGAAAGGGGGATCAAGTTGTAGGATTTTATTCTAGCAGTGGTCTGACGTAAGTAATATATGCTTTGAGCAAAATCCAAACATTGTTGGTACTAAAACAGTGTAAAATTTGGTGTGGACGAATAAAAGCTACAAACAGGTTGGCGTCATTAAAGGTTACTAGAAATAACAACACCCATTTCACACACAGCAGATAAACTAGAAATCTTTTGATTTCCAATATAATATTGATTACCTGCATAATCAGCATCGGGGTGACGAATAATAGGTAGGCTAGATGCTGACATTTTGGTGGAGCAAGTAATAATTGATAAGATTCCATCCAAGAATTGACAATAGTTAAACTCTGTTGCAGATCATTACTGTCAGTGCACAAGAGTTTGGCATTGTCAGCACAAAGAAACATACCACCAACAGCATGTTTAGGATGACAGTCAAATTATTATCAAAAATTAAAAACAAAAGAGGTCCAAGCACACTGCCTTGCTGAACACTACTAGTGACTGGTAAAAAAGATGATAATGCATTATTAATAAAAACACATTGGCATCTGTCTGTGATGAATGCACGTATCCAGTTAAAAGTATTATTCGCAATACCATACGATTTCAAGACAGAAAGCAATTTTGTATGTGGCACAGTATCGAATGCCTTGGAAATGTCAGTATAAATATTATGAATGTTTATACCTGAGTCATAGCTATTGTACCATTTATTCGAAGCTTCAAGCAGTTGAGTGCATGTAGATCTACCTGGTAAAAATCCAAATTGGCTATCAGATAAAATATTGTTTGATAATAAATGATCCATTATTTTTTCTGCAATAATACTTTTTAAATGCGACACATAACTGAAGCAAGTGAGACAGGCCTGTAATTTATGGACTTATCACGAGAATCCTTTTTATAAATTGGTGTAATAATGGCACGTTTCTATTCATTTGATATAGCACCTTGATGTAAAGTAAGGTTGAACAAATAAGTTATTGTATGCTCTAACGTAAAACCGACTTGGTTTAGAAAATAATCAGGTACATTGTCAGGAGATCGTGACATGGAGGTGTTTAATTTGTGTTGGGCTTTACCAGTATCTGCTGTTGTTATTTCAATGCCCTGCGTATATTTATGACTGTGTAAGAGGTGGTCAGTGTGGAGATCAATACTGTTTTTATCTAAAGTACTTTTTGAAAAACAGAATTAAGTAAACTCGCCTTTTCGTCATCTAGGAGACTACGGAGCCATCTTCCGATTGGACAGAGGGAATGCTGGTCCTGGCTGAATTTTCTTATTTATGTAATTGTATCATTTTGCATTTGTAAGGTTTTTACAAATTGAGGTTTCAAGATTACCATACCATTTTCTGATACAGCAGTCATACTATTAGGACTTTACTTGATAGGCAGAAATGTACTGAGGGTCATTTTTACTCTTACGATAAAGATTCAATTTCCTTTTTGGTATTTCAGATGAGTGATGAGGTTTTTTAATTGATTTAGACAAAATTTTAAGAGGAACACTTTTCAATAACACAGGATAACATGTCCAAGATCTGATCATACAATAGTTGGACACAAACACCACTGGATATCTAAACCCATTCCCAGTAAATGCGATTTAGCTCTTTACAAATAATCTCATAGTTTGCTTTCATAGACTGAAACTTTATAGAGTAAAGTTGTGACTGGAATCAGTCAATATTAGAACTCACACTTTATTTAACAAATCGATTTCACTAAATTAGCATCATCAGTGTTCTGCAAAGCAACCGCAATGATAAATTATATATACTTACGTCAAATTGAACGAACAGGCTCTCAAAACTAACTCTATAATAAACCGAACTGACTGCAACAAGAAAACACTGCACACTTTAAGCTGATACAACGATATGAAGTTTTCCTATCCGGAGCTGCTAAGTAACTAGAAAATTTAACAGGTTGCCAGAGTAATACATATGATAACGATTATGACAAGGTATTACTAATAATCAGATTACGTAAAACATGTAATAATGAACTACTGCAGGCACAACAAACAGTTTATATAGAAGAAGATACCATTACAATAAATTTATAATGTAAAATAAAAAAGTAATAACCAAACAGTGGCATGAAAAAGAGGGGGGGGGTCAAAAAAATTTTGGTAATAAAGTCCTATTTATATTTATTGTAGCTTTTAATTTTCTGATCCATTTGCTTTCGTTAATATCAAGGTTATGGTAATATCTAGGTTCCTGTAAAAATATGACATGGTAGCATTCAGAAATGTCTGGGTGAGAACTAATGAAGTTTTTGTGGTGATTATGGAATGAAGCAGAAGAGCAGCTTTATCAGTATGGTTTTGTGTGTTATTATTTTTCCAAAACGTACGGTGGTTAGTCCATCTAACAGAAAATTTGTTTTTGGTTTGTCCGACATAAATTTGATGACATAATTTGCATTGCGCTGCGTAATGCAAGCGCAGCGCAACGCAGCGCAATGCAAATTATGTCATCAAATTTATGTCGGACAAACCAAAAACAAATTTTCTGTTAGATGGATTAACCACCGTACGTTTTGGAAAAATAATAACACACAAAACCATACTGATAAAGCTGCTCTTCTGCTTCATTTCCATAATCACCACAAAAACTTCATTAGTTCTCACCCAGACATTTCTGAATGCTACCATGTCATATTTTTACAGGAACCTAGATATTACCATAACCTTGATATTAACGAAAGCAAATGGATCAGAAAATTAAAAGCTACAATAAATATAAATAGGACTTTATTACCAAAATTTTTTTGACCCCCCCCCCTCTTTTTCATGCCACTGTTTGGTTATTACTTTTTTATTTTACATTATAAATTTATTGTAATGGTATCTTCTTCTATATAAACTGTTTGTTGTGCCTGCAGTAGTTCATTATTACATGTTTTACGTAATCTGATTATTAGTAATACCTTGTCATAATCGTTATCATATGTATTACTCTGGCAACCTGTTAAATTTTCTAGTTACTTAGCAGCTCCGGATAGGAAAACTTCATATCGTTGTATCAGCTTAAAGTGTGCAGTGTTTTCTTGTTGCAGTCAGTTCGGTTTATTATAGAGTTAGTTTTGTGAGCCTGTTCGTTCAATTTGACGTAAGTATATATAATTTATCATTGCGGTTGCTTTGCAGAACACTGATGATGCTAATTTAGTGAAATCGATTTGTTAAATAAAGTGTGAGTTCTAATATTGACTGATTCCAGTCACAACTTTACTCTATAAAGTTTCAGTCTATTGATATTCTTAATGGAATTGTCATTTATTAATTTCACTTGTGTGGAGATTCTCCTAA
The DNA here is from genome assembly GCA_963675345.1 of Trididemnum clinides. Classification (NCBI taxonomy): domain Eukaryota; kingdom Metazoa; phylum Chordata; class Ascidiacea; order Aplousobranchia; family Didemnidae; genus Trididemnum; species Trididemnum clinides. Next base: position 10,001,544 of record OY776301.1, read on the forward strand.
AATCATTATGATTTATATTCAGTTTGCTTTCATAATTTTTTTTCGTTTAAGCTTGGTTGAGCTCATCTTTACTCTCTATTTCACATAAAAATAAATGGAAAAATGGTCACAAGAACTGGCATAAGGTAGTGCCAACATAATAAGATGGTAAATTGTTGACACTGAAGTAAAAGATGCAAAATGTTTCCATCACAGTGAGCAGGATCAGCAATTCTTTGAGTCAGAGAATTGTACATGCAAAATTCGACAAAAGCTTGGTGGTTCAGTTTACCATGACTAACAGGAATGCCCCAATCTATGTGAGGTAGATTAAAATTCCAAGTATAAAAGTGAGAAAATTGACACCAACACAAAATATTAACATCTTGCAAATTTGTACGATATTTTCTACTTTGGTAGCAGAATTAAGAGAAAGATAAAGGCACACAAATCTAGCTTACCATTTTTCTGTCAGAGAAAACGTCAATTATCACAAATGCAACGTAGTCAAACGCTGTTAGAGGAAAGGCTTGGGAACGTTCACTCTACTGTTATAAACTACTAGGACTATCCTTTCTCATCCAGATCTACGATCATAACGTAAACAATTGTAACCCAAAGGACAAAATAAGGAATCACGTGTTGTGTAACTGAGCCATGCTTCGGTGAAGAAAAAAGATCGGTTTTGGCATGAATGTTAACAATGTGGTTTTCCAAAATTGATTGCTTGTTCATAATTGATCTAGCATTTAGATATGATATAGCAAGAAAATTACCATCATTACTACCAATGTTTGAACAGGTTGGCCGAAAAAGTTTGGGCTGTTCCATAAAAGGGCTCATTTATGTTTCCTGATACTTTCACGTCTATTCTGTTGTTGCATATTGTTAGGTTAGTTTCTCTATTCTTTTTTCGTTCCTTAAGGGCTGTGATAAGTCTTTTCCTTCCCTCTATTTCTTTTATAGCGCAGTCTGGAGTTGTCTAAATTTTGACATTTTCTTGGTCTTCAAGTTTGAGATTTTTAGAGCCAGTCCCGTAGCACTCCAACTTCGGGCCCCCCCCCCAAAGTAAGCGCAAGAGCCCCTGCGCACAGGTCATATCACTTTAGAGGTGTAAAATTGAAAAGCTGCATTAAGAAAATACACCACAATTTGTACATAAGTAAACAGGCTAATGTCAGAATAAAGCATGCCGATACCGAAGGTGCAAGTCATAAAAAATTCGGCACCGATGCCAGAGTTCAGTAGGACATTTATGCAGACACTGCGAAACGAAAGCAATGACACTGAAAAACATGAAAAAGTTATAAAAACACAGTATCATTTAAATAGTCTGGAGCGAACCTTTTTGTTCGCAAATGCTGTTATGACATTGTCATAATCAAGAGATCGGGCGCAGTCATTTTCGATTGACAACATGGCTAATGAAGATAGTCTACTGTCTGTCATAGACGTTCTATTAAAAGTTTTGATCAGTTTCAATTTGCTGAAGCTTCTTTCAGCGCTGGCAACAGTCACGGGGCAAGTTAGTAAGATTCGAAGTGCGATGTACACATTCGGATACAATTCAAATAAATGAGTCTTTAGAAGATAGTTGAGAAAGTCTTGAGCCGTATTGAGATTGCGTTTTTTTTGTAAAATTAAAACAAACCGCTGTAGCTCAGCGCTCATTTCATCAGAATCAATGTCACCGAACTTTTTTTGGAACTCTTTACAGCAAGTAAGAAGAGCATTTTCTTGTTGCACAAGCAAAAGTTTGTCTCGTGTGTACAAAAACGAAAAGGCGGAAGAAACCTCACGTAACAAATTAAAGCGCTCCTTTATTGACATAATAGCCTGGTCTACTAATGGATAGAAAAAGTTGCTTTTAAATTTCAGTTCAGAAGTAGCTCGTTGTTCCTCTTCACCTTGGTAATCAAACAATCTTCTTTTCTTTCCACTTCTTGACGGAGGAAAAGAAGCATCAATATCCAATTCCTGTGCTATTTCAACAGCAGATGTTGCGGCACTGTCATAACCCGTTGTGCGATAGTTTTGCAAAAACTTTTCAGTTGCCTGGATTTCCGTTTCCATTGTATGAAGGGAGACTCCATACGATTGAAGAATCTTGCTTGCTTTATTGACTTGGAATAGGATATCATACCAAATAAACACCGACAAAAGAAAACTCCATTTTGATAAATGAGCTATCAACGATTTTGTTTCTGAGGCAGCTCTTCCATCTTTTCTTTCTATGGAAATGGCTTCCAAGTCTTTCAGTGCCAGCAACACCTCTTTTAAATTGTATCGAAGAGGTTTGATGCATTTAATTCTGCTTTCCCAACGAGTATCAGATTGTGACTTTATGGACAGCTCCACATGTTTCTTCAAAATTTCCCAAGGCTGAGCAGAGGAAGAAAACAGCACATACAACCTTGTAAGTACTCCAAAAAATGTCAATGCTTCCGTCGATGAATTAGCATTGTCAACAACAACTAAGTTAAGGGTATGGTTTGCACAGGGCACGTAAACAGCTTTGGGATTGATGTCTAGCATTCTTGCTTGGACCCCAGAATGTTTTCCTTTCATGTTAGCACCATTATCATATGACTGACCTCGACAATCAGACAATTCGAGTTGCAGTTCGGTCGCTTTTTCTAAGAAAGCGTCCAACAAGCCTTTCCCAGTACTGTCACTTATTCTCAAGTAGCCAAAAAATGTTTCTTTAACAACAGCAGCTTCTTCATTACATAGTACATAACGGAGAATGACAGACATTTGTTCATGATGTGACATATCTGGAGTGCAGTCCAAAATTATAGAAAAATATTTTGCCAATTTCAATTGCTGTAAATTTTTTTTTTCAACTTCTGTCGCTAGCAATTCAATTAGTTCATTTTGTATGGTAGGACTCAAATAGTGATCTTTAGTGTTTTTATTCTTGATTCTGTCTTGAAGCTCTTTTAGGATCGGATCTCTTCTTGCCAAAAGCTCAAATATACCCAGAAAATTTCCATTGTGAGGAGATCCTAAGACTTCTTCAGATCCTCTAAAAGCAAGATTCCTTTCCGATAGAAACAAGGCAATGTCGATAAGTCTCTCTAAAACATTTCTCCAAAAACGTCTTTCATTGAAAAAAATATTCATCTCGCGTTTGTCGAGAGTGGATGAATTTCTTATCCCTTCAGCTAGCAACATCCATTGACTGCAGCATTCTTGGTGGGAAATGCCGTTTTCATGGTCTTTCAGTTTTTTCGAAAAACCCTCCCATGTATTTATTTCACTACAAAAGGGGCTTAGTGTTTTTCCAAATAGCTTACAACAAAAGCAAAAAACTTGATCTGATTCCCCACAATAAACTAGCCACGACCGTGAAACACTTTCACCATTAGGTAACACACGTTTATAATGGTTGGAGGAAAAACGTCGCCTTGGAGTTGTGTCATTATATGGAAAATTCATTATTAGTTGATGTGGTCCACGCTTTACTATATCACATCGTTGAGCATCAGAAATACTTTCAGGCCATTTACATGGGTCATCAGGGATAGGGGTAAATTGAGATTCAGTTATTTTTGATATTGAAGGTTGCGTATTGGCAGGTAAATCACAACTTACATTTTCTGGAAATTCACAATCACTTTGATGCTGATCGTCATAGTCTTCTTTTTCTTGTACACTATAGTTTTCTTCATCCCTCTCGGTACTAGTGCCAGGTCTACTCTGCTCAGTAATCTTGAAAAAATCTGTCATCTTGGGCAATTTCGCTACAGCATCTCGAGCAGTGGCTGCTTCTTTTCTCTTTTGAGCACCACTTTTTGAACGTTTCATTCTATACAATGTCAATAAAATACTTTATCTGCACTCTGCAGTGTATATATATTGTCCCGGTATTTATAGCCAAACAGAATTCCAGACCATTCTATGATTGTTGCGTAACAACGGCATTGTTACGTCAATCGAATATTCAAGATTCTACCAGAAAATCAATCGAAATATTCTAGATTCTGCGAGATAAAATGACGTTGCATTCACTTATGATGTCACAAGCCAATTTCTTCCTACAGTTTAAATCGGTTGTAAACAAGTCTGCTGAACTGAAAATAGTCACGTAGCCAAAAAGCAATTTCAGACTAACTTGGGCCCCCAAAGTTGGCCTGGGCCCTCCCCAATTGGGGGGTTTGGGGGGCGGCTGCTACGTCTCTGTTTAGAGCTCTAGTAAATTCCTACTTTTTGTTTTCGTTAGAACACTTTATCAATAGAGGTCTATTTTATCATCATTTTTTGAACCAAGTCTTACAATGTCAGTAGTGGACAAACTCATTGAATTTTGTTGTTGTTGTTTACCCGACCCCTTCCGAGGGATGGGGGCATGGCGGAAGACCATGGAGCCCCAGAAGCCAGGCAACTCCCCAGGGTCTGGACCAGAGGTCATAAAGAGACAAAGAGTCGCCAAAGAGTGAGCGGCGCAAAGAGTCCGTAGCTGGACAGTGCAGAATGAGATGAGTAATGTCCTGGGACGAGTGTCCGCAGGCGCTGCAAGAAGGATTCTCGATTCTGCCAATCCTGGAGAGATAGGAACCTAAAAGAAGGCTGTGTCCATTGCAGCGAAGACGAGAGAGGACACAGCGAGCATGACGAGGGAGCACAAGTTCCTCAGTGGAAATTGAGGGAACCTGTGTGTCAAAATACTTTGAAGAGACAGTACGCCTCCAGTCCGAGAAAAGACGAGAGTGGATACGAGAGATAAGAGGAGAGAGACTACAAGGGATTGCGGAGGGCGCAAGCAGCGCTCCCCGTCTGGCAAGCTCATCAGCTGTGTCGTTCCCCGGGAGAAACGAGTGTCCGGGGACCCATTGTAGCCTGATAGAACAGGAGGAGAAGAAGGACAGTTCCTGCCAGATCTGCCACAAAGTTTGAGATAACAGGAAAGGTGGAGGAGAGGACAGGGTGGCGAGGACAGAACGAGAGTCAAACAGGGGAGAAGAGAAGAAAAATGGCAGACTTGTTGCTGTTGCCGAGACCAGCAAAGAGCGTGCAGAATGGCGCAGGCTTCAGCGGAAAAACTGGAACAAACTGGGCCTGCCGAAAAGGAAAGAGTGGCCTCGGTGCCACAGAGAGAGCAGTTGGCAAGAACGCCGGAGCCGCCCTTGCCAAAAGGAAAAGGAACAGAGCCGTCTGTCCAGAGTACCAGATCATGAGAGAGGAGAGAGTCAAGGTGGGCGAGAGCCGCACCTTGGCGAGAGTGAGGGGGATCAGAGCGAGAGCATGGAGAGGAAAGGATGGACTCGACCGTGAACGAAGGCAGATTCCAAGGAGGACAGGGAGGGCAAGCAAACAGAGCCTCACTAGAACAAGTAGAAGGAAGCATGAGCGGGTGAGTGGACGCAAAAGCTCTCCAGGACGATCTGCAGAGTCTTGGTTTCACTCCTAGTCTGGCCAAACCTGAGATGGGAAAGGAGGTTGGGAGACGAAGAGCCCGCTCATGAGAAAAAAGAGTGAAGTGAGTCAGAGTGACTCGTAGGGGAGGTAGAGAAGCCTCGGTGAGTAGTAGAGGGATAGGGGACAACAAGAGGCAGCCGGTGATGGCGCGACTGGCCGCTCGGTGAAGGCGTTCCAATTTGGTGATATTGGTAGCGCTTAGGAAAGGAAACCATCCGGGTGAAGCGTAAGTGAGAAGGGACCGAAGAAAAGATTTATACAGAACAGAGAGGGACTCCTTAGAGGGGCCCCATGAGGAAGCAGAGATACAGCGTAAGGCCTTGAGACGTGGGAAAAAGTTGGCCTTCAGCGAAGATACATGCTTAGAAAAGGAAAGAGTGCGGTCGAAGGTGACCCCAAGAAAAGTTGGAGTGGGATTAAAACGGAGGCGGGAGCCGAGTAGGAGGAAGTTGGGTTGGAGGTTAGCCTGGTGGGGATCCACTGTGAAGAAGGAGGCCTCACATTTGCTCGGATTGAGAGGAAGACACCAGTACTCAGACCAGCGCTCCAATCGAAACAGAGCTCCTTGTGTGGCCTCTACCGCAGTGGAGACCGAGGGGGAGGACGACCAAATGGCCAGATCGTCAGCGTAAAGAAAGCAGCTGACGGAAGAAGGCAGAGAAGCCGGAAGGTCATTAATGAAGAGAGAGAAAAGTACAGGGCCAAGAACGGATCCTTGCGGAACACCTCGACGGACTCGAAAGGAACGGCTTTTGTGATTTTGAAAAACCACAGAAGCGCGCCTGTCAGAAAGGAAAGATTGAGTCCAACGAGCAAAGCAAGGAGGGAGGCCAGCCGAAATGTGTTTGTGGAAAAGGGCGGGATGCCAGACAGAGTCGAAAGCTTTAGAGAAATCGATAGTAGACAGGATCGTCCGAGAGCCCGGCCTAGGTTTGTTAAACCCATCCGAAATAGACTGAGAAAGGTACAGAATTTGATCAAGTGTAGACCGTCCAGGACGGAAACCGGCCTGGCGGAGAGAGAGAATGGAATTAGATTCCAGAAAAAAGAGAAGACGGGATAGTATGATGCGTTCAAACAGCTTTGATACGCAGAAGGTGAGAGAGATAGGCCGGAAGGAAGCAGGAGAGTCGAGAGGCTTTCCCATCTTATGTATGGGAATAATAGAAGATGTCTTCCAGATGGAAGGAAAGGAATGTGAAGACCAAGAAAGATTGAAGATGTGAAGAAGAAAATCCATGCCAGAGCGAGGAAGATGCTTTAGCATGGGATAGGCAACTTTGTCTGGGCCAGTGGCAGTGGATGAGGAGAGGTTGGAGGCAGCCGCAGGAAATTCAGCGGGAGAGAAGGGAGAGCAAAAGGACGAGTGAGACTCCGCAGAGCACGTAGCTCGGCGGAGCTCAGTGAGGTAGCCTCTGGCTCTGCTGCGCAGGGCCTTTGGCTGAGAAACGGAAAAGTGAGACCTCAGGTAAGCGGCATAAACCGAAGCCGATTCCCTGGGAGAAGAACAGTTAGGAAAGTTAGGAGAGGAAGAAGACGAGGAAGGAGAGCCAGCAATAGAGCGAAGAAGAGAGTGCACAGATTTAGGATTAGATTTAGGTGAAAGAGAAGTGCAGGTCGTCTGCCATGCCTCAGCCTTGGCCTTGGCAATGACCGACGAGGCACGTCGAGAGGCGGAGATGTAAGCCTGGCGATCTTCATCACTTCTGTGAGCAGTAGCGAAAGCCCTGCGTCTTTCACCAACCGCTTCTTCCACCTCAGCAGACCACCAGGCTTTAGGAGGGCGTTTGATGCGGCCGAAAGGAATAGAAGATTTGGCCGCATTCATTGCCAGAGAGGTAAAAAGAGCAGCTGCAGAGGAAAGAGAAAGAGACGAGTGTTCCTCTGCAGTAGGACAGTGAGAGTCAAAGTAAGAGGCAAAGTCATCCCAGCGAGCTTTCTGAAAATTGAAGGAAGGGGGGCGCTCGTTGGGGTGAAAGACCGGAGAGAGAGGGATAGATAGAAGAATTGGTAGGTGGTCAGAACCCAGGAGCAAGAAAAAGCAAGAGTAGAGGGAGCAAAGGAGATGTCAGGAGAGGAGCGACTGCCAGAGGAGCGATGGAGAAGGGTGGGTGTGTCAGGGTCATTGAGGGGGAGGAGGTCTGAGGAGATGACCCAGTCGAATACTTCCTCCCCACGGGGGTCGGAAGTACCTCTTGAGTCCCAAAGCGGGTGATGGCAATTGAAGTCCCCCAGAATGAAGAGATTTCTGGAGGAGGGAAGAATTGAGGGAGAGAAGGAATCGGTTCTGCCATCCGTTGGGGAGGAGCGAATAGGGGGGGCATACACATTAAGAAATGACACCGAGGAGGATTTGTTTAGAGAGATGTTGACCCCTACATAATCAGAGTAGGGATCGAGCGAAGAAAGAGAGGTGGTAGAAAGTTCAGAAAAAGATAGGCCCTGTCTGACGAAAATGACAACGCCGCCACTGGCATGCGAGGCATCAGAAGAGAGAATGCCAGACCGGGAGTGAGTACGATCAGAACGCAGAACAGAGAATCCAGGAATCCGGAAAGAGGAAGATGAGTTAAGATTGGATTCCTGAATGCAGATAAGGTCGACAGGATGAAATGAAAGAAAGTAAAGTAGTTCAGTGCTCCTGGCTCGAAGACCTCCAGCATTCCATTGAAGAACCCTGAGAGAGTCAGGGGGAGGAGAGGAGGCAGGAGGTGCAGAATTATAGCCAGGAGCAAGGGACGGTGGTGGAAGGGCAGGAGAAGGAGATATAAGATGGGCAGATGGGGGATAAGAAGTTTGGAGACGAGGGTGGGGCAAGAGTGCAGCATTAGCAGAGGGGGGCCGGATTCCACAGTGGAGGTATACGTGCCGGAGGAGTCCGAGGAGGGGGGAGTCACAGTGTTACGGAAGGGGGGGCAGCTCCAAGAGTGAGAGCTGCCAAGAGCTCTGAAGTTGGATAAAGAAAGTTGTGAGCACCTTAGATGGACCCATTTGGAGCAAGCGCAGCATTGCACTGACTTGCCCCGCCAGGTCACATTTCCAGCGCACACAGAGCAAGGAAAGATGGGGCCAGGGTTAGGATGAACGTTACCGCTCATCAGGAGAAGAAGAAGAATGAGGAGACGAAGGAGGGCAAGAGTAAGGCAGGAGAGAAGAAAAAGTGAGAACAGGCGACCGATTTTAAAGATGCTGTGTGCTGCCCTTCTGCGGTCGTTCAGGGGGCAGCATAGCGAAAAAATGAATGGGGAGTGCCCGGGGTAACTGGGACCCTCGGGAAGGCCAACAGCCATTTCGACCCAACCCAAACGGGGCCGGGGACCGCACCACCACGTTGAGGCGGCTGTTGATTGGTGCAGTCATTGAATTTTATTAAAATTCATTGAATTTTCGTTAAATTAAATAATTAAATAATAAATAAAAATTAAAATTCATTTATTAAAATTCATTGAATTTTCGTTAAATTAAATAATTAAATAATAAATAAAAATTAAAATTCATTTATTAAAATTCATTAAATTTTCGTACAAGCATTTTAACTTGTTGTAGTCATCTTTTACTAAAGTTACCATAGAGTCTGATGAAGATTCTGGTAAACCAAACATTAGGAAGTGTTTTTTTATCTACCTCTCCCTGTTTCTTTGTAAATTGTTGGATAAATGGTGCATCAGCCAAATTGTTTTCAATTCTGTTTACAATTTCAACATAAGTTTCCTCACGGCATTCTTTACTATTATTGAATCCAAGTAAAATTTTTTGCTCCATAATTGTGGTGAATTTATTGAAGTCATGTTTGGTGACTGAATTTGCTAGTTTGGGTTTCTGTTTTTGCTGGCATTTTTGACATTTGACGTCAAGACTTGAATTGAATCTCGACATTAGTGCTGGGGGTCCTACTATTGCAGTTGCTTAACAGTGAGTGCTCTGCTTTGGGTAAATATCCTCTTGCCTATCTGCGTTTATGCCAAGACGAAGCAACACACGTCGCACAGCCAGTGGCTTTACCTCATACAAGTGCCCCTACAGTTACGAAAATGTCGTATATAGAGGACTTAAATATTTCATAGCTTATTCTTGAAAATACATATCAATTACCTTGACATCCTTCCACAACTTTGATGCACTTTTAAACACTTACCCGATTTGAAGGATCACAGTTTGTTAACTGTAAGGAAGCCTATGCTAAAAACAATGCAAACATGACGTTTCTAGAGACTACATGAAATGTGGGAGAAATATAGCAGCTATGAGCTACACCCATTATGCTTGTTTTAATTGATTCTCTTTCAAAAAACGGTAGTTTTGTTTCGGAACGAGGAATGACCCTGTCAAATAGGATCAACCTTTCAATATTGCTTTTACCAGTATTCATTGAGTGAAACCGATTTCGCGGGCTGAACCAATATTCTCAACCTCGGTATGCTGAGAGGGTAGCTACGTCGCAGGAGACGCCGACAGAGCGAGCTGGTAATCCATGATTGTATTGTTTCGCCAACATTTTTTTGATGTTGCATCCAGGGTTGTTAGATGGCCTAAAATTCGCACAAAAATCAATAAATTGTAATTTCACCGACAGCGTGAGACAGCAACAAATCATTTGGAGACTCAGTTTTTTGTTTCAAATTTGCCAATTTTGTTGGCCTCTGAACAGTTTTGGTTGAAAAGCTAGTTTGCTCTTTCAGATAATGTCTTTGTGTGATGGTGTAAGCTCTGCGCAGATTTTCTTGTGTCCATCACTAATCAAAAGTAGTAACGGTTGCTACAATGTGAACCTTGATGAGTTGTTTTTGCGTGATTAGCAATTGTTAACGTTAGCGCTGTCTGTTGTTTGCTACATAGAGAACTGCATAATTTTTAATGGAGCTGTTGCATTGTGCTAGCCTAATGTTGGTGTCAAAACGCAGTAGAAGCAGAATTCACAGTTCAATTTTATTTTTCGTCGCTTCTCCAAGCGAAAATTATGGGCAAACAATTTTATGGCGGTCCAAATCCAGTTTTGGTCATTGCTGAAAGTTCACTAAGCATCGTAGAAATTTGACCGTACTAAAGGTCTGAGACAAACTTTCAAAATTGACCCCAAATTGCCTGTTAAAAGCCATTGTTTTGATGACCAAGATTCGGGAAACTAAGTTTTTTGATTTTTAACCAAGTTTTTGTTTAAATTGATATTTTTTACGACTTTTGATGGCAATGACCTTTTTTGAAGATAAGCTTAAAAATTGTTTAGTTTTAAAGTCGACCTCATTTGCATGGATGTGTACTGCCCTCCTACAAAAATCAATTGGCTCACAATTTAAGCTGCAGTCCACAGTTAGCCAATCGCTATCATAACATGCCGAAGTGTAAGCTAGAAACAGAAATCACCTATTAGCAGATCCCTTTAGAGAAGCTGAAAGGAGGTGAATTCACTGATTCACGGGATATCAGACCTCAACGTGAAAAACACCAATTTCGAGACACTTCGGCCATCTTTTGACGCATTTTTGTCCGATCCTTCGCTATAAATCTTCTGTAATAAGTATACATCAGGGGTGTCAAACTCATTCAGTGCTGTGAGCGACATTTACATACCTGGATTTTACACGGGCCAGACTCTGTTGAAAAAAAATTTAAGCAGGCAAGACGGTATATCAGTGGTCCCCAAAGTTATCGTCGGCTGGCACAGGAAACCAGTTAATCTAACTTCGCGGCACACCAGCCACGGCATTATTTGGAGATCACCACTTCTCCGGGCAACAATCTCCATAAATCGAGTGATGTAACTCAAAATGGTGCTGATCTCCCCAAATAAAGGTCATTACCTCTTTCGCCGTAACCTGTAATGCCATCGGCGGCTTATAGCAGTTGTCCACCATTACTTCATGGCAGCATTTCAACTTAAAAGATTTTTTTCTTTTGGAGAACAATTTTTCGAAGATCAAATTCGAAGACCAGGTTTTCGCACAGTGCCACAAAATATTACGTCGCGGGCCACATTTGGCCGGTGAGTCACCAGTTCGACAGCTTTGGTCTACATGATGCTCTAAACAGATGTTCCAATTTTTAAGGTTTTGGGATCTAGTGGAGTAAACTTTGCTCCTAAGAAAACCCCACAGAAAAAAGTCACATGGTGTTTTGTGAGGTGAACGGGTGGCCTATTTCAGAGGACCTCGGCGCTGAATTCACCAATCGGTAAACATTTGATTTTAAGCAATCTCTGACTTGAGTGGCGTAATGTACTGAAGTTTCATCTTGCTGCAAGTAACAGTTTTCAACAACTAGGGGAGATGTGGGACCTATCGGACATGGGGACCAATCGGACGGCTGCATATTTCTGCCAACACGTCGTTGTTGTTCTCTCGTATTTTTGTTTCGAGACTAAAATTTCATTCTTTACCAGATGCCATGTTTTAATCAGGATTGAACATGAAGTGTAATTGTGATAAAAAAAGTGTTTTTCTTGGTCCTAGGTAATAAAAGTCAGATAGAAACTTTATGAGTTTTTAGATAGCTTACGATTACTTTCATGAATGTTTTTATAGCAATGTGTTTGTTATGTGTCATGCTCAATAAAGGCATAGAGTTTAGATCTAAACAATGCTTTAACATACGAAAGTTTTGCAATTATATTTAAAATGGCGGTCAGGGGACCATTCGGACATGCTATTAAGACAGTGTCCGAAAGGTCCCAACTTTTGTGAGATATTTTATGTAGGCATAGATTAGAGCTATACGGTATTTAGTTTGTAGAGATGCCAACGTTTAAAAAATGAAAAAGAAGAAAAGGCTTGTTTACCGAAGCTCAACTTCAGCTAGCCTTAAAAAGCACGCTCGAAGACAAAGCAAGCATCAGAGCAGCGACCATAGAATTCGGTGTTCCTAAGTCAACCCTATCAGATTATGTCAAACGTTTGAAGATGAGTGGCTCAAAGTCCGTGTCAAAGCTCTCTATGACAACAAAGCAGGTAGCACAATGTTTACTACATGGCCTACATTTGTGCAATTCATTTATTGTGTGTCAATGCTAAATTAGTCCAAACGGTATTTGACAAACTCCTTCGCATACTGTAATGCGTTTAATAAATATATCACCCAGTCCAGTTCAAGATTCATACTTTAACATTCAAGGTGATATGACTACATCACTCTTAGACTCAGTTCATTGCTTTGTTTACAGGTTTTCAATGCGGATGAGGAAAAGGCTTTAGAACACTACATTCTTCAAGTTTCAAAAATGTTTTATGGTCTACAAAGCTGCAAACACGGCAATTGGCCTTTAGATTTGCCAAGACCAAAAATATCTCCATGCCTAACAATTGGAGAGAGAAGGAAGCTGCAGGGGAAGACTGGCTTCGTGGATTTCGCAAAAGATCAGGAAATTTATCTCTTCGTAATCCAGAGTCGAGAAGCCTGGCTCGTTCAATCGGATTTAATCGCCATGCTGTTAATGCGTTCTTTTGCAACTTAAAAGACGTTCCTATTAGAGATGGCACCATATCTCCCCAAAACATCTGGAACTTGGACGAGACGGGGGTATCTACTGTTGTTAAACCAGGAAAAGTCTTGGCAGAGAAGGGGGTAAAACAGATAGGGCGAATTTCTTCAGCTGAACGAGGAGTAACGGTAACGATGTGCTGTTGTATTAACGCCATTGGCAATTCACTTCCGCCCGTGTACATTTTTCCTCGAGTACACTTCAAAAGCTACATGCTAAAAGGTGCTCCTTCAGAAAGCGTAGGTCTGGCATATCCATCCGGTTGGATGACTAGTGATCTTTTTGCCGAAGCAATAAACCATTTTATTAAATTTATGAAGGTGAGCAAGAGCAATCCTGGTGTGCTACTAATGGATAATCATATCAGTCACCTGTCCATTGACGCTATTGATATGGCCAAAGAAAATGGCTTACGTTTGCTTACTTTCCCCCCACATTGCAGCCACAAGTTGCAACCACTTGACGTAGGAGTGTATGGCCCATTCAAACGCTATTACTCTTGCCTTTGCGATTCGTGGATGTCATCAAATCCAGGAAAACCTCTTTCAATTTATGATGTTGCGGAGTTGTCTGGCCAGGCATTTCAAAGGTCATTTACTATCGAAAATATAACTTCTGCTTTCAAGTCCAGCGGAATCCATCCTTATAATCCAGATATTTTCACAGATGATGTATTTCTTCCAGCTCTTGTTACAGATATTCCCCTTCAACGTGATGAGCATCCTTCCGGCGTTCCATCGACAAGTCTTTTGCCTGAAAGTGCTACAAGCACAGCTAGTCCTCAACAATTGACCGATGAAGCACTTCTTGCAACAATTACTCCTTATCCCAAAGTTAATTTCGCAAAAAAACGCCCTAATAAAAACACATTTAAGAGCACAATAATCACAGATACTCCTGAAAAAGAAAAGATTCTCTCCCGCCGCAAAAAGCTACCAAAAAAACGTCCAAAAAGAACTGTTTCTTCCAGCAGCGATAGTGATATATCCGTACATTTAGCATCCGATGACAGTGTAAGTGACCATGAGTCAATTGTAGACGGAATCAGCGAAATTCCTGGTAGCCCGCTCAGACAGGAGACCAACTGAACATTGGGGACTTTGCTGTCATTAAAGTTTTTTCAGCGGAAGGAAGACATAAAAATTTTATTGGAAAAATATGTGTGGGGCCTGACGAAGATGATGACTACGAGATTAATTTTATGAGGCGATCAGAGAAGATTAGAGACGGTTTTCAGTTCCCTGAAGAAGTCGATGCAGCATCCATTAGGCTGGATGATATAGTTAAAATGCTTCCGAAACCATCCTCAGTAGCAGCAACGAAGCGATTATGTGGAGTCTTAAAGTTTGGGGCTGATCTTGCTTCTTATGGACTGTAATTTTGTCTGGGATCCGGAGACGTTTGTTGATACTTGTTAACAATCTTTGTAACTTCTGTAATTGTTGCATCACAGCAAAAATGTTTCTTGCTCTTTAATTTCTTAATTTTTCATATCTGGCAGTCACATTTCAAACGTCCGGAAGGTCCCCACCTTGTGGACGAAAGGTCCCTATGGATGGGGACCATTTGGACGTTTTGGTGACATTTTTCTAATGTAAATAAAAATACTTTTAATAACCCGAATCTCATATTAAGTGGCAATATAAGTTTCCCATAAACAAAAATATAAATAAAACTTGAAAGCATTCAATATCGTTCAATTAGTTTGGCAGAAAGTAGAGTTATGTAAATTTTGTCCGAATGGTCCCTTACTTCCCCTACATTATTTCTCAGTTTGGGAAAGAAAAAACTTTCAAGCATTTTCAAATAGTTTGCTCCTATAACAGTTGAGATTTTTCTTTGATCAAAAAATATGGGCCTATGGTTCCTTAGGGGAGATCGCACACCACTCCACACCACAAGCTTAAGTAATAAATGTTTTTTTCCAGGATAAATTTAGGATTTGCTGTTCCTCATATTCGAGTATTGCACCGGTTTACTCTTCCTGACAAATACAACACAGCCTCATTGCTGAACCAAATGTCCTCAAGGCAGTGCCGTGTGAAGGCTGTTGGAGACCCCCAAAAAACTCTAGACGGGGCCCTTTGATATCAGCAAGCATTTAGACAGCAGCGTGCTTTTTCGAGCCAGTTGCAAATTTGTCCCCTGAGCAGCTCTATTTCAAAACCTAACCAAGTTAAACTAATAATCTTAAATCAGGAAGAAGTTCTTGCATTCTAAATAACTTGCATTGTTTAAACCAATCTAAACTAACTTAACCCATTTTTATTACACATTCAGCAAATAAGCAAAGGCATGCACCGCAAGAACGGTATCAATATTCAAAAAAAATTTTTTCGCGCCTTTGCGGTGGTAAAAACATCAATGATGTCGTTGTAATCCACTCTGCGAATGCAAGCACTTTCAATAGATATTAAAGCCAATAATGTAAGTCTATCATCCATAGTTCTTGATCGATGAAAGGTTTTGATAAGTTTACTAAAACTTCTTTCTGCACTGGCAGCGGAAATGAGGCATGTCATTACCACTCGTAAAGCAATGAACAAATTTGGGTAAACTTCCAATAATTGTTTTTTGCAGATTTAATTAAGAAAATCTCTTATTGCTTTAAGACTTTCTTTATTTTCGTTGATGACATGTACAAAACGTCCCAGCTCTTCTTTCATTTCAAATGGATTGCTGTCTCCCAGTTTGTCATGAAATGTTTTACAAGCATCAAGAATATTGTTTTCATTAAATGTTTGCAAGAGGTTTTCTTGGCTAAGCAAGAAATTAAAAATTTCGGTCACAAAATGCCTTTGCTCAAATCGATCATTCAGTGAAGCAATGGCATGATCGACAAGGTGCAAAAAAAAGTTAACTTTGAATTGTGATTCTTGTGACAATTCACTGCTTTGATCTTCTGATTCGCAGTCAAACATTCTATTTCTGTTTTTTTGTCTTTTCCACAAAAGCACTCTCTTCACCAACATCCTCAGCAATCTCACGAGCGCTTAACATGGCGGTGTTGTAGCCATTCTGTCGATAATCCTGCAAGAAAGATTGCGTGGTATGGATTTCACTATTTATAAGATCCGATGAAATGCCGCAAGTTTGCATAAATTTGCTCGTTTTGTTAACTTGAAACAAAATATCATGCCATATAACATTTGCCAAAATGAACTTCCATGATGAAATTACATTTATCAGAGAACGAACGTCGTTGACTCTTTTCCCGTCTTATTTTTGTATGCAATAACTCTGCAATTCTTCCAGTGTATCCAAAACGTCTGACAAGTAAAATTGTAACAATACAATACATTTTATTCGACTTTCCCATCGGGTGGCAGATGTAGATTGGATTGAAGTTTTTACATGCTTCTTCATAATTGTCTAACTTGATGTGGAAGAAGAAAACACGGTGTATAATTGAGCAAGTACGACAAAAAACAGCAAAGCTTCAGTTGAAGATTTGGCGCAATCCACAACTACTAAATTCAATGAGTGGTTGGCGCACGGCACATACACAGCTTTTGAATTGATTTCCAAAAATCTAGCTTGGACACCTACTTCTTTGCTTTTCATATTGGCACCATTATCATAACACTGCCCGCCACAGTCAGTAAGATTAAGACCGAGTTCTTCTGCACGCTTCATAAACGTGTCCAACAATCATCTACCTGTACTATCATCCACTCTTAAATATCCCAAAAAAGCCTCTTTCACTGTAACGCCATCCTCTTCATCGCATTGAACAAATCGCAAAATAACAGTCATTTGTTCGTTGTGAGAAATGTCCGGTGTGTAGTCAAGACTTAAAGCGTAATATTTTGCTCTAGTCAATTGTGTCATCAATTCTTTCTCCACTTTCTTGGCGACAATATCGATTAACTCGTTCTGAATTCTGTTGCTTAAATAGTGCTTTATTGTTGTGTGTTTAATTACTCGATTTTTTAATTCTATCAAAACTGGATCTTTTTTTGCTAGCATTTCGAAGAGTCCCAAAAAGTTTCCATTGTGAGGAGAGCCGAGTACTTCATCAGACTCTCTAAAAGCTAAATTTTTTTTCAGCAAGAAAAATTACAATGTCGATTGATCGCTCCTAAACATTTCTTCAAAACGTTCTTTCCGAAAGAAAGATTTCAATTTCTTGTTTGTCCACCGTTGAGTGAGATCAAATCCCTTCTCTGAGCAGCATCCAATCACTAAAGCATTTTTTATAAGCAGTTCGATTTTCATGCTCTTTTAATTTTTTTGCTATACCTTCCCATGTATTACTGCCGGTACAAAATGGACTTTTAGAATCGCTAAAGTGTTTGCAACAAAAGCAAAACGCTTTATCCTTTTCTTGCGAATAGATTAGCCATGACCTAGGGACATTTTCGCCATTGTTCATAACACCCCTGTAATGAAATGTTGAAAATTTTCGTCTTGCAGCATTTAAGGGAAAATTTGTGTCAACTTGTTGAGGCCCTCTTTTGACGATGTCACATCGCTGTGCCTTTGATATAAATTTGGCCAGCAAGTTGGGTCATTCGAAAACGGATTGAATGAAGGTTGCGGAAATAAATTTGATATTTCTGATGCAACGCCAACACCTCTTGTACTTTCATTTTGCATTTCCATATTATCAGTTAATGAAGAACCAGAGGGTCGCTCTTGCTCAAAGATATCGAAATCTTCCGACTCTGCTGGGGCTGGTAGAATAGATTTCGGATGTTGCTGTCCTGTTGCATCCTCAGCAGGGTGTCTTCACTTGGCCCATCTGCTTGTGCAGCCAAAAAAAACGCTTTAACTTTGTTAATTTCGCTGCTGATTGCCTTGAAGATGCTGCCTCTTTTCGTTTTTGCACGCCACTTTTATAAATGCGCTTCATTTTGCAAACCTGATTAAATCACAAAATACAAGAAACCTAGTAAACTAGAAACCTAGTCTCTATATCTGTACGCAACTACAAAGCGATTGCACAACACTCTTCATTATGACGTAAATTTTCCAGAAAATTTCAACGCTCAAGGGCGAAGCCACAGACGTTAAGTGGAGAAGGTCAAGATTTTATTAACGACTGGTCTTTTTCTGATGTAACCACAACTTTACAAAATACTGTTATAGTGTCCTAACGTCCGCAATTCTTTTTCGAAATTAACGAATCATGATATTACATGCTTAATCTACCGGCTATTCAATGAGGGCAAAAACAAGAAAAGTAAAAGTCAAGGATAGAGAAATGGCTCTAACTTACTAATACAATCTATATTGTTGGGCCCCTAAGAATGGTCACCCCCCCCCCCGACCGGGGGTTCGGGCTGCCTTGACACGGCACTGTCTCAAGGATTGGATGGGTCGTTTTTGTAGTGGCTAAGCAGCGTTTCACACATTTTTACCCTGCGGTCATTATCTTCTTTTTCGAGTTTATGTACAGTTTGCAACTTGTAGGGAAAAGCCTTCATACATGTTTCATGTGAATTACCAGTTAAATGCTTAACTATAAATAAAAATATTTTTATTATTTGTCTTAATTTTCTCTAAAATGTACTAACCTTGAACCATTAAGACTACCATAGTCTCAAATCCTTCCGGATTATCTGGCAACTCTGGTTTTATCGTAATGGTCACATAAACGTTTACATCTGACTTTTGCACATGTGCAATACGCAGTTTTACGTGTTGATGGATGGGTGGTAAAAAAAGAAAAACACGTTAATTTCTGGATGAAAATTTCAGTTTCTGTTAATCTGAAGTTTTTTGTGTTGGTGCTGCGAAGTTAGTGTAGTTTAAGGTTTAGGGCATTTATTGGTACGGTATTTATGTGTAGTGAAGGGCTGCTGGTGCTTAGCTCTGGTATTTGTGGAAGTTTGTTTTAAAGTGGAATATAGTTTAAAGAAATTTCTTAGTCATGGTTTCTAATGATATGAAAAGCTTTGAAGTTTTGTTGGACAATATTGTTGCTCCGTCCAATAAGGTGGGTTTTTAAGGCTTTGTTATATGCTACCATATTTAACACAAGGCTGGCAGAACCATGTAGTATTAAGTTGTTAAGCTAATGATAAATCAAGTGAAGATTTTAGCAAATATACTTGTGTGTGTAAAATCAAATACTGGTATAAGTTGCATTCAGTCATTTCATGCAACTTGAAAATTTATCATTTTCCCAAAATTCTAAGAAATCATGGATGAAAACATAATTTTGGTCAAAATCAGAACTTCCTTAAAATTTGACCTTTTTCAATTCTTTTTCTGGCTATATGCTTGCTGTTGCCTAATAAAAATAGTACCGGTATTGTTGAAAAGTCATAACTCCAAAATAGCTCTAAACACAACCACCTTTTATTCATGCTCACAAAGGTTTTCTTGTGACTGGAGAATAAAAAAGTCAGTGACTACTTTGTCATCAACAGCATTTCATGCATGAAAGCTATTTTGCCGTTAAACATTTGTGATTGCTCAACTTTAATTACACAGTACAAAACAAAAGTACTGTGGTACCGATGCATGGCACTGGCTCTAAGAAGTACTGTGGCACTGGTACTTGCTACCTTTTTTAAAAAGTACCATGGTACTGGTACAGTACTCAGCATGGTACTTTTTAAGAAGTTATTGAATCAATATACAACATTTGTATAACTATAATTGTCTTTAAATCACACAATGAAAAGTTACAAAGTTTTGCAGTTTTTATTTGTGTACTAAAAATTTAATAATAACACAGCAAATGCAGTCACACTTGTTTGCTTTCAAAAATAAGAGTATTTCAAATTGGATATCACTTAACCCCAATCTTTTGGGGTATAGAATGTCTTTTCAATTGATTGCACTCTTTTAACTGCAGCAATGTGTGTTCATTTTTTAAAAACTCGTTTTAATGCTTGATGCTCTACGCATGAAGCATTGACATGTCTCTAAGAACTAGCGTCAAAAAATACTAAGAGTTTAGGTGTGCTCTGATTTCCATTTTTTGATTTAAATAAAAAGTCGTCTTGCTTCACAGCCTTTTCTGTTTTGTTGCTGTTGCTGGTAGCATGTAGATCTTCATTTAGCAAAGATTCGACCATGCTGATAATCTTGGTCTTCATATTTTCACTAGTGTATTCAGAAGTAAATTGATAAAATTGGTTATCAGCATCCAACATTAACAAGAATCGAAAATGCAGGTTTAATGCAATGACCACTTGATATTCAGTATTACTCAATACCTTATCAAATCTCTCCTGCACAAATTCAATCATATCCATTGCTAACTGTAAGCAAATTGCAACATTATTGTTCATTTGAAGTTTGTACAATTTTTTTACAGTTTTGAAGAATGTGAGCCAAAGAATTTCGGTGAATGTATATTCTTCACTTTGCAGCTATCCAAACTGTGCAGATAGCTCCCATTACCTGGTGGTATTCTTTGAGAAACAAGAATACTTTTAGTAAATAAGACATGTGTTCAGACTTCAGAGTCTTGCCAGCATCAATAGTTGCCACAAGATTAAAAATGTGTCATGCACAGCGCATATGTTTTGGCAAGAATACTCCAACACCTTTCTCCTCATTATCTTCTTCAAGAATGGGTAGCAGTTGTACTGGTTGTATCATGTCTTCATCATCATTACCGCTGGAAAACTTGATCTCTCTTCATCAGAGCTTTCTTTTTCGATACTTTGAGCCGTCTCTTCATGAACATTCAATGGCTTAACAAAGTTGGAGCCATTATCAGTTGTTGTGTTTGCAATTTTGTTTTCAATTCCAAAACCCCAGTTTATCGTTTCAAGCTCTTTGGCTAACACTAATATGTGCTCCTTTTGAACGTTTGCAACTCAACATGCTTTTTTTCAAGTAAATTTTTATTGATGCTTGATGACAAGCAATGCCACCATTTTTGTTTCTAAATCTGTGGACTATGACATCACTTGCATTTATCGAGTGTCATTGAGCGTTATGAAAAAGAACTTGCACCAATGATTCAAAGCAACACAAAATGGATTCAATCTTGAGCAGATGCAAAGTAGAGAGATCAAATTGCTAAAAAGTACCAATCAAAGTACTGGGTAAAATGCAGTAAAAAGCACCACAATACAGGAAAACTGTACAAATTTTAAAAAGTACCATGGTACAATTGTACTCAATACTGCCCACCTCTGCATAAAAAGATGACTTTTGGTTGTTTCTAAATAGTCAATTTCTGTGACAAATTAACCCTTTGAAGACCATAAGAATTTAATTTATAAAATTTGAAACAATGCTGCAATTGTTTGGTAACAACGGAAATATAATGGATTTCAGATAATTGGCTATCACGTCATAATGATATAACAATCAACAAAATGGCACATATGTGTGCCAAAGGTCCTCAAAGGGTTAAAAAAAATTCTAGCCCCAGTGTGCACTTCCCCATACCTGCAAATATAGCCACTTCCTAAATAAAAGTGGTCATTATTTTGCCATCAATGGCATTTTACCCTTGAAATCTATTTTGCTGGTGAACATATATGATTGGTCATTTTGATGACATATTAAAAACGTGACTTTTGATCACTTGTAAATACTTAATGTTAACATACACACCATCCCTAGTGTACACAGCATTTGGCAAAGTATCCTGCCTGTGAAGAATCAAACCCATTACTACCACATTCAAAGGCAGCAGTACTATCCACCATGTCACAGCATCACTCCGTGCTGCAAATGTGCTTATTTAAAGACACACTAGTTTTGTATATATAGCAAATTAGATTCCAAAGGTAAAATGCCGTTGACTGCAAAATAGTAGCACTTAGAAAAATAGGCCAATAAAATTTTATTACCTTTCCCTAATTTGTTGTCATTGCAGAATGGAATTACGCAAATAAATTTGTCTTTCCAAAATTGCTTATCATAAGTTGCAATAAAAGTCATTTCAAGCAACTTAAAATGCAAAATGTACTTAAAAAATCCAAACAAACGTGAATTAGATATTCATAATTTTGGTAAAATTTTTCTTCAACACACAGTGTAGACCCTATGTAATACAGTGATTTAACATGGGATTGGATACAACAGGCTCAGAGTATGGACCCCAATTTCATGGTTCAATGACAGTAGGTGTGTAGCAAGAAGTATTGATTGAAATTTTTCATCAGCCATTTTAACTTCGTTTTATTCAACAGCGTGAAATTTTGACCACAACTTGGTCATAAATGCATTGTACAGTATTTGTGTATTCAGCTTATATTTAGCTATGAAAAGTGAATTAATTAATTAGCATGTGTGACATCGTACCCCTTTTTGTTTTTATTCTATAGGCACAGATACACTGCTTTTGCCAATGTTTCTGTTTAGAAGTAATACATTGTTGTGAAAAAATACAGGGTATAAAAATGAAGAGAAAAGCATGATCAGTAAAAAAAAGTTAGACGCGCTGGATATGTTAAAGACTAAAAAGACACAAGCAAAGGTGTCTAAAGACTTAGATGTCAGGGAATCTACTCTGCATGGGTGTATAAAGGATGAGAAAATTAGACCAGCAACAATTTTTTTTGATTAAAGTGAAGGTCTACAAAGAAAACGTTTAGTGCCGGCTGAAAATAGAGCCGTCATTCATTCACACGTATGAGCTCATGCTCGGTTTGCATGTCTTTCGTCAGACTGGGCCACCACGATGGGTAGACTGCTTGGCCCCACCATCTGTCTGCCACATAAAGATGAAGGCATCCCGTTAAGTGCCCTGCCCAAGGACACAACAAGCAAGCTTGCCGGCTTGTTCTCCACACTATCCCTAATGTGTTGAGCGCTAAGCAGGGAAGCTGTAAATACCATTTTTTAAAGTCTTTTGGTATGACTTGACAAGGGAAATGAACCCCAGATCTACCGACTGCGAAGCAGACGCTCTCACCACTACACCATCACGGTGGTAATGGAGCCGTGATAGCATGGTTTGCTCAAGGCAGAGTTGTGATAACATGATTTCTTCAAGAAAGGTCAGATGGAACTCATATTAGGAGAGATAATGAGGGTTCAAGCACAACAGCTGAAACAAGATCAACAGCACGAGATTGACAATCCTGAAAAAAATTTAAGGCCAGCAAGGGATGGTTATCATGTTTCATGAAGATGCAAGGCATCCAAAAAGTTTGTGGTATCAGGAGAAAGTAGATCAGCTGATAGCAAGCAGCAGGGGATTACTTGAGGAAACTCTCAAGGCCTGATTGAGTAAGGTGGTTATAGCCCTGAACAAATCTATAACTGACAAAACTGAGCTTTGTTACCGTGTGGTGCCTGACCAGACTCTTGCTAGGAAATCAGATGAGAACAAAGCAAAAGGCTTCAAGGTGATATAAGACAGATGTGTGTCAATCAAACTGGTAATCACAAGGTCAAACTGCTTTGCACAGAACAGTCAAAGTCTCCATTTTTATTGTAAAATAAGTCTTTCCACATGTATTAATGCCCACGTCTATTATGGCTCACTTCATCACTCAAAAAATCGGCTTAATGAAAAAACTTGTTATACAGCAAACTAGCCTATAACGTCAAATTTTTTGGACCCCATCATCCATTTTATGTAGGGTCTGTGGTGTACTACATTTTTTAGAAAAAACTACCTTTCACCAAAGTTTGTTCTGGCTACACACTCGCAATTGTGTAGTAATAATTGTGTATGAGTGATATCATAACATAAAAAACTTGAACCACTTTTTATTGTAAAAAGTTTTCACTACATGCCGTTTCATATTTTGATCATACCCTTGGGTTGCTAGATTTTCTAGTTGCTTTGAAAAAAGATTGGGAACCACTGGTCTTTGCAAGGAGTGACGAAGATTTTTCATGCAAGAGTCATGTGCAAGAAATCAGTAATGTTTTAAGATTTGTTTGATTGTAAATACGCAGTATAGAATCAAAATCATGGAATTAACTTAGTAAAATTGCAGTTGTATGACTTACAGAACAGTCAGTAACTGCACGATGCATTCATATGCCATAAAGGTTTTTGCTTCATCCCAATTGCAATGCCAGACAAAGATGATCTACTAATCAGCTAATGGTCAAAAGCGAAATGAAAGATATTAATTGTTATCACTGCAGTTTCCAACAACATTATTTCAAAGTGACTTTTTTGCAATCATTGATAAAATGCACCCACAGGCTATTTTGCTGTACACGATTAGCGTGTCTTCATATAGTGCATTTGGTGTATTGCATCCATTGTTTCTGTGGCGCAATGAATAGTTTTGGTGTATTTCAATGCCATTTTTCATGGTATGGTTCTTTGCAAAAAGCAGTGTCTATTGGGGGGAGGCAGGTATGTAAACATGTAGAGGGTGTACACTGAGGATTAATTTTTGTCAAGTCAGGTTATGGATTGGTCACAAAAAAGTTGACCAATTACCACTGGCTAAGCGTTATGTTTTTAATATGTCATTAAAATTGGCCAATCACAAATGTTAACGGCAAAAGAAAGTTCAAGGTAAAATGTAGTTAATGGCAAAATAGCCTCTGTCATAATATTTTGACCTTAATTGCTACAGGGTTTTTCATCTGGTCATTGCATGGACCAAGTGTATATTATTTCACTGCCACAAAAAATTGTTATAACTTGTAATGCCACAATTTTTTGTCATGGTAATTGTGGTTAGGAGCTACAAAAGTGGGAGGGCAGCAGTTGGGCTATTAGCCTATACATAGTGACAGTATTGCTGCATTGTTACTGATATGCATTACATTTGAGTAATCTCTAACTTGGTTGGAAAGCATTAAAATACAGAAATCCAGCTGTATGGAAATAAAAAAATTCATTATGAAGCATTAAGGTAATGAAAAATAGAAATTCATACTAACACAGTGAACTACAGAAGTTACAAAAATATGGAGGACTATCAAGAAAAGTACAGAAATTGCATGAATGTGTCCATATGCCAAAGTCGATCAAAATTAGAAGTGCAACCACCCAATTGGGTGAAATTAAACAACTGAGTTCAGTTAAACTAGGCGTTTTTGTGTTTCTGCGATTTCTTCAATTTAGTGGCTGGTGATTTCCTAAGGATTTCTGTAGTTTCACATTTTGGTGTTGCCTACTTCAGTACTTTCAGGATTTAACTTGTTCAGTAATAATTGGTTGCAATTAATCATTTCACTTGGTCAAGAATATAATTAAGTTATGTGGTCAATTGGATTGAAGCACAATTTATCATGACAGGGATCATGTGTTTGAACCTCACAATGGATACAATTTTGTGTACTTGGAAAACGTAGATTGCTGCAATTTTGTCTGCTTGGTTGTGCAGGGTGTAATTGAAGTGCACTGTACCAGCAGTGCGAGAAATTCTTTAAGTGGATCTGAACACAATGTCGTTCTAGCATATCTTACGAAAGTGTTCCTTCAATCAAAGGTAAAAATGCAAGGCAAAACAAAAAACAAAGCATTAAGTAGATTTGTAAGTGCCGTACTACATGTGATCAAGGAAAAGTTGTGAAGTGCTAGCACCAACATTTTAGTTTTAAGAGTAGTGATTTTGCGTTTACCAGTTTTTACGTCATATAATTTGATTTCAGATTGCTGCCAATCCTGGAAAGTGGAATGTTGATGCATACAATCCTGCAGTTGTTCAAAACAAACAAGTTTCCTCAATGGGTAGGACAAAATAATATAACATTGTATTTTCATGTTAGCATTACTTTAAAGTTGTCTATATTGGCCTGTGATTGACACCACACTTTTACGTGCAAACAGCCGTGCAGCTGTGTGAGTTTTTTTGCTGGACTGTGTATGTATTTCTTTTTTTATTTGGTTGATTAAGACTAAGTGGCCTTATGAAGGCCAAATATTAAAAATTGTCCATCTTTGTATAAAAGAAACTTTGCTGTGGTCAATTACAATTTGTGTTTGGATTGAGATTCATTCATGATGCTTAATGAGCTCATGCCGGTCTGCAAGTCATCAGTCAGATAGAGCTATAGTAATAACTAGGCTTCATTGCCCCACAGTCTGTCTGCCACATATGGTGAAGACATTCCAATCCACGATTACGATGCATTGCTACCTTAGATCTCAATTGCTCTCCTACCAAAAAATTGTATGTAATAGGACACGTAGGGATGGGCAAATTAGAATAATATACTATTCTAGAATAGTTAAACCAAATCCTTTTTTCTGCAATTTGTGCAATCAACACGCGAGCATTTATTAATTTATTACAAGTTTAAAACAACAAAACTACCATCAGAGAACGAATTTATTGCAGTGTAATACATTTAAGCTTTCTACATGTTTGCCTGTGAATGAGATCGCAATTTAGTGGCAGTAAAACCTGCAATTGAAAAAGATCTTTTGCAGGATGCGGATGTGGCAGGTATACAGTGATGCTTTATGGCTATTTCTTAGGTAACTTTTCAATCGTTGCATGCAATTGTTATGTTTACAAAAAGAAAATATATCACGAAGCAACATGATAAAGCTTGTACATAGGATATAAACCGAATCCTCTTATTTGGTTTGAATTGGCATTTTTGATTCAGATAGTTTAGGATTCGCATCCTTTGGATTTGGTATTCTGAATTGCCCATCCCTAATGACATCGGCAGAAGTTGTTAAAGAATAAAATACGTAAAAATTACAAAAGTAAGTCGACCTTAAGAGTAATAAACAAATGTTTGGAATGCAGATCACTAAAAAGTTTTCACAATATTAGTCATGAAATAAGCGAAAATGTCAACTGCATCTTGTATAAAAGCCTTTGGCATAGCAATTTTCCTGTAGTTTAAAGATTTTCCCAAACAAAGATGATAATTACAGTAATACTTTCAAGATAAAATGAAAAATTGCTTAAAAACAATCACCAACATCATACTGTACAATACAGCAATCCATTACATGTCAATAACTGGCAAGGTTATTGACCTCATCGAGGTTTCGACCTCATCAGGGAGGTGTAAAACATACAATAACATGCTAGATCTAGATCATAGCAAATTTGCCATTGTGTCCAAAGCAATGATGCAATGCAAAACAGTACAGTGCAGCAATATCTATATCAAGGCAGGCTCATTTGATGACACACACACATGATATCGACAAAAAGTCACATTGGTAAGCCTTAGTAGGGGTGTGGGATTATCATTAAAACTCAATGTACAGTACATTTTTAAAGATCATGGTTAGGCAAACTGTGGCCTGCCAGAGCAGTCTGCTAGCATTGGTAGAAACTGCCATATATCTAATTTAATATGACAGGGGTGGCCACACTTGCCATACTATAGAGCCAAAAACGATAGAAGCTATCATTAAAAGAGGCTCTACACAATTCTTAGTTTAAAATTGACCCGTTTTCCGTCCAAATAGAGGGTTATCAGGTTTATTTTTTTCGGTGACCATCGTTCTCAAAAGTCAAAGCCCAAAATTGGGCATTTGCACCCTTCCACCTGCCATAAAACTTAAGTTGTCGCACAGCAGGTTGTTCACCCCTACACTATAGTCCCCCTGTTCTATGACATTGCAAGAAGCTATTGCAAGATGTTGCATTGTATATAGTTATTGCAAGATTTTAATCACTGGCCCTCGGCCCACTCTTGAATGGTCACTGCAGCCCTACGGCTGAAAAGTTTGCCCACTCCTGGTATAGATTGTGCTAGTTGCTATCTGGTAATACTTTTATTGACATCAAAAGTAAAAATGCAAACAAGCGCCCATACGATTTTAATTTTGGTGAGACGTTTGGGTTTTTACTTCTAAATGAAAAGGTTTTGGTGTAAACTAATACGTTTCTTGGTGATAAGTATCGTATAAGTCCATGTTTGTAATAAAAGTTAGCATCTGTTTCCTGTTTTACACTTTGAAGTTAGGAAGTTTGAAGCTGGTAATCGAAAGGTTACTGGTTGCTAATCGAATGCCAAAACTGAGCGTTAGCACAAGTTTTTGTGTTCCTTAAAAAGAACACTTAGTTAATACCTCTTGCCCTATTGGACCCAAGCAGTCTGTAAATCGTTATACTCCAGTCTAAATGCTGTCTTAATGGCATCACAAGCTTCAAACGCATTGTTTACCGTTGATCATGTGCTCGGATAAGGCGTTTTTGTTTGTAGACTCATGATCTCTGCCAAAAGTGATCAACAGCAACCTAGTATTCTAGTTAACACTGGCAAAATTATGTTTGTTGTCGCTCATGCTGTCGAAGCACTGGCGTGCCTACTGGTAACTTTGGCTAGCCCTGCTTTGCAAGGTTTTTGAAGTTGGCAGGCAACTTTTTTGAGTCATTGGCGTCTAGTTTGTTTCGCGCCTAGTCGATCCAGGACCTAGATTGGTGTGCCTAGTTTGCGTCCAGTTTTCGGGTAACAAAGACATCTCATTAAGTATCTTTTCTAAAAGCACAACAAGCAAACTCGCCAGCTTTTTTCAATCTCAATTTTTTGCTGAGCACGTAGCACGTAGAAGCTGTCAACATCATTTTTTAAGTTTTTGGTATGATTCACGAGAAAATTGAATCCATCCTACTGACTGCAAAGCATATGTTTGAACCCTTGCGGCAGTGGATTGAGATAATAAGTAAAGAACTTTTATCTGTATTAATCTGTCAACTACTTCCACTTCGATATTTGAAATATTTCTAGTAATTTTGCGATGCAAAGCTAAATGATTGTGGGTTTTGTACTTCGCCTTTATTGATTTCTTTTGGCGTATGGTTACTGCTTGTTTGAAATGTTGTTTTCCTATAGTCTACTTGTTAGGCTTTAATGAACAAAATATCTAAATTAAACACAGTAAATCACTGATGTGGGAATTTTTTTTAGCATATGTTAATCCATTGTGTGCTGGTGATTTTAAAAACACTTTTCCAATGATGCAGGCTCCTGATTCAAGCAAACCAATTTGGTATAAATCAAGCGGGTAAAAATTCTTACATTTAATGTGTACTTTTTTGTAGAAATAAATGTAACTTTTATTGCGAATGTGAACTTCCATACGATGAAGACAATAGCGATTCTTTCTTAAATGTTGTTTAAAAAGTATTAAGGATGTACAAAATCTGTTGTACAGTTGATTAAAATTGATTTTGCTCTATTTGGTCATCGTCAGGTACAGTTAGTGTATGTTGTAACGCACAAAAAACTGAAAAAAGGATTTTAATATTTTATTCCATATTTTCTTGTGTTCATCAATTTTATGATTACTTACTGTATGTAAAGGGAACATAAAATTGATAAACTTTTCTTTTTGTTATTTGAATTGAACTCAGGAAAGAACATTTTTTTCTTGTGTCATCGTTGATTTAAATACAGGACAAAACTATATTTGTGTGTTCTTTGTGGAGAAGTTATTTTGGGATCATATGTCCTGAGTTCTTTTTCAGCTTCTATGTGCTTAGTTTTCATTTTGTTTATGTTTTTGTTAGAGATAACTGGCAAGCTTCACTACAGAAGAGAACCTACTTAGAGGGAAACGATTTTCGACCTGCAGTGCAAGTTAGTAACGAAGTAGATAATGACCTTTCCTTATATTTGACATTGTAGTGCTAAATATTAAATGGTTATTCACTTGATCTGTTGGTCAAATTCCATTTATAGTCAGTTTTTTACTGTGCTCACTTTTAATGGTGATATATTGAGTGGTCTTCAATAAGAGTAAAGTTTTGTTTAGAATTAGATATCACCTATATATGCCCTTATGTACTACTTTACCATTGAATCGAAATTTGTGCAGTTTTATATGTAATTTATTTAATACCCATAACACTTACTTCCTTCAATTTTCGTTTTGTTACGTTTGTAGAGGTCACAGTAAAGCCACTGTGTGGTGCTATTGAGAAACGTAATGTGGTTGTTTGGCCATGTCATTGTAGTTCAATGTCACCCTTGGTCAAAGTGTTATGTATCCAGTTGCTACTTTCATTAAAGTACCCACAAACTCATAAAACTGTTTGCGATTGGACAATTGGCCTCAAATAAGAGCACTGCTTATTCGAAATACAAATTTTCTAAATAGTAATGCTTTGCAGACATGAGCTTTTAATTTGTAGGTTCTTGTGATGTAAACCTAAAATGATTTTTGCTGGTGTTTTATAGAGCCGATACCCACAACTGCAGCAACGTGTTCAATACCAGCAGCAACAACTGCCCGCGATCCCACTCGAAGCTTCTTCACCATTGAATAGCCCTCCAGTTGTGTCTGATAATCCTAATCAAATTCAGAATTTTGTCAGTGAATTGATTAGGCAAAATAGCCTGAAGAAATCCTACAACTTACCGTCGTGGGTTGATGTCTCTAAACCACCGCCTCCCTTACCAGACTTAACGTCTATAAATTCTATGCAGTATAATCCGAAAATGCAAAACTATTCGAGCAATGATCACTTTTCCACAAAGCTTTCTAATTCAATCCAGAAAACTAATTTTCTCAACATGCACAATTTTAATGCTGAATCCGTTGATCACTCCATGATCGTCAAGCCTGCGATGATGTCTGGTACAAATGCTTCTGATATAGATCAAAAAACTGAGCCTCTATCTCAGGCAAACATTTCTGCATCTACAAATTTGCTGCAATCCGAGCATTCGACGCGCGGAAATATATCTCAAGCTGCAGCTTTTCTTCAATCTGATGCAAGTCCGCAAACTACTAATAGCAGATATTCATGCGAAGAAGTGGATCCACCAATGCAAAATACAGTTGTAAATGGGGTACCTAAGCTTTCAAGTGAAACAGATAATGGCTTAAAACGTGATGATTATATGAAGTCATACAAAGCAGCACAGGCTGCTTTATCAGAAATATCTGCTAATTCTGCTTCAGTTACCAAGAAGCTGCCTCGTCTTGCCACTAGTCGTGATGCTGTTAAACCAAGCGACTATAAACACTCCATAAAACATGAAACGACGTGTGAAGACACTAATTCTACAGCTCCGCTCAAAAGCCGACCCAATACCGTTCATTTTTTGGGAGGTGATATTTCGAAGGACTTTGAACAACAGCATGAAAGTGTTAAGCCATTTAGTAAAAAAGTAAGTAACGCGATTCTACGTTAACGAAAGTTATGATATTTAGGTAGAATAGAAAGTTAGTTTTATACCCCGCTTTCTTTCTTTGTAATTACTGATGAAGTCAGCTTGATAAAGCTTCCTCCCTTTATTCAGCCTTGCTTTTGCACTTACGCAAAAGTTAAGATCAAAGGGTTCAGTTTCCATGTATTGCAAGGAGCAGTGAAAAGCCCATATCGGATTGTTGATATGTTAGCATGATAGGTAGAGTTAATAAAACGTGTGTCGAAAGCAACATGATAGTAGTAAGGACAATGGCGACCAATTTTTTAAAATTTGGTCTCGACTTCGGGGTTAAATTTTGATGGGAAAAAATCTGTTTAGAAGTCATAAATAAGTAGTCTTTAGCGGGCTTCATAGGCGTGAAAGTCCAGGAGACTTAAGATTGTGGTTCCAAAAATATTGTCACCCCCAGATGGCTTTCCAGAAGTTGATTTTCAGAACAAAACATTCAATTTCAAAAAGTAAATCTCCAAGAAAAGCTCTTCCATTTATCAGCCCCTTCCCCCATAACAACAAAATGTCTCTGGCTGATTATGTTCTGAGCTAAATTGGTTAAGTATGCTTAATTTTGTTTTGCATTCGTAGCCATCGTACAACCGTCAACCAAGTGCAGCTGATCTGGATATGAATTGGAGAAGACGTGACAGTCAAGAGGATAAAGAACAAGATCAGGTTTGCTGGAAAATAAAGCCACTTACATGAACATAATTTAGACACACGGACGTTTTTTGTTAAAAATGCTCTACGCTTTGCCTCAGCTCGTGGTTTTTCCAAAATAAAAAAAAGTTCCAGCTTATGGCAGTAGAGAGTATCGACAAAAGCGGTCGCTTGCCAGTGTTTAAAATAGAATTGATTGAACATTTTTTTAGAACACCGACCGCAGAGCCAGACATTCCTCTTTCGAAAATCGTGGTAACAGAGGTTTCTCGCGCGAAGGTAGTGGGGACGGCAAGGAGATCGCATCGGTATGTTTATTACTCAAAAAATGCAGCAATTTAAACATTAAGACTTGTATGTCAACTCCTCGATTTAGTCCAAGTACTAGTTGAAAGCCTGTGAAAGCCACTGCTGAATGGTTTTAGGATCAACTCAAATTTTATTTTGGTTTGGCTGTTATTCCTGACAATCAAAGTATCTGCAAATGGAGAACGGAAGTATAAAAAGATTCTTTATTTTCTTATCAGTAGGTCACGCGTGAAAACTTGCAATTCATATAAACTTTTCTCAACGTCTTATATGAAAGACTGGCGGAAGCTCAAACAAGCTCGCTGAATTTGATATTCAACATTTAATCAACTATGCGTGCAAGATGGCAAACAAAATAATTTTGTTACCCCTCTACTTCATGGGGTACCAGCATTAAAGTATGTGGTAAAGTATAATTTTGCAGAGTTTAGGACAAATCATACAGCAACGAAAACGTTTTTCTTTTTCAAAGACAAATCGTACTGCAACAAAACATTTTTTTCTTTCCAAAAACAAATCGCAAGGCAACGAAACAATTTTTTCTTTCCAAAAACAAATCATACAGCAGCGAAAACACGGTAAGGTGTCGTCTGTAAATTAGTGCTGCATACCACATATGTTCGAAAACGTTAGTAGTAATTCGGAAGCGGCCAGATTTGGTTTACAGTAAAAGGTGCTGCTTATTTATGGGTAGGTCTAGGCTTTTGTTTTGCTGTTCAACGGATATCGCCGCTTCCGAATTACCAGTAACGTTTCCGAACATATTTTGTACGCAGCACTAAACTAATTTACAAGGGGCGCTATTTTACAGACGCTACGTCACCGTGTTTTCGCTGCTATATGATTTGTCTTTGGAAAAAAAAAATTATTTTGTTGCTGTGTGTCTTAGAAAAGGAAAAGCGTTTTTGTTGCTGTAGGATTGTCCTAAACTCTGCAAAATTTTACTTTACGACGTACTTTACAGTTGGCACCCCATATTAATGCTCTTATTGAAGTATTATAACGCTAAGCTTATCGTCCGCTCAATGCACTTGTATCTCAAGAATTGAAGCATACAAAATAACGGATCTTAGTGACGCCATCTCTTTACAACAGTGCTTCTCCTTTTTTTGTTTGTTTGTGGCGTATCGATTTTTAATCCTTGATAAGATGGCAGATCCCCATAATTACTTCAGCATTAAAGTAAGTTCTCATACATGCTACTCAAATCGCCAACTTATTTTGCCTAATCTCCGATCATTCTTTTAGTTTGCTTACAACAATTCGCGCACAACGACGGGTGCTTTGATCGTGGCGATTTGCAAAATAACGCCGATGTGTGAAATAAAAAAGCGAACCAAATCGACAAATATGATTTATCAATAGATAAATTTGTAACAAAATGGAGCAAACTTTATCTATAATTAAAAATCCACAGGATTTTGCGATGACCTCAGTTTGAGAACTGTTGCTTTAGCACAGTGGTTTTCAACCTATCGAGTCGTTTGCCTTTTTTCCGGGGTTGGCGAGAGCTTTTACGAAACAATAGAGAAGGATATACTTTTTTAAATCCGGTTTTGTCTGCGTGAGCGCAGGTGGCCGGATTCACCTCATGTTTGTTGAAAGGTCATACACACTATCACGCCATTTTGTTCTGTCAATGGCATCTTCCTTTTTCAGTCCAATCTGATCGGTATGATCTTCCACTCGTCTTTCCACGTCATATTCGATCGCCCTCGCCTTCTTCTTCCCGCCACTTCAAAATCCAACGCTCTTCTCAAAGCATTACTATTATCCCTTCTCAAAACATGCCATACCATCGTACTCCACTCGCCCTGGCTAGTCCATCCAAAGTATCCTTTAAACCCAGCCAACTCATAAATTCTAGTCTACTAATTGGCAAAATAGCAAGCTCAGTTAGAAAAGCTCTAGGTTACAGCTATGAGGGAGATAAGCCTAAATTGTGATTTGATGGGGAGGGTGTTTGCGTAAACGTTCCAATGCGTTGTATGAACGAGGGAGGGTTCGAAATTGACTAAAATAACGACATATGATGTTTGGATGGCCCCTTATTGCATCGTACCTACAGGCACCTGTTAACTTAGCAACTAAACTTTAGTTTGAATGTAGCCAGTTTGGCAGCTTTAAACTTTTGTTAAAGAATAAATTCGTTCGTATCGTCTTTGATGGCACTGTATACTGTGCATGCGAGTCCTTTCGACTAAATTCATGAAAACATCAAAAGTCAAAAGGCATTTAGATTCTAAACTTGACTGCAAAAATTCTGCAAGACTGCAAAGATTCTAAACTAAACTAAAATGACTGCAAAAACTTATCGTTTTTCGAGCGAAAGGCAAATTGCATGAAGCGAACTCGAATGGACGCCTCCGGAGTATTCCAGCAACGAAATCGAGCTGCTGTTGAAGCGTCCTTTCAAGTGTCATTGCGAATTGCTAAAGCCAAGAAGTCGCAGCACAATTGCTAAAGAGTTGATACTGCCTTGCGCGAAAGATATTTATCGCATGTAACGCAGCCTTTTTAATCAGTTTTGGAAAACTGAGGCTGCTGAGACAGGTGTATATAGCCGAATTTTACGCGTATTCCAGAATTCACTTCCACCCGATGTTATAAATATTTGTATATTGATGCGGTATCAATGTGGGGGAGCGTTAGAAGGACGATTACATGAAATACGGAGACAATTAGCAAGTGAAACACACACAAATAAGATTATAAATGCGGGTTCGATTACACGCAAGTTCACATACACAAAAGCGGGATCAGGCTACGGGTTTAAAACGGGATCAGACTACTACAAGTTATGCTCAAATTTCAGATTAATAATTTAGATATAAAACAGTCGATATAAAGAAAAATCCAGCGGGAAAATAGGTAACAAAAGCAAATATTACAATTGGGCTTACCGGACTATGGCGGAACCGTTCCAAATATATATGCAAGACGTTCAGTATACTTGTGATCCAAAAACAACGGTAACAATCTCCAACAATTATATCACACGAATCTTCTGACAGTTACAAATCTACCGACCATTCTCCTCGTAGTCCATTTTCAATTATACTGGTTCACATACATTTTTGACTTAGTCTTCGAATTAAGCGTACGTAAATTTAGGAAAGCTCCGGGCAAAAGGCTGAAATGTTATTAGTAGCAGCACGACGTAATGAATTTAAGTGTCAGGTTTGAATTGAAAGACTGCAGGTTTAAAACTCAGAACATTTTATGTAAAACTTATATGTGTAAATTCAACATCGCATGTTAGTCGGAAAGGAAGCAGAGGGCAAGTTGAATATTTTATCACTCTCGGATAACACAGTGCGACGTAGGATTTCAAGTAAGTCTGAGGAGATCAAGAATAAAATCAACTGAAATCAGCTGGTCCGTTTGCTCTGCATCTGGACAAGTCCACGGATGCTTCATCCTGAGCAAAACGTAGTGCATTCGTGCGTTGCATTCACATTGGTGAGCTCAAGGATGAGTTTCTGTGCATTGTTAAGCTGCCGTCCAGAACACTTGAAGAAGATATTTACAGACTATTATGTCAAGTCGAAACTGCTGTGCTGACTTTGTTCAGATGTTAGTTTGTACAGCTCCAACAATATTAGGCCATAGCTCAGGCTTTCATGCATATGTTCAAATAGTAGTCCCGGACTGAACGTTCATGCAGTCTATGATACACCGCGAGACCCTGGCTTCAAAGACCGTGGGACCTGAGTTGATAAAGGTGCTCATGCCCGTGATTTGGCCCGTAAACACAGTAAAATCTAGTGCATTCCACACTCGTTCCGATATTTTATTGAACAGATGGATGCAAGATGACTATAGTCTTCTCTAATACACCAAGGTGCGATGGCTGTGAAAGGACAATGTGCTTGAGTGGGTCTTAGCACCGCAGATCGAGCAGAGAGACTTTTTTGATGCAGCAAAACAAGGAAGAGCTGGTAAAATTTTTGCAAGAAGATTTATCACTTGTTTACCTTGATATTTTCAACAGACTGAATGAGTTAAACTTTTCCTTGCAAGGACATGACAAAACAGTGATCAATTTTATCGATATATTCTCAGCGTTTCAGCCGAAACTTCAACCCTGGGAAAGAAAGCTGACTATAGGCAGAACTGGAATGTTTCCTACCCTTAATGAGTTTCTTAAAGACACCGAGGATGTACGGCTTGATGACAGTGTCAAATCAAAAATTATCAACAACCTTCATTCTCTTCGCTGTGAGTTGCCAAGTATTTCCCCGACTTCACAAGAGATGATATGGCATTTGCTAGAAACCCGAATATGGTCGCAGGCACAGACCTTATCAGCATATTTAATGGAGATGATGATATTCAAAAGGAGTTTATAGTCCTAAAAATGACTCGACTACTGAAGATGCCTTCAAAGCGAGGACTTGGTTTGCATATCGCTCAGCCGTGGTACCTTCATATCCCAGAGTTGCAGGCCCAGCAATTCGACTTCTGGTGCCTTTTCCGTCGACGTGGCTGTGTTAGGCTGGATTTTCAGCGCTATTGGGAATAAAGAGCAAGGCCAGAAATAAATTAATAATTGAGCCAGATCTAAGGTGCACTCAGGAAACAAAGGACGACGCGTAGACAAGCTTGTTGCCAAGATGCAACACCAGCCATCTCACTGATGCTGTCTTGTGCTTGAATTCAATAGGTGAATCTTAGTTCAAGAGAGTGGTGTCACATGTTTCAAGTTTAGCTTGCGATATACCTAAAAATGCCACGATAAGAGACTACGTGATAATAGATAAATTGCAATGTTTCAAGTTTAGCTTGTGATTTACCTAACCCTAACCCTAACCATCATCTTTTATGTATGATAGTGGTAGATCGTATTTCTTGAGTAGATTACATACTAAACCAGCACCCACAAATGTGGCACATACGCCGGTATGGAAATTTTTGGATGGGAATCGTTTGGTTACATTGGGTTGCTTAAAGGAGTTGTGGAATGAAAAAAGTTAGAAACCACTTCTTTAACCCTTCCGGTTTGACGTGATATGATCGCTGAAAAGTTTATGACCTAAAGCTTCTGGGCAAATTTTACCAAAATTTCAAGTCCTTTGTTTTGATTTTCATCAATTTATTGATCAATGAAAATCAAAGTCAACTGCTTTATTGCAATTTATTAAATAGTGTTGTAACGTTGAGTTGTTTATGGCTTTCAAATTTAAATGCTAACGCGGCTTGAATTTTATGCGTTGTTATCAGGTTTTTCAATCAACATCCAGTGGTGAACGCTCCAATACGACTTTTCATAACCGAACAGAAACTCTACCAACAGTGGGTATAAATAAGAGTTTATAGTTTCATTGTGATTACTTGATATAGTGCGTTGGCTCTCAGTTTTGTTCCTTGTTAGCAACCCCTTGAAATCACTGGCTAGCATTTCCATACTTCTACAGTATTTAACTACTACCAGCTCTGCACGATGACTAAGTATCAAACTTATGGCCAGATGTGCGTTGATTTAGCGGTCAGAGCGTTACGTTGTGTTGCTTGCGGAATGGCTGAGCGCAATGGTTGCTTGACTTCAGGTTCGCGCTTTGAGGTCAAACTGTGGCTAGCGGCGACCGTAGTAACAGTTGCTTTGAAAACATTAAGATTGCTCTCGCAATCTTTCAAGCATTACATCCTTACGTGAAAAATTGAGTTGAATGCAAGTTCTCATTATCATCTGATAAATAATGGTTCCCAACAGTGCAGTGGTTCCCAACCTTGTTCACAGCGACACAAATTTTCTAAAACATTTATTTTTGGGCGGCCTCGCGACCCAAGGATATGCTTTTATAAGCCTGTTAAAAAGGTTAGGTGAAAACTTTATCGCCGCAAAAAACAGAAGCTGTCAAAATACGTCGTGACATTACCTACCTAAACAAGTTTGCATTGATATAAGGGTCGATGGAAGAGTCATCCATCTACCATCGGGTCCTATATTAATACAATCTTTAAGAAAATGTTCTGAGATCCCCTGTTCATGCATGATGGTCTCGCTGGCTGATCTTGGCGCATTGTCACTTGAAACGTGGCCTCTTAAACACAATTTTTGCGCAATAACCAGATTGAGTTTGGAGGAGGTAATAATTCCATAAATTGGGAATCTTTGTTGAAAAATTTGATTAAGGTTATAATGTTCATATCCACGATTATTTAAATCTGTTTTGGGAAACTTTGCATCCCAAGTGGCACGAAATGACTTTGACTACAACTTATATTAATTGATTACACTAGGCGACATTTTGCAACTTTTTTATTTTTTTTTTTCAAACAATTAGATGTGTTTACCTAATTTGACTACGCTGATTCCGAATTTGCAGTCGGAATTCACTCATCACGTCACACTTTTTTGCAAAATTGAATTTAAATTTTACTCAAAAACGCATTTAATAAGCCCAATAAGCACACAGTACTTTTCATTTGCTCAATAACATTTCATTTATACTGCATTGGCTTTTTCCTCGTTGGAGTGAGGCATGAATTTTCTTCTTTCGGCTTTTATTGCAACTTCATTACTCACACAATCGCGTTTCAGGCACCAACAGTAGTCCGCCATCATGGATACATCCCATCGTCCTTGGTACCGTGTTTCCATGCTTTTGATGTCCTGGTGAAAGCGTTCACCATATTCTTCACTCATATCGCCCAAATTTTGTGGGAAATAGTCCAAGTGTGCATGTAAAAAATGAACTTTCAAACTCATGCGACATCCAAGTGCTTGAAAACAAGCCAACATGTTTTCCACAATGTTTTGATAGTCAGGATCTTTGGTATTGCCAAGGAACTTTGATACAACTTCTACAAAAGAAAGCCATGCTTTTTTTTCCACATCCGTCATGGTAGATAAAAATTGGGGGTCTTTGGTGAGTTTTCTGATTTGAGGTCCAACAAATACACCCTGTTTAACCTTCTCAGCACTCAAATTAGGAAACTTATCTTGAATGTATTTAAAACAGGCACCTTCTTTATTGAGAGCTTTTACGAACTGCTTCATGAGACCCAGTTTAATATGAAGTGGTGGAAGTATCACATTGGATCTGTCAACAAGAGCAGGATGTAAAATATTTTTGCAACCTGGCGTAAGGGACTCTCTCAACGGCCATTCACGTTTAGTCCAATGATTACTTCTATCCCTGCTGTCCCATTCGCACATAAAACAAGGGTACTTTGTAAATCCAGACTGTTGACCCAGTAGCATATTTAGGACTTTAAAGTCAACACAAATCTTCCATGTATAAGTGCTATATTGTAACTTCCCAAGCAAAAGTTTCATATTTTCATAAGACTCTTTCATGCAAGTCGAATGAGCTAAAGGGATAGAAGCAAACTGATTTGTATTGTGCAATAAAACAGCTTTCAGGCTTGATTTTGATGCATCAATAAAGAGGCGCCAGTCACTGAGGTTATAAACTGTTCCCAATTTCTCTATAAGACCTTGAATATCCACACAATAGACTAAAGAGTTTTCCATGGTGAAGAAGCGAATGTATTCATTTTCACGATGTTTATACCAAGCAAAAGTGGTATCAGTGCTGAGCATACGTTTTGCTTTCAATCTGGAACCCAGAATAAGAGCAGACGATTTTGGCAAATTCAAATCTCTGACAAGGTCGTTTAGCTCCGCTTGATTAAAAGGGTTGGGCTGCTGATCATCATCACACTCATACTCTGAACATTCTGTCAACTGGCTATCAGACAAGGACTCCTCACTGACAGAATCTTCAACTGTTTCCAAAACTCTTGGAGGCAATGGAATTGGGATACCTGGCCCATGTGGAATGGGTCGTATGGCACAAGGCAAGTTAGGATATTGAATTTTATGCTTATTTTTAACATTGAAGCCAGCAACAACTCATGAGCAAAAGTAACATTCTTTGCCATGTCCATTTGGTTCCCTCCAAACCATTGGAACACCAAATGCTAAAGACCTCAGTTTTCCAATGCTCCACTGCCTCAATGACGACACACAATTACGACACACTTTGTGCGGGGCCCATACTTTATCTTGGTCTCCTAACTTAACTCCAAAATAAGCATAATAGACATTTTTAACAAAAGGTGTTATATTCTGCCGTTGAACAGATGGAACAAAGCTTCCGCATATGTAGCAAAATATATCTGGGTCGTTGATGCAGCCTCTTCGCTTAGATGACATTTTTTTCTGTTTTGAAACTCAACCAACAGCTTAAACAACAGTAATTGCAAGACTAGGTCAACAAAGACTAGTTCAGTCGTTTTATAGTAACCTCCTTCTGTAATGCCACAATGAAATAATTATGACATCACAATAAGGTGCAACAACTATAACAATAACAACGATGACGCAACAATAAGGAATGCTTCTTAAAACAGACTCACGCACGGCAAAAAAACTTACAATTATAGTGTAATGTTAAAATTTAAATCGCATTTTATGAAAAATCCTGACGTGATAGAAAAAAAGTGACTGCAGATTCGTAATCACCATACCCAAATTGACTTAGAAGTAACCAACTTACCCAGAAAAAAAAATCATGTCGACCAGTGTTATTATTAAAACCTTGGCACCCTAAAATGTTTCTGCGATGATAGCAAGTTTGAGGAAAGTTAATAAAAAAATGGAATTGATTTTTTGCATTTTTTTAATCTACAGACAGGTTAAAACCTTTTCGGTTATGCATGGAGCGTGGTTGCATTCAGACCCGCTTCCGAGTTGCCAGTAGCCTACTGCTGGCAGTGGACCAGCGCATTTCTATCATAAACTTGCAATCAAGCTGAGAAAATTCCCCTGAAGTGCTTTTTCTAAAAGTACAACAACGCAAAGCCCAAGCGGGTATTGAACTGGTGATTACGTGCCAGCTTTTTATCGCACTAGGTTACACTGCCGTTAAAATTTAAAGTGAAGAGAAATGAAAGAATGATATTGCCTTCGTTAAAAACTTTTTGCTATGTCACCTTAATACTAGACCAGCGCGGTTATGTATTGGTTTGGTCCATCACTTCGCAGTAGGTAAACATTGGTTCACTTTCTTGCCGATTCTTATCGATAACTTCACGCGATTTACAAATTCCTTGGCGTTCACCACGAAAGAGATAGCAGGCAAGCTGACTTTTTGCGTTCTTGCGTAAGGTACTTAACTGGAAATCTCTGGAGATGAGATCAACATATTTTCTCACTAATAGTGGTAAACCAGTAGCATGGCAAAATCAAATTACGATTTGTGAAGTCTGCATAAACTCACTTTTTAATGGGTTCGTGAAGCTCCTAAAATTTCGAGAATCGGTGTACACAAATTAGTCAAAGCCGGCTGAATCTCACCATTATATAGGCAATCTCTTTTTATGTGCAGACAGGAGGAAGGGCTGTAGTCGTGGTGGCCAAGCCCGCTTAAAGACTTGTAAATAGAGCACGAGTTCATAACCATCAACGAATTTATGTAAATACTGGGATCAGCTCCAAGAAACGGGCCATTGCTCTTCTCGCTCGACTTCTCTTCAAGCTGTAGGCCTATATGCGCAACAGTTAGTTGCCGTAGTACGCAAAATAAACAATAGCAAAAACAATCAAATACTTATATTTTTTTAGCAGCTACAAGTAACCCAAATTTGGGTCGTGATTCATACGTTGGAAACCACTGAACTAGAGGTTTTTAATAAACCATCATTTATTATCCTGGCTCTACGAATCGATTTTCCCTATTAACAACTTCTGTTGTATAAATTTATTTAAGTGTAATAAAAACTAGGTCGTATTCTATTCTAGTGTAGTAGTAATGAAACAGATGCTGAAGATTTTAAGTTCAGGCTTGGGAGTTTGTTAGTCTTCGCTTCGTTACGCTCTATTGCGCAAATTGAATTTTGAGAATTTTAATTGTTTCAAAATTTGATATTAGGATGACATAAGCAACCATGATTCCATTGGTCGTCACGTTACTCAAAAGAGCAAAGTTAAACTGCTGTCGTGGATTCAACAAAATGATGAAGTAAGATACTTTACGCGTCAAATGGTCAATATATGGTGCTTATATCTTTCTTTAACCCGGTGATAATGATAACTATTCCCCGTGCATAACCGGGCTCGAATAGCGAGGCTGCTCAATCGGCATGTTGTGAGAGGCTAATATTGGGTACTCACGAATGGTATTGCGACTTTGTCCACACCAATCAACAACCGTCTCAAACGTTGTGATGCGGTCCCCGACCCAGGTGGATTAGGCTAAAATGACTCCTGGTCTCTCCAAAGATCGCAGATGCTGCAGGTTCTCTCCACCCCAAATATTTTTTGTTGTGCTGCCCTTTGAATGACCGCAGAAGGGCGGCATGCACTCTCTCGAAAATCGGTCCTATGTTGATTTTTTTTGCTCTCTTGCCTCTCTTTTCCTCACTCTCTCATTCTTATACTCCTGATGAGCAGTAGCATCCATACAGATCCTAGCCTCATTTTCTCCACTACCTGCGATATCACTTTTCTCTATTTCAGCCACAGGCTTTGCGTAGCAGAACTAGAGGCTACTTGTCTGAGCTCTTGACGGGCCACTTGTCCGTAAGAGTCTCGTTTCTTTTTCCGCTCTTTCCTTTGGTGAATTCCTTGTGGTTGCTGCCAACCTCTTCCACTGTCACCGGCCCAGACATAGTTGCCTAACCCTTGCCTCGCTCTTGCTTGGCTGTTCTTGACATCTTTTAGATTTGCATTTCTTTCCTTCCCTGTGGAAGTCTTCATCTATTAATAATGTTGCCATCCACAATAATGGGAAACCTCTCGATTTACCTGCTTCCTTTTGGCCGTTCTCCCTTACGTCCTGCGTCTCAAAGCTATTTGGGGAGCATCATTTTAACTCGTCTTTTCTTTCTGGACTAACTCCATTTTCCCTCCCCGCCAAGCCGGTTTCGGCCCTGGTCGGTCTACTCTTGATCAAATTTTTATCTTTTTCAGTCCATTTCGGATAGGCTTTTTGCTTGCTCTCCCTCTCTTCCTTCAAACCCGTTTTTCTTCAGTTTCAAGTCTACTTTTTCTACTCCATGTTCTCGCTCTGACCCTTCTCTTTTTTGTGATGGTGCGTTTTTTGCCCTCGTTGACGCATCTCACCACCATGTGACTAGGACTAATGGCTCTCACTTTTGTTTATGGCCGTGAAGACTCTGGCGTTCTTGCCAACTGCTTGCTTTGTGGCGCTGAGACCACCCTTACCTATTTGGCAGCAAGCCCAGTGAGTTCGAGCTTTTCTGCGGAATCCTGTGCCCTTGTGCAAGCTCTTCGTTGGTCTCGGCGTCACCAACAAGTCTGCCATTTGTCTTTCCTTTTCCTCTTCTCAGACTCTCGCTCTGTTCTTGCCACTCTTTCCTCTGCGTCCTTCTATCTCACACTCTCTGGCACATCTGTCATAAAATATCATTTCTTTTCTTCTCTTGTGTCTGAGCACATGGGGTCCGATGTCACTCATTTCTTCTGAGCAATGGCACGGCCAATGTGTTGGCCTGACCAGGTGCGCTCCTCCAACTACTTACAGTCAAATGTAGTTTCTCTCTTACCTTCTATATTCACTCATATTTTCTCTCGGACAACAGGCGTATTGTCTTATCTAAGTTCTTTGTCACACAGGTCCCTGTGTGATGTGGTTCCTCATCACGCTCGTTGTGTTCTCACTGGTCTTCGTTGCAATGGACACTGCCTTGTGTTAAACTTTATCTCTGTAAAACTGGCGCAATTAGGAGTCCTTTATGCAGCGCCTGTAGTCAACGACACGGAACACCTCTCATTTTACCGTGTACTATCATGCTCCGTACTGCCCTGCCGCTCATTTTTCGGCGACTCTTTTTTTTTCTCTGCCACCTCTTGCTCAGGCCTTAAGAGTTGCCCGGTTTGTATGGCCCTATGTTCTCCCTCCGAGGCCCCATCTCCCAAAAGGGTCGGGTAACAACAACTTGGTGGTGGTGGGGCTACACTCGGCAATATGTATTAATGACTGAACGGAAATAGACTGTCACTTTTTCGTTGCTAGGTCTTGATTACGGTTGTAGTATTAACCTAGCTATTTCTTTTT
The DNA here is from genome assembly GCA_963675345.1 of Trididemnum clinides. Classification (NCBI taxonomy): domain Eukaryota; kingdom Metazoa; phylum Chordata; class Ascidiacea; order Aplousobranchia; family Didemnidae; genus Trididemnum; species Trididemnum clinides. The sequence continues at coordinate 10,045,380 of OY776301.1, forward strand.
CAAATTTTGCCTCTGTCCACAGAAGAGGAAGTAAAAAAGACTCCTTACCCGAATTTTCGTGCTTTCTTGCAGTGTTGGTGTGCAATAATGCACCGTGCCGGCTATATTTGCCTACTCCAAAGTTGGTCTAGACACAAGTTGTTTTTTATTTATCCAAAAGGTTTTTCGGTTACTTGACGATCACTCTTGTGCATAAGCTTATGCTGTTTGCTAGACTTAGGGCGCACTGAGTCACTGCTCGTGCTGGGCTTCACCCGGCACCTGCATGCTACGCTGAGGTGTAGCAATCCTTTAAAGTGCTTTTCCCAAAGGCTCAACTAGCGAACTCGCTGACACTGGGCACGATTTCTTTTGCGCTGAGAGCCGAGAAGGTGGTGCGATCAGAAGATTAAGCATATAATCAGCTAATAACAGATGAACGTTGATGATTGCGTGGGAAAAGAAATACGACAACTGCAGATTTCTGAATCGGAAACGGACCTCAGTAAATTTATCGCAGTGACGCAAAGTTTTGCTACAAACGAAGCAAAGATGCGTGAAGTTGCAGGTATGCAAGTAGTGCGTAGATTACTTCGAGCTTTCGCACGAAAGATTGCTGCAGTTGCTCAAGATTTAACATTATGTATCAATACTGCTGCTTTTTAATTTAACGTCTAGTTGTTTATTTTATCTGATTTGCAGGGTACAGGAAGACCTAAGTTATTTATGCCCTATATTCTGTTTATTTTCTAAGCATAGAAAAACCTAACTTCCTCAAACAACAAGTGTTTAGACCCATTTCAAAACTTCATTTTTAATTCTACTTTAAATTCCCTACGCTCTTTTTGGAGAATGCCAATGAAGTTTCGAACTTCCGCTATGGAATCGAACCAAACTCGTTTCCTAAGCCAGTAATTGCTACCACGCAACAGCGGTCACAAACACTCAACAGGAATTCGCTCTAAAGTGCATTTTACGTGCAGTAGAACATCCATACAAAAACAACAGCTTCTAATCGTAAATCTTGTCCTCGCTTTTTGTTGCCCACTTTGATTTGATTATGCAACTAGTGATGAGACGATGACAAATTCTCCTTTCCTTTGAGATGAGACACGATAGGATCACCAGGTTCCACACCAAAAACCTAATCAAACAATATGAATATGGTAATCGGCTTTCCCCTAACCACACTGCCATATTCCTAGTTTTGACTTGGTTTGCGGTGTGGAACCTGGTAATCATCTTAAGGAAAAGGGGGATTTATCATCGTCACATATCTAGCTGTTTTAAGCCAGTTATCAATACTGACTGGTAGCAGATTGTTAGCTAGATGAACCATCATTACTTGGAAGTTAGTAGACGCGCCTGACAATATGCTGGGTGGGCAGCTTTACTGTTTGAAACCGGTAAAGCACCCCACCGTGTTCACCAGTCATGTCGCGATACGCTTAGCTTTTGTGCTTCTGATGAAACAAGCAATCTAGTAAGATTGTATTTTAGAAATTCTTTTCAACAAAGCGCTGAACAATAACAACTTGTGCCGCAATATTTCCATATTATGTGATCGACTTTCTTTTATGATGGTGCATGGAACCAAATTTCGGAATGTAATACTCAACGTTTTGCAGGTAAATACGAGAATTACTTAGAATTGGTAATAGCAATTTTGTGTTTCGACCGCAAATTGTCTTAATTCTCAGTACTTATACCTTGTTTTTGAATCACTACCATCTAATAGGCTAAATACCAGAGTTTTTTTTCCTAAAAGAAGGAATCCAGTAGGTGATGCGTCATGGCGTTCGGGCGTAATCGGAAGCATTGTTTTATTATTATGTCGAAACAAGTTTGAACATCATGCTAACGGAAACGAGACTTACAGGACACTTAGGCCAAAACTGGAGCCATAGAGCATGTGTAAAAACAAGCCTTGCATGGTGCATAACACCTTAAAGATGTTTTCTTAACAGAATTACAAAACCATGCTTGCTCACAAAAGTAGATAGAAGCAATTCTTTGTTTTGTGTTTACCTCCTCTTGTGATAAAGGCACGACAAAGCGATTGTATTTTAGTCAATACCGCAAACCTAAAAAAGAGTAGGCTGTAGAAAAGCGGCAGTTTGTTGATTCAGCCATGAATATAAATTTCAGATTGGCAGTCTCACCGCTGACAAGCCAGACTGCCATTGATGGATGCCCAAAAGTTGCCTCTTACATTTTAAACTGGTAAAGCACTGATAACCCTTTTCGACCCTTTACATGCGTTGCGTCGCTCTTTCTTGGTGGCAGCTTCACTGTTGACTTAGCTCGCTGGTCATATGCCAAAGGATTTAAAAAAGCTGTTTTACAGGGACATTATAAGAATCGTGAACAGCTATTTTCGTTATCCTTTCGTAGAGACAAAAGGTGGTTTGGTTTTGTTACTTTTTTGGTTGAAATCTTCCTCAATCTTAAAACTTCGACCAGAGAGCGGTTTGAAGTGTTGGTCGCACCGATATCAAGCTGCCTTTTTCAGGTTTGAAGAATCTATCAGTTGTTGTCTTGGGATAAATGGAAAGTTTATCTTCGGCCGGCATATATGCAGAAAAATATGTGATGCACTAACGTATAGCTGTGTATGTTGCTTGTATCTCGTTTTAGGATTGGTGACATGGCATGAAACAGTTACATTCCCGTTCACACCGCACGCTTTATCGAGATCAGATGAGAGGAAAGCGGCAGTCTTATTTCGAACCGATCATGAATTCAAATTGCTGACCAACGGCCCCACCAACAACAAAATTAACTTGTTATTGATGGGCACCCAATAGTTGTCGCTTGCGACGTGCTGTGTCAACAGCTTCAGCATTTTTATCCGCAACCCAGTCGAAAGGGTGGAAAGCTGCTTTTGCGGCGGCGATGATGGAATGATCGTGCGTTCAAATCTCACGATGAGTGCATAGCTGTGGTGTTGAGAAATGCACTTGAATGATTTCCCCTGATTGACAGATTCTTACTGTTAGTGAATTAGTCGTAAGTAATACCACGCTTTCCAAGCGGAATTTGAATCTTACGAAAGTAGGATTCGAAAATTTGTCGTATGCTTGGCGCCACTAACACTGTCTTGCGAGTCGAGAATAAAAGTAAAGTACAAGATGTGCTACATGCAATAGAAATTACCTCGTAAGAAGCTTTATAAAGCCAAAAATAGGAAGCAGCAACATACGCCATACGTTTAAAGTGCATTCCCACACACTGACAGCAATGTAACAATACGCTTGGGTGATGTGTGTAGTTGGTGCCTCGACAATTGCTTTTAGTAAGATAAGGCAATTGCGGCAGTGAGTGGTATTTTAATAACGAAATGCTATTTTTCTCTTCGTCGTGGCAAAAAATAGAACAACATATTAAATGTGCTTAATAATTGTTTTTTGCAAAAAATGCAAGTTATAGCGTTTTGTGTTGTCGAAGGATTTTTATATTTATAAATGATTCTTCTGATACCACAAAGCGTGTCAAAAGACTTGCACGAACACTCTATAATTATTCTATTCTCGCTCAGTCTGGAGCGATCATTTCATCTATGTTTTGCGCTATCGGAGGGATTTTATTATAAAAAAAATAAGGCTACAAGGGGTCCCCGATCACTCATTTCTTCCGGATAATGGCTCGGCCGATGAGTTGGCTAGTCAAGGTACGCGGCTCCAGCCATCTGCAGTCCCGTGCGGTTGCTCTCTTACCTTTCGTATCCACTCATCTCTTCTTTTGGACTGCAGGCGTACTGTCTTACCTAAATTCTTGGACACATAGGTCTCTCAGCATCCACTGAGAAGGCTGTGCTTTCTCGTCACGCTCGTTGAATCCTCTCTGGTCTTCGTTGCAACGGACACAGTCTTCTGTTAAACTCCTATCTCTCTAAAATCGGCAGAATCGAAAATCTTTCCTGCAGCGCCTGCGGTCATCCTAGCTTGGAATTCTTCACCTGATTCTGCACTGTCTTGCTACCGACTGCGTCGCTCGCTCTTCGGCGACTCTTCTTTGTACGACCTCTGGTCCAGGTCTTGGAGATTTGCCCGGTTTCTGGAGCTCCACAGTCTCCCGCCATGCTCCAATCTCTTGAAATACCATCAACGTAGCACAAAACGCTTGAAAAGTCTTACATGATTACGCCATGTTTCATAATCCTTGCGCATATGTTTTGTGCTGTCGAAGGGATTTTATATTTAAATGTGCAACTCGATAATAACTAAACGTTGCAGGTCCTTAGCAGCGAAGAAATCACTCAAGAACATGTCGAATGCTTCACTCAGCTTGTAAGTAGAGCTTCTTTCATCTTTTGATAATTTTCAACGCCCATTTTCATTAGCATGACGTTAGAGCGAACACAAAAGCAAGCTTGGTTGTGGTGTGTCAATTAGTTGGCGTCGCCCAGCAGAGCTTTCTATCAGTTATGTCGAGTTAAAAATATAGTTTAGCCAGCTTCGCCGGCTTTAACCAAATAAACATTTCTGAGAGCAGTAACGAAAAGAAAAAAAGTCGATTTTACCTCATTTTTTCCGCGTTCTGCAGGTTTAGACGTGCCGATTCAATGTATGTCTATCACTGCACAATCTCTTTCGAACCAGGCTATTTTGGGCATCGCCCTTTTATTCCCCTGTACGGGATCATCTTGAAATTAAGATTGATTTTACAAACTTATTGTCATTTCACAAATTTTATCCGTTTCTTTCAATAAGCATGGTGGCCTAAAATCGAAGTTTGGGGCAGACGCCGATAATTATTTTCGTTTTTCTATTACACAAATGATTAATTTAATGATAAGCTTATTCAACGACTCGGTGCGAACCCATCGTGATGATATTTGTGACACGAAGTTTCTTAGATGCAGGTGTGCGCCTTGATGCTGGCATATAAGGCAACAGGGGTTTTGCATACGATCAACCGGCTCGTCTAATAACCCAATTTCAAGCAAAAAATTGCCTCCCGTGCGATCGTATATTTAGTGACTTATTTTACACAGTGGTGTAGACGTACTGACTGAATGTTTTTCCATTGATTTGTTCTTAAGCTTTTATAAAGTAAACCCCTAATACCGACCCCCCTCTACAGACTGCGATTTTTCACCAGCAGCTTATAATTTCACAAAATTTTAAGCGTTGATTCGAACAAATGGAGGCATAAACTAAAAGTTTTGTAAGGACGTGGAAGTGGCTAATACATTTATAGGAATCACGCTATCGTGTAGTGGGCCTACTACTTACGACTTCTTCGTAATTTTAGCTCTAGTTCCTTGCTCCCGGCACACACGCAGCCAGGAAAAGGGCAGCTCGCAGTCCAGGCTTTACAGTTCAATTATTTCAATAGTTTAGCTTACAACTTAAATGGATAACCCGCCAACCAGCTTGTCGTGCTCGAGAAGAGGTAATTTTCTCTAAATCCTGGAAGATTTCATCCGAAAATTTTGCATGTAGGTTTACCTTGCTTCTAGAGGTAAAAATGTCTTAAATGTTAAAAGTAGTAAGACACGCGACACGAATGTACAATGGTAACCTAATCTAAAGTCCAACTACGGTTTAACTGTTGTAATTGCTTTGCAGTCGCCTTGTTTGAAAATGAGATGTATATCAACATGTTAGTACTGTAATATATCATTCTACTTTAAGATGCGGCGTATCAATCGTGGTTTCTACTATTTACGTTTGCTGTCAAAATAACAGTCGATAATAATTACTGCTGCTGCTGCTTGTTGATGTTTTTACTAAAATGGTGCCAGACGGCATTATGACGTCATTCAGCAATATGACGAAATTGAACTTTATGAAGCGTTCAGGAAAACAAGAAGAAAAATGTTTAAAAGAATGTTTATATGCTCAATGGCTTGTAGCGCGGTCGATAGAGGTCGAATCGTTGCCAAATTATTTCTGCTAAAGCAGCTTGCTTCCAAAAAATGTTTCCCACTGCGTTTCTTGGGTCAGTATTGGTCGAGAAAATGAAAAAAACAATTTTACAGTCGATCGCTAATTATGATGTCATTCTAGTTCCGAAAAGGGTAAAATTTTTCCAAGTTAGTGAATCGGGTGCTGGCGATCCTTTGAGTTAAAACAAATTTTTTTCGTCAGGAAACGCAAAACAAAAGGTTCATAATTCTCTCATGACTCTCACCCCGGAATAGTGAGCGATCGAGCCAAGTTTCGTGCTTGTATGCCCAGTAGTTTTGGAGAAGCTAGAACACACACGCACAGACTTGCTCTTTGTATTGTGGTTACAAGCAATGCCGTGGCAACCCAAACCGAGCTCTCCCTTGAAACTTTAGAGGAAGCTCTTCAGACGCGGATTTTGAACCTTGTGGCGGGGTAGGGGAGAAAACTATTTTCAATTCAAATTGAAGATGAAGATCTTTTTCTTTTTTCGGAGGTCAATATTTTCAAAGTCTAAATTTATGTATATTCAATCAGATAGCCAGGCGAAGATTTTTTTTTTGTAAATTAACTTTCGAAATCCAATTTCTTAGTAAAGTTCTTTTAGGCGGAGCCCTAAATATGGCCAGGGGGGGAGGAGGCGGTTTTTACGGCCCTTTGTGCGAAGGTTTTTAATTGCACGGGAGTAATCTGATCACAAATATGGGCCTTAAATCGATCTTTTTATGTACTGATATACTAATTTTGGATTCCATGTATAAATTCAAACTAGTCAAGTTGTACCTAACGTCAGGATTAAGAAACGGCATGGTTTGTTGAAATGAAGACGAGGCGTGAAACGGATATGTAGGTTCATGCCGCAAACCTTATCAAGATCCAGTTATGAATACCAATCGACGACTAGTCGCCTCAACGCCAGCAAAGCGTGCTTCCATTGTTGGACCAAGAGTCGCCTATGACGTCATGCTGGGTTGGCAGCTTCACTATTGTAACCCAGTGTAGGCCATGTTTCAGGCTCACTCGATTCATCTTAATTACAATTAGTAATTATGTTTTCAGTTCAAAAAAGTTGGTCCGGTTCTCGAATTGGAAAGTCCATCTCGCTTGGATCAGATCATGTCGGAAATCCGAGATCGCTTGGTCGTGTCGAAACCTGTTTTTGTAAAACGTGCTTTGCTTTACTGTGTCGAGTACTACGCCTCAAAATGGGATACTGTGTCTTAATAGCGCGCTATGCGAGATGACTAGAATACTGGATTAATTACATGTTTGTTTTCAAATTAAATTGGTCATGACCTGCATTAGCGAGCTTTTTTATTGCTTTGTGACTGTTTTCGCTTTTATAAGGCTTATTTTCGTTAAAGTACCATTGCCGTAGAACTAATTACTTAGGCTATGTCGAAGGTTGACTTCAGCTACATGCTTAGCATATCGTGATCTACAGTTACACAAATCTTTACTTTTTTCCATTGAACTAAAGTTATGAAGATTCACCAGAGCAAACCAAGGTTCACTTAGCGAGTCTTACTTATTGTGCTCTACAGTAGTAACACAAGTGATTGGTTGTGTAAATTAGGCCTATTGTAAGGGTTAATGGTACAATACATTTTTCCGTCAATAAATAGCCTACAAGTTTTTATTTGATAATTTGTGACAGGTTTACATTTGAGCTTTTCATGGTGTTATAGATCGTTGATTTGTTTCCCTGCTAGTGTTTTTTTAAACGTGTTTTGTTTTGAACAAAAAGGTAACGTAGATGTTTTTCATACCTGCTTTTCCAAAAATGCAATGTTATTTTTTTTGTTACACAAATGGATTTTCATTGGTGCTGTCGAGTTTTTGGTGTCTTCCTGTTGATGCTTTCTGGCTACACTGAAATTACTATAACCTTCCAACTTCAAGCTTGAATCATCGATTATCACAAGGTGCTATTTGTATTAACCTGCCATTATGACAATGAAACCGTGTTCTTCGGTACTTAATGCTTCATTTTATAATTAAAACTTCAGCAAAGCTGTGCAGATTGGTGTTTTCAGTAAGTATAGGTCTGAAAGAAGTCTGCTTGGTGATTACCCCTCAGTGTCTTGTTGGTAAAAGCAACAAAATACTTGGTAGTAGTTTATCCCATTGAATCTAGATTAGGTTTGAGTGGGTGCCCTGGTGGTGTTAGTTTTCGCGGTTAAATGACCCGTCATCGAAAACCTTTGCTCACATCCGAAGGCGGTTGGACTTTGCAATCATTAATTGTACTTTGACGACGACCAACGTGGTAAGTTTGAAGTGGAGTCCTTCGTAAGCTTTAACAGTTCGGCGATTAACCGCTCTGTCAATTACTCTTTGACATCAATGAGGTCATTTGCCTGATGACGTAGATTAGGAGGGAACCGGGAGAGATGTTCAGTAAACCTTTTTTAGAGTTGAAACTTGCCTTCGAGACGGGCGTTTTTTTTTCAAAAGACGTTTTGATTTTAAATCAAGCTGCAAATGGACTCCGTTAATTTTATTACTATCTGGCAAAAAGCCTTTCGTCAGAAACGTCGGGGTTTAATATTTTAGTTGAACCGGCTTCACCCATCGGGCTCTTGCGTGAGCAGTAGCGAAAAGTTAATAAATTTTATGCATTTCCACAATCTCTGTACACGAAATTGTAATAATCGTATTCTCTGAATCATAACTGCAAATACAAAGAAAAAATCTTGCCACAAATTATCGTTAATGCTTGTAAGGGAAAAGAGATTAAAACATAGTCAAAAATAATCGTGGTTGCTTTCAAAATTCTAGTAATAAACTATTTAGTGGTAGGCTTAAGGGTATTTGCAAGGCGTTGTTCCTCTTTCCGATTTATATTTGCGGTATTAAGTTTTTTTTGGCTGCGCTATTGGTCTTGTTTCCGGGATAGCGACAAAAGCGGAAATGGATTCCCCAAAATCATTGATCATATTTTGGTAAAAGCCAATTAGGCCGAGTTATTTTCAAACAAATGTTTTCTCTAAATTTAGTTTCACAAATTGTTATGGTTATGGTTTTATGTTGATTTTTTGTTGAACTTGGGATTTTATTACAATGCTGCAGAGTCTAGACATAAATACCTTAAGAGGCAGCATATCAGCAAAAAATTTTTTACAGTGCATGGGACGGCGTTGCCCGCAGGGCCCCGATCAGTAACGTCGGGATTGAGAGTGTCAATTTAGCCGGCTTCACGTATCAGGTTCTTGTGTGAATATTTATCAAAAATTTATGTGTTTTCTGCAGATAAGACTTTCCGGCTTGATGTGCTCCTATTCCTAATAGAATTTTTCATTTTAAGGGCCTGGCTATGCCTTAGGTTTATGTACTCTGGTTATTTCTGGCAAGAACGCAAGGGGGCCTTGCGTTTCCTTAGCCTGAAAGTAGGAAACACATTTCTGATATTCAAAAATGTCTCGTGTAGTGCGATTTCACACAATAAAGTTGTTTTCTTTTGATTTTCCTTTAAACTTGTTGCATTTATAACTTAATTTAACTCAAAAAGATTACACAAGTTTATCTTTATCAGTTTACTTATTCAAATAGAATAGAAAGCAAAACACAATAATAGTAATTAGCATTATGTAACAGCAAAACTTTATAATAGGCTACCTTGCAACTCATCAGCTTTTTACAAAATCACATTATTAAGCTTTAGCCCGTACAGTTTACATGACAAAAGTGTTGCCAAGTATAAAATCAATCAAAGTCTTTTTATTTTAAGCAGGGGCCGCAACAAAATTTTCTCAAGTCCTCGCTGTTCTTTTCTCCCTGCTTGACGTTCCCATTTTTGTGAAGTGCAGCCACCAAAATTTTGTGTGTTTTTGTCATAGAACCATGCCTGTGGGGAAAAGGAGTCAAAATGTACCAAAGAACAAACTCTGGCTAACAATTGTAAGTTCGTTTGGTCAAGTAGGACAATTGTTCAACTAAAAATGAAACATGATATATGGTAACTAGTTTTTATTAGCCACTGCAAACTAATCGTTAGCCGTAAGCATTTGGAGTCACATATTGCTGAAAAGAAAATTTTTTAAGCTTTCAAAGGACAGAAATTGTTAGTACCTTACTACAACGTTTTTGTGTTGAACTTTCCTGTTTTTATTCAGCTTACCACTTTTTAGGAGGAGTAAAAAGTTACACTACAGGTCTTATCTTTGGCAGTTCCTGTTTAAATGACTTTAAATTTACACAGCATGAGTAGAAATAGGCCAAAATTTTGTGTTTAATATTTCATATGTTTATCTTTTCAGGTGTAGAAATTTTTAATTGATAAATTATTCGTACTGCGTTCAAACCTGTGTGTTTACATGGTATTCACTAGCAGAGAAGAGGCGTTTTGTGTGTTGGAGTATGCTCGAACGAATTCAAACAAGACTGTGCAGCGTGGGTTTGTGAGAAAGTTCTCTAAGAAGTCATCAACAGCAAAGCAGATTTGAAGCTGGAAAAAGAAAATTCAAAGACAAAGGCTGCCTGTGCAGAGCAAAAGGAACTTGACCACCTGAAACAGGAGAAGGGGAGGTCGAGCGGATTCGCCAAACACTTTTGCGAAGCCCCAAAAAGTCTATAAGAAGAACAAGTATGGAGACCCTGACACCTCCAACGACAGTTTGGCGGGTAGTAAGGAAACGTTTGGTAATGAAACCCTACAAACTGCAGCTGGCAAGCGAAAACGCAAACAATTCTGTGTTGATATGCAAGAGAAACTTGAAAAAGACGAGTTCAATGAACGTCTTATGTTCAGTGATGACGCCACATTTCATACGAATGGCGTAGTCAATAGGCATAATGTTCGCATTTGATGCAAAGAAAATCCCCATGCCACTACTGAGCATGAAATGGACTCACCAAACGTGAATTCGTTTTGTGCCACGTCGAAAAACCATGTTCATGGCCCATTTTTCTTTGAGGGAAATGTGGCTGGCGATGTTTATCTGCAGATGCTTCAAAACTGGCTAATGGATGAGCTTATTGCAAATGAACATGAAGATTTCATTTATCAATAGAACGGTGCTCCACCTCATCGTGCGGGTTTATCTCAATGACAATCTGCCAAGGAACTGGATCGGGCGTGCTAGTGAAGACAACGTGATGTTGAAATGGCCTCCACATTCACCTGACCTGACCCCCTGCGATTTTTCTCTGGGGATATGTGAAGACCTTGGTTTATGTCCCCCTCTTCCTGAAAATGAAAATGAGCTCAAACAAAGAATCACTATCGCACTGGAGATAGTTACCCAAGACATGCTGCATCGTGTTTGAGAGGAGCTAGACTGCCGACTTGACGTGTGCCGGGTAACAGGCGGTGCGCACAATGAACATTTGCGAAATCTTTTCTGGAATTCACGTGCCTTTAAATTTCTTATTCAAATTTACAGGAAAAAATCTTGTTTTGGTCAACATAAAAACCTGTTGAATTTCATTTGATTCGACTATTGAGTTTCTGTAATATTTACATGTCAAATGATGTCAAATTTCTTGAAACACCTTATATGTCTTACCTCCGCCTTTGTTTACAATGTAAATCAATTTCAGTAGTAAAGTATTGCTTGTTGTTTTGTTTTGACAACCTGAGGAATTTCTGATACAAAGTGTTACAAGAGATGTTTCATCACAAATGCAAATTTCAATCGGATTGTATTTCAAAATCAATGATTCTCGAGCTGTGCTTGTTAGTCTTTATTACAGTAATACACCCTACTGCAGTTTCCCAAAAATCTTTACACTCTAATCATGTTTAAATTAAATAAACATATAAAAAAGAAGTTTGAAGATCATTTTACGCAATGGTTGCCGCTTATTTTCAAGTTTATCCACTCTTTATTGTCCTTCTAACGTTAATCGCCAAAAAAATCGTGACTTTAAAAAGTTTGTCCTTTTAAGGTTGATCTCCAGAAAAGAGTTTTTCAAATAAAACGGGTACCGGTACATCACATCACGTTCGTAACTCTAGCGAAATTCTGGTACAACATGGGCTGCAGGTTATTGCATAGTTTCACATCCGATTTTCAGAGGCATTAGTAGCGTTTGACAGATGCCGACAAGCCTGTTTTGATCTATTACATCTGTCTCCTTCCTGTGGTCGGCTAGGTAGGACAAGTTGTATCAACAATTTATTGGTAACGTTTGTTCCATAAACGGAAGTCCCTCATTGTAGTTTTATGTTGCTTATAGGTAAGTCATGCAGGTACAAGTAATCTTGCAAATAGTCATCCCTTGCACCAACGCGCTACTTACCTATGGGCAACATCAACTTCCCTATATGTCACCAACGTTACCAACCCTGCTGTGGGTTGACAAGCGCTGTTCTAGAGTCCACAGTGAGCACTGCGCATAGTGGCTTTGAAACATCCAAAAATCTGAAATCTGGACTGGTGTAAACGAGGTTGTTCTGCGTCGGAATAATAGCTTTCACCCGTGGCCTTTTTTTTCTTAGTTTCGCGGTTTTACAACTTTATTATTCTTTAGGGATATTTTAAATTTTGTTTCCGCATCGTTTTCCGCAAAGCCTCGAAAGATGCAAACAAAAAAAATCACAAAATAGCTAGTTGGGCTAGAAGTGCCAGTTGGGATGGGCATAGGATAGTGTAAGTGAAATGGTGTAGCGTTTAAAGGGTTCGCTTCGAAGTGGAATAGGTTTTAACTGAAAAAGAAAATTTGAAAAATCTTTTTCTGAACTCAGAAAAAGATTTATTTGAATTTGCTTTACTTTCTAGCGCTTGATCATAAATTCAAGTAAAGTTTCATATTTTAGGCTTACAGCCTAGTGTGTAGGGAGGTTCCCAACTGGTGTGAATTTCTGATGCACTAATTTGATCTATAAAATTGAACAAAACACTTCATAAGTTGACCTAAAAAAGCTCTAAAAAGGTCAAGTCAAAACTAGGGGCAAAAAAGCGTTCTACCAGTCTAGTTAGTTGACTTACAAAAAATAGTGGTTATCAAGTTAATGTCAAAGACAAAAGGCTCTCTACGCTGATTAATTACACAAAAAAGTCATTGAGGATGTATGAACTTGTGATACCCTTACTTTTTCCAAATGACACACCAGTTAGTCATGGCATCCCACTTAAGAACCTCTGCTGTAGGCTATAAAATGCAAGAGCTAAAGTACCAGTGCAGAATGTGTTGCTTGTTTGACTTGATCCAGTTTTGATATTTTAACCTTCAGGGAATTCTCCATGTTGATGTTGTTAGACTGTTTGCCAACAGTAAGATGCCGTTTTTGTCACTAAAAGCTGACAATGAAATTTTTGATTGTGTAATTAAGCTGTTCAGGGTTGGTCTGACCATCATTACTGATTGAAGTCAGGTCTTCGAATTTACAAAATGCCTGAAGTAAATAGCCCGTTTATGTTTACCTTGTGGAGTATACTTAATGCACTTTTACGTATACCCTTTACATGGTATCATTAATGTTTTGTCTTTAGATAAAATGTTGTTACATTTTATGAGCTTGGCTTTTCTAGTTACAAGAGTGTTGTCTAATTGTTCACAAAATGTAACCAGTGACACAGCAGATACTTCAAAATGTTTTATGGGAGATTGTGTTGATGGTCAATGTATTTGCTTGGATGGCTGGGGAGGAAGTCAATGTGATACTTGTGTTGGAAGAATTATTTTAAATGAGTCGTCAGGTATAGTTTAGAGAGAATTTAACTCTAATTGGTACTCATCAGCTCATGTAGGGTAAGATGAGGAAATGTCAAACATAGGCTAAAATCAAATTTTTTAAGTTGGATGTAATGCATTAAGTATTTTGGGTACTTATGGGTTATCTGTCACCACTTTTTTTTAATTTAATAAACCTAACCCTGTACACTCCCTTCCAGTGTACACTGCCCCATATATTTACATACCGGGCCTGCCCCTTCAGTGTACACTGCCTTCCAAACTCATTTTAGGCTTAAACATTATATATACAGTTAAATAATAGTAATTTAATACCTGGTGAAAAAAAGTGGTGACAGATAACCCACAAGTACCGTATTTTGACATCTTTACATCGTAATACCAGTGTAGAATATTTTCCAATGGAATTATTTTTTTCCTTTTAAACCACACCTTCTTTCTAATGCAGAAAAATTGCATGTAGAAAAGAGCCAGCAGTAAAAGTACATCCAAATTTTCCCACTGTGGGAAAAGTTGAATCTCAAAAAATGACATTCTTTGTAACGATTTTCTTGTTGACAGGTTAGTCCACAGTTCCCAATCTTTTTAGATATTGAATACTAAGGATTTTGATTTATTTTGTTGTGCTCGGAGCCACAGTTTGCTCAGATAAAAATCCTTGATTGCAAGTGCAAGTTTTTCAGTAAATTTTGTTTGGCGTTACCCAATCTTGTCGTACTGTAAATATCACTTGTTAATAGCTTTTAATTATGAATGAACTATCTTGTGTAAAAGAACGAATATAATGCTGGCAATTGGTCCTCACTCAATGGTCAGTTTAGCTCCTCATTTTATTGAAAACGTTGGGGAAGATGTCAGTATATCTTTTTGACAGTGACTTGTGCATGTGTACTGAGTGGTAAAATGTTAAGCTGCCATTAAGTTGTGAGAAACTTGCATTGTTGCACGTAGAAGATGTGGTAGTATCAGTATTGCATTACCTTTAACAGGAATTCTCAACTGGTGGTCGAGGTTCTACAAATTGTTTTCTAGGGATCTCAGTAAACATATAAATTTAATTTTTGTGATGTATTGTACAGTATTCTTTTTTTCATTTTGGTGTGCCATGCTATTATCATACCAAATGGTATCTATGGCGGCATTACAGGTGCTTGTCCTATTTGCATCAACATAGCCACAGTGTTGTAAACAGGCAAAGTGGGCATAGGGTAGGCATAGTACAGGCATAGTAGACATGGTAGGCATAGTACAAACATAGTAGGTATAGTATATGCATAGTAGGCATAGTACAGGCATGGTGCAGGCATAGTACAAGGATAATACTGTAGTAGGAGAGGTGTGCGACTAGAAACCAGTTGCACCAATATAACAAAGCCTTAATTCTTTCTTTTCAAAAAATAATGATTTTTTAATTTTATGAGTTTGGATTAAGCATTGACTGGGTGCAACGAGATTTCACATTAAAAGCTGCTGTGCATTTTTTGATATATTTAATTGATTTGTTGTTTTGCTAATTGTATGTAAATTTGAATATAATTTTGTATGGAGAGTATTACAAAAACCAAAAAGGTTGTAGTAATCAACTGTACTTAGTATTTGAGCTAGTTTACTATTTCTTTTGGCCTTTAAAACTATGCCTGTACTATGCCTACTAGCTTGTACAATGCCTACTACGCCTGTATTAAGCCTGCTTTGCCTGTACTATACCTACTGTGCTTGCACTATGCCAACTATGCATATTTATAACCATTTACATATCAGTATCTTTACAAAGCTAAAATTTTGCTGCAGTGCATATAAACTGTAAATCTTATGGGGAAAACCAAGTTAATTTGAGACATGGATTAAATTATGAAAAGTTAATGCTTCATATAATTCAAACAAATGTGATGATGTCAACCTTGCATAATTCTAAATAATTTTTTGCAACTCCAACTAAGCTAGTTTGGCTTGACTAAGCGCTCAGTGATGCATAGCTGATGTAGATGCAGCATGATGATGTGCAGCTGACATAGCAATGCTTTCATGGCTAGTTAAATGGAGGCCATAAGAAGGCTTGACTGGGTTTTTAGGATTGAAAGTTACAAAGCTGGTGCCAGCACTCTAGCCACTCCCTCCCTAAAAAAACTATAAATCAGATTAAACCAGAAATTATTGAATTTACTGGTAAAATTTGATCTTGTTTCACATTCAAATTCAAAAATCAATAAAGTACATAGCTATGAATTAGGGTATGGATTAGAATTAGATTTGAATCTGATCAATCCACAGATCAAGCCACATTGCTATCAAACCAGTATCTTCAACTATGATGCTACAATGTTTTCCTCAATTACCCTCAACATTTTTGAGCTTTTTAACCTTGCTTCAAATTACCCCATTTATGGGGTAAAATTTAGGACAGTTGGTATACTCAAGAGAATTCATATTTCTTAATCCAAAAATTACCAAACATAAGTGTTGTCCTGTGATACATAAATATGCAAATATTTGAAGAAGTGATTAGATCAAAGTTGCTTTTGCAAAAGTGGTAGACAAAAGTAGAAAAGTAGTAAACTTGTCCCAAATGACCAGTGTCCCTAATATCTTTGACTTAAAAAACTTTATCTTATTTGCCATACTCAAACCATAGCCACAGCAATAATTGTTGCTAAATTGCAATCTTAGAATGGCCCTTAACTGATTTGAATTAAAATAAATGATTTTTTGCCGCTGCTATTTTTTGTTTGTTAAACAAACAATTGTTTGCAGTTGAAGGATATGTGCGGCTTGCAAAATTCTCGTTTAAGTAGTCGTTAAAAAAGATTTCTAAATGCAGAATAAATTTGCTGAAGATTATGGTATCTGCAATTGTAAAAGTAATGAGGTAAAAGAGTCTGCCGAAACAAAAAGATTCACAAGCGCTCTGGGTTATGGCTTTGTGAACATGACTAAAAGATGGTATTGATGAATTATGTTTTTGAAGCAACTTAGGATGTTGTGGACGTTGTAGAGTGTGGTTTACACTAAGGCCAATTGTGGCTGAGTTTTTGCATATTTTATTTCGGCTTAGTTGCAACTGAGCCGAAAGATATCAAACCGAGAGTTTAGCTGCATTTAACCTCGGCGTAAACTAGGCTTGAATCATTTTTTTAACCTTGTCTATAATCTTGTTATTTTATTCAGCCCACTGTAGAAACAATGTAATTGTCGGGAGTTATCACGTGTGTAGCCAACATATGCTTTATTTCTCTGCAGTACAGGGTTGTGATACTATTATGCAATATCGTGATATATGCAATTGATTATTCCTATTATATCAATAAGGAAACTTGTCAATATCAATGATGAAACCTTAGGTTTCATGTAATAACAGTTATCAGGCACTTAATATACGTCTCGAAAAGTAACACAGAGTAAAAAATGTTATACAAATATGCATAGAGAATACATATCCTAATTATTTGACTTACCGAATCCATTTGAAATTATGATCAAAGTGGGTTAAAGAAAACTTAAAATTTTTTTTGGTTATTTACTAGGATAATTGAGTTGGTTTTCAGGTCAGGTAACATGATTACTTTGTGATATCATAATATAGCAAGTGATATTTTAAGAAAATCGGAGTACAGAAATAAAATATGTGAAAGCCAAAAAAGATTATATACATAAAAGTAAAAATGATAAAAATCGCAGAAAAAAACAAATGATAAAGTGATTTATTTATTATTTAGTTAATGAACAACGGTAACGATCTGGTTGACTAGGTGTTGATAGTTAACTAAGTGTTAATTATGGTGTAGCTAGTTTATGTTTTCTTCCATGCCTGCTCTTGAATCTTATTTTATCTTTTGTTGATGCTGGTTGTGGAGTTAGGCATTGCAATATGTAGCTTTTCTGGTGTGCATAAGTCACACTGTCTTGAACGCCAACAGTAAGGCCATGCTTTTTCTGCCATGCACCATTTTATGCTGAGGCATAAAACGGTTTCTTGTTCTTTGAATAGACATGTTAATTTAGAAAGTTCAGATTCAGATCTGCTTCTATCTGAACTTTTCAAGTTATATTGTCTACTCAAAGAACAACAAAAATACTTCAGAATAAAATGGTGCATTGCAGAAAAGCATGGCCTTATCGTCGCCAATCAAGACAGTAAAACTTATGCACAACAGACAAGCTACATATTGCAATGCCTAACCCTACAACCAGCTTCATCAAGAAAGGTAAAACAACATCCAAGAGCAGGCATGGAAGAAAACACAAACTTAGCAAAATCAACACCTAATTAAAGTAATCATGCAGTAATCAATGATAATCAATGATAGTAATCAATCAATAAAGTAATCAATGACATCACAAAGTAATCATGTTACCTTACCAGTATTTTTGTAACATTTTTTACTGTGCGTTATTTTTTTAGATGTAAATTAAATGTTTGATGATTGTTAATATATGAAACCTAAGGTTACACTTTAAGTCTCCTTATTGGTATAATGCTAAGCTTTGTTATTTTTATGACATTGAGCCCTCTCTTGGCAGAAATTTTAAGCATTCTGACGTTTAATTGATTATTCCTGTACATAGAACATCTTGTCTTTAGAACTGTTGTAAAGTTTACAGTAAAGCACTACGGTCATTTATTTTTCTAGTGTTTAAGTGCTTCTTAAACCTATTGTAACTCTGTGAAGGGAAATGGATTGTCCTTGATGACTTTTGCATTCAAATCTGTCTCTCTTCAGAACAGTTAAAATGGGGTTAATAGTATTAAATAGTACATAACAAATGAAAAAAGAGTTCAAGATAACGAAAGTGTTACAGTGTTATCTGAATGGTGGAAAATGACGTTTTTCTTTCATTTTGATGTGTTGTTTTTAATTTAGGTTTTGTATTTGATGGTCCATCAAATTATTCACACCGTAGCAAGTGCTCATGGTTGATTCAACCATCTATTAAGTGAGTTGAATTTAATTTAATTTTGTTAATCTAGTTCAGGTGATTGCTTCCATTGCGTTAGAAGAATTATTTGTGAAGCTGCTTCAACAATTTACGAAACATTCTATGCAATGCTAGTTACTTCGTAAAGATGCGAGCCAAAACCGCACTTCATCACTGTAAAATTAGAAAAAAATTATATTCTGTGATGGTATATTAATCATTGTAGTGGATTTGTTACTAAGGTATTGCGTTTACCAGCATGGTGTTGTAGTGATTAGAAGCCTGCTCATAGTCGGTAGATTGGATTTGATTCCCTTGGCAAGTCATACCAAAGACTTTAAGAATGATATTTCCTGCTTGGCCTTCAGCAGTAAAAGTAAAATGTAAGACTGAGTTTACTCAAGTCAGAACGTAATGAGCCTCAATGATCTAAGCACGCTGCCATCATTTGCGCAACAACAACAGTAGTTTTTTTTAATTACAGTCAGTATGCGGTTTGGTTGTAAATCTGCTATCTAAGGAATTTTGATCTTTACAGAGATAAAATGTCTAGTAACTTTGATGAGCAACTGGCTTGAACTGCAACATCAATATCAAATAAACTGGGGTAGACGTTAATAAATTTATTTTTCAGCCATTCTTCTTTGCGACTTCGTTTTCATGAGTTTGCAACTGAGTGTGGATGGGACCACTTGTATATCTACGATGGCGATTCAGCTTTCGGTCCACTTATTGGTGCTTTTAATGGCCTTATTTCCACTACAGGTAATTGATGTAGATGTGTTTTTCTACTAAATCAGTTTACGAGACGAAAGAATAACTTGTTTATTGGTGCTTTTTATAGCGTGTGTTTATTTTCGCACAGAACTTTGACATACGTTTGTCAATATATTATAAAGTGCTGTGTTAGCGTTTAAACGTGTATTGTGGCTGTAAATAAATTGTTTTACTACAAAGTTTTGGCGAAACAACTACTGATAATTATTATTTTTTTATATACTGGACATTGCTGATTGCATTAGACTGAGCTATGTTTAAGGTTTGTATAGCGTGTGTTTATTTTCGCACAGAACTTTGGCATACGCTTGTCAATATATTATAAAGTGCTGTGTTAGCGTTTAAACATGTTTTGTGGCTTTGAATAAGTTGTTTTACTGCAAGGTTTTGGCGAAACAACTACTGATAATTATTATTTTTGTTTATGCTGGACATTGCTGATTGCATTAGACTGAGCTATGCTTAAGGGTCTCATGTAGAGAATGTGGAATTGCTAGAGCAAATCTTTTACTGGTATGTGAGGAGGTGCACGTGATCATCAATAATTACACTGGTCAACAAGAAATTGTTACCATGAAAACTAACAACTATTTCTATGTAATTTGGTTGTGCTAAGTTCAAATCCGAAGTCAGATTTTCTCTATCACGTCACATTTTTGAGATAAATGCTCTTTTATAATTTTCGTTCATGTGCGATTTAGTAGTTTAGTTTAGCATAATTTAACGATTGTGACGTAATAATAATATAGCATTTTCACGCGGCTTTCACCATAATGATTTCGTAATGCAATGGGCCAGGTGGAAATCTTGTACAGAAGGATACTTTAGTTGTAGGCTTGCTGTAGTTTACCTCTCAGGTGGCTTTAATAGCTTGGTAGCCCTTAGTGGAAGCTTGCAGCATGCAGGTGTAGATCTATTTTCATGTTTATACGAATACACGTTTGATGTATTTGGTAAGTTGCTGAAAGCTTGATTTTGTAACTGTATTTTAGATTGTTATAATGTTGTAAAAATTGCTGTTAAGACAGAATAACCATGCCTCCTAGCTCTAAACGGCGCTGTATAAATCACCCAGACAACTTCTGCTATATATATAGTGAGTGCACTCCGCCTACTCATTGTGCAAAGCTTTCCAGCAGAATTAAGTTAGCCTACGCCCATTATTTTGGATGCATAGTGGGTGATGAAGACAAGGAATGGGCCCCACATGTTTGTTGCAATCGTTGCAGAACAAGTCTTTTCTTTTGGTTTGATGGAAAAAGGAAGCAAATGCCATTTGGTGTTCCAATGATATGGCGTGAACAAAGAGATCACGTTTCTGACTGTTACTTTTGTGAGACCAAGATCACAGGATTTTCTCGAAAAAGCAAGTCCAAAATTATATATCCAACTTGTAAGTCTGCTCTTAAACCTGTTACCATTTTTCGGACATTCCTGTACCAAGTCCCCCATCTGGAGATGTGGAACCTGTATTAAGTGACGAACCTTCTTGTTCGGACAAAGTGAAGACACTGAAATTGATCCGTCATTTATGGATGAATCGAAGCCACTTTTCATAAATCAGGAGCGCCTAAACGATCTTGTTCGGGATCTTTATTTGTCCAAAGAGAAGGCTGAAATTTTGAGGTCTAGGTTTTAGCAATGGAATCTATTACAAGAAGGAACTACAATTTCTTCTTTCCGTCAGCATTGCTAACGATATCTGCTACTGTACAAATGTAGATGAATTAATAAATGACTTAGGATATGAACACAATCCTGCTGACTGGAGGTTATTCATTGATTCCAGCAAAACAAGCCTAAAGGCCGTTTTACTGCACAACGGAAATAGCAAACCACCCATTCCTGTGGGTCAAAGCACTTCAAGAAAAGAAACATTCAATACAATGAAAGTGCTTCTTGAACAGTTGAACTATCCTAAGTACACCTGGAAAATATGCAGCGATCTAAAAGTTGTATCTCTTCTCTTGGGATTGCAGTTGGGGTATGTCAAGCATATGTGCTTTTTATGCCTTTGGGATAGTCGTCATGACAGTAGTCATTACGCTTTTAAGGTTTGGCCTCCCCGAGAAAATCCATGTGTTGGAACATACAGTGTTAAACACCAGCCTTTGGTTGATCCGAATGATATGTACTTACCTCCACTCCATATTAAACTTGGTCTAATGAAAAATTTTGTGAAAGCCATGGATCCACATGGGGAAGGATTTAAGTATCTGAAAGAGCTATTCGGAGCTGAAAAGAGTGATGCAAAATTGAAAGCTGGTATTTTTGTAGGTCCTGAGATCAGAAAGCTTATGGTTGATGATGGTTTCCAAGAACGGCTTAACACATTTGAGCTTGCAGCATAGGAAGGGTTTAAATTAGTGGTGAACAATTTTTTGGGAACTACAGACACAATGAATGTGCTGACATGGTAGACAACATGCTGAAAGCGTATGAAAACTTAGGATCTCGTATGTCTCTTAAAATGCACTTTTTGCATTCACATCTGGACTTCTTTCCACCTAATCTTGGCGCTGTAAGTGATGAGCAAGGGGAAAGGTTCCATCAGGATACATCTGTGATGGAAAGCCGTTATCAAGGTAGATCTGATGCCAACATGATGGGAGATTTCTGCTGGTTTCTACTACGTGATTGCAAGCGCTCATACAAGAGAAAAGCTAAATGCCTTCAACACTTCTAGCGCTCGATTTATTGCTTTTATTGCTATTGCTTGTTAAAAACATTTATTTTGTGTTGCTTATATTGTGTATCTGAACTGTCTCTAAGTTTTAATGCCAGCTTTACATTTTCCAGTGGTAAGCTATGGTTTTAAATGTTGCAATAAGAAGCACACTATTATCAACAATATTGTTAGATACATGCACATTGATAAATCAAAAACGTAACGTGATAGACAAAATCTGACACCAGATTTGGAATCAGCGAACCAAATATAGGTAATAACACCAAACATTGTGAAGTGTAACAAACAAAAACTTTTTTTTTGTTGACCAGTGTTATCAATTCAACTGTGGTTTTGATTCGGTAAAAATGATGCTGAAATTGTATGTCACCCATTGTTTTGCAGATTTTTCACGAGAAGGCAGTTTATTACCAGAAGTAATTGCACGGTCGGGCAGTGCTTTTCTCAGTTTCATTAGCGATGCAGCATACAGTATGGTTGGATTCAATATTTCTTACTCAGTTAATGATTGTGCCTATGACTGTAGCGACCAAGGAAGTTGCTCGGGTATGTTTTGCTACGATACTGTTTTTTTATGCGGCAAATGTTTGTTTCAGCGACTGGTAATGACTGCTGACTCATGTATTCAGAAAGCTAACGTTGAAAGCAATAACTTTTTATAAACGTGCAGGAAATATTAAATAGAAAGTGTTTCAAATAGCTCGCTCAGTGCTTCAGAGGCTGGTTGCCAACAACACTTTTAATCTTTTATGTACGTTTTGCACTCTGCCAGTCTGCGCTAGAGGATACAAGCGTACGCTGAAATCTTTTTGTGGTTTTGGTGATGCCGGGAAACTGCTACAAGTGTATTTTCAGCAAAAGAACGTCCAGAACAAACGGAAAATGTTTTAGCCTCCGCTTGTAGATTCTGCAAGTGGAAATAGTCAGTATTCACTTTAATGCATGTCAGTATGCAAAATAGGTTAGTTCATCAAGAGCATTAACTCTTTCGCTCCCGCGATCATCGATTGATGATCTCGTGTTTTCAGTGTTTCCCTCAAATTTTGTTAAATTCAGTTACAAAATTAGTTTACTAAAAAATCGATTTGTGACTTTATTTTTCATCCGATTTTCATAAAATTTTCAAAAGATCACGCTTATTTCCTAACGCATCGGAAGATGTATAATTTGTGCCCTAATTCTTGGATTTTTATACCCAAAAAGGGTTAAAACGACCAACAACCCAGTTGCAGACGACAAAATCGGCCAAATTCTCAGCACGTGCCAACTACACTAAAATCAAATTGAGATTACATCTTTACCACATAGCCAAACCCTTTATCATTAACACAGTCTGAAAACTACTCTTTTGGGGCATCATTTGACAAAATTTCAAGCGATAATAATAAATTTTACGTTTTTAAATTTCCAAATTTTTTTGGGGTCTCAAAACCCCCCCAAACAAATTTGAATGGTAAGTAGATAAAAGTAGATTTAGTGCATAAAGTATATGATATGTTGCTAAATACCGGTCTCATTTGAAAGCTTAGGAAATTTGCTTTCCAGCAATATATAACTTTAAATAGTTTAGACTAAGTGGTATATGATGTTTACTGATCAAAAATGAGTACTGTACATTATATCAGTTCAAAACCCCCAAAACGTTTTGACTTACCTTCACTAAATTATACTTTTTAGAAAAACTACACCCTATAAAAAGATAAAATAAATTGCAAATATTTCACCACTAAAGTTGTCATTTTGTATCAAATTTCCAAATAGACAAAGACTGAAATACAAGTTTAAAAGCTAGCAGAAGTTTGGCTTCTCTAAATCAAAGTTTGCTGTATCCCCCTTGTTTCTCAAGAAATGGGAAGGGTGTAAACAAGCTGCTGTTTCATTGTCAGTGACAGCATATTCTATTTAAACTTGATATTTTCTGAATCTTGAAGAAATTCCCTTTTCAAAAATACATAATGTTACATGGTTTAGGCTAACCTCTAGCAGATAATAACTGATCATATTTTAGGTACTAAATTTAACTACAAAATTTAGTACCGGTCGGTACCGGTCAAAAAAAGGTCATGTGCCTCAGAAAATTGCAAACTGTAGAAAACCTAGGCTTTTAGGTAAGTTTTGACTGATGTACCTTGAAAGCTTATTTCCTTAGCATCATCTTGCGACCATTTCTAAAAAAATTGGTAGAAAATAAAATCTGTAGTGATCTTTGAGGTGAGGGTGCTACTTTAATTTTGAAGACAACTCAGCCCCAGTTGGGGGGGGGTTAATTTGCATAAAATTTGCATATTCAAAAAAAATTTTTTTTGTTTTTGTTATATTTAAAATCCTCAAGAAATGTAGATTTCAACGATATATCACACTTAATGTAGAAGTAAACAGATGAGTAATGATTTACAAACAAACTTAGGGTATTTTATGATGATTAGTTATGATTGATTATGACAAATTATGACAGTTTTTCGCACTGCCACATTACGGACATTTTTTTCGCTATTCACGCGGGAGCAAAAGAGTTAATAATTGTATTTACCTTTTTGGTCTCATAGCTTTCAGCATGTTTAAAACAAGGTTGTGAGTTAAGTTTGAATCCACATGCACAACAACGAGTCCAATAATAATTTTTGGCTCCTTTAATTAGAACCTCTTCTCCGGAGTCACAGTTTTAACCACTTCGGCCATCCCAGCTGATTGAGTAACGTCTAGTCGTAAACAGCATTTAGCAATTTGTACGGTTACTAACAATAAACTAATTTTCCTTTGTCGAAAGAGATATTAGCTTGCGTTGTATTCATGGTAACTGCTTTGAAAACTCGTTTTCCCTTGCCTTTTGTCTACAGCCATGCTAGCGTATATTTTGAGATTTATTTTGATGAAAGTTTGCCCTGTGGCAAGTGTGTCTATAAACAAATTAAACAAAAGTACTCTACTTCCCCGCAAGTAGGGACTGGCAATTCAGAATAATATACTATTTAGAATAGTTAAACCGAATCCAGAATCCGAATCTTTTTTCTGCAATTAGCGCAATCAACATGAAAGCATTTATTACAAGTTTACCACAACAAAAGCACAATCAGAGAACGAGTTTATTGCAGTGCAATACATTTAAGCCTTGTACATGTTTGCCTATGTGGGCGAGTTAGTCTTTGAATCATTGCATGCAAGTGATGCTTTTACAAAAAGAAAATCTGTGACCAAGCAACGTGATAAAGCTTGTAAACAGGATATAAACAGAATCCTATTATCCGGTTTGAATTGGCATTTTGGAATTCGAATCCTTTGGATTCCATATTCTGAATTGCCCCATCCCTCTACCTGCAAGCTATGTAAAAGTCAGTAGACTGGTTGAAGTCAAAGCTGAAGCAAAGATCGATATTGAAGTAAATATGGTAAATGTTGGATCAGTGGTTATTAACCGGGGAGGAATTCTTTCGTTGGGAAAAATGTTCTCATTTCGTGGTTTACAAAGGAAGAGTTCCTTATATTTGCTTTTATTGCATCTAATAGAGCACTTGTGTTTCAGAATCATTTCGTGCATTTGCTCACCGCAGCTTAGCTGCTGTCTAGCAATATGATGCCATAAATATACTTACACACAGGGGCGCGGAAAGGTTCCAAGCAGGTGCCTGTTTTAAAAAAGGTGCTTTTTTATGTTGCAAAAGGCTTTTTATTTTACAGTGAAGTATTTTTTTCCATGACTATGTGAGAGGCTAGAAAAAAGTCGCCATCCCCCCAAAATAAAAAACAACTCCTCACTGCGAATTAATGTCTAAAGATTAAAAAGCCCTTTAACCTAATGAAGTTACAACAGCGACCCCATCACAATGTTGCTTCAAAATTTTGCCCAATTTTTAGCAATTTTAGTAACTTCAAAATCCAATTTTTAAAAGCCCACTTCTGCCTCTCTTTGTTTTGGTATCTCGGTACACACGCACACATACCATTCAATCATTTTATTTTGCCTATTTTAAGTGCAGTTTGTTTTGCTCAGTTATTCAGGAAGCATAAGATATAAAAAGGTCTTGCTTTCAAAAAAGGACTAGCAAAAGGTTTCAAAGACGTGTAAGAGAGGAGTACACTATAAAAATTGGGAACCATTAGATTAGATCAGTGGTTTTCCAACTGTGCATTGCGACGCTGTGGTGCGTCGTTATAATTAATTTTCGTAGGGCGTCGCAGGATAATTTGGTTTTGTGCCAATTACTCTAGCTTTTATTGCATCAAAAAAGCTCTGATCGTAGATTCCTTTTTTATTTTCTTCTGACATTCATAGTCAATTGTATTTTTACAATAGTGTTTTTAATATACTATTGTAATGATTGACTTGTTTCTCACGAATCAAATTGCAGAATTTTAACTTTGTGGACGCAAAATACGTAAAGACTAAGACAGTCAGTTGTATATTGAACGAAAACAGGAAAGATGAGTTACACCCTCAGAAAGCATAATTTCACCATGATGATGACAGAACAAAAACCAAATCTCGGGAGCATAACGACAGTTATTTAGATTTTAGGTCACATTTATCTCGCAGTGCGGCGAACTGAAAACGTAGGATGCTGTCTGGTGCGTCACAAAGTCTTGCAAGTTTTGTCAAACGCTTTGCTTCAAAAGAGTTTGGGAACCACTGAGTTAGATTATTATGCTTTAAACAATGGCTGCATTTTTTATTATATTTGCGACCAGTATATGTTGAAAGTCTATCAGTGAGCTATGACCACATGTTACTATTCACTACATTCAGATGGAGCATGTACGTGCAATGACCAGTTTTCTGGGAGAGAGTGTGATCTCTGTGAATGCTCGTCAGTTAATTCAAGCGCTGATTGCAAACCTTGCAATACTACAAGCTCGGTAAGTTACTATGTTACTACGGTTCTAATTTAGTGTCCCAAGATGGGCACGATTAAGGGGTAGGGTTGGTCCACGTTGGAAACAGTGCTATTAAGAAGGATAGACGTTACTTCTCTAAGTTATGAAAACGTAACCGCAAAAATAGCTTCGGTTTTGCATACAAGTTTGTTCCACAACACTTGTCAAACAAAAGGCTTTGAGTATGTGTACATTTCCAAAATTCGACATCAAGTATTCGTTTAGTTTAGTATCTAAAACTGTCCTTTCATTTGTAAACTAGTAAGCGTCTTTTTTAATGTTCTGTGAAATGAACCTTTTTGCATTTATCCCAACTGGTGATGTTAGTGGGTTTTGATACTTTTGGAATCTCCATAGCAACTTAAGTTTAGTCTGCCAAACTTTCACAATACATGCGGATTGTCTAAAAAGAGCAAAAATCAGAGTAACACATTTTTTCCCAAACTGTCACATACTAGGTTCTTATAAAAGAGGATGCGGCTTTATTGCTTTTTCGCTATGTCACTATATGCATCCTTCTCTGGCTATATGTCTTGAAAGTCACGTTTAAAGTTAAGCCTGTTAGTGCCAAGTATCAATGTGCCAACTGCTTTATGATGAGTTAAACACCTTTACATTGATAACGTTTAGAAGCTGATCAAAGAGCTGTGACTCAGTCTTCTAGCATAAAGAAAAGCGCGATTGAGTGGTTCATGCTTGACTAATTTGCCAATTTGGCGGAAGTGTCCCAATACGTAGACACTTTTTAAAAACATAACTATTTTAAGTGATGGAATGACGTTTTAAGCATTTACGTTCCACTGACTCAGCATAAGCTGTTTGGAAATGTTTGGCCTGACGCCATAGTTGTCTATTAATATTAAGTAGATAATCTTGGGTGTAGCAAAAACGGCGTTTAATGCTTGCTTTCTTCAGCAGTACTTAGGGCTTGTTGTTGATAAGCTTTTAATAAAGCTTAATTGCTAGACACTTAAAATTGTAGTCTTATATTGCTTGATACTAGCAACTCTGCTATTTAACTGAAATTGACTGGAATTAAATTACCTTCAATTAGCTTTGATATATGTGTTGAACATTAGGCCAAAATTTCTGCTTTAACTTCCTGCTTAAGATTTGGCAACGTTTTGTCAATTTTTTTGGTGTTGTGCGTGGTTGAACTTTGTTAATTCGGCGTGCGTTTATCAGACTCGACTACTTCGGATTTTGTGTCAGGCTTTGACTAGTAAGCATATATTTGTGAATCATCGGCATATGGAGTATGTAGAAACATTCATGTAAAAAAAGCAACGAAAGCTCGACTGTGGTTGCATTTTTGACCTTGCGAAGCAGTGTTTATAGTCATAATCACTGGTGTTTAGTGGTCGTGCCGTAAAAGTTGCCATTTTTAATAATCAAGACATATGACTATTACGTGTGCCAGTACTGTAATATGTCTGCTGATATTTCAAATTCAACTATGACATTGCTTGGTTTAGTCGGAAGTCTGCGGACTAAATGCTTCACGAACATTAAATAATTACCGGCATGCGGCATGGCCGAGCGGCACCGTCGTTTGCTCGCAAACTCACGCTTCGCTTTCAAATATATCCTTGCTTTGACCAGCATCACACCTGTGTAAGTAGTGTCCGCCGATTTGAAGACCATATTGTCAGTTTGCAATTTTACAAACTCTCCTTTCATCTTGTGTTGAGTAAATAATAAAAAACAGCACCTTTTTCTACTGCTATTGTATCGGAAAGATGGCACCTTGTTTAAAGTCTGTTTTTAAAAATGAACAGTGTGTTGTTGAGTTGTGTAACCCCGCAATTCTACTATTATTTCAGTTTATTTTTTATACTTACCGAAACCGTTATGGCTATGTCATGCTAATATCAATATGGCGTTGGAGGATAATATTTATAAATAAAACAGCTTAAACGCTCTATTTACTTGTTTATCATTTGTTTGTTTTAGCGTCAATTCTGTTACCGTACTAAGTCTTCTACTGTAAAAATGATCTTTTAAAACGTAACCTGTTATGTTAGGTACAATAGATTAGTGTGAGCTTGTTCAGCTGTAATAATTTGCAGCTAAAGGTCACATCTGCTTTGCATTTTATTAAAGAATGTGTTTGTATGTTTATCTGCTGTTAGGTGCTCTGTTGAATGTATGATACGGAGTATATGGACGTCAGTTCTAGTATTTTATTTAGTTCCGTCTTATGTCACATAAAGCTGTTAATTACTTGAATGACTTCATTGGATGTATTTTTTTAATAACTATCAATTGGATTTTAGAATTTTAACCTAACTTTTCTCAATCGTGATTCCTGAAGTAAGTACACTTTTCAAGTGCCTGAAAACAAAGCCCAAGTTATTACTGCTACAATTGTTCATTAAATAGTGGTGTGCACATGTGTTAGCGTACATTAAATTCTCATATTTTAAGGTATGTTTTTAAAGACTAATAGTTAATTTTTTTCCGTTTTGTTTTAGAACCGTTGGTCTGTCATTGAATTTGATCCATCAGCTCTTTCTCCTCGAGCTTCATGCAGTTTAACTGTCGTAAACAACAAGCTGTGGATGTACGGTGGTTTTCATTTTGGCGTTGGTGCAATCAAAAATGATCTAGCAGCGTACGATATAGCAAGCAATAGTTGGCTAACTAATTTTTCAAGTACCCCAAATGAAGCACGTTATGAGCACTCCACAGTAGCTTGGGGCGAATCGCTGTTGGTTTTTGGTGGCAAACTGATTGAGAACGAAGAAACGGTGGATGAGTTATGGCAGTTTAATACCAACTTTTCCACTTGGACTCGCGTGCTGTATACCAGTAACTTTGGAAATGGCAATAATGGAAGTAATTTGTTTTTGAAATTGGCAGGCCATACTGCCAACATGGTTCGATTGAATAATGGCAGTGAAAAAATGGTCGTATTGTTTGGCTATCATCCGACTATGGGTTTCAATCGTATGGTTTACGAGTACGATCCTACAGGAGAATCATGGAACATTATCACTCCAACTGGAGCACTAATTTGGGGCATATTTGGCCACAGCACTGTGTACGATCCTACAAATGGACTTCTTTATATTCACGGTGGTATGCTATCAGGCGGATCACTTAGTGCTAGTTCAGCTTTGTCCGATCGAACGATGTCGTACAATCCAAATTCGAATGAGTTTAAGCTACTAAGAAGCAGTGGGGTACCACGCTATCTTCACACAGCAGTATTCCTCAACGGTACAATGTTCGTTTATGGGGGAAGTACGCATAACGATACATCTGTTACCTCAACTGCACTCTGCTTTTCTGACGATTTCATGGTTTACGATCTCAGATGTAACAGGTAAGCCAGAAAAGGTTGATTACTGAATTTTATGTTTTTACCACTTGAAAGTGCACCTTACTTACGCATTTTCTGTTGGTTGGTTTTAGCTGAAAAACTTTGAAAACAGAGAAGCTGTGAATATCGTTTTTAAACCCTTTGGTACGACTGGACAAGGATATTGAACCCATGTCAACCGACAGCGAGGCGGACGCTGTGATCACTACGTTATCGCGTCGATAGATGGTCGTAATATTCTAAACAGTCGAGCACTGTCGTGCTTTACAGTAGAGACGTACCGGAGCTAGAATTTTGCCGAAGCTTGTGTGGTTAATTTATGCAACTGCAATTAAATGAGATTAATGTGGTATTACTAACTATAGAGTTCACAGTTTGATGCTAAAGTGTATAATGCTCATATGATTCACCATATAATGGAAATAGATTATGCCCTCATGTATTGCAGTTGTAGGTAACACATCAAATACACAAAACATGCAAACCAAGTGAAATCACCAAACAGCAAGAAATATGAAAGTTTAAAATTAGTAGTAGTAGTAGTAGTTCAGTTTTTATACGGTGTTATCTTCTTAGCAGAGATGGCCAGATTCACCCCATTCCTTCTGCAATTGCTCGCACTTCGTCTCTCCACTTGTCTCGATTCAGGGCATCCTCCTTCTTCAAACTTATCTTCTCTGTCTCCTCCTCCACTTGCTTCTTCCAGGTTTTCTTCGGTCATCTTCGCTTTCTATTACCACTCGTTTCAACATCCAGAGCAACTTTCAAAACGCTATCGTCATCCCTCCTCAGCACATGTCCATACCATCTAACTCCATTCGCTGTTGCTAACCGGTTTATGGTTTCTTTCAACCCCAACATGTCCATATATTCTTCAGTCGTCTTTCTGTCTACCACTTTCTGACCGCACTTGGCTCTCACCATAGCTCTCTCCGTTCTCCTTAAAATTGCTTTTTCATTTTCTTTTAAACACCATGCCTCGCTTTCATACAGTATTGCTGATCTTACGCAATAACGATAAACTTTGCCTTTCATCTTCAGAGGAAACCTATTTCCAAGCAGCAACTCTCCACATTCCCTGAATCTTACCCAACCGATTCTTACTCTTGCTGTAACTGCCGCCACCACTAGCATTTAGGCTGTCTCCCAAGTAACAAAATCCATTCACTGTTTCTACTTCATCGCACAACTTCTCGATCGAATCCACCATTCCTTCCATTATTTCTTTACATTTTGGGCAGATAAAATGCAATGCCAACTTAGCGGTAGCTCTCTTTATTTTTGCACATCTGCCATGAACCCAGTTTGCACATTTTGTGCACAACACTGAATTGGCCATGACTCTCCTCCCACAAACTCCATATGGATCTATCTTGCTTTTGTATAGTTCGCCTTCCGGCCCGCTTACCATCATTTTTGTTTTTATGGGGTTATCCCTTAAACCTTTACTTTCCAGTGCATCCTTCCAATTTCAAAATCTTTCCTTCAAGTCTTTTATGGTTTCGCTCATGAGAACAAGGTCATCTGCATACAGTAATTCATTAACTACACCCCTTCTTGCATTTTTTATAATAACGTCCACTACTGTTGCAAACTATAGTGGCGACAGCACAGGTTCTTGATGTACACTAACTTTTACTTCGAATTCCTCTGAATATGCAGATCCCACCCTTTTGTCTTTGCACCATCATACAAGCTCATAACTACCCGAACCATTACTTCTGATAGATCCTTCTTTCTCATGACCCACTCCATCACTTTTCTTGGCACTCTATCAAAAGCTTTTTCCATATCAACAAAACACATATACAACTTCTTGTCCTTCTTTTAATATTCCTCCTGCATTCTTCTCACAACGAATATCGCATCCACTGTTCCTTTTCCTGGCATAAATCCAAACTGCCAAGATATCGAATCATCTGCAGAGGAATTTAGAATTTTAAGAATTGTAATGAAATTTTAGTGAGGAATTTTAATGAAATGATAATCGAATCATCTGCAGAGGAATTTTGTTTGTAATTGTCTTTACAAAAAACCTGCACATTGTCTTTCCACGAAACGAATATTTTATTGCAAATTGTTTTTGTATATTAACTATAAAAAATTTTTTCTTTATTAAAGAGATGCGGCGAAAACGCAAAGTGAGGCTTAAAATAATCGTTCAGTGGTATTTGATCAATTTTGGAAAAATTTCTCTTTTTAGTTTATTTTAAAAACTACAAAATTGAGCTATGACATTATTTGGCGGGAAAACAGTTTACTGACTATAATAAAAGATAGTCAAGAAAAATAACTGATGAACAAATGAAAGCAATGACAAGCAAAGTTAAAAGAGGATTTCTTGTTGAACCTGCAAGAAAATTTCCTTGACATATCTAGTTATGCGTTGTTAACAGCTGCAGTTGATATATTTTTGTGTAGCCAGTTAACTAATTTCTCATCCGATGACGTTCCAAAATTTTTGAATAGCCTTATTTTATACTAAAAGATAAAAAAGCGAAAATTTTCGGAAATGATCGAATGTCACTTAAAGTATTATTTAAGCCATACATGAATTTTTGGCATAGCTCCTTTTTTGAATTGCTCCAGATATTCACTAAAGAATGAGTATTTAATTCAGCGGCTTCCCAGCTTTTTTGTAGCATCTCTCCCTTCACCCAGTTTGAAATTTTTTTTTGCCCCATGTAACACAAACAGATAAAACTTGAAAAAATGTTTTGATAATTTGAAATATCTATTTCAATTTTTTACTCATTGCAAAATGTTCATAATTACTTCTGAAATTATAACAAAATTTCTTCCCGTTTGGCGAACACTAATCTACGCGCATTCGACTTGATTTAACTGATAACGGTGATAATTACGGCCACTAGTCCAAGGTGGTCCAGCTTCTTTATGCCTACTGGGCACTTTTTAAAAATAAAAACTCCAGGGCCGATTTACCTGAATCAGATGGTCTGAATCTTTCCGATCAAGTCAGCGATGATAAAAAAAAAGATTTTCGCGTTGCTTGAAATAAACAATATTACCAACGTTTTAAATTGTTCGGTGGGTAACAGAAAATCGCATCGTTGTGGTGCAGGCTTGCAGTTAGACCACGCAGAAGTAGTCAATGAAACTGGGCAGGTTGTAATTTAAGAATGCAATCTGTTCTCCATGCACAAGCAATAGTCTGCTTCTTTTTACTTTAAACATGTTTCCAGTTGTTCTGAATAGCCGTTCACTCATTGCAGATGATGGAGGTGCGCACAAAACTTTTTTGGAGAATCTTGTTATTATTGTCGTCATTGATGCAAGTATACTTGTATGCACCCCACCATTTATAGGGGCTTTCATTCTTTGACAGTACAAAGACTGTCAAAACGCTACACCCCAATCGTAAAACGAAACAAAAAAGAAAATTAACTCTGATCTAGTAGCGGTATAATTATCTTTTTGATTTTCAAAAGGGCGTAATAGAAGAGGATTGAAGTAATTGAAAATAATTTGAAAATTGCCCTTGGTTTCGGCCAAAGCTTCTGTACATCCCTACTTTACAGTATTCGCTTAGAAACTATTGAAACACTTGTTTTAGATATGAAGATCGTCCCTAAAGCGCTATTGTTGTCGTCATAAATTGTTTTCGAAAATGAATTGAAGACGATACCCACTTTATTGTAGACACACTTACGCCGCTAAAATTCATGCCTCATTGTGCAATGCGTATCGGCCTATATCTCGCAGTATTATCTTTTAAAAGGTTTTATGCTGAACTCCATAAAACATGACACTGGTGTGAAAAGGCGTTTGTCCCACGTCACTCTTGTGCGCTTTATTATCGTAAGCGCTTTTTTAAGGCTGGTTTCCATTCGGCGTAGATTGCAGGCGTAGCGTGAAACATTTTTTGTTTCTCTATTTGGTTTTTATGCGCGGAGCGAGCGCGCTTGCACGTAAAACTAAATAGATAAACAAAGAATTTTTCGCGCCACGTCTACAATCTATGCCTAATGAAAAAACAGCCTTTACTTTGGACGAAAAATCCTTGTTAGTACTGGTAGTTGGACTGAGAATGGAGTTCGGTTCTTTGGTGGATTGCTTTTGTTTACCGTGAAGTTTGGAATGAGAATTGCGTATCACCTGTAGACTTGCTGTTCAATCAAACAGCATATTGCAAATGAAAAAAAAATTGGCGAAGGTGTTCGTGTGAGTTGGTACGCCGTCAACGGCACCAGCGTCTCGCCTTTAAACTCACGATGACTGCCATGTGTCCCTGAGAACAACAATTTAAAAGAATTTTCTCTGTTTGGTCGCACTGCTTATGTAGAATTACACTGTGCTGTGGTGGTATTGGTAAGTCCGAAGTGAGTCAAACCACAAAGTTGTTGTTTTATAATCTCGACAGGAAGTTTTTCTCGTGACCAGAGGATAAAAGGACATAACTCAACTTGCATCATCCGGACTTTTCATTGGCGTTTAGCTTTCGCTTTTTCGAGCAGCAGTTTTTCTAACCATATTTTAATGTTTAGTTGGAATACTCTTCCTTCTCCGCCCGCTACAGTACAGCCGAGTCGATACGGCCATGCATCAGTTGCATTGGCTGATAGCAGGTCTGGTGCGAAGATGTATGTTTTCAGTGGCTTTGACAGCACTATGATAGCTAATGCATTAGTATATGACTTTCCCACATGCTCTGGCTCGGATGCAAGTGAACCTGAATGTGCTGGTGAGTGATACATTTTGATTGCTGTGTAAGATGGAATTTTGCGAAAACATGGGCTTTTGGCACGGTGAAGACATTGCAAGTTTACACTTTTTTGGGCTTACTTAAGAAGTTATAACTCGTTCTACCATTTTAAAATCATACTTTTTTAAGAACAGATTCTTAGTGGTACCTTCTATCGATTCAACTTTTCGCGAAATTAATTTCAAAATTGAGCTTTATTAAGATTTTAGAGCTTGACTTGCAGCCAACAAGCTATACCAGCTAGAACTTTTCACTTTAATGAGGTTTGTTGCTATTTTACGAGGGAAGTAAACATCGCGTTATTTTACTTTCCTCTAAATAGTTGCCAAGTGGGCTATTAATATGTTTCTAGTCGTTTCATGCTATAAAAAATACACTAAAGGTTATTGAGCACCTGGTTTAGAATAAAGAAGCTGCTCACCCAGCATATCTTAAGAGGCGATGTGTGGTACCCACCAACAGCAGTTCGCCTAGCTGGTGGTGAGACTCAGTGTTTCCCCTTAGATCTTAGTAAGTGCTCAACCGGCGGCGCAAGTGCGAAATTGCTAGCAAATATACAAAAACTGCCAGACAATTTTGGTGGACTTTGCGGAACATGCCGCGACACCAGCTTAAGTAACGTATTTTAAAGTTAAGTAAAAAGATGTTTTTGGTAGTCTACTGCTGTTCAGTATATGCGTAAGCTGGAAAAAGATGTCGTTTACCCCAATTCAGATCTGAGATTCTTCGTCCAAAAGTTTTTCAAAAGCACCTTAGCGTCTGATGTAAACATTACGTGATAGTAAGGCAATAGCGATTTCAAGCTATGCGCGCTCTGTTTCCACGCTTTCATTGTACAGTACAATTAGTTAAACGGCTTCATTGGTGACGTCAACTTAGGTATAATAACATGTCTTTTTCCTCAGTCCCTGCAGAATTCCAATATTTCGGATACTTGAAAGTTTGCTTGTATCATTGTTTTACGTATAACCGCACCCTTACTTTTTCCTTCAGACGAATTTTTTTCAATTATGGCATTTTTCAACCTAGTTCAGTGCTTTTCAACCGATTTTGGCATGTGGGCCTATTTTCGAAACGCACAGAGGCACGTGGCCCGAATATATATTTTTCTCAATTTCATAGGCGACTTCAAAAAAAGCTATCAAAGTAAATGCCAGGGATGTTCAAATAAAATAAAAAAACAAGTCGTCAAAAAAGTTTACCAGTTTCACTCGATGTGAAAGGTAAATAAAGTACTGGTCTCGTGAAGACCTTTGTCCGCCGATTGAAAATCTCTGATCTAGGCCATCATCATCTCTCACGAACGATTTTTTAATTAGATTAGGATGCCAGCTTGCGAGTTGTAGCTTCCACACACAGCTAACTCCACTTCCTGCTACTTCTTTCGCAGCAGAAAGTGGAGTTAGCTGTGTGTCGAAGATCTTCAAAGATGTTCTAAAAACAAATCCGGGAGTAAGAGCAGTTTTAAAAATTTCCAAGGAGACCTTGTGCTTCGGTGACGTAATAATTTGCTTAATTGTGTGAGCTCTACAAAAGGTTTACAAACAAGTAGCCTATCGGTTGCCAATCGGCCGCGGCAAAATACCTGGCTATTTCTGTTTAATGAGCTCAATTTGGTCCTTGAAACTCTGCGACTTGTGCAACAATAATTCGTTAACGTTCAGGAATGCCAGGTTAAAGTATATGTATATAAAATTGGCCTAATTCTATGCCGACGCCAAACATGAGCATGAAAAATGTGACTTTTTTGAACTTATGGGATGTTTGGTAAGTTACAACGACTATGACACCAGAATAAAAATTACTGGCGAACTCCATTTGTGGCTTGATTATGGTAAAATAATTGAACTACTTACATTTCTCAATCGCAATCAATTATACAGTAGGGCTTTGCGATTACGAGTAAGCTTTCCATTTAAAATTGGAAGTATTTGATGATCAAAGCCGCGTAACTTTAAAAAAACGAAATAAAGATTTTTGTACGATGTGGTAGTCATACTATGTGTGTCTTGCTTTGTTTCTTAAAGGTATTTCAGCAAGCAATATTATTGATAAGCGATAACAAATTTCACCAGAGTCTTGTCAACTGTATTCACAAACTATGCATGAAAACAAACGAGTAAATTTTAAGGAAGTTTTATTGCAAATTCAAAAAATAGAAAAAAGTCGTTATCTGGCTAGGTATTGTGACAAAAGTAACGGAAGTTTTGAGATACTGCCGAAACTTTTTTACGGGACCCTCGATAATAGTTGCGGAAACAGCTGGCTGAATATTTTTTCACTCTTAATAAGTTTTAATTAACCATTGACCGCGAATGCGTGAAAAGAATTCTACCTTTGCGAAAAACGTTCGAAACTTAACCGAAGTTCTTTGTTGAAAAGTATTCGAAACTCGACCAAAGTGAAGGAAACAGAGAAATTCGTGGATGCAGTTATGTGCGAGTTTGGTAAACGTAGCTTTTAAATCGAGCAAAAAATTGAAAAGCGGATATTTGTAACTGTGCATCAAACTACAGAATTTCACTTAGAGGGGATTATTGCAAAAAAAAATAAAGTCAATTCTTCATTTCAACCACATACTCGATTTGCGAGGAGGCTGCTCTTTCCGGAAAAATTTTGGGGGGACCTCGCCTACTTTACCTGCGGCCCCTGACTACAGGTGGATTTGAAAGATGCAATAGCTGCGCGCGCACAATTAAGCTTTAAAGGAAGGTTTTTTTGCGCAGTGCTCAACTTTCTGAGAGTTTTTGACTCTTTGGTGGTTTTTCTTTACACTGATAAACGTAATTAGATGATACACCTTAATGTTGCATCGAAAGACAGTTTTGGAATGGTCAATCGTAAACGATAATTTTTTACAATCCCCTAAAATTATAAACAAATTTTACTGTGTTACAAAGTACCTTTTAAATAATTGGCAAAAAAAGGCTACATTTTAATGTAAAACGTTCTCAAAAAGAATTAAGCTAGAATCCATTTTTTCGCGTTTATAGGGAACACTGGTGAAACTATCAATCTGTTTGCTTTCATGACTAATTTGAAATGGACTATCGCTTTTCTCTGGCCTTGTTTGATAAGGTTTGCGGTATTAATCTGTGAAAACCGTTTCATGCCATGTCTCCACTTCAAGGAAGAAGAGGGGTAGCCCACAACAACAACAGCGTACATAAGAACTGTGATTCGACTTGTGACTTCACTGCTTTTCGTCGCATTATTTTTGAACAATATATAGCGAACTCAATAAATTTCCCACGCAGAGGTGGTCAATAGCGAAGTCGTTCTACCTAACTAAACTAAACTACTAAGTAGGTTTTTCAGT
The DNA here is from genome assembly GCA_963675345.1 of Trididemnum clinides. Classification (NCBI taxonomy): domain Eukaryota; kingdom Metazoa; phylum Chordata; class Ascidiacea; order Aplousobranchia; family Didemnidae; genus Trididemnum; species Trididemnum clinides. Next base: position 10,083,507 of record OY776301.1, read on the forward strand.
AGCAAACTACTTATTCAAATTTTCCTGATACCACGCACGCCAGCGGCGGCGTCGTCATTTTCGTCAGGCAGGGCCTATCCTTTTCTGAACTTTCTACCTCCTCTCTCTCTTCGCTTGATCCCTACTATGATTATGTAGGGGTCAACATCTCTCTTAACAACTCCTCCTCGGTGTCATTTCTTAATGTATATGTCCCCCCTATTCGCTCCTCTCCAATGGATGGCAGAACCGATTCCTTCTCTCCCTCTATTCTTCCCTCCTCCAGAAATCTCTTTATTCTGGGGGACTTCAATTGCCATCACCCCCTCTGGGACTCAAGAGGTACTTCCGACCCCCGTGGGGAGGAAATATTTGACTGGGTCATCTCCTCTGACCTCCTCCCCCTCAATGACCCTGACACACCCACTCTTTTCCATCGCTCCTCTGGCAGTCGCTCCTCTCCTGACATCTCCTTTGCTCCTTCTACTCTTGCCCTTTCTTGCTCCTGGGAGGTGCTTCAGGACCTGGGTTTTGACCACCTACCAATTCTTCTATCTATTTCTCTCTCTCCAGTCTATCGCCCCAACGCGCGCCCCCCTTCCTTCAATTTTCAGAAAGCTTGCTGGGATGGGTTTGCCTCTTACTTTGACTCTTACTGTCCTTCAGCAGAGGAATACTCGTCTCTTTCTCTTTTCTCTGCTGCTGCTCTCTTTACCTCTTTGACTTTGAATGCGGCCAAATCTTCCATTCCTTTCGACTGCATCAAATGCCCTCCTAAAGCCTGGTGGTCTGCTGAGGTGGAAGAAGCAGTTAGTGAAAGACGCAAGGCTTTTGCTGCCGCTCACAGAAGTGATGAAGATCGACAGGCTTACATTTCTGCTTCTCGACGCGCCTTGTCAGTCATCGCCAAGGCCAAGGCTGAGGCATGGCAGACGACTTGCTCTTCTCTTTCACCTAGGTCTAATCCTAAACCTGTACACTCTCTTCTTCGCTCTATCACTGGCTCTCCTTCCTCGTCTTCCTCCTCTCTTAACTTTCCTAACTGTTCCTCTCCCAGGGAATCAGCTTCAGTTTATGCTGCTTACCTGAGATTTCACTTTTCTGTTTCTCAGGCAAAGGCCCTGCGCAGCAGAGCCAGAGGCTACCTCACTGAGCTCCGTCGAGCCACGTGCCCTATGGAGTCTCACTCATCCTTTTGCTCTTCTTTCTCCCCCGCAGAATTTCATGCGGCTGCCTCCAATCTTACCCCATCCACTGCCACTGGCCCAGACAAAGTTGCCTATCCCACGCTAAAGCACCTTCCTCGCTCTTGCATGGATTTTCCTCTTTACATCTTCAATCTTTCCTGGTCTTCACATTCCTTTCCTTCCATCTGGAAGACATCTTCCATTATTCCCATCCACAAGATGGGAAAGCCTCTCGATTCTCCTGCTTCCTTCTGGCCTATCTCTCTCACCTCCTGTGTATGAAAGCTGTTTGAGCGCATCATTCTATCCCGTGTACTCTTCTTTCTGGAGTCTAATTCCATTCTTTCTCCCCGCCAGGCCGGTTTCCACTTTGGTCGGTCTACACTCGATCAAATTCTGTTTCTTTCTCAGTCCATTTTGGATAAGTTTAACAAACCCAGGCTGGGCTCTCGGACGATTCTCTCTACTATCGACTTCTCTAAAGCCTTTGACTCTGTCTGGCATCCCGCCCTTTTTCATAAACTGATTTTGGCTGGCCTCCCTCCTTGCTTTGCTCGTTGGACTCAATCTTTCCTTTCTGATAGGCGCACTTGTGTGGTTTATCAAAATCACAAAAGCCGCTCCTTTCGAGTCCGTTGAGGTGTTCCGCAAGGATCCGTTCTTGGCCCTGTGCTTTTCTCTCTCTTCATTAATGACCTTCCGGCTTTTCTGCCTTCTTCTGTCAACTGCTTTCTTTATGCTGACGAACTGGCCATTTGGTCTTCTTCCCCCTCGGTCCCCACTGCGGTGGAGGCCACACAACGAGCTCTGTTTCGAATGGAGTGCTGGTCTGAGCACTGGTGTCTTCCTCTCAATCCGAGCAAATGTGAGGTCTTCTGTTTCTCAGTGGATCCCCACCAAGCTAACCTCCAACCCAACCTCCTCCTACTCGGCTCCCGCCTCCGTTTCAATCCCACTCCAACTTTTCTTGGGGTCACCTCCGACTGCACTCTTTCCTTTACTAAACATGTATCTTTGCTGAAGGCCAAGTTTTTCCCACGTCTCAAGGCCTTACGCTGTATCTCTGCTTCTTCTTGGGGCCCCTCTAAGGAGTCCCTCTGTGTTCTGTATAAATCTTTTCCTCTGCCCCTTCTCCCTTACGCTTCACCCGGATGGTTTCCTTTCGTAAGTGCTACCAATCTTACCAAATTGGAATGTCTTCACCGAGCGGCCAGTCGCGCCATCACCGGCTGCCTCTTGTCATCCCCTATTCCTCTACTACTCACCGAGGCTTCTTTACCTCCCCTACGAGTCACCCTGATTCACTGTACTCTTTTATCTTATGAGCGGGCTTTTCGTCTCCCAACCTCTTTTCCTATTTCAGGTTTGGCCAGACTTGGAGTGAAACCAAGACTCTGCAGATCGTCCTGGAGAGCTCTTGGGTCCACTCACCCGCTCATGCTTCCTTCTGCTTGTTCTAGGGAGGCTCTTCTTGCTTGCCCTCCCCTGTCCTCCTTGAAATCTGCCTTCGTTCACAGTGGAGTCCACCCTTTCCTCTCTATGCTCTCGCTTTGATCCCCCTCACTCTCACCAAGGTGCGGCTTTTGCCCATCTTGACTCTCTCCCCTCTCATGATCTGATACTCTGGACAGACGGCTTTGTTCCTTTTCCTTTTGGCAAGGGCGGCTCCAGCGTACTTGCCAAGTGCTATCTCTGTGGCACTGAGGCCACTCTTTCCTTTTCGGCAGGCCCAGTATGCTCAAGTTTTTCCGCTGAAACCTGCACCATTGTGCACGCTCTTTGCTGGTCTCGGCAGCATCAACAAGTCTGTCATTTTTCTTTTCTTCTCCTACTATGTGACTCTCGTTCTGTTCTTGCCACCCTGTCCTCTCCTCCATCTTTTCTTTTATCTCAAACTCTGTGCAGATCTGGCAGGAACTGTCTTCTCTTTCTTTCTGTTCTATCAGGCTACAATGGGTCCCCGGACATTCGTTTCTCCCGGGGAACGACATGGCTGATGAGCTTGCCAGACAGGGAGCGCTACTTGCACCCTCCCCCTTCCCCTTTAGTCTCTTTCCTCTTATCTCTCGTATCCACTCTCGTCTTTTCTCGGACTGGAGGTGTACTGTCTCTTCCAAACATTTTGACACACAGGTTTCCTCGATTTCCACCAAGGAACTTGTGCTCCCTCGTCATGCTTGCTGTGTCCTCTCTCGTCTTTGCTGCAATGGACACAGCCTTCGTTTAGGTTCCTATCTTTCTAGGATTGGCAGAATCGAGAACCCTTCTTGCAGCGCCTGTGGACACCCGTCCCAGGATATCTCTCATCTCATTCTGCACTGTCCAGCTACAGACTCTTTGCGCTGCTCACTCTTTGGCGACTCTCTGTCTCTGTACGACCTCTGGTCCAGACCCTGGGGAGTTGCCCGGCTTCTGGGGCTCCATGGTCTTCCGCCATGCCCCCATCCCTCGGAAGGGGTCGGGTAACCAACAACAACAACTCAATAAATTTCCCACGCAGAGGTGGTCAATAGCGAAGTCGTTCTACCTAACTAAACTAAACTACTAAGTAGGTTTTTCAGTAGCAAACTACTTATTCGAATTTTTTCATTTTTACTACTTCTACTTTTACTTGAGTAGATTTGGTAACGCTACTTAAGTACTTTAGTGGCGCTAATTGAGTAATTATACCTTTTGCTTAAGTAGATGCTAAAAATCTGTCGTTTATTGAATTGAAATGCAGTAAGCTAGAATAAAAACCATCTTTAAATTCAAGTTTTTATTTTATGCATTTGTGCAAGCCCTCTATTAATGTGCTCTATTTTTGGTTCAAACTCTGAAATCAATTGATGCACCAACTACTTTTAATGCTAACTAGGCAACGTGCTCTGAATTACTATCAATGGGTCGTAATTTCATACCTTTTGATGTTAAGTGATTAGGATTAGAAGTCAATTCAGTGTTTAATTTTTGAACAGTGGTTCGGTAACACGAAATTTGAAAAAAGCTTTAAATACTTTTAGAGGACGAATTCTTTACACTCTTTTAAAGTAATGACTAAAAACTTGAAAGTTTTTGTTTGGCTTTTATCAGACGTTATCGTCGGAATGAAGTAGAAAAGAGAAAGTGTCAGTATTATTAGCGTCAGTAAATGTGCGTTTCGTCAGCGTCTACAATCAGAGCTACTAGTGAAACAGTTGTAATTCATAGACAGATTTTGGCAAAATACTGTTTTTTTGTTGTTGATAAATGTTGCTTTGAGGGTGCCTAGATCAAAGAACGATCTAGCTGTAGCCAACTCTGATAATTAACTGTCATTGTAGGCTGCGGAATGGTCCCGATTTTCAAGTAAATATTGTCCAATTGCTTAGTTACGGTTGGGGAAAAAGAAATTGTCTTGCATTTACGTATAGATATTTTTCTTTTTTTTTTCACGTCAAGTTTATGGGATTGGAGAACATGTTGGTTGATTTTGTGTAGTAGTCTTTGGGATGTGCGGTCAACGTACCGCCAGTCTCAGCGGCACACTTATTCAGCTGAGATTGATTTGTTGAAAGGATGATACGGCAGCCTTGTAGTTTGCAGGTAGAATAGAATTGGTTGAAAATTATCATCCAATGCTCAGATACTCTGTAGCGATTATTTTCCGTTGTTTTGATTAGCTTCTAGAATTTAGCAGAAGTGTTACCGTTTCAGAGAAGTTGCTGGTAGACTAGGCATTTTAGGGGACCTTTCTAGTGGTCACTACATTTGGCGATATCCTTGGGCATACTTGCATAAATAGCACTGTCTGGGTAACAGTTGTTGCGCAGAATAGTGTTGATATTGTTTGGCTCCTGCGGCAGTCTGTGTTTGGAGGTTATAGACAGGGCCCGGTGCACTAGAGTTACAATAAGATTCGTCTTCCGTTTTAGGGGCCAAAAGAATGCCAACGTTTATATTGTGCGGTAAAAGTCGGTTTTTGATCTAAAGAAGTAAAGAATTTTGAGTCAACTTTCTCAATCAGAACGTCTAGAAAGAGAAGTTTTCCATTACCTTTTTTTAAAAGTGGAAGTCGGGCACGGATATGTAGAGTTAATTGTTTTTAAAAACTGTCACCGCTGGATTTCTTTATAGAAATGGCAAAGGTTTCGTTATTGTAGCGGAAATACATGTCTGGTTTGCTGGTTCGTCGAAACATTCCTCCTTGCAGTATTCAACACAGATAGTGCTAAAATCTGGGCCAAGTGGAGCCTATGGTAACATCATCAATCTGTTTGTGCATTGTACGGTCGAAACTGAATTCAATTGAAATAGTAGCTGCAGTTAGAATCTCGGTGAAAAGTGCGTTATGAATTGTAAGCAGAACAAGGTACAAAGTATCAGCACAGATCTGAATGGTTTCTTTTTGTGGGATATTCGTAAAAAGGCCAGAGGTATTAGACGAACAGAGAAAGATGGCTTCTGAATTCAAGTTAAGATGTTGCATATTTTTAGCAAAAATGAAAGAATCTTTAATGCTAGGGTAAAGATTTAGGGCTGGTTGAAGAAAGCTTGCTGAGGCATTTTGCCAGTTAATGATGGGCCGATCAGATCATTCTGGCGATTATATTTTAATGAGAGCCTAACAAAAAGATAGTGGTCTTAACTCGTTACTTTAAAAGTGTGCCATAATTCTCTCTGAACCTTCATTTAAAGCTGTTTTGCTTAATTTTTTGCAGTTAGTTTTATCTTTTCAAGCATGCATTAGCTTGTTCACATAACAACTACTGCTTTTGCACGGCAATACCTAAAGAAGCAAAGAGGGCAATTACTTTCTCAAAAATGTATAGAAGTTTTGTTTGCGCTAAATTCTCTAGTGCCCTCCAAAGAAGTTTATTGTGTAAGCTTAACCTCAGCAAATATTTTTCAAATTTGCTCTATACCACTCATTCTCATCATAATTCTATGAGGTTTCAAAAATAGTCAAAAAAGGTCATGACTAAAAATGTAATTTAAGATAAAAAAAAACTTTTGCCTCAATGCTCTCAAAAATTTTTACCTGACTGTTAGTTTTTTCGCGCTAAATGTTAAGTATAAGATCTAATTTTTTTGTTTAGAACAGTGGTTCAATTTTTCTACTGGCATGCTGCTTGGAAAATTTGTACTGTCTTTGTGTACCACCAAAGGCACAATCACGAAGGATGGGACTGAATCTCCGTACTTTAGCCATATCCTCATAGCTGTGCACCCAACAACTTTTCTTAGAAACCCTTTATAAAATATGTTTCTAAAAACTACCGGGTTTGTAGATTACATTATTTGATTCTGAGCATAACCACAGAAAAATAAAATGTTAGTTATGATGATGTAAGCTGCCTGCGTGATTTGACTTTAGAGCAAAACAGCAGGAAAAAGCAAGTTTTGGTAGTGCAGTAATTACTAATTTTCGAAAAAAGAGGACCATAATGCAAGTTTCAGCTTTTGCTGTAATTAAAATTTTCAAAAGAAGGAAAAAGCGAGTTTTAGCTTTCATCCAATACGTTTTTGTTAAAAAAAGAGCAGTTTCAGCTTTTACTTCATATTTTTTTATTTAAAAAATTTTAGAAAAAAGCAAGTTTTAGCCATTTATTAGTCAATAGTAAAAAAAGCAGGGAAGAGCAAGTTTTAGCCTTTATTCATTATTTTTTTTATTAAAAAAGACCAGGGCGTATCAAGTTTAAAATTTTTATTTGAAATTCCCAAAAAAACAGAAAAATTTTAGTTTCAGGTCTACATCAACGTTTCAAAGAGCAGAAAAGTCGACTTTCAGCTGTTGATTAGTATAAATCTGTATTTGCGAATATTTTTAAATCTCGAAGCATAACTCCAGCTGCCCGCTCCGCGTTCGACCAATTTTTATTTGATATACCTACTTCCAATTTCTTTTTTAAATATAGCTTTGAAAAAAGCTGTTTTAGCCATAAGCTTTTCGTGACGCGCTCATCAGTGGCGGTATCGCGTCAAAAGGGAAGATCTAGAGTGAGTAAGGGTTTAATATGATTAATTTGGACGTTAGGCAATCAAAATAAGACAATGATAACAATGATATTGTAAAGCGAGCCGAAGAAAAAGATTTTGCAATGGCGAAAGAGGCCAAATAGGAACGCCGCGATGATCGATAGAGTTTGAGAGTGTAAACAAACTCTTTTTCATGTAAACAAACAATTTCTTTATATTTTTTTTTCGTGTCACTTTAATCTGCGTTGAGCACACAAAAAGATGATGAATCAACTTGTTTATTGTATACTCTTCAATTTACTAACACGGGACCACTTAGTGGGTTAGTCACAAATTTTTATCTCGCATAATAATGAATTTTACTCAATTTGATGCAGTACCCTGCACTCCGAACTTCTAATGCTAGATAAAAAGTTAAATTTAAAGACATGGAGCAAAAAATTTCAAAACTTGTTTGAGTTCCAAAGTAAACATACTAGAGAAAAGAAAATTTGTCAATTACTCTGGGCCTCACTATCACTCGCGTATTTGAGCAAGGGCTAGATAACTGAATTACCAAATACTAAATGGTACACAAGCAAGCAACAAAGAAGTCTGTAGGAGGGAAAAGAGCTAGTGGAGAAAATCTTTGATCTAAAAAAATTTGCTCATTTTTAAAAGCACAATGTGGTTAAAGGGCAGTAAGATTGTAGCTAAAAGGTCAAGTAACATAAAAAAAACTTTCACCATACATGTGCGGTTTAAACCAATTACTTTTTGAAAACTTGACATTAGACTTATAGCTTACACTAGCGTCCAGACAATTTTCAAAAGGAAGTTTGAGAACAATTGGTTGGTTTAAAAGTTGAAAAACATTGGTCGCATTGAGTCACTCACATTTTAGTGACTTTTAGCCGTAAAGGAACGTATCAAAAGCATAAGACAGCAATCAAAAAATATATTTTAATCAAATAGATCTACAAGAGAAAGTAGTAACTACTAGAATAATTAAACTACCTGTATTAAGTTTTTTCAAAAAAAATAAGTGATCAACTTAAATTATGTTAATCTCTTTCGAGAGTCTTCTCAAAATAGTATAAACGTCCAATATTGTGTCCTGCACCCTTTTTATAGAGATATGCTCCTATGCTCATATGCTCCATACACATGAATTTTTCACTGGTCGGTAGCATAAATAAAGCTGTAGCAAGCAGGGAAGTTTCCGTCTTTAAAAATCTATTTGCGTATCTTGTGTGGTACAAGCACCCTCAACTGAACCACTGTTTAAGGCAGATACATAACAAAACTGCTCCAAAGTGAAAGTATTTTCTACATTCACTACTTAAGTAGTTTAATTAGCAATTACTTTTTTTACTTTTACTCCAGTAAAAATACTTGTCATTACTTTCCACTTTTTACTTAAGTATTTTTGAATGAGTTGCAATATTTTTACTCAAGTAGATTTTTGGCTACTTCGACCACCTCTGTTCCCACCACATCCCACTCGTCGAGAAAAAGGGGTTTGGTGAAGACAGATCCATCTTGTATAAACCTCCGTGCCCCTCTTTACTTGACTCACTTTTGAACCATGTCCACTCATCGAATAATCGTTTCATATTCTGAGTTAATTTTTTTCGCACTATGTTCGTTATGACCGACGAGATGGATTCTCTAAGTAGAAAGAGTGTGCATTTGATTGTACTTGTAGTGATAGCCCTTTACAACTTATTGCAGTTGACTCCAGTAAAGCGTCTATTTTTTTACGGTTTGAATTCATACTGATCTATCACTGTGGTTAGTACAAGACTACAATCTTATTTTTGTGGGTTTTTTTTGCGATCTCCACTGCCCAGTTCTTGATTTGTTTTCGTAGCCGCTAACAACCAGGCTTTGAAGCGGTGTCATAATAGCCATTCGATCAATCGGAAATGGTAATGGATGTTAAAGAGTTCAAAAACGAACTAAAGTTAGCAGGTGTGTCTGGGAAATTTTAATTTAAAAAAAATCCTAAAGCCATTACTTTCTGCGCGACCATCCTAAGAGCTAAAGCGAGTTTAAAATTGTATGCACGAGCATTTTATTAATTGGATCAATCGACTGGCCTATCACGACTTGTTCGTTCATATGCAATGGGATGTTAATTTCTTGTAGTTTTTACCCATGTTTAAGAAATGCTTATTTTATCCTGTCTCGGCTCGCCTGTACTGTTTCTTTTGCACACTTGTTTTGTCCTCATCGTTCGCCATGCTTTTGTCTCAAAACCGCATACCATTTTTTTTCACTTTGCAACGTGTATGTTATTGCTTACTTTTTGTTAGTGTTTCTTTTAACATGACATATCCGAACTTTTTTGCTTTATGCTCTTCGGAAGAAATCAGGTGAAAAAATTTGAAAGTATGATTTAGTAAGCTTTAAAATTCTGCGTATACCATCAATCACTTATTCGTTTGTAGGAATTGCAGATAGTGGTACATGTGCACCCATCACGGAAGAAGAGAGGAAGTCATTTTGCGATTCTCTTTCGGGTTTACCTTGCGGCACTTGCACATCCACTTCATACGATTGCAATTTTTGTGAATCGTCGTCAACTTCTCGATCCCGATGCACGATCAACAATTGCATAGGCGACGCCACTTGTACCATTAAACCAGCTTCAATTTGTTCTACGTTGTTCAATTGCGACCAGTGCGAAGTCGCCTCAAACCTTTGCACGTGGAATAGCAGTGGGTGCGAAGAGAAGCGTTCCAACGCTTCGACTGCTCAATGTGATGCCAGTCTTGCATGCGAGGCTTCAGAAAGCTGCGAGATCTGCAACAATAAGAAGAGCTGCATGTGGTGCCAAAATCTCGAAAAGTGCATCAACACCAACTCGTACGTTCTCCAGTTTCCTTATGGCCAGTGTATGGAGTGGACACAGAATCGAACCTGTCCGAAATTCGACTGCTCTGAGCACCAAACGTGTAGGGCCTGTCAGAATGACAGTCGTTGCGGGTGGTGTGACGATGGCTCGAAAACTGGCAAAGGAGAATGTGTTGATGGGTCGTACGCGGGCCCTGTGGTACGTAATGCCACCACGGAATTGTACGAAGTGGCAGAAGATGTATGTCCCGCTGAAAACTGGCATTTTGTCACCTGTCCTAAGTGCCAGTGCAACGGGCACAGTTTCTGTGACACAAACTATAAATGCATTAGCTGTGGAAACAACACTACGGGAGAGAATTGCCAAACTTGTGCCGAAGGTTACTATGGCAATCCATTGAACGGCGGTAACTGTTCGCTTTGTCAGTGCGGTCATAAGGCGGTGACCTGTAACCCCAGCACCGGCGCCTGTTTCTGCTCCACGAAAGGTGAAATTGGGTTTACATGCGAGCAGTGCGACACAGGAGGCAAGTACGTCGGTGATGCTACTGGAAACGGGACTTGTTTTTACGACTTACAAGAGAACTACATTTTCACTTTTACGTTGACGCCGCCTAACGACGCGTATGTGACTGCGATCAACTTCCAGAACGAGCCGGCTGGAAGTGATGACGTGGAACTGACACTGGAAACTGATGCTCCTTGCGTCGTGAGACTGGCCGTGATTTCGAATATTACACTACAGGAAAACGATGGTGAAGTTACTGTGGCCGGTCCGTTTTACGAAACCACGAAAGTGAAGTACGTTTTCAAAGGTGATCGTTTCGTGCTTGGCAAAGACAAAGTCAATACAACAATTCGTATTTACGTATCTAATTTCACAGTGCCGTTCCAAGTGAAAGTAAGACAAAATTTTTATTTCATACTAGTTTACGTTTTTAAGGCGCATCGTCATGCACGCGTAATTGCTGTAACCCAAAAACTAGCATATAGTTTTAGAGCAATTAATTATCTATCGGTTGGAGCGGGGATACGTGTTCAGTGTTCGCATGCAATCAGCTTTTTTTGCTTGAAGGCACTTCACAGCAAATACCGGTTTTTTAATTTATTACAAGAACGTATTGCATCAAAAATATTGGCAAATTCCAACCTTTTCTGAACACAAGTTGTGGAATCTCAAAGATTGGCTAAGGACTGGAGAAATTGATTTCTAAAAAAGACAGTATCAATTTATAGGAGATGATTATGCTAGGTTGTTTTTTTTCGATTTGCAAGTCTCCTCAGTCTCGACTGAAGAACTTGTGTTTTTCCTCGTCTCGCTTGCTCTGTCATGTCCTCGTCCAATAAAGGAGTGGGGTAACAACAACATAGCAGTTTGAATTCGATTTTTATTAAGAAGATGTTATTTTTTGTTGTACTGTTGGAGGAGTAGTTCTCAAACTGTCTTAGCTCACAAACCGATATCACTTTTAGAGATTAAAATGCGACCCATCTGACCCACATACTGCATTTAAAAAAATTGATTTCGCATGTCCTTGTTTTGCGACCTTCCGAAAAAGGAGTAAAAATTTAGTTAGCACTGCTTAAGCATGTATTATAACGCAATAAAATCGCTGCTTAAACACTGGTTTTGTGGTGATTGCGTTAGTTTGATTTCTTTTTCGCATTATGATCTCTTATCGTACTACAGGCCTGGTACTTGACATCAAGGGTGTGGCCATAAATAAACTTTGGGGGGGTCAAATTTTTCTACAAAATTCTGGAGTTCGATCAAAATCATGAATTTTCAATTCGCTTTTTCTGATGAATTTCGCATTTTAAGTATTATGAAATGGCTTTGACTGCTACTCGTATGTGATGTCACGCGATATATGAACTGATTCCTTTCTGTGATGACGATAAATCATGCGAAGGTTGATGAAGTCTAAACTTTAAAACGAAATGAAAAGAAAATAATTTGCCATGACTGCAATTGGAACAAATTTTTAGTACTTCGCTTGAAAATGGATGAACGCCTGGATCGGGTTGACAAGTTTTTGGGCAAGCAACATGACCTTTTCTCTGCTTGTCCGCCTGTGACTGACGCTCTGCTCTAGTAGCTATACCCGCTCTTGGTTTTGAAAAAAATTAGTAGGTGAAATTTATAACCTGGCGATTGCTCACTACTCAACGAAATATCTTTCGCCATCCTGCGTTTGAAATCCTCTGTTTTGGACCATCGATGTGTTCAGACCAGCCGTGGAGTTGCCAGTACTTTTGGGACAGCGCACTTTCACAATCAACAAAAATTGGCGTAAAGCGCCTTTCTAATGTAATAGCAACCGAGCCGTTTTGAGGTTTGAACGTACAATCCTTCCCATCATGAACGACACACAGCATATCTGACCACGCACATAAAATTGAATTTTATCCATTTGGCAGCGTTGATTTGATAATCTTACTTCGTTTTACAACATTGTTCGTTTTGCCTGAGCCCATGTTAGTTTAATTTCTCTGTATTTCACGCTCTGTTGCTCATGCTAATGGCTAGTGGGAAGTAATAGGGTGCGTCATTTCTAACAATACGAGAATGATAAACGCCGCACCTGATAAGTTGTAATGGTCTTCGTTTTATCAAAACAAATATATTGATGGATTTATGAAACGAATTTATGCCCAACTTTGTGTAGCAAAGGTTAACTCCAAAGTATTCAGATTTTGTTTTCGTATTCTGTGTTGACCAAATGACTTGAAAGCGTCATGTTTTGCTATCAGAATGTCATTTAAAGAGATTTTTTGTGCTATTTTTGATTGCCTTTTGTAAACAGTAGTACGGCAATTGAAAGCAAGCTTTAGTTTGATTAAAATGCCTAGCAGTTCGACAAACCACAATTGTTGCTTCACTTATTTTTCTTTTACCTTAATACAACGGCTATCACAGAACTTCAGAACAGCCTCACTGGATCGCTTTAGATGCAATAGCCAGAAAATCTGTTGTCCTAGCAATAGTTAATTAAGAATACTAATAAGGTCTGTTTTTAGGTTACTCTTATCCAGTTCAACAATGCATTGCTGAAGTTGCTTCTGATTCTTTTTTCCTCTTTGTTGGCCATTCTTATAGTTGGCGCTGTGGTATGGAAGTTGAAGTTAGTGTGGGATGATCGTCAAGCTCGCGCTAACCGCGCTATACATATGAAGGCAATGGCAGCGCGCCCTTTCGCTGGCATCACTTTGCACTGTGATGATATATACAGATCTACTCAGGTCAGTACTTACCCTAGGTATTCTGTTATATAGTATTGAATTTCAAAGTTCAGACATTCGTAGAATAGCGCCTTGGTTTGCAAGGCATTTAACTTGCGCCTTGACTGGTTGCTGTTACTTCCGATTACTTAATTGCATGTTCGAATCCACTAATAAGAGGAAATCATTGTGAATGGCTTTTTCTAGAGCACACCACTGTCAAAGTGTGATTTGAACTAGTAATCGTAGTTGTTAAAGACTGTGCTCTAACCCACTAACTCGTTGGCAGCTTCTGTTTTGCATTTGTTTCGATCACCGTGCTTGTCTTTTTTCGACGTGTAGGAATCAGCCAAATTGTTGTAAAACGGAGTAAAATGTGAATGCTGGGGTTTTCATGGTTTCTTTTTGATATACGAATACATTTTTAAGTCATGCAGCTTGTAGGTTATGGCCTCGAGACTCTTTACGGCAATAGTAATTTCTCTTATTTGGTTTTGTGGAAAAACGGTAGTAGATTTGAACAAAAGTTATGCGTGGTTGTTGTGAGGTGAAAAGTTGCTACAAACTCTGGTCATAACGCACTCTTTAACCATAACTGAGTAAATTTAGTTTTATCGGTTGTTTCTTCCACATTATTCCTTTTACTGAGCATTCACCAGAGGATGTGAATACGATCGCGTACGCTCTAACGCCCACTTTATTACCGCGCCGGTCGAAAAAGCTAAGACCACTGTTGCTGTATCGCTTAGAAGTTGCTAATTAATTTTTATTTTGTAATAGGCATTACTCTCTGACCAGCCTTATGGAGCACATGAAAGTGATGTGCCCGACGTTTTCTGTGAAGAGAAATGCGGAAGCGGTTCCGCATCCGTAGCGTCCGTGTTTTTGTGGTTACCGTCTAATGTACCGTGTGGCAAAGAAAGAACAGAGCATGATGATCCTAACGATTTGAATTCACTGGTGTCCAATTGCTACTTGTCCCCCCCGGCCGGCCAGTCAGCACTGGCTATAGGCACTGTACTTGTGAAGTCAGCTCCGGACCAGGAACCTAACAAAATGGAGTCACGAAACGGTGGAATTCGGACTAACGGTTCATCCAATTTAACGTTCCATAACCCGACAGTCTAGGTAAACTGCAAACGTTTTTTTTTGTTCACTGTTTTGATTTTAATTTGTTTGTTCCGCAATTATTTACTTAGCGTCGTCTGTTCATATATTTAACTGCTTTTCATGAGCACTTCTGTATTTTATGCAGTTGTAAAAATCCAAACCAAACAAATGTATTTTGCGCACTTTTTATTTTTCAATTTACTGTACATTATATAATTTACGAAGTCATTGTGCGAAACGTTTTAAATAAAACTTTTTATGAAGAGATGCTTCACAACAGTACCAAAAACTGCAGGCCACCGTTTAGCTTCATGCGTGGTACAGAGCTTCGTATTCCTGCTTACCTTATTGCACCTTTGCCAACACAGTGAGAAAAAGAAACACACGAGCTATTAAGAAGCTAGTCTTCCCCGATTCGAGTAATACGTCCTGTTGATGGATGGGAGTGAGGAACCGCTACTGTAATATTCCTTGAAAATCATACGAATCAAATACAGATGGAATAACACAATTAGCGAGCCAATTCCAATCCAAAACAGCAATGGCAGGCCTAAAATAGACAAATATTGTTTCTGGTTCACCAAACTTGCATTCGGTACACCTATATTTAATTAAGGTCAGGTTTAAATAAATCGGAAATGCGAGACAAAACACTTTACAAATGCATTCTGACGTCTTTACTAAGTGAAATATCATTTGGTCTGGCCTATTCAACTGTGGCATTGTATTTTAACTTGAAGCTAAACATGTTTCATAGCCAATCAACAACTCCCTTTTACTGGTTTTAGTCAGTTTCCCCTAACAGTTAGCCACGTCAATTCTTTAAGGCAGATGCGCTCCGCAGGGACGGATCAAGAAAATCCGGTTCCTCCTCGATCCGCTTATCCAAAATGACTGGCATTTTTTTATAATCCTTACCTGGTTCTTTCTTTGATTCAATGTGTTCGGCTAGTGCGACTTTCTTTTTTACAGTAATAGTGTGCTTCAAATCTTCAAGATGCTTTCTAATATGTAGAGAAGTACCATCAATGTCAATGCAGAGAAACATTTACTGAGGGCAAGGATATTTACTGCTTAGGAAATTTAAAAACCAAATCCTGCCTCACTTTGTTCAGCGGTGATTAGTAACTCAGCAATATTACATAAAGCGGCATCTTCTCAATAACTTCTAGATAAGTTGGTTACAACTCGGCGTAATAAGATGGTTGAGTGTGGTACAAATAAGTTGGTTACAACTCTTCGGCAAAACATAGACAGGTAGGATTTAGTTTCATGCCTTAACGCCTGCTGTTCAGCAGGTATTTAGGAAATTATACTTCATCAAAACCTTCATTAAGTATTTAGGAAATTATCACTGCATTAAGACATACGAACAATTGAATCTTAAAACTCCCATTTATAGGGAATTCGGAAGCCATGCTTCTTCGAAATCCTCTATATTTTTGCTTTAAGTTATGTAGCAAAAGCCAAAGTTTTTACGGTGCGGGCGACATTTCACTAAAGTCTAGACGGGCGGCAATAAATATTTTTTGGGTTCAACTGACCTAAGTAAGGTTACCGCATCTGTAAAGGCAAAATCAGCGTTCTGAACTCGCATTTTGTTGCAGGCAAATATCACGAGAGTACTCGCAGTGCGCAAAAACTTCTTGCGCGGACCGCACTTGATGCCCCCCAATTGAAACGTTACCAGTTATTTCTGCCTAACCTATACATTAAGCTGCATTGCTCAAAGACTGCTGATGACATGCTTCTGGTGGCTACAACAAAGCTATTGATACTTACTGGTTTTCTGAAATATATAAAATCGGAGATGCTGGCGAAATGATATAGACTGGTATTCGTATCGCCTTCTTTGTAATAAGGATTGGACCTGGATCCGACACACATCCTGCTTCACATGCGTATAATGGGAGCTTAGAAGTTCCTGAAATCAGAGACATACCCACAATATAACCTTCGATGAACGTTTGCTGCACCTTAATATAGTAAGTTGCCACCTAAACTTACCGTACTTAGCAAGCAGTGCAAAATGTTAATCAAATTTGATTCGCATGCCACCAAAACCGAATTAACCTTCCGCATCGCTCTAGTTCAAGTATATAAAGTCAAAAGTACTTCATAAATGATTTACCATGCACTTGGCGGTAATGCCTGATCCAGATAAGAATAGTGACACAACCTAGTGTTCCAAAACTGAAGTTATCGCGTTATATTTACCCCTCTTCTTCCTTGGGAAGGAAGCATGGCATAAAATGGTGAGAGATTTATACAACAAACCTAATGAAGACCAGGCCAGTCGTGAATGCCAACTGCAGACTGGTAGCCCGACCACCAACCAGGCAGACTGCCGCTTGGTGGATACTCAAAAGCTGGCTCTTATTATAAGCTAGATCAGCAGCTTCACTATAGCAATCCGATAACCACTGAAGCTAAAGTTTTATGTTTCGGTGTCCTAAGAATTGACCGAATTTGAACTACCCGCCAGATGAAATCCACGGCCACGCCGGTAGTGTTTCAAAAGACATAACTTCGGTTATCGTTAGCACTTTACATTTCAATGATGCAGTCTATTTACTTATCAGTGCAGCACCAAAGAAAACATAAAGCAAATTATAAACACTCTACCTTTTAGTGACACTTCAATTACTGCTATTCCTTCTTTGAACGATAACACAATATCAACTGTATTGTTCATGTACATGACGCCATGAAAAGCTATGTCGTTGTGAAGAATATCGTAGTCGACATTGACTCGAAGATCATATTCTGTAAACTGCAAACCACCACAGCTGAGTACTATGGCTTGAAGCATTCCTTCCGCACCTTCACTGACAAGATGTCTACATCCACTCTTTCTGTTAAACAAGCAAAACAATGGTTCCTAACTGAATTGTCGTTTTACGTTGTCGCAGGTTCTCAACAAAATTTCCTGGATTGATTAGTACAGGTTGACCATCACTAATCCGGCAATCAGTTATCCGGCACTAATTTGACCTGGAAAATAGTACCTCTACTCCGTACTGTAATTTCAAACTTCCCAAGTCACAGTGCCAGCTTTGTACTGTACTGTACTTAAACCAATTATTTTACCTGCAATTCATTAACATTTCACTTGTTTTTTCCTTATTAACCAACTTGTACTGATTTAGAGGATATTTTAATTTTAAGATGAGGTGGTTAGCAACTGGGTTTGTGTATTCTAAGATAATAAATGGCTAATCCGGCACCCCCCAGGTCTCAATGATTCCGGATTGGTGATGGTCAACTTGTACCTAAATTTCAAAACAGGGATCGCATTTTCTTCCGACTTTTGAGTAGCCAAGTATTTAATTGGACAAGGACAAGAATTTATTAAATAAAACAGAGATACAAAAAAATTAAACGCCAAAGCTTTGCGTTCAGCCTTCCATCATTTCAGGGCAATGCCTGTAGGCTTGTTAATTTCTCCAAATTACTTTTCAACTGCTTGGCTATTGAAAAGCTGATTAGTCCCTACTTTTCAAAATTTAATATTTAGTAGAATCAAAATCATACCATATGGTTAGCTTTGTGTTGTTAATGGTAACATTTGCCATCAACCCTAACCAAGCCTTTCGAACAACTTGATGCACTGAAACTACATGCGTTACAGTTTTTGCCCCGACTATGCGGGCCTGGCCGCTGCTGAGATTATACCAAGAACTTTTCGGATCGCATCTCTCAGTGGCAGTTTAGTGTTAAATGGAAGAGCTAGAACAAACTCGATGCGCTATATGCTTACGATTTATATTTTAAACACTATTCTTCAACTGAATTAAGTTTCACACAAACGCTTTTCCATAAAAGTAGAGCTCTACACATCGCTTCAATTTGACTGCAAGACCAGGCAAAAAATCACGGAGGTATATTTTCGTCTGGGGCAGTTACATATTCGTTTAGTCGGTTTGAAGCGGTTAGCGTCCTGACAAGAGTTGGAATTAAGCACAGAAAATTATTCTCACCTGATTGACCAAAAAATGTTTCAATGTTTATGCAAGAAATCCCGCATAAAACCAACTATATCAAAGCAGAAAGAAAGCAATATAATTAATTATTCCGTCTTAGAACATAACCAGGGTTCCCACAAAATTTTCCAAACCAAATTCCGGACCTTTTGATGACAAAATTTACCTTTTCCATCATTCTAGGACTTCAACATATTTTTTCAAAAATTTATATATTCCTACATTTTATTTTGCTACAGATGACTACGCTACGTTAAACTACCTAATCCAGGATTTGGATCACTTTTACTAAAGTCACGGATGGCGTACAGGTTCGATTCCCATCTGACTGCAAATAAGCCTGACGCGTGACTCCCGGCGCAACCCATTCCTACACAAGAGCTATCCGGCTCAAAAAGCAAGAGATTCAAAAGAATTATTATTATTACGTATAGTTGGACAATCAGGCTCAAAATAAAATCGAAACTATATTTACATGTCATAGATGATTATTATCTGTCGGATGCGATAGTATTGTTTCCTACTTATCTACAATTGTGTAGGGCTTTTAAAGATTAAAATTTGCACTTGAATATTTTTGTCCCTACGAAAGATTTAATAACGCAACGTGAATACTGAATAACAATTCTTTTAAAGCTCTTGCTTTTTGCATTAGGTGTAGGTCCCACGTTTGATGGACTTGCGCCGAAGGCCGAGCGTCGGACTGGTCTCAACAGTACATTTCCTAAATTGTAAACCAGGTTACTCTCAAACGTCGACAAATGTCTAGAAATAGCGTATCAACGAAATAAAAAAGACATAAAAACACCACGTCTTTTTATATTTATGTTTACAAAGATACCACACCTTCTTATACAAAGAGCACTGCTAACAAACTTTACAGGCAATAGCTTCGATTAAGGCTAATCCGTGCACTAACTGAGGCGAGTTAGCTTTTTTCAATAAAACCGAGTGTACACTGCAACCGCAAGTCGAGGACGCTGCAAGAATTAGCCTGGTGCAAAACACTAGATCATGTCAAAACCTTGCATGCTATTATTCGAATCAAACTACTCCTTTTCGTGCACTTTCTCTCAGAAAACTGTCCAGAAAGAGAAGATAGAAAATCAACTATATGTTTGCCTTAGTTTTGTACAAATTTTAGATAATAGGAGTAAAGACCACTTTTCCTACATACAGACTATGAATAAACACAGCATATATAAACGTTAGGTTTCTTTAAAAGAAGACATAAATAAAACTTTAAGCTATTTTAAGTCCACCAGTTTTTCTCTGAGATTTCTTTCCTCTTCAATACGGTTTTTCCCTTTTTGTCTTTAAGCATTTGAATTTATTAACTGGGTGAAATTATATTTATTTGCTACTGCTAATTTGTCTGCTTCTTCTCTCAAGCGTTTTATACTTTCTTGTATGGTTTTCCCTTTTGCTTCCTTCTACTTTTATTTTACCCCCTACAGCTTTTGTTGTTTTTTTACTCGCTGAAGTGGACTTTCCTTAATACTTTCCTCCAGATCCTTTAAATACAACCGGTAGCGCATTCTGGCAGCTCGAACCATTAGCTTAGCTCATTAGCCTCAACCTGAATGTAAAGGCAAGTCAGCGAAAATGCGAGGCATTTATTTTTGATACCGTCACATACAGACCGACATGCGATTATAGTTTTTTCCTTCACATTCTCGATTAAAACTTCGCTATTAATTGAAAACCCCCTTATAAATGTATTTTGCCCATGAGAAAGCGATCAAAAGAATATTCCAGAGTTTTGTGTATTTTGAATCTTTCAAGAATGTCCTGTAAAATTCAATCAGTTTCTCTCATCCATTTCAAAATGATGAACTCAGCCAGGTGATCTTGTTTGGGTTAAAAAACAAAAACCTTGAACTGATTTAAGATTCATAAAATTCTTGCATTGAACGTTATTTTCCATGAAGCAAAATGTTTAGGTGTCTTTCAAACTATAATTTGAAGAGTTGGAAGCTAAAGTTTGTGGTATTAAACTTTAAGGTATTCAACTAAACAGTGTTTTAATGCAAAATTTTCAAGCAGCTGGACTAGAATGCACGAGATGAGAATTCAATGCAATCACTTCTAAAAGATAAAACAAACAGCTGACTTGCAGATTAGTTCCCTGTTTCTTTTTGTAAAGAATCTCGCGATGCAAAACTAAGGCAGACATGCTTGAAATGCTCTTGCTTCTTTTTATCTGTTGGCTCGATATCGGACAAAATTTTTAAATATGTTGGTACTTTCCAAAATTTTTTCTTCAAAATGCGACCCAACAGACTAACTCTTTCAAAAATAATTCTAAATGTGGTGCCAATGGAGCAGTGTTTTGAAATTCAGTTAAAAATTCTTTTAGTGGCTTTGCTACAGAAACAAAAAATACCAAATTGACTCGAAATAAAGCATCACAGGCACAACATTCAGTAGAAAAAGAACCGAGGTTGGAGCATTTCCGAGGCTAATGGCAGTCTTAACGTATTTGTCAACTTGATATCAAATAAGTAAAACTAGTTCAACAATAAGTAAAGTGACTGAACTGCTAAAGCAAAAGTGTATTTGCTCAACAAATTTTGCTTTCAGTTACAGAATAATTTGGTTTACTTCATTTAAATTTTCCATAATTTTTATCTTTGGTCACAGGAAAACCAATACAATTTTACAGAGTAACTTCTGTTTAACCCAAATTCCGAGAGATCTGCAACCTGAGGCTGCACTTCATGACATCACACAGCTGGATTGTTTACAACTTTTTGTAACTGGGAATTTAGTGTCTAAACATGTTACTCACGCAACCCATTTTTACGTCAAGCATTGTTGCAATCAAGCAAAAGAAATTGGCAAAGACTTGTTCCAGTCCATAACAACGACTAACCTTTTAAGCAGATGTGAAACTAGCGACATTTTAACCGCCAGTCCAGTGTTCTACCTCATGAGCAATCATTGAAAACTGGTTGACTTTTTTACTTTGTAAAATGTCATACCTTTTCATTTTTTAGTAAATTTTCAGGAGATTTCCAAGACTTCACAGGTACAAAAATTTTTCATTTACTCTTAAAAATTTTTCAACAATTTTTTGTGACTGTGAGAACCCTGCACAACAATCTACGTACAAAAATAATTAACAAGTACCGCAATGCAGCTAATTCAGAAATGGATCTTTCATCGCAAATTAAAAACAATCTTATATCAATAAAAAAACAACGCTTGACATACTTTTTGATTCAGTCATTATTATAACACGCTCAGAAATTGAGATTCAATACAAATTGACGAGTACATAATGTGAATAAACTTAACTGCGAGAGATTTACAAATGGCAAATCGGGGTAAAAAACCTGTGGGTAATTAACGTTAAGTAAACAATATTAAGTAGGTTGTGGTTCTGAAATTATACTGTCTAAATCATCCGCTTCAATTGCGATAGCTGCAGCAAGTTGAAGCTTTCGCTACCATATCCACTTCAACAAAACACAATGAAAACATGAAGGCTCTTGCAGAGGAGATATCTCTCTCTGAATATCGTGGATATCAAGCTTTCTTCTGGCTTTGATAATGTGTATGCATTCCGTACCTTAGTGCCCTCTGGATTCTGTTAAGGAAGCGCTACACGGCTATTACTGAATAAATATATACATGCCTATTTCGTCTATGATTTTGTAGCCTCTTCTATTTTGTATAATCAAAAAGTCTAAATCCCTTTCGCAGGCTTTGTGCTCTGGGTAATCAAGTAAATAACCGCGAAATTGTGCTCTAATACTTCAACTGTGACAGAATATAAAACGCATTTTTAATCTACAACAACCTTACCGAAGTTTTAACGACCAAAGTTTAGACAGCTCGACGATGCTTTCAACTGTGTCCGGATGTTGCCAGAGTGTCTTTGAATGCAAAGTTGACTTTTCATTGTAACAAAAGTCAGGAGTCTGCAATATACAAAGCAGTTATACTACTTTTTTGCACGCTACTACGATACTGAGCATTGTTCCAATAGTTTTCAACTTTTTTTAAACATACCTTAAACTATCGCTTTCTAAAACTGCAGACCTTTTTAGTGTCTCTTGCATATGCAAACAAGTTAAGTCAAGTGACCATGTTTGAAAAGATTTATTGAAATGAATAAAAAAGAAAATGGCTAACATGTGGTATTATAAGCTTAGTCACTTTGTGAAATATGAGTGGAACAGTAGCTCAGCTATGGGAAACTCATCGGTCTTTCGCCATGTTCCCATCCACAGGCAAAGATTGGGTGGTAACAACAACGTAAATAGAAAATTTTGCTCAAAAATAATCACCAATATCATACGGTACCATACAGCAATCTATTGCATCATGTCAATAACCCGCAACCGGTTTCGACCTTAGTGGGTCTCATCAGGCGGTATTAAAAAACACTCAATAATAAAAATGCTGAAAAAGGACAAATTTGCGATTGGGTGCAAAAAAAAGATGCAATACAAAACAATATGATACAGCAATACCTATATCATGGGGGTCTCATTTAAGGGCACACACGCATGGACAACATGTTACATCGGTAAGCCTTAATAGGGGGGGGGGGGAGTGTGTGTAGAATTATTGTTAAAACTTTATCATTTCACAGAATAAAGAGGTTGTTAGTTTTTTGCTACCAAGCAACAAGCAACCTCTTAATGAGAGATGTTGAAAGTAGTTTTAACACGTTACGTATCACTATAGGCTATTTTTTACTTTTGTTTCTAAAGCCTAAAAGGAAAAGATCTTTATAATATTCACTTTTGATTAAAATTTGGAGCTAAATAATGCTAACTACCTGCAATCTCTTCATTAAATCAGTACGTTCGTTTTCTGGAATATCTTTATCATGTAACTTTGAATCCATGGATGACAAAACAGCATACAACGTAGCATTCACATCCCTGTTACACAATAACTTTGTGGTTTTGGGTTTTGTTAATAGAGAATTAACTATTTCCTGCTATCACAGTACTACCTTAACGACTAAACAGAAAAATTGTTTCAGAGTTGCCAGTACCACTGACACAACGCACTTCTCTGGTAAGAATGCGACGCAAGCAAGCAGAGAAAGTAGTTGCAAAGTTGCTTTTCTCAAAAACACAACAACGGTAAAATCACGTGGGCATTCAAGTAAATATTCTCACAGTCGTTAGGTAGAGGAGGATCGAGCTGCAGAGCTAAACTGCTAAGGAGTAAATATGCATGGCTAACTTTACAGCAACGGCGCGATGGTGCAGTGGTTAGAGCGTCCACATTGTAGTCGGTAGACCTGGGGTTCATTCTTTAAGTCGAGTCATACCAAAAGACTTTAAAAAAATGGTATTCACAGCTTCCCTGCTTGGCGCTCAGCATATAAAAGGGATAGTGTGGAGAACAAGCCGACAAGCTTGCTTGTTGTGTCCTTGGGCAAAGCACTTAACGGGACGCCTCCACCTTTATGTGGCAGACAGGTGGCCCCACCCGTACTTCACCGGATTACAATTGTGAAGTTGCTAACCCAGCATGTCAGACGACTCTTGGGTTCCCACCAGTGGCAGTCCGCCTTGTTGGTGGTGGGGCTACCAGTCACTGAAGACTGGTTCGAAATGGGCTGCCATCTTCCCCTAGCCTAATATCAATTAGGTTGACGGCATGAACCTGAATTACCGTTCATGCCGTACCTCCATCCCAAGGACGAGGAGGGGTAAACACACACACACACACACACAACTTTACAGCATGGCCTCCTATCTATCTTTAACGTACTCAGAGAGCATTTGACACAACAACAAAACGCTATAACGGCTTCAAAGCACGTTTTTGCAAAGTTGCTTATCATACCAGGGCACTAAAGCTACTTCCGCTAAATTAGGAGGAAACGCATCAAAAATGTAGTGGAGTTAACTCAACTAAAAACACGCTTACAATGGGTGCGGGATTTCCGGTTCCAAGGTTGTAGAATGTGCGATGGTTAAGCCAGTGTGCAAGATATCGGCCCATGCATTTTTATGCTCTTTTAGCAGTACGTCAATAGAAACTTTTAGCACTTCAGCAATGTATTTCGACGCAGATTGAGATAACTTCTCAATTTCTTCGTCATTTTTTGCTTTATCTCGCACCATTTCACCATGCAGTATGACTGTAAACATAGAATAAAGTTAGAAATAAGAGTCGATTCACTAGTGTGGTGACCCGTTGTTGTTATTGTTGCTGGTTACCCGACCCCTTCCGAGGGATGGGGGCCTGGCGGAAGACCATGGAGCCCCAGAAACCGGGCAACTCCCCAGGGTCTGGGCCAGAGGTCGTACAGAGACAGAGAGTAACCAAGGAGTGAGCAGCGCAAAGAGTCCGTAGCTGGACAGTGCAGAATGAGATGAGAGATGTCCTGGGACGAGTGTCCACAGGCGCTGCAAGAAGGATTCTCGATTCTGCCAATCCTAGAGAGATAAGACCTTAACAGAAGGCTGTGTCCGTTGCCGCAAAAACGAGAGAGGACACAGCGAGCATGACGAGGGAGTACAAGTTCCTTGGTGGAAATCGAGGAAACCTGTGTGTCAAAATACTTCGATGAGACAGTACGCCTCCAATCGGAGAAAAGACGAGAGTGGATACGAGAGATAAGAGGAGAGAGACTACAAGGGATTGCGGAGGGTGCAAGTAGCGCTCCACATTTGACCACTTCATCAGCCGTGTCGTTCCCTGGCAGAAACAAGTGTCCGGGGATCCATTGTAGCCTGATAGAACAGGAGGAGAGAGAAGACAGTTCCTGCCAGATCTGCCACAGAGTTTGAGATAAAAGAAAAGATGGAGGAGAGGACAGGGTGGCAAGAACATAACAGAGTCAGACAGAAGGAGAAGAGAAGAGGAATGACAGACTTGTTGATGCTGCCGAGACCAGCAAAGAGCGTGCAGAATGGCGCAGGCTTCAGTGGAAAAACTTGAGCATACTGGGCCTGCCAAAAAGGAAAGAGTGGCCTCAGTGCCACAGAGAGAGCAGTTGACAAGTACGCCGGAGCCACCCTTGCCAAAAGGATAAGGAACAAAGCCGTCTGTCCAGAGTATCAGATCATGAGGGAGGAGAGAGTCAAGGTGGGCGAGAGTCGCACCTTGGCAAGAGAGAGGAGGATCAGAGCAGAAGCATGAAGTGGGAAGAGTGGAATCCACCATGAACGAAGGCAGATTTCAAGGAGGAAAGGAAAGGCAAGCAAGAAGAGCCTCCCTAGAAGAGGTAGAAGGAAGCATGAGCGGGTGAGTGGATGCAAAAGCTCTCCAGGATGATCTGCAGAGTCTTGGTTTCACTCCAAGTCTGGCCAAACCTGAAATAGGAAAAGAGGTTGGGAGACGAAGAGCCCGCTCAGAACATAAAAGAGTGAAATGAGTCAGAGTGACTCATAGGGGAGGTAAAGAAGCCTCGGTGAGTAGTAGAAGGATAGGGGACAACAAGAGGCAGCCGGTGATAATGCGACTGGCTGCTCGGTGGAGGCGTTCCAATTTGGTGATGTTGGTAGTGCTTAGGAAAGGAAACCATCCGAGTGAAGCATAAGTGAGAAGGGGTGGAAGAAAAGATTTGTACAGAACAGAGAGGGACTCCTTAGAGGGGCCCCATGAGGAAGCAGAGATACATCGTAAGGCCTTGAGACGTGGAAAAAACTTGGCCTTCAGCAAAGATACATGTTAAGAAAAGGAAAGAGTGCAGTCGAAGGTGACCCCAAGAAAAGTTGGAGTGGGATCAAAGCGGAGGCGGGAGCCGAGTAGGAGGAGGTTGGGTTGGAGGTTAGCTTGGTGGGGATCCACTGAGAAGGAGGCCTCACATTTGCTCGATTTGAGAGGAAGATACCAGTACTCAGACCAGCGCTCCAATCGAAACAGAGCTCCTTGTGTGGCCTCCATCGCAGTGGGGACTGGGGGGGAGGAGGACCAAATGGCCAGATCGTCAGCATAAAGAGAGCAGCTGACGGGAGAAGACAGAGAAGCCGGAAGATCATTGATGAAGAGAGAGAAAAGCACAGGGCCAAGAACGGATCCTTGTGGAACACCTCGACGGACTCGAAAAGAATGACTATTGTGATTTTGATAAACCACACAAGCGTGCCCATCAAAAAGGGAAGATTGATTCCAACGAGCAAAGCAAGGAGGGAGGACAGCCGAAATCAGTTTGTGGAAAAGGGCAGGATGCCAGACAGAGTCGAAAGCTTTAGAGAAATTGATAGTAGATAGGATCGTCCAAGAGCCCGGCCTGGGTTTGTTAAACCCATCCAAAATGGATTGAGAAAGGTACAGAATTTGATCGAGTGTAGACCGTCCAGTGCAGAAACCAGCCAGGCGGGGAGAGAGAATGGAATTAGATTCCAGATAGAAGAGTACACGGGATAGAATGATGCGTTCAAACAACTTTGATACGCAGGAGGTGAGAGAGATAGGCCAGAAGGAAGCAAGAGAGTCAAGAGGCTTTTCCATCTTGTGTATGGGAATAATTGAAGATGTCTTCCAGATGGAAGGAAAGAAATGTGAAGACGAGGAGAGATTGAAGATGTGAAAAAGAAAATCCATGCCACAGCGAGGAAGCTGCTTTAGCATGGGATAGGCAACTTTGTCTGGGCCAGCAGCAGTGGACGAGGAGAGGTTGAAGGCAGCCGCATGAAATTCAGCAGGGGAGAAAGGAGAGCAAAAGGACAAATGAGACTCCTCAGGGCACGTGGCTCGACGGAGCTCAGAGAGGTAGCCTCTGGCTCTGCTATGCAGTGCCTTTGGCTGAGAAACGGAAAAGTGAGATCGCAGGTAAACAGCAAAAACCGAAGCGGATTCCCTGGGAGAAGAACAGTTAGGAAAGTTAAGAGAGGAGGAAGACGAGGAAGGAGAGCCAGCGATAGAGCAGAGAAGAGAGTGCACAGATTTAGGGTTAGACCTAGGTGAAAGAGAAGAGCAAGTCGTCTGCCATACCTCAGCCTTGGCGATGACTGATGAGGCACGTCGAGAAGTGGAGATGTAAGCCTGGTGATCTTCATTACTTCTGTGAGTGGCAGCAAAAGCCTTGCGTCTTTCACTAACCGCTTCTTCCACCTGAGCAGACCACCAGGCTTTAGGAGGGCGTTTGATGCGGCCAAAAAAAATGGAAGATTTGGCTGCATTCAGTGCCAGAGAAGTAAAGAGAGCAGCAGCAGAGGAAAGAGAAAGAGACGAGTATTCCTCTGCAGAGGGACAGTGAGAGTCAAAGTAAGAGACAAAGTCATCCCAGCGAGCTTTCTAAAAATTGAAGGAAGTGGGATGCTTGTTGGGGCGATAGACCAGAGAGAGAGGGATAGATAAAACAATTGGTAGATGGTCAGAACCCAGGTTCTGAAGCACCTCCCAGGAGCAAGAAAGGGCAAGAGAAGAGGGAGCAAAAGAGATGTCAGGAGAGGAGCGACTGCCAGAGGAGCGATGGAGAAGGGTGGGTGTGCCAGGGTCATTGAGGGGGAGGAGGTCAGAAGAGATGACCCAGTCAAATACGTCATCCCCATGGGGGTCGGAAGTACCTCTTGAGACCCTGAGGAGGTGATGGCAATTGAAGTCCCCCAGAATAAAGAGATTTCTGGAGGAGGGAAGAATTGAGGGAGAGAAGGAATCGGTTCTGCCATCGGTTGGGGAGGAGCAAATGGGGGGAGGCACACACATTAAGAAATGACACCGAGGAGGAGTTGTTGAGAGAGATGTTGACCTCTACATAATCAGAGTAGGGATCAAGCAAAGAGAGGAGGTGGAAAGTTCAGAAAAAAATAGGCCCTGCCTGACGAAAGTGACAATGCCACTGCTAGCATGCGTAGCATCAAGAGAGAGAATGCCAGACCAGGAGTGGGTACGATCAGAATGCAGAGCAGAGAACCCCGGAATCCAGAAAGAAGAAGAGGAGTTAAGATTGGATTCCTGAATGTAGATAAGGTCAACAGGATGGGACAAAAGTCAAGTAGTTCAGTGCTCCTGGCTCAAAGACCTCCTCCTGAAAAACCCTGAGAGAGTCAGGAGGGGAGTAGAGGCAGGAGGCGCAGAAGAAAAGCCAGGAGCAAGGGACGATGGAGGAGGAGGAGAGAGAGAAAATATATAATGGGCAGATGGAGGATAATAGGTTTGGAGACGAGGGTGGGGCAAGAGAGCAGTGTTAGGAGAGGCGGGGCTAGCTTGCACAGTGGAGGTATACATGTCGGAGGAGTCCAAAGAGGGAGTGACAGTGATTTGGCAGGGGGGGGCAGCTCCAAGAGTGAGACCTGCCAAGAGCTCTGAATTTGGAGAGGGAAAGTTGTGAGCATCTTAGATGGACCCATTTGGAGCAGGTGCAGCATTGCACTGACTTGCCCTGCCAGGTCACATTTCCAGCGCACACAGAGCAGGGAAAGGTGGGGCCAGGGTTGGGATGAACGCTACTGCTTATCAAGAGAAGAAGAATGAGGAGACAAAGAAGGGCAGGAGAAAAGAAAAAGTGAAAATAGGCGGCCGATTTTGAAGAAGCTGTATGCTGCCCTTCTGCGGTCGTTCAGTGGGCAGCAAAGAAAAAAAATGAAGGGGAGTCCCAGGGTAACTGGGACCCTCGGGAAGGCCAACAGCCATTTCGACCCAACCCAAACGGGGTCGGGGACCGCACCACCACGTTGAGGCGGCTGTTGATTGGTGCAGTGTGGTGACCTAGTTTATATAGATAGGAGGTCGCTGGTAAAAAAGGAGAAACACAACAATAATTCTGAAAATTATAGGTGAAGGTGTGAAAGTATAAAACCTTGCACCTAATTGGTAACGCAGCATACGATCGCAAAAGGGCAGTAACAATTTGCCAAGGTTGAATATACAAGGAAACAACAATGAGTATAACCACCCAACCAAAGCTTTATATAGAGCGTTCAATCTAGCTTCTTCACATCAGTTTTCGCTATAGTTGAGTAAACTGATCTCCCAGTTGATATAAAGCTAAAACCAACCAATTCATCAACCCGCCCCTCTAAGCACCGCAAGACATCGTTGGTTCAAGTCTTAGTACTTTGCGTGTACATTGCTTGTTTGAAGGACAACATAATGAGTTGGTTTCGTTTGCTTGTAACGGGACAAGCCCTGCTGATGAGTCCAAAAGGACGAAACGCGTCCAGGTATGGTCTCGTAAAAATTGGTTGGGTGGTAATACTCATTGTTGTTTCCTTGTATATCCAACCTTGGCAAATTGTTAATGCCCTTTTGCGCTTGTATGCTGCGTTACCAATTAGGTGCAAGGTTTTATAACAACAATAATTCACCAAATGACGATGTTGAGAGCTTATTCAATTCATCAAACACAAAATGAACGGCGAATTTAGGTGAATGTGCGATGACCGTGCGATCTTTGAGTCAGCAGTAGTAGTTATTCAGTTTTCATTCGGTGTTGTCCCTTTAGCAGAGATGGCCGGATTTACCCCATTCCTTCAGCAATTGCTCGCACTCCGTCTCTCCACTTGTCTCGATGCAGGGCATCCTCCTTCTTCAAACCAATCTTCTCTGTCTCCTCTTCCACTTGCTTCTTACCGGTCTTCTTCAGTCGTCTTTACTTTCTCTTGCCAGTCAGTTCAAGATCCAGAGCAACCCTTAAAACACTATCGTCATCCCTCCTCAGCACATGTCCATACCATCTAACTCCATTTGCTGTTGCTAACCGGTGTATAGTTTCCTTCAACCCCAACATGTCCATCTGTTCTTCAGTCGTCTCCCCGTCAACAACTTTCTGACCGCACATGGCTCTCACCATAGCTCTCTCCGTTCTTCTTAAAATTGCTTTTTCATTTTCTTTTAAACACCTCGTCTCACTTCCACACAGTATTGCTGATCTTACGCAATAACGATAAACTTTATCTTTCATCTTCAGAGGAAACCTATTTCCAAGCAGCAACTCTCCACATTCCCTGAATCTTACCCAACCGATTCTTACTCTTGCTGTAACTGCCGCTTCACAACCACCATTAACATTTAGTCTGTCTCCAAAATAACCAAATCCATTCACTGTCTCCACTTCATCGCACAACTTCTTGATCGAATCCATTGTCCCTTCCATTATTCCTTTACATTTCAAGCAAACAAAATGCATTGCCAACCTAGCGGTAGCTCTCTTTATTTTTGCACATTTGCCATGAACTCAGTTTCCACATTTTGTGCACAACACTGAATTGGCCATGACTCTCCTCCCACAAACTCCATATGGATCTATCTTGCTTTTGAATAGTTCTCCTTCTGACCCGCTTACCATCAATTTTGTTTCTATGGTGTTGACCTTTAAACCTTTACTTTCTAGTGCATCCTTCCAATTCCAAAATCTTTCCTTCAAGTCTTCCATGTCTTCGCTCATGACAACAAGGTCATCTGCATATAGCAATTCATTAACCACACCCCTTCTTGCATTTTCTGTAATTACGTACACCACTATTGCAAACAGTATTGGCGACAGCACAGATTCTTGATGTACACTAACTTTTACTTCGAATTCCTCTGAATATGCACATCCCACCCTCACTCTTGTCTTTGCACCATCACACAAGCTCATAACTACCCGAACTATTACTTCTGATAGACCCTTCTTTCTCATGGCCCACTCCATCACTTTTCTTGGCACTCTATCAAAAGCTTTTTCCGTGTCAACAAAACCATACACAACTTCTTGTCCTTCTTTTGATATTCTCCTGCATTCTTCTCACAATCAATATCGCATCCACTGTTCTTTTTCCCGGCATAAATCCAAACTGCATTTCATTCAAATTGACTAGTGTTTGTATTCGCCTCTCTAGCACTCTTTCAACAATTTTCATGGCATGTTCTAGCAGTTTCACTCCTCTGTATGATCCACAGCTCAGCACATCACCCTTTCCTTTAAAGATAGGTGCAATCACACTAGTTTACCACTCATCAGGCTACCATCCAATACACGCTGGCACAGTTCAATCATCACTTTAACCCCGATTTCACCACTTGCAACTATCACCTCCACACTTACTTCAGATGGTCCAGTTGCCTTTCCTGATTTCCTCCTTTGCATTGCTTCCACAATCTCATTACGAGCCACTTTTTCCACTGGTCCTTCTACTAAATCAGTTTCCAACATGTAGTCCCATTCGTCCTCTTCATTCATGATCTTTTCCATGTGTTCATTCCAAATTTTTGCCCTGTCTTTTTCAATAAAAACCAATCGTCCGTCTCTTCCACTTAAGCACCTTCCTTTCCTTTTTCATTTTTCTAAGGAGGTAGAAAACACTATTAGAATTCTGATATAAATTAATCAACTCCTGATTAACTTACATTCTCATAGCTCCAGCAACAATTTTTCTTGTTTGATTTCTTATACGTTTGTATGAAGTCTATTTTCTTCTAATGGGAACCTGCACAGCTTTTTAAATGCCACCTTCTTTCTTGCTATGGTATCCTTGACCTCTTCATTCCACCACCAACATGTCTCCTTGATCTCTCCTAGACTTCTTCTTTCCACACACTTCGTCACATACCTTTAGAACACCATCCTTGAAAGTTTTCCACAAATCAGGCGCATCTGTGGTCACTAGTTCTTTT
This sequence comes from Trididemnum clinides, assembly GCA_963675345.1. Taxonomy (NCBI): domain Eukaryota; kingdom Metazoa; phylum Chordata; class Ascidiacea; order Aplousobranchia; family Didemnidae; genus Trididemnum; species Trididemnum clinides. The sequence continues at coordinate 10,115,284 of OY776301.1, forward strand.
ACTCTTTTTTTCAAATCTCACTCTTGTTCGGTTTTTATTCAACTTCCAAATCTTATGATCCGTTCCTTTATCACAACCTTTTTTTAGAACCTTTTTATCTAGATCTACGACCACCATCCTGTGCTAAAGTTCCCACGGAATCACTTTTACATTCCTTTTATACTTTCTGTATTTTCCCCCCACAAACACAAAATCAATTTCTGTTTCCCACATAAATTGTTGTGGTCAGCGCAAGCCATAAATTAAATCTGAAACGTCAGCTTTAATGCAAACGACGGTTTTGCTAAGCCATTCCGCAATCAGCGTAACGCTTTCTGTCGCTCTGTCCGTCTATCACGTGGCCAGCCACCGGTGCCTCGGTGGCATAAAATGAAAAGGTGCTGAAGCCAGTTCAATAGACTTGGCCAACGACGGGAGCACAACGAATAGATTTTGCCATAACTTTAAAGTTCTGTGCCACCAACAAATCATTCAAGGGTAAAGATTCCGAAAGACATGAAGGTGTACAGTTTGGTTTGAGATGTAAAAACAGACGAAAAAGTAGGTTACGGTCATAAAGGCGACAAGCTGATAACTATGCTTCTTGCTGGAAAACAGCTGTAGTCGATATCACAATTTGGTGGAAAACATGTTGCGCTTACTTCGTCAAGATATCCTCGCATTTAATGCTAATTTAAAAGCTGGCTAAGCTTATCTGCTGTTGACACATTTATGAAATCTATTGTAAAATGCAACCTAACATTAACCAAATTCACCTAGTCAGTAGACTGGGTCAATGCCACCAAACATTAACCCAGTCTACCGACAGTTTAAAAAACTGTCAACAATATGTGGCGGTCATTCAGAGTTAGTGCAAAACTCACAAAGTTAATTTTTAATCTAATAACACCTTAAAGTTTAAGAACTATCAAGCAGTGATTACCTGAAATTGAATCAGTATGTGCTCTACCGTCGTGTATCTGTAATGTCTTTGGAACACTAGAAACAGCAACCACCACAGACATGTATTTTCTCTGTATTTGAACGGTGCCAGCATACAGTCTAAAGCATTAAAATATACCTTTACCCGCTCTTTTCTGTTCGAATGTCGTCTATAAATATACTTGTTCTTGGGATAAGAACACGTCATACATCGGTATGACGACTAGACAACTATTCGTCAGAATTGAAAACCATCTTTCCAATAACTTAAGCTCATCTAACTCCGCTATCAAATCCCATCGCGATCAGTGCAAAGCCTGCAGAGAAACAATACCAGCAGAGCAAAACTTTACATTACTGAAAAAGTGCCGTTTCAGCACTGAAACCGAACTAATGGAAGCGTTTCTAATCAAACGCCTTAAGCCATCCCTTAACATAAAACTCGGTTATTCACAAGGTGCCAAGTCGCTCTTACAGGTGTTCCATTGAGCGGTACAGTGCTAAAACGTTACTAACTGAATTATCAATGACTAGTATCTTAATACCATATTAAATTTAATTTAAGAGTAAAAGTTTGTTCTCTTTTCTTTTATTTAGCCCTGATGAAGTCCCCGTGAGGGGACGAAAAGCTTCGGTGGATTTGTTTATGTTAATTATTGTTATGTTAATTTGATTATGTTTAATAAAGCATTATTTTGGATTTTTGTTTGGTTCCTTAAAACCTGGAAGAAAAGTTCCCCCCTATCCGAAATTTAAAATATACCGTGTGTATCAAGTGTTGTCAGTGATATGGTCAAGTGGCTTCAACTGCCATTTATGGCACCTATGATGGTATGTTCAAACCTTGCAGTGGTTGCATCATCGAGTCCTTGACAAAGACACTCTATGGCAATTTTTCCTGCATGGCTACTCTGCTTGTAATAGAAACGCAGTGTGCCAGTAACATTGGTGAAAGAATGTCTGAGCACAAAACTGTTCAATACCAGTAACAAAAGATTTACCCGTGACCAGAGGACAAAAAATAATAACTTCATTGAACATATTACTGCATCAAGGAAATTAATGATTAGATCTAACTCTAGATGTAATAACTCTCAGCATGTTGTGAACAATGCTGGGAGCCTGCAACTACACCTACCAGTCGAACAACGGCTAAGTCTTGCTGTACACCAATAGACCAAAGACCTTTGTTCAACTGGCTAATGTACAGGGTGTCCAAGAAGTCACCGTACCGCTACACACAAAATAGACAGCAACAAACTTGAGCAAGCTCGCAAAGTGATTTGAGATTGCTATGTTATGCACACTAAAAATGCAATGCGTGTCGGGTTGTTGTCTAGGTAACAACTTCATCAGAAAGTTAAGCTATTTGATTTTCAGTTTTGCCGTTCAACATGATTGATATAAGTATGTATTCAATAGAAAAAAGATTAGTCGCAGGCATCTGAGTGCAAGAAAGACATCTCATAGATGTGTAATGTTGTGATATAAGTTAATATTAACTTCGAATCAGCACATTTGTTATTATTAAGTCCGCTTGATCTACAAACTTTGTTTGGTTTTTGATAGATTAGGGGTACAGTGATTTCTAGTACACCATGTAGTTGTGAGTTAGATTCCCACTCTCAACACTGTTTTTAACATGCTGAAAAATATAACATCTAGAGGTAGATCAAATTGTCAATTCTCTTGACGCAGTAATATGTGATACAGATTGACTGTGATCACTTCCACACAATAAGACATATCACTAGAAAGGGTGATTCAGCAAAAGCTTTTAGCACACTGCACGGTCCATTCAATACGGCAGCGTTCATGATTAACAACTTCATATACATACACATGTTTCAACTGCTATTGTAATCAACCTAATTGGTAAAAAAAGGAAATGCCTGATCGTTATTCCACGAAAAAAAGATTGAGCATGAATGTGAATGCCGCTCTGCAGTCTGCAACCCGCAATTGGATTGCACTGCTAACATTGGTGAAGTGCGGCGCAAAAAACTTTTCGCTTCTTTAAACAGAAGATAGAAATGTTTAAAAGCATTTCATAGATTTTTTAGCCACTATTTTTTCTTTTACATAGGCCTAAGTTTTTGTCAACAAATCGATACATAATACATAAATAAACTTACTGAAAATCCTTATTCAAAGTAGAGCCTAGTCTCTTAAAACCAGCTTTACTAGTTGGAATATCCTGAGTTAAAACAATATCTCCACTCGTATACACATACTCTCTGCCTTCTGCAGTCGCCTCTATATGCTGCAGAAATACATTAGGACGAGACCTAAAACAAATATAATAGTTATAAATTTAATTACAAGATGATGAGAGATCCATGATTGTTTGGGCAAAACACCAACCTACTAATCGATAAAACGTGCTATTAAATAAAACAACATTACTACCAACAACACTCACCACCATACAAGACTAAAGTAGGATCTGATACTGAATACAATGACTGCACTGCCTATATGCTGCAGAACAATTAAACAACCACCATTTTACCGATGTGCAACAATTGTATGGTTTACACTGATATCCCCCTTGGCATAATCTTTTAATGAAAAACAGCTTAGTCTCTCCACAATTCCATGTCGATAATTTAAGACCATAGACTCTTCTTTTTTAACTGTTCCATATCCATATTGAGGATGAATCATTAAACTAAACGGAAGCCTGCAAATACAAATTTTGTGACTCACAATTTAAAATATATTGAAATTTTAAGATTGAAATTAGAAACTTTTTTGAATTTGTATTAAATACAATCATTGAGCTATTCAATCTGCTCAACAACTAATGATTCAGCAATTTCATCAATAAATGATATGATCAAAAAAAGCTTATACCTTGAAGTCAGACAAACAGAATTGCAACTTTTTATGCCAGAGGGTACACAATAGGATACAATTATCAACATAATTTCACTGAATATTTATGCACTACTCACAGCAAACACCACAAAGAAAGGCCAAACAAACAACTTATACATTCTACAATAGCAGCGTTTAGTATAATATAATGACAAACCTTAATAGTTCTGATGTTTTAAATGTTTTTTGGTCTTTATTTTCTATCTTTTCATATAATATTGACAAACTTGGCTTTTCATAATCAGCAACAGCTCCGATCTTTCCATTTCCCACAAAGGCAATTTGATTTTTGTCATTTTCATTTAAAGGAAAATGGTTAACTACGGCATCAAATTCATTAACAGCTGGAAGTCCTTTTGCTAACAGTCTGTAAACAAAAACAAATGGTTGTGAGTTGGTATCAGGGCTGCAAACTTGACAGAACTCGATCTTTTTGCTGAACTCAAACTTGAACTCGAAACTCAAAATTTTGTGGGACTCTAACTCGAAAATATTTAAAGCGAGTTCGAGTTCATTTTTATTGGTACAATATCATTACAACTGAATTTTAAAAAGTGAAATTTTTTCATTGGAAATTGAGGACCTTATGCAGAAAGTAGGCTTAAGCCAGGCTTTTTAAAAATTGTCTAAGCCCAACAGAAGTCATCGATTTCGTATGCAGAAAAAAGTTATTGCCTTAAGCATGGTTTAACAACTTGTTTAAGCCGGCCTTTTATAAGTCACCATTGTAGATGGCTTAAATCGCGACTTATGTAAGCAATGAGGCAAAACCCTAGTTATTGTATTGCTGTTGCTAAATTTGGGCAATGGGCCCCAGGTATCTTAAATCAGTAACACGGTTATGCAGCATGCCGTATCACTTACTGTAACCGCTTCAACCAAATCTTTTTGCAAACAACAACTTCCATTTGTATCGCACCATAATAATGTACAGCGTGTCACCTGCACAGCAGTAACATCACAACCCCTTCATGAATGGGGTTTGAAAAAATGGTAAACAGGCTCTCAAAAGTCTCGTTGAAATTTAGTTTTTGCATACCACCAAGCCTCCCTTTGTAAGCCCGACTTGCGCAAGCTCAGCTTAGGCTTAAGCTTGACCTAACATAAGTCTGCTTTCTGCATAAGACCCTTAATGTTTTGCGAAAACATTACCGGCACTGAAAAGAATGTTCTAATTAGATTTAAGAGTTTTGCAATGTAAACAGTCACAGTAGAGAATGGGTGACTTCATTGAGAGTTAACTTTTTCTTTGTAAACAATGAATCTCTGACATAGCCCTTTTGTATTGTTCATATTTATTTTGTATTTGTTCATATTTATCCTCCATTCACGAGAAAGCGAATTGTATCGCTATATTTTGGACGGGACGTCTGCACTCGCTTGGGAGTTGCCATTTTCGAGGTGTCTGGGCCACCTGTCTTCCACATAAAGGCGGGGGTGTCACATTAAGTGTCTTGCCCAAGGACACAACAAGCAAACTTGCTGGCTTGTTCTCTACAACTTCCCATAAATGCCGAGCGCCAAGCAGGGAAGCTGTGCATACCATTTTTTAAAGTCTTTTGGTATAACTCAACAAGGGGAATGAACCCCTAGTCAACCGACTGCAAAGCAGATGCTCTAACCACTACACCATCGCGCCGGTTTTGATCGAAAGCGCACATTCACAGCAGCCACGACTAAACTGCGATTGTTATTCAGATCCAAGAATAAAACCTTGTGCTGAAAGTTAGTAAGAGAGGATAGGTAAGCAAAACAGAGTAAGATCAAAGAGCATGTTTAATAATTTAACAAGAATTAGGTACATCTGACCAGCAGAACTGTTTTTGTAACAGAGCACTTTTTACTGGCAGTGTGTTTATTTCTCAATTTATTTAGTTGCTAGGATGGTTAATTAGTAGTTTTCGTTCATTTCAACTTTTTGTTTAGACAAAATTAATCCAAACTTGAATCTTGATTACTTATTGTATAAACCTAGCGAAATGCCACATGCTCAATCCAGTCATGTGTATGACTGCTTTGAATTTGATGACAAATATAAAACTTACAAATGCATCGAGAAAAAAGAAAAGTGGCGAAGAATGCGGCAGCATTATAAAAGTGGGCATGTGGAACCCATGCAGCAATTTAAAACGCCATTTAGAAAGATTCCATGCTGAAAAATCAAAAAAAGTAAAGCAGACAGATGAACAAGATTTAAAGTCCAAGGAAAAGAAGTTGGAATTAAACAACCAGCCGTTGATTGCGTCCCATTTCCAGCCACAATCTGTAACTGTAGCAATGAACAAGGATAAGTTTATTTGGGGCATAATCCAATTAATTATGTCTGGTGTGGCACTACGCTTTTTCGAAAGCCGGGGATTTCAAACTTTAAATGGCGAAATGGCTCAAAAACAAGGGGTATCCATTTCGAGAGAATCAATTCGCCGATATGTAGTTGATGCAGCAAACAAAATGCAAGAATCTTTGATTAACGATTTAAAAGGCAAGCTTTTATTTATTAAGATGAACAGTGCAACAAGACAATTTTGAAGCTTTTTAGGAATCAACGTCCAATATTATGACAAAAATAAAGACAAGTCAGTGGTAAAAATGTTAGCTTGTGAAAATACAGAAAAAAGGCACACTAGTCGACAAATGTGCAACTTATTCACTGCAACAATGCAGCAATTTGGCATTGCAAAAAAAAATATTCTGTGTTTGGTTGCTGACAATGCCAGCAATATGACTAAAATGATTGAACGCTTGAACGAAGATGACCCTGAAGTAGAATTAGACACCCCACAAGATGAAGCTGCTGATGAGTCTGAAGACTATGATGGCATAGAAGACGATTGTGCAATGCGCGTTAACATTCACCACATGCACTGTGCTGTTCACACCCTCCAACTTGCTATTAAAGACAATCTAAAGCTACCAAACTGCGATAAATTACTGACGAAAACCTGCCATATAGTTACCAAGCTTCGATCTCCAAATATTTTGTCCTTGCTGGAAAAACGAGGAAAAAAACGGCCAATACTTGATATGACAACAAGATGGGCTTCAACATATTTGATGATCAAACACTTGTTAGAACTGCGAGAATTTATTGGAGAATTAAGTTTGCTTTCTCCAAAACTTCATATTTCACTTGCTATGTGGTCAAGCTTAGAAGATATTGGCTCTGTGCTTGAAATGCCCTATTCTGTTACCGTAAACCTGCAGGCCGAATCTTTAACACCTGGAGCATTTTTAAAGGAGTGGTGCACACTTAAACGAATCCTGCACAAAAGAGAAACAAGACTCGCGCAAGAAATTGTCTCATCAATGGAAAAATGCGAGGAGGCTTTATTGTGGAACAAACTTTTTCTTGTTGGAGTGTTTGTCGATTCCAGATACCGAATTTTGCTGACGCCACAGCAAATGGAAAACGCAAAGATTGGAATACACGAAATTACTTTGAAAAATTATTATTGTTCTAGATCTGTATCGAACTTAACTTCATCAAGCATTGAGTCTGAGAAAGCACCAGACTGTGTTCCAAGCCACAACCAATCGTCAACATCGGAAGGGGATGAATTTGAGAGAGAGCTTGATTTGATCGAACAACGAAGATCATCCAGCATGCGCAGTAATGCCAACGACGTATGAAATAAAACGACTCAAGAATTAAACAAAAATATCGAGAAAATGATTGAAATTGGTCGACTTAAAGGAGAAACTGTTTGGGATGTTATTAAACAATTGGAAGAGCTGCTTCTTACTGCGGCAAAAATTCTTATTGCCATGCCGGTTACCCAAGTATCCGTGGAGCGATTGTATTCTTCCATGAAATTCATTTGAAGTGACCAAAGATTGTCGGTGATGCAAGAGTTACTGGAGTCCATATTATATTTGCGTGCTAATGCTGAATGATAAAACAAACTTTAAATGTTCATACAGCTACTGTATGAATTTTACTGCTACTTTTTGTAGATAAATGGTGAAGTAGACATAAGACTCGCCATACGTTCCAGTGTTTTGTGAATTTCTTTTTAATTTTTCTTTCTGCTTTTTGTTTATTTTTCGGTAGTTTGACACAAAAACCTACAATGATTCAATTGTAAGTTGTTTTTCAATTTTCGCTTTCAATACAAATTCACAATACACATATTGCCTGGCTTATAGCAACCACATTTGCTTGTTATCACAAATGTTTGAACATTAGTTTGAACGTGCAATTTTACTGCAAACGTGCTTAGAATAAGTCAATCACTTTATTTTCTGAACTCGAAAAGAACTTGATAAATTTTGACACAACTCAAACTTGAACTTGCAAAAATGAAAATGTCGAACTCGAACTTGAACTTGCAAAACAAGCTGAACTCGAACTTGAACTCGATACAAAAATCGACCGAGTTTGCAGCCCTGGTTGGTATTACATACAAGTTATTTGTCTATGAAAATACTGATATTTTTAAAACTACAGCAACTTTTTTGCAGCTTCTGATACTACCTGCATATTAAGATATTTTGAGCTGTATGTAGGAATTTTACGATGCAACGTCATTCTTTTTTAAGCAAAACTTTTTAAGGCAACTTTTGTAAAACATTGTGGAGTTGATCCAGCAGGGGTGCAATTGCAAAAGGATATCCAAACTTGAACATCTTTTTTTAAAGAGATTATCGATTTCAAAGCAAATGTTTTGCCCGTTTTGGCTACACTCACACTTTTTTAAAATTTCACAGCTTAAAAATCTTTTTTTGATAGATTACCTACTATAAGCAACTGTTTAGCCTATTTCATTCAACCCCGCGCTTTGACATGTTTGCATATATACCGGTATATTTGGAGCTAGCAATATATATATGTTTTCACTGCAACAAAAATTGCCAACTTACTACTTCATCACTTCCAATCAACAGCTGGCAAATTACAAATAAACACTTCCAATGAAAGAGGGTATATTAAAACTTAATTTAAAACCAAGCACTGTCTTCTGAGTAAGTAGTTCCAAGACATCAATTGTAATGGTGCTACATGTCTTTTTAGGTGGTTTATAGTGATTCATGTAGCAATAATCAGGTAAAACATAATCAGCTTATTCTAAAAACAAACGATATTTTGAAAACAGTTTTAATCCTTTGAGGACCATAAGAATTTAATTCATAAAATTTGAAGCAATGCTGCAATTGTTTGGTAACAACGAAAATATAATGGATTTCAGATGATTGGTTATCACGTCATAATGATATAACAATCAACAATCATGGCACATACGTGTGCCAAAGGTCCTCAAAAGGTTAAATAATAGTGAACTAGTGCAACCAGCGCTCTTGTCTAAGCTTTTAGCAATGTGCTTACCAGAGCTGGGCACCGCAAATTTAAACTCAATTCCGCAACCGCAAATTCCGCAAAACTGCAAGAGGTGTTCCGCAACCGCAAATCCGCAAGTTTGCGATAGGTTTGCGGTGACTTTTTGCACTTCCGCAACCGCAAATGCACATAGCACTTCTGCAAACTTAGACCGCAATATTTACTGTTATTTTGTCTTCGTGATGACCTTTTTTATTTTTGAAGGTCAAATTTTGTCATCGACCAGACGTTGACCTCCAAAAAAAAAAAAAAGAAAAGGTCATCAACTCCCGGTCGTTCCCCTCCAACCCAGAAAATAAGAGCGTCCACTTTTTCCGAGCGGTTTTGCCGCGGATCAGGCAACACTGTCTATAGGTTTGCGGATTTGCGGTAAATTTCGATTTTTCACTGCAAATCCGCAAATATTTGCGGTAGGAAATTAGGTTCGCAAATCCGCAAATAAAAACTTGAGTCCGCAATTTGCGGATTTGCGGACCAATTTGCGGAAGTGCCCACCTCTGGTGCTTACTGCCAAAACATCTTCTACCTTTACCTAAGATATAGTGTGCTCAATTTCAAAATTGAGCTGTTTTTGCCCCAAAGTCACCAGATGCCAAGTACGAAAATTTAGCATCCTTGATCTCATTTGCAAGAGAAAATTTGAAAAAAGTGTGCCTGGCCATGTATAAAAACATGTGCCCAAATATACCATCAAACTGTAAAAGTTTTGCTAAAAAGAAGTATCAGTAAAACATGGAAACCTGCTCTGAACTCCTAGGGCTACGATCTTATCCACTAATGCTTCTTCAACCCACTAAAGTTATATCCACTAATGCTTTTTAAGTGTGAAAACAAACAAGAGGCTATTTTGCCATCGATGGCATTTTACCCTTGCAGGCAATTTTGCTGTCACCATTCATGTGTGCTTGTATAGCCATAATTGCTATGTTGTAGAGGAAGAACCACAGATTGTGGACTGAAAAAGGAAGATGCCATTAATGGAGCAAAATGGCAAGATTCAAGAAACATGAGGTGAATCTAGCCATCTCTATCAACAGAGACAAACCAATTAAAAAAAGTAGATCTCTTTCTCTCTGGCAGTGATGCTGAGGTGCATGGATAGTGCAGATGCCTTGAATTGTAATGGTTATGGGTTGAAATCTTGGCTGGCAGGGCACTTAGAAAAACGCAGTGTACACTGGAGGTGGGCCCAGTATTTGAATGTATGGGGTAGTGCACACTGGGAGGGAGTGTAGACAAAGAGTGCAAATTTTTTTAATTCATCATTAAACTTTACCAATCAGAAACAACCACAATACACACGTTTAATATGTCATTAAAATTGACCATCCACAAATGTCTCACAGCAAAATAACCTCCAAAGGTTAAATGCTGTTGACAGCAAAATAGCAACTGCCTCAAAATTAATAATACCACCATAAACAGTAATCTAATAGTTAAAAAGTTTAAAAGCATAGATCTATTTTCAAGGTTTCTTAATTAAAGAAAAAAATAATAGGCTTGCAGAAAGGTTACATAGCTTACACTAAAAATGAATATAATTTTTTGGAGGTATTAACAGTTTTGAGTAACTTTAACATTTTGATAATCTAAAGGAAGTGGCTACTTTGACATCAACGGCATTTTACCCTCCAAGACTATTTTGCTGTAATCATTCACCTGTGTTTACAGTGCCATAATTGCTACAAGCCTGTCAGTGATGCTGTGGTGTGTGGATAGTGCATTAGTCTTGAAATACAACAATCGTGAGATGGAGTTTTGACTGGCAGGGAACTGAAAGAAAGGCAGTGCACACTGGAGGAGGATACCCAGTATGTAAATGTATGGGGTAATTGCTACAGTTCTGCCAGTGACACTGTGGCACATGGATAGTACATTGGTCTTGAAAAGCTGCAATTGCAGGTTGGAATCTTGGTTGGCAGGGCACTTACTGAAAGGCAGTGTATACTGTAGAGGGAGGCCTGGTATGTGAATGCACGGGGTAGTGTACATTGAAAGGGAGCTGACACTGGGGGTAAAATTTTTTAAATTAGTTATTAAAATCAACCAATTAGAAGCCACCAAAAGTCTCATGTTCAATACGTCATTAATATTGACCAATCACAATTAACTCACGGCAAAATAGCCTCTAAGGGTAAAATGCTATTGACAGCAAAATAGCCACTGCGTAATCTAAATGGTCTACCAAAATTGGTATTACTAGTTCTTGAAACTTTTGCCAACAACCAAAACTTTAATGCCAGCAAATAGACTCTAAACCCATTCATGTGTTTAGGATCGTGTTTATAGAAAACCTTTTATAGACTTCATGTTCTAGTTTCTTTCTTGCACATACCTCAGCATACAATACTTTCCCAGATTGCCATATGAAAATGGCCACACAAACTTTTGATAAAAGTAAGGAACAAGATAGTACAGCAGAAGCAATCCAAAAAGACAAAACAATAAGCCTTTTCTACTCCAAGTACTAAATTTCAGTCCATACAGCTTCTGATAAAAATATGAATATCCACTTTTTTGCATCATGCACTTGACGATTCAAAACAATTAAACAGCTCTATTTCTTGTCTATACCAATTGCTTGTGTACAGATAGGCCAAGCTTCTGTTAAACAAATTGAATTGTGAAATTCCGAATTACTGTAGGCCCTAGCGTTTCAGAATTTGTTGACCAACCAACATAACTACATCACTGAAACTAGAAAAATTTAATAAAACACTGAGAATCATCATAAAAATCAGGAAATGGTTATTTTGACATCGAAAGTATTTTACCCTTGGAGACTATTTTGCTGTAATTATTCACATGTGTTTATATTGTAGTAATTGCTACAATTCTGCCAGTGACGCTGTGGCACATGGATAGTGCACCAATCTTGAATTACAATGGTCACAGGTTGAAATTTTACCTGGCAGGGCACTGAGAGAAAGGCAGTGTACATTGGAGGGGGAGGTCCAGTATGTGAACGTATGGGGTAGTGTATATTGAAAGGGAGTGTACAGGGTGCAGCAGTGGACACGGGGGGTGTAAAATAGTTTTAATTAGTTAATAAAATTGACCAATCACTAACGACCAAAAGTCACATGTTCAATATGTCATTAATATTGACCAATCACAAATAACTCACGACAAAATAGCCACTGCCTAAAAATTAACATAGAAATTGCAGTTTAATAACACAATAACTTTGGCAGTTTGCTGAGTATGTGTAACATTACATAGGGTATTTACAAAGAAAGTGGCTATTTTGCCAATGACAGTATTTTACCCTTAGGGAGGCTATTTTGACATCACCATTCAGGTGCACTTATAAAACCATAATTGCTGTGATTCTGGCAGTGATGCTGTGGCACACGGATAATGCAACTGCCTTGAAACATAATGGCACTTAGAAAAATGCAGTGTACACTGGAGGGGGAGTACAGTATGTGAATGTACAGGGTGATGTACACAGGGGGGGAGTGTAGACTAGGAGGTGCAAATTTTTTTAATTTATCTTTAAAATTGACCACTCAGAAATGACCAGAAGTCACATGTTTAATACGTCACTAAAATTGACCAATTACATATGTCTCACTGCAAAATAGCCTCCGAGGGTAAAATGCCACTGACAGCAAAATTGCCACTGTCATTTACAAATTGAAATATTAAGATATTGTCTAGTAAATTTGCAAAGAAATGGACAGCAATAAAGTTGCTGATATTTCTATGCTGCCACAAAGCATTTCTAAAACTAGGAGAACATTATGAGTCTGCACCTTAAGACTAAGACTTATGTAGGTGTTCAGACCTCAAGACTAACAAGTGGTACTTCTAAAATATACAGGTACACAAAGATTGCTTGGCACACTAGGTACCAGTATGCAAGGATCACTAGGATTGCTTGGTATGCTAGGTTTGCGAGGATCCCTTGGTACACTAAGTTCATTTAGTACACTTTGTTGGATTTGCATTGGGGTTAGGGTTAGCAAAAAGCAACAAGAGTAAGTCAAATTTACATGATGCCACATTGCCTAAGCCCCACATCTGTATTTCAATTAATGTCTCTAGATACATCTAAAATTTACAGGTATGCAAGGATTGCTTGGTACACTAGGTATGCAAAGATCGCTTGGTACACTGGGGATGTGAGAATTGCTTGGTACACTAGATATGCAAGGATCCCTTGGTACACTAGGTTTGCCAGTATCGCTTGGTACACTAGGTTTGCAAGGATCATTTGGTACACTTTGTTAGATTCGTATTAGAGAGAGAGAGAGAGAGAGATGTTATTTAATATTGCTTTGCGCACCAACACAATAATCAGATTAATAATACAAAAAAAAACACTTGTAGCAAAAGCCAGGGAGCATCGAGGAACCTTTTGGTTATCACGTCAAGATGCTCACTGATCTCAACAGATCAAGATATAAGCAAAATCCACTAAGTGACACTGTTCTAATTTGAGTACATTACGTAAAAAAGAATTGAATTCAATTTTTATCAAATGATAAAGAAAAAATAAAAACAAAAAAAGGAAATGGAACAAACAATAACAATAAATGTTTTTTACACAATCAAATGTTTTTGCAAGAGTTAATATTCTTTTAATAATTTTAGTTTACCGTATATGCCTTTTTAAAAGAAACCTAGTGCATGCTCTTTAATTCTGATTCAAGGTAACCCCACAGCTTTGAACCTCTGTGAGAAAATAGCTTTTAGCAAAATAATTTATTTATTCGAGGACGACAATAAGCAGTCAAATTTATCAATCTCGTTTCATGTTGATAAATGGTATTTATCTCATGAAAAGAATGATAAAAGTTTTTAGGCAATTGATTATGATGGAGTTGATACATAAATTTAGCTAACTCAAGTTGATATATGTCTTATACTTTCAACACTTGAAGTTCTTTATACATTTGTGAAGTTGGCACCAGAGATGTGGAAGCGGTTATTTTTCAAACGCTTCCGCTTCCACACCGATCGCTTCCGCTTCCACTAACAAAAAACGAAAAAACGACCGTTGACAATTTTTTTTAACTTTTGTGGGTCTGTAGCCTGCCTTCTCCTACATCTATCATTTTGAGAAGACAAAAACCTTCATTTATTGTTATTACTATAACTACTTTGCTTGAGCTTATTGTTTCGAACTACTCTGTGTTTGTTTTTCTTAGATATTAGAACTCATGTTAAATGTAGAACAGTGCTTTTCAATCTTTTTGTCATCGCGGAGCCCCTAATGTACTTTCGCGTTTGTCACGGAACTCCCACTAACCAAAATTTAGAAATCACGAATTGCTTGCAAGAAAATCAAATATTTCGTTACTACAATTCAAAAAATAATTAAACACTTCAACAAATAGACAGTTATTACAAGTTCGTTCACTACTTACAACTACTTTTACAACAGTTAACCTAATGCTTCTCAGATCTAAATCATATGACCACATATCACAGCTCTCGAGAATAACCTGTTGTCACAACAACAAATTACACCGTATGGCGTTGATTTTCCCTATTTATTCTTAACTAACTCTGACTTTGAGTTAACTTTAACTCTAATCATCATTACGGACCTTCTGTCCGTCCTAAAAACACGTATTGACTCCGATCTTTTCGGATAGTGAAGTGCGAAATTTCTGTCGTATATATATAGTACGTACTTGTAAAGCGAGCAAAATTGAACTGCACCAATCAACAGCCGCCTCAACGTGGTGGTGCGGTCTCCGACCCGTTTGGGTGGGGTCAAAATGGCTGTTGGCCTTCCCGAGGGTTTTATGATTTATGAATTGCCATTTTTATCCTCCATTCACGAGAAAGCGAATTGTATCGCTATGTTTTGGACGGAAAGTCCGCACTCGCTTGGGAGTTGCCATTTCCGGGTCACCTGTCTTCCACATAAAGATGGGGCATCCCGTTAAGTGCCTTGCCCAAGGACACAACAAGCGAACTTGCCGGCTTGTTCTCCACAACCTCCCCTAAATGCCGAGCGCCAAGCAGGGAAGCTATAGATACTATTTTTTAAAGTCTTTTGGTATGACTCGACAAGGGGAATGAACCCCAGGTCTACCGACTACGAAGATTACCTGGTTACTATTTGAAGATTACTATTTAAGGGTCCCAGTTACCTTGGGCACTCCCCTCACACAAACCATTTTTTCGCCGTGCAGCCCCCTGAACGACCGCAGAAGGGTAGCATGCAGCCTCTTTAAAATTGGCCTGTCTTCTCTTTACTCCTGCCTTTCTCTTGAATGTCTTCTCATTCTTCTCCTTCTCCTGATGGGTGGCAACGTTCATCCTAACCCTTGTTCTGTCTGTCCCTGTTTAGTGTTCGCTGGAAATGTGACCTGGCGGAGTAGGTTAGTGCAATGCTCTAATGCACATGCTTTAATTGGGTTCACTTAAAGTGCTCACTACTCTCCTTTTCTACATTCAGAACTCTTGACAACTTTCACTCCTGGAGCTGCCCTCCCTGCTTTTTTTAGAGATTCTACACCTACCAGCAGTGTGACTTCCTCCTCGAACTCCTCCAGCTGGTATACCTCCACTGCTCAATCTGGCCCTCTTCTGCTAATGCAGCACTCGCACCCCACCCTCACTTTCAAACTTCTTATCCTTTTTCCGCCCACTTTGTATCTTTTCCCTCTGCACCCTCACGACCGCCTCATGCTCCTGGCTGTTTCTCTTTACCTCCTGCTTTCTCTTCCCTTCCCTAACTCTATTAGGGTTCTTCAATGGAATGCTGGGGGTTTCCGAGCCAGAAGCACTAAACTAATACACTTTATTTCGTCTCATTCCGTTGACCTTATATATATCCAGGAATCTAACCCTAATTTGTCTTGCTCTTTCCGCATCCCTGGATTCTCTGCTCTGCAATCTCATGGCACCCACTCCGGATCTGGTATTTTTCTACTGATGTCGCAGATGGTAGTGGCGGCGTCATCATTTTCGTCAAGCAGGGCTTATTCTTCTCTGAGCTTTCTACCTTCTCTCTTTCTTTGCTTGGTCCCTACTCTGATTATGTAGAGGTCAACATCTCCCTAAACGACTCCTCCTCGCTCTCATTTCTTAATGTTTATGTTCCCCCATTCGTTCTTCTACAAAAATAGCAGAACCAATTTCTTTTCTTTCTCCATTCTTCCCTCCTATGTGGAAGAGGAAGCGGTGGATTTTTCGCGCTTCCGCTTCCACAGAAAAAGTACCGCTTCTGCATCCAGCTTCCGCTTTCGCTTCCACATCCCTGGTTGGCACACATAAGTTATGAAAGAATATTATTCTCAAAATTTTATTAAGCCCAACCCAAATTATTTCTTGTGAAGTTTTATTTGATGTTGCCCACGCAGTAATTCCATATTGCATTCTGCAGTATACAAGACTATAGTATAGCATGCAAAGGATTTCCCTCGAAACAAAATTGCACAATCTGTAAATGAAATCAGTTGCATCTGGCAAGCTGCATCAACAAATAATTTATTTGAGATGTCTTTTTGAGATTATCATCAATAAATAACCCAAGGTATTTGACAGTATGCGCTCTAGTAATAGTAATACGGTCAAGAGCTTTTCCAAAATTACTCTGACAAGTTTTAAGGGGTTGCTTGTTTATTATCATGTAGTTAGTTTTTGAAAAATTTAGGGATAGCTTATTTTGACAGAGCCAAGAGTTAACTTTCTTGAGTTCTATTTAAACTTTGTGTTCCAGGTTTTTCAGATTGTTTTCAGCCATCATCAAGCAGGTGTCATCGGCAAATAATGTAGTTTCAAAATTGGAAATCAACGAAATGTCATTAATGTACAATAAAAAAAAGTAGTGGCCCAAGGCAAGATCCCTGGGGTACCCCATATGATACTTCGGTATATGAGGACATAAATTTACAAATACAAACATTAGTATATTGATATCTGTTTGTTAAGTAGCTTGTTAACAAATTCAGAGATTTACCACAAATTCCAAAGTTACGGTACAATACATTTGAAGAATGTGATGATCACCCGTATCAAAAGCCTTTCATAAATCCAAAAACAAACAGCATGTATATATATTTTGATCAATATTGTTCATAAACTTGTTGTAAATGGAGTTGATTGGAAATGTAGTTAAAGAATTTTTCCGAAAGCCAAACTGATTTTCACAGAGCAGATCATTTTTTTCAATAAAATTAACACTTTCGCTGCGTTATTGTGTTAATTCATGTGATGCGAAATTTTGCGCAGGCTGCGGCGTCACGTAAATTTACATGATTCAGAAAACTGTCTATGTTCACTGCTATACTCGCGTAATTTAACCATTGAACGAAGAATAGCGGCAGAGGAAAGAAAGGCTGAGTTTGAAGTCGAAAAGTTAAGATTAGAATTGAAAGCGAGGAGGCTTTCCCAAGCTCAGAATGGCGAGCAACTGAATCAAGGATCGGTTGAAAATGTTGTGAGGACGCCACCGTTGCCATCTTTTGTGGACGGAAAAGATAAATTGGATGAATATCTTATGAGATTTGAAAGGTACGCTAGTGTGGCTAAGGGGAATAGGTGCTTGGATTTGATAGAGGTGCTTGGGCGACTCAGTTGAGCCCGCTGTTAACGGGCAAGGCAGTAGAAGTATATAATCGACTGTCGCCAGAAGAAGCAATGGATTATGAGCGCCTTAAAGTTGCTTTACTGGAGAAGTATGATTTCACGGAGCGTGGATACCGCGAGAAATTTCGAGAAACTAGACCGGAGGGACACGAAAGCCCAAGTCAATTTATATTTAGGTTAAAAAATTATTTTACTAAGTGGGTAGAGTTGGCCGAAGTGGAGCAAATCTTCAAGGGCGTGGTTGATCTAATTGTGCGCGAGCAGTTTACTAGCTCCTGCTCCAAAGATCTATAGATATGGCTGAAGCAGAGCAACCCCAAAACTTTGGATGAATTGTCGCGGTTGGCTGACCAATATTTGGCAGCGCGCAATCAAAAGTTGTCGAGTAAGGAAGTGATCAAGCGTTAGAGCGCAAGAGCCGGTGTGAAAGATAATTATAGTGAATTCCCTCCTGTGAGTACCCTGAAGTATTTCTTATGTAATCGCGTTGGTCACCGGGCAATCGACTGTCGTGTTAAACCAGAAGGAGGACGTAACGAGGATAAACGACCAGCTAGACACGCAGTTACGTGCTACCAATGTGGTGAAATTGGGCATGAGAAGAGGTACTGTCGGAATGCACCCCGCCCCCAAGCGGCTCCTCGGGGTGGAGGCAACACCCCTAGACCTCCGTCACAACCGTACCGAGTTGGATGCATTGCACAAGTTGGAAGATTATCGGATGATGCAAAAGCGAAAGATGGAGAATATTTGGAGCTCAAATCGGGAGAGAAAATTAGGATCGTGCGTAATAGTGCTTGCCTGAGTAATGAAAATAAGAATTGTATGCCTCTTGCGACCGGAAAAGTGGGAGAGAATGAAGTTGAGGTCCTTCGTGGTACAGGCTGCAATGGCGTTATCGTCAGGAGAGAGTTGGTGAAGAAAGAAGATTTTACTGGTAGCATGGGATATGTGATGGCTATCGACCGGACATTGAAGGAGGCACCTATTGCGGAGATTAAGGTGGACACACCTTACTATATGGGAGTAACCCAAGCCATATGTTTATGAGACCCATTATTTGACTTGGTTATTGGAAACATTCCTGGGGCACGGAATCCGGATGATTCTGTTCCCGTTGTGGAGACGTGTGCCGTTGCGGTCACGAGGGCTCAAGCTCGTAAGGATATCACAGTCAAGCCTTTAGTTACGAAGGAAGTGACGGCTCAGACTTCCATTACGAAGAACGAATTGGCAAAACTGCAACAAGAGGACACTACTTTGGAAAAATATGCGGATCTGGAGGATGCTGTTAGAAAGGGAGACTACGAAATAAAATATGAAAAGCGTAGAGGTGTTTTACACAGGATTCGGAACCGAGTTGATGGATTAGGCGAGTACTCAAAACAGATTATGGTGCCAAAAACATTGAGGAGGAAGGTTATGGAAGTCGCCCATGATTCGATTTTTGGAGGACATCTTGGGATCAAGAAGACCAAAGACCGCATTCAAACCAATTTCTACTGGCCTGGCATGCAAGGTGATATTACTAGCTTCTGCAGATCATGTGATATGTGTCAGAAGACGACTGCTAAAGGATCCGTTCCCCGTGTGCCCCTAGGAGATATGCCCTTGATTGATATGCCGTTTAAGAGAGTCGCCGTGGATTTAGTTGGACCAATTTCACCTCCAAGCGAGAAGGGACATCGATATATCTTGACCTTGGTGGATTACTCAACTAGATACTCTGAAGCCGTTCAAATCAAGAATATTGAAATGGAGACAGTGGCGGAAGCGTTGATGAATATGTATAGTCGTTTAGGAATACCAGAAGAAGTCCTGAGTGATCTTGGCACACAGTTTGTATCGAAGTGCATAGACGAAGTATCAAGGCTGCTGTCTATAAAACGATTAACAACTATGCCGTATCATCCTATCTGCAATGGGTTGGTCGAACGTTTTAATGGTACACTCAAGAAAATGCTAAGACGTCTGTGTAATGAGCAGCCCTGCCAGTGGCATCGTTTTGTTAGCCCCTTACTATTCGCATACAGAGAAGCACCACAGAAGGCCACCGGATTTTCACCGTTTGAGTTGTTGTATGGGAGGACAGTACGTGGACCAGTTCAAATCTTAAAGGAGCTGTGGACTGGAAAGACAGGTGGGACAGAAGTCAAGACGAGCTACCAGTATGTTTTCGAGTTGCGAGAACGCTTGGACAACGCCATGAAGATTGCTCAGGAGGAGTTGCTAAAGAGTCAGAAGAAGAACAAAACACTGTATGACAGAAGAGCTAAAAGAAGAGAATTTCAAGAAGGCGACAAGGTTTTATTGCTCCTGCCGACGGACACAAACAAGCTACTGATGCGATGGAAAGGGCCTTATGAAATTATGAGCAGGTGTGGAAAGGGTAATGGTTATCGGATAGAAGTAAACAAAAAGGTGAAGACGTTTCATGCGAACATGCTAAAGAAATATATCGAAAGAGCTGACCAAGACGGAGCACCACAACAAAATTTGGACAATATCCAGGTGATGTCTTGTGATGTTTGTACCGGAATCATAGGAGGAAATGAAGACCTGAGTCTGAACGACGAGGAAATGATGGAGTTGGCTAATTGTCATCAGAAGGAAACAGTAAAGGACGTCAAGTTGGGAATTGAACTGACTAAAATACAACAGGAAGAGATGATGGACACCTTGGTAAGACACACAGAAGTTTTTTCGGATATCCCAGATAAAGCTGACATGATCAAACATAAGATAGAACTTACTGATAGCAATCCAGTGAGGTCTAGGCCTTATCCTTTGCCGTACGCCATGAGGGAGAATCTCAAAAGGGAAACACAAGACATGATTAGCCTCGGGATTATCCAAGAATCGAACTCACCATTCGCATCCCCGATTGTGATTGTGAAGAAGAAGGATGGATCGAACCGCATTTGCGTTGACTATCGGAAATTAAACAAGCTCACAGTAGCAGACCCGGAGCCCATGGTCACAGCAGAAGATTTATTCCAGCGGTTGGGGAAAAGCAAGTATTACTCCAAGATTGATCTCAGCAAGGGATACTGGCAAATCCCAGTCGCGGAAGAAGACATTGAGAAGACTGCATTTATAACGCCCGACGGTAAGTACGATTTTCTGAGGATGCCTTTTGGGATGAAAAATTCGGGGGCAACGCTGGTTCGCGGAATGAGAAAGATTTTGACTGGAATGAATAACGTAGGTAGCTATATTAATGACCTCATCATACATACCAATGATTGGCAAGCGCACCTACAAGTGTTGGAAGAATTGCTTCGACGTTTGCGCGAAGCAGGACTTAGAGTGAAACCATCTAAATGTGTATTTGGGACCAAATCCGTTAAGTTTCTTGGGCATTATATCGGTCGTGACTGGATTACAATTAATGAGGACAATTTAGAGAAAATTCGTACCGCACGAAGACCGACTACAAAAAAGGAGGTAAGATCGTTTTTGGGGTTAGCGAACTATTACCGCGCACACATCCCCACATTTGCAGCGGTTGCAGCGCCATTGACTGATTTAACGCGCAAGGGACAGCCAAGCAAGATTCAATGGGGGCAAGCTCAAGAAAAAGCCTTCAGCAGCTTGCAAGACTGTTTATTGAAGCGACCAATTTTGAGGTTACCAGATCACAGTAAACCATTCATACTACAAACTGATGCATCGAACTTCGGGCTGGGCGCCGCCCTCATGCAGCAGCATGATGAGAAACTGTATCCAGTGGCGTATGCCAGCAAGAAACTCGCGCCAGCTGAGACCAAATATTCAACCTTAGAAAAAGAATGTTTGGGTATTGTGTGGGGCGTAACAAAGTTCCGGCTATACTTAGCTGGCAAGCCGTTTATTTTACAAACTGATCACCAGCCCCTTGCATACATAAATAAAACCAAGTATCAGAACGATCGCATAATGCGATGGGCCCTGGCTTTACAAGGGTACGATTATACTGTACAAGACATTCCTGGAAAGGATAATGTAGCGGCTGATTAATTTAGTCGCGTGATGGATTAATTGTGCTGTGTTTAAGTGTATTGTTGTGCTATGCTTAATTGTATATGTGTGTAAGATGCGTAATTTATTTTGTGCATGCTTAAGGATCTTAGTATTGAATTGGGCTCGCAAATTTCGTTATTCGTAGTTTTTAATATTACAATAGAAAAATTTGCTCAAAATGATCACTGACATCATACGGTACCATACAGCAATCTATTTCATTATGTCAATAACCCGCGACCGGTTTCGACCTTATTGGGTCTCATCAGGCGGGTGTAAAAAACACTCAATAATAAACATGCTAAAAAAAACAAATTTGCCATTGGGTGCAAAAAAAAGAAAAATGCAATACAAAACAATATGATCCTTGAATGTGACCCCCATGATATAGGTATTGCTGTATCATATTGTTTTGTATTGCATTTTTCTTTTTTTTGCACCCAATGGCAAATTTGTTTTTTTTAGCATGTTTATTATTGAGTGTTTTTTACACCCGCCTGATGAGACCCAATAAGGTCGAAACCGGTCGCAGGTTATTGACATGATGCAATAAATTGCTGTATGGTACCGTATGATGTCAGTGATCATTTTGAGCAAATTTTTCTATTGTGCTTTGATGCTGGAATTAGATCCCTCTTGATAGGAGATCGCCTTGAAAATTGCTGGCTAGCAACTGGCAACTCATGTATTTTTAATATTAGTAATATAATATTCTTAGGGGGGGCGTATGTCACGAATATGGAAATTTGCCTTGTAAGAGTTGTTTTCATAATTGTGTAAAGTGCTGCGTCATTTGTTCGCTCGGCTACTGACTGAAAAAAAAGACCTTTTTTTCCTCGCAAGTGGATTGCTGTGTACGCCTTTTTATTACATCACGATTGTTATTACGACATAGTAAACTTCCAAATCGGTCTAGTGATTCTACCTTCTTCGAAGAATTTCGATAAACGATTAACATAATTTGAAATGCTTTTTTTCTTTTGTTCACGTCATTTCGTTCCAGCATTGTCTAGATTGTTCGTCAATTTATATATAAGGCGACGGGATTTTCTTTGGCCAGAGAGAGAGAGAGCGACAGAGAGATTGGTTTGACGGAATAAGGAAGGGCCATTGTGTTTTTTTGCAATAATTTATTGTGGATTTCGTTGGGGTGGAGAATATTGAACAGTTATTGGTGGACTTAATTTTGGCGGTTTCCTGATTGTTTGGTAAAGTGATTAATTTTGAGATCGTTGAGCGAAGAAGTTTGAAGTCGTGAAGTACTATCTCTGTGAATAGATTATTCTGTTATCAAAGTGGTTTTAAGGTGTTTTTTTTGTGGAAGCCAACCTTTTCCAAGTTCAATTAGGTTGCAGTCAGACCTAATTTACCGAGCGATTATCACACGTCGCCTCAATTTTAAAGAAAATTTAAAATTGAGATATAACCGAAAAGTTCTATAGAGAGATATATATTATCATATATTAAAACGCGACAACCATCTACAGGACTTTGCATACGGCACAATCATTCGCACACCACATCCCAGATGCTTTGACATCACAAAAAATCAGTTTTGTGTTGGACTTTTGAACTTTTCTCTCAATTGCTATGATACCTAGAATGCGGGTGGGAGGAAGATTTGTTTTGCTATTTTTCTATAATACCAGTTTAGGGCATTAGTTTTCTTGATTTACTGTGCTTTGTTGTAAAAGCTTTTGTAAAACTTGTTGTAAAAAGTAATTTTTGTAAAAGATTGCAACTTTGCAAATATCCATGCTTTGCTGAACATTTGTGATATGTTTTGGGTAATATAATTAAATGTCCTATTTTGAACAACTAATCAGAATTTTCAAATTGTAGACCCAGAAATCAATCAATAAAATAGAAGTAGAAATAGCTGTGGTTTTATTTAATAACGAATTAGATATGAATAACAAATGACATAAATAAAGCTGAACAGTATTTGCGATGCTCACCGCTAAAAAACCAAACAACAAAAACAGCGCCGCACACAGGCGTCATACAGCGTGCAACACTAGACGCAGTGAAAGTGTTAGTGATGCGGGAGTAAATTAATTTTTCTAAAATTTTATCAAATTGAGATAAAATTGATATGGGACGATAATTAGAAGCTTCCCTACGATCACCCTTTTTAAAATTAGGATAACTTCGGCGATTTTCAAGCATTAGGGTTAGGGTTAGCAACAGGCAACAAGAGTAAATCAAACTTACATAATACCACCTTGCATAAGCCCTAGACCTGTATTTCAATTAACATTTCTAGGCCTCAACATATCAAGTAGCAAAGCCTCACCTATTCATCTACTAGCAGAATTAACCACTGCCCATCCCATGTGATCACTAGATTCTGTGATTGCTAAGCAAACCTAGCGAACAAAGAGATTCTTGCAGCCCAATTATAGCAAGCGATCCCTGCAAACCTTGTGTACCAAGCAATCCTCGCGTACCTGTATATTTTAGACGTACCTAACAAGTCGTTTAGCCACATGACTGAGACAAGATAAGATTATACTGCAAACTTGCCAGCCACCCAAACCCTAATGCCTGCTAAAAAAATAGTTGTTTTGATATGAGGTACGTTTGTATTTTGTACCTTTTTTTCTTGTGGAAACTAGGATTGGAGTGCTACTTCTAGCTACCTACCGTACTGTATTTTTACTGATACACATGGCAAAGATCATGAAGAAAATGAACTGGATCGCATTGTGGAAATTGATGTAGTAGAAGGATCAGTGGAAAACCGGACTCCCAATGAAATTGTGGAAGCAATGCAAAGGAGGAAATCACGAAAGGCAACTGGAATATCTGAAGTAAGTGTGGAGATGATAGTTGCAAGTGGTGAAATCGGGGTTAAAGTGATGATGGAACTATGCCAGCGTGTATTGGATGGTAGAGAAACGCCTGATGAGTGGAAAACTAGTGTGATTGTGCCTATCTTTAATGGAAAGGGTGATGTGATGAGCTGTGGATCATACAGAGGTATTAAACTGCTAGAACATGCCATGAAAATTGTTGAAAGGGTACTAGAAAAGCAAATACAAACCTTAATCCATTTGAATAAAATGCAGTTTGGATTTATGCCTGGAAAAGCAACCATGGATGCAAGATTCATTGTGAGGAAAATCAAAAGAAAAAGGCTGTGGCTATTTTGCCGTCGACGGCAATTTACCCTCAGAGACTATTTTGCCATGAGTTATTTGTGATTGGTCAATCTTAATGACAAACTAAACATGTGACTTTTGGTCGTTTCTGATTGGTCAATTTTAAAAACCAATTAAAAAAATTTTGCACCCCCAGGTCTCTATCCCTCATCCTGTACACTCCCTTCCAGTGTACACTGCCCCATACATTTACATACCGGGCCTACACTTGCTGAGATTCGAACCTGCAACCATGGTATCTCAAGACCAGCGCACTATCCACTACACCACAGTGTCACTAGTGTAACCATAGCAAATATGGCTATATAAACACACGTGAATGATTACGGCAAAATAGATTTCAAGGGCAAATTGCCGTCGATGGCGAAATAGCCACTGCCAAAGAAAAACAAGAGGTTGTATACGTGTTTTGTTGACATGGAAAAAGATTTCGAGCATCAACAAAAGTGATGAAGTGGGCCATGGGAAAGGGTTTATCAGAAGTAATGGTTTGAGCTTGTATGATTTGCAAAGACAGGAGTGATGGTGGGATTTGCATATGCAAAAAACTTGAAGGTTGGTGTACACCAAGGATCTGTGCTGCCACCACTATTGCTTGCAATAGTTGTGGATGTCATTACAGAAAATGCAAGGAGTGTGGTCAATGACTTACTGTACACAGATCACCTTGTTCTCATAAGCAAAACCATGGAAGACTTAAAGAAAAAATCTTGAAATTGAAAGGATGTATTGGAAAAAAAAGGATCTGAAGGTCAACACCAGAAAAACAAAAAATGATGGTAAATGGGTCGCAAGGAGAAATGTTCAAAAGCAAGATAGATTCATGTGGAGTTTGTGAGAAGAAAGTCATGGCCGATTCAGTGTTGTACACAAAATATGCAAACTGGGTTTATGGCAGACGTGCAAAAAGAAAGAGTTACTGCTAGGTTGGCTATACGTTTTGTTTGCTCAAAATGTAGAGAAATAATGGAAGGATAGGAGAATTTAATCAAGAAGTTGTGCTATGAAGTGGAGACAGTGCATGGATTTTATTATTTGGGAGATAAACTGAATTCTAGTGGTGGTTGTGAAGTAGCAGTCAAAAGAATTAGCTAGGTAAGATTTAGGAAATGTGGAGAGTTATTATCTAGAAAGTGTATCATTGTTGCGTAAAATCAGCAATATCGTATGGAAGCAAGGCATGGTGTTTGTAAAAAATGAAAAAGCAATTTTAAAGAAAACAGAAAGAGCTGTAGTGAAAAAGACGTGCAGTCAGAAAGTTGTAAACAGCAAGACAATTTATAATCAGATGGACATGTTGGGGTTGAAGAAAACTAAAGACCAGTTAGCAACAGCAAATAGAATTAAATGGTATTAACACGTGCTGAGGAGGGATGATAAAAGCATTTTGGCGCTTGCTCTGGATCTTGAAGTGAGTATTGTAGCACTGTAGCAAGAGAAATCAAGAATGACTGAAGACCTGGAAGAAGCAAGTGGTAGAGGAGAGAGAGAAGCTCCAAATCACGCAAAAGTTTAGAAATAGAGTGCAAGCAATTGCAGAAGGAGTGGGGGTAATCTGACCATCTCCACTAAGGGGACAATGCAAGAGAAATATTGAATATCCACTGCTACACTTTCACACATGACATTTGGTACCACATGCCATTGCTCTTAGGTTCATGATAAGCGTCCTAATTTAATACAGTACAAAAAATTAGTAAACGTTATATAACAAATAGTAAAAGTGCACTGAAACCCAGCAAGACTCTGAAAATTATTGTCACTACTCACTGCCGTATTTTGATGACTCAAGTAAGTACCTGTATGATTTGCAAGAAAAAATAATGAATTATATACATGAAAGAAAATTCTCTCATTTGACCCAGGCCACCTGGAGAACAGCTAAGCAAGCTGCCTGCCAATTACATCACATCAGCTCACACTGTACTTGCTGTTGCTGCGAAAGTGAATAAACAGGTTGACTAGTGGTGACGTCACATCACGCGCAACAGGTCTTTTTCTTAGGTGGCCTTGGCTTGACTGCATCATCAACAAATTCAGCATGGTTTATAAGTTAGGCAACCGTGTTTCTTCATATGCTCCTGCTCAGCACTTTGTCTTGCACATCGTTATATTATTACGAAGACAGTAACTGCGTGAAGGACCAAACACTGGGATTCAGTGCTGCCACTTAAAATTACCAAAAATCCCTGCAGCAAAAGCTGGGAGTCGAACCAAACCCGCACCGGATTTTTAAAATCACAAAAAGTGAACCGGAACTGAACCGAAGAATTTGAGAAATCATGAACCTCAACCAAACCCAAATCGGTTGAAAAAAGCGGTTCGCTCCGTGACGTCACTCGTATCACTTAGCAACTGGTCTGAAATCAAAATGGTATAGGTAATTCTTGTGTGGTAAAGAAATCTTTTATGTTTTAACATTTTTGGAAAATTTGCTTTGTATGAAGTTCGAACTTTCATCGCGTAAAACGATTTAGTTGTTACTATGTGCCTGTTCCTTGTAGCTTGTAGACTATGATTTAAAGTAGCTGCAGCTGGTTGGGCTTTGGGAAAGTCCAGTCAGGTTATGTTGTTGAGAACAGAACAGAATTTATTTTCCATCTCTTTCAAGAGTAGCGCTTAAAATGCATAATAGGAAGCAACAAAGAAGCAAATTGCTTACCGAGAAACTTGGTTAAAGGGAAAAACTAGTATCGGTATATAACAGGAAGTAAACTGACCAGCTACGATGTAGAACACTAGGAAGATGAAGACGTTAATGATGTCTAATGATAGTAACCTAATAATAATGATAAATTGCTTTTGTTTCACTTGAGTACTGCCTGAATCGAATTTTGTGCTTAGTTGAATAACGCAATGACCTTTTTATTGTTTTAGAACACTGCGCTTTGTTTAATAGGAAACAAGGGCGTAGCCAGAAAAAAATTGAGAGGGGGGCCAAATTTTGCAACTTTTAATGTGACGTCATTTACTTATAACGGCATGTTGCCTTTCGTGAACTACTCTCGTCGCTACTATAAAAATTGCTGTACAAAACTGAGAAAGTGCGAATGCGATTTCACTGATCTAATGTAGTTTTATCAAGAACGGGTTTAATAGTTCAACTTCAATTGTGACGTATAACGCACTATTTAGGGAATTTCAAGGAAACCACTCCCACTAATGGGTTGAACCAGAGACGTAGCAGCCGCCCTCCAAACCCCCCAATTGGGGGGGGCCCAGGCCAACTTTGGGGGCCCAAGTTAGTCTGAAATTGCTTTTTGGCTACGTGACTATTTTCAGTTCAGCAGACTTGTTTACAACCGATTTAAACTGTAGGAAGAAATTGGCTTGTGACATCATAAGTGAATGCAACGTCATTTTATCTCGCAGAATCTAGAATATTTCGATTGATTTTCTGGTAGAATCTTGAATATTCGATTGACGTAACAATGCCGTTGTTACGCAACAATCATAGAATGGTCTGGAATTCTGTTTGGTTATAAATACCGGGACAATATATATACACTGCAGAGTGCAGATAAAGTATTTTATTGACATTGTATAGAATGAAACGTTCAAAAAGTGGTGCTCAAAAGAGAAAAGAAGCAGCCACTGCTCGAGATGCTGTAGCGAAATTGCCCAAGATGACAGATTTTTTCAAGATTACTGAGCAGAGTAGACCTGGCACTAGTACCGAGAGGGATGAAGAAAACTATAGTGTACAAGAAAAAGAAGACTATGACGATCAGCATCAAAGTGATTGTGAATTTCCAGAAAACGTAAGTTGTGATTTACCTGCCAATACGCAACCTTCAATATCAAAAATAACTGAATCTCAATTTACCCCTATCCCTGATGACCCATGTAAATGGCCTGAAAGTATTTCTGATGCTCAACGATGTGATATAGTAAAGCGTGGACCACATCAACTAATAATGAATTTTCCATATAATAACACAACTCCAAGGCGACGTTTTTCCTCCAACCATTATAAACGTGTGTTACCTAATGGTGAAAGTGTTTCACGGTCGTGGCTAGTTTATTCTGGGGAATCAGATCAAGTTTTTTGCTTTTGTTGTAAGCTATTTGGAAAAACACTAAGCCCCTTTTGTAGTGGTATAAATACATGGGAGGGTTTTTCGAAAAAACTGAAAGACCATGAAAACGGCATTTCCCACAAGAATGCTGCAGTCAATGGATGTTGCTAGCTGAAGGGATAAGAAATTCATCCACTATCGACAAACGCGAGATGAATATTTTTTTCAATGAAAGACGTTTTTGGAGAAATGTTTTAGAGAGACTTATCGACATTGCCTTGTTTCTATCGGAAAGGAAACTTGCTTTTAGAGGATCTGAAGAAGTCTTAGGATCTCCTCACAATGGAAATTTTCTGGGTATATTTGAGCTTTTGGCAAGAAGAGATCCGATCCTAAAAGAGCTTCAAGACAGAATCAAGAATAAAAACACTAAAGATCACTATTTGAGTCCTACCATACAAAATGAACTAATTGAATTGCTAGCGACAGAAGTTGAAAAAGAAAATTTACAGCAATTGAAATTGGCAAAATATTTTTCTATAATTTTGGACTGCACTCCAGATATGTCACATCATGAACAAATGTCTGTCATTCTCCGTTATGTACTATGTAATGAAGAAGCTGCTGTTGTTAAAGAAACATTTTTTGGCTACTTGAGAATAAGTGACAGTACTGGGAAAGGCTTGTTGGACGCTTTCTTAGAAAAAGCGACCGAACTGCAACTCGAATTGTCTGATCGTCGAGGTCAGTCATATGATAATGGTGCTAACATGAAAGGAAAACATTCTGGGGTCCAAGCAAGAATGCTAGACATCAATCCCAAAGCTGTTTACGTGCCCTGTGCAAAGCATACCCTTAACTTAGTTGTTGTTGACAGTGCTAATTCATCGACGGAAGCATTGACATTTTTTGGAGTACTTACAAGGTTGTATGTGCTGTTTTCTTCCTCTGCTCAGCGTTGGGAAATTTTGAAGAAACATGTGGAGCTGTCCATAAAGTCACAATCTGATACTCGTTGGGAAAGCAGAATTAAATGCATCAAACCTCTTCGATACAATTTAAAAGAGGTGTTGCTGGCACTGAAAGACTTGGAAGCCATTTCCATAGAAAGAAAAGATGGAAGAGCTGCCTCAGAAACAAAATCGTTGATAGCTCATTTATCAAAATGGAGTTTTCTTTTGTCGGTGTTTATTTGGTATGATATCCTATTCCAAGTCAATAAAGCAAGCAAGATTCTTCAATCGTATGGAGTCTCCCTTCATACAATGGAAACGGAAATCCAGGCAACTGAAAAGTTTTTGCAAAACTATCGCACAACGGGTTATGACAGTGCCGCAACATCTGCTGTTGAAATAGCACAGGAATTGGATATTGATCCTTCTTTTCCTCCGTCAAGAAGAGGAAAGAAAAGAAGATTGTTTGATTACCAAGGTGAAGAGGAACAACGAGCTACTCCTGAACTGAAATTTAAATTCTATCCATTAGTAGACCAGGCTATTATGTCAATAAAGGAGCGCTTTAATTTGTTACGTGAGGTTTCTTCCGTCTTTTCGTTTTTGTACACACGAGACAAACTTTTGCTTGTGCAACAAGAAAATGCTCTTCTTAAAGTTCGGTGACATTGATTCTGATGAAATGAGCGCTGAGCTACAGCGGTTTGTTTTAATTTTACAAAAAAAACGCAATCTCAATACGGCTCAAGACTTTCTGAACTATCTTCTAAAGGCTCATTTATTTGAATTGTATCCGAATGTGTACATCGCACTTCGAATCTTACTAACTTGCCCCGTGACTGTTGCCAGCGCTGAAAGAAGCTTCAGCAAATTGAAACTGATCAAAACTTTTAATAGAACGTCAATGACAGACAGTAGACTATCTTCATTAGCCATGTTGTCAATCGAAAATGACTGCGCCCGATCTCTTGATTATGACAATGTCATAACAGCATTTGCGAACAAAAAGGTTCGCTCCAGACTATTTAAATGATACTGTGTTTTTATAACTTTTTCATGTTTTTCAGTGTCATTGCTTTCGTTTCGCAGTGTCTGCATAAATGTCCTACTGAACTCTGGCATCGGTGCCGAATTTTTTATGACTTGCACCTTCGGTATCGGCATGCTTTATTCTGACATTAGCCTGTTTACTTATGTACAAATTGTGGTGTATTTTCTTAATGCAGCTTTTCAATTTTACACCTCTAAAGTGATATGACCTGTGCGCAGGGGCTCTTGCGCTTACTTTGGGGGGGGGCCCGAAGTTGGAGTGCTACGGGACTGGGTTGAACGTTCTGATAAAAGAAGCGACGTCTTTGTGGTAGTCCGCATCGCAATAAAACAAGAAAGCGCTCAGCGAGACGCATATTTCTTGCAATTACCATAACATGGATTGTCAATTCATCACTCGACTGCGACATGAAGAAAAATTTCGGCGGTTTACACACATCTTGTTTGATAACATTTAAAAGTTTAAAAAGTCACGCCCGACCCACCTCCCTCCCCACTCCCTAGCTAAAAGTCAACAATAAACTCTAATGTACCTGCAGAGGCGCAAAAAATTTATGTTTTCATTTTTTTGATACTGTTTTGTAATTTGACTTAAAATTCAGGGGGTCAATGGCCCCTTTGGCCCCCCCCTTGGCTACGCCTATGATAAGAAATAACACAAAGAGCACTTGAATTTGATTATAATGGTGCGTACTAACTTCAAACAAATAAAAAAATATTTCAAATACTTTGAAAGTGAAAAAAGTTATCTTGTACGTTGCAAAGTGTCGTGATCGATCTATACCAGGGGTGGCCAAGCTTTTTATGCAAAGCGCCAACTCTTCTACCAACCCGTGTCGGATGCGCCATAAATGTAGGGCAGGGGTGGCCAACCTTTTCAGTCCATGCGCCAAAATTTTTCGCCACACAAGCGTTCATTTGAAGATGCGCCACACAAACATTCATAGCTTTTCATTGCTCTCAAACGTGTAATAATATATTTATACTTTGAAGTCAAAACAAGGCCATATTCAGCGGTGTTCTCCAAAAAAAAAAAAAAAAAGGTCATCCCCTGTTTCGCTGCACCTTTTCCATCACTTTTGGCTTAAATATGCCACCAAACGTGAGGCCAACCAAGTGCGGACTTTTTTTTTTTTTTTTGGAGATGTTATTGGAGTGACAAATTTTTCGGCCAGATGAAAGGACACTTACCAAATTGCCCGAAAAATCTTAAACCTGGAATGCGCCACCTCTAAACATGCAATGCGCCACGGTTGGCCACCCCTGATCTATACTCAACGTGAACTTGCAATTCATAAGTGATGGAAAAATTCAATTCCTATGCACTTTAGCAATGAAAGAACTAAAGGAGAATCACACTGGTTTTTAGTTAGGAACTGTTCTTGATGAAGTCATTGAACAATATGAATTAAGAGCAATCAAATTTATAACCTCACAGCCGACAACGATGCCAACATTGTTAAAATGTGTACGCTTTTTATTTGTTTTATTTGCCATATTTATCCTCCATTCACGAGAAAGCGAATTGTATCGCTATACTTTGGACGGGAAGTCCACACTCGCTTGGGAGTTGCCTTTTTCCAAGGAGTCTGGGTCACCTGTCTTCCACATAAAGGTGGGGCGTCCCGTTAAGTGCCTTGCCCAAGGACACAACAAGCGAACTTGCCGGCTTGTTCTCCACAACCTCCCCTAAATGCCGAGCGCCAAGCATGGAAGCTGTGAATACCATTTTTTAAAGTCTTTTGGTATGACTCGACAAGGGGAATGAACCCCAGGTCTACCGACTGCGAAGCGGACGCTCTAACCACTACGCCATCGCGTCGGTTTTGGTTGCGAAGCGGACCTCCTTCTTTTCTGAAGGAGCTATAACTGAAAGAACTGCTACTGTTGAGCAGCCCAGTTGTAGCAACTGGCAGAGCGACGCAAAAGAACTCGTTAATGATAAAGATAATAGCGGTACTGTTAATCAGAGACGTAGCAGCCGCCCCCCAAACCCCCCAATTGGGGGGGGCCCAAGCCAACTTTGGGGGCCCAAGTTAGTCTGAAATTGCTTTTTGGCTACGTGACTATTTTCAGTTCAGCAGACTTGTTTACAACCGATTTAAACTGTAGGAAGAAATTGGCTTGTGACATCATAAGTGAATGCAACGTCATTTTATCTCGCAGAATCTAGAATATTTCGATTGATTTTCTGGTAGAATCTTGAATATTCGATTGACGTAACAATGCCGTTGTTACGCAACAATCATAGAATGGTCTGGAATTCTGTTTGGTTATAAATACCGGGACAATATATATACACTGCAGAGTGCAGATAAAGTATTTTATTGACATTGTATAGAATGAAACGTTCAAAAAGTGGTGCTCAAAAGAGAAAAGAAGCAGCCACTGCTCGAGATGCTGTAGCGAAATTGCCCAAGATGACAGATTTTTTCAAGATTACTGAGCAGAGTAGACCTGGCACTAGTACCGAGAGGGATGAAGAAAACTATAGTGTACAAGAAAAAGAAGACTATGACGATCAGCATCAAAGTGATTGTGAATTTCCAGAAAACGTAAGTTGTGATTTACCTGCCAATACGCAACCTTCAATATCAAAAATAACTGAATCTCAATTTACCCCTATCCCTGATGACCCATGTAAATGGCCTGAAAGTATTTCTGATGCTCAACGATGTGATATAGTAAAGCGTGGACCACATCAACTAATAATGAATTTTCCATATAATAACACAACTCCAAGGCGACGTTTTTCCTCCAACCATTATAAACGTGTGTTACCTAATGGTGAAAGTGTTTCACGGTCGTGGCTAGTTTATTCTGGGGAATCAGATCAAGTTTTTTGCTTTTGTTGTAAGCTATTTGGAAAAACACTAAGCCCCTTTTGTAGTGGTATAAATACATGGGAGGGTTTTTCGAAAAAACTGAAAGACCATGAAAACGGCATTTCCCACAAGAATGCTGCAGTCAATGGATGTTGCTAGCTGAAGGGATAAGAAATTCATCCACTATCGACAAACGCGAGATGAATATTTTTTTCAATGAAAGACGTTTTTGGAGAAATGTTTTAGAGAGACTTATCGACATTGCCTTGTTTCTATCGGAAAGGAAACTTGCTTTTAGAGGATCTGAAGAAGTCTTAGGATCTCCTCACAATGGAAATTTTCTGGGTATATTTGAGCTTTTGGCAAGAAGAGATCCGATCCTAAAAGAGCTTCAAGACAGAATCAAGAATAAAAACACTAAAGATCACTATTTGAGTCCTACCATACAAAATGAACTAATTGAATTGCTAGCGACAGAAGTTGAAAAAGAAAATTTACAGCAATTGAAATTGGCAAAATATTTTTCTATAATTTTGGACTGCACTCCAGATATGTCACATCATGAACAAATGTCTGTCATTCTCCGTTATGTACTATGTAATGAAGAAGCTGCTGTTGTTAAAGAAACATTTTTTGGCTACTTGAGAATAAGTGACAGTACTGGGAAAGGCTTGTTGGACGCTTTCTTAGAAAAAGCGACCGAACTGCAACTCGAATTGTCTGATTGTCGAGGTCAGTCATATGATAATGGTGCTAACATGAAAGGAAAACATTCTGGGGTCCAAGCAAGAATGCTAGACATCAATCCCAAAGCTGTTTACGTGCCCTGTGCAAAGCATACCCTTAACTTAGTTGTTGTTGACAGTGCTAATTCATCGACGGAAGCATTGACATTTTTTGGAGTACTTACAAGGTTGTATGTGCTGTTTTCTTCCTCTGCTCAGCGTTGGGAAATTTTGAAGAAACATGTGGAGCTGTCCATAAAGTCACAATCTGATACTCGTTGGGAAAGCAGAATTAAATGCATCAAACCTCTTCGATACAATTTAAAAGAGGTGTTGCTGGCACTGAAAGACTTGGAAGCCATTTCCATAGAAAGAAAAGATGGAAGAGCTGCCTCAGAAACAAAATCGTTGATAGCTCATTTATCAAAATGGAGTTTTCTTTTGTCGGTGTTTATTTGGTATGATATCCTATTCCAAGTCAATAAAGCAAGCAAGATTCTTCAATCGTATGGAGTCTCCCTTCATACAATGGAAACGGAAATCCAGGCAACTGAAAAGTTTTTGCAAAACTATCGCACAACGGGTTATGACAGTGCCGCAACATCTGCTGTTGAAATAGCACAGGAATTGGATATTGATCCTTCTTTTCCTCCGTCAAGAAGAGGAAAGAAAAGAAGATTGTTTGATTACCAAGGTGAAGAGGAACAACGAGCTACTCCTGAACTGAAATTTAAATTCTATCCATTAGTAGACCAGGCTATTATGTCAATAAAGGAGCGCTTTAATTTGTTACGTGAGGTTTCTTCCGTCTTTTCGTTTTTGTACACACGAGACAAACTTTTGCTTGTGCAACAAGAAAATGCTCTTCTTACTTGCTGTAAAGAGTTCCAAAAAAAGTTCGGTGACATTGATTCTGATGAAATGAGCGCTGAGCTACAGCGGTTTGTTTTAATTTTACAAAAAAAACGCAATCTCAATACGGCTCAAGACTTTCTGAACTATCTTCTAAAGACTCATTTATTTGAATTGTATCCGAATGTGTACATCGCACTTCGAATCTTACTAACTTGCCCCGTGACTGTTCCCAGCGCTGAAAGAAGCTTCAGCAAATTGAAACTGATCAAAACTTTTAATAGAACGTCTATGACAGACAGTAGACTATCTTCATTAGCCATGTTGTCAATCGAAAATGACTGCGCCCGATCTCTTGATTATGACAATGTCATAACAGCATTTGCGAACAAAAAGGTTCGCTCCAGACTATTTAAATGATACTGTGTTTTTATAACTTTTTCATGTTTTTCAGTGTCATTGCTTTCGTTTCGCAGTGTCTGCATAAATGTCCTACTGAACTCTGGCATCGGTGCCGAATTTTTTATGACTTGCACCTTCGGTATCGGCATGCTTTATTCTGACATTAGCCTGTTTACTTATGTACAAATTGTGGTGTATTTTCTTAATGCAGCTTTTCAATTTTACACCTCTAAAGTGATATGACCTGTGCGCAGGGGCTCTTGCGCTTACTTTGGGGGGGGGGCCCGAAGTTGGAGTGCTACGGGACTGCTGTTAATCACATTAAAGTTGAAGTTTTCTTCGGCGACTTCAGTTCTTCGTATATCAGAACAGCTCAAGCAGGAAACATCTGGAATGGTATTGGGTGTACCTGCTCACACCTTAAGAGTTGGCAGTAGAAGGCGCTCTGAAAAAATCTTCTTTACGCGATGTTATAAGTTTGGGTCGATGCGTTTGCAAAAAACTTAGATACCCGTCCGTTTGCGTGCTTTTGAAAAAGCTAAAACTGATAAAGCCAATCTTGAACAGTCCCATCATGGCATTTGACATACGACATGCTTCATCGTCTTTTGCTCCGGAAGGATTTTTGCTTTGATAATGGTAGTCAGCAACCCAAACTTGCACTTACCAGCAACTACTTGAAATGCGTTTTTTATGCTTGTTGCAGTATTGTAGCCTACTAAAATACCAACGAAATCGCTGCAGTACGAGCAACTTTTGGTGATTTCTTTGGCATTTGGTTGAGCTGTAAACTTAAAATTGCCAAATTAACGTCTACGTCTTTCCTACTTGCACAGTTGCTGTTATCAGCTATGGAAAAAAGGGAGACAGATTTGTTTAAAAATGACCTATTTTTGGCGTTTTTGTATCTTGACCCTAGGTAGGCTATAAAGTGTTTGTTTCTGAAATTGATCAAGTGATTGCAACCCAGCATTTGCAACACACTTAAGACCGCTTAAAATGATTGCAACAGGAGGTAGCAAGCGATTTATCTGGTACAGAGCCTGATTCATCCAAAACTTCAAGCGCCGATGATGATTTAGATATACTGATCAAAGCAAGAGAAAAGGCAGTTCAGCCACATCGACAATCTTTCACGATTTCTACTTCTAACAACGCAATGCAAAGAATTCGATTATGGTGCTGCTTAACTCTTCTGCAAACGAACCCAGACTGGGTAAAAACGAAATGTTTTGCGATAATGGGACTAATTTAAAGAAAGTAAGCGAGAGTTATATGAACTTTCTCAGGTAGTATTGGCGTTTCCAGCGACTCAAGTAAGGGTAGAAAGAGCTTTTTCAGGTTTGAAATACATTTTTTCGCAATTACGAACGAACAAGTCGAAACAACTTTTGGAGGATATACTCCTGATACGTAGCAATCATTTATTTCAGCTATAAATCCGTACATTTCTGGAATTTTTACTGTAGGCTATTAAATCTTCATGTTTTTTGTAATTTTGCTTACACGCTGATTGCCGTGAATGACTTACTTGAAAGCCGAGCTTTTTTCCGAGCCATGGCTGACATACGTGGAAGCCACCAACAGGTTTACGCTATTGCATGTTGTAGCTTTCAAAAATGGAAGTCACCTGAGTGAGTTTCTGTAAAGGACCGAAATCCTGGCTTCGTGCGCACAATTGCATGGGTATGCTTGGTTTAAGCCAGGGGTTCTCAACCTGGAGTACCTGTACCCCTTGGGTATACGAGATGAGGCTCAGAATAATGGCTATTTTAAACTATTTACTAAAAATTTATTTTCAATGTTATTTGAAATAAGAAAACATTTTCCGAAGCCTTTTTAACATCTGCATTTCTGAATGATTTTTTGTCATAAGAAAGAGTTGCTGTGACGTAATAAATAACTTCTTGTTTGTTCTGACAGAATTGGTTTTGCATTGAATTGGTTTTGTTGTGAACTATTATTATGGTTAATAAATATGCACCGGTAACATGCTACATTTTGTTTTATTTTATCGTTAGATTTTATATTCACCGGTAATTCTGTAGGTGTTTGTTCGATAGGTCTTGGGGTACAAAAACATTTCACAAAGTTTTAGGGGTACGAGCAATAAAAAGGTTAAGAAACACTGATTTAACTGGAATGTTTAGACATTTAATGGAAATTTAATACAATCCCTGCTTGATAGGTCTGTGCAAAGTCACATTTAATGGAAATTATTCATAGATTTATACTAGTAGAAATAAAGCAGTTTATTTCAAAAAAAACGAAACTAAACGGCATTCAGAGTAAAACGGTAACAAAATATAGACCACGGCTTCTAAACAAGGAAACAATCCAATTATCTTGAAATTGGCTTTAGCACAAGTATTTTTTGCAGCATTCGCCTGTCAATGTAGTAGTTAGTAGCAGTTATTCAGTTTTTATCCGGGGTTGTTCTCCTACCAGATGTTAAGGATCCACCTCTCGACGGGGATGAATCTGCTTCTATAGGTGTCACAGGCGGACGGCGAGGACTTCCTTCCTCGCATTATTGTCTATTCAACCGGTTTAAATCAAAGGGTAAAATTCAAATGAGTATATTAACAGAAATAACAATAAAAACTTTGAATAGACGAGCGCGAGAAAATTGACTGAACTTTTATCGTCCAACGATTGAACCAGCAAAATTAAAAAATAGAATCCAAAAGTCACTTCTTTTACTTTATATATTGGACTAGCCGGCGTCGCCCGGCAGGGGCCCTCCATCAATAATGACGGGGTTTAGCATTTCGGTTCAACCGGATGTGCCGGCTTCACGCATGGGGCTTTTGTGTGAGCAGTAGCAAAAAGTGAAATGATTTTTATGCACTTTCAAAATTCTTGCACACAAAATTGCGATCATCATATTATCTCAATCATGACCGGCAATGCTCACAAAGAATCTTGCCTTGAATCGTTGTTAATATTAATACTTGTGAGAGAGAAAGGATTGTACATATTAAAACTGATGGTGGTTGGTGGTTGCTTTCACAATTAAAGAAAAAACTATTCATTGGTAAGCTTATTTTCCGATGTGGTGGTGCCGCTTCCCCATTTATATTTGTGGTACCGTATTAAGTTCCTAATTTGGCTGCGCTATTTGTCTTATTTCCGGCGTAGCGACAAAAGCAGCTCTTGCTCTCTCTATATTCAGCTTTGGAAATTGTTCTGGTTATGGTTTTGTGTTGACTTTTTCTTAAACTTGGGATTTTATTACAATGCTGTAGAGCAGGGGTGTCAGACTCGTGGGCTTCTGTGGGCCACATTGCATACATGAGCAATCGTGCCGAGGGCCGCATGAAATTTTGGATTGGGAGATCACCACTTCTCTGGGAAACGATCTCTGTAATGTAGCCCGGAGTAACATCGATCTCCAAAAAAAAAAGTCATCACTTTTCCAGCATCAGTAAAGTTATCTCCGAATGACAAAAATTTGTATCTCTCAAGTGTGGCCTGTGATCAGAGCTTCAAACGTTTGTTCGACAATGATCCGTTGCAATACTGCCGAAATTCATTAGTAATTGCAGAATGGTCTGGTGGGCCAAACTGAAAGGCTCCGAGGGCCGCGAGTTTTACACCCCTGCTGAAGAGTACAGACAAAAATGACATAAATGCCTTAACACGTAGCATATCAGC
The DNA here is from genome assembly GCA_963675345.1 of Trididemnum clinides. Lineage (NCBI taxonomy): Eukaryota > Metazoa > Chordata > Ascidiacea > Aplousobranchia > Didemnidae > Trididemnum > Trididemnum clinides. The sequence continues at coordinate 10,154,622 of OY776301.1, forward strand.
GAAAGAACAAATCCTTGCTTCATGGTATATACAACGGCGTCGCCCGAAGAGTCTCCATCAGTAACGTCGAGATTGAGAGTGTCGGTTCAGGCGGCCAAGCCGGCTTCTCCGATCAGGCTCTAGTGTGAAGAGTTATCAAAAGTTTATGTGTTTTGTGCACATTAGATTTTGCAACTTTTTGTGCTCCTTATCCTAAAAGAATATCTCATTTCAAAATCCTGGCTATGGCTTAGGTCTATGTTCATTGCTGACACGAACCCAAGAAAACGTTGCGTTTTCTGTAGTTTGGAAGTAGGGAACATATTTGTGATATTAAGCCATTCTAAAACAAAATGAAAAAATGTCTTTCGTGTGGTGCGATTTCACACAGTCGCTGGCTACGCGTTATGTAGCATTTGCTTGACGTGCCCTGGGGGGTTAAAAGAGTCCTTGCTTTTCCACAAATGTTTGGTTTGATCCCGGTAGCTCTATAAAGCTATCATAAAACAAAATATTAATAGTATCTTACATGTGGTGCGATTTAACACAGTAACGTTGTTAATTTTAATTTCGCCTCAAACTTTTTCAAATCCGTGCTAGCTACGCATTGTGATTCATATTCGTTTTTCCTTGCTGAGGTATGCTCATAGAAGTTAAATAAGTCCTTGCTTTTCTCAAATTTTCAGGTTTGATTCCGGTAGCTCTATAAAGCTACTATATATTACCCAGCAAAATATAATATATTACCAAGCAAAATATAAAACATTTTTCTTCCAAGTATGGTGCGATTTTACCCCGGCAAGGCACATTATCACCCGTGCCGATTTAAAAGGTATCAATTAATGCAGCTGCTTTACAGTACAAACATTTGAGAGCAACAACGAAATGATTTACTAACATTCCCTTTTTGGAATTAATGTTTGTAACATTAAGATTTTTGCCTGCGCTATTTGCTTTAATTCGGCCTTAACATGAAAAGGGGCTATGGCTTTCCTTAAAGTCATATAACCTATTGCAATAGGTGCCTATTACGCTCTTTTCAAACAGAAACGTTCCCTCTTAATCCAGTGTTACAGATTGATGCTATTATTGTTTAGTTTTGATCTTTTCTTAAATTTGGGATTTTATGGCATTTAACTTTGCCCCTGATCCAGACCTCCTTACTTCTAAATGAAAATTAGTGTTTTGTACCGATAGGCCTATCCTTGCAATTACAAATATTAGTAATGGGCTTTACCATTTATGTTTGCTATCAAAATGATATGAATAATTTTGCTGCCTACAACAGTTCTCACTATGTAGTGGCAAGTATTGCGATGGCATTGACATTATGACCTCACAATACGTTTTGAGCCCTTATCATTAGGATCGCTACTTACCACTTTTTCGTTACTGCAGGCGAATTAATATGAAGTAACATCTCTGACTGCGAACATGTTCCTTGGCCCTGGCATAAGCGCCGCCATGCAAAGAGCAAATTCATTCGAAATGAAGCACTCACAGTTGAGTTGTAGCAGTAGCGAGGGCCCCCATCAATAATGTCGAGCTTAAGAACATCAAATCAGCTGGCTGCTATGGCAGCCTCGTCCAGTTGCAAAGAAATTGCTTCAACATTTAGATCATATGTTGCTCAACACTTACATTTTGTTGCAAACCATAAGAAAGAACCATCTTTACTCTCTCGTCTTTTTCTTGGGTGACCACCAAGTCTTTTGCTTGCAGTAGGTTACATATTAAAGTTTGTAGACTTCATTTTTCGATGAATACTTTGAATGTTTTGATGGATAATGCCAAAGATCCATGGTATCGAGAAAGAAGAGCCAAGATGTACTAAAGGACTTAGTTTTTCTAGGAATTGGAATTTTGTGAAATGTAGGCAACAAAATTTTGCGTTTTTTTACCGGTAGACTACATTTCATAAACATTTACAGAATTCAGTTTTTGATGAATATTTTTGAAAACGTCAACAGATAATGCAAAAGAACCGCGCTTGTGAGGAAAAGTAGCCAAAATGTACCAAAGAACTAACTTTGGTTTAACAATTGCAAGTTTGTTAGGTCAAGTAGCAGAATTGTTCAACTAAAAATGAAACATGGTGTACGGCAACCAATTTTTGATCACACATTATAAACAAATCTTTAACCCTAAGTAATTGGAGTCATATATTGCTGGAAAGCAAATTTCCCAAGCTTTCAAAAGACAGTAATTGTTAGTGCCTTACTATAACGTTGTTGTATTAAAGTTACCTGTTTTTACTGAGCTTACCATTTTTGGGAGGAGTAAAAAGTCACACCACATGTTTTCAAGTTAAGTTTTTTCTGTATAACAACAAATATTGATTGTCCATATTATACACTATTGGAATTGCATTGAAATAACCGTTAATTTGTTGAAAAAAGTTTGAAAATCGATTGAGAAATGAGGTCACAAATCAGTTTTTTAATAAACTGATTTTGCAAAAAGATTGCAATTTTTGAAAACATCTTGATATTATGATCTGCGGTAGCCAAAAATTTGTGTTAATCTCACGGGACATATTATGACATCATAGAGCCGGTTTTAAGCGAGCAAGCGAAATAGAGAACAAAAATGCTTATATGGCTTAAAGTTCTTATATAAAGAAGTGCTCGTAGCATTATCAAAAAAGCAATAATTGTTATAGAATTGTTTTTGTCCAAAGCAGCTTATTAATATCTTCTGAAAAAACGTTTAATCGCGTTTCTGCGATGAGTACTTTTTGGGAAAGAACAAAAAACAGATTGTTCAATGAATCGTTGATTGTGACGTCATTTTAGACCCCAAATAAATGAAAGTTTTTGTAATGTGGCAAGTCGGAAGCTGGTTTTCTTTTGAGCAAAAAGCAATTGCCCTCTGTCAAATAATGCAAATCTTAAAAATAATTTTGATTATGACGTCACCAACACTCTTATGACACTCACCACGGGGTGGCGATCAATCGCGCCATTTTTGATGCTTGTACCTATCAACGTCACTAAGTGACGTTGGTACCTATAGCAGTTTCACAGGAGTTGAAACAGACAGACAGAATTGCGCTTTATGTATTGGATTTCGAAAAAAAGGTCTAACAGTTGAGAAAAAGCGTAGGCAATTAAATATTGAAAAATACATTGGTTTTCGTGACAAAAATCGGCACAATAACAGCTTTCATAAAGTTGATCTTCAAAAAACAAATAAACAAAAAGTTTTCAAGGAAATTATTGGTGGAAATAACAAATGACTATAGGCTGTTCTCACATATCTTTGACTCGCCTGTACGAGAAACTTGCTTGAATACCTCTGAAAATTCCCTTGCCTAAACCAGTTCAAGAACCCCTAAACTAACCTTCTTACGCAAGAAACCACAGCCAATGCAGTTCTAATGAATTTTAAGTAATGGGGGTTCCATGACCTCTGTAAAAGTATAGCAGGGGTACCACGACTCCAGAAAGATTGAAGAGCACTGGGCTAGTTTCTCAAATAGTTTCTGCAAAGGGAAACTGGCAATGACGCAACAGACACACAATTGGTTGACGAGAACTTCCAAAGCGTTGTTCTAATGTTTTTGTTTTATAATACTAATAGCCCCATAACCTACCAATCACATGAAAAAGAAGTCTTGCCAGTGGACGAACCTACATTCATAAGGAGTGCACTAATAGCAAGCAATATGTTGAAAATCCGGATCAAGTGCATAAATTTCCCCATGTAGGGAAATTTATGCACTTGGGCAGTTGCTATTTTACACTCCCTTCCAGTGTACACTGCCCCGTACATTTACATACCAGGCGTGCCCCTTCAGTGTACACTGCCTTTCTTTTAATGCCCTGCCAGCTGAGATTCGAACCCGCAACCATGGTATCTCAACTGTTCTATTGTTCTTAAGAATAAACTTGATAACTAACTGGGGAAAATTTTGCACTTGTTGTTGTCTTGGGGAAAATTTTGCACTTGTTCCGAAAATCCTAATGATATTAATTATCCCAATCACATGCAATCTATGGAACGCTAGGTAAAACTAACTACATTGTCAACGGGACGAATTGTTCGGCAAAAACGTGAAACTGGAGAAGCCTTATGTACTCTAGACGCAAGGAAAAAACCATGGCTGGACAGGAAGTATTACGTAACGAGAAAAGCTTCCAACCAATAAGTGACTTGCTTATTAAGACATTACTAAACAAATTTTAGAGCTTTGCAACTGTATTTTTATCATGTCTTAAAACACTTTACAATGTTATCACTTCATTTTTGTTGATAAATAAATCAAACTGCTTTCTTGCATTATTCATTTGAAGCTCACATTTAAAATTCCAAGAAATATTTACTTAAAAAGTTGAAAAATGACATAACAAAAAAATATAAAAAAACTAAAAATTGCAAATTTAATAGAAAAAATGTTTTCTTTGTTAAAAAACAATAAAAACGAGTGCCAACACTGCATGCCTAGCACAAGTATAGCAGGTTTTATCAGAATAAATATATTTTTGGGGGTGCGATTAAAAAAAGCTGAGACTGAAGAATTTAAACAAGGTCCAATTTTTAATTAAACTTGGATTTTACAATTTTTGGCAATGGAAAAAATTTACAATCCAGAACAAATGAAATTTAAAAACTGCCCTAAAAGGTCCGCCCTAATATAACAGCTACAAAACGTCTATCTCCAAAAAAAAACCATCAAACAAATTTGTGGACAACAAATATAACTCCAAAGAAAAGACACCTTAACAAATAGAAGCACACCAAGACAGAAAACTACACTTTTGCTCCTCCTACTTAAAATTTGTAAATGTATATAATCGTATCATTTCTAATAGTTCCCTGTATGAAGTAGCATCTAAACAGGAGAAACTTGTTGCTTCAAGATTGCTTTATTAGCGCATGACATATGATAGGAGACATGGCCCCTTCTGCTCCACGACGTGCCACGGCACGTAGGTTCAGCTATGAACTTGATGTCACAAATATCGTTGCGACCCGGGCTAGGCCTATGCTGGAAACAAAGCACGTAATACGTAGTCACTGACTTTGGGGCACTATGTGAAAAATTGCGCTGCAAAAAAGAAACATTTTTCCTATTTGCCCTAAAAGTGGTTTTGCAGACGAACCGAAATTAGGACTACAAATTTGAAAAGAGGCGTACTCCTCTTGCCTTCTACCTACGCCTATTCAGACAACAATTACAAGAGGAAGGGCCTCTTTAAAACGTGATCAAGCTATGTCAAAAAATCATCAGCTTTCATCGGCTTAATGCGTCTTACTACTTCATTGCTTATTTCTGAAAATCAATGATTCTCAAACTTTTTCCAATGCGACACGTTTGAAAAACTTGCTGTACTTTTGACACATCAAACAACATAATAGATCGAGGTTTTGCTGGCCCTTCCGCATGGCATCGGTCTACAGCATGGGTGTGCAACCGTTTTCGCTGGCGGGTCAATTTCAGACTTCTAGAAAATTTCGTGGGCCAATCCACACAAATGAGTTTCGAAGCAATTACCGGTGACAGTCCTTAAAGAGATCTGTTTAGGAAGATCTTTTTTTCGGAGATCGATACTTTCAATGCCACCTTTTTGCCAAATTTTCCGAATTTTAGGCGTGAGAATTTGTTTTGGAGATCGGTCTTTCCGAGATGAAAATAAGAGGTTTGCAATTTAAGATCATAGAATTTTAATTCACGGGTCACATTTTGGATCCTTTCCGCGGGCCACAAAATTTCACGCATTTGGTGCGAGCCTCAAGCCGCAAGTTGCAAAATTGATCATTAGTGGTGGGCACCAGCGGCGCTAAAAACAGAGGCCGCTAGCGTTGCGTTAGCGTTTGCTTTAGCGCCGCTATTGTCGCTGCGAACTAGCGACAGTATTAGCGGGCGTTCCTTTTTGTGCGCAATAGCGCTAGCGGAGGCTGAGCTTATTTCTTCAGAAGAAGTTGCAGCTAGCGCTAAGCCCAGCTCTTTTAAAAATAAATGTATTCTATTAAAACAAAACGTTCAAAAATTCACAGGCTACCAAAATGCATCTTCCAAAGACGAATTAAAAAAAAAACGTTTGCGGAGAAGTCACGAAAAGAGAGCAGGGGTTAGAAGCTATTAGACAACTTTTTCATAGAGAGAAACAAGTCTCAAAGCAAGGTAGGTGCTATGTTGCTCTCTAATGCGACGTTAAGCAAGTTATTTCTACAATACAACACCGCCCGGTGCAGCAGTGGAACGCTTGTTTTCATTACGAAAAGATGTGCTGAAGCATAAACGACCTGGACTGAGCAATCAATGGTGCATATATAGAGTGAGGCAAGTGAAATCCTTGCATAAACGGTCCCCTTTATGATTTTACAAATTTTCACAAAACTTCATGAGTAGGCTGACCAGACGTATTGTTTTAAATGGAACAGTTCTGTTTTTTTCAAATTTTTCAGCCGTCTCGTCGTTCCTAACGTTGTCCCGTTTTTTAACAAAAAATGTCGTAACAACAAAAAAACAGAAACAGGAAATTTTGGTTAATAAGTTGCTCTTTTTTTTGGCTTGCTACAAATACATCTCTTTGTTATATTGTTGGATTTATCTTTTGCTTTCGTGGAAGCACATCATCTGTTAAAAGAACATTTTCTGTTACGAACACTATGTGGTCAAATGAGAAATCCTGACTATGCCTAGAGAAAATGAAAGCAGTGCTGATTGTCAAATAAATTTATGATATGGAATGTTGCAAGTTCTATATTTAAGTCTAAAAAGAACAAAACTTGCAGCACGAGATTTCTTTATCTAATTTTCCACACGAAATTTCTTTATTTATTTGCTACACAAGAAATATGATTGAAAGTTTGATCACCATTGAAGCAATACGTTATAAAACTCTTTTGTTTCTTATTTTTTAAAGAATACACAGTTACAAGATAACCATATCGGTTGCACCGTTTTTGCCATGTAATGCCCAGTTTTTTCACAATAAAATACGGTCAGCATATTTATGAGTTTTTGGAAGAGAATGTATCCAAACGTTCTAGCTATCTTTTGTATTATCCTGAAACTTCTAAGCTTGAAATTAAAGGCATAAACACGAGACATAATTTTAAAAACAGCACAATTAACGCAAAATCAATAGAATTGGAAATGTGGAAAACGATGCTGTAGCGTATGTTGGGATTTCCCTAACGTCATAAAAAAGTATCTCCAGAAATCACCCAGTATTAGCCAATGGAGTTGCTGGCTAGTAAAATTTAGACACTGAGATGGCCCATTATAAAATCTTGCCCAAGGATCCTAAATCCATGACTGATAGCGATGAAGATTTTGTACTAATTCAGCATGTCGTAAAAGACGACTCTTGGGTACCCACCAGTGGCAGTCCGCTTTGTTGGTGGTGAAGCTACCAGTCACTCATGACTGGTTCGAAATTGGCTGCCATCTTTCCCCTAGCCTAATTTCAATTAAGTTGACGGCATGAACCTGAATTGCCGTTCGTGCCGTACCTCCATCCCGAGAAAGAGGAGGGGTAATCACAACAACAACATGAAGATTTTGAGATGCCCATTTTTTTTAAATAACTGTATGTTGATAAATATTTGTTTTTGTGTTGTTTTTGCGACAACAAGTACATTTGTTGGTGTTATCTGCTGGTGTGCTTGTATTTTCTCAGCCGGAATGAGAAAAATTACTCTATTCTTTTCGCATGGTAAGATTTTTGAGTGAGATTCAAACTTTTAAAGTTGCGACCACTTCTTTTTGCGCGTCAGCGATTAGCGGCCGTAGGTTTTTGGAAAAGACTAGCGTTAGTGTTTATCGCGCTAAAGCTGAGAGTGTTCAGCGGCTAGCAGTAGCGGCGATAAAATTAGCACCATTAGTTAGTCCAGTAGTTTTCAACCTTTTTTGCTGGAGCGGAACCCCAAGAAAACATTCCAGTGGCTTGAGGAGCCCCTGTGCAATATAATTCAATTGTCTTATGCAAAAAACAGCATTTAATTTATGTAATAAAATGAAATGAAAATTTGTGTAACATCTGTCGCAACCCCTGGACTGTACTGGCGTAACCCTGGTTGAAAACCATTGAGTTAATCTCTAGCTGCTGACCACCCACAATGGATGACTCACACGCGTTTTTTTCTGTTTTTAAGGTTACAACTAAGCATGGTGACATAAAAATTATTCTGACCAGGATCGATAACTTCCATTTGTCTTTATCTTGTTATTAGGCAGGGGTCATTCACTTGGCTCAAGCTATATCAAGAATCGATGGGAGAGCGATCCATTTAGAACGGAGATCAAAGCCTCGATTGAGATGTTAGCCTGAAAGAAGATCAACTTTGATTAATCTGATGCCATTACCATAATTTTGCCTTGTAAAAGAATCCAATTGAAGAGTCGTGCTCTAATAAGCATCTTTAAGTGATAAGGAATATAGGACTCGCCGAATTTCTGCAAGGTTAAACTAGCTTAAAAGACAATCCTAAGGTCAATGCATAATTTCTAATTCCCTGGAAAAATAAGTTTTAAGAAGTCAATAGCTCGGCCAAACTCTTCAAACCGGCGTTGGGATAACTTCATAATTTCATTTACAAAGAAGTCATCCAGCTGGTCAGCTATCGCTATTGAAGCTGATTTACCAAGTAAATAATGTTACAAAATCTGGTCAAAAGACAAGATGTACGAGGCATATTTTGTGCCTATTAAAGATCTTATAAGCCTGCCGAAAATGCTGAATAAGTAGACCAGAAACACTGCTGATTGGTAAACATTTAAAAAAAGATATCAGGACCAGACTGCAGAGCAATGAAAATATCATTTGTTTTCGGACCACACTCAAGTATATCGGAATTTTATACATTTTGTTGACAAAGAAGAGCGTAATTTCGGTGTGACCTCCACTGTGAAAAGTGCTGACAGCAATCATGGACTGTGGTGTCATTTGTTCTGAAGGAAAATGTGCTTTGTTCCTGAAGGCATATCTATTAATAGAGCTGTCCACCGTAATCTTTTCAAAGAAAATTAAACAACATTTATGGAGATTGATCAATCTAGGCCTACTCACTTGCTATATGTCGCAACACCATATGCTACCGAACAAAGGTGGTTGGGAAATATAGTAGTTAAACAACAGTGGTATTAAATCCCCGGACCTTGGTTTGGAAATTTTCCAGACCTCAACCCCATTAAGGACTGTAATTTGTTTTTAAAAAAGATGTTGTGTGTAGTCCCACTTTCTCTCTCATTTGTGACAAGTCTTAAAGGAAATCTAGGTTAAAGAAATTGTTTCAGAATACTGTGAAAAGCTGCGTCTCTCTATGCCAGATTGCAACCAAGCTGTGATTGAAAACAAAGACCACACACACACAACAAATTTAGATTAGAAGTTTAATGCTAAGTTTACAAGCCATCTGTCCATAGCTAAAAACTATTTTTAAGAAATAAATAAACTTAATAAAAGTTTTAATGTGCAATCACAAAGAGAGAAGTTTTTGAGTCACCCACTCAGGACGGTAGTGAATTTGCCCAGTGGAAAACCTTATTTCAAAGGATTAACTTTTTTAAACGTCATGATGGTGGCACACTCTGTTTCTATGCAAAAGCTTGGTAATAGCATCGATGTTTTTTTATTTTAATCAAGGAAATCTGACCTTTTTTCAGAGATATACTTTTACTGAGCGTTTATTTTGATCGTGTTCATTGCACAGTCTTTTTCTAGGCGAAAGTTTTCTGTTGTCATTTGTTGAAATCGTTTGTTGAAATATTTGTTGAAATAGCATAAAAAAATCAAATTTTATGCCATTTATTTTCAGGGCCGGCGCATCGCAGATCCGGGTAACTACGCGACGACCTTGAAAAATTAAAACCTCGCCCCAAATTGTATTGACACAATTGGAAAGCCACTGCTGTAAGTAGGCCTATATCAATTTTATTGCACCCTTTACAACTTTGAATTTTTTCCCTATGCACTTAGCAAAACAAATGAATAAAATTAGTAAACTTATGGTTGTGGTTAAGTTCAGTCTTGATGGAGGTAAAGATTATGGGCATAGTTTATGAAATCCAAAGCTTGGAAAAAATCAAAAGAAAACAATAGGCGTATACCACTAAATGAAAACTTACCCACACGAGGGAAATGTTTTCCTTTAAAATAAGTTTATAAATCTACCGGGATTGGTTGCAAGGCACTAGAGAAGGGACATTGCTTCTTTCCCCATGCCAGGATTAGGGCGCATAAGTACATCCAACAAACCTGACCTCACAAACATTAGTGCGAGAGGAGTCGCACAAAGTTTCGAAACATGCCTGCCACTAAATAACTTATCTCTGTAATCGTACAACCATCGTCGTGACGGTGCCGATCCCCAAATTTGTTTCCCAGTACTCATCGGAAAAAAGGACAGACTTTGTGAAATGATGGGCTGCTTTTTGACAATTTTATAGTTAACAGCCCCATTTAAAACAACTTTTTGTAACTGCTCTAAAAAACATTCCGAGGATGAAGTCGGCCAAGTTAACATTTCTGACATAAGTTACTGACAAAACTGCTGGGCATCGTCGGCTAGTGGTGATTATTTAGTTGTTCTGCTTTTATCTGGCTCTGTTCCCTTATTGGAGTAGGCGGATTCACTAATTTCTTCAACAATTGTTAGCACTCCATCTCGCTACAGGGATAGTTCTATAAATGGGGTAACCATGTGTCCTCTTTTTTCATAAAAAAGAATCGTCCTCCAAGACACCCAAAAAGAATTAAAAGTCTTTTTCAACCGGTTTGCTCTGTTTGTAAATAAAACAGGAATTCTCGTTTGCAATCGCAGCTGTTCATACGCAAATTTTTCGGTACGGGATGCAATTGCAGTTGTTAATACGCGTCTAACAATGAGTTACACCTAATAACTGTTATTCATGTCGAGCAAATTATTCCATTGTTGCCGGTTTGTGACGCCACAGTCATGGACTAAGTGAATTCTCCCGCTTGTAAACTGATTGGTTGCTGCTGGGCCAGCTGTGGAGAGGAGCAGGGTAGGTAGAGAGAGAGTTTATTTATTATTGCTTTTTATTATTGACACAATAATCAAAATAATAATACAAAAAGAAAAAAAAACACTTGTAGCAAAAACCAGGGAGCTTTCGATTATAGAGTCGAGATACTCCCTGATTCAATAATTGAGATATTAGCGAAAAACATTAAATAGCAGTGGTGCAATTTGAGCGAATTGTCCAATACGTCTAGAGATCAAGTTTTTAAGATATGATAAAGAAAAAAACAAAGAAATGGAAGACAACAACAATAATGTTTTTTATACAATCCAGTATTTTTGCAAGAGTTAATATTCTTTTAACAATTTCACTTAATATGCTATTGCATGATCTTTAGTTCTAAATCGAGGTCATTCCATAGCTTTGAACGTCTGTGAGAAAATAGCTTTTGGCAAAATGGTTTAATCATTTGGGGCCGATAGTAAGCTGTTGAATTTATCAATCTCGTTTCATGTTGATGAATAGTGCTTATTTTCTACTTTCAACACTTGAAATTCTTTATGCAATTGTGAAATTGGCCTATATAAGTTACAAAACAATATTATTCTCAAAATTTTGTTGAGCCTAACCCGAATTGTTTGTAGTGAAGTTTTATTTGATGTTGTCCACGCAGTAATTCCATATTGAATTCTGCTGTAGACAAAACTACAGTAAAGCATGTATAGGGTTTCCCTTGAAACAAAATTGCGCAATCTGTAAAAGAGTCCCGTGCATCTGGCAAGCTGCATCAACAACTAATTTATTTGCGACGTCCATTTGAGATTATCGTCAAAAAATAACCCAAGGTATTTGACAGTGTGTGCTCTATTAATAGTAAGTTAATACCGTTAAGAGCTTTTCCAAAATTACTCTGACAAGTTGCATGATATCATGAAACTAGTTTTTGAAAAATGTAGGGGTAGCTTATTTTGACAGAGCCAAGAGTTAACTTTCTTGAGTTCTATTTGAACTTTGTGTTCCAGGTTTTTCAGATTGTTATTAGCCATCGTCAAGCAGGTGTCATCGGCAAATAATGGGGTGTCAAAATTGGAAATCAACGGAATGCAATTAATGTATAATAAAAAAAAACTAGCGGCCCAATACAAGATCCCTCGCACGATACTTTAGCATATGAAGACATGAATTTACAGACATTATTATATTGATATCTGTTTTTTAAGTAACTTGTTAATAAGTGCAGAGGTTTACCACAAATTCCAAAGTTACGATACGATTTATTAAAGAGAATGTATCAAAAGTCTTTGATAAATCCAAAAACAAACAGCAAGTATATAAATTTTGATCAATACTGCTTATAAACTTGTATATTGAGTTAATTACAAATGTAGTTAAAGAATTTTTCCGAAAGCCAAACTGGTTTTCACCAACCAGACCATTTTTTTCAATAAAATTAATGACGCGGGAGTGAATTAATTTTTCTAAAATTTTATCAAATTGAGATAAAATTGATATGGGACGATAATTAGCTTCCCTACGATCACCCTTTTTAAAATTAAAGTAACTTCGACGATTTTCAGGCAGTTTGGGCAGACGCCTTTACTAAAGCAGTTGTTTATGAATTTGCAAAAAAAAGGAGATATTATTGATTTACTAATTTTTATAAATTTAGTTTTGGCGTCTGTATCCCTAGTTGCTTTTGAATCTTCAAACGAGTCGATAATATTATTAATTTCGTACGGATACATTGGAGTTGAAAAGAAAGAACTGATCACGCCTGTTGGCGCTGTTGCGTTCATATCATTCGCGTCAACTTCGGGAATGTTCTCGGCCATTTTTTCTCTGTTAGGTAAAATATGTATTGAGATTTTCAGACACAGCAGCAGGATTACTTATCACGTCACCCGTTTTAGTATTGAGTTGTGGAATTTATACGGGCCAGATTGTATTGAAAAAAAAATTTGGGGGATCACCACTTTTCCGTGCAACGATCCCCAGAAAGCGTGTAAAGTAGCCCGAAACGGTGCTGATTTCCGAAAAAGAAGGTTTTTACTTCTCTCGCCGTAACTGTTTGAACAAAGTCAGCGCAATGCACTGGCGCAAGTATTTCCCTGTCATGTCGCGCGTGTTAACAAAAACAAACATTTGTTCGCGGTAGTAAGCTGCGTGTTATCTAACATTGCAATACGGGGCGAAATTGATTAAGAATCACTTCGCGGGCCGTGCCCCTGATCTAGTTCAATGTTGCTGTGAATTTTCTTGAAGTTTGGTCTCAGATACTGCTAATAAAACAGATTTACTTTTTAAATCAGTAAGCTAGTGCGATAATTTGTCAATATTGTTTTGTAAGCTTCCTACATTAAAAGGGAATCATGAGCAAGTGATTAAGATTTATTTTCTGAACCAAGCGAATTATTAATTGAGTTATGATCGTAATAGTAACCACTTGGCATACAAAATTAATTGTTATAATCTAGCTCTGCATCTATATCAAGTAATTTGTGTGATATGTTTGTATTTTCAGTTTCCATACTGTTATCAATAATGCTGGTAAAATCGCAAATTTGTGGTAAACCTCCTGGGCTTTGGTTGACAGAGTTTGAGGATTTCTTGTGATCGCCATTTACAAAAAAATTGTGGCAGTCAGCGCTGTAACGAAAACTGCTGTGGCATTAACTGTTGGTTAAACGAGCGTTATTTCGTTTTAATTTGCAGATAGCACTACCATTGTCAGTAACATCACAAAAGGTCACGTCGTTTTTACTGTCAGTACGGGATTTATCAGTAGGCAATCGGATAACCTGTTCAGCTGCTGCATTGCACTAGTGGCTGTTCTCAAAGATTGCGCAATCATACACAGATACCTTACTATCATCAACACAGTCATTTTTTGATTTGAAAGGCGCCATTATGTAACAGAAAACGATCTTAATAAGCTATTTGGATATGAAAAACATTATTTAAAGCCCGATTTCGCTAAGCATTCAATATTAAATTTCAAAAGGGTATGATGGTACCAATATTGATTTTCAAAGGGGTATAATTGTATCAATATTGAATTTTAAAACAGTATATTAAATTTCATAAGGGATACAGACAAGTTGCTTACATCTTTAGGTTAAACCAGTCTATCTACTCCTGAGTGATTAAATAACATTTTGTGATTACAGGCTGATAATAATACATTTTATAACGGATAACAATGCCAGAGGAAAAAACGTAATTGCGCTTTAGCTTACCGAACAGGCAAAATTAAATGTTAATATTGTGATCACCCAGTTTGATGTTTACCGTATACCATTATGTTATGCATCCTCTTAACTAGCAATGAAAATACGATCACCCCAATTTTATACAAAGATGAATAGCAAATTTAAGTCAAGCTTTTGAACTCCAAAGCTGTAATAAATTGTAAAACCATTTTCTAAGCGATTTTTTTCATTTTACTCAAACATGCTTGCAAACAAAAACTACCGCATAATGATAAGAACATTGTAGACCCACATTGTGCAGCATTTGGTTACATAATCTGTTCAATTAGCACTTCTTGACCGCGTTGTTGGCGAAATAATTTATTGGCGAAATAATTTTTATCACGAGACTGATTGGATGATCATGTCACGTAACAGCAGTTTATGACTTGTACTGCACTCATCGTGTCCAACATCACATGTAGCAAAACCACTACAAATGACACGTAAAATTGCGGTTGGTTTATTAAGTTCATATCTACAATAAAACGTGTTCAAAAAACAAAGCATATTGTACAAATCTTGCCCGCGATTTATTTTTAGGAGTCACAAGATGCCTAAACTTTTGGCGAATGCCAAGTGTTTACTCGATCTAAGGAAATATTCACCACAGCTCTTCTTCCAGAAATTACGAGCAAATAATCCAAATTTTAAGCTATCGCCTTTCCACTTATACACAAGTGAAAGGCCACTGATAGCTACTTCATTACATAATCCACAGTCAACACAGCAAATTTTAAACGCCAACAGAAAACATCGCTTAATTTCAAAAACACTGAAAAAACATAGGCAGACTCAACGACAGATGATCATTTCAAGTTATGCAGTTACAGAATTGATTAACATGTTACTTTACTATATACAGATGACTATTAATAAATTAATATTTTGAAACCAATAAAAGCCTTTAATCGTACCAAGATGGGTTGGTGGGAAAACAGCAAAAAGGCCATTACAGTCACTAAATCAAAGGAATACAGTAAAGCAAAACAAAAAAAAATAACGCCTAGTTATAAACAACTTTAAAAAAGAGATAAGTAGACACAAACAGAAAACGAAGAGATCTAATATATTGCACGTACAATGTAATGAAACTGTGGTAAAGGACGTACGCAAAATCAATACAGTTTTGTTAACCAATAACAATACAGCAAAGTACACATACACTTAAACGAGATCAATTGCAAAAGCTATTGGTACTATTTATGAAATAAGTGTCACATGCCTTCATATACAGCGGTTTTTCAATCTTTTTGGTTCTGACCCTCACAAAAGATTTTATGCGACGCAACTTTTGCAAACCTCTCCGTTTTTTCAATATATACAGAATTGAATTGCACTTTACATCCAAGATATCAACAGGTACAATATGTGTATCAACATTATGGAAACCGCAGTTGGGCGCTAATAGTTGAGTTCCAATCTGCGATTTTATCACCTATAAAGATTAATATCCGGTACCTTAATGACGAAACAGTAAAGTGGCTGCATGAACTGTGTCCTGAAACGTAGCCCCGCAAACAAAAAGCAACACCAATCGTGAGAAGCTGTAGCTGCACAACACAAGACACATAATAAACAAGTAGCTTTCTGAGGTATTCATTGCACCTTCTTTTTCAAATTAGCTTCTATTCTACTAATTGCACCTTTTTTTTGTATCAGCGTTTCATGCCCTGATAAAACACCCAAAGATCTGCTAATTGTCTTATTCATTACGTGATATTAAAAAAAGTCTAGCACGCTAATGTTAAAAGTGTATGGGATGGTTTTTAAAACATTTCTTAAAAAATTACGCGCAAAAACGCATTTGCAGTAATTTTTGATCTTTTTAACGATTTACTAACACTGGATCTGAAACTAATTAGAACCAACTATTCTAAATGTTGTTACTCTAAACCTTTCTCGCTAGGGATGCATAGCGAAATATTGCGGAGTCCTAGGAGCCAAGCAACCGGTATGGACCCAAGATCGTACATGTTAAAAAAAGGGGTCCGTTGCAGTGATATAGAGCATGACAAAAAAGCACAAGTTTCTCAGTTGATACTTATACCTCCAGTCTAAAAGCAGGGATGAGCGGATACTAAAGGCAAGAGGAAAGCGATTACATGAGGCTGCAGATAGCTGAAGCAGCGCACCTTGTCTGGCCAACTCATTATTCGAAAAAAATGAGTGACCGGGAACCTATAGTAGCCAAAGAGAAAGGGAGAGACTGGATAGTTCCGGCCAGATGTGCCAGAGAGTGCGAGAAACTAGGCGGTGGATAAAAGGAGAGCAAAAAGAAGAATAAGAACCCTATGGGCAGGAGGCCCAGCAAAGCTCAGATAAGTAGCCTCTGAATCTGCTATGCACAGACTTTCGCTTGAAAAACATAAAAGTGAAATCACAGGTAATTGAGAGTAAAAAGCCAGCCAACAACAGATTGAAAAAGAAAATACATGTAGACTGATTTAGGATCTGATTTCAAAGAAAACAGCATCTTCTATGCCGTGCTCTAGCCTTGGCGATGACAGACGAAGCATGTCAAGAGGCCGAAAAGTAAGCCTGACATTTTCATCACTTCTCGTGAGCTGGAGTGGAGCCTAGCGTCTTTCCATTGCTTCTTTCACTTTAGAAGACAACCAAGCTTGAAATTGGCCTTCGACACAGCCAAAAGTAACACAAGACTTGGTTGCATTCATTGCCAAAGAAATCAGGAGCATAGCTGAAAGAAAAAAGAGGGAGGATATGAAGAAAAACTGAATCAACATAGAAACCAACATCATTCCAATGAGCGTTTTGAGAATTCAAGAAAAGGATCACACTCACTGGGGTGGGACAATGGAAAAAGACAGTGAGAAAAATAGGAAGGTGACAAGAATCCAAGTCCTGAAGCAACTGCAAAGAGCAGAAGACACAATCAAATCCTTCATCACACGAGGATCCACAGGGATGATGACAGTAGCAATCCCCCAGAATAAAAGATTACTGAAGGAAGGGAAAACAGAAAACGATTAGATAGATCATTAAATAGGCGTCATGAGCGTTTTGAAATGCTTGCCGTGCAGCTGAGTCTTTAGTAGATATTTTTGAAAAGAAATTTTAGGAACAACGTCTCCTGAAAATAGAACTTTTTAGCAATTCAATTTAGGAGGCAAACGAATTTGATATTTCGGCTATAGATCTTCCTTTGGTTTCTGGCACTTTGAAATATGTGAATAGCCAAAATATGGCCAGAAGAACAGCAAATATCACAAATGTGAACCCATGAAGAACGTTTTCAACAGGAGGGTACCCTAAACCAACTAACAAGTTACCTGTCCAATTCACTAAACCAGCAACGCCAATTGCACTCGATCTAGCGTTTTCTTTAAACAATTCAGCTGTAATAAACCAAGGAATAGAGCCTGGTCCTACTTCAAAAAAAATAACAAAAAGAAATACTGCAACCAAGGAAAGATAAGATAAAGCTGTTATTGTTTTGAAAGACAACGTAACTGTAAGCAAAACTGAAGCACAAAACATTCCACCAAGACCAACCAACAATAAGATTCGACGACCATACTTATCAACTAAAACAACTGCACTAATAGTTGCGAGCGTGTTGACAGCGCCTACACCAACAGTTGCATATGCACTGTTTGAATCGCTAATGCCAGCGTCTTCAAATAGCTGAGTCGAGTAATAGAAAATGGCGTTAATTCCAGAAAGCTGTTGAGCTAGCTGTAGAACTACAGCAATTATCAAAGGTCTAAGCAAATGTCGCTCTTTAAACAAGTCCTTGATTCCTAAATTCGGTTCTAGAAGAGAGCTATCTATCTGCTTTTGAATTTCTTGTAATTCACTGTCAACATCAGTAGAACTACGTAGCCACGTAAGCGATTGTCTAGCAGCAACGTACTCAGACGATTTTAGCAGAAAAACAGGAGTATCAGGGCAGAATGGCATCAATATAACTTGAAACAGAGCAAAACCAGCAGGCACAACTAACAAAAATGGCCAAAGCTTTGCTGTGCCAAGAATAAAAGACAAACCCAAAATTTCTGATATCAAAATTGCCGTAACAATACCCATTTGATTCATGGTACCTAATGCTCCGCGAAACTTAATAGGGGCAATTTCTGTTAAGTACAATGGTGCCAACCCTGAATTAATACCACAGTTTATCCCAATTAAAAATCGCCCTACAATTAGCAGTTCGAACACGCCGGCATATTTTGTAGATGAAAAAAACATCACAGCAAAAACTACAATAACATTATTACACATCACAGCGTTCTTACGACCTAACCAATTCGCGAAATACCCAGCCACAAAAGACCCAATCATGCCACCAACAGTAAAGGCCGAAACTATTACAGCATAAAATGTTTTTACTTCTGCTTGCGAGATGTATGAATTATGTCTTTCTTTATTTGTTTCATTGATAAATTCTTCAATGATTGATTCGGGAGCATTCACAACTCCTGTATTGTAACCATACTGAAAGGTTGATCCAACTACAATCACAGTCACAGCAAACACAAGATTTAAAGTAATCTGAAACAATAATAAATCGTTAAAAAATACAATCATAATCACAACGATTCAGTGGATTGTCACATGCTAAAACAAGCTAACTTAAGGGCACTTGAGTGATCCACAACAAATCTCAAATGATGGTTTCTATACCGTCTTTAGAAAACACTATATAAGCTACCTTTTGCATAACACAATAAACACACAAAAAATATTACTGACTTACTAGTATATTGTTCACATCATATTAGCTTACCAAAATGATTGTCAAAATGTCGGCAGAATGGTGCGAAAAATGGGTGTAAGACTGGTCATTAAAAGACTGCAGATTGAACACGCAGGACATCACATTATATTACAGCGTGGACGAGCAGAGCCAGCATTTACGTTAAACTTCATGATTTACCGGTAGGTTTAAAATACAATTTCTACCGACTACAACAACATGTAGAGGTAACTGCTGATTCAACGACTGCACCGTCTATTAGCAAACTTTCAAGCTCTCCGTTTGTCTTGAGTGGAAGAGTTGTGAATAAAATCTAATCAATTTCTCATCATGACTATACAAGATCGAACACCAATAGGCTAACTGATTTTTGAAAACCGTAGATTAGCAATCAACTGACAGAGCAACAATGTTAGCAATTTGATTCGACTTACAACTGTACCTTTTGATGACGTAGAAGAGCTGATCCTTCCGACTTCTCGTTTTTACGAGCAGGAAGAAGAGAATCATGTTCATCATTTATAGCAGACATTTCTGTACGCCTAATGACAGAATGTACAGTATAAATCTTAACATCAAAATCAAAACTGAAAAAAAAACAGTTGTCTTATGATAATGCTAAAGCATGATAGACTGATGAATGAGTATTGTTAAAGGTGCAGTAAGCTTTGTCATACATATCCAACGCAATGTACTGAATAGGTTTGAACACCTACTAGTATACAAACATCATACTGTTAGGGTTAGGGTTGGATGAGTTAAAATAAAAATATATATAACGTTATTATTCTAATGACCCTAAGTTTTAACACATTATTGGTCTGCACTGACTTCTAATGATTTTTTCAGTTTAACAGTTACAGCGTTGGCAAAATTATAAAAAGCGGACAAGCCTTCCTTGGTTCTACATGAAATAATTTTTCAAAAAATCAAGTTTTTTCATCGCAAGATCTCTGCGACCAACTACAGTGTAATAAGATCATTTGCAAGCGCTAATACTTGCAAGCATATACTGGTAGCTATTTCAAGACATAAACTGGTCCAACTGCAACTAAACAATAAGCAAATCAAGATCACATTCACTAAATTGTGAGTTTTCTCCTGTCACTTTTGACTTTTTTCTCATATCAAAGTGACAGAGGAAAAGCTTGTTCTCATGATTTCTGCTGTTGGCCTATACCATGTATCCAATGTAAACCTACACCAACGGTTTTCAACTGAGTTCCTCAGATCCTTAAAAAAGTGCTAAGTGATTTTGTGGGCTTCTCGGCAACTTTATATTTGATGAAAATTCACTTGTCAGGATTAAATACCATGCCAAACTACACTTTGTACAATTATAAGGAAATTGGCAAAATGATGAGAATTTATACAACTCATCAAACTCAAGAAAAAAGGAGAGTTTGGGATTAGTGATGTCACGGGCAAAACGTTTTTGCTTGACTGCACCACAAAAAAATATCTTTGTTCAAATACTGTATCAAAACCACAGAGTATCTGCAATATCAGCATTACATTGCACCACAGGCAACAAAATTTCTCTGTTAAACTTATGTCTTAACTTTGAAATGGGACAAAATTGCTTCAATTTGTAGTGCTAGATCAACATTAATCCACAATGCTATTTACGTATGGTGAAGCATATATCAGAGTTGGAAACGTGGTAAACTATCTGACTGTAAATTAACTCAATGCCCACTAGTCAAAAATATAAGCAAACTACAGGTGGCTTAAGTTATTGACCAAATTCAATCCTTATTCAAACGCACCACTCCTGTATCCAGATCTAGCTTCTGTAATACACAAAAAAGTGAATTTTGAATATGGTGTGACTTTGAAAAGATAACTTTTTGATTTTTTCTGGCTTTTGGGTTCTATTTTTCATTTCATACACTAATTACTCACTTAAAACCAACATTTCTCATTCTGAAACACACTTTTATGCTTAACAAAGATTTATGGGTCTACTATGTTTTAAGATATTTTGCATGATAAGCCCTACTTTTGATTGATAGGTAGGCTCAGCCTACACATATTAGTGGTTGTTTAAATCACCTCAGCATTAACAAATGTAGATAAATCTGGAGTGGATAGAGTTAAATCACTAATATTTCTCAAGTTGTTGACTTCTGGATGTATTTCTCATACCTGTGCTGATATGATACAAAATTTCATGTAGGAATATTGTTAACAACTGCTCACCTGGTAAATCTTAGCGCTAATCCCAAATGTCTTCTTGAAATAGAACAAAAATACTAAATAGATCAAAAGCTGGCAAATCAATTCAAAACACACTCAACTGGTCAACTGTGAGTCAGTGATTATGTACAGTACTAGTAATGATCAACAATGCTGGTATAGGCTGCTTACTATTTGTGTTATTCTAGTACACACAAATCCATCTAACCACTGTTACTACAGGACTATCATTGGCCTTGAGTTGTATACACCAACTAAACTAACTGACACTAAATCCAAAAGATGACTAATTAAAATTGATACAAAACACTTCACACTAAAAACTGTGTATGAACCATAACAAATGGCAACTGGATGCCAACCAACAACACAGCGAAGACTTATTCAAAACTTTTTAAATGCAACTTGTGTTGAAAAAAGGATTGAGATCAGTTATGACTACACCTGCAGACAGTAATTTTAAGGAGTTAATCTTTTTTAAAAAATTTTAAAGCAGCATCCACTCAAGTATTAATACTACTGGTAAATGGTACACTTTTTGGCAAAATTAACTTTATTTTAAATTGAACACACTTGGGCTTCAGGTCCTAGACGAAAACTCAGGGCACTCATAAGTTATTAATAGGCAGTGGCTATTTCGCCGTCGACGGCAATTTGCCCTTGGAATCTATTTTGCCGTGATCATTCACGTGTGTTTATATAGCCAAATTTGCTATGGTTACACTAGTGACACTGTGGTGTAGTGGATAGTGCGCTGGTCTTGAGATACCATGGTTGCGGGTTCGAATCTCAGCTGGCCAGGGCTTTAAAAGAAAGGCAGTGTACACTGAAAGGGCAGGCCCGGTATGTAAATGTACGGGGCAGTGTACACTGGAAGGGAGTGTACAGGGTGGGGGATAGAGACCTGGGGGTGCAAAATTTTTTGTTTGGTTTTTAAAATTGACCAATCAGAGACGACCAAAAGTCACATGTTTAGTACGTCATTAGGATTGACCAATCACAAATAACTCACGGCAAAATAGCCGGTACTTACGTATTAACGGGAGGACCTTTAAAAACACGACTCAAAAATTGAACCCTAACCCTAACCCTAACCCTAACCCTAACCAAATCAAAGGTCCTCCCGATAATACGTAAGGACCA
Organism: Trididemnum clinides; assembly: GCA_963675345.1. Classification (NCBI taxonomy): domain Eukaryota; kingdom Metazoa; phylum Chordata; class Ascidiacea; order Aplousobranchia; family Didemnidae; genus Trididemnum; species Trididemnum clinides. The sequence continues at coordinate 10,176,847 of OY776301.1, forward strand.
AATAGCCTCTGAGGGCAAATTGCCGTCGATGGCAAAATAGCCACTGCCTTATTAATAAGTTTGAGGGAACAATGAAGCACCTGCTACACTTATGTCAACTAGTATCAAGGCCAGTCTATAAAATAAATACTTTTTGATTTGTTGGTTATACATCACAAACAATGATGACTTTAACTTCTACAGTTGAAACTGGAATAAACCTTATTGAGATCCAGAAAGTGATAGAACTCCCACTGGTGTCCCTATAACTATACTCAAAACATGTTCTATAATGCAACAGTGAGATAAATAGGTGTAACACTGTAACATAGGCTTAGTACTAATTGTTTTGAGCCCTAACAAATAATAGAGTACCACTACAGCAATATTACCAGTAGCCAACAGGCCAAATTTAATTGTACATATCTGTGACATACACTACAATGTCAACAAGCCTTAACTCAAAACTTAACCCTAGCTTTAACCAGTGCTTCCACAAATAATATTTCTATTTCCATTACTACAGGAAATTACCATGATTCCACTTATTTCTTCTTATTTCAAAACAAATTTCCTCACTAATTTTTTCACACACTTTTCTCCAAAAAATAATTTAGAAATGTAATATTTTTTAGACTTTTCCAAAAAACTTGAATGGCATCTAAAGCACACAAGTTTTAAAACTAAATGACAAAGCCCAAAACCTGAACACTTGCAAAAGCTTCATCATTAGTAATAAAAAAGTAACCAAGAACAGAAGTATAGCACAAATACTGGATTTAAAAATGAAGTAAGTACTACCAAAAGAGTAAAAAAATATGCATACTATATGGTTTGCACATTTGAAAAATACACGTACTGAACTTAGACAAAGAGAATCACTGAAGGTGAAATGCCCAACTTGCAGTCTCTAGCTAATGCACTTTTCGGTTAAATTTTGCTTGACTCTACTTAAACATATCTACAATTCCAAGCAATCAAAAATCATCATCTAGACCAGGGCTTCTCAAACTATGGGTCGCGACCCCATTTGGGGTCGCACGATTAAGTTTTGGGGGTCACGAAACAAATTCAAAACAAATTGGCTGTATTCATCAAAATTAAAAGCTTTTGTAACCTTTACGAGAAAATTAAAAGTAGACCAGCAGTAAAATAATTTTGCGTTGCATTTTCAGGGATAATTTCATCTTTCACTTTCAGTTGTATACTACAATGTCTGCCTGAGCTTTCAAGTAAAAATAATCAAAAAATCAAAACAAGTTATTGATTGTTATTTCCTGTTTGTTGTAACATACTGACCGATATTGACCTTGTTGACACACGGCTTCAACTTTGAAGGAAATTTTCTTGTTTGATAAAATTTGACTCTAAAAGTCAGAAAAGGGGAAACAAGGCGGAAATGATCAAGACAAAAAAATCAGGAGGAAACAGGATAATTTGCAACAACACATCTTTACAAAAAATATAATGTAAAATAAAATGCCTTGTAGAAAAACAGAAATTGCGGAAAAAAACGCTGCTAAACTTTATTTTCCGTGGTCCAAACATTTCTAAGGAAAAGAAAAATGTTTATGCCTTATCTATAATTTAGAATCGTATTTTTCAAGCCTGACAAAATAGCTTTCGACTACTGCTAGTCTTAAAAAGATTGATTTGTTTAAGTAGATCGGCCCAGCGGAAGCCAACGTAAGCTATGCAGGTTGCTGACCACACGAGTAGCGTAGTTTGAGGAAGTGTCATGTTCCCTTGCTTTGGCATCATGAGAATTTAAAATTAATTATGTTAGCTACATTTGCATCAATTCTTGACTTTTTTCAACATGCATTTAAAAACATTAATTCAAGAGCAAGCAATTCTGACGTATCAGTTCATTTTTTTCATAAATCATCATGCCCAATATCCAACCCGTTAGATGAGCTTGATAAATTTTGTCGTTTCAATTTTGTTTAAATTTTGATAAATTTACTACTAGACTTGATTGATAAATTTTATAAAATGACTTTTTATTTTGATAAATTTTTGTTTGCTTCACTATTTTCATCATGTATTTTTTTGTTACTGTATAGTTACTTTCGTGGATTGTGTGCATCTACATGATTTTGCCCTAGAAAAAGATAGTTGAGATTTGTGATCAGTGTGCAGTTATAGAAGGAAATATAACAGATAGCTCTCATAGGATATGACAAAAACAAAAAATGTAAAAGAACACATGTTTTGGTGACCAAAATATGCAAAATTCTTGTTTTCACAAGATTTTCTTTGTTTAATGCTTCCCCTTTTGAAAGAAGATCGAGTTCACCTATTTTTATATAACTGCTTGATAATAAAATCAAGCTTACGTAATGCTTCGCTTCCCACTCCCCTCTCAAAACAAAGCACGATAGTGCCTGTAGTGGGACGTTTGTTGCTTAAATATCATTAACGTGTAGGCTACCGATTCAGGGGTCGCGTAGAAATTTCTTTTCTAAAATGGGGTCGCAGAACAAAAAAGTTTGAGAAGCCCTGATCTAGACCAGAAGCTAAACCATTTACGGTTTTGGCCTTGTTTCACTTATGTGAAGCCTTGACAGGCTGCATGAAAGCCAGCCCATTTTTTGGGGGTTCAACTGGCTTAACTTAGGGGAACCATACCTAAAAAGACAAAATTAGCAATTTAAACTTGAAGTCTGCAGCAGAAAACTGTGATAAAACTAGTTGCATGCGGCACTTTATGCACCCCTGATACATGTCTATGCCACCTTGTTAGATATACCTCAAAAAAGGTTTTATTTTGATGGTAACGCAGTAAAACTCTTTTTTTGTCTAAAATTGCAAGGACAGTGAAATATGAGAAACACTTCCTTTTCCAGAATTTCTGTATTTTAAGTGAACAAGCTGAAATTTCTACTCTGTAACTATTTCTTTTCTACTTACCTATTTTAATTGCAGAAAGTAGGGCATTCATTCTTAAAGCTTTTCGTTTTGAATGAAAACCCTACTTTCCGGAATTTTCAAATTCTGTACCACGAATCAACTCTTCACCTATTTTGATTATTTTTTTGCACAATTTCCTACTTCAAAGAATATATCCTTTTAAGTTGAATCATTGCCTCGAACTCTTACATTACATAACGTGAAAACCGTCGATATCGCGGGCAAGCACTAACTCGAACTGGTAACCAGAGTTGCCAACTTGAAAACTCTCATTGACGCGAAAAAAGAATCAAAAAATTCTGCGCAAGGCCATTTTTGTTTAAAAATTTCCAAAACTTTAACATGCGTGATAACACGTTAATTTTAAAGGATGAAAGTTTGCTTAAAAACTGGAGAATTTTTTAGAATACATTGGAGGAAATAGGTCAAATAAACAGGTGTTGGGTCAGGGGCAGGGATTAGGAAGCGGTTATTTTTCAACAGCTTCCGCCGCTTCCGCTTCCATTAACAGAAAACGAGAAAACTGCCGTTGACAATTTTTTTTAACTTTTGTGGGTCTGTAGCCTGCCTTCTCCTACACTTCATCATTTTGAGAAGACAAAAACCTTCATTTATTGCTATTACTTTATCTACTTCGCTTGAGCTTATTGTTCTGAACTACTCTGTGTTTTTTGTTCATAGATATTAGAACTCGTGTTGAGTGTAGAACAGTGCTTTTCAACCTTTTTGTCATCGCAGAACCCTTGATATACTTTCGCGTTTGTCACGGAACCCCCACTAACAAAAATTTAGAAATCACAAACTGTTTGCAAGAAAATCAAATATTTCGTTACTGAAATCCAAAAACCAATTAAACACTTCAACAAATAAACAGTTATTATAAGTTCCTTCACTACTTACAACTACTTTTACAACAGTTAACTTAATGCTTCACAGATCTAAACCGTATGACCACATATTACAGCTCTCGACAATAACCTGTCGTCACAACAACAAATTACACCGTATAGCGCTGATTTTCCCTCTCCATCCTCAACTAACTCTGACTTTGAGTTAACTTTAACTCTAATCATCATTACGGACTTTCTGTCCATCCCCAAAACACGTATTGACTCTAATCTTTGTGGATAGCGAAGTGCGAAATTTCTGTCGTATATATAGTATATATATGTAAAGCGAGCAAAATTGAACTGTACCAATCAATAGCCACCTTAACATGGTGGTGCGATCCCCAACCACGTTTGGGTTGGGTTAAAATGGCTGATGGCCTTCTTGAGGGTCCCAGTTACCCTGGGCACTCCCCTCACACAAACCATTTTTTTGCCGTGCAGCCCCCTGAACTACCGCAGAAAGGTAGCGCGCAGCCTCTTTGAAATCGGCATGTATTCTCTCTTCTCCTGCCTTTTTCTTTCCCGTCTTCTCATTTTTCTCCTTCTCCTGAGGAGCAGCAACGTTCATCTAAACCCTTGTCCAGTCTTTCCCTGTTTAGTGTGCACTGGAAATGTGAACTGGCGGAGTAGGTCAGTGCAATGCTGCACATGCTCTAATTGGATTCTTTTAAAGTGCTCACTGCTCTCCTTTTCTAGATTCAAAACTCTTGGCAGCTCTCACTCCTGGAGCTACCCTTCCTGCTGCGTCTCTACTTTTTTTGGAGATTCCACACCTACCAGCACTGTGACTTCTTCCTCGGACTCCTCCAGCTGGTATACTTCCACTGCTCAATCTGGCCCATCTGGCCCCCTCTGTTAATGCAGCACTCGCACCCCACCCTCGCCTTCAAATCTCTTATCCTTTTTCCGTCCACTGTGTATCTTGTCGCTCTGCACTCTCACCACCGCCTCATGCTCCTGGCTGTTTCTCTTTACCTCTTGCTTTCTCTTCCCTTCCTTAACTCCCTCAGGGTTCTTCAATGGAATGCTGGGGATTTCCTGGCCAGGAGCACTGAACTGCAACACTTTATTTCGTCTCATCTCTTTTCCCTTATTTGTATCCATGAATCTAACCTTAATTTATCTTCCTCTTTCCGGATTCCTGGATTCTCTGCTCTGCGATCTGATGGTACCTGCTCCCGACCTGGTATTTTTTCTATTGATATCATAGACGCTAGCGGCGGCGTCATCATTTTCGTCAGGTAGGACTTATTCTTCTCTGAGCTTTCTACCTCCTCCCTTTCTTCGCTTGACCCCTAATCTGATTATGTGGGGTCAACATCTCTCTAAACGACTCCTCCTCGCTCTCATTTCTTAATGTTTATGCTCCTTCTATTCGCTCTTCTTCGAAGGAGAGCAGAACCAATTTCTTTTCTTCCTCCATCCATCCCTCCTAGGTGGAAGCGGAAGCGGTAGAATTTTCGCGCTTCCTCTTCCGCTTCCGCTTCCACAGAAAAAGTACCGCTTCCACCGCTTCCGTTTCCAGCTTCCGCTTCCGCTTCCACATCCCTGGTCAGGGGTAGGCTATCTAGGACTTCGGGATATTTCACTTGATTGATTTTGTGTTTTGAGCTTGCAACAGAAGGATTAGTTTTCATTTAGTCAATATTTAGGAAGCGAAACAGATGCAAGATAGAGATGCGTGTAGGGATCTCCTACATTTGCAATTGTCTCTTACCGATATAAATCAACAGTCTTTGTTATAATCTTGATTCATATGATGGTTGAATCCAGAACCGTATCTTCTGTATGCACTGATGCGATTCGCTTTCAAAATAAATCCCTTATAACTCGCTTTTCTTCTAGAATGAATAAGATTACATATATAGTCCTAATTCTGAAACAAAACAAGCAGACATCCACCGCTAATTCCACACTTTCTGGGCAGCCCTGCAGGTTGGTTCCGGATTAGTAACCGTAACAGAGCTGCCAGTTAAATACAATACAATTAATTATGAGTGTTGTGGTTTGTAGTACAATGCTAGTGACTAGGTTACTACACGCGTCAGTTAGTTAAAAATGTAAATGTAATTATGTTCATATAATCGAAAGCTGATAAAAAAAAAGGATATACGTAGCTACAAAAGTAATTTATTGAAGAAAACAGTAGGCTAGTGGTAGAATTTTTAGGTTAAAGTCTGTAGAATTCGAGCTTAGGTCCATAAAATATTAGTTTAATTTGGTCACCCTAGCTTAGTGACCTTTTTGAAATGAAACTAAAAATCTAATTTTGATGCAGATTAATAAGTTAATGCATTTGCTCAATAACCAACTAGCTATACTTAGCTATCCAGATCACAATGCCTAGCTTAGCTCAGAGTAGCGTGAAGATACATCTAAAAAATTCCAAACCTACCTGTTTACGGTAGCCAACTACTACCAGTACCAGTAGCCTAGTTCTGAGTCAACATATGTCCTAAAAATCTCTAAAAATGGTTATCACTATTAGCCTAGTTCTGAGTCAGCCTAGTTCTGAGTCAACATATGTCCTAAAAATCTCTAAAAATGGTTATCATTATTTTTTTTTGATTTAGATTTTATGTTGCATTTTGTAAACGTTTTTAAAAAAAAGAAACTATTTAATATTTTAATTAGTGAAGTCAAAAAAATGGTTAATATCTGCTGTGTACCAGGATTTAAAAGTGGCTCCAGGTTCAATAAAGATTCTGAAAAAATTACTTCATTTAAATTTCCAGGAGATATCGAGAGCAGAAATAAATGGTTGAAATCAGCTCCGAGGGCCAACAAGACATTAAATGAATCCCAGCGTGTAAGTGCCAAACATTTTTCTGGAGAAGATTTCATAAAAACATCTTCTGCCAAACCAATGGTTATTTTTGTTGTTTTTACCTGACCCCTTCCGAGAGATGGGGGCATGGCGGAACACCAAGGAGCTCCAGAAGTTGAGCAACTTTCTCATGGCCTGGACCAGAGGTCGTAGAGAGACAGAGGGTCGCCAAAGAGCGAACGGCGCAAAGAGTCCGTAGCTGGACAGTGTAGAATGAGATGAGAGATGTCCTAAGACGGATGTTCGGACGCGTTGCAAAAAGGGCTCTCGATTCTGCCAATCCTAGAAAGATAACAACTTAACAGAAAGCCGTCTCCGTTACAGCAAAGACGAGAGAGAACACAGCAATCGTGATGAGGAAGCACAAGTTCTTCGGTGAAAATCGAGGCAACATGTGTTTCAAAGAACCTCGATGAGACAGTATGACTCCTGTCCGAGATAGGACAAGAGTGGATACGAGAGATAAGAGGAGAGAGACTACAAGAAATTGCAGAGGGCGCAAGCAGCGATCCCCGTCTGGCCAGTTCATTATGTGCGTCATTCCCTGGGAGAAACGAGTGTCCAGGGACCCATTGTAGCCTGACAGAACAGGAGGAGAGAGAAGACAGTTCGTGCCAGATTTGCCAGAGAGTTTCAAATAAAAGAAAAGATGGAGGAGAGGACAGAGCAAGAATTAGATAATAGGAGAAGAAAAAAAGAAATAGCAAATTTGTTGGTGCTTTCAAGACCAGCAAAGAGCACGCAGAATAGCACGCAGAAAGGAAAGAGTGGTCTCAGTGCCACAGAGATAGCAGTTGGCAAGTACGCCAGAGCCGCTTTTGCCAAAAGGAAAAGGAACAGAGCCGTCAGTCCAAAGCACCAGATCATGAGGGAGGAGAGAGTCAAGGTGGGCGAGAGCCGCACCTTGGCGAGAAAGAGGGGCATCAAGGCGGCACCGTGAAGAGGAGGAGGGACTCCACAGTGAAGGGAGCCAGATTTCTAGAAGTAAAGGAAAGGCAAGCAAGGAGAGCCTCCCTAGAACAAGTAGAAGGAAGCATGAGCGGGTGAGTAGCCGCAAAAGCTCTCCATGACAATCTGCAGAGTCTTGGTTTCACTTCAAGTCTGGCAAAACCTGAAATAGGAAACGAGGTTGGGAGACGAAGGGCCCGCTCATAAGACGACACGGCGAAATGAGTCATAGTGACTCGTCGGGAAGGTAAAGAAGCCTCGGAGAGAAGAAGAGGGATAGGGGAAGACTAGAGGCAGCTCGTGATGGTGCGACAGGCCGCTCGGTGGAGGCGTTCCACTAGAGTGATATTGGTGACGCTTAAGAAAGGAAACCATTCGGGTGAAGAATAGTGAGAAGGAACCGAAGAAAAGCTTTGTACAAAAGAGAGAGGGACTCCTTAGAGGGGCCCCATGAGGAAGCAGAGATACAGCTTAAGGCCTTGAGACGAGGAAAGAATTTGGCCTTCAGCGAAGATACATGTTTAGAAAAGAAAAGAGTGCAGTCGAAAGCGACCCCAAGAAAAGTTGGAGTGGGATTGAAGCGGACAGGGAGCCGAGTAGGAAGAGGTTGGGTTGGAGGTTAGCTTGGTGGGGATCCACTGAGAAAAACGAGACCTCACATTTGCTCGGATTAAGAGGAAGAACTCAGACCAGCACTCCTTGTGTGGCTCCTATCGCAGTGGGGACCGAGGGGGAGGAGGACCAAATAGCCAGATCGTCAGCGTAAAGAGAGCAGCTGACGAAACAAGGCAGAGAAGCAGGAAGATCATTGATGAAGAGAGAGAAAAGTACAGGGCCAATAACGGATCCTTGCGGAACACCTCGACAGACTCGAAAGAAATGACTTTCGTGATTTTGATAAACCACGCAAGCGCGCCTGTCAGATCGGAAAGATTGAGTCTAACGAACAAAGCAAGCAGGGAGGCCAGCCGAAATCAGTTTGTGGAAAAGGGCAAGATCCCAGACAGAGTTGAAAGCTTTAGAGAAATCGATAGTAGACAGGATCGTCCGAGAGCCCGGCCTGGGTTTGTTAAACTCATTCAAAATGGACTGAGAAAGGTACAGAATTTGATCAAGTGTAGACCGTCCAGGGCGGAAACCGGCCTGGTGGGGAGAGAGAATGAAATTAGATTCCAGAAAGAAGAGAAGACGGGATAGAATGATGCGTTCAAACAACTTTGATACGCAGTAGGTGAGAGAGACAGGCCGGAAGGAAGCAGGAGAGTTGAGAGGCTTTCCCATCTTGTGGATGGGAATAATAGAAGATGTCTTTCAGATGGAAGGAAAGGAATGCGAGGTCCAGGAGAGATTGAAGATGTGAAGAAGAAAATCCATGCCAGAGCGAGGAAGGTGTTTTAGTATGGGATAGGCAACTTTGTCTGGGCCAGTGGCAATGGAGGAAGAGAGGTTGGAGGCAGCCGCATGAAATTCAGTGGAGGAGAAAGGAGAGCAGAAGGACGAGTGAGACTCCTCAGGGCACGTGGATCGGCGGAGCTCAGAGAGGTAGCCTCTGTCTCTGCTACGCAGGGTTTTTGGCTGAGAAACGGAAAAGTGAGATTTCAGGCAAGCGGCATAGACCGAAGCGGATTCCCTGAGAGAAGAACAGCTGGGGAAATTAGGAAAGGAGGAAGACGAGGAAGATGAGACAGCGATAGAGCGAGGAAGAGAATGTACAGTTTTTGGGTTTGATTTGGGAGAAAGAGAAGAGCAAGTCGTCTGCCATGTCTCAGCTTTGGCCTTGGCGATGACTGACGAGGCGCGTCGAGAAGCGGAGATGTAAGTGTGAGCGGCAGCGAAAGCCTTGCGTTTTTCACTAACCGCACTTTCCACCTCAGCAGACCACCAGGCTTTAGAATGGCATTTGATGCGGCCGAAAGAAATGGAAAATTTGGCCGCATTCAGTTCCAGAGAGGTAAAAAGAGAAGCATCAGAGGAAAGACAAAGAGACGAGTATTCCTCTGCAGAAGGACAGTGGAAATCAAATTAGGAGACAAAGTCATCTCAGCAAGCTTTCTAAAAATTGAAGGAAGGGGAACGCTCGTTGGGGCGAAACACCAGAGAGAGAGGGACAGATAGAAGAATTGGCAAGTGGTCAGAACCAAGGTCCTGAAGCACCTCCCAGGAGCAAGAAAGGGCAAGAGAAGAGGGGGCAAAAGAGATGTGAGGAGAGGAGCGACTGCCAGAGAAGCGATGTAGAAGGGTGGGTGTGTCAGGGTCACTGAGGGGGAGGAGGTCGGAGGAAATGATCCAGTCGAATACGTCCTCCCTGCGGGCGTCAAAAGTATCTCAAAAGTTCCTGGAGGGGGGATGGATGGAGGCAGAAAAGGAATCGGTTCTGCCATCCATCGGAGAGGAGCAAATAAGGGGGGGCATACACATTAAGAAATGACAGCAAGGAGGAGTTGTTTAGATAGATGTTGACCCCTACATAATCAGAGTAGGGATCAAGTGAAAAAAGAAAGGAGGGAGAAAGTTCAGAGAAGGATAAGCCCTGCCTGACGAAAATGATGACACCGCTGCTAGCGTGCGTGATATCAGGAGAGAGAATGCCAGACCAGGAGTGGGTGCGATCAGAACGCAGAGCAGAGAATTCGTAAAGGGAAAGATAAGTTAAGATTAGATTCCTAAATACAGATAAAGTCAACGGGATGGGACGAAAGAAAGTGAAGTAGTTTAGTGCTCCTGGCTCAAAGACCTCCAGCATTCCATTGAAGAACCCTGAGAGAGTCGGGAGGGGAGAGGATGCAGGAGGCGTAGAAGGATATCCGGGAACAAGGGACGGTGGTGAGGGGGCAGAGAGAGAAGATATAAAATGGGCCGACGAGATAAGAGGTTTGAAGACGAGGCGGGGCGAGAGAGCAGCGTTGGCAGAGGCGGGGCTATATTGTGCAGTGGAGGTATACATGTTGGAGGAGTCCGAGGAGGAAGTCACAGTGTTACGAGTGGGGACACAGCAGGGGGGAAGCTCCGAGAGTGAGAGCTGTCAAGAGCTCTGAATTTTGAAAGAGAAAGTTGTGATCACCTTAGATGGACCCATTTGGAGCAGGTGCAGCATTGCATTGACTTGCCCCGTCAGGTCACATTTCCAGCGCACTCAGAGCAGGGAAAGATGGGGCCAGGGTTGGGATGAACGTTACCGCTCAACAAGAGAAGGAGAAGAATAGGGAGACGAAGACGGGCAAGAGAAGGGCAGCAGAAAAGAGAAAACAGACGACCAATTTTAAAGAAGCTGTGTACTGCCCTTCTGCGGTCGTTCAGGGAGCAGCATTGTAAAAAAATGAAGGGGAGTGCCCAGGGTAACTGGGACCCTCGGGAAGTCCAACAGCCATTTCGACCCAACCCAAACGGGGTCGGGGACCCCATCACTGCGTTGAGGCGGCTGTTGGTTGGTGAAGAAAAAAACCAATGGTTGTCGTCAAAGCTGAGATTTACTTGCTGTGAAAAGACTGCGCTTAAAGGATTGTGCAATTCCACGTGTTTTCCAAAGTTTTTCGAAATATCTTAGCATTGATCGTATACTCTTTCGTCGCACGGTTTCATCCACTTCTACATTAAGACATTATGCAGATTACCGACACCAACTGCAAAAAAATGAAGACCTAATTGGGGATGAGTTTCGTGATTTGACATCATTGAACAGAAGCAATCATACTATCTACTGCAATTCTACCAACTGGTTACTCCACTTGCTTAAAACAAGACTACATAGAATTTTACATGCTCAGTGGATTGATACTGGTTTGATAGCCCCAAAAATGGGAGTGTGCTTAACAATTTCTAAAGCCTTGGAACTTTTGGTCTATGTATATGATGCCCAATTGTTAAAAATTGTTATGGGCATGTTCTAAAAGCCGATAAATTAACAACTGTAACTTAATTAAACAATATCTTGGCGTTCTGTAAAGCTCGATTTGAAAAATCTACTCCGACTACTGGTATCACCTACTCAAGCGACTACTGGTATCACCTACTTGGCCGGGTCGTGAGTACACCTAGAAATTGGAAAGTTTTTCTAATGTTCTGTGGAAACCGAATGTGCCCACCTGGAAGGGTATCCATTCATTCCGATGTTCAAGGGCTTGCTAATCAGCAAACGTCCTTTTTCAGGACGGGATGATGAGTGCGTTGCACATAAACTGCCCTTTTCAGGGCACATCATCAAAAAGTTTCGTGGGCCCTCAATACTACAACTGAACATCGAAGGCCTCACAGCTAGCAAGATGAACGTTCTTCATCATCTTGCTGCTCAGCTTGAGGCGTTCGTCATCCTTCTACAGGAGACCCACTGCGTATCTGCAGAAAAGCTAGTGCTATCAAACTATCAACTAGCTGGGTTCTCCCTAAGCAGGAAGTATGGCCTTGCCACGTTTGTCCATGAGCGGCTAAAATGGACCTTATACGATCAATCTCCCACGACATCGGAGACTGAGTGGTTGTGCGTGGATGTTGACGGTTATAAAATCGTTAACATCTACAAACCTCCACCAACGCGGTTGCAAGTATCCGATCTCCTAGTGTTCACTCACCCTTGTCTGTGTGCGGGTGATTTCAACTGCCCCCATGTCGACTGGGGTTATAACACCAACAGCACGGATGGAGACTGCCTACTGGCCTGGGCAAGCTCCAATAATCTTGCCCTTCTCCACGATCCCAAGGATGAATCTAGCTTTCATTCTGGGCGCTGGAACACTGGCACTAACCCGGATCTTGCCTTTACCACCGTCGGTCCTGATAGTCGCTTGCCTTATAGACGCGTCTTGGAGAAGTTTCCTAGATCACAACATCGACCTTCGCTTATAACACCACCAAGGCTTTCCCTTCCAGTACCGGGAAGGCCTGTAAAGCGAAGGAACTTCCGCAAGGCCAACTGGAGCCACTATAATTCCTTGACAAATAAGCTTGCAAGGAATTTGCCATCACCTGATTCAACAAATATGGATCAAGCCTACCAGGACCTTTGCAATACCATCAGCAAAGCAGCCAAGAAAGCTATCCCACGCGGTCGTCGTAACACCTACGTACCGTGTTGGGACGCTAAGTGTGAGGCCCTCTACCAAACGTTTCTGCAATCTCCTGCTGGAGACCAGTCAAGCAGGGCCGCTACAGCCCTAATAACTTGGCTTGACAAGAAACGCAGAGACCGATGGTCGGAGGCAGTTTGAAACATCGACTTCTCACACTCAAGCAGAAAGGCATGGAGCATAATTAACAACCTTACTGGCAGACCGCGACACAGCCCCCGTAACTGTCCCGTTTCAGCTAACACCATTGCTGCTCAGCTGGTAAGAAATAGGAAATACGAGGGTGTTGATCGTGAGTCGTCTCGACTCATTTCTCAAGAAGTGTCTGACCGTTGGAGGGCTTTGATACCATCTCCAGTGAATCTCTCTGGCGACTTCTCGCCCAGAGAATTCGCTGCCGCTCTCCAGCTCGTTAAGCCAGGGAAAGCTCCGGGCCCTGACTCTATTTGTCCGGAGCTTATAATCCATGCTGGAACTGCTTTGAAGTCCTGGTTACGTGGCTTCCTCTCTTCCTGCTTGCGCCAACTGAAAATTCCCAAAGTGTGGAGAAGAGCACTTGTAGTTGCGATCCCAAAGCCAAAGAAACCTGTAAAGGACCCAAAGAGCTACCGTCCCATCTCCTTGCTCTGTGTCCCCTACAAGATCCTCGAACGACTGATCTACGCTCGTATTGAACCTATTGTCGACCCCCTGCTCCCAGGTAAGCAGGCTGGGTTTAGACATGGTAAATCGACAGTGGATCAAGTTGTTTTACTAACACAAAACATCGAGGATTCTTTTGAGGCAAAAAAGAAGGCCGGTGCTGTGTTTGTAGATCTGACAGCTGCATATGACACTGTCTGGCATCGTGGCCTCACCTGCAAGCTGCTGAGACTTCTCCCGGATAAGTACATGGTTCGTATGATCATGGAACTTGTCCGGAATAGAAGTTTCACCCTTATTACCGGTGACAGCAAGCGAAGCAGGTTGCGACGTCTGAAAAACGGCGTCCCACAGGGATCGGTCTTGGCACCCCTTCTTTTCAATATCTATGTGTACGATCTTCCTTCAACGGTCTCCAGAAGGTATGCTTATGCCGATGATCTGGCACTGTTATACTCTTCTGATGACTGGAAGGACCTGGAGGGAGTCTTAAGCCAAGACATGACTACAATCTCAACATATCTCCAGACTTGGAGGCTACAGCTCAGCCACACTAAAACGGTGACGTCGGCCTTTCACCTTAACAACAGAGAGGCCAAACGTGAGCTTAATGTCTACAACAATGGCAAACGCCTACCATTCTGTCCAGTCCCTACCTATCTTGGAGTTAAACTGGACAGATCACTCATGTTTCGTCAACATCTTGAGACATTGCGCAAAAAACTAACAACGCGCGTTGCACTGATGAGACGACTTGCAGGCTCAGATCGGGGCGCTCGAGCTAAAACACTGCGTACAGCCGCCCTATCTCTGGTCTACTCCACTGCGGAGTACTGTGCACCAGTTTGGTGTCGCAGTGCACACACTCGCCTCATCGATAGTGTTCTCAACGACGCATTGCGCATTGTCAGTGGATGCCTGCGTCCAACTCCAACAGACTATCTACCCGTCCTCGCAGGTATCCAGCCGGCTGAGCTTCGCCGATTAAGAGCAACGCTCTCTCTGGCATATCGTGGCAGCCTGGACCCTGGCCATATTCTCCATGAATTATTGGCTGGGTCCCCAGACGGCTACAGAGAGATTAAAATCCAGACGCTCCTTTGTGCCCGCTGCACGGAAGTTACTGCAAGATCTAACTGAATTGGATATTCGTGCAGCTCAATGGACTGACTTTAAATGGAGCACGGAATACTCGGAGTGTTCATCTGATCTCCGTGCTTTCATCCCTAGGACAAGCACTAGGCCTATGGGGGTGGGCCTGCCCAGATCATCATGGGTCAGGCTCAACCGCTTGCGGGCTGGTGTTGGGTGTTTTCAGTCGTTCATGCACAAATGGGGCCTCGCTCCTACATCGAATTGCGAGTGTGGCGCTGCAGAACAAACCGCAGAGCACATCATTCTGACATGCCCCGTACATCGGGCACCCACAGGAATACGTGGACTTACGGTTTTGGATGTCGACACACGATGCTGGCTGAGTACCATCACTGCCAGCATTTGAAAATGTGGAACCCTTACAAAAGAAGAAAAAGAAGAAGACCTACTCAAGCCTTGCTAATTTCAATAATTGTCCAATTGAAAGCATTTTACTCAGCTCTACTGGAGTCTGACAGTTGGTCTGCATCAATGCCCCAAATTCGTTTCATTATAAAGCCATTAGAATTAATGTAAGTTTTCAAAAATGTTCGAAGATACTCTATAAACATTTTAGTATCTTCTCTTCTTTGGCGGTTCATTAGCACATCTTTTTACGAAAGATATTGTGACTTTTGTGTTTTTCCCTCATTAAGTAAATTGCATAGACTGTCAAGAGGCATTACTATTGAAGCAAATTATTTAGACGTGCAGTATTTGAAATAACATATTTCCAACTTAACTAAAAAAGAACGCATAGTTATCATAGATGAAGTGTACACTGCCCAGCGCGTTGAATATTGTAACGGAAGCTTTACTGGGCTGACTGGAGATAATTCACCCGCCAAAACTGTTCTGACTTTTATGATTCAATCAACTTGTAGCAATTGTAAAAACGTTGTTTGCTTGGTTCCAGTAAACAAGCTTGATGCAGCCTCTTTGCATTTTTGGTTTAACAAAGTAGTAATGGCATTTAGCAATATTTTTTTATTGTAACAATTTCTACTGACAATTATATATGTTATTGGTAAATGTTTTTATTCAGAGAGGCAATAAATGTCATGTGTGCGCAAGGCCACTTAAATTTCAAATTCATGGTCAAATTCTCGTTTAATTGCCACAGACGCGATGACGTAGTGGTTAGAGCGTCCGCTTCGCAGTCGGTAGACCTGGGATTCATTTCTCTTTTCGAGTCACTCCAAAAGACTTTTTTTTAAATGGTATCTATAGCTTCCCTGCTTGGCGCTCGGCATTTATGGGAAGCTGTGGAGAACAAGCCGGCAAGTTTGCTTGTAGTGTTCTTGGGTAAAGTACTTAACGAGACACTCCACCTTTATGTGGCAGACAAGTGGCCCAGACACATCGAAAATAGCAACTCCGAAGCGAGTGCGAACTTACCGTCCAAGACATAGCGATACAATTGGCTTTCTCGTGAATGGAGGATAAATACGGCAAATAAAAAACAAAAAAAAATTAAGAAGTCTTAATAGTGCTAGACAAAAAGATTCCCCTGCCTTGATGTCCAGGAAAGTTAGAAAGCTTACTAGTAATAAAGTCTTTTGCCTGCTATGTTATTTTTTTGACTGAGAGGACTTCTCTGAGTGTTGTGTGTACTGTGTTTTTTCGCTTGATCCACTATTGGTCTGCTAGATAACGCTTGGCGAGTTTCATTATTGAGTAGGGTTGCACCTATGAGCAAATCTGCCGATTACCAATTAAACGGCTCCTATTATTGATTGTAGCATTCGTGCTGCTCAGTAGGCAAATGTCAAATATGCTGTTGTCATTACTCAATATGATAAATAGTTAATTGCTGATAGCAGCTTGCTCAGCGACAGCGCAACCTAAGCCTTCCCAACGATTCTCCAAATACTTTTTGTGCATGTATGAAATTTTCTAGTGTAATTGTTTTCAGCTGACGTCCAGTGTTTTTGCAGTAGGCTACTTTGTATAACCAGTATTGTTATGTTTTCTTTGCCACTTTATTATTGCAACTTTTGGCTTCAACTCAAAACTAAATTAGCCTAATTCTAAATGCAATGCAAAATTACCTTCATTGAGCTTTGTGGAAGCGTTATTTTGCAAGGAGTTATTTAAAACCGACAAACACGTTATTTGACATATTTCTTTAAAGTTTTCTTAATAGCCCTTCTATTGTTAGATGCAAAAATTAGTGACGCATCCCCTAATTCTAGATATCCCTGCTTGGGCTCCAAGATAGGTTAAAAAGTGATGCGAATGGGCAGTGGCGTTCAGAGGAGGGTTCTTTGCGCACGCCTGCTCCACTCAGACTTTTCCTCAGGAAAGCGTTAAATGTCATTTTCTCCCACTGTGGTTGTGGTGGTAACAAATAAGTCTCCTGATATAGTACTGAGAATATTGATCTCCAAAAATAAATAAAATAAAAGATCTGACTGCGGCTGTCTCGCAAAATTTGCAAAAAGTCATTTTCGACCCAACTCCCCTGAACAAGTTTTTGCGTACGCCCGCGGGCGTAGGCTAGTGTCTGGCCTAAGGGCTAATCGGCAAAAAATTGTAAAAATTATTGGAAGCTCAATCGTATGATTCAGAAAAAATCAGTGATTGAACTCAGGGCTGCCTTGTTTAAACAATTGATGAAACACTACAGGTTACTTTTCCGATTAGCTAACTAAAAGAAAATAACATTGATTTCGTAAAGGGTATTTACATGTATTGTAGATATCATCTGACCTTTGTCATTATCTTCCCGCGTCTATTTTCAATGTTGTTTCCTCGCGTTTCGTTTCGTTTTCGTAGAAACGTGAGTCACGCATTCCTTCCTCTTTTCTCCGTAAAATATTACAATCTATGCCTTTTTTCGTTTTGAAGTCATAAATATTTCTTAGTCTGTTAGATAAATCGATAATTTTTGGACTGAGGAAGCTGTTAAATTTTGATTTTGTGAGCTAGTTTTTAAAAAAAGTTTAATATAAAAACAGCAACTTCGTAAACTTAAGAGCTTCAGGAAATGATTCGAAGTTAAAGAGCTCCCTATGAGCTGAAATAATTAAGTGTAGGCTCACGATACAGCACGCCTCGCCTCTTGTCACAACACTATTTTCATCTTTACTAACGTAAATTTGCATGCGTCTCTGTATTTCCAACATGAAGTCTATCTGCCAATAAGAAGTTTCTAAATGAAATTTATTCAGAAAACTTGGCGTCACATGGCCATCTCCAGTTGTTGTTGTTATCTGACCCCTTCCGAGAGATGGGGCATTGCGGAACACCAAGGAGCTCCAGAAGTCGATCAACTTTCTCATGGCCTGGACCAGAGGTCGTAGAGAGACAGAGGGTCGCCAAAGAGCGAACGGGGCAAAGAGTCCGTAGCTGGATAGTGTAGAATGAGATGAGAGATATACTGGGACGGATGTTCGTTGCAAGCGTTGCAAGAAGGGCTCTCGATTCTGCCAATCCTAGAAAGATAAGAGCTTAACAGAAGGCTGTGTCCGTTACAGCAAAGACGAGAGAGAACACAGCAAGCGTGACGAGGGAACACAAGTTCCTCAGTGGAAATCGAGGAATCCTGTGTGTCAAAAAATCTAGATGAGACAGTGCGAGAAAAGAGAAGTGTGGATACGAGAGATATTACAAGGGATTGCAGAGAGTGCGAGTAGCGCTCGCCGTCTGGCCAGCAGTGCTGGGCACCGCAAATTTACACTCAATTTTGCAAAACTGTAGAGGTGTTCCGCAAGTTTGCGATAGGTTTGCGGTAATTTTTCGCATTTCCGCAACCGAAAATGCACGTTGAACTTCCGCAAACTTTGAACGTAATATTAACAGTTATTTTGTCCTCAATTTTCAATGAAATTAACATTGTTTCTGCATTACCCACATGTATGTTAAAAAAATTCAAAAAGAAAATAAACAGCTAAGAAAATTAAAACGAACAAACCACATATAGAAAAGCATTAACACGGACGAAGGTAGTACTGTCGTTAAGCATACAGCCTACTCGTTAGATGTGGCCATGCCAACCACGGATGTGGAAGCGGTTATTTCGTCAACCGCTTCCGCTTCCACTAACAAAAAACGAGAAAACTGCCGTTGACAACTTTTTAAAACTTTTGTGGGTATGTAGACTGCCTTCTCCTACACTTTATTATTTGGAGGAGGCAAAAACCTATCTATATATTGCTATTACTTTACCTACTCCGCTTAAGCGTATTGTTCCGAACTACTCTGTGTTTCCTTTTCTTAGATATTAGAACTCGTGTTGAGTGTAGAACAGTGCTCTTTAACCTTTTTGCCATCGCAGAACCCCTGATGTACTTTCGCATTTGTCACGGAACCCCTATTAACAAATTTAGAAATCACGAATTGCTTGTAAGAAAATCAAATATTTCGTTACTACACTTTAAAAAATAATTAAACACTTCAACAAATAAACAGTTATTACAAGTTCCTTCACTACTTACAACCACTTTTACAACAGTTAACCTAATGCTTCTCAGATCTAAACCATATGACCACATATTACATCTCTCGAGAATAATCTGTCGTCACAACAAATTGCACGATATAGCGCTGATTTTCCCTCTCTATCCTCAGCAAACTCTGACTTTGAATTAACTTTAACTCTAATCATCAATACGGATCTTCTGTCCGTCCCCAAAACAAGTACCGTATTGACTCTAATCTTTCTGAATAGCGAAGTGCAAAATTTCTGTTGTATATACTATAGAGCAACCAAAATTGAACTGCACCAATCAACAGCCGCCTCAACGTGGTGGTGCGGTCCCAACCCTGGGTTGGGCCGAAATGGCTGTTGACCCTTCCGAGGGTCCCAGTTACCCCGGGCACTCCCCTCATACAAACCATTTTTCGCTATGCTGCTCCCTGAACGACCCCGCAAAAGGGCAGCACGCAGCCTCTTTGAAATCGGTTGCCTGTCTTCTCTCTTCTCCTGCCTCTCTCTTGCCCGTCTTCTCATTTTTTGCTTCTCCTGAGCGGCAACTGATGAGCGGCAACGTTCATCCTAACCCTTGCCCCGTCTTTCCCTGTTTCGTGTGCGCCGGAAATGTGACCTGGCGGAGTAAGTGAGTGCAATGCTGCACCTGCTCCAAACGGGTTTATTTAGATAGCTTTGTCATTATGACATAAAATCAGAAAAGCACTGTTTTTACTACGCATTTCAACTTTTTACAATCACTATTTGGCGCATGTAATCTTGAAGACAAGTAAACTGCGAGTTTGCCTACAGGTATGTTCAAATTTTGCAACAACATGTTGCGAGCTCATTTAGCACCTCCTGCTGCTATTATCAATTAAGCACGATCCAAGTCAAGCCCGAGCACGATTACACAACTTGAATACGACACAGAGTTGTCGATTGGGCCGGGCTTTTCGAGTCGGGTTTGGGCTTAAATTTAATACAAATTTCGGACTTAATTCGGACGTGCACTTATTAAAATACAATAAACACCAGACTCTTGTTTCCAGATAGGTTACTGCTCTGGCAACTGCCGTGATTACCTTATCAAATTAAAGTGGTCTCGTATAATTTCGAACAGCATTGTATTTTCGGGTTCAGGCCTGAACAAATCGGCCCGTTGACAACTATGACATGACATACACAAGAAAAAAAATTGAAGAGGTTTTCATAAACCTATATACGTCAAAACTGAAATGAAAAAGCTACAACAACAATCTCATCTAGCAACATGAAATCACTTGAGCACAAATAAGCTTGGTAGCAGCACATCCATGTGCCCATCTGATTCCGATCGGAGCTTGTCTAAGCTTACAACCAGTGGTTTCATCACCAGCAAGTATTCTACTATGATATCTCGGTCAAACTGGTTAAAAGCTGGAATTTGTTTCCTTATACATATTGCGTTTAACTGGGAGATCTTTGTTTTCAAAATTGGGAGATTGGAAGACGAAGATCCCGCTCATAAGACGACAGAGCGAAATGAGTCAGAGTGGCTCGTAGGGGAGGTAAAGAAGCCTCAAAGAGGAGAAGTCGGATAGGGGAAGACGAGAGGCAGCCGGAGATGGCGCAACTGGCCGCTCAGTGAAGACGTTCCAATTTGGTGATATTGATAACGCTTAACAAAGGAAACCATCCGGGTGAAGAATAGTGAGAAGGGGCCGAAGAAAGGCTTTATACAGAACACAGAGGGACTCTTTAGAGGGGCCCCATGATGAAGCAGAGATACTGCGTAAGGCCTTGAGACAACGGAAAAACTTGGCCTTCAGCGAAGATACATGTTTAGAAAAGGAAAGAGTGTGGTCGAAGGTGACCCAAAGAAACACTAAAGCGGGATTGAAACGGAGGCTGGACTTGAGTAAGAGGAGGTTTGGCTGGAGGTTAGCTTGGTGGGGATCCATTGAGAAAAAGGAGGCCTTACATTTGCTTGGATTGAGAAGAAGACATCAGTACTCAGACCAGCACTCCAATTGAATCAGAGTTCTTTGAGTGGCCTCCACCTCAGTAAAGTCCAAAAGGGAGGAGGACCAAATGGCCAGAGTGTCAGCATAAAGACAGCAGCTGACGGAACAAGGCAGAGAAGCAGGAAGATCATTGATGAAGAGAGAGAAAAGTACAGGGCCAAGAACGGATCCTTGCGGAACACCTGGACCGACTCAAAAGAAACGACTTTTGTGATTTTGATAAACTACGCAAGCGCGCCTATCACAACGAAAAGATTGAGTCCAACGAGCAAAGCAAGAAGGGAGGACAGCCAAAAGGAATTTGTGGAAAAGGGCGGAATGCCAGACAGAGTGGAAAACTTTCGTAAAATCATTAGTAGCGAGAATCGTCCAAGAGCTCGGTCTGGGTTTGTTAAGCCCATCCGAAAAAAAGGATAGTTAGTAGAATTGGTAGGTGATTAGAACCCAGGTCCTGAAGTACCTCACAGGAGCAAGATAGGGCGAGAGAGGAGGGAGCAAAGGAGATGTCAGGGGAGGAGCGATGGAGAGGAGTAGGTATGTCAAGATCATTGAGGGGGAGGAGGTCAGAGGAGACAACCCAATTAAATACTTCCTCCACACAGCGATCAGAAGTACCTTTTGAGTCCGAGAGGAGGTGATGGCAATTGAAGTCTTCCAGAAGAAAACGATATTTCTGGAGGAGGGAAGGATGGAGGGAGAAAAAGAAGTTGGTTCTGCTATTCTTCGGAAAAAAGCGAATAGGGGCAGCATAAACATTAAGAGATGACAGCAAGGAAATGTTGTTTAGAGAGATGTTGACCTCTAGATAATCAGAGTAAAGATCTAGCAAAAGACGAGAGGAGGTAGAAAGTTCAGAGAAGGATAATCCCTGCATGACGAAAATGATGACGCCGCCGTTAGCGTGCGTGGCACCAGGAAAAAGAATGCCAGACCGGCAGTGGGTGCGATCGAATCGCAGAGCAGAGAATCCAGGGATCTGGAAAGAGAAAGATGAGTTAAGGTTAGATTCCTAAATACAAATTAGATCAACGGGATGAGACATAAGAAAGTGTAGAAGTTCAGTGCTCCTGGCTCAGAGACCTCCAGTATTCCATTGAAGAACCCTGACAGAGTCAGCTGGGGAAGAGGAAGCAGGAGGTGTAGAGAGACATTCAGGAGCATGAGGTGATGGTGAGGGAGCAGAGGGTGAAGAAACGAAGTGGGCGGAAGAGGGGTGAGAGGTTTGAAGGTGAGGATGAGTGCTGCATTAGAAGAAGGGGACAGATTGAACAGTGGAGGTATGCAAGGTGGAGGAGTTCGAGGAGGAAGTCAAATCTGAAGTAGCAGGGACGCAGCAGGGGCGCAGCACCAGGAGTGAGAGCTGCCAAGAGTTTTGAATTTTGTGAAGGAGAGTAGTGAGAACTTTAGATGGACCCAATTGGAGCAGGTGCAGCATTGCACTGACCTATCCTGCCAGATCATATTTCCAGCGAACACTAAACACGGAAAGATAGAGCAAGGGTTAGAATGAACGTTGCTGCTCATCAGGACAAGGATAAGGAGATAAAGACGGGCAAAAGAAGACAGGCGATCGATTTTAAAGAAACTGCGTTCTACCCTTCTGCAGGGTCGTTCAGGGGGCAGCACAGCGAAAAAATGGTTTGTGTGAGGGGAGAGCCCGGGGTAACTGGGATCGTCAGGAAGGCCAACAGCCATTTCGACCCAACTCAAACGGGGTTGGGGATCGTACCACCACGTTGAGACGGCTATTGATTGGTGCAGTGTCCATCACCTTGCACATTTAGTTCCATAACGAATTTCCATCGTCTTACGCCTATAAATTGCCCCACTATTTGCCCAATAATTAGATTGTCCCAGGACCATATTGTCACGCGCTCATATACCCTCATGCCTTTTAAAGTTGCATTTTATATTATTGCTCCATGACATGTTGCCCATGCAATATTGCCCACACCCATAGTTGCCTCATGTAAATATTGGCCCCATGCCGTGTCGCCTATGCCCATTATGTTCCATGACCATTTTGTCACAGGCTGTTGTGCTCCAAAGTCCTTGATCCCAATGCTTATAGCTCATTATGCCCCAAAGCAACCACGCTTGCGTTGCCCCATGCCCATATTGCCTTATGCTCATTGCCCATGCCCACTGCTCCATGTTCATTAGATACTTGATGCTTATTACTTTAGGACAATTGGATAATGATCACTGCTCTTCGACGATTACCTCACCCCATGATAATTGCCCCAAGCCCAAAGCTCCAGGTCACACAAAGTCCCACTTGTGGCGTACATTGCGCAACCAACCCGCATTAGAACTGACAACTGCATTTCCATATTTCTTAAACGAACTTTTTATGCATCTCCGTATTTCCCACATAAAATTCACATGCATCTTTGGAATGTGTAGAATTCTAAATTTAACATGGAATGCATCTCCATTATTTAAAAATAAAATTAATCTTGCCTCTAGATATTTTCTACATCAGAGCTCTTCAACCGGGGTTTTTGAAAACACTTAGAGGAATTTCGTGAGCGCTAAAGACTTTGCAAGGGCTTCTTCTTTTTCGGTTTTAGTTGGCAAAACAGAATGTTTTTTCTTTGTTTTCCGAAAATACTTTGGCCAAACTTAACAACTTTAGTAGAAACGCATGATGCAGTCCTCATAATTACGCATTTTGCTTGATTTTAGGCGCCTCATGTTACATATAAGGTCTGAGCATTGGTAACCTCATGTTATATACAGGGTCTGACCATTAGTAACATCATGTTACATATAATGTAGAGTCCGACCATTGGTAACCTCATGCTACATATAAGATCCGACTGTTAATAACTGCATGTTACATATAGGGTTTGAACATTGGTAACTTCACGTTTCCTATAGCGTCTGACTGTTGGTAACCTCATGTTACAAATAGGGTCTACCATTGGTACCCTCATGTTACATATCAGGTTCGCCATTGGTAACCTCATGTTGCTTACAGTGTCCCACCATTGGTAACTTCATGTTTCATGTAGAGTCCGACATATAGGGAACATTGGTAACATCATGTTATATATAGGTTCCAACCATTTATAAACTCGTGATTGGTATAGGGTCCGACCATTGGTAACTTTATGTTACATATAGGGTACGAGAGACCCTCTGCGTAACTTAAGGTTACCAATGGTGGGTCCTTGTATATAACATGAGGTTATCAATGGTCGGACTTTATATATATAACATGAGGTTGCTAATAGTCGGACCCTATATGTAACATCATGTTACCAACAATCGGACCTTATATGTAACATGAGGGTACCAATGGTCGGACCCTATATGTAACATGAAGTTTACAACAGTCGGACCTTATATGTGAGATGAGGATACCAATGCTCAGACCCTGTATGTCACATGAAGTTAGCAGTGGTTATATTCTACATGAAACATGAAATTTCCAATGGTCGGATTTCATATGTGACATGAGGTTACCAACAGTCGGATCCTATTTGTAACATGACGTCACCAATGGTCGGACTTTATATGTTGCTTGAGATTACCAATGGTCGGATCCTATATGTAACATGAGGTTAGCAATGGTCAGACCCTATATGTAACATAAAGTTACTGATAGTCGGACTGTATATGTAACATAAAATTACCAACAGTCGAACCCTGTATGCAACATGAGGTTACCAATTGTCGGTCCCTATATGCAACATGAGGTTACCAATGCTTGGACCCTGTAATTAACATAAGTTTTCCAATGGTCGGACCCTATATGTAATATGAGGGTACTAATGGTCAGGCCCCATGTGCAACATTAGGTTACCAATCATCGGACTTTATATGTAACATCGAGTTATTAACAATGGTACCTTGTAGGCAACATGAGGTTACCAACAGTCGGACCCTACATGGAACATAAGGTTACCAACAATCGGACCCTATATGTAACATGAGGTTACCAATAGTCGGACCCTATATGTATCATGATGTTAGAAATAGTCGGACTTTATAAGTAACATGAGGTTACCAACAGTCGGAGACTATATGCAACATGATGTTACCAGTGGTCGGACCCTATATGTTACGCGGGACCCGACATATAACGGAACGTTACCAAAGCCTCTCAAAATTCTTGCAACTGCCATAATGTTCTATGTTTAGTTTTCACTGCTGTATCAGAACAACACACAAAGTAATTTATCACTTTTCCATGGGAAATAGTTAAAGACTGTGTCAGGACATCAAGTAAACATACATGTATGTGGAATCTGAGTGACAGCCAGACTCGTTTGTTTCAAGATTTTCTCAAGTCTTTTATATAAGCAAAATAAAACAAAGGTTTCGGTGATAACGGTGGCTGCAAAAATTTATGAAAGCATTCAGATAGCTTTGCTAGGGACCAATTTTCTTGACAAATCTGTGTCAGCGATTGTCCAACGTTCTAAAAAACTTTCACCAAAACCAACAAGCGAATATACAACAACCTATTGTTTACTTATTTCCAGACCAAGGCGTAAATTAAGCGATTTAAGGTGTTGCAATCATTCTTCAAAAATTATCTCCAAAAACAGTTGAGGGTGTTTTTGTTAATGACTTTGTGACTCGATTCAATACTCAGATATATTAACCAACAGGAAGACAAAATAAAGCTTCCCTAAATCAGCACAATTTTTTAAGCCTGTAGCTAGTATATATGGTATTCCAAAAATCTTGGGTGCATTCTGGCATTGATTATCTCAAAAGCTATTAAGGATGTAACAACGCATCTGATATATTCCAAAAATTTGCAGTCTCAAGTTTTTCATGGGATGTTCAAACATATTCAATGTGAGCGCCGTTGGTCACACTGCACACATCAAGTCGATAGTCCAATTCTTGCCAAATGTGTTCTAGCATCGCGTTGTCAATGGTTGCAACAGCTTCTGTTGTGGGGCGCTCCGTTTTCTAAGCTGAGCACAAACACCCATCCTTTATAAATTTTTTATGCCATCTCATTATGGATTTCCTTTCTGATGCTTCTTTTTGGATTTTTTTGCAAAATGCACGTTGAACAATTGTCTATGGTTCAGTTTCTGCAAATTCAGGGACGCCAAATGCCTTGTTTGGTTGAGTGAAGGCCATTAGTGGATATTAGTTATTCTAATTATTAAAGCTACGTAAACAGATCTGAAGATTCAAAAAATCATTAGCATGACAAAAAACTTCAAGAATATAGCTTTAAAAGGATACCAAATTCATCCTACTACCAAACATAGTTCAGGAAATATGAGGACTTGAAATGTGCCAAAGACTTCTGGAATACCTTGTATTTCAATAAACTAACTTCTAAACAAATTTTGATAGATTTTTAATAACTCCCTAACTGCAAAAAAGTCTTCAACTGTACGTGTTTCAGTTTTCCGCTAAATCTCAATATTTTGAAATGTGCTTTCCTCTGCCACTTCTTAGTCTTTCATGGACAAAAGACAATCAATTAACTAAAGGGGTTTGGACGTCGTGTATATTTTTTTGACATTTTGACGTCATTAACAAAAGACAGAGCGAACGCCAAAACAGCGTTCGGTCTGTCTTTTGTTATGGGGTGCCATTTGTTCACCGCTCATTACACATGTTTTAGGACAACATTTATGACTAAATCAAATTGATTTGTTTAAATGTAGAAATTGATTTGATTTACTGGCAAATGCATATGAAACAAATGTATTTGTTTAAATCCACAAATCGATTTCATTTAGTTGTAAATATATATATGTCACTCAACTGCATCACTCTTTGAAGGCAATGTACTGCGAATACCGCTTTTTTGACATATATGGTCATTGGACCACCACGTGACAGGTTTGCGATAGATTGGTTTGAAATGAGCGGCAGGTATTTAAAAATTTTGAAGCAGGTGGCATGCTGCAAATTGAACAACAAGCAGCTAGGGCCCGAGACCCTTACTATAGGATGACTGCTAGACTCCCAGACTCTTACTATAGGATGACTACTGGAAGCAAAAGTGTTACATAGGCTGTACAAGTTTATGCTGTTAGTCCATGATTTCAGTCTGCCAGTTTCTTGCAGAAAATATTGGTAGGCTAAACCATAAGTCCAAGATAAGTTGAGCTATCTTACCGGTAGTTGTTTGAGGTAATCTGCTTCTGCGATTTTTTAAGCTGAAGCTGAAGTAATTTTTCAACATCAGCATTTCTTTGACAATTCTTTAAATTGCAAATAAAAATTTTGTGATTGATCAACGCTCATTCATCTGCATTAAGTTTCCAAGTTGCTTGTATTGCTGCAGCTTAAGAAACACTACCTATTGACAAAAATATGACACAAATTCAAAACTAAAGACTTACTAATACTTGCAAATTAAGCGTATTTGCAATTCAACAGTCAAATACAATCGTTTATTTGGTGCATTTTGTAGAAAATAGTGAAATTTGCATTGTGGCAATAAAGCGTCAAACCTGGGCTGAGAATTGTGAGCTTATAACTACTTTTGCCCCATAGGAAGGTTGCATGCACGTGATCAAACGTCATCAAATTGCACTTTCGAAAAAAGTGGCTGACCAGATTCAGAGATTTTGCGTTGAATTAAATAGGAGTGATATGGTTTTTTGCAAATCAAATGAAGAAACATGACAGTTGTTAAATAAACGTTAAATATGTTGTTTCACTGATGTTAAAGAATGAATCTAAGGTCAAAGTAAGGTAAGAGGTGCTAAGGTTTGCTTGTTATTGCTAATAGTTGGGTTAATTTTATGGGCTAAACATGCAGGCTTATTTGTAGCCAGCTTCTGTGAGGATTTGATATTCGATTAATCATCGTGTTTGGGAATGTTGAGCTTAAGTTAATTGTAATGTGTAACTTACACAGTATATTTAGTTGCATAGGCATGCTGAAAAGTTGAAAACCTAAGTTATACTGTAGCCTAAATGGCAGGACAGACTTCGGTCCCGTTCGTCATATGCTGGATTAGTTGTTGTTAAATAAAATCAGTACGTTTTTGAAATTTTTTGTCAATAGTGATTGCAGACCAGTTGTATTGATATATTAGATGTAATTTTGTGACCTTAACTATTCCTTAAACAAATTTTAGGCTATTACCTAGGCTGCTGGACCAAGGGTAATTGAAAACTTATGGTACCGATATATTTATTCATGCGCATTAGCTCATGCTCTGTTTGCACGTCTTTTGTCACACTGGGCCACTACGACAGGTGGACTGCTTGGCCCCACCACCTGTTTGTCACATAAAGATGGAGACATGCCTTTAAGTGCCTTGCCCAAAGACACAACAGGCAAACTTACGGTACTGGTAGTAATAATCAGATAATGGTTGTTTTTGAAATCTGACCGACTAGTATCTAATTGTTAGGGAGTTTATTTTTAACTGAGGAGCAAATGGTATGTAAATGGCTCTTTTCTTAGTGGCAATTTTTTTAAATTGGCACACAGTACTAAGTTTAGACTAGCCTAAGAAAGACCTAACCTCAACCAAATTGCTTTTGGTCAAATTTATTTGGTTCCGAGGATCCAACTAGCAATAGTTCATTCCAATTTTTAAATAATTTTTCATTAATTTTTAAAACAACCCCAAAAGTTGGTGTTCATCCTATATCTTTCCAGCATAAATTACAGCTTTTGTTAGCCACTTTTTTTGGCGCAAAATGCGTGACGTCATATGCAACCTTCCTATTAGTAATTTTTATTGAGCTGTC
This sequence comes from Trididemnum clinides, assembly GCA_963675345.1. Classification (NCBI taxonomy): domain Eukaryota; kingdom Metazoa; phylum Chordata; class Ascidiacea; order Aplousobranchia; family Didemnidae; genus Trididemnum; species Trididemnum clinides. The sequence continues at coordinate 10,205,355 of OY776301.1, forward strand.
GTCTTTTCAACTGAGGTTACTTTTCACACGCTTTAATTTATATTTGGTTGCTTCATATGAAATTTGGTTCTCTTCATAAAAAATAAATTCCTTTTTACCCCAATAGCTACATTAGTGTGAGATTGGCCTTATATTAGAAGAATAATTATTCAAAATGCTGTAAAACTTAACTGTGCAACATCTGCCTCTTTCTCAGCTGGTCACCATGAAAGGTGAGACGCTTGTGCGACAATATCTGACACTGCAAAGCATTACCGGTGACTAATAAGCCTACATGCAAGAAAAAATACCACGTTGACTGTTTCGATGCTGCAAATATGATTAAACATTACGCAATAAAAAAGGAGTTATTTTCCCTGAATTGGAAAAAAGGATTTGTTTGGAAAGAGTAATTAAGACTGATCTGTGCCAACTGACACTTCACAACCTGAACACCATCTGACAAATGAAACAACTATTCCAAAAAATTAGTAGAGATATATTTGCTTTTAAGCATCGCCAAGTTTTAAAAATTATCTTTTTAGTATCTATGAGCAACTGCGATTTCAATTAAAATGGTTTGATGCATAATATAGTGCAGTAGTGGCCTTAGGTATGAGCAAATGTCCAGGGCCGCCACTAAAGTTTTCGCGTTAAAAGGTCCATAAATGTGTTATACATAAGAATTTAAGGCACATAGTTTTTGGCCAAAATAACTTAGCCGGCCTCCTATAGTTACTTTCTAGGCTTTTGTAGCAAAATCTATACAGTAATATGCCTTAGCCTACACCATTTACACTTTTCCATCGATTACTGACTGGTAAGGCCTTGTATAAATAGCCATATGCCAAAAAAACTCAGAAGTTTATTCTTTGTTGTTCAATTTGCAGCATACCACCTGTTTCAAATTTTTAAATACGTCGCGCCTGCCGCTCATTTCAAACCAATCTATTGCAAACTTGTCACGTGATGGTCCAAAGGCTAAATATGTGGAAAAGGCGGTATTCGCAGTACGTTGCCCATAAAGAGTGAAGCAGTTGAGTGACATATGTATTTACGACTAAATGAAATCGATTTGTGGATTTAAACAAATGCATTTATTTTATATGCACCCGAAAGTAAATCAAATCGATTTGTGCATTTAAACGAATGTATTTATTTTTCAATACATCTATTTTATATGCATCTGCCAGTAAATCAAATCAATTTGTGCATTTAAACAAATCGATTTGATTTAGTCATAAATGTTGTCCTAAAACAGGTGCAATGAGCAGTGAACAAAGGTTGAAGGTTGTAGTTCTTTTTCCTCTTTTCGTCGGAGAACATTTCACGAGATATGTAGCTCTTTATTCATCAAATCATATAAATGTTAACTTTAGCTGAATTCCAACGAATCTTATTCAAATAGAACACAAAACAAAAAATTAATTCATAAACTAAGAATAAAATAACGATACATCGCTTTCTCGTGAATGGAGGATAAATATGGCAAATAAAAAAAATTAACAATCTCTACGACTCAAAATCTAAGATTGCTCCACGCCGGTATGCCAACGTGTTCTTGCTCAAACTGACACGTCGACATTACATTCAAATTAAAGTTGCAATACGAAGTAATGCGAGCATATTAGTAGCGCATAAAACCTAATTAAGTGGAACAAAAGAAAACGCAACTACAAAATAGTACGTAGTGCTACGATTCTCTTTAAGTTGTTCGTTTTTTTTCAGAACAAACACGCCCTAGGGGTATACCCAGAGACGTAGCAGCCGCCCCCCAAACCCCCCAATTGGGGGGGCCCAGGCCAACTTTGGGGGCCCAAGTTAGTCTGAAATTGCTTTTTGGCTACGTGACTATTTTCAGTTCAGCAGACTTGTTTACAACCGATTTAAACTGTAGGAAGAAATTGGCTTGTGACATCATAAGTGAATGCAACGTCATTTTATCTCGCAGAATCTAGAATATTTCGATTGATTTTCTGGTAGAATCTTGAATATTCGATTGACGTAACAATGCCGTTGTTACGCAACAATCATAGAATGGTCTGGAATTCTGTTTGGATATAAATACCGGGACAATATATATACACTGCAGAGTGCAGATAAAGTATTTTATTGACATTGTATAGAATGAAACGTTCAAAAAGTGGTGCTCAAAAGAGAAAAGAAGCAGCCACTGCTCGAGATGCTGTAGCGAAATTGCCCAAGATGACAGATTTTTTCAAGATTACTGAGCAGAGTAGACCTGGCACTAGTACCGAGAGGGATAAAGAAAACTATAGTGTGCAAGAAAAAGAAGACTATGACGATCAGCATCAAAGTGATTGTGAATTTCCAGAAAATGTAAGTTGTGATTTACCTGCCAATACGCAACCTTCAATATCAAAAATAACTGAATCTCAATTTACCCCTATCCCTGATGACCCATGTAAATGGCCTGAAAGTATTTCTGATGCTCAACGATGTGATATAGTAAAGCGTGGACCACATCAACTAATAATGAATTTTCCATATAATAACACAACTCCAAGGCGACGTTTTTCCTCCAACCATTATAAACGTGTGTTACCTAATGGTGAAAGTGTTTCACGGTCGTGGCTAGTTTATTGTGTGGAATCAGATCAAGTTTTTTGCTTTTGTTGTAAGCTATTTGGAAAAACACTAAGCCCCTTTTGTAGTGGTATAAATACATGGGAGGGTTTTTCGAAAAAACTGAAAGACCATGAAAACGGCATTTCCCACCAAGAATGCTGCAGTCAATGGATGTTGCTAGCTGAAGGGATAAGAAATTCATCCACTATCGACAAACGCGAGATGAATATTTTTTTCAATGAAAGACGTTTTTGGAGAAATGTTTTAGAGAGACTTATCGACATTGCCTTGTTTCTATCGGAAAGGAATCTTGCTTTTAGAGGATCTGAAGAAGTCTTAGGATCTCCTCACAATGGAAATTTTCTGGGTATATTTGAGCTTTTGGCAAGAAGAGATCCGATCTTAAAAGAGCTTCAAGACAGAATCAAGAATAAAAACACTAAAGATCACTATTTGAGTCCTACCATACAAAATGAACTAATTGAATTGCTAGCGACAGAAGTTGAAAAAGAAAATTTACAGCAATTGAAATTGGCAAAATATTTTTCTATAATTTTGGACTGCACTCCAGATATGTCACATCATGAACAAATGTCTGTCATTCTCCGTTATGTACTATGTAATGAAGAAGCTGCTGTTGTTAAAGAAACATTTTTTGGCTACTTGAGAATAAGTGACAGTACTGGGAAAGGCTTGTTGGACGCTTTCTTAGAAAAAGCGACCGAACTGCAACTCGAATTGTCTGATTGTCGAGGTCAGTCATATGATAATGGTGCTAACATGAAAGGAAAACATTCTGGGGTCCAAGCAAGAATGCTAGACATCAATCCCAAAGCTGTTTACGTGCCCTGTGCAAAGCATACCCTTAACTTAGTTGTTGTTGACAGTGCTAATTCATCGACGGAAGCATTGACATTTTTTGGAGTACTTACAAGGTTGTATGTGCTGTTTTCTTCCTCTGCTCAGCGTTGGGAAATTTTGAAGAAACATGTGGAGCTGTCCATAAAGTCACAATCTGATACTCGTTGGGAAAGCAGAATTAAATGCATCAAACCTCTTCGATACCATTTAAAAGAGGTGTTGCTGGCACTGAAAGACTTGGAAGCCATTTCCATAGAAAGAAAAGATGGAAGAGCTGCCTCAGAAACAAAATCGTTGATAGCTCATTTATCAAAATGGAGTTTTCTTTTGTCGGTGTTTATTTGGTATGATATCCTATTCCAAGTCAATAAAGCAAGCAAGATTCTTCAATCGTATGGAGTCTCCCTTCATACAATGGAAACGGAAATCCAGGCAACTGAAAAGTTTTTGCAAAACTATCGCACAACGGGTTATGACAGTGCCGCAACATCTGCTGTTGAAATAGCACAGGAATTGGATATTGATCCTTCTTTTCCTCCGTCAAGAAGTGGAAAGAAAAGAAGATTGTTTGATTACCAAGGTGAAGAGGAACAACGAGCTACTCCTGAACTGAAATTTAAAAGCAACTTTTTCTATCCATTAGTAGACCAGGCTATTATGTCAATAAAGGAGCGCTTTAATTTGTTACGTGAGGTTTCTTCCGCCTTTTCGTTTTTGTACACACGAGACAAACTTTTGCTTGTGCAACAAGAAAATGCTCTTCTTACTTGCTGTAAAGAGTTCCAAAAAAAGTTCGGTGACATTGATTCTGATGAAATGAGCGCTGAGCTACAGCGGTTTGTTTTAATTTTACAAAAAAAACGCAATCTCAATACGGCTCAAGACTTTCTGAACTATCTTCTAAAGACTCATTTATTTGAATTGTATCCGAATGTGTACATCGCACTTCGAATCTTACTAACTTGCCCCGTGACTGTTGCCAGCGCTGAAAGAAGCTTCAGCAAATTGAAACTGATCAAAACTTTTAATAGAACGTCTATGACAGACAGTAGACTATCTTCATTAGCCATGTTGTCAATCGAAAATGACTGCGCCCGATCTCTTGATTATGACAATGCCATAACAGCATTTGCGAACAAAAAGGTTCGCTCCAGACTATTTAAATGATACTGTGTTTTTATAACTTTTTCATGTTTTTCAGTGTCATTGCTTTCGTTTCGCAGTGTCTGCATAAATGTCCTACTGAACTCTGGCATCGGTGCCGAATTTTTTATGACTTGCACCTTCGGTATCGGCATGCTTTATTCTGACATTAGCGTGTTTACTTATGTACAAATTGTGGTGTATTTTCTTAATGCAGCTTTTCAATTTTACACCTCTAAAGTGATATGACCTGTGCGCAGGGGCTCTTGCGCTTACTTTGGGGGGGGCCCGAAGTTGGAGTGCTACGGGACTGGGTATATCGATAGTATTTTAAACATTACTTTAACAAATTTATGACGACGAACAGCAATAGGCCTAGAGTTAATAAACAATAATATAATGATTATAATCATGTAATAAATAAATTAGAGAACTAAGTTTAATAATTTATGCAAATCGTAAAAGATTGTGTTGAAATCTATTTACTCGCAGTGTGTCAGCTAAGCGAAGTGCGAGAAGCATAACTAAAACTCTCCGCTAATCAATTGTTCTCCAAACACAAAAACTTTTCTAGCTGTTTTTGTCTGGGATTGTTATAGAAACATCTTCACTGTAAAGAATTGTTGGAGCCCCAGTCACCGCGGGAGAGACATCGCTGACCACACGAGACTGAAAACGACCTCGACTTGATCACTTATCAAACACCACAAGACGAAGGCAGTGGTGCTGAAGTCCCCAACCATTGCTATGAAAAGTGCCTCCCTCAGTGCGGCTAGAAACAACTTCACACCGCTCGCCTCAGTTGCTGCTGGTTGCCTTGACAACCAACAAAGTGGAAAAATAACAATTTAAATGAAACAAAATATTGGCATAATTGAAAACAACTGTTAGATTAGCACGAAATGTAACACTTCAATTTGCACAAAATATAAACAAACAAAAAGACACTCAAAAAAACAAACGAAATAGCATAGCCCTGCTACTGATAATCAATTCTGATCTAAGCCACGCCTGCATGCCAGCGTGTTCTTGCTCAAACTGACACGTCGACATTAAATTCAAGTTAAAGTTGCAATACGAAGTGGTGGGTGGAATTGTGCATAATTGCATAAATTGTGCATAAATGCCTAAATTCTAAAGTGCGTGGTAAAGTAAAATTTTGCAGAGTTTAGGACATATTGTACTGCAACAATAACATTTTTCCTTTCCAAAAACAAATCATTCAGCAACGTAACAATTTTTCCTTTCCAAAGATAAAATAGAAAACTTTGCTCAAAAATAATCACTAAGATCATACGGTATCATTCAGCAATCTATTACGTCATGTCAATAACGCGCGATCGGTTTCGACTTTATTGGGCCTCATCAGGCGGGTGTAAAAACACTTGATAATAAGCATGCTAAAAAAGGACAAATTTGCCATTGCGTGCAAAAAAAAGATGCAATACAAAACAATATGATACAGCAATACCTATATCATGGGGGTCTCATCTAAGTACACACACACATGACATGGAGAACAAGTCACAACAGCAAGCTCTAATAGGGGTGTAGGATCATTGTTAAGACTTTATCATTTTACAAATAATAGAAGTTGCTAACCGCTAAGATCCCCCCTTAAATGAGATCGCCTTGAAAATTGCTAATTAACCACAAGCAACTTTAATATTTTCCTTTCCAAAGAAATTCATAGAGCGGCCAACCATTTTTCTTTTTTCAAAGACGAATCATAGAGCAACAATTCATTTTTTTCTTTTCAAAAATAAATTTTACAGCAACTAAAACAGGATAAAATGCTGTCTGTAAAAAAGCCAAGAGCTACTTATAGAAGAGAGCTTCGTGCAAAAGATGTTTGGAAACGTTCGTGGTAATTCGGAAGTGGAGCAATTCGTTTGACAGCAAAACAAATCCTTGGCCTACCAATAAATAATTAGCAAATTTTTCTGTAAACCACATCCTGTCACTTCCAAACATATTTAGCACGAAGCACTATTTTGCAAGTAGCTCCATTTTACAGAGGGCATTTCACCATGTTTTCATTCGTTGCTGAATGATTTGTTTTTGGAAAGGAAAAATGTTTTTGTTGCAGTACAATATGTCCTAAAATCTGCAAAATTTACTTTGCCACGTACTTTGCAAATGGCTTCTCATACATAAAAACTAATTAAGAGGAACAAAAAACAACAAAGTAGTACGTAGTGCTACCGTTTTGCCAAACGCGTTAAAGAATGAGCGCATGTGCTCAGTATAGTTGGGATCGTTGATTAAAATAAGTTTAAAACAATATTTTTTTCTCACCATATTTCACTGTTCTTCAAAACAAAATGTCAGTAGCAACAGGAGTTTGTCCCTAATATCTTGAGCAAATGAACCCTAATAGTTTTTGTTTTAATTGAAGTCCATACACACGCTTTAAGATAAATAAATCAACTCTCTAAAAAGTGTTTCCCATACTTTTTTCCAGTCGTCCACTCAAAGATGTGGTAACTAGCAAACTCCCCTCTCGACAAAGCAATTAACCCTTTGACTCACGAATAAAGGTTTTTTCAAGAGTTTTCAATTATTTATTGGGTATGCAATGATTGGACATGCGTACTTATCTATACTATAAAGCGCAATTCTGTCTGTCTGTGTGTTTGTCTGTTTCAATTCCTCTGAAACTGCTAGAGGTACAATCATCGAACTCGTCACGATTGATCACCACCCCGTGGTGAGTGTCATAAGGGTATTCGGAACGTCATAATCTAAAATAACTTTTTTAGAACTTGCATTACTTGACAGAAAAAAACGCTTTTTGCTTAAACGAAAACCAGGTTCCGACTTACTGCATTTCAAAAACTGTCATTTGTTTAAGGTCTAAAATGACGTCACAATTAACGATTCATTGCACAATCTGTTTTTTGTTCTTTTTCAAAAATCACTAATAGCACAAACGCGATTAAACGTTCTTTTAAGAAATATTAATAAGCTGCTTTTGATAAAAACAACTCTACAACAATTAAAGCTTATTTGACAATGCTACGAGCAATTTTTTTTATTAAGAAAAGCTTTAAGCCCTCAATGCATTTTTTTTCTCTTTTTCCCTTGCACAAATAAAACTGGCTCTATGATATCATAATATGTCTCGCACGATTAACACCAATGTTCGTTACAGCAGATCGTAATAAAAGGTTGTTTTCAAAAATTGCAACCTTTTTGCAAAATCAGTTTGTTAAAAAACTGATTTGTGATCTTATTTCTCAACTGATTTTCAAACTTTTTTTAACAAATTAAAGGTTATTTCAAAACAATTCCGATAGTGTATAATATGCGTTACATTTATATCTTAATTCAACTGGAAAAGATTACACAAGTTTATCTTTATCAGTTTACTTATTCAAATAGAATAGAAAGCAAAACACAATAATAGTAATTAGCATTATGTAACAGCAAAACGTTGTAATAGGCTCCCTTACAACACATCAGCGTTTACAAAATCGCATTATTAAGATTTAGCCTGTAAAGTTTACATGACAAAAGTGTTGCAAAGAATAAAATCAATCAAAGTCTTTATATTTTAAGCAGAGGCCACAACAATATGTACAATTAATATTAGTTTTTATAATGAAAAAAATTAATTTAAGACCTGTGGTACTACTTTTTACCCCTTCCAAAAAGTGGTAAGCTCAGTAAAAACAGATGACTTTAGAATAAAAACGTCACAATAAAGTGCTAACAATCAACGTCAATTGAAAGCTTAGAAAATTTCCTTTTCAACAATATGCGACTCCGATCACTTAAGGCTAAGGATTAGTTTATAATGGCTGATAAAAAATTGGTTGCCATACATATTGTTTCATTTTTATTTGAATAATTATCCTACTTGACCAAACAAACTTGCAATTGTTAAACAAAGTAGTTCTTTGGCACATTTTGACTACTTTTCCTAACAAACGTGGTTCTTTTGCATTGCCTGTCGACGCTTTCAAATAGATCCATTAAAAACTGAAGTCTGCAAATGTTTATGAAATGTAGTCTACCGGTTAGAAACACTCAATTTTTAGTGCCTACATTTCACAAAATTGCAATTTCTAGAAAAACTAAGTCCTTTGGTACATTTTGTCTATTCTTCCTTGTCATTATCCCTCAAATTATTCAAAAGACTCATCAAAAAATGAAGCCTACAAACTTTAATATGTAGCCTACTCCGAGCAAAACACCTGGTGATCACCCTAGAAAAAGACCATTGGAAAAAAATGGCCCTTTTTTATCGTTTGCAACAAAATGTAAGTGTCGAGCTACATATGATCTAAATGTTGAAGCAATTTCCTTTACAATTGGGCGAGGCTATCGCAGCATCCAGCTGATTTGATATTCTTAACCTCCACATTATTAATGGGGGCCCCCACTACTGCTAAAACTGAACTGTGAGTGCTTCATGTCGGGTTAGTTTGTTCTTTGCATGGCAGCGTTTATGCGGAGGCCAAGCAACATGCACACAGTCAGAGACGTTAGTTTATATTAATTCGCCAACAATAACGAAAAAGTGGTAAGTAGCAATCGTAATAGTAATGGCTCAAAACGCCTTGTGAGGTCATCATGTTGAATGACATCACAATGCTCGCCACTATTTAGTAAAAACAGCAGTAGGCAGCAAAGTTATCCACTATCATTTTGACAGCAACCATATATCGTAAAGTTGATATTTGTAATTGCTGATATTTTGAAATCACTGATATTTGTAATTGCAAGGATAGGCCTATCGGTACAGAACACCAATCTTCATTTAACAGAAGGAAGGTCTGGATTAGGGGCAAAGTCAAATTTCATGAAATCCCAAATTTAAGAAAAGATCAAAATTAAACAATAATAGCATCAATCTGTAACACTGGATTAGAGGGAATGTTTTTGTTTAAAAAGAGCGTAATAGGCGCCTATTGCAATAGGTTATATGAATTTAAGGAAAGGCGTGGCCCCTTTTCATGCTATGGCCGAATTAAAGCAAACAGCACAGGCAAAAACCTTAATGTCTTTAATATTAATACAAAAGTGGGCCCCTCAAATCGTCAAATATGCCTACCACTAAACAGCTCATTTCTTTAATTGTCAAAATGACCACCGTTTAGGCGACGCCATCAATTTTGACTATGTTTCACCTCCCCCCCTTACACTTTCAAAAATTACGAATGGCAGTTTGTGTTATGGTTCTTTCTTTTTGAATACTTCTAGTCTTTATTAATAGACCAACGTGATTACCATTACATGTACAGAAACCATGGCTTATTTTTACTAAAACATTTAGTTGTTGCTTTTATAAATTCGTGTACGGTGAAGCTGGTGCTGCTGCATTCATTGATACGTTTTAAATTGGCACTGGTAATAGCATGGTCTGCTGAGGTTAAACCTAAAAATCTAAAAAAAGCAAGGATTATTTTAACTTTTATGAACATACCTAAGCAAAAAAAAAATGAATATGAGTCATAATGCGTAGCCAGCAGAGACTTGAGAAAGATTGAGGCAAAATCAAAATTAGCAACGTTACTGAGTTAAATCGCACCACATGGAAGAAATTATTGGTATTTTGCTTTATAATATCTTTATAGAGCTACCGGGATCAAACTAAACATTTGAGGAAAAGCAAGGACACTTTAAACTTCCCAGGGCACATCAAGCAGACAGAAAAGAACATGCTACATAATGCGTAGTCAGGGAGGAATTGAGAAATATTAAGAGAAATCAAAAGAAAACAGCGTTGCTCTGTCAAATCGCAGCACACAAAAGACATTTTGGATATTTTGCTTTAGAGTAGCTTAATATCAGAAATGTGTTCCCTACTTCCAAACTACGAGAAACGCAAGGCTCCCTTGGGTTCGCGTCAACAATGAACAGAGCAAATCGATCTAAGGCATAGCCAGTATCTTGAAACGAGATATTCTATTAGGACAAGGATCACAAAAAGTCGTGAAAATCTTATGTGCAGAAAATAGATAAACCTTTGATGACTCTTCACCCAAGATTCTGATAGGTGAAGCCGGCTGAACCGACACTCTCAATTCCGACGTTACAGTTGGGGGCTCTTCGGGTGATGTCGTCGTATATGCTATAAAACAAGGATTTTTTCTTATGCCTATTGAGGTATTTGTGTGTATAACCTACATCACTGTACTAAAATCCCAAGTTAAAAAAAAAATTAACATAAAACCATAATCAAAACAATTTGCAAAACTGAATATGAAGAAACCATAGCCGCTTCTTGTCGCTATGCCGGAAACATGAATAATAACTCAGCCGAACTAGGAACTAAATACTACAAATATATTGGAAAGGGGCAGCAGCACATCGCAAAATAGGCTCACCATTAAATAGTTTTTTCTTTAATTGTGAAAGCAATCACGATTTTGCCGCTACAATCAGCTTTGGTTATGTACAATCCCTTTTCCTTCAAAAGTATCAACAATAATTTGTTGCAAGATTCTATGCGAGCATTGCCAGTCATGATTAAGAGAATATGATGATCACAATTTCGTGTACAAAAATTGTGAAAGTGCACAAAATTAATTAACTTTTCGCTACTGCTCACATAAGAGTTTGATGGGTGAAGCCGGCTTGGCAGGTTGAACCGAAATCCTACTAAACCCCGACATTACTGATGGAGAGCCCCTGCCGGGCGACGCCGGCAAAAATGTCAATTTTTAATGACAAAAATTGACAATAGTAGTGAAAAATGATAATGTAGCGTCAGAATTGTGCTTTCTGATCAGTTTCGCTACATAAGAGCCAAAACGCGTTTTCCTCTGTCTTTCTTAGCTGGTAAACCGCAGCAACTTCTATCGTTTCATGTTTTTATGGAATGGCAAAAGAACAGCCAAAAACGGGTATATAGCTAAATGATTAATATTCCAAAAAACAAACATAGAAAACGGTTTCAAAGAAGTTTTTTCCCCAGTTCCAAAGTTAAATATTTGAATTAATACAAATGCTTTAGCACATACGATTGTAGCATTTGTTGCCTCGCTGCATATATTTAGTTTCAAAAATAGCTAATGCGGATGGTAATTACAATAGCTGTTCTTAAAAGCACACACACAAGTGAACAAATTGCAAGCAAGCCGGCTCAAAGCAAACACAAAGGAGTAAGATTTAAGCCTGTCATTCTGGCTCGGGTCACCGGTTCGATTCCAGGAGTAGACGCAACAGATAATTTTCGCATGAAAACGTTTTTATATTACAAAAAATATAACGTAACATGTATGAGACATTGTGAGCACGTGACTTCATTGTTATGGTTATTTAAATTGGAAGATGCATTTCACCGGTAGAAAAGAAGAAATATCACAAGGTAACAACACTGACACAAAAAAAACAAGTGATCAAAATCTTGCGGAATGACGCAGGCTTCAGCGGTAAAACTTGAACATACGGCCTGCGGAAAAACTTGAACAAATTGGAAAGGTCACGAAACAGTAACGTTTTATTACAATTATCTCAAACACTAATTGGGTAACATTGTCGAGATTGGGCCCTGCAAACGATGTCGGCAGTTTCGGCTGGTTTTTAAAAAATTGTTTTAAAATCAGCTAATTTTATCTCATGTTTCAACCGGGTTCACTTTATATTTGTAACCTAAGCGTTTAAATGAAGTTTTGTAGACCATTCAATAAAATTTACAGGTTCAAAAATAACCCTTTTTCGACAGATATCTAACTGAGTGACTTAAATATCAGAGCTTGACCGTGCAAAATTTTAATGTACACAGATTGGGATCATGAAGACAAAAGATATTATGAGTTTCCAGTCAGGCAGTTTTATCATGGATATAAAGTGTATCACAACCACTGATAACTCAAATTTTTTTGCATCCTTCTTTTTATGGAAAAATTTACGCCTCAATGCTTTTAATAATTGGCGCGGCGTTTGAGAATAGAAACGTCGCAGCAATTTTTCGTATGGTGTTTAGGTATTTGCGGTATTTTGTATGTGGTGTGCACTGAAACGAGGTATTGAAATAGCATGAAAATATGTTTAAATGGAGATTGGATGTAAACGTGATTGATGACTAAATTGTAATTGAAGCTTAATGTTCTTTGCTTCTCATTACGCTAGGATTACAAACGGTAATATTAGCCTAGTTTGTACAATGGCAGACCATTTTTTGGGAAGTTAAATTGAGGTCAGTTACAAAAGTAGAAGAACCTGAGAATTTTATTAGCAGTTATACTTTGTTGATAAGGATTAGAACTTATCAAAAATTAACTATCAGTTAATATACTTCAAGTAATGCTCTGTGCATGCTGCACTTTACTAGATTATTGCTAAAATTGGTCAATCTAGTTGTAGTTTAGTGCGGGAGATGAGTTCAGTCACTGGCAATCTAACAAAATCACGCACACACACATAAACAGAGTTATTTAATCTTTAAATCGATAGGCCTGTGATATTACAGTTACTCTAGTTATCTTTTGTATAGGCTAATTTTTTGTTTATTTTTAAGCATCTTGAACATAAGTTGTACTTAACTATTAGTGTCTATGATATGGTGCTAGTTCTCATGATATAACTGCTTTAGTGTTCTCTTTTCCAATATTATTGTTATGTGATCTACATAATTGTTGCAGTGTAAATTTTGCCTAATATTTTGTTTGTCAACATTATGCTCCCATTAAGTTACATGTAGACCCATGTTTACCACTTCTAGTTTCCACTAGGAATTATTTAATTACATTACTTACACAAAATTATCTTACAAGCCTTACTGCTCTAGTTTCCAGTTTTTGGACTCCATAAAAAATGTCTCAAAGGCTTCATGCTAGAAAGATTTACATGACTTTAGAAGCTGTCTAATGTGGTAATGCATTCTCATGGCCAATGATTACAGCATTAGCCTGTAGCGTGGTTATGAATTAAACCCTTTTTCCAAGTCAGAGATTGGCTTATGAGTATGTTTTTCATTCTGTAAAACTAAAATGCAGGTAGTTTAAATTTGAGATTCTTAACTGGTACTGATATGTATGCAGGGATTTTTTTTGTAGAAGTTTCTTAACTTAATACTTATTAAGCAGCTTTGCAAAGATTAAAAGCTGGGCTGAAAATAAATATGTCACAAGGAGTGAGAGTGTGCATTCGAGCGCGTCCACTTATTCGCAAGTAAGCTTATAAACTAAACTTTCATTGCTTATAAGATTTATCAGCAGCATGGATCTTATGCAGTTATTTTTCTTTATAATCTGTTACAATGCTGATATACTATTTTTGCTGTTGTACATTATTAACAAGGCTTTGTTCCCGTTATGTTGTGGCAGTAGCCTGTCTTTAATTAAGCATTTTTGCTATGTTGCAAACAGCAGTGCAGTAGAAGAATGGTAGGTATTGCTATGTTCAAATAGCATGATTTGGATTTGATTCTTTCTTTCATTTATTTTTTTCTTGAATTAGGGTTATATTCTCTGGACAATATAAAGCAGTAAAACTTTTTTTTGTAGTTATTTAACAGCCATGTACACTAAGGACAGACAGGAATATAAAATGCAGAAAGAGTGTACACTGAGGATTAAGTTTTTGTTGTGACATGCTTTTATACATCACAGAAATTGACTGATCACAAACAACAAAAAATCAGGTTTTTTAAAACCATGACAATTTGTCCAATTAGGAACAAAAATAGATTCCCTGGGTAAAATGCTGTCAACAACAAAAAAGTCATTGCCAATGTTCCCTTTAAATGCAAAAAGTGCAAAATTGCAAAAATATGTTTGTTGGATTTGCAGCTAAAATTTGAAAAAAGTCTGGTAGTTTTTAATAATTTTTTTCAGTAAGTTGAAGTTTTTACTATTTTGCCAGCAAAATTTTTAACCAACTGTTTAATGTGCGAGAAGACAAGAAAGAGAAATCAGAGTTTGGCCAATGCTGCTGTTTAGTTTGAAAATGAAGCACGTTGCAAAAGTGATTGACAAACACTAAAACTAGACAATGAGTGATATAATGAACCAACCAAATAAGATTGTGGGATAGTTGAAGGTTGTGATTACGTATGAACCAAGGCTGCAGATAAACTTAAAAAATTGAGATTTTGCAGGATCTGAGGGAAACTTAAGTTATTGATGTCATAAGTGAAGTTGTTTGTCTAATTCTGTTGTACTAGAAAGCATTAAAGCAATTCATGCTTAGCTGTGTATTGCTGTTGTGTCACTTTGACATGTTTGTGTGAGATGTTTAGCAGCCCTAGAAAAAATTTTAGATGAAGGACCAGAGATCTGAATTGGGAGAAATGACATCGAATCTTTATACATTTGATAAACAGCAGTTGGCTCAAAAATATCAAAAAAAGAAAAGTACCAAGAATCTTTTACAACTTCAAAATAAATTAGTGAAGATAGTATAACTTCTTGTTCAGCAAAATTTATTGGCAGATTTTGTGCATTTGCTAGCAATTTGCACATGTGCCAGCCATTATGCACTTACTAAAATCCAAGTGGTAACACTAATCACTGCCTATTTTTTGGCTAAATGACTAGGTTATGCTGGAGTAATTTTGGACAAGTTGCTATAAATCTAGTCATGCTTCACATAATTTGGATAAACATGTTGACTTTGACCTTGAATAAGTTTGGACTATTTTTTGTGTCTTCAACTAAGCTAGTTTTGCTTGACCACACATGCTCAGAGGCTCGGCTAGTTTTGCTTGACCACACATGCTCAAAGGCTTGGCTGATGTAGATGCAAAGGTGATCACGACTGTTGTGCATGCAGTGTTTATGCTCTGACAGCCATAGCACTGAACTCACATGCTACTTGTTGCTCTGTTTATTGAGGCATCCTGCCAACAATACCAATATATTTTTTGCAGAGAATCAGGTTTGGACTGCTGCTGGAATGTAGACTCACATTATCTCTCAACAAAAAGTAGCAAAGAAAGACAAAGATGTTATGGGTTTGGTTGGTTTCTTTACTGTATTTTATTCTATCGTTATTAAAGCAAAAAGATATTTGTGTGAGCTTGTTTACTGGATGCTTTTTGTCATGATTTGCTTATCGATGGCATGGTTTTGTGTGTACTGCTAGTGGCCAAAATATGGAAATCTGAGATTGGTAGTTGTTCCTGCCAGTATGAGAGTAGTGATTCATGTTACTGCAGACAAATCTATTGATGATAGTTATTGTTTTGGGTTAATATACTTGCCTTTGCAATCAAAAACTGCCGAAGTTTCATCTTGGTTAAAGCAATACTTTCATTTTAAGAATACTGTAATTTTTAAGTTGGGTGCATGCCTCGCAGACTAACTTATAGAAAAAACTTCAGGCATCTCCCAAAAAAACTTTAGTGTAAAAGTGCTCCTGAAGCTTCATGCCTACTGTTTTCCATCTTCAGGTTTTATTCTTTCTCTTTTATATTAGTCGTTTATCAACTTCTTTTTTCCTTGTCAATCACAAACAAAAAACTGTTGAACATTAATGTGACTTAGTTTTTTGGAGGACTCAAGAGTCTCAGGCCAACAATTGAAGTAACTGGTGTAGTGCTAATGGCCAGTCTTTGATCATATTGGATAAAAGCTGCTCTGTATAGACAAATGGCAAGCTAGATTGGTACTTATAGTGGTGGTGAATACTGAAGCCAAGTCATGAACCACATTGTGCAATGCATTTCCATCTTTTGCCTAATTTTTATATGGTGTCAATAATCTTTAAGTATTCTATTGAGATACTGTATTATCATTTCAACTGCTTTTAGGCTCACTGGTTTACCGATATTTTACATTTCAATAGTTTTTGTGTGGTCTACTAGCATCTAGTGCAGATGATTTGGCTACCAGGATATTCTTGGTTTAATTCAATGTAGGCTAAATTTGCACAAACAGTAATTAACCCCAATTAACTAATTGGAAGTCAATAGCAAATAACTGATGGAAAAATTAGTGAATTTGATAAATGTGGCACAATAACTCGTTCAGGAATATCAACTTGCAATCAGTTGCATTTTTTTCAAACAGAGCTGCTGTAGCAAAAAAGACTAGTGAGCACCATCACCTCCCTGCTACAAAAAAGAAGAGAAACCCTATTTAACATTCTTCTCAAAGGTATGACGAGAAAACTTACCATTTTTTTCTCCATTTATCCAGCTTGAGATGAAAATAACAACTTGTAGATTGCATTACATCAACTATTGTCAATAACTACTACATTATTCCAGATCGTGTCTTCAATCATGATGAAACAACTTTAGATGTCTACAAAGAAATTGCTGAACCAATTGTTGAATCAGCAATGCAGGGATTTAATGGTACTGCATTGCATTTAATTAAGTTTAGTTTTTTGCATGCAAGAACACGCATGTGCTGCACTACCTAAAAGTCCCCAGTTTTGAATAGAATAAAAAAGTATTGGTGAAGAGAGCAATTTTAAATAACTGATTACAGTGGCAGTTTTACTTTTGTCCTTGAATTCTTTGGCATGGTAGCCATGTAATTTTCATTAGTAAAGCGACTATTTCTTGAATTTACCACAATTAACTATAAAAGGAGTAACATAAAAAGTTTAGATTGGTAGTTTACATCTCTATGCTTATGTATCAAACTACTATTGATGTTTATTTTGCAATCATCAGGAACTATATTTGCCTATGGGCAAACTGCTTCTGGAAAAACCTATACAATGCTAGGATCTGATGAAGTACCAGGAATAATACCACTAGCTATTCAGGGAATTTTCAATGCAATTAATAATGTAAGTTTTTGTTCTGTAGCTTTGTGAGCTGCTGGTTATTTTCCTTGCTTTGAAGGTTACAAGAGTTTTACATGCATTTTTTTTTTTGGGAGTTCTGCGTAAGTTGGGATGTAAGGATGCTTGCTATCATAGTAAAGGCAAAATGATAAGGGTAAATGCTATTGTAGGCCTAGTGATTTGCACACAGCAGTGGCAGAGGCCAATTTAAAAGTGACTTTTGCCTTCCAATTTTATAAGTTAAGCTATGCATCTTTGGTCTTCATTACAATTTTGAAACTTTGTCATCTATTTTAATGGTCTTCAAACTTTTTTCTAATGGTACTCCGTATATCAGGTTTCAAAAAGTTTGTACACCCTAGATACATTTTATTTTGATATTCTGGAAAATTTTGGTCAGCTAGTGATCTCTGTACTGTTCAATTAAAGTTAAGAACTTTTTTCAAGTCTCTGCTTCCCACCACTTATTTTGGCCCATTGCATTACAATTTCCAAGTGGTGACCTTTTTTGTCGGGATTATTGCAATGTTCAAGTTAAAACATATCGTTCTTTCAAAATTATTCTTTTAAAAAAGTATTTTTGAAAACCTGGTACACCCCATCACGTTTTTATACCCTTGAAAAATTCTAATGCACTTAGGGGTGTATTATTGAAAAGCACTAATCTATTTGTTCAGAAATACAGTAAAATAGTGGTTAGCTATTATCTTCTATATATACCGCAACCACTTGAATGCAGTCAATAATATTTTTATACAAAATACATTATCTTTTGTTCAATAATTTCACTTTCACCACCCTGTCACTGCAACTGCTTGACTGCTCTACAGCCATGTAAGTGATTGGCTTAATGGGATTTCACTGCAGTAAACACATTTGATAGGTGTTGTTGAATATGTTAATTTGACATTTATGTTGTTAGTGCTTTGTATTGTTGGATGATAATCTGGGTTGGATAGGCAATAATTTGGTGTCGATTTTGAATATGTGTAAATGTAATAGCATTGAGTGCAATAGTGGTAACCTACATCTGTATACATTGCTCAGATTTCAGAACGAGAGTTTTTATTGAGGATGTCTTATCTTGAAATTTATAACGAAAACCTTAAAGATTTGCTTGCAAACGAAGGGGTCTCACTCAGCATCAGAGAAGATGAGTTTGTGAGTATTGTAGGTCCTCTAAAGTGCTGTATTGCCGTTTATTTTTCGTATGGAAACTGATGTTGATATAACTTGTATATGGTGTAAAATTTATGCTGCAGTTGTTTGGCACAGCAAGTTGCTGGTCTTGATCAGTGGAGAAGCGGTGGAACATATTTTTCACTTATTGGGTAGAAAGTGGATGGATAGTGGTAATAATTGTGAAGATATCTTGCAGTTTTGAGTGAGCAGCCGCCCAATACATGGTTGAGGGAAAACAAACAAACCATTTAAATATTTGGATTTAAAATGCTCTGCGATTTCAATTCTACTGCTAATCAACTACATTAGTCATGAACAAAATGTTGGCAAACTATGATGCGTGCTTCTGGCTGCAAGTTTAACTCTCAGCTTATCATGCCTTGCTGTGGACATACATACAACTTTTGCTTTGTTCAATTAGAAAAGACACTTGGCAACATTTTTTCTGTGTGATCAAAGTGCTTTTAGTAAAAATGTAAATTTTGCTGACAGTCTTGACAATTATGAAAACACAATAGCTTTGTATAGCGGATGCTTTTTCGATTGTGAACACAACATGTCCAGTCTAGCCGACTAGTGGTAGAAGACAGTTCATTTCCATGTGCTCACAGATAGCCAGAACGGCTGTCAACAGAGCTGTTGAAGTGATTTGATACAATGTTCTACTTCAAATCATAATTAACTTATGATGCAATGATGTAGTGGTTATAGGATTCACTTGTCAGTTGGTTCGCTTGGGTACAATTTTCTTGTCAAGTCAAATAAACAGACTTTAAAAAATAGTATTTACAGCTTTGCCGCTTGGCGTTCAGCTAAAAAGGGATAATGTGGAGAAAAAATAAGATCACATGTTGTCTCTTTGAATAAGACACTTAAGGGAATGTTTTCATCTTTATGTTGTAGACAAAAGAAAGGACCATGCAGACAGAGCGTGAGCTCATACACTAGAAAAAGAAAAGTAGTGAGGCATGCTAAATACTCTTTTTACTGAATTTAGAAAAATGTGAATGTTCATGGATTGGAAGAAAAAATGGTTACTTCTCTTAAGGATGTGACAAAATACTTGGCTAGAGGCGAACGAAGTCGTCGTGTGGGAACCACAAACATGAATGAGAGAAGTAGCCGGTCACATACAATTTTTAAAATGGTATACTTTGTATATGTTGTTTTGTAAAAGTATGTTTTCCGCTTTACATTGCCAGATATTTAGTGCAGTTTAAAATCCACACTGTTGTTAAAGCAAGCAATTTTAATAAATTATAAGTCATTTTAATTCGTAAAACATCTTACATATCGAACGTTTTCGACTTTCATAAAGCCCTTTTCAATAATTAAATCTGTAAATGGGACGTAATAAATTAAAACAATCAACGATAATTTCAAATGATACACATTATGAAAATATAATACTTCTAACGGCTGTAGAAACGTAGTTAACTTTAAAATAAATAATAGCTGGAAGAGATCGGATGCAAACACCTTTAAGCACATCAAAACTACGACCAAAATCTTACAGAAATGGCAGATTTTCAAAATTATGCAAAAAATCCAATATGGAATGTCATGTTACAATTACGTGCAGTAAGTAAAGTTGTTGTAAAAATTTTTTGTTAACATATGTTTAATAAAAACGAAGCACCATTTGCATAGCATTGTTTATTAAGGCTAGGGCTATGACGTTTTATAAGCAAAGCTTCATGAATTTTTGCTTCATAATCTGTATTACATTTCCTCAATATGGTGAAAGAATTAATGTTATATTGTAGATTAGAGCAGGTGGGGCATGACAAAATGTGATCCTTAATTGCGCTTTTTCTTGAATCTGCTAAATTTATATGCTCCTTCACTCTGGCGATCAAATATCGGGAAGACATACCAATGTATATTAAGTTCGTATCACACGAACAAGTAAGTTTATAAACGACATTTGAGCATAGTGGCAAAGGCATTTCTGATTTTATTTGAAAATACTGTCCTACTTTATTTGTGCGATACAAAGGAAGCAGCCTTACGTCAAATTGTTTTAAACATAATCGACAAAGAGCTTTCACAAAACGGATTGATGCTTCACCAAGATACGGATCATACGAAACAACATACCGAGCAAAAGTAGGACATATTGAAAAATTAAAACAGGTAAAAGTTCAATCACATCAAAATTTTGATTAGCTTTGATATAGTCTCACTTTTCACCAACGTACCACTAGAAGAAACTACTCAAATTATAGCTAACTATCTACTTGATAAGGACAATCCGAACACACCACCACTGGAAAAACATGCTTTCATCAAGCTTATGAAATTGGCAACTCAAGGAATGTTTCTATACAATGGTAAACTATTTAAACAGATTGACGGAGTAGCAATGGGGTCGCCTCTTGGATCCACATAGGCGAACTTTTTCTTCGCAAATTTAGAAAATAAGCTTCTCAATAATACATATGGTTTTTACCTCAAAATTTATTTATGAAATGTGGATGATATTTTTGCAATTTTCAACGACAATCTTTCGATAACAAAATTTTTGAATCTGTTAAGTAAACAACATTCAAACATGCAGTTTATCATGGAAAAATCAATGCAGGCGCTCCCGTTTCTGAATGTTTTCATGTTCAGATTCGAGAAAATGAATTAGATTTAAGTGTGTTGCAAAAAACGACTAACACTGGTGGCATTTTATTGAATTTTAATGCAATATGTCCAAATGTTTGGAAATCGAGCCTTGTGCTATGCCGACTTAATCGAGATAAATCCATTTGTTACAGCCAGCATTTATTTGAAATTGAAATTGGAAAGTTGAAGCGCTTATTTTATAATATTAACTATCCGACTTCGTTTTTGATAAAATTTGCAACAAATTTAAAGCCAAACTCGGTGATATACCTGTTGATGAAATAAATGTAGCAAATAACGTGGAGTCATGTCCTACTTTTGTTCCGTATCTTGGTGAAGCGTCAATCCGTTTTGTGAAAGCTCTTTGTCGATTATGTTTAAAACAATTTGACGTAAGGCTGCTTCCTTTGTATCGCACAAATAAAGTAGGACAGTATTTTCAAATAAAATCAGAAATGCCTTTGCCACTATGCTCAAATGTCGTTTATAAACTTACTTGTTCGTGTGATACGAACTTAATATACATTGGTATGTCTTCCCGATATTTGATCGCCAGAGTGAAGGAGCATATAAATTTAGCAGATTCAAGAAAAAGCGCAATTAAGGATCACATTTTGTCATGCCCCACCTGCTCTAATCTACAATATAACATTA
The DNA here is from genome assembly GCA_963675345.1 of Trididemnum clinides. Taxonomy (NCBI): domain Eukaryota; kingdom Metazoa; phylum Chordata; class Ascidiacea; order Aplousobranchia; family Didemnidae; genus Trididemnum; species Trididemnum clinides. The sequence continues at coordinate 10,227,069 of OY776301.1, forward strand.
ATTCTTTCACCATATTGAGGAAATGTAATACAGATTATGAAGCAAAAATTCATGAAGCTTTGCTTATAAAACGTCATAGCCCTAGCCTTAATAAACAATGCTATGCAAATGGTGCTTCGTTTTTATTAAACATATGTTAACAAAAAATTTTTACAACAACTTTACTTACTGCACGTAATTGTAACATGACATTCCATATTGGATTTTTTGCATAATTTTGAAAATCTGCCATTTCTGTAAGACTTTGGTCGTAGTTTTGATGTGCTTAAAGGTGTTTGCATCTGATCTCTTCCAGCTATTATTTATTTTAAAGTTAACTACGTTTCTACAGCCGTTAGAAGTATTATATTTTCATAATGTGTATCATTTGAAATTATCGTTGATTGTTTTAATTTATTACGTCCCATTTACAGATTTAATTATTGAAAAAGGCTTTATGAAAGTCGAAAACGTTCGATATGTAAGATGTTTTACGAATTAAAATGACTTATAATTTATTAAAATTGCTTGCTTTAACAACAGTGTGAATTTTAAAGTGCTTTACTTTTTTGCCAAAGCTGTATGATCTAGTACAGTGCTTAAAAATTTTGTTTTAAATGGAGACAAAAACTTATTTGTTATCCAAAGTAAGTTTTTTCATAAAATACTAGTGTAAAAGCGTTTTAGGGAGGTAGCGGATATTTCTGTGCTGCTCACTAGTGTGCTGACTTTTCTCGGCACAGAAACCTTTGGTGGTATTTATCCTTTCAAACTTCACTGCAGGCTTACGTTACAACACCAGTGCATTATCACAATCATATTCAAATAGAAAATATGGTAACATGCAATGCAAATAACAAATTGTAAGCAGTTAAAACCATCCAAAATTTAGTTAAAGTTTAACAATCGCATAGAGGATACACCACCTGATACATCAACTGCATAATTGACCTGATTACCCAATTTAGCATAAAAGGTTAGTTAAAATCAAATTACCCAATATATGCAAACAACTGGAGCATGCTGATAATTGTACTGCACTAAATCCTGGTTACTGTTATAAACAAAAGTAATGTCTATTAAATCTCAATTATGGCTAAACAGCAAAAAGCATTAAAGCCGATGACAAACATGAAATACGGTTGTTACAATTACAAACAACGTAAGTTAAAGTGAGAAGACAAGCAAATGAAAGTGGAACAAACAGTACAACTGGCAGTGGTGATAGTATAAGCGGATGGTAAAATGATCTTATTGGCTTGGATAAATAATGATTGTACATCTCGTATGCAATTAATCACAAATGGGCTTCTAAATTAAGATTATAAATAAAAATTATTCTCCAAAAATAGCTGGTTTGATTATTTTAAAATAAAGGATACAACGTTGTCTATATGGGTTGTGAGCGACAAGAATGATTGAAAACTTCAAACCAAGAACACACTGAACTTGTACATAAACTGCACTAAACTAGTTCCAGTTGCTGACGCAAGCATAATTGCAACAATATCAGACACCAAATGAATTGTTTGAAAATTCGTTGACTCGAGCTGATTATCAGCGATCAAATAAGTAAAATTAATTGACTAAATTTATTGTCGATTAATTTAATCAATTAGATAACTCTATTTTATTGATTTCAAAAGCACTGCTACAAGTCTGCAACTGGTGACTGTAATGAAGAATTTATACTTCTACTAAACTTGTCCCAAGATTTTCCAGAATCCCGTGATAAGCAAAAGTGCCAAATTTGCGCAGCGCTAATGTGAACGATTTTTGTTTGTTATTCTTAATTCATAACTTCAAACATTGTTTCTGCGAGTTCAGTGCGGATCTTTGAAAGCTTGGGGTAAAAAATCGTATTGAGCGTAGAAACAACAGCTAATACCACAGCAGTGAAAAGACTAACACATCGAGTTCAGTTCAGTTTCCCATCAAACTTGATTTATCATGATTAAAATGTTACTACGATGCAGAGGAAACATCAGAAGAGAGCGATGTGTCAGAATATAAAAGAGTCTTCTAAAACTGTTAAAAGTAAACAGAGAAAACTGAATCTGTCATCTTTAGCTTAAATTTGCATCAGATGGCATTTCTAACAGAGCAGCAGCTTTGGTTGCTAGCTCTTGGTGCTTGATTATGGGGCAGATCAACAAAGGTGATAAAAGATCTGTTGCAGCTGTTACCATGGCCGAGCAACGCAGGAACATTCACTCATTTGCAGAGCCCACGCCAAGGGTAAACTTTCTTTTCCTTCTATACATCATCATGTAGTGACATGTTGATTTTTTTTCTAATTGTAAGACACTGTAGCTTTTTCTAAAATTTTTATGTTAATTAGCTCAACTATACAAACTACGCACGAACAACTTCACCAAATCAACAGCCGCCTCAATGTGATGGTGCAGTCCCCGACCCTGTTTGGGTTGGGTCGAAATGGCTGTTGGACTTACTGAGGGTCCCAGTTACCCCGGGCACTCCCCTTCATTTTTTTGCTATGCTGCCCTCTGAACAACCGCAGAAGGGCAACACACAACTTTCTTAAAATCAGTCGCCTGTTTTCTTTTTCTCTGCCCGTCTCCTTCTTCTTCTCTTGATGAGTGGTAACGTTCTTCCTAACCCTTGCTCCATCTTTCCCTGCTTCGAGTGCACTGGAAATGTGACCTGGCAGGGTAAGCCAGTGCAATGCTGCACCTGCTCCAAATGGGTCCACATCTAAGGTGCTCACATCTTTCCCTCTCCAAATTCAGAACTCTTGACAGCTCTCACTCTTGGAGCTTCCCCCTGCCATGTCCCCAATCGTAACACTGTGACTTCCTCCTCAGAATCTTCCAACATGTATACCTCCACTGTACAATATAGCCTTTTGTCTGCTAATACTGCACTCCCCCCCTCATCAAACTTTTTATTCCCCCATCAATCCAGTCTGTATCTTCTCCCTCTGCCCCCTCACCACAGTCCCTTGCTCCTGGCTGTCCTTCTATGCCTCCTGCATCCTCTCCCCTCCTGACTCTCTCCGGGTTCTTCAATGGAATGCTGGAGGTCTTCAAGCCAGGAGCACCGAACTACTTCACTTTCTTTCGTCCCATTCTGTTGACCTAATCTGTATCCAGGAATCTAATCTTAACTCATCTTCCTCTTTCTGGATTCCTGGATTCTCTACTCTGCGTTCTGATTGCACCCACTCCTGGTCTGGCATTCTCTCTCCTGATGCCATGCATGCTAGCAGTGGTGTCATCATTTTGGTCAGGCAGGGCTTATCTTTCTCTGAACTTTCTACCTCTTCGCTCAATCTCTATTCTGATTATGTAGGGGTCAACATCTCTCTTAACAACTCCTCGCTGTCATTTCTTATTATTGTGCATGCCCCCCTATTTGCTCCTCTCTGACAGAGGGCAGAACCGACTTCTTTTCTCCCTCAACTCTTCCTTCCAGAAATCTCTTCATTCTGGGGGACTTCAATTGCCATCACACCCTATGGGACTCAAAAGGTACTTCCGACCCCTGCAGAGAGGAAGTATTTGACTGGGTCATCTCCTCCGACCTCCTCCCCCTCAATGACCTTGACACACCCACCCTTCTACATCGCTCCACTGGCAGTTGCTCCTCTCCTGACATCTCCTTTGCTTCCTCCTCTCTTGCCCTTTCTTGCTCCTGGGAGGTGCTTCAGGACCTTGGTTCTGGCCACCTACCAATTCTTCTATCTATCCCACTCTCTCCAGTCTATCGCCCCAACGAGCATCTTCCTTCCTTCAACTTTCAGAAAGCTTGCTGGGATGACTTTCAATTCCACTGTCCTTCTGCAGAGGAATACTTGTCCCTTTCCTCTGCTGCTGCTCTCTTTACTTCTCTGGCACTGAATGTTGCCAAATCTTTAATTCCTTTCAGCCGCATCAAAGGCCCTCCTAAAACCTGATGGTCTGCTTAAGTGGAAAGTGCAGTTAGTGAAAGACGCAAGGCTTTCACTGCCACTCACAGAAGTGATAAAGATCAACAGGCTTACATCTCTGCTTCTCGACGCACCTCGTCAGTCATCGCCAAGGCCAAGGCTGAGACATGGCAGACGACTTGCTCTTTTTCTCCCAAATCTAACCCCAAATCTGTATACTCTCGTCTCCGCTCTATCGCTGGCTTTCTTTCTTCTTTTTCCTCTCCTAGTTTCCCAAACTGTTCTTGTTTCAGGGAATCCGCTTTGGTCTATGCCGCTTACCTGAAATCTCACTTTTTCGTTTCTCAACCAAAGACCCTGCGTAGCAGAGACAGAGGCCACCTCTCTGAGCTCCACCATGTCCCGTGCCCTGAGGAGTCTCACTCGTCCTTCTGCTTTCCTTTCTCCTCCACTGAATTTCTTGTGGCTGCCTCCAACCTCTCCCCCTGCACCACCACTGGCCCAGACAAAGTTGCCTATCCCATACTAAAGCACCTTCCTCGCTCTGGCATGGATTTTCTTCTTCACATCTTCAATCTCTCCTGGTCTTTGCATTCCTTTCCTTCCACCTGGAAGACATCTATTATTCCCATCCACAAGATGGGAAAGCCTCTCGACTCTCCTGCTTCCTTCTGGTCTGTCTTTCTCACCTCCTTCATATCAAAGTTGTTTGAACACATCATTCTATCTTGTCTTCTCTTCTATCTGGAATCTAATTTCATTCTCTCTCCCTGTCAGGCCGGTTTCCGCCCTGGACGGTCTACACTAGATCAAATTCTGTACCTTTCTCAGTCCATTTCGAATGGGTTTAACAAACCCAGGCCGGGCTCTTGGACGATCCTTTCTACCATTGATTTCTCTAAAGCTTTCAACTCTGTCTGGCATCCCGCCCTTTTCCACAAACTGATTTCGGCTGGTCTCTGTCCTTGCTTTGCTCATTGGACTCAATCTTTCCGATCTGATAGGCGCGCTTGTGTGGTTTATCAAAATCACAAAAGTCGTTTCTTTTGGGTCCATCGAGGTGTTCCACAAGGATCTGTTCTTGGTTCTGTACTTTTCTCTCTCTTCTGTGCTGTACTACCGTACTACCTGTACTACCGTATAAAAATTGTCCAACATTGCAAGTTAAAACAAAAAAGTTAAGTACCTTTTATCAGGGTATTAGTTTTTCTCACCAATACGAAAGAAATATTTTAACTAACAATGCTGATTGTAAAAAAATTCGCCTAATGGTAACAAATTGACTTTTTATTGAGCTATTAAGAATACGAAATTTTACTCTTTGAATTCAGAACTTTCAGAAAAAACCATGCCGTTCAAGCTTACTACCGAAAAATTGACTTTACTGAAAAAAATTGCCCTATTACAAGTGATTTTATTTATTTAATGAGCACTTACTAAAAGTGACTGTTCTACTTATTACAAAAATTCATGCTCATACGAAAAGTAATTTTCAATTGTTTTTCAACATAAGGAATATCACGTAATATCTGCCATATTTGTGTTGCTTAGGTTATTGAAAGCAGGGAATTGGTTGATATGAATCAAACCAGAGAAAATGACACGGCCGTAAGAGTAGCCCAACTGGTAAGTTATCTGAGGTAAATTTGTGGGAGTATAGATTTTGATATTTTTGCTGCTATATAGTCAATTTTACTTCTTTCTGCATTTTAGCAGGCTTAGACGTGCTCATTGAGTGTTTGTCTACCACTACACAGTTGCTTTCAAACCACACTTAGTGCTGGAGCAACGCAGCACTTCAAATTCTGGGTATCCTTTCTGATAAATTCTAATGATGCTTTTATGGATTTTCGCACTCAAGACTTTTTGTTCTGAAGTTTGGAATGATTACCACCACACCATGGCGACTACCTTTTTATTAGTGACTATTAAAGTATTTTTACATTATATATGTTGGGATATTTTAAGTGACTGTTTAAGATTTAGCCAGAGACTGGCGGTTGTTGATTGCAAGATGTGTTTTGTTATTTGAAACGCTCTTTCATAATTGCGGTAGATAGTTTTTTAGAGCTTATTATACTTTTGTCTTCTTAACAGAATTTCGTTGATCTTGCTGGATCAGAACGGATAAATCAAACTGGAGCTGAGGGACAACGTTTAAAAGAAGGTTGCTACATCAACAAAAGTCTGACTACTTTAGGACAAGTTATTAATCAAATTTGCAAAGAAAATGAGTAAGTGATATTAGGCTGAAAACATTTAAGGAAGTACACATTACACAATACTTCGACTAAATGAAATTCCATTCTACTGCTTCAGTAAAAGTTATTTTTATCAACGCAGCCAATATAGTAGGTTCAATGAATAAATCAGGTTTAGACTTACACAATTCTTGCTTTGAACGCACCAGTTACTGCTAAGTGCTAACCAAAAGGCACTTATAGTGTTGAGTTTCGCGCATCACTCTTAGCTGCAGCTTTTTTTGGCTGCGTGGTGGGATATTTTGCTGGAGTCTTGTTCTCAGTTGTGTCTTCAGTTGAATAAATGTTTTTTGTATTAGTGTTTGGTAGCAGTATGAGGTGCAAAAGCAAAACATTACTGTACTTTAGCTTACCAGTGGCTCAACACTGTATAGTTAGTTTAACCCCTGCGTTCAAAGTTTTATTTTAATCATTCATATTCACGTTCAGGTTTATCAGTTTCCGTGATTCAAAGTTGACGCGGATTCTTCAATCTGCACTTGGTGGTAATTCTCTGACTGCCATTATTTGCACTGTCACTCTTGCTGCTTTGGATGAGACAGAGAGTACTTTAAGAGTACGTTTACTTTTGTAGGCCTAATTTATCGTGACATTTTATTGTAACAGAGCATAAGTGCGAGTGAATTTGCTCTGTAGCTCAAAGATCGTAAGTTCAATCTTCATGGATTATGTTGTATGTGTTGTGTGATTATTTCTCCACTAGTCTTGCGTTGTTTTTTACAAGATTTGTGTTTTGCACTTATGTCATTGCTAACTAGATGCTAAAATTTAATTGAAATCCTGGTTAAGGCTGATGTGATCTGGTGGAAACTAGACCTTAAACGTATAAAGAATAAATAATTATTGTGACGTTTTTAGTATTGTAGCACCATCGAAGTACTAAAGATTCAAATCAATATCTGAGATGCTAATATCACGGTGTTCTTGCTGATTAAGCACCATTTTTGTTGTAATATAAATTAAATCCGGTGCAAAAGCAATGTTTTGCCTGAGGGTTATGCCATGTTAGCTACTGTGTAGTCCTGCAAACATAAATGGAAATATTTTGTGCATTAACGTTTTACATCTTGCATTAGTTTGCAAGCAGTGCGAAAGAAGTCAAGAACAAGCCCATTGTTAATGAAGTTTTATCCGATGAAGCTCTGTTGTTCAGACAGAAGAAAGAAATTAACCAACTCAGAAAGAAAATATCTGAAGTAATTTTTGTTGTGTTTTAGTTCAGGTGCGGAGGACATTTTTTGCTTAGCAAGAAATCCATTTTTAAAATATATTTGCAGCAATATGCTGGTATGAGTGTATTTATTTGCTACTTTTACTCAATAAGAGTTTTGGTATGAAAGAGATTTGTATCTGGTATTTACACTCAATTTTTAGAAGAATGATGTTCATATTTTGTCCTCCCCGAAATCTAAAATGTCGTTTACTAATTCAAATAATGTCATCATCTGGGTACTGGGAGACCTTTTTTCCTATTTTAGCTATTGTTTCCATTGCTTCAACTTTCCTGAATTAAATCTTTTGTGAATACTCTTCCCAACACAATCACTATTTCATAAAGTTATTAACTAATTTTTAATAGCTTGAAAAAGAGAATGAACAAAATGAGAAATCTCGTGTGCAAAGGAGTGAATATGAAGAAAAAATCAAGGTTTTGACAGAGATGTTGGTATCAAGCCACTCTTCAGAATATACCAAGGTATTAATTTGTTTGCCATGATGGGTTTCCAAACTGTTCTGCTCATTCTGATTGAGTGGTTTCACTTTGGTAGCTTTATGCAATAAAATATTTAATTTTAAACCAAAAGTTGTAAGTTCAACTCTAACTCCAGTTCTGTGTTTTGTTTTTGGTGAGTACACTTTGACAATTTTCTCTGTTTGGATACAGTTTTAAGTTTCAAAGCGGATTTGAACTCAATGATTAGGATTCGAACTTGATAACTTGATGAGTAATCAAAATTTGTAAGTAAAGTAAAGGTTGTATGTATAAAGCGTAGCCTACTTTTTTTTTATGATTTTATCCAGAAACAGAAATTGCGACGAGAAACTTGGTGTCCTGGAGCTATGGGAATGCGTAAGCCTGTTCATGGTTTGGCTGTGCATCCTGGTTTAGTTGAATCACCTGAAAGTAAGAAGCTAAGTAAAGTATACAAAAAAGCAGAAACCTAGATATTTAGTTCAACGTCAAAGCGCGGAAAGGAATTGATTTCATTTCACTTTTCAAAATTTGACCTAAATACTCGAAAGCAGTGATCTATCAAGGGTAAGGATGTTGTTATCCGGTCATCTCTTCTAGATGGGAACAAGGTAAAAGTTATTGATCTCCAGAAATCGGTATACCCTCATGGCCTCGACCAAACGTTGAGTTAAGATCACCAGAGAGAGAGAGAGAGTGCAGCATACATAGCTTGAAGCAGGGAGTGACAGAATAAGGGTGAGAAATGTACTGCACCAACAATTCTCGGTTTTGGAGAGATAAGCATTCAAAAAAATCTGTGTCCGTTGCAGTGAAGACAATAGAGAACACAACGAGTATCATGAGAAAGCGTGACTCCTCAGTTGTGACTCATACGCCTCAGTGTTTAAAAACTTTGACAAGACGGTAAGCCTCAAGTTCAAATCCACACAGAAGAATTTTTTTGAAAGTCTTTGGTTCGTGCAGGTCTGCTGATTTTTAAATGCGTTACTAATTGCAGTCTAAGACTTATCAAGTAGTAAACCTTATCTTTAAAATGCTGTTTTGTTTCTATTGACCGAATGACGACTTTAGCTCATCTTTAATGCTACTCTGTCCACTCCATTCCGTCATTTTGTCTAATTCACCAAGATTCAAGATAGAATTACGATGAAACACGTTTCTAATTTGGCTCGAAATTAGTTATCATTTTCTGCGAAAAACATTTGTGATTAAAACATTTTCATCACAACTGAAATAAGACATCAAAAGTAAACTTTAAGATAAATGGATGAAGTAAATCACAATATTCAAAACATTGAAATAATAAGAAGCATGTAGCGTATTGGAACCAGCTAGGTTGACTTTGCTTGCAATACTACTCAAAAATTTTTTCAAGCATTGCTTTTTCAACCACGTCTTTTTCATCAGACTTGCCGTTGGCAGAAGAGAAAATTTTCTTGACTTCAAAAAGGCTTAAAGATTGGAAATTTTTCACATTTCCCACGCATTAAAAACAAAACAAAGGATTGAAAATTTTGACGGAAAAAGTTGCAAAACACCGCTGAATTTTTTTGCGGAGGTAAATTTTCACTGCGAATCCGCCCTACCTTGGTGTGCTTTTTTTCGTCTTTGCTGCAACGGACACCCCCTACTGTTAAAGCATTTTTTCTCTCTAGGATTGGCAGAATCGAGAATCCTTAATGCAGCGCGTGTGGACACTCGTCCCAGAACACCTCTCATCTCATTCTGAACTGTCCAGCTATGGACTCTTTGCACCGCTCACTGTTTGGCGACTCTTGTCTCTTTACGACCTGTGGTCGGGGTTCTGGAAAGTTTTCCGGCTTCTGTGGCTCCATGGTGTTCCGCCATGCCCCCATCCCTCGGAAGGGGTCGGGTAGCAACAACAATCCGCCGAACATTTTTTCGCAAATTTGCATCTTTTTTGCCTTTAAAAGAGGCACTAGATATATATCTTCCCGCTCAAAGTCTTTGTAAATGATCTGCACACTATAGAAAAATATTCTTTGTTCCGCACTTGAAGCCAATCCGATCTTTAGTAGGGCAAGTCCACCAATCGTGGGTTTTACTGCCACAAAAGGGACTCAGAAATCGCATTGCCAAACATTTTCCGTAACTTGTTTTATCCAAATCCTTGTCGCCCACCGTCACTGGAGTAGGGGTAGAAAACCTTTCCAGGGGCGTTGAACACTCGTAGCTTTCTGCGTTTTTCTATGGATTACCCAGCGATCAAGCCTTGTCATAAGCAGCCTGAAAACTCAAAAAGTTGTCATCAAAAAGACGCTGTCGTATACAATTTGAGGAAATTCTAGCGATAGAAGCGTCTCGAATTGCTGCTTTACGAGTTTCGACAGCATTTACAGCTCCATAATTGCAATCAAGGTTTGTTTACTTAAGCTTGTAAAGAATTCTTCAAGCGATTCTTACGTGTTTTGCTGGAAAGGATTATAACGATCCCTTGCAAATACTTCGTTAACAAGTTCAACATGCGCGCTGTCCAATAATCTAATGCTTCCCCAAACATTTTGCATTCACTGACGCATACGTAAATTTATGTGTCCAGTAGGCTGATCAAAATATCGAACTTGTCTTTAGCGTTAATCCCCTCCATTCTGCGCACATAGATATGGAACGTACGTTTTCAATGTTGCCATTTTTCGGCACTATCGGGTGAATTCAATTCAGCTCCGAAAGTTCGGAGATTCATATTCTTGTACGTGATCTTGTGAAATAAATTGTAAAAATTACGATTATATGCCTACTAAAGGCTTATTTCACAAGAGATAGTCCATACCGAAAAACTACCTGTTCACGCTTTTAGAACCGCAAATTTCAGCTGATAAGGCAGGTACAAAGAAAACACCTTATGGTAGGTAGATATCGCGAGCAAACAAACTCTCACTGCTAAAGGAAGATTGATTAACAGAAAAACTCCTCAACTGAAATGATTCAATGCAGTTGTGATTTGACAATTTCATTACCGAAACTTTTTAAAAAAAAACCCACGAGAAAGCAGTAATACAAGTGAATGATAAAAAAAAGTTTGGCTTTTAGCAAAGATGTGTGCTTAAAAAAGGAAAGAGTGCTATAGCAATCAGTTGTCACCTCGTGGTGATCGAGTTTCTGCGATGCATGACAACTAGGTGCGCGCAACTACACACCAGACAAACTGGACGCTTGACATACTAGACGCCAATGACTTTAAAAATTGCCAGCTTCAAAACGCCTGCTAAGCAAAGCGAGCCCGTGTCAAATTCTTTATAGACTGGTTACCACTAGACGCATAGGTGCATGGATCTGCAAACATAAAACGAAAATTAAGACACTTTGCTGTACTAGATCTCAATTTTCTCCCCCACCAAAAGATTGTATGTTCTAGGGCGCGTGCATTATTTGTTAGGAAAAAAAAAATTGCAGAAATATCACAAAAGAAAGTCGGACTATAAGTGTAATAAACAAATTGCTCAGAATGCCGCTGACTAAAAGGTTTTCACAATATTCGTCGTGAAATAAACAAAAATGTCTCCTGCATCTAGTGCAGAAACCCTTGGCATAGAAAATGGGTGCCTGAAATTTTTCACCAAAAAGCACCATAACTAACAGTAATATTTTTATCGACACAAAAAGTAAAATTGCAAACAAGAGCCCATACGAGTCTAATTATGAGGAAATTGGTTTTTTACTTGTAAATAAGTGCGAAAAGGTTTTGGTTTCGACTGATAAGCCTCATGGTAATTAGTATCTGATTTCTTGTTTTTAGTAAAAGTTGGCAAGTGATTCATTTTTTACCTTCCGAAGTTAGGAAGTTTAGCGCTGGCAATGAAAAGATTGCTGGCTGCCAGTTAAATGTGGAAACTGAGCATTAGCGTAAGTATTTGCGCTCCTTAAAAAGACTCTTTATTACTAACCCCTACCCACTTTATTTATATCCCGTATGGACCCAAGTAGTCTGTACATTGTTGCGGTCCCTGTTTGACTGCTGACTTGGAAGCAAACCCCAAACGGTATCCAAAATTTGTGAATTAGGTGTACTTGAATGCTAGGTGTCATATAATGAAGGAACGCAAAATCATTTTTGTTGCCGTTCAAGTCGGAGAAAGTTGTGCATGCGAAGGTCACTACCACAATCCAAATGACATCAAAAGTGTTGCCGCCTAAATGGCATCATAAGCTCAAATGCATTGTTTACCGTGGATTGTGAGGTTTAACATGGCGTTTTTTGTATGAAGACTTGTGATCTTTGGAAAAAGTCATTAGCGGCAATCTAGTCAGCACCAACAAAATTATTTTTGGTACTGTTCATATTGTCGAAACATGGGTGTGTGCACAGTTAACTTTGACTCGCTCTGCTTTGCAGGTTTTTTGAACGTGGCAATTTTCAAAGTCGTTGGAGTCTAGTTTGTTTAACGCCTAGCTGGTTCAGCATCTAGTTTTGCACATAAGTCTGTCCGGTGTCTAGTTTGTTCACGTCTAGTTGCACGTTTCTAGCAGTCGGGCACCCCAGTTCCCCACCGTGCTGGTTTGGTTGTTGGTGTTTTAACGTATCAGGAACCCGTAATATTCTCCAGCCTCGGGTGGGATTTAGTTTTGATATAAGTTTTTACATTACAAGGGTAACAAAGCGTTAAGAGCTGAAGCGAAAAAATTTAATTGTTTGCTTTAAGTACAGCTCTCACCCACAAAATTGGGCGGAGTAGGTCTTCATATATTCGTGATGCAATACTGACTATTGAATGTAGTTGTCATACAATAACACCCCAGAATTGTTCCCCAAATTATAACAGCCCCCTCAGTTTTCTTGCATTCTCCAATTACCAATCTTGTTAGCAGCATTTCTTTGTTGATTAGTCATGCTTTAAGTACCTTAATTTGACTTTAGAAATGCAGTTATCCTTTCTGGTAACTGTCGCGTGTGATGTCAGTCGGCAAAAAATAGTCACCTTCAGATATAAGGGTTTTCGCTTATGAGAGACTCTTTCCAAGATTTCATTGATAAATTTCAATGCAATTCCTGTCGGATATAAGAGACGAATTTGGCTGGTCCCGGTAGGTCACTTGTATCCGAAGTTTACTGTAATGCCAACAACTATTAAAGGTTGGGCAGGCTTCAATGATTTTGCGTTGTATTTTTATGTTTCCTTGCAATTTCGAAATTTTTGGTTTAGGCTCTTTAGACAATGGATTAAGATCCACTGACGAATGCAGTAAGAAAAATAACGCTTTGAATTCATCAAACTTGATGAAAGCTTGTCCATGAAAGATTGTAATGAAGAATTTGTTTTTTCAGTTCCTAACTTTGCTTCGTCGAGTGACAGTACATTCAGTTTGAAAATGGAAGATGATTTTGCTGGCTCAGTTGATTTAGGATTTTGTCGCGATCCAAAGTTTTTTGTTGACGATTCAGCTGTATCATCGCGAAAGCGACCTAGAGTGGTAAGATCTTTGCACACTACTGCCGAAAGAAATTAGTTTTTCATATATTTTTTACAAGATTTAACATTTTGAATGACATATAAAACATGGGCTTTCATAATTCTTTCTCCAACAAACGTATCTTCAAGATAATGATGTCCATGAAATTTGATGCGTTCCAAAATAATTTACAATGAATAGATTTTTGCCAAATTTATTTTTATGTTTAGCAGGGTTGTGAGGAACAGCATTGATCTGTTTTCATTGCAGGCAGATGAAGTGTCACGTGATGATGACGTCAAAAGCATGGCCGAAGCACTGAAGTGGACAGAAGAGGCACTGCAAGAAGAGAAAGGAAAGAACAGTATTTTAAGGGAGAAAGTAAGTTATTATATGAAATTTTGCTTATTGGTTGCCCACATTAGATGATCCACAAACAAACACACTTTTGCTCGTAATAATGATGTAATGCCTATAGGTTAGGTTTTGGACTTTTAAAACTATGTGCCGCACAATGTAGCAGTGAGCCCTCTCCGCAACCTTTGATGTTTTTCATCTTAGATGAAAGCGATTGTTCAAGAATACGAAAAAAGGCACGAACAATTCAAGATGGAAAAAGAATCCGAAGTAACCGATGATTTGCACTCAAAAATACGAACTTTGAAAGGAATAGTGAGTTAATTGTGTTTTAAAGTGCTCAGAAAGTGGTATGAGTAATTGTTTTGGTATATTGGTGCAATGTGTGTGGACAGCACGTGCTACTGAACTGTTTTTAAATATTAAGTAAACTCGTTTTGTTGAGTAGAATATTTTAGCCGGGCGTTTTTGTAGACTATTGCTGGTATTAAATGATCAGTTGTTAAATTTAATCTCAGTTTTATATAATACTTCCTGCTTTTGGATGATGAGTCTGCAAACACTCAAAGATAGCTTGTCAATTTCAGGTGAAAGGCCAAGAAAGTTTGATCGAGCAATTTAAATTGGAAAAAGATGAAGAAGAAGAGGAAAGGGAGAACTTGAGCAAGAAAATAAGAGAACTTTCATCTAAAATCGTTGAACTGGAACGGCGGGAAATTGCCCGGCTAGATGCTGATTCGTTTGCATCAGGTAAAGATTTTAGTTCATTCTAAATTGATTAGTTTTTTGTTTTTAAGATTTGGTTTATTTCAATTGGTTTGTTTTGCATCATTTGCTTTGTGCGTGACATTTTAATTTGTGTTCAAAAATAAATTACTTTACCTGTAGATCAAGCCCACTTTGTTGCACCAAGGCCAAGTTTTAGCCAGCATCTAATACATTGATTATTGCTTTAAATTCTTTCTACATTTTTCTTTATTCATCTGTGATTGCAGAGCCCCATATAATGACTGATATTTTCACCAATACAATTTACAGTTTCTCGAATTTCGTGAAAATAATTGTCTTGGTCATAAAATTAGGATGTTTTATACCTAACTGACAGTCAAGTAGTGGTTTATTAACAGTTGTGTACTGGATTATCTGCCAGACTTGAATGGTAATGTTAGTGTCACTTAACATAGCGCCGCTTTTCAGATTTTCCACGTTGAATTACTTGGTACCATCTGCATTAAGTTTTACTGCTTGCTAAAATGAGCTAAACAGAAGAAATTACCACGAAGTGCCATTCGCAAGAGCTGAACTCGCTACCATTCGACCACATTCTTGAGTTTCATGTGTAATTTTGTTTTAGCTTTGACAAATGAAGTATCCGATCTACGCTCGCAGCTGCAAGAAGCTTGCAGACAGAACCGCAAGCTGCAAGAACGTTGCGATGAAGAAACAGACAACTCGCGACAACTCAACGCCAATCTCGAACGTTTGTCACGTGATCTGGACGAATCAAAATCCCAGGCCAAGCAAAAGATTGAAGAATACGAAACAAAGGTTCTAGATTACGTTGATTGTGTGACACTTTTCTGGCCCGTTTATCTTACATTATATTTTTCTGTAGAAAAGAGCGCTTGATGTGGCCCACAATCGAACGGCGATCTGTTGTAAACGGATTTAGATTACCTGTGTAATCGAATTTGGGAAATAGATTTTGTGACCTTTTTCTTGAATGAACAAAACAATTAAAGTAAAATGCTCATTGAGTCTGACAGTTGCGACACACATTTTACCGTTTTCCCAAGAAATAGGTAAAATGAGCACTGCTATAGATAAAAAGCTTGTCGTCGTGGCTTAAATTTTAAGTAGATTTACCTTTAATTTACAGATGTTCTCTCTTCAGTCCCAGCTGGAAGCTTCAGTTCACTTTGCAAAGGTAAAGTCGTCTAAACAGATAATGCATTTTGTCGTTTTTTGAGAGCAAATGTCATTTTGATTTTGTTTTGAAAAAAAAAAATTCTTTACACAAAAATCCAAAGGGGTCTGAACATAATTTATTATTTTTTTTTGTAGCCGGAAGGGTTTTTGTGACTGGTGCATCAAGAATTAAAGATATTTAACAGGAGTCGTTAGCAGCATTTTTCTTCGACTTATAATGAAAGGTTCCACTTGGCCATCATTCCGGTTACTCACTCTGAATATTTCAATACTGTGATGCATTGCACTTTGCTTCAATATCCCTTCCCCTTCATTATTTTCCTGTTGACGGTGTACTTAGTGGAATACTGCTAAATGTTTTCAAAGTGCAACAAGTGTGGTTCACAAGCGAGGGTGTAGTGGCAGACTTACAGTAAATCAGCACGTCTACGGCTGTGAAAACGCGCGAAAAAAGGACGTAAAATCGACTATCATGTATGTAGGGGGTCACATGAATTTGCCACTGTGCATTACAAAATCTTGCAATTTTTGCGAGAGTCATATTCATTGCCTTTTTAAGTTAGGATGCAACGAGTTTAATTCTCATTAGACTCGTTTCTACATTTCATCCTTCATGGTAAACTGGTGCTATGGTATAGTAGTTGGAGGGTTCTGTTTGCAGCTGGCAGACCTGGGTTCAATTCTCTTGCTAAGTCATGCCAAAGACTTTGAAAATGGTATCACAGGTTCCGTGCTTGGCATTCAGCATGAAAAAAGATAGTGCAGAAAAAAAGCCGACAAGTTCGCTTGTCTCGAAAAGGAATTTCTTCATCTTCACCTGACAGCGGGTGGTGAAGCTGAGCAGTTTTCTTGTCGCGGAAGCCCGATCGGACTAAAGGCTAGCAAACAGAGCATAAGATCTTACGCGTGAATCAATGATAAACGTAAGTGATTGATAAGTTGGTGTAGAAAAGTCTTTTTGTTTAATTTCCGTCTATTTGTTGATTTTAGGCTGCTGAAAATTATGAACATCTGGAAGCAGAAGCCAACCTTCTAAAAGCGTCGTTATCGGAGAAAGAAAATGTGATTGACAAACTCAAACAATCCAATCTTGATCTTCAAAATCAACTCAATGATGCTGAAGGCAAGCTATTTTTGCATCCTTGCTTATTTTTCAAACTGGCTGAATTCACCACCGTCGTTATTTAGTGTTAATGCGATCCTTATACTTCGTTTGTTCAAATTTTATTTGTATAACAACTTTAGTAGTTATTGCTTAGCATGAGATTGCTTTAAGCAGTAATGAACTATATGAATATTCTTTTGTTATCTTACAGCTATTGTACAGCCGAAGTTGGAGAAGATAAATGAAGATGATGAATCAGTTTTGTCGTATGTCTAAACTTAATACATTGTAGTTGGTAATCAGACAAGATGAACATTTTATTGATCGTTTTAAGTTCTATTGTAATCCTACTTTTTGATTGCAAGTCCAAATATTTTTTCTAATGTTGCTGGTTGTCAATTGTTGTTTTATTATGGTTATTTTGTTAATGATTTGGACTCTGTGCTGTTTAAGTTTACTTCAAAGATTTTATGAATGGCAGTGGCCTAGCTTGACACTACAACAGCTCACAATCGTGAGCCTGGCGATTGCGTGATTTCTTCATTCAGCGCATTGCTATGCTTTTGGGAACAATAATTTTTTTTGCTAGATTGTGGAGCTTGAGATTGCAAAGCACTGTATTAGCAGTACTAGCAATATTATAAACGTATGCATGACTGTTCAAAGTTTACAATAAAAATGTTGGTTATTTTGCTGGTTGTCGCTTTGTCTTCGAAAAATTAAGCTGGGAATTTTTACTGCTTGATGTGGTGTGGAGAATTTTGTGGTTTAATCATGATTTAATTGTGCAGGTGTGAAGCAAATGAATTGCGGGATCGAGCCCACTGTTTAGAAGAGGCAGTAAATCAATGTGAAATGCTTCTTAAAGCAAAAGATGATATGAAAAAGGAACTAGACGATTTGGTGTTTCAGCTTCTAGAAAAAAATAAGGAGCTCGACGAAAGGTAGATAAAAATTTTGTTTAGATCACCAAGGCTTAGTGGAACCGCTTTTGGTTTAACAGCTCATGGCTCAAAGCCTCCTGAAAAGCGTTTTCCGAATTTACAAAGCCTGATGCAAAGCAGGTGATTAATTGCAGATATGCATTGCATCAGTTACATTTAACCCTTATTGGTAAATAACATTAAGCAACATTGCTTCAAAACTAGATATTGTATTGTCTATGCCTGACCTGCACAACATACGACTCGAGCGCTGCAGGTGACCTACAAAACCTTATGCCCTGGCAGGCTTCCAACATAAGTTGACCTAAAAAAAGAGCTAAAGAAAAAATGGTTATCCAGTCAAAAATAGGGGCTAAAATCGTTGAGGTACGTAGCAGCTTCGATTCATTAAACATTTTTATTTAAAATTCAAAGCATTTTCAGCATATTACGTGGCCCTCTTCAGAGAATACGATTATTCTGCCTAGTTTTGAAATTGAATTCGCAAATGATTATGTATACACAAAATTACTAGTTTTTCCCCAAAAGGACATAAACAAGCTAATGCAGCAGTTCCCGCTTATTTAGCCCACCTCGAGACCGGACGATTTTGGGCTTATTAGGCGGGCGGGCTTATTGACCGATGGCCGACTTCTTGAAACTCTCGCGTAAAAATGTTTATGGCTGACTGCATTATTGCTACAACTTTTGAATCTAATAACATTGTATACAGAAATCACAAATATGGATCAAGTATTGTTATTTATTAAAGACTAAAAAATATTCATTTCCGTGCGAAAGCATCAAGAGTAAGTTGCCTCATGGGTTGTTGATGACGTAAAAACTGCCGCACATGACCACTGAACTTCTAATTACGAATCCGTTACCGATTAAACACAACATTTGGGACGAAAGAGATTAATTAAAAACTAGTACAACAGTGTAACCTGTTGTAAATCAGTCAAAAGAATGAATGAAATTTGTTAGTTATGAAACTTTTTGAATTAATTTGAAGAAAGTGCGTACGAAATTTGGGTTATTGAACAGGGTTTTGGGCTTATAAAGTTTTTTTTATTTCACGATTAAATGGAACAATTTCGAATCGGACAATTTTGGGCTTATTAGCCGTAGGCTAAATAAGTATAACGGTTAATGCCGTAAAACGTACCCGCCAAATGTGACAAAATAGAAGGACTAACGACGTAAAACAGAAGAACAAAACAAATCCACAGATAGCAACCGACCATGAATTAAAAACTTAAGCAAAAAGAACTTTCATTAGCATATAAAGTTGTATTTAACTTTGGTATATCATTATAGCATTGTCCAAATATTAAAAAAAAACCAAGACCTTGGTTACTTATGATGTAGTAGATTGCTGTATGGTACCGTATGATATTGGTGATCATTTTTGAGCAAAATTTTTTATTTTACCTTATCACTAGATAAGTATGAATTAATGTGTTGTGGAATAGCAGTTTTGTTAATTGTTGAATGTAACTGCTCCTGGGCTCCATTGAGTGAGTGGCGAAAAGTCATTTCAACGTATGACATGTTTGCATCGCGCAAACAAGTGAATTTGTAAACCAAACTAGACACAAGACCGGTTGGAGTATTACATTTTAATTAGAAATTTTTAGTTTTTTGATGAATAAATGTCAAATTTTGTTATTAGTTTCGCTAAATTACAGTCAAATTTATGTGATGGACTTCCAAAATACGGAATGCTAATTTTGTATGAAAATTTCGCGTTATATTTTCGAATTTTTTCGAAGATCAAAAAAGTGCTCAATAACTAAAAATGTTCTGCATAGGTTTCTGACCTCGGTATGAAACAGCGATTCATTCGAACAAATCAACTTTGCTCTATGTATCAAGCACATTATTAAACCATATTTCCAACTTTTAGGACAATTAAGCATGATAATTCAATATACAATTCGTATTAGACTGCTTGCAATACACGAAGCGTTCAAAACCATAATCTAAAATTTTGATTTCAACGTCCAAAAACGGTAGCAACTCTGTTGCCTTTTCGGTAGAAACTTTCAAATGAGGATATTGTAAATTGGGCAAGATACGTTCACAAGTAACAGTCATTGCCAAAAACCGCAAAATGTCACTGTACCGAAGGCATAATTTTGGTTTTGTTATGTTGGGATAAAATTTCTTTAAAAGAGGTTATCTCAAAAACAACTCTTCATGTTTCTTTCGAGACAAAAAGTCAGGAGAACCTTGGCACGAGGCCCATAATGAATATATTTGATTAATGTGGCGCTTCTTATGTTTCGAGTTGCGCAAATTTGTCATATGCAGTATGACGTAAATGGTGTCTTTAGGGCATTTTTTGTGGTGAGGCATCAGTATGCGATTGGCGATTGTGGCTGTTTTAAAATGAACAGCACTGCGTTTGTATCATAGCATTTTAGCCCAACTTCAATTAGGTTAGCGATGTGTATTTGGAGGTTCTATTCACACCATCTTTTCATCAAATTTAGGAGGAGGCGGTGCACAGCAAAAGCATGGCTTTTTTAGACTGCAATGTTATGAGCTATTCAATTGATTAATTAATTTGTGCAAAGTTCGACTTTAAAAATGCGTTGTGTTCTGTTCAGAAATAACGAAATATTGTCCTTATCTGCTCAAGTTTGCCATCTCAAAGAGCAAGCTCAATTTGATAGAGATGAAAAAGAAGTCATGTTTGCAGAAGAGGTATTTTGTGCTCCGGAATGTACGTAGTGTTTGAAGATAATTACAAAAAGTGTTCCTATTTTGGATTTCAATTTTTCAATATGAAGATTATATTTATCAGCAAAAAGCTGTAGAAACACGTAATACAATCTTTTTATTGCAAATCACACGCTTTTGTGGTAGGCAAGTACTTGCTTTCTTCATCACTTATTCTGGCACTCTTCTTTTTACTAATGACTTATCAATCATTCGTGTGGAACTGTAATTTCTGTACATTACACAGAACTCATTAATTTTTAGAAAGAGTATCGAGCGACAGTTGAAGAGCTGAAGCAATTGTTGGCGGAAGCAGAGAAAGCTCAGTGTGCCAAAGTTAGTCACAAACGTGCAAAATTAAAAAATATTTTCTATATAATTTAACTATGATATTAAGCTGATGTCAAAGTCGTGCTACAAAGTCACCAAAAGCTCGTTCATCTGCAATTAAAAACGATATTGTAGTCTACTCGAATTACGAAAAAAAAACAGTGCTGTTGCAATTATTTCTATGATTAACCAATTGCACAGTATTTGTACCAGATTTGGATGAGCAATCAAAGCTCTGAAAATACTGAGTGCACCTGAGCAAAGTTTGAAACCTTAAACTATGTGCCTTAAAGCGCGAAGTTCAATATTTATATTTTTAAATCCTTGACACATATTTCGTCCTTTGTTTTGTTGCACTGATGATGTATTGTCATTCCAGCCAATCAACGATCAAGAAGAGATAATAGCTGAATTAAAAGAAGCAGTGGAGAGCCACAAACGAAGTGCAAAGGACGCTGAAATGCTTCTACAAGATTCAAACATGAAGCTGTCACAGGCTTGCACTGACCTAGAAGAGCTGCAGCATGCAGTGGTAAGTTTTGTGCCAATATTTGTGCGATAATTAGTTTTATTATGCCAACTTGAAGGTTGCGTTTAGAATTGCATATTTTATACCTTCTAGTCCCACACTTCATACTTTTTTTATAAAAGTCTTTTGTATAACTTCTATTTGCTTCGGTCTGCGCAGTTTCTTCATGTATAAAGCAATCTAAATTGTTTTAATTGAAAAACACTTGATAATGTTGCCTTTGTTTTGCTTGGTCGTGCAAAGCAATATCCATCGCTGCTTTTGCATGATACACAATTCGATGTCCTTATGCTTTACCGATTTACAATAGCGATGCTGCTCACTCAGTTGTTGGTTAAGTTTTATTATTGGACTTTAGGTTGTTTTTTGTTTTATTTTTTTAGTTCGTAAATGGAGGCAACTGACTGCCAAGACCGTGGGGTCATTTGGCTGTCTTCGGTCAGCTGTATTGAATTCGTTTAATGTTGTTTCTTTTGTATATGTGTGTGTGTGTGTGTGTGTGTGTGTGTGTGCGCGCGCGCTAAGACTGTGATCACCAAGCTTTACATTAGGTGACCCAATTTAAACGAATTTTAAATCTGCAAGTATTTGCCACTCTTACAGTAGGTGTAGTACTTCGTTTTGTTTGGGGGGTTGAAGGTGTCATTTCATGGGAGGGGGTTAAAGGCAGGGTTTGAAGGGTTGAAGGCATCCTTTGGGGGTTGAAGGTTTTTGTCTTGAAACAAAGTTGAAGCTTTTCGAAAGCACAGGTTGACCCCCAGAAAATTGCAGGCGACCTCACTTGGGGTTGTGACCCACAGCTTAAGGACCACAGTATCGAGTTATTGTTGATGTAAATCAAATGATATAATTTCGATTCAAAGGTATTATTGTTAGTGGTTATAAACAAACAAACCTAAGATATGATTGCTAGAAGCACCGCTTCTTTTATCATGCCTCAAAACTTCTATTTACAGTAGTCAAAACAGTATAGGCCAACGATTACTCAAACGTTATCAGCAACAACCTTTTCCAAAAAATATGTTACGAAGATGGAAAAATGTGTTGCTGAAAACGTTTTACTTTTCCCAGTCAACAGCCACCTCAAAGTTATGTTCCGTCCCCGACTCTGTTTAGGGTTGGTAGAAATGGCTGTTAGCTTTCTTGAGGGTTTCAGTTACCTGGGCACTCCTCTCATCCAATCATTTTTTTTCCGTGCTGCCCTGTGAACGACTGCAGAAGGGCAGCACTCTAAGTCTCTTTAAAATCAGTAACCTGCCTCTTCTCTTTTCTTGCGTCTCTCTTGCCTTTATTCTCCTCCTCCTGATGAATGGCAGTCTTCATTTTAATCCTGGCCTCGTCTTTGTCTGCTCGGTGTATGCTGGAAATGTGAAATAGTGGGGTAGGTTGGTGCGATGCTGCACCTGTTCTAAATGGCCCCATCTAAGGTGCTCATTACTCTTCTTCTCCAAGTTCAATGCTCTAGGCAGCTCTACTGCCCTTCTTGCTGCTTCTCTGTTTTTCCTGGGGGTCCCTAACCTTCAAACACTGTGACTATATGAGCCCCCAGCACTTGTACCTCCACTGTTTAATTGGACCCATTTGGTCCCTTTTACTGCCGATGCGATACTCTCGCCCCATCCTCACCTACAAACGTCCTACTCTCCTTTCGCCTACTATGTAACTTCTCTTTCTGCACTTTCCTCACCTTTCTATGTTTTTGGCTCTTCTATACTTTTTACCTTAATTAAGTAGTCACACACGAACAATAGGGGAGCACCAGACCGGTTTCACGATTATTGGAGCTCTTCAGTGACGCATATTCGACCAGCAGGGAACTGAACTTTGAAGACTTTTACCTTCTGCTTTTTCTTCCTCCCCAGCATGACTCAGGGTTCTTCAATAGAATGGCGAAAGTCTTAGAGCTAGAAACTTTGGCCTTCTGCACTTTGTGTCATTTCATCCTGTAGACCTTATCTGTATTTGGGAATCCCATCTCAACTTGTCTTCCTCTTTTTGGATTTTTGGATATTCTCCTTTGTGATCCGGTCCGGCATTTTTTCTCCTGTTGACCCAAACGCCAATGGTGGTGTCATCATTTTCTTCAGACAAGGCCTATTCTTCTTTGAACTCTCTACCTCCTTTTCTTTTCGCTTAACCCCCACTTTGACTATGTAAGAAGTCAATATCTCACTAAATAACTCTTGCATTCTATTTCCCTCACGTTTATTCTCCCCATGTTTGATTGATGGATAGCAGAACCGACTCTCCCATCATTCGTTCTTCCCTCATCCTAAAATATCTTTATTCCTGGGGACTTCAATTACCTTTATCTCCTCTGGGACTCGAAAGGTACTTCCGATCCCCGTGGGGAGGAAGTATTTGATGGGGTCATCTTTCCCACCTTCCCTTCAAGGGCCCTGACACTTCTGCTCTTTTCCATCACTTCACTGGCATTCGCTCCTCTCCTTACATCTCTTTTGCTCATTCATCTCTTGCCCTCTCTTGCTCGTGGAAGGTGCTTCAGGACTTGGACTCTGATCACCTACCAATTCTACTAACTGTCCCTCTTTCTCCGCTCTTCCTTCCCAACAAACGGCCACCTTCCATCAATTTTCAGAAAGCTCATTGGGATGACTTCGCCTTTCACTTGGATTCTTAATGTCTTTCTCCAGAGGAATACTCCTCTCTATCTTTCCTCTGCAGCAGCTCTCATTACTACTCTTAAATTGAATGCGCCAAAATCTTCCTTTACTTTTGGCCGCGTCAAACACCAATTCCAAGCTTGATATTCTCCTGAAGTGGAAAAAGCAGTTGGGGAAAGACTAGGGATTTTGCTGGTGTTCATGAGTGAGGAAGATCGTCAGGTTTACATCTCTGCCTCTTGACATACCTCAGCTTTCATTTCCAAAGCTAAGGCGGAGGCCTGGCAGGCAACATGCTCATCTCTCTTCTAAATTTGACCCTAAATCTGTGTATTCTCTTCTCCGTTCTGTCGCTAGTTCGTCTTTCTCCTCCTAACTTTCCCAACTATTCCTCTCGCAGAGAGTCGGCATCACTCTACACCGACGATCTCAGATCTCACTTTTCTGTCTCCAAGCCAAAGGCCCTGCGTAGCAGAGCCAGAGACTCCTTGTTTGAGCTCTGACGGGCCACATGCCCTGAAGAGTCTCATGCCTCTTTTTGCTCTTCTCTTCCACTGAATTTTTCGTGGCTACAACAAAACTCTTCTGGTCCATTGACTCTGATCTGGTCGAAGTCGCCTATTCTATGCTAATGCACCTCCCTCGCTCTGGTAAGGATTTTCTTCTTCATATCTACAATCTTTCCTGGTCTTTGCATTTCTTTCCTTCCATCAGAAAGACATCTTCTGTTATTCTTATCCACAAGATGGGAAAGCCTCTCGACTCTCCTGCTTTCTTCCTGCCTATCTCTCTCATCTTCTGCGTCTTAAAGCTTTTTGAATGCATCATTCTATCGCGTTTACTATTTTTTCTGGAATCTAACTTCATTCTTTCTCTGCCCCAGGCTGGTTTCCACCCTGGACGGTCTACTCTTGATCAAGTTCTTTATTTTTCTCAGTCCATATTGGATGGGTTTAACAAACCTAAGCCTGGCTCTCAGACGATTTTTATCACGATTCACTTCTTTAAGGCTTTCGTCTATGTCTGGCATGCTGTTCTTTTTCATAAACTTAATTCGGCTGGCCTCCCATTTTGATTTGTTTGTTAGACTAAATCTTTCCTCTCAGATAGGTGTCCTTGAGTGGTTTTTCAAAATCACAAAAGTCGTTACTTTTGAGTCCGTCGAGGTGTTCCACAAGGATCTGTACTTGGCCCTGTGCTTTTCTCTCTTTTCATCAATAATAATCTTCCTGCTTTGCCTTCCTCCGGCAGCTGTTCTCTTTCTGCTAACAATTTGGCCATTTGGTCCTCCTCCCTCTCGGTCCCTGTTGGTGCAGAGACCACTCAAGGAGCTCTGATTCGACTGCAGCACTAATACCTTCTCAATGTGAGCAAATGTGGCTCTTCTCTTTGACAAGAAAGGCTCCGGTGTCCTTGACAACTGCCCACTTTGTGGCGCTGTGGCCACTCTTTCCGGTTCAACAGGCCCAGTTTGTTCAAGTATTTGTGCTGAAATCTGTGCCATTCTGCAAGTTTTGTGCTGGTCACGGCAGCACCAACAAATTTGCCATTTCTCTTCTCTCAACCCTTGCTCTGTCCTCCCCACACTTTCTTCTCCTTCGTCTTTTCTTTTGCTTCAAACCCTGGCAGTTCTGGTAGGAACTGTCTTCTCTTTCCTCCTGTACTATCAAGCTACAGTGGGTCCATCCTCTCGGTTGATGAGTTGGCCAGGTGGTTTGCGCTGCTTCTGCCCTCTGCAATCTCTTGTATTCTCTCTTCTATGACCTCTCGCATCCACTCTTGCGGAGTGGAAGTGTAGTGTCTTATATGATTTCTTCGTCACACAGGTCCCCTTGGTTTTCACTGAGGAACTTTTGTTCCCTCTTCACGCTTGTTGTGTCCTCTTTCGTCTTTGCTGGAACGGATACAGCCTTCTGTCAAACTCTGATTATGATTCAGTCTAAGGGAGAATGAGATGGCAATTTTGAGAAGAACTAAAAAAGCCATAATGAGAAAAGAAATAGCCAAGAACTTTTGAGTTTGCTGGGTTTAAAGGATACTTTGGATGGACTAGCCAGGGCGAGTGGAGTGCGATGGTATAGGGATGTTTTGAGAAGGGATAATGGTGATGTTTTGAGAAGAGCGTTGAATTTTGAAGTGGCGAGAAGAAGAGGGCGTGGGCGGCCGAATATGGCGTGGAGAAGACAGTGGAGGAGCATATCTATCAGATTGGACTGAAAAGGGAGGATGCCATTGACAGAGTGAAGTGGCGTAATGGTGTTTACGAACTGTCAAGAATCACGAGGTAAATCCGGCCACCTGCGTTAACGCGAACAAAACCGGATTCAAAAAGCTGGATCGATCTCTCTCTCTTTTTAGAATTGGCAGAATCAAGAATCGTTCATGCAGCGCCTGCGGTCATTCGATCCAGGGCACCTTTCATCTCATTCTTCACAGTCCAGCTATGGACTTTTTGCGCCGCAAGCTCTTTGGCGAATTTTTCTCTTTGTCTCTTTATGATCTTGATCCAGGCCCTGGGTTAAATGGTTTTCCGCCATGCCTTTGTATCTTGGAAGAGGTCGGGTAACAACAACAAAAGTTTAGGTTATTAGTTATTAGCCTATATTGTATTTAATAACGTAAATAGAAGTTTTGAAGCATGATAACGGAGTGATATTGCTAGCAATCATATGCTTATGTTACACAATACACGATCCCTTTCTCGAATTTGTTTTGTAAACTTAAAAAATATTCTATTCAGACCTTTCAGAATGTTTGTGTTGACTTGGTTTGTTTCTAGCACTAGCACTTGTACTAAGCAAGACAAATTCACCCTATGTACATCCGGTTTATTTTTATGTATCTTGATGTTTTAGAAAACGAAGGAAGAGGATATTAAAAATCTAAAAGCTGATCTTGGTAGTTACGTATCAATGGCCGAACTCACTGGTCAGAAGACATTCGTAACTCACGAGTTGAACCGATCAATCAGTGGGCAAGCTGGTAATTACATCATTAGTCGTTTATTTTTTGTTGGCTTGTGCTTGGACATTGATGTGACATTGTGCGGTTGCTCTGAAATTGCGCATCCTTGGAAAGCAACGTAGCCGTAGTTGGGTATTGTAAAGTAGATGGTGAACTTTGTTGTTAGAACTGAACTAGAAAATTAAATAAACATTTTTGCCGGCATTGAGGTCCCAGCATTCTCAACCGGATATGTTTTTGTTCGGTTTTGTAGGTTTTTTGCCCTCGTGCTTTATTGTACGAAAATTTTCATACGCTAGGATGTTTATGTGATGTTTTACAGAATATGTTGATGCTAATAATCTGATTTTGCCTTCAAAGTATGTGCCAAAAGCGTATTCGTTTTTTTGGACAAATCGAGCAAAACACCAGAAGTTCACACAACAGGGTATGCTATGTGACACCATATAAACACACAAGCCAAAGAAAATTTTCGTGCTAAAATGGTTGAGAGCAAAAAACGTACAAAATCGGACAAAAGCGTAGGCTATTTTGAAGCATTACGTAAACATTCGTCTACTAGCTAAAGATTCGTGCAGTCGCTTTTCACAGAACATCTTAGACCAGTGGTTCTCAACCTTATTGAAGTTGCGAACCGGTAAAATTTCAAAACAGCTTTTGCTGCCCGGTGATCTTTTATCATGTAACAAAAATGTGTTAAACATAATAAATTGATGAAAAGAATTTTCTTAAGACAGCAATATGCATTTCGCATTAGAAGAATTCCATTTAATGAAAAATATATCGCTATCTTCTTGATATAATACGTGCTAAACGCTTGTCCAATGAAGTTTCTGAAAGGCGAAGCAAAACATTGACGGCCACGCGATTTCTCTGCGTCGTCTTGATGAGAAATAAAGCTGAAAAGCATTTCTCGCTAACGTAAGTCGTAGAAAAAATCTGCATCAATTTAATCGCTTTGAAACTGAGTAGTGGATGTTATATGCCCAGCGATATCCAAACTTACAATGGTAAATTTTTGTGCTTGGTCATCAACGTGGCATCGCAGGAGAGTTCAATCAGCGATTGTTTTTCAGTCGCCTTAAGACCGCACGAATCAATGTTCTTTGTAGAATGGTTAAAGACTTGTTTCCGTCAAGAGAAATTATCGGCGCGGGGCAAAAATTCTTTGTTGGTCTAGTTAAAATTATTTTACAGCTAAAACGCTCTGCACTTAAAATTAAACAAATTTACAAAAATTTTATGCTATGCCAGCAATTAGTGCTTGATAAAAACCAGCCGTAAAGATACAAACTTTTTCCTTTCGAGGATCTGGATTTTCTCGAAAATACTGACCGAAACTAACAGCTAGGTCTTTCAAGTGCTGACTCATTGTAGAAAATAACTTTTGTTAACGGAGGCACTCCCCACTAAGTCTTGCAAACATAAAAACGTATCGTTATCGCTTCTCTGAACATGAAGATTGCAAAAGACCAGCTTCTTTTTAAATGCCTAAGTGTTAATGTGCAATATAAATATCTTGGTGAAATCATCTTGAAGGGAACTGTTAAGGTTGTTGAAGCGGCTAAATATGTCTGCTAAGTATGCAAGTACGCCTGTCCGCATCTCGGATAAAAATTCTTTTAAAAAGAAATTTCTTTAACGTAAAATAAACCAGTTGACTTTTTATTATTTTATGCAAGCGAAAATATGTTAGGCCTTCCATCAATTTTAATTCGATGTTTTGATATGAATTCATAGCGTTTAAAAGATTTTGCATTATCGGCCTAAAATTGGAATATATTTGGACGGACCGGCGCATGAGAAACACTGTCTTGGAGGACATTGACTAAGGTGGTTGGGGCATTTTGAGCGCGTGAATGTGGAGAGTTTAACAAGAAAACTTTCGGCCAATTTGTCTCGTTAAACTCCACATTCATTCGCATCTTGAGCGATTGATTGTGGAGAGTTTAACGAGAGGAGTGCGAGAAAAACCATTATGGGAAATGTGAAAAGAGGAAGGCAAAAGAAAACGTTAGAGGAGACGATGAAGGATGACATGAAAAGAAGAAATTTGACACTTGCAGATGCTCTGGATAAAGGCAAATGAAGGTGTCGCTGCCTGATCATTCGGGATGTTTGCCAGACAAATAAAAGGCAAATGGAAGTGAATGCAATCGCTTTTCACAAAATTTATTAAAAAAGTTGTTCTTGGGTTAGGAACAACTAGGGCAGGGGTTCTTAACTGGGGGTACCTGTACCCCTTTGGGGTACGAAGCACCAAAGCAGGGGGGTACGAGATGAGGCGTCAGAATAATGGTTATTTTAAACTATTTGCTAAAAATTTATTTTCAATGTTATTTGAAATAAGAAAACATTTTCCGAAGCCTTTTTTAACAACTACATTTCTGAATAATTTTTTGTCAAAAGAAAGAGTTACTGTGACGTAGTAAATAGCTTCTTGTTTGTTCCGACAGAGTTGGTTTTGAATCGGTTTTGTTGTGAACAATATTATGGTTAATAAATATACTTCAGTAACATGCTACATTGTGTTTTATTTTATCGTTAGATTTTATATGTACCGGTAATTTTGTTGGTGTTTGTTCGATAGGTCTAGGGGTACAAAAACATTTCACAAAATTTTAAGGGGTACGAGCGCCAAAAAGGTTAAGAAACACTGAACTAGGGTGTGTTCACAAACGCTACATTTTTTATTTTGAAATACTGTATTGTCAAGAGTAATGGCAGCATTTTTGGTTTTGAGAAGTCATAATAGCAACAGCATGTGATCAAGGCAAATGCGGGATCCCTTATTGCGATGCCAAGCTTATTGCGATATATGCTCTTGATTACCAGCCAAGCCAGTGCCTTTATTACGTTCTATTCGAATTTTAACACCAGCTCCTGGAATTCGAATTATAACGTAATAAAGGCACTGGCTTGGCTGGTAATCAAGAGCATGTATTAAGAGCATATATCATATAAGAGTATATAATCAAGAGCATATATCGCAATAAGCTTGCTATAGTAAGCGTGCAGTATATAAGCTTAAAAATTAACAGCATCAGTTGATGAGACCGATGGCGGAGTAGTGTAAACCACATGAAGTAATTCATGTGATCGTCCGTTCAATACCTGAGTCCACCTGAAGAGTTCTAATAGGAACGAAACCGGTCGTGGAAGTGATCAAACTGATTGTAGTTAGCCTATAAATTGCCTTAATATCTATCGATTAATTTAATATCTAAATAGGCTAACACCAGCTCCTGGAATTCAAAAAAGAAATGTTAATCAGACTTAAGGTATTTGCTTCCAACAGCATGCGAATTATGGTACAAGTCTACATCAAAATTGTTCAGTGTACTGTTAGTGTAGCATTCAATCGATTTCTGAACAGTTTAAAATGTAGTAAAGCGTTTACACTTACCGTCGCCAGAAAACTACTGTCGAATAGAAAAGATTTTTACAAGTTTGCAATCTTTCCCGATGGTGTAGGAGCGTAGACAAAACGCAATTCCACTCATTGCACGATCACAAGATAAACATTCCTTGATCAAAAAGACTGCCACTTCTTAAATATATACGTAGTGCGATGCTAGTACACACACACACACACACACACACACACACACACACACACACACACACACACACACACACACACAAGGTTATAGTCCCTTGAATGTATGGTGCGGCACTAGTACTAAAATGCCGGCCATAAATATATGGTACCTCATAGTACTACTAAGCCTGCCGCATAGTAAACAAAGGTGACTTTGCTTTACTACGGAAAGCTTACAGGTATAGCAGGTTTGTAAGAAGGTCAGTAATCCGAGTCATAACCACAACGAAACTGCTCAACCTGGTCCAGTACCATGTCTGTTTTAAGCTTACACTATTGTACTATGTTGTCTAGTGCAAACGCATGAAGCTGTTCTGCTTTTACGCTAAGCCGACTAATAGTTAAAACAGGCTACTTAGAGCGTATTATAATTTACGGTGCCATAGATGTAATTAAATTCCAAGTTTCCTTCTTTGTTTGAGCCGTCGCTGTTTGCAAAAACAATCCAAAGCATGGACTGCGTTTCTCTCCGCTTCACATGGCAAGACTGCAAACTCATCACTCGATCAATTGGAACTTTTTTTGCCAGCAATTTTCGTTTTGCTTCAATCGCGATCAGTTTTCATCTGGTAATATTGCCACATTTCTTGTCAAATGTTATTTTGTGTAATAAAACGTCATGTTGTGTGATAAATATGGCTTTTTTCTGGGTTTCCTCCCCTAAGTCAGCAATGTTTTTACGAAATCGTGTAAAACCAGCTACTATGGTTTGATGAAGTTTCCCGAAAACTTTTTAAAAATGACACAGCTCAACAAAAAATAACTTTTATTGCTTTGCTGAAAATATTTTATTGATTTCATGGTAGATTGGTGTCCTTGAATCAAAAAATCACTATTGGCTCTAATTTAATCAAAAAATCACAATTGGCTCTTGTAGAATTGGCTCTAATTTAACAGCCGTGTTTTTACTTACGTATTACCAATTAGTACAATTTATTCGAAATATCTCCGAGAGGTATTTGATAAACGTTGCTGTACCCACGAAGAACGTTTAATGAGCATTGAGTCACATCTCAACTATTTTCAGAGCTGTTCTTTGATCTTCGTTTGCTTTGCCTTAACGCAGCAAAATATTGCTAGATGTGGAGGTAATGGATAACATTTAACGTAAAAACTCTGTATTACTTTCGTACCATACTGTAACGCAGGGGTCACCAATCATATGCTCGCGGGCACCAAGTCGTCCACAAAGACGATATCAGTCGCCCGTCAGTCCGTTGTAGTAAAGTCTTAGAATTTTTTCAAAGGCGGTGGTGAATCTCCCAATAAAAAATGGTCTACACCCGTAATCTTGATTAGAAACGTACATTTTAGGCCCCAGTATTTTCGCAAACCGCTGATTCGCCTCCGTCTCAAAAAAAAAGAAAAACGTATCCATCCTCCATTCGTATGGTAACACTAAGTTTTTAAGTCCAAGAAGACCTCAGATCGTTGAATTTGATACTTGATCTCAAAATAGAAAGTCTACACTGTTTACACAATACTGATAATATCAAACTGATAGAAAGTAGCCCGCAATTGACAACGGTTGGTGACCTCTTCTCTAACGAGTGCTATTAATTTTGCCTGCAGTCTTATAGTACTTGAATGTAAGTGATGCAATAACGAGTTAGGGACAATCTTTGACTAATCCAAACAAGCCGATAAGTGTTAACGAAAGCTAAATTCTGAACCAATCAACAGCCGCCTCAACGTGGTGGTGCAGTCTCCGACCCTGTTTGGGTTTGGTTGAAATGGCTGTTGGCCTTCCCAATGGTCCCAGTTACCCTGGGCACTCCCCTCGCACAAACCATTTTTTACCGTGCTGCCCCCTTGAACGACTGCAAAAGGGCAGCATGCAGCTTCTTTAAAATCGGTCGCCTGTCTTCTCTCTTCTCCTGCTTCTCTCTTTCCCGTCTTCGTTTCCTCATTCTTCTGGTCTTGATGAGCGGCTACGTTCATTCTAACCCTGGCCCCGTCTTTCCCTGTTTAGTGTGCGCTGGAAATGTGACTTGGCGGGATAGGTCAGTGCAATGATGCACCTGCTCCAAATGGGTCCATCTAAAGTGCTCACTACTCTCCTCTAAATTCAGAACTTTTTGCAGCTCTCACACCTGGGAGAGCTCTCACTCTTCCCCCGTGCTGCGTCCCTGCTTCTTCAGATTTGACTTCCTCCTCGAACTTCTCCACCCTTGTATGCCTCCACTGTTTTACCTGGCCCCCCACTTCTAATGCAGCACCCCCGCCCCACCCTCACCTTCAAACTTCTCATCCTCTTTCTGCTCACTTCGTTTCTTCTCCCTCTGCTCCCTCACCACCCCCTCATGCTCCTGACTGTCTCTCTACACCTCCTGCTTCCTCTTCCCCCGCTGACTCTGTCAGGGTTCTTCAATGGAATGCTGGTGGTCTCCAAGCCAGTAGCACTGAACTTCTACACTTTATTTTGTCTCATCCCATTGACCTAATTTGTATCTAGGAATCTAACCTTAACTCATCTTCCTCTTTCCAGATCCCTGGATTCTCTGCTCTGCGATCTGATCGCACCCACTGCCGGTCTGGCATTCTTTTTCCTGTTGCCACACACGCTAGCAGCGACAACATCATTTTTGTCAGCCAGGGCTTATCCTTCTCTGAACTTTCTACCTCCTCTCTTTCTTTGCTTAGCCCCTACATAATCAGAGTAGGGTTAGACATCTCTCTAAACAACATTTCCTTGCTCTCATTCCTTAATGTTTATGCTGCCCCTGTTTGCTCTTTTCCGATGGATGGCAGAACGGACTCCTTCTCTCTCTCCATCCTTCCCTCCTCCAGAAATCTCTATTTTGGGAGACTTCAATTGTCATCACCTTATCTGGGACTCAAAAGATACTTCTGATCACTGTGGGGATGAAGTATTTAATTGGGTCATCTCTTCTGACCTTCTCCCCCTCAATAACTCTGACATACCTAATCTTCTCCATCGCTCCTTGCCTGACATTTCCTTCGCTCCCCCCTCTCTTGCCCTATCTTGCTCTTGGGAGGTGCTTCAGGACCTGGGTTCTAATCACCTACCAATTCTGCTGACTATCCCTCTTTACTCTTTCACCCCAACAAACGTTCCCCTTCCTTCCTTTAAAAAACTTCGCTGGAATGACTTTTCCTTTGACTTTCACTGTCCCCTTTCAGAGGAATACTCGTGTCTTTCTCTTTCCTTTGCTGCTGCTCTCTTCTCTGACACTAAGTGCGGCCAATTTTTCCATTCCTTTCAGCTGCATCAAACGCCATTTTAAAGCTTGGTGGTCCACTGAAGTACACGATGTGGTTAGTGAAAGATGCAAGGTTTTCGCTACTGCTCACTGAAGTGATGAAGATCGCCAGGATTACATCTTGGCTTCTCGATGTGCTTCATCTGTCATCGCCAAGGCTGAGGCATGGCAGATGACTTGCTCTTCTCTTTCGCCCAAATCTAACCCTAGATCTGTATACTCTCTCCTTTGTTCTGTCGCTGACTCTTCTTTGTCATCTTCCTTCTCTCTTAACTTTTCAACTGTTTCTCTCCCAGGGAGTCGGCTTTGATCTTTGCCGATTACCTGGGTCTCACTTTTCTGTCTCCCAGCCAAAGACACTGTGTAGCAGAGCCAGGGGCTACTTTTCTAGGCTCTGCCGAGCCACGTGCCCTGAGGAGTCTCACTCATCCTTCTGCTCTCCTTTCTCCCCCACTGAATTTCTTGCGGCTGCGTCTAACCTCTCCTCGTCCACTGCCACTGGCCCAGACAAAGTTGCTAAAGCACTTTCCTTGCTCTGGCGTGGACTTTCTTCTTCACATCTTCAATCTTTCCTGGACTTTGCATTCTTTTTCTTGCATGTGGAAGACATCTTCTATTATTCTCATCCATAAGATGGGAAAGCCTCTCGACTCTCCTGCTTCCTTCCGGCCTATCTCTCTCAGCTCCCATGTATCAAAACTTTTTGAATGCATCATTCTATCCCGTTTACTATTCTTTCTGGAATGTAATTCTGTTCTTTCTCCCCGTCAGGCCGGTTTCCGTTCTGGACGGTCTACACTAGATCAATTTCTTTACTTTTCTCAGTCCATATTGGATGGGTTTAACAAACCCAGGCCGGGCTCGCAGACGATTCTGTTTACTATTGATTTCTCCAAAGCTTTTGATTATATCTGTCACACCGCCCTTTTCCACAAACTTGTTTTGGCTGGCCTCCCATCTTGCTTTGCTCGTTGGACTCAATCTTTCCTTTCTGATAGGCGCTCTTGCATGGTTTATCAAAATCACAAAAGTCGTTTCTTTTGAGTCCATCAAGGTGTTCCACAAGGATTCGTTCTTGGCCGTGTATTTGGTTCTTCTTCCATTCGGTCCCTACTGCGGTGGAGGCTGAACCTGGAGCTCTGATCCAATTGAAACGCTATTCAGAGTACTGGTCTCTTCCTCTCAATCCAAGCAAATGTGAGGCCTCCTTTTTTCTGGTCGATCCTTACCAAGCTCACCTCCAGCCCAACTTCCTTTTACTCAACTCCCACTCAACTTTTCTTGGGGTTACCTTCAACTACACTCTTTCCTTTTTTAAACATGTATCTTTGCAAATGTTCAAGTTTTTCCTTCATCTCAAGGCTCTACGCTATATCTCTGCTTCCTCATGGGGCCCCTCTACGGAGTCGTTCTCTCTTCTGTATAAAGTTTTTCTTCAGCCCCTTTTCACATATGCTTTACCTAGATGTTTTTTTCTTATGCGTTGTCAATATCACCAAATTGGAATGCTTTCACCGAGCGGCCAGTCACACCATTTCCTGTTGCTTCTCTTACTCCCCTATCCCACTTCTCTTCTCTGAGCTTTTTCTACCTCCCCTACGAGTCGTTCTGACTCATTTCGCTCTGTTATCTTATGAGCAGGCACTTCGTCTCCCCACCTCCTTTCCCATTTCAGGTTTGGCTAGACTTGAAGTGCAAGACTCTGCAGATCTTCTTGGAGAACTTTTGCGTGAACTCACCCCGCTCATGCTTCTTTTTACTTTTCCTTGGAAGGCTCTTGTTGCTTGCCCTCCCTCGTCGCCTTGGAACCTGCCTTCCTTTACTGTGGCGTCCACTTTTTCCTCTCCATGCTTCTGCTCTGATCCCCTCTCTTGCTCACCTACACTCTCTCCTCTATGATCTGGTGGTTTGAATAGACGGCTCTGTTCCTGTTCCTTTTGGCAAAGGCGGCTCTGACGTACTTGCCAAAAGTACTGCTGTCTCTGTCACACTGAGCTCATGCTTTCCTTTTCAGCAGGCCCAGTATGCTCAAGTTTTTCTGCTGAAGCATGCGCCATTCTGCAAGTTCTTTGCTGGCCTTGGCAGCACCAACAAATCCACCACTTCTCTTTTATCTGACTCTCGCTCTGTCCTCGCCATCCTGTCCTCTCCGTCTTTCCTTCATTTTGCAAGTTCTTTGCTGGCCTTGGCAGCACCAACAAATCCACCACTTCTCTTCTTTTATCTTACTCTCGCTCTGTCCTCGCCACCCTGTCCTCTCTGTCTTTCCTTCTACCTTAAACTCTCTGGCAGGAACTGTCTTCTCTCTCCTCCTATTCTATCAGGCTGCAATGGGTCCTCAGACACTCGTTTCTCTCGGGAAACGATGCACCTGATGCGCTGGCCTGACCGGGAGCGCTACTTGTTCCCTCTGCAATCCCTTGTAGTCTCTCCTTATCTCTCGTATCTGCTTTTCTCGGACTGGAGGCATACTTTCTCATCAAAATTCTTTGGCACGCAGGCTGCCTCGATTTCCACCGAGGAACTTGTGCTCCCTCGTCACGCTCGCTATGTTCTCTCTCTACGCTGTAACGGATACAGCCTACTGTTAAGTTGTTGTTTTTCTAGGATTGGCAGAATTGAGAATCCTTCATGCAGCACCTGTGAACACTCGTCCCAGGACACCTCTCATCTCATTCTGCACTGTCCAGCTATGGACTCTTTGCACTGCCCGCTCTTTGGCGACTCTTGTGTCTTTACGATCTCTGGTCGGAGTCCTGGAGAGTTGCCTGGTTTTTGGAGCTCAATGGTGTTCCGCCATGCCTCCATCCCTGAGAAGGGGTCGGGTGACAGCAACAACAACAAAGCTAAATTACACGAAGATTTTGCTATTTTTTTAAATATTACGTGTTTGCTGGTTTTCACAGTCTATTCCAGTGTTTCCCAACCATTAGGCCATAGCGTGGTTTTCAAGTTGGCCACAGAACAAGGTGAAAAAGTGTTAACAATTGTTGTGTTTTGAAAACTTAAAATAGTGATCTATGAAGATGATTACTAATTGTTCCAACAATTTTCTTTCCTAACATTTATAAACGAAATCGCTTTTTTGCCTGTGCAGTACACACAAAGAAATATCCATCCAATGTTTTACAATAGATGTTTCTATCTCTGATTGTCCATTCTACTTGTATAGCAGCGCTGTTACCTGCTAGGCTAAAGCTTATAATCAGTTTCTTAGGAGTACGAAAGTTTTAAGCAAAACTTCTTGCAGAAAGCTTTATTATTCACTGGCCGAAAATTGCTAAAAGGAAGTTTAGTGATGATTTAATGGATTTACATCAATTTTTGGTAGTAGAAAAGAAAAGGGCCAGTGTGTTTTGTGTCACAAAATTTTTGGTAATCATTCTTTGAGGCCGTCTAAATTAATGCTTACCTTAAGAAGGTACATCCCGAACTCTAATATAAAAATGAAGAGTTTTTCAAAAGAAAAGAAGTTTGTGTGAAGCATCAGCGCTTGGATGTTAGTGTAGCATTTTGACAACAATGTCAAGCACTTGTTAAGGCTTCTTATGCAGCCAGTCTGATCATCACAAAGCAAACTAAACCGTAAACTATTGGTGAAACCCTTATCAAGCCTTGCACTTTAGAAATGGCTGGACTTGTACGTGGGCATGAAAGTGAAAAGAAGCTAGGGCAGATATCCCTTTCCGATAATACTGTACAGAGACGGATTAGTGATTTGGCAGACGACATAAAACAGCAGGTGGTTTCCGATATAATGAATGCTCAATTTTGTCTTTTCTCTATTCAACTTGATCAAGGTACAGATGTTTCTGCTTGCTCTCAGCTTATAGTGTTTTGCAGATACTTCACAAATACTAACATAAAAGAAGAGTTTTTATTTTGTTTTGCATTAGAGACAAGTATGAAGGCAGTCGATGTTATGGAAAAGATATCAGAGTTTTTTAAATGCGAGGACCTCAAGTGGGAAAATCTCTGTGGCGTGTGTTGTGACGGTGCACCTTCAATGTTAGGAGCAAAAAGTGGTTTCCAAACATTAGCTCGAAATCGTTCATCTGAAGTCATCTGTTTACTGCATGATGCACAAGCAAGCTCTTGCTTTGAAAACTCTTCCAGAACCTCTGCGCAATGTTCTTAAAGAAGTTATCAAAACCGTAAACAACGTTCAGAGCGGGATCTTGAACACTCGAATTTTTAGAAAGCTGTGTGTTGATATGCAATCAAAACCTTTGAACCTACTTTATTATACAAAAGTACGTTGGTTGTCAAAGGGAAACGTTGTGGCCAGAGTTTTTGAATTAAGAGAAGAATTAAAGAAATTTTTAATCATGCAAAAACAGCACGACCTGGGATCAAACTTAAAGGATAATGCTTTTATATTCAGACTCTCCTATATCTTGTTGACATTTTCAACCAGCTGAACTGCTTAAATCTTAAGCTACAAGGAAAGGGAACGACAATCATTGATACTTTGAATACCTTTGTACAAAAACTTGAAAACTTGACAAGAAAAACTAAAAAGGAAAATTTTGGAATGTTTGAGACCCTTTAAACTATGTTTCAATGATGTGGACGATGCTTTGTCATCAGAAATCTTGGTACACCTTACAAGTCTTCGAAAAGAGTTTTTGATGTATTTTCCAGAAATTTCGGAGTCAGATTTGATGCTGGTGAGGAAACCTTTTGCAAGTCCAGTGGAAGAAGTCCGTGACGACCTACAGGATAAACTCATTGATCTCAAAAATGATTTTACTTGTAGAGATGTATTCGATACTTTATCAATCTGTGAATTTTGGGCAAGGATGTGCAGTTCTTACCCGCGTTTCGCTAAAGAATGCATCACAAAGCTGTTACCCTTCAGTAGTACATATTTATGCGAGTCAGGATTTTCCCCTGTAATGTAGATGAAAAACTGGACTCGAAATTGATTGGGTATGGAAAATGGTCTCTGATGTGCACTTTCCTCAACACATCCAAGAATCGAGAAACTGGTTCATTGTGTTCGGTCTCTCTTTGAAGTGTATTTTGGAATAAATTGCTGGTTTAGAATAATGTGTGTGTCATGAATAAGTAAATTTGCATTGTAGGAATAGTTTTTATGTATAGTGTGTGTAATTTGTCATTTTGTTCTGCCATAATTATTTTAATTGTAAATCTGAATTTGTAAGCCCAAACTTGCTTTTATATCTCGGCTGTTTTCGAAAAAGACCTTTTTTCGCATTTAGATTTGTAGCTCACACGCCTCTTTTGACGTCACAATGGTTGACTACATGACTGAGTTCCAGAGTATTCTAGTGAATCTTGGTTTTTCTCGAAGATTTTTTTCTTTTTTTGTTGCTGATTATGTAATTTATTGAGGGTGTTTTTTTCTGTGTCACGTGATGTAGCATTTTCTGAAAAACTCATCTCAGTATATATAAGGCAGCGAGATTTTTACGATTTTAGAGTGGCAGAGTAGAGAGTGGCATAGTGGTAGAGAAAAGAAGTGTATTGATCTGTAGTGATTTATTGTGGATTTCCATTAGTGTGACAAGTGGTTAATTAGTGGATTTAGTCTTGGTTGGGTCTGATTTTTATATTAAAGCACATTGTTTTTTTTTTGGTGTTCAACGAGCAAAGGAATTCAAAGTCTTAAAGTGGTTTGTGAATATATTTGTTTTGTTCTTGATCGAGAAGTGCGTGGGTTAAAGTATCTTAGTGGAAGCCAATCTTTTTCTAGCTATTAAGTTGTAAACAGACTTAATTACTCGAGCGGTACTACAAGTCGCCTCAATTTTAAGAAGTAAATTAAAGTTGAAATAGAATCAAAAATTTCTATTGCACACGACAGTGTGTTTGATTTATAACTGAGTAGATACTAGCTACCATAACGTAGCAAACTCTAATGAGATAGTACTAGTGGTCCATGTGGCTTTTACCGAGACTCATTATGGGCGATGTAAGGAAAATGTTGGGAAACACTGGTCTATTCCAACGATGGGCAAACTGCGGCCTGCCAGATTTTTTTGCGGTTTTATTTTGAATAGTGAACTTTGAAGATTTAAGCACAATTAGTCAACAAATTACTGATTAATGCGGTTTTCAACTAAATCTAAACTTCAACACAACAGTAGTTATTGATAAATGCTTCTTAAAATTATTGCGTTGTGTTAATGGCTTATGTACGTTTACCTAAGCTTGACCACAACCTATGGTGTTTAAGTAAAAAGGATTTATGACCATCCATGTGTTTATGACCAACTTTGCGTTTGAAAATCTTGCGACTCTTTGATATTTGCGATTTTTCATGGGTGGCTTTTACAGTGTGCAATTGTGCCCACCGCTGAACTCGATACACATTGTAAGCCTCATGTGTGTTAAATACTATGAATTGCTCAAAAAGAATCTGCTGTATTAATACAAATTTTGCTACTTTTGTGAAGAATGTATTCGAAAAGGTCATACAAGAGCTATCAACAATTTTTTTCGTAAGATGTACATTGTTTACTCTGTAGTTAAGCTTGGCGACCGCGACAAACGATTGGCATTGCATGTCGACAAAACATTTATCAAACATCTGAGAATACAGAAAAATGGAAAGACTAAAAGCTTTAGGTTTGTGGTGCAAATGGTGTTGCGAGAATTTATCTTTGATGACCGTCACTTCGGTATGGCGAGTTTAATCGGCCTCAGAAAAGCTCCGGAAATGATCCTAATTCAGAATCTACTGGGCGTTCTGTCCCGCAATTTAGTCACTTACCAAATACATCAATTGGCGAAGATCATGTGAATAGAAGGTTAGAAAGCTTCAGCGATAGTAATGGAAGAAAGTTTTAGGCTCACAGGCTCGAAAACTCATGAGGGATTCTGATTTTATTTAGGGAGTCAGCCGTTTGGATTTCCTTTTCTCTGGTTGTCA
Organism: Trididemnum clinides; assembly: GCA_963675345.1. Lineage (NCBI taxonomy): Eukaryota > Metazoa > Chordata > Ascidiacea > Aplousobranchia > Didemnidae > Trididemnum > Trididemnum clinides. Next base: position 10,267,514 of record OY776301.1, read on the forward strand.
AGAACTTTTTGGGAAACACCAAGGCAAGCAATTGTAATGCTTTGTTGCAGGATATGCTCTTTAAATTAAAAAATTTGGGTCAAGGGAGCATTAAAATTTATTACCTGTTTAGTCATTCGAATAGATTTTCAGAAAACCTTGAGGATTTAAGCGAAGAGCATAGGAAAAGTTCCAACAGGAAGTTAAAGTTATAAAAAAAAGATACCAAGGAAGGTGGGATAACCACAAAATGGCTGATTACTACTAAACATTTAGGCGCCATCGTCTAGTCTCTCACATAAAAAAATCTTTACAAAAGACGATTTACTGTTAATGATTGATTTGTTGACTCGCAATATTTTTTTAATTCGTGTATACTCTTGACTGGATTTAAGGATTTATTGAAAATTCTGCAGCTTTGTGTTTGTCACATTTTAGTTGTTACGCGAATTTGATCAATCTGCGAGAATTTGTTTACAAAATTTTTCACATTGCTATCATCACGTATATTTGTAAGCTAACAACAACCACTTTTGACCTTAGCAAGTAGCAGGTTTTGCAATTTCTTTTATGATAATGCCTAATAGTCTATCAGCAGTTGCCATAGATAAAGTGTAAACTATACCCCAATTACAATATGGCCGTAAAGTATCATCATCATTGCATTTAAAATTTTGCTTGTGTAACTTAAGATAATGCAATTATCTCAAAAACTATTGCCATTCTGATAAAATAGATGTCTTTTTGCCGAATCAGCACCCGTAATAGACCCTAGAAACAATAAAAAGGCTGGCACAAAAATGTGTGTTGATCAGTGTTTATTCGTAGTTTCGTCTACGAACGATTTCAAGAAAAAATTGTGTAATGCCGGTCTTGATAATGCAAAAAAGTTTTCAACTGTGTACTTCTAATAGGGAAAGGGGTATCTGTTTTTGTTTTCTGATCACAGCAAAACTTGCACACAGGGACCAGTGCATTTAGATCTGCTTTCGTTGTTGAGACATGTTTTTACTTCATGCCCTGCAAAAATAGCCTTACGTCGCCGACACATTTGCTATGGTAGGTCAGTAAGTATTAGTTATGTTCTCAGCGCTGTAGCTCTGTGTGATCAACCATCAATCAAATAGGAGAAACTGTAGTAAAAGTGACATTTTTTTATTTTATCATTAATGTCATGAACGTTTGCGAGAAAAAAAAGATTATTTTCATCACAGCTTGCTCACTACTGTATACTTGGAATGACTATTTTCAGAAAAAGCTGAAGAAATAACCGGAGCAATCACCAATCTTGAAAGTGAAAAGAAGCGATTGGAGTCTGAGTTAGAAGCTGAACGACAACATCGCAATGAAGTGCAAGCAGCTCTCGATTCTGCGACTGCTCAACTTGAATTAAACGTAGTGAATAAAGCTGAAAAGCAAGCTACAGAAAAACTCGTCGAGGAATTAAATGAATTGCGCAACACTATCAGTGATTTAGTTTTAAGGTTAGTGTTGCTTCGTTTTTCTTTGTTGCACTGCACCCCTTTGAAATCGCCGATCAATTCTCGCAGCCTCTTCTAGAATCGCTTTTTGCTGCTCTTGTACATTTCCAAGACGAGATTTATATTCTGTAACTTCATTTGTAAAATAGAAGTCCGCTACACATACAGGGTGAGCCAAAAGCAGGTGGACAGTAAATATATAACATTTATCTAGAGATCACGTATACCTACAACTATATGTACTAAGGCAGTGTTTCCCAAACTGTGTACCACGGCACATCGGTGCGCCGTGGACGATTTGCAGATGTGCCGCGAGTCTTTTTAAAGTGCTTTATGTTGATACAAATTTTCTGCCAAAATCGAGAAAATGCTGCCATGAAGTATTGGTCAACAACTGCTGTAAGTCGCGGATGGCATTGCAGATTACGGCCAGAGAGATAATGACTTCTTTTTGGTGATCAGCATCATTTGGGGCTGCATCTAGCGATTTGCAAAGATTTTTGCCCAGACAAGTGGTGATCTCCAAAAAAAAAAGTCATCACCATTCTCCCTGTTGCCTATGATTCCACTTGACATCAATTGGAATATATTTGCGTCGCCGGTGTGCCGCGAAGTTTGTTAAACCTTTTTTTTCCTGCGCCGGCAGACAAAAAAGTTTGGGAACCACTGTACTAAAGCAATGATATTAAAGAAAATTAAATGTTATTTATCAATGCAAGTGCTCAAACTGTACTAAAGCAATTACATTAATGAAAATTAAATGTTATTTATCAACGCTGTCCACCTACTTTTGGCTCACCCTGTATATAATGCCTGCGTATTTACATAACCAACCTTAATGATTTAGCATCACCGCAGCTTCCTCGGAACAGATCTTATACCCTTGTTTAAGAAACCCTGCATTAGGCTAGTAAAACCACTTTGCAGTTCTAAAGTCGTGCCCAGGATTTTAGTGTGTTTTATTATTACCTTAGTTTACCTGATTGATCATGCATAACAGTCAATCATAAAGCAAAATAAACAGCTCGCTTTTGAAGGTGTTAATTAGCCTTAAATTAAGAATGCAGAAAATAATTTACCAATTTACTGACTTAAAATGCGATTTTTTTGATCTCATGGTAAATTTTCTGATTCTTGGTTCTAAAGATATATTGGTCGAGCTGTAAAACTCCAGCATTCAACATAGACTGAGAAAAATTCATAAAATACATTTTTTACAGGAATGCAGAGCTTGAAAGAAAAAATCTAGATTTGGCCACGCAAGCTACTAATCTAAAAGATCAAGGTATGCTAGTTTTGAAATCGACTGATACTTAAGTGTTGTGGGAGGAGATGTTATTTCTTATTTCTATCAATAAACACAGATAATTAGTTCTTTAGTTAGTGTTGTCAAAACTGACTTATTTTTGAAGCACAGTTGATGCTTGCGTGCTTTGATCAGTGCATCTTTTACAAACGTATGATTAGGGTTTTCATGATTCTTTTATTGCTTATCTACTGTATGTGTGTGAGAATCGTAACCAGCACCCCTGGTTCACTAAGTATGTCCGATTCGGTTTTGTTTTCGTCAATGAAAGTGGCCGGATTCATTTGATGTTCTTCACAATTTAATAATGGAGTATTAGTTAATTCAGGGGTGCAAAAATTTTTTGGAATTTAGTCGCACGTAGAAATTGTTGTTAGCACACACATGTCTAAACCAGTGCTGCCAGATGGTTGTTGGTGCTTTTCCCCAACAAAGACTAAAAGTTTCACCATATCACATCAAATTTTTCCAAAGAAAGGATCATGGCCGAAGTTACTGAACCGTGAGGCAAAAGTTTTCTTTTGGAGATCAACCTCAAGCCCATGCCCGAATTTACCTAAACCGAAAGGCAAGTCAGGCATAGCAGCAGCCATTAACCTGCCGTGAACTTTTTTTTTGGAAGTCAACCTCAAGCACCCGCTGACTTTGGTCTTTATATCGTTGGGAAATTTCCTCATCAGGTGCACGTTAACTTTTTGGTTGTGCGGCGCAACCATATTTTTGCTCCCCTGAGTTAATTGAATGGCAGACTCTTCATTGTAGTCGAGATATATTCTCGAGCAATTTTCATGCTTTTTTGTCACCAAATAAACCGCCTAAAATTTATTGGTAGTTAAACTATCTTGGCTCTAGCCACGACTTGAATTTTTACAGAGAAAATTGAAGAAATGACGGGGACTATCGCAAATCTTGAAGGCGAAAAGAAGCAATTAGAATCTGAAATGGAAGCCGAACGACAAAATAATCATAAAATGCAAGCAGCTCTTGATGCTGCAAATGCTCAAACTCAACTTGACCACAAGAGTAAGCAAAAATTTATTGGTTGGTAAACTATCTAATTTCTATTCACGACTTAAATTTTTTTGCAGAGAAAACTGAAGAAATGATGGGGACAATCGCAAATCTTGAAAACGAAAAGAAGCAATTAGAATCTGAAATTGAAGCTGAACGACAACATCCCAACAGAATGCAAGCAGCTCTCGATTCTGCGACTGCTGAACCTCATTCTGACTTGGCGGGCAATGAATATGAAGTGCAAGCTACAGAAAAACTTTTACGAGAGTTAAATGAATCTCGCAAGATTAACAGTGATTTAGTGTTAAGGTTTGTAATTAATTACTAACTTGGTCACTGACAATTAGAAAGTCGTTTTGTTGCCGCAAGAGCGTTCTAAATTGTAGATCTTATTCCGGTATTTTTTAGTCAAGAATTTTACGATGGCATAAGCATTTTAAAACCTTACTTGCAGGACAAAGTCTGATGTAGTAGCAGTGGATCCCTGTAAATAGTAGATATTGGCGATGTGAACTAACCCTAGTGCCAATCCTAGTCCTTCATTATGCAAATGGTGGGCATGTCGAACTTGTACTAATTTAAACTGCAAAAGCAGAAAGATTATACAGCGTAGTTTATTCGTATACTGTATATCAAAAATATCGTAGTTTTATTAACAGCGACTTTTCAGGAATAAGGAACTGCTCGAGTTGGTGAGACAAAAAGAGGAGGCTTTGTTGGCTGAGAACAACAAGGAATTGTATCAACAGCGTTTACTTGATCAAGCTGACCATGCTAAAAAGGACTCAATTGAAGTATTTGCTCATGAAAGACAAATGGCCAATTCTGAAATACAACGTTTGACCGTGCAAGTAAGTAAAGAGATTTCATGCTTTAAGAGATAAAGTGAAATATGTTGCCGACACAGTATTTTGGGCTTCGCTTCAAAGCTAACTGATTAATGGGTAAAGCTTCTCGTAATTGGCATTTGTTTTTGGACAAAGAGAGGATTTTGAAATTAAAGAGTTAAGTACTAATCAAATTTGATTCAGAATCAGTCATTTATGGTAGAAACATGCTGCTTCACAACTCATAATACAATAAAAATGATGTAAAACTACTTTGCATTTTTAACCTGTTTTGCAGTTGGAAGAAAAGCAGCAAGCTTTGGTAAAAGTCGTATCTGAAAATGACATCATTACCCACCAACTGAATAAAATACAAACGAAATGCAACGAACTTCAGCAACAAGTAATTATGCTTTCGCAGTTTCTCGGAGACAAGTTTATAGCCAAATATTACAATAATACTTAAAGTTTGAAGAAAAGTTTTGTTTAGATTTTTAGACCAGCTTTGGTACAAAAAAAGGATTCTTGACTTCCTAGTCGTTATAGCAACGTACATGTAGTCGGTTGGTAGAACAAAGTGTGTGCTGGCAAAACATTTGATGTTAGACCAGGTTCTGAGTGGTAGACAAGTTCTACATGAGATACTCATTTACTTTACCGTAATTACTCGTATGTTTTTGGCTTTTATATTTAAATGTTTTATTGAAATTGCATGTTTTTAGGTCACGGCATTAGAGAAGTCATCAGATGACAGCCGATCTTCTTTCTTTGGTGGTCACATTGCTGCAGATAGCGGAAAACTTGAAAAGCGTATCAAACAATTATCTTTGAATTTGGATCTTACTCAACAACAGTTGAAAAAGGCAGAAAATGCTCTGAAATTTGAGAAAGGTGATTTTCATCCTTTAATTTATAAATCATTTTCGGTATAATACACATTACACAATGAAGTTCTTGTGGGAGACTACCCTAAGCAGTCATCTTGTCAACACCACCAATTGACCGCAGTTATGTAGGGTGGCCCAAGCCCAACAAATGAAAGTAGTGACTTAACCACAGATTAAGCAAGTGGTTCTACTTTGTGGATTCTTCATAACAAAAGTAAAGCAAAACTTTTTCTTATATTACTCATCTATAAGTGTTGGTGTATGTCTATTACTGAACCGCTGTTTTTCAGAACAGAGTTTTGCAGAATTGATTATTCCATCGTGCGCAATTATATTCATCAAATGACTCATTACTGAAAACCGATATTAACTTGATCTCTTTATTGAAACAGAACGGATACCCTATATCTTTCATCTTAAATGTGATGGACAGGTTTAAGATTAAATTTAACAACTGTATCCAACGATTCCCCGGCGACTCCCCTAACTTAAATCCTTACTTTACCCTTTCGTACACTGTTACCCCATTTATTTAAATTTGGTAAACGCATTGCTGCATTGTTTCGTGACAGACTGGGCACTGATATAAAAATAGCCTAACAAACATTTAAAGTAATTTCGTATCTTAACCTTAAATTTCCTCTACCTACTCTTTTCTGGTCGAATGTTTTCTATCAGTATACATGTTTTTGTCACAAAAACACGTCATACATCTGTATGACGACTAGACAACTATTCGTAAGAACTGAAAACCATCTTTTCAATAACCAAAGTTCATTTAACTCCGCCATCAACTCCCATCGTGATCAGTGCAAAGCCTGCACACCAAAACTTCACATTATTAAAAAAGTATCGTTTTAACACTGAAACCGAGCTAATGGAAGCGTTGCTAAATCAAACACCTCAAGCATCTTTAAACATAAAACTTGGTCATTCACAAAGAGCGTAGTCGCTTCTGCACGTATTTTATTGAGAGGTGCAATGTCAAAACAATATTGATCTTGTCAATAGTGTCCAGTGCTGAAACATTAAATCTATCTTTCAATTTACGTATTTATTTGCCCTCATGAAGTTCGTGAACAAAAAGCTTCGGCGTTTTTGTTTATGTTAGTTTTGTTACGTTAACTTCAATATGTTTAATGAAGCACAGCTCTTGATATTCGTTTGGCTCATTAAATCATGGAAGAAAAGTTTTACCGTTCTGAATCTATTATTCTTATTAACTACGATAGACGCTGGCATGCCAACTATCGTACCTACCTTATTGTACCACTGTTTACCACCAACAACTTACTGATGTTGTCTTGTTATGACCCTTAATCGTTGCAGAAAATGAAGGGAGAAGGCTGGTTGAAATGGAATCAAAATTGAAAGAAAGAGAAGGAGAAATGCGCCAAATTGTATCAAAACATGAATCAGATTTAAATGCTTCCAAGAAACTGAATATACTGCTTGAAAATGAGAAACAAAAGCTACAAGTCATCCTAGATGAAAACCTCTCCTTAGTTGAAGTTGCCAAAGCGGAAAAGGAGACCCTAAGGAAAAGTGTTGGTGAGCTTACAAATGAGCTAGAAGTGAAAAAAGAGGCTTTTAGAGACGTTCAAGATTCTGTTACTGAACTGCAGCAACTCTTACAGCAAAAGACTGCAGAATTACAAGCTTTGCAATCGACTTGTGATGTAAAAGATTTGAGTTTTAAACAAGAGCTAAAAAGTAAGACTAAAGCGGTAGAATTATTTGAAGAAAAACTTAATGAGATGAAACAAGATGCTATTCAAAAGAACACCGCTTTAGATGAAAATATTGAGCTTTTAAACAATGCTCAAGAAGAATTGAAGAATGTTCAAACAGAAGTTTTTGCTCTAAAAGAGTCCAATGCCAAGCTGGAAGAAGAAGTCAGTGCTAGAAATACAGAGTTTGAAAACTTCAAAATGAAAATGCAATCTGAGATTGAAATGAAAGTTGAACAGTTTGAGTTAAAGTCTCGGCAGTTGTTGCAAGTTGAAAATGATTACAAAGTTCTAACAGAAAATCAGGCGGGTCATGATGAGAAATATTCTAATTTTAAACAAGAGCTAAAAAGTAAGACTAAAGCGGTAGAATTATTTGAAGAAAAACTTAATGAGATGAAACAAGATGCTATTCAAAAGAACACCGCTTTAGATGAAAATATTGAGCTTTTAAACAATGCTCAAGAAGAATTGAAGAATGTTCAAACAGAAGTTTTTGCTCTAAAAGAGTCCAATGCCAAGCTGGAAGAAGAAGTCAGTGCTAGAAATACAGAGTTTGAAAACTTCAAAATGAAAATGCAATCTGAGATTGAAATGAAAGTTGAACAGTTTGAGTTAAAGTCTCGGCAGTTGTTGCAAGTTGAAAATGATTACAAAGTTCTAACAGAAAATCAGGCGGGTCATGATGAGAAATATTCTAATTTTAAACAAGAGCTAAAAAGTAAGACCGAACTCATAGAATTACTTGAAGAAAAACTTAATGAGATGAAACAAGATGCTATTCAAAAGAACACCGCTTTAGATGAAAATATTGAGCTTTTAAACAATGCTCAAGAAGAATTGAAGAATGTTCAAACAGAAGTTTTTGCTCTAAAAGAGTCCAATGCCAAGCTGGAAGAAGAAGTCAGTGCTAGAAATACAGAGTTTGAAAACTTCAGAATGAAAATGCAATCTGAGATTGAAATGAAAGTTGAACAGTTTGAGTTAAAGTCTCGGCAGCTGTTGCAAGTTGAAAATGATTACAAAGCTCTAAAAGAAGATCTTGCATGCAAAACTGAAAAGGTTTATGCCATTGAGAAACAATTTGCTGATTTAAAGGAGTCTGCTAAAAAATTAGAAACCAGAGCAATAGCTGCTGAAAATGAAGTTGGACGCATGATAAAAGATCGTGCTGAAATCGCTCTAAAAAACCAGGAAAAAGATCAAAGCTCTGTTGATAGTAAATTGATTCCGGATATTGATGTTGAAGAGCTTAAAGAGGAGATCAGTGTTCTCCAATTGCAGAAGAAGAGATGTATGAATGAGTGTATGTCTTTGGAAAAGTTGCTTGATGAAAAAGAAGATGAAATAGAGAAAATAAAAAATGATAAGAGCATGTTGGAGAAACTTGTTGAAAGCACAAAGACCAATGTGATAGTTGAATTATCGCAATTGAAGAAGGACCTTGCTGAAAAAGAAGGAGAAATAGAGAAGTTAACTTTGCATAAAGAAAAGATCAGTCACTTCGAGATAGCATTGGCTGGTAAAGAGGCGGAGCTGTATGCATCTGTTTGTGAATGTGAAGCTCGAAATGCTTCCATTGAAGAGTTAAAAATTAAAATTTCAAACTTTGAAACTGTACTAAGTAGTGATGATGACCGGCTGGAGCAAGTGAAGCTCCTGGAAGAACAACAACACCTAAGTGATGTCGAGAAGAACTTTGTTGTTGTTTATTACGAGTTTAAAAAGTTAACAGATAAGCATGATGATCTAGTGCACAGTTACAATGCTCTTTCTCAGGAATTACAAAATCAGAAAGAAGAAAATCTTCAAACTACTGCTGCTTTGGAGCGATTTAAGGCAGAAGTGATCACAGCACAAGAAAACTTACACAGTCATGAAGAGAGCACCCTAAAAGTGACCGATGAACGTAATCAGTTGAAAGAAGAATTGGGAGAGAGCCATCAAAAAATTAATGAACTTCAAACACGATTGGAAGTTGCAAGGTCTTCTGGCAAAGGAAAGTATACCGAGAACTTGCTTTTGAAGGAGCAGATGGAAAAAGCAAATCTTGAAGTATACGAGCTTAAAGACCAGTATGCTCAACTGGAACTCCAGCACACCGAGGCGATGGCATTGCTGAAAACTGCTAATCAAGCTGTGAATGATAAATCTGATGTTGTGGTAGAGCTAAACAGCGTTTTGAAGAAAGAAAAAGAGAGAATCTCTGTACTTGAAGCTGATCTTCACACGGCTCAGGATTCTTTAAAAGAACGTGAAAAAATGTTTACAGAGGGAAAAGAATATGTGAAAGATCTCAAAAATGAAATTGAACAACTTACTGCCTCAATAAACGAACTGCATTCATGTGAAGATTCCAAACAGAAGTCAACAGAAAAGCAATTTAATGAAAAAAAGCAAATTTATCAGCAACAATTAAATGAGATGAAGGTATTATTTACTAAATGTATTTTATACTAGGATTACTGAACCTAATTTGAAATTATAGTAGCAATTAGTATATTTGTAGACTTTGCTTCATATTTTTCGAGGAAACCAACAAGTATATATGCCGTTCACTTTATGTATTTCCTTTGACGATTCTCTTCGTCTGAGTGGCAAATAAAACGCTTTAGAAATGCTATAAAATGTAATATTTATTAAAACTAAACAACCTCATCGGCATTGTGGTCGAGCGGACCAAAGTGCCAGATTGGTTGTTGTTGTTACCCGACCCCTGCCGAGGGATGGGGCATAGCAAAAGACCATGGAGCTCCAGAAGCCGGGAAACTCTCAAGGGTCTGGACCAGAGGTTGCAGAGAGACAGAGAATCGCCAAAGAGCGACCTGCGCAAAGAGTCCTTGGCTGGACAGTGCAGAATGAGATGAGAGATCTCCCAAGGATTCTCAATTCTGCCAATCCTACAAAGATAAGAACTTAATAGAAGGTTTTATCCGTTGCAGCGTAGACGAGAGAGAACACAGCAATCGTGATGAGGAAGCACAAGTTCCTCGGTGGAAATCGAGGTAACCTTCGTGTCAAAGAATTTCAATGTGACAGAACGCATCCAGTCCGAGAAAAGTGAATACGAGAGATAAGAGGAGAGAGGCTACAAGGGATTGCAAACGGTGCAAGCAGCGCTCCCCGTCTGGCCAGCTCATCAGCCGTGTTGTTCCCCGGTAGAAACGAGTGTGCATGGACCCATTGTAGCCTGATAGAATAGGAGGAGAGAGAAGACAGTTCCTGCCAGAGAGTTTGAGGTAAAAGGAGAGATGGAGGAGAGGACAAGGTTATAAGGACAGAGCGAAAGTCAGATAGGAGGAGAAGAGAAAAGAAATGGCAGACTTGTTGATGCTGCCTAGACCAGCAAAGAGCATGAAGAATGGCGCAGGCTTCAGCGGAAAAACTTGTACATACTGGGCCTTCTGAAAAGGAAAGAGTGGCCTCAGTGCCACAGAGAGAGCACTTTGCAAGAACGCCGGAGCTGTCTTTGCCAAAAGGAAGAGATACAGAGCCGTCTGTCTGGAGTACCAAATTATGAGGGAGGAGAGAGTCAAGGTGGGCAAAAGCTGCACCTTGGTGAGAGAGAGGGGATCGGAGCAGGAGCATGGAGAGGAAAGGGTGTGCTCCACAGTGAAGGAAGACAGATTCCAAGGAGGAGAGGGAGGGCAAGCAACAAGAGCCTCCCTAAGAGATGTAGAAGGAAGCATGAGCGGGTGAGTGGACGCAAAAGCTCTCTGGGACGATCTGCAGAGCCTTGATTTCTCTCCAAGTTGACCAAACCTGACATGGAAAAGGAGGTTGGGAGACAAAGTGCCTGCTCATAAGATGAATGAGTGAAATGAGTCAGGGTGACTCGTAGGGGAGGCAGAGAAGCCTCAAAGAGAAGAAGTGGGATAGGGGAGGACAAGAGGCAGCCGGTGATGGCGCAACTAGCCGCTTGGTGGAGGCATTCCACTTGAGTGATATTGGCAACACTTAAGAAAGGAAACCATCCGCGTGAAGCATAAATGAGAAGGGGCCAAAGAAAAGCTTTATACAGAGATACAGCATGAAGCCTTGAGACAGAGGAAAAACTTGGCCTTCAGCGAAAATACATGTTTAGAAAAGAAAAGAGTGCGGTTGAAGATGACCCCAAGAAAAGTTGAAGTGGGATTGAAACTGAGGCGGGAGTGAGTAAGAGGAGGTTGGGTTGGAGGTTAGCTTGGTGGGGATCCCCTAAAAAGAAAGAGGTTGCTTGGATTGAGAGGAAGACATCAGCACTCAGGCCAGCGCTCTAATTGAAACAGAGCCACTTGTGTGGTTTCCACCGCGATGGGACTGAGGGGAGGAGAACCAAATGGCCAGATTGTCAGCATAAAGAGGACAGCTGACGGAGGAAGGCAGAGAGGCAGAAAGATCATTGATAAAAATAGAGAAAAGTACAGGGCCAAGAACGGATCCTTGTGGAACACCTTGACGAACTCGAAAGGAACGGCTTTTGTGATTTTGATAAACCACGTTTGTGCGCATATCAAAAAGAAAAGATTGAGTTCAATGACCAAAGCAAGGAGGGAGGCCAGCCGAAATAAGTTTATGGAAAAGGACGGGATGCCAGACAAAGTGGAAAACTTTGGAAAAATCAATAGTAGAAAGGATCATCCGAGAGCACGGCCTGGGTTTGTTAAACTCATCCGAAACAAACTGAGAAAGGAACAGAATTTGATCAAGTGTAGACCGCCTAGGGCGGAAACCGGCCTGGCGGGGAGGGAATGGAATTAGATTTTAGAAAAAAGAGTAAACGAGAGAGTATGATGCGTTCAAAAAGCTTTGATACGCAGAAGGTGAGAGAGATAGGTCGGAAGGAAGCAGGACAATTTAGAGGCTTTCCCATCTTGTGGATTGCAATAATAGAAGATGTCTTCCACGTGGAAGGAAAAAAATGCAAAGACCAGGAGAGATTGAAGATGTGAAGAAGAAAATCCATGCTAGAGCGAGGAAAGTGCTTTAGCATGGGATAGGCAACTTTGTCTGGGCCAGTGGCAGTGGACGAGGAGAAGTTAGAGGCAGCCGCAAGAAATTCAGTGGAGGAGAAAGGAGAGCAGAAGGACGAATGAGACTCTATAGGGCATGTGGCATGGCAGAGCTCTGAAAGGTAGGCTGGCTCTACTACTCAAGATCTTTGGCTGAGAAACGGAAAAGTGAGATCTCAGGTAAGCGGCATAGACCAAACTCAATTTCCTGGGGGAAGAACAGTTGGGGAAATTAGGGGAGGAGGAAGACGAAGAAGGAGTGCCAGTGAGAGAACGAAGGAGCAACTATACAGATTTAGGGTTTGATTTGAGTAAAAGAGAAGAGCAAGTTGTCTGCCATGCCTCTCAGCTTTGGCCTTGGCGATGGCTGACGAGGCGCGTTAAAAAGCAGAGATGTAAGCCTGGCGATCTTCATCACTTCTGTGAGCGGTAGCAAAAGCCTTGCATCTTTCACTAACCACACCTTCCACCTCAGCAGACCACCAGACTTTAGAATGGCGTTTGATGGGGCCGAAAGGAATGGAAGATTTGGCCGCATCCAGTGCCAGAGAAGTGAAGAGAGTAGCAGCAGAGGAAAGAGAAAGAGACGAGTATTCCTCTGCAGAAGGACAGTTTGAATCAAAGTAGAAGCAAAGTCATTCCATCGAGGTTTTGGAAAATTGATGGAAGGGGGATGCTCGTTGGGGCAAAAGACCAGGGAGAGAGGAACAGATAGAAGAATTGGTAGGTGGTCAGAACCCCAGGTTCTGAAGCACCTTCCAGGAGCAGGAAAGGGCCAGAGAGGAGGGAGCAAAGGAATTTTCAGGAGAGGAGCGACTGCCAGAGGAGCGATGTAGAAGGGTAGTTATGTCAATGTCATTGGGGGGGGGGGAGGAGATCAGAAGAGATGACCCAGTCGAATACTTCCTCCCCATGGGGTCGGAAGTACCTTTTGAATTCCAGAGGGGGTAGTGACAATTGAAGTCTCCCAGAATGAAGAAATTTCTGGAGGAGGGAAGACTGGAGGGAGAAAAGAAGTTAGTTTTGCCATCTGCTGGAGAAGAGCAAATAAGGGGGGGGGGGCATACACATTAAGAAATAAGAGTGAGGAGGAGTTATTAAGAGAGATGTTGACCCCTACATAATCATAGTAGGGATCAAGTGAAGAAAGAGAGAGGGTAGCAAATTCAGAGAAGAATAAGCCCTGCCTGACGAAAATGATGACGTCGCCGCTAGTGTGCGTGGCATCAGGAGAGAGAATGCCTGACTGGGAGTGGGTGCAATCAAATCACAGAGCAGAGAATTCGGAAACAGGAAGATGAGTTAAGATTAGATTCCTGAATACAGATAAAGTCAGCGGGATGGGACGAAAGAAAGTGAAATAGTTTAATGTTCCTGGCTCGAAGACCACCAGCATTCCATTGAAGAACACTAAGAGAGTCAAGGGGGGATAGGAAGGAGGATACGTAGAAGGACAGCCAGAAGCAAGGAGCATTGGTGAGGGATCAGAGAATGAAGATATAGAATGGGCAGAGGAGGGATAAGAAGTTTGAAGACGAGGGTGGGGTGGGAGTGCTGCATTAGCACAGAGGGGGCAGATTGTTCAGTGAAGGTATACAGACCAGAGGAGTCCGAGAAAGAAGTCACAGTGTTACAAGTTGGGATGCAGCAGGGGGGCAGCACCAGGAGTGAGAGCTGCAAAGAGTTTTGATTTTGGAGGTGGAGAGAAGTGAGCACCTTAGATGGACCAATTTGGAGCAGGTGCAGCATTGCACTGACTTGTTCTGCCAGGTCACATTTCCAGCGCACACTGAGCAGGGAAAGATGGGGCAAGGGTTGGAATGAACATTACCACTCATCAAGAGAAGGAGAAGAATGAGGAGACGAAGGCGTGCAAGAGAAGGACAGGAGAAGAGAGAAGACAGGTGATCGATTTTAAAGAAGCTGCATGCTGCCCTTCTGCGATCATTCAGGGGGCAGAATGGCAAAGAAATAAAGGGGAGTGCCTGGGGTAACTGGGACCCTCGGGAAGGCCAACAGCCATTTCAACCCAACACAAACGGGGTCGGGAACCACACCACCACGTTGAGACAACTGTTGTTTTGTGCAGGCCGGATTGGTCGTTTATTCAAACGTCAGTGTGGCTGCATATTTGCGGCGTTAGGAAAACACTTGATAAATTTTTTTTGTGAGGTGGTTTTCAACTGGTTATAGATTTATCGGAAGTAATACCAAGCAATTCAAGTGGAATGTTGTTGCTTGAGTACCTAACCTGGACGGAAAAATCGTCCCATCTGCTGGCCTGGAAGATAGAAATGTTATGATCAAACAAGCATGGTTTATAGTTCCATTAGAGTTGCTAGGAGCGTTGTGATATTATTGTTCTATTGTTTACTAGCAGATTCACCCGTCGTTGATCGGGTAAAATGTAAAGACTGATTAAATTTTTACATTGAATAACCATATTTTAATATAGGTTGAATAAATATAGGCTCGTAGCCCCCCATAGACAATTCTGATCGAAATCAAAATACCGTACTTGGCTTCCCTGGAAAAAGTTATAGCAGATTTACCCGTCGTTGATCGGGTAAAATGTAAAGACTGATTAAATTTTTACATTGAATATCCATATTTTAACTCTTTCGATCCCGCGCGGGTATAATTACCGGCAAGCAATCTTCATGCGTTCGCTCCCGCGACGGTATATATACCGGCAATAACAGAAATGGTGGACATGAGCGCAATTGTTTGCGTACATCTCGTTCAAGCAAAAACGTTTATATATAAACCTTTCTAACATTCTGTTTGTGGTTTGTAAAAATAGCGGACGGGAGCGAAAGATATAGGTTGAATGAATATAGGCTCGTAGCCCCCCATAGACGATTCTGATCGAAATCAAAATACCGTACTTGGCTTCCCTGGAAAAAGTTATATAAGATTCATATGTTTTGTTTGTATCTAAATGTCTCCAGTTTTATTTCTATAGCGAACATACAGACAGACAAACTTTGAGTTTTATATATATAGATGATGTGAGGTTCAAATCTAAAATCATCGCTTGACAACAAAGGCATTAAGAATTTGCAGACTAATTTCCTAATTGAACTCTGATGAGACACCTCGTAATTTATGGCAGACAATTAATTATATGTGGACCGCATGAGCAGTTTTTTTATTTGATTTAAGCGAAAAATGTTGGAGCAACATTGCTGTAGGCACTAGCCATGGTGTAGGTGTCATAAAAATAATTGCTACTTTATAGACTGAATTTAATCAGCTCTCTGAAGAACTGCAGAATTCGAAGCAACAAAATGAAAAAATAGAATCACAGCTCAAAACTCTTACCAGTGATAACGTAACCTTGAAGCAAGAGGTAAATTGTATGGCTAATTATACGTCAATTCGATGGTTGTTCTTCAAGCTAAGGCATGATAGGAAACAAAAGATTTAAGCTCACATAGTATACTTAATTAAGCAAGTAAAAACATGCTGGTCATATTATGGAAATTAGACAGCGGTAGATAAAGACCGATGCTTCCCCAGCAACAAGGCAAACCACTATGGGGGATGCCCAATAGTTTTGTATGACTTTCTCGTTAACCACTGATCAGCTTCTGTATTGTAAGATCAAGCAGGGGCACGTGTGCGTCTGATGTGATGTGGTCAAGCAAGCATCCGATGTTAAAAGGCCCGCATTGGATCTCTGTGTGTTTTGTTTATATGACGCAACGGTTGTCAACGTAGTTCAGACATATAACGTCATATAATCATTTTTTAAACCCAGTTTTGTCTTCGTTAACGAAAGTGGCCGTATGACTCGCAGTTTACCGGGTCAGAATAGTGAAGTGGCTCACTCAGCATGTCGAAAGAGGCGACTTGTGGGTACTCACCAAAGGCAGTCCGCCTTGGTGGTGGGGCTACCAGTCAGTATATTGCAGACATGACTGGTTCGAAATGAACGGCCTATTTTCCCTTAGCCTAATTTAATTAGGTTTGCGACATGAATCTGGAAAATCGTTTCATGCTGTGCCTCCATCCCAAGGAAGAGGAGAGATAACCATAATAAGGTAGCCGTATTCACTCTTATCTTTCTTGCAATTAAAAGTGCAGTTTCACACCATTTTGTTTTGTTTGTGGCGTCAAATTTAAAATATCTACAAAGCTACTTTTCAGCCAAATTCAAAAGTCCTTGGTGCTTTTATGGAAAATCTAAGCAGTCGTGTTTAGGTGACTTATAAATGGAGCAGCAACACAATAACTGCTGCTTTTGTTCAAAGCAAAGCTACTGAGTTAATGATGCTGACGTCCAACATTGAATTATTGGATATTCTATTTTGTTGTATTCTGTTTTCAGCTTTCGATTTTTAACTCGAAAGACTACGTTTTAAAAGAAGACTACGATAAACTAAAGCAAGCTGCGATCGCCAAAGAGGAGAAGGTTGGTAGAATGCGTGACATTAATTAATGTTGTTTAAAAACTTTCGCATTTTTTCTCATTCTTATTGAAATTGAAATAGGTGTTTTAATTCAAACTGCTTTTCACTTACCTCCAAAAAAAAAGTTTAAATGGTTTTAGATGAAGGTGTATAATTGGCAACTGAGGAGCTTTTGGTTTGCGTTTTGTCAAGTAAAAACCTAAACTAGTCTTTCATGTGTTCTTCAGTTCTCTGGTAGCATAATAAATGCTTTTTGTAATTTTCCAATTTTGTTATTAATCAACCTTTGGAAGTTTGTAGTGCATATCATTTTTAATGCACTATCTACCAATCTCGATCTCATGTTAAAAGGTTTTCCGGCTCATAGCCTTAGAGGATTTCATACATCTTTGTAGCTTAGACGGTCTGCATGCACTCTCATCTTCATTGCAATCGAGAGAGCTTAGACTTTGAATTCTTAACAGTATCTGTACAACATTAAGATTGCTTCAAACAGCACTTGTGGTCGTTTAGCAAAAAATCTTTCATCAGATTCTGCTCTGTCTTGTTCTGCCACTGATTTTTCAACTCTCGGTCTTTTTTTTCTGAACAACCATCGGTACAGTCTATGGAAAGTTAAATTGCTCTTGGGGTTTTATGATCTCCCAGTCTGCTCCAAGAATTGAAAAGGGATGGAGTAACATCAGCTCGACTGATTTATTAAAATATTATTAATCAACAGGCTGCAGCATTACAACAGCTGTCTTCTGAACTGCAAACAAAAGTTGATAACTTTGATGCGGAGCTACAAAATGCTATTGATGGTTCAAAAGAAGAAATTGCGATGCAAAGTCAAAAGGTTAGTTAGTTGTAGTGCAAATCAGGTCTGGACAACATAGGGCCGGCTAGAACCTTTGTTGCTGCCCGCTATGTTAGGTTATCAATTTCCTGGACGTGTGTGGAATTTTGGTGTTACAATCTGTATTCGGAAATTGTGTTTGAAAATGGTCTAATGTGTGCATGTACTTACTAAAGGTCAGGGAATTTATTCCTAAAGTTTGTTATAAGACTAAAAATGGGCGATATAACTCCTTTCAAAAAGATGTTCCGCGAAAACGTCTCATTGGAAGATCTTGGCATTGCCCACTTCTTTCACTTTTCAAAAAAAATAAGCGATTATATGATTTACAGGGGAAAAATTCACACAGAAACTCATCCCAGAAAATTTTTTTCAAAAATAACATGTCGATGCCCTGGAAAGATTGGACGGGCACGAGCCTCCATTTTGCTTCCACTCCAGAATCTTAGCACATACCGTGTTTCCCCGAAAATAAGACCTAACCTGAAAATAAGACCTAGCCCGATTTTAAAAAATGATTTTAACATAAGCCCTACCCTTAAAATAAGACCTAGGCGATAGCGCGAAATTTTTTTGTCCTCGAGTGTGTTTTTACTGCTTGAAAAGTTATTGTGGGAATTTAGGATAAAAAGTAGTGCTAGCTTAATGAATAGATAAGCTGAATAATGATCATATTCCCATCATTAATTTGAAAGGTGCGGGAAAGGAAAAGGTTCAATGACTTGAGATAACATGAAGATCACGCCACTATTCAAAAGTTTTTAAATAAAAATGTGTTATTTATAAGTAAATGGATATCGGTTTTCATATTTTGTGTATTTGAAAATCTCGTAATTTTCTACTTTGTAATTTTGTTTTTGATAAACGAAAATAAATGACATCCCCCAAAAATAAGCCCTGGTGTTATTTTTCGAAAAAAAATTAATATAAGACCTTGTCTTATTTTCGGGGAAACACGGTAAAAAGAAGAAATTGATGTCAAATCGATTCAGGAGATATGTGAATTAGTCTAATTAACGATCTTCAATGAGACTGATATAAGTTGATGGAAAAGATCTAAAGGGACTTGAGAAGTCCCAAAGACATCCAAAATGAAGTGTAAAAGAGGAAATGATATGCTCTATAGAAATGAAGGGTTACATATTGCCAACCAACAGAGATTTGATTAGACACTAGTGATGGGACGATATCAAATTTTATGATGATTTTGATACGAGTCCCGATACCTTATTAAAATTCTGATTCCGATACAAGTCCCGATTTCAATAAATGCAATGAATTTCTGATAATTTTTTGAAAACTGCACATGTCTGCTAATGCTCGTATGTAAGATATTCTCAGGAGATACCTGACTTGACAACTTAGCTGTTTTTTTCGGTATCTCCTGGTCTGTAAATATTTTTGTTTTTGTGTGCGCATTTCACATTTCATTGTTGTATTGTATTGCATCCGCGTCTTTACAGACGAACCGAATAAAAACTGAAAACTGAAACTGACCCTGAAACTGGTTTAATAAAGAAATAATTTTTGGACAAAGTACTTTTATTAATTATGCTTTCAGAAAGAACGTAAATATTTTTTAAAAATGGGATTTATTCGCAATTCTTAGTAAAAAGAATAAATCCAAAATGCTGGTAAACATTTAATAAATTCTCATGTAATAAAATGAAATAAAAAGGGTAATTGTTTAGAAAAAAGTATTTAAGTAAATTCCTTGAAGGTATTTATTCATATTTAAGTCCCAATATTCTTAGAGTGTAATTTAAGTTGCAAACATATGAATTCCTAAGAATCGTTTTCAGAGTCGGAAATTCAATTAAAACCTGCTTTCTATACCAGAAAAAGTTCCAATATTTTTGATTCTCGATTCCGAGTACTCGTCCCATCACTATTAGACACTATTATCACAATAGGAACTTATCACAGGACAACAAATTTTTTGACAAATTGTGTTTATCATAATATTTTGATGTTTTTTATGTCTTTTTGGCCGCTGATTTCAAAAATGGCATTAAAAATTTTGTAGTGTCAATGATTTTTCCACTATTTAAAATTTTATGAAATTATGATTTCAAGTTTGTGTAATACACATAATGGATTTGCAATTTGAAATATTACACGCAAAATTAAAAAAAAAATCACATATGAGCAATTCAAAAAAGCGCTGTTAAAAACACTGCAAATAAGCCATAAAACATTTTAATCAAAAATGGACGTTTGAATAATTTTTTTGCTTGTATGTGGTGTTGCATTTCTGCATCAAATTCCATACATAGTCCCCCATCATGGCTTCGTTCCACTTCCCTTGATAGCGCTTTTCCATCACTTGGATGTCTTGGTGAAACCTTTCACCATGCTCTTCGCTTACATTCCCAAGTTACCCCGAAAGAAATCCAAGTAAGAATGCAAAAAATGCAACTTCAAAGACATGCGGCCTCCAAGCTTTTCATAACTTTCAATCAAATTTGACACCTCCATTGCATAGTCGTCTCTTCAATGATTTCCAAGAAATCCTACCACAATCATTCCAAAACTTGCCTAGCATTTCTCCAAATCAGACATTTGTTTCTCCAGCTCTTCAGATGCCAGCATTCTTATTTGTAACCCCACAAATATACCACCTTTTAACTTTTGCTTCAGGTATGCTTGGGAACATCTGTTTAATATGGCGAAAGGCACGGCTTGTCGGTTTCAAAGCCTTAACAAACTGCTTGGCCAGTCCGAGTTTCATATGCAATGGAGGAAGTAAAATTTTGCTCCTTTCAATAACCGATGAGTTTAGAACATTGTGGGAGCCTGGTGTGAGATCTTTGCAAGCTGGCCAGTTTTTGACCAAGTAATGCTGCTCATCCACTCTACTATTCCACAAACAAAGAAAACTAGAATGCTTTGTATAACCTCCTTGCAATCCCAAAAGAAATGCAATCATTTTAAAATCCCCACATACGTCCCAATTGTGATCATTGTATTGAATTAATTCCAGTAATATTTTTACGGATTCATGATCTTCCATCATCTGAACAGAATGTGCTATTGGAATGGATGGATACACATTACCATTATGCAGAAGGACTGCTTACTAGCTTCGCTTAGAACTGTCAATGAATAAACGCCAATCTGAAGTTGAGTAGGCAATACCAATCTCTTGAAACAAGCCCTGTATATCAGTACAATAACAAAGTGAAGGATGATCAGAATCAGAGGGCATTGCATAGAAATTTGAAAAGGTCACACGTTTTCTTGGCTTGGAAATCTTGCACGAAGGATCAAGCAAATTGCATTCCTTGAGACGAGAAGAAAATATCTCTGCTTTTCTTTTGTAAGACCGAAGTCTCTAGTTAGATCATCCAATTCATTTTGATTCGGAAAATGAGGATCTCTGCTGGAACACTGAGTGTCAACCTCAAAATCAGCATCGTCATCTTCCAATGTGGTTGATGATATAGCATGCGTTGTCATAGGTTGAGGAATCTTTGCAGTTCTGGGCCATGGTTGACAGGCGCAATAGATGAAGGAATACATGGATAAACAATCTTTTTCCTGTTCTTTGTCTTTTTGTATTTGGAAATGTCCACCATGCAGAAATAGCAGTCATCATGATGATTGCTACGTTCTCTCCAGATTCGGGAAATGGCAAATGACATACATTTATGACTTCCGCGCATCCATCCTTCCAATGTAGATGTGCAACTTCCACAGCAAAAATGTGGAGCCCAAGATTTATCTTAGTCACCCATCTTCATGCCAAAATATGTCTCCTAGGCTATGAAGAATTTGGTTTCTGGTGTAACTTTATGCTTCTTTTGCTGTGGACTGATGTAATAGCCACAAACATAGCAGAAACAGTCAGAAGAAATTTTGCAAGGTCTTTTAACACTCATATTTACTGAAGTATTGAAAATATTAATAGCATTAAAATTAACTTGCAAAAACTAATAAAATATAGCGTATTTCAAAAATATGCAACTTCACTGCAGTAGGCCTAACTCGCAATTTGTCCAACTGCTAAACTAAGTACAGTATTAGTACCAGATTCAACAATCCACCTCCCATAAACCAACTCTAAAACTGCTGACACTGGACCAGCTCAGACATGTGCATTAAAAACCCACCAAAATGTCTCCAATCACGTGATAGTAAATGACAATTGGCTAATTTACTTCTCTAGCACCATCTAGAGAGTGATGAAAACAAAAAAATGTCATAAATGAAATAACACAAAATTGAAAAGTAATATAAATGTTACTTAATGCTAAAGTTGTATTATCGTTTGGTAAATTACAAACTTCAATCTGTTGCAAATATTTTCAAAATCGTTGACTCTATGCAAAAACTAACATCAAAATCTGCATCAGCGACCCCAAAAACATAAAGAAACACTAAAAAAAAGGAGATAAACATTTGTTGCCTAGTATTATTGATAATGAAAGAAAAAAATGTATTGAAACAAACCAATACTTTTGAACGTCTGCAGGAAAAAAGGTCGTGAGTTCAATTAGCAACTTGTTGAGGAAGAGCTGCTTGCCGACAATCAACCAAAGATCAATTAGAATAAAACTTAAAAATCTAATAATAGATTATGCAATAACCAAAATCAAACAAAATCGTATCGCAAAATTAGACTTGAATCGATTATTAGATGTTTGTTGTTGTAAATGTGGTCAAACGAATGCTGCTCAAGTGCACGAAAAGTTAAGTTGTTGCTGTAGTCTGGGTCAAAGAATTCCAATGAAAAGTACGATTGGAGTAGCAGTAAGTCGTAGGTCTTCAAGTACATAGAGTGGTACGAAACAGGCCTGGTGCAGGGATAGTATATGTAGTAAAGGCAAATTTTGTGGCTACAATGGACTTGCCGTAAATCTTATTGCAGTCCTGACTCCAACCTGACGCTAAATGTAATATGCTTGTTTAGTGTGAGCGGTAAAAGATATTAAACAGGCCGTAACCTCAACTTTAATCTCACCCTAACCCTAACACCTACTTGCATGAATACACTGTGGTTGATAAGTATTGCCAGTAGTATATTATGCTATTGGTGTTTATTAAGTTTTTTTAACCACGTACACGTAGAACTTTGTGGTGTATTTTAAGTTTTTTAACTACAGTGTAGTGGAATACCTACGACTTACTGCTATTCGATGTTGCCTTTTATAAGAATTCTTTGGCCACATTTACAACAACAAACATCTAATGATTGATTCAAGTCTAATTTTGCGATACGATTTTGTTTGATTTTGGTTATTGCATAATTTATTGTTAGATTTTAAGTTTTATTCTAATTGATCTTTGGTTGATTGTCGGCAAGCAGCTCTTCCTCAACAAGTTGCCAATTGAACTCACGACCTTTTTCCTGCAGACGTTCAAGAGTATTGGTTTGTTTCAATACATTTTTTCTTTCATCATCAATGGGTTCCTATTGTGATATTAGAGCAAAATCGGACTTCATCCTTTCCTTTTTTGCACTTAATTTTGGATGTCTTTGGGACTCCTCACGTCCCTTTAGATCTTTTCAATCAACTTATACCAGCCTCGTTGAAGATCCTTTTTGTAATCTTGGTTTGATGCTCATCCTGGTTGCCAATTTTTTTGTAGTCACGGACCTTTTTAAATAAATTGTCAGTCCGCAGACCCTTACTTTTATTTTTGATATATTTTGATGTTGTAGCAAATAATCTACTACTAATGCAATTAATACAGTACTTACCTCATAGTTTAGTTGCTCTCAAACTTAATTTTAGACAAAAAGTTTAATTGTGGTGGTATTCTCGACCCCTTGAATATATTCAAGGCACGGATTTACAAATTTTCATTGACAGATGGATAGGAAGACCTTTTTTCAAAAAGGATGAAAGTTTTTAAAACCACAGGCAAACCCGCTTAAGGTTGCCACCCACAATTCGACAACAACTGCCATACTATATTGTGCAATTTATCATAAAGTATAATTAAAGATTTACCAAATCTTCAAGTCAATCGATTGTTTTTACAGTAGCTTTATCGAAATTCACCAAAGCATTTGCGTATCCCTTGAAACCTACTCACAAACCCCTGATTGGGAACCACTGTTTTAGAATAACTCATTACATCACAGTAATGAAAAAGCATAAGAGCTTGATGATTAAGACCTGATAGAATAGTGGCAGCAGTCATGTTCTGCAGTTAAATGAGGACTAACTAACGCATTGAAGACGAATAAGAAATAGGACCTCCTGAATCCTTTGACTCCAATTTCTTGTTTTTATGTGCTGTGGTTCTCGTGTTAGAGTATCGTAATCCCTCAAATCTTTCCAGGGCACCGACTCGTCATTTAAAAAAAAAATATTCTCTCTGACGTATTTCTGTGTGAACTTGTCAGTTTGTTTGTTTATCCCTCATCTCCTTGGGATTGGAGGTACGGCGGGAACGGTAATCCAGGTTCACGCCGTCAACTTAATTGAATTGGACCATAGAAAAGCGGCAGTCCATGTCGAACCTGTTGGAATGCGAATTACTGACTGATAGCCCCACCATCGACAAGGCGGATTGCCACTGCTTTGTACCCAAGAGTCGCCTCATACGTCATGCTGGGTGAGCAGCTTCACAATTCTAACAACCCGGTGGAGCGCGGGTGACTTGTCCCCTATAAATTGTATAATTGCATGCTTTTTCAAAAAAGTGAAAGAAGTAGATCGCCTATTCGGCATGCGTGGTTTTGACATTGTGATGTGTTTTTGACTTTGGAACAAAGGGTCTGAAATTTAAAACTATAAAATTTGTCTGGACTTAGAAATTCTTAATTTCCGTGAAGGGTTTTTCTGAACTTAAAGTGTTGCATTACCGCAGCAAAAGTCTGGTTCGAAAGCAAATATGTAGTGATAAACACAAGAATTAGCACGTCTAAGCCTACGAAAACTCTGGAAAAAAGCATTTAAAATTAGGCAAGCAAGCTTCATACTGGCATGGTGGCGACAGTGGCGCAAAGCATCGGATCGCATATGCCTTGGAGTTGGAAGTTTCAATTTTGAATTGTTCGGTATATATGTACAGCCGCCTTGGTGTAGCGGTAATTGTTACGGGCTTCGCATCGAAAAGTCTGGAGTTCAAATTTTACGAAAGTACCATTGATGTTCGCCTAGAAGGGCATCCGGAATTTTAAGCGCTGTGATGTTTTAGCAAACCATGTGGTTTGAAAATGAGTCATACATTGAATTAACGCGTCTGAGCCTGCGAAACGTGGGAAAAATGACGTGAAATTGACTTTTTGTGGTAGATAGGTACAATAGTCTATTTACCTTCCGAGGTAATATCATCATCTTTTAACTTGAACTATGGGCCTTGAGTGTTTTACTCCCTAACAATATATTTTTTCTTCAACTAACAGAAATATTGCTCCAAAATTTTCTCTTCAAGGTTGCACCAAAACAGCGCTCATACGAGCTTGAATTAATACCAGGCTTTTAAAACTCTTTTATCTCTAAAATTTAAACCCTTCTTGCAGCTCGTGCGGTCATCCGACTCAGAACAATTTTCATCTCATTCTGTTGCGTCCCGTCATGGGCTCTTTCCGGCGCTCGCTTTTTAGCGACCTGTTTGCTTTTGCGACCTCCATTCTAGGCCCGGTGGAATTGCCTTACAACCAAATCTATTTTATAGGCAGCACAACCATATATTGACGAATGTACGAGGGTTGTGAATTTATGGAAGGAAAAAGAAGCTCATTATAAAGAAGCACTGGAAAAATTAGGCCAAGCTGCTGCCCAAGTAACTATTCTATTTTTCATTTAAGCCGCATTTTAGCACACTTCCGAAACAAGTATGGCAACCACAATTTAAATAGATGGAATAAAGCCGCGATGGTGAAAATGTTCCAAAGCAGTGGTCCCCGACCTATTTTGCATTACGGACCGGTTTATTGTAAGCAATATTTTTCCGGTTTATTTTTACGGATTTTCATTATGGCGTACAAATACAGCAAAGACGCGCACTTCAGATATTTACGAAAGTAGGTTGGGGTGGTACATCACTGTAGCTCAATGTAGAGCACCTCTGCATTTTTATAAATTATTGAAAATTATCTTGGTCACCGGACATAGCAGGGGTGGTAAAACAACAAGGTGCTGCTCTTCAGTGTACGTGAGAGCGCACTATATCGCTTGCCCTATTTTGCACTAGAAAAGCCCCTTACCTTACATTGTAGCAATGTCATCGCTTTTAGGTGTTGGAACAAAACAAGTTCAGGTAACTGCAAAACTATCATGAGCAGTTTTTGTAAGATTTGGCTGTGGTGACTTTTGAGAAATACTAAGAGACTGCAATTATTTTGTTAAAGCTGGTATAATTATCAAAACGTTCACGACTGTGTGCAGGTGTGCCTTTTTGAAATATCAGTGTTGGGTTGCTGATGTTCTTCTATTAAATATTTAACTAATGAAGGTAAAGAAAAAGCACTTTAAACAAATAAGCGAAGAATATCAACTGGTATATAAATTTAGAAAGACTGTTGTAGAATATTAAGAGACTACTGCACTTCCTCGAAACTGATCACAAGAATTACAAGAGTCGCTTATAAAAACCATCTGAAATCAAACGGTCCGGTTGCTTATCAAAGTGTGATGCAAATACCGGCAAGTAGTGGTAGACAATGAGCATGCCTTGTATAATTGCGAAAAATATTTCTTTTCTTTTTCAGCTGTCAGAGAACGAAAAAATAATATCTGATTTTGAAGGAAAACTGAAAGATAAAAATGAACAGTTGGAACAAGCGCACGAAAAACTGTTACAAGTGGAAGATGGAGCTAAACTAAAGGTATTTTTTTCCTAGTGGTTCTATGATCATGGCCTTCAAATTCATTTTCAGTACAAATTTTAGTCTTAAGGCACTCATTGGTTTCTATATATATTTGGTGATTCCACTCGAGTATTTTCTAATGTTCAAGTTTGTTAATGTTTGTTTAAAACTGCGTTTTTGTGTGATTGGTTAATATTTACAGGAAGAAAATATGGACAGTGACTCTATGCAGTTGAGAGAGAAGATTGAGCGATTGACAAAGGATGTAGAAGTAGGTTTATATCAATTTTATTACGCAAAGCCAATGCATAATCAGTTTGGTTTTAGCAACGTTAACTCAATGCATTGATCCCGCCACTGAGAGGTCACAAACTAAATGCCCACTGAAAAAGAAGTCGATTTGTCGTTTTCTTTTCCGCGTTTTTGCTGGCTTGGAATTGCTGGTGCAATGTACATCTACCACTACACACTCGCTTTTCGAAATTTTTTTGACTCTCATCACGGTCCCAGATACCCTGGGCTCTCACCAAACCAAACATTTTTTGCCGAGCTGCCACCTGAGCGACCACAACAGGGGAGCCTGCACTCTCCTTTAAAATCTAGCATTTGTATTTTTTGCTTTTGTTCTCCTGCCTCTCTCTTTCTGGTCCTCTCATTCTTGTTTTACTTCTGATGAGTTGCAAAGCTCATCCAAATCCTGGCTCCATCTTTCCCTGTTCTGTGTGTTCTGGAGAGGAAGGTTAGTGCAATTCTGTATCTGCTCTAAACGGGTACATTTAAGGTGCATCCTTCTCTCATTTTCGGAGTTTTCCTTTTCAGCTCCGACTTCTAGAGCTGTTCTCCCTAATGTAGTTTGACTTTACTTGGGCATCCCGAATCCACCAACACTGTGCCATCTTCTACGGGACCCTCCAGCATATCTACTTCCACTGTTCACAATCACCCCTCACCCTTGTTTACAAAGTTGCCACCCTCCATCTACCCTGTCACTATCTCCTCCTTCAGTCCCTTTCCAATTCTCCGCTTCCGGCTCTTTGTGCTATAAGGTTGAAACTCACTTTGTTTTGCCCTCCTGTTGTTGTTGTTGTTGTTGTTGTTGTTTACCCGACCCCTTCCGAGGGATGGGGGCATGGCGGAAGACCATGGAGCCCCAGAAGCCGGGCAACTCCCCAGGGTCTGGACCAGAGGTCATAAAGAGACAGAGAGTCGCCAAAGAGTGAGTGGCGCAAAGAGTCCGTAGCTGGACAGTGCAGAATGAGATGAGAGATGTTCTGGGACGAGTGTCCACAGGCGCTGCGAGAAGAATTCCCGATTCTGCCAATCCTGGAGAGATAGGAACCTAAAAGAAGGCTGTGTCCATTGCAGCGAAGACGAGAGAGGACACAGCGAGCATGACGAGGGAGCACAAGTTCCTCAGTGGAAATTGAGGGAACCTGTGTGTCAAAATACTTTGAAGAGACAGTACGCCTCCAGTCCGAGAAAAGACGAGAGTGGATACGAGAGATAAGAGGAGAGAGACTACAAGGGATTGCTGAGGGCGCAAGCAGCGCTCCCCGTCTGGCAAGCTTATCAGCTGTGTTGTTCCCCGGGAGAAACGAGTGTCCGGGGACCCGTTGTAGCCTGATAGAACAGGAGGAGAAGAAGGACAGTTCCTGCCAGATCTGCCACAGAGTTTGAGATAACAGGAAAGGTGGAGGAGAGGACAAGGTGGCGAGGACAGAACGAGAGTCAGACAGGAGAAGAAGAGAAGAAAAATGGCAGACTTTATGGTGTTGCAGAGACCAGCAAAGGGCGTGCACAATGGCGCAGGCTTCAGCGGAAAAACTGGAGCAAACTGGGCCTGCCGAAAAGGAAAGAGTGGCCTCAGTGCCACAGAGAGAGCAGTTGGCAAGAACGCCGGAGCCGCCCTTGCCAAAAGGAAAAGGAACAGAGCCGTCTGTCCAGAGTACCAGATCATGAGAGAGGAGAGAGTCAAGGTGGGCGAGAGCCGCACCTTGGCGAGAAAGAGGGGGATCAGAGCGAGAGCATGGAGAGGAAAGGGTGGACTCGACCGTGAAGGAAGGCAGATTCCAAGGAGGACAGGGAGGGCAAGCAACAAGAGCCTCCCTAGAACAAGTAGAAGGAAGCATGAGCGGGTGAGTGGACGCAAAAGCTCTCCAGGACGATCTGCAGAGTCTTGGTTTCACTCCTAGTCTGGCCAAACCTGAAATAGGAAAGGAGGTTGGGAGACTAAGAGCCCGCTCATGAAAAAAAAGAGTGAAGTGAGTCAGAGTGACTCGTAGGGAAGGTAGAGAAGCCTCGGTGAGTAGTAGAGGGATAGGGGAGGACGAGAGGCAGCCGGTGATGGCGCGACTGGCCGCTCGGTGAAGGCGTTCCAATTTGGTGATTGGTAGCGCTTAGGAAAGGAAACCATCCGGGTGAAGCGTAAGTGAGAAGGGACCGAAGAAATGATTTATACAGAACAGAGAGGGACTCCTTAGAGGGGCCCCATGAGGAAGCACAGATACAGCGTAAGGCCTTGAGACGTGGGAAAAATTTGGCCTTCAGCGAAGATACATGCTTAGAAAAGGAAAGAGTGCGGTCGAAGGTGACCCCGAGAAAAGTTGAAGTGGGATTAAAACGGAGGCGGGAGCCGAGTAGGAGGAGGTTGGGCTGGAGGTTAGCCTGGTGGGGATCCACTGAAAAGAAGGAGGCCTCACATTTGCTCGGATTGACAGGAAGACACCAGTACTCAGACCAGCGCTCCAATCGAAACAGAGCTCGTTGTGTGGCCTCCACCGCAGTGGGGACCGAGGGGGAGGAGAACCAAATGGCCAGATCGTCAGCGTAAAGAGAGCAGCTGACGGAAGAAGACAGAGAAGCAGGAAGATCATTGATGAAGAGAGAGAAAAGTACATGGCCAAGAACGGATTCTTGCGGAACACCTCGACGGACTCGAAAGGGACGGCTTTTGTGATTTTGAAAAACCACACAAGCGCGCCTGTCAGAAAGGAAAGATTGAGTCCAACGAGCAAAGCAAGGAGGGAGGCCAGCCGAAATAAGTTTGTGGAAAAGGGCGGGATGCCAGACAGAGTCAAAAGCTTTAGAGAAATCGATAGTAGACAGGATCGTCCGAGAGCCCGGCCTGGGTTTGTTAAACCCATCCGAAATGGACTGAGAAAGGTACAGAATTTGATCAAGTGTAGACCGACCAGGGCGGAAACCGGCCTGGCGGGGAGAAAGAATGGAATTAGATTCCAGAAAAAAGAGAAGACCGGATAGTATGATGCGTTCAAAAAGCTTTGATACGCAGGAGGTGAGAGAGATAGGCCGGAAGGAAGCAGGAGAGTCGATAGGTTTTCCCATCTTATGTATGGGAATAATATTAATAGAAGATGTCTTCCAGATGGAAGGAAAGGAATGTGAAGACCAAGAAAGATTGAAGATGTGAAGAAGAAAATCCATGCCAGAGCGAGGAATATGCTTTAGCATGGGATAGGCAACTTTGTCTGGGCCAGTGGCAGTGGATGAGGAGAGGTTGGAGGCAGCCGCAAGAAATTCAGCAGGAGAGAAGGGAGAGCAAAAGGACAAGTGAGACTCCACAGAGCACGTAGCTCGGCGGAGCTCAGTGAGGTAGCCTCTGGCTCTGCTGCGCAGGGCCTTTGGCTGAGACACGGAAAAGTGAGACCTCAGGTAAGCGGCATAAACCGAAACCGATTCCCTAGGAGAAGAACAGTTAGGGAAGTTAGGAGAGGAGGAAGACGAGGAAGGAGAGCCAGCAATAGAGCGAAGAAGAGAGTGCACTGATTTAGGATTAGATTTAGGTGAAAGAGAAGTGCAGGTCGTCTGCCATGCCTCAGCCTTGGCCTTGGCAATGACCGACGAGGCACGCCGAGAGGCGGAGATGTAAGCCTGGCGATCTTCATCACTTCTGTGAGCAGTAGCGAAAGCCCTGCGTCTTTCATCAACCGCTTCTTCCACCTCAGCAGACCACCAGGCTTTATGATGGCGTTTGATGCGGCCGAAAGGAATGGAAGATTTGGCTGCATTCATTGCCAGAGAGGTAAAGAGAGCAGCTGCAGAGGAAAGGGAAAGAGACGAGTATTCCTCTGCAGTAGGACAGTGAGAGTCAAAGTAGGAGGCAAAGCCATCCCAGCGAGCTTTCTGAAAATTGAAGGAAGGGGGGCACTCGTTGGGGTGAAAGACCGGAGAGAGAGGGATAGATAGTAGAATTGGTAGGTGGCCAGAACCCAGGTCCTGAAGCACCTCCCAGGAGCAAGAAAAAGCAAGAGTAGAGGGAGCAAAGGAGATGTCAGGAGAGGAGCGACTGCCAGAGGAGCGATGGAGAAGGGTGGGTGTGTCAGGGTCATTGAGGGGGAGGAGATGACCCAGTCGAATACTTCCTCCCCACGGGGGTCGGAAGTACCTCTTGAGTCCCAAAGCGGGTGATGGCAATTGAAGTCCCCCAGAATGAAGAGATTTCTGGAGGAGGGAAGAATTGAGGGAGAGAAGGAATCGGTTCTGCCATCCGTTGGGGAGGAGCGAATAGAGGGGGCATACACATTAAGAAATGACACCGAGGAGGATTTTTTTAGAGAGATGTTGACCCCTACATAATCAGAGTGGGGATCGAGCGAAGAAAGAGAGGTGGTAGAAAGTTCAGAAAAAGGATAGGCCCTGTCTGACGAAAAGGACAACGCCGCCACTGGCATGCGAGGCATCAGAAGAGAGAATGCCAGACCGGGAGTGAGTACGATCAGAACGCAGAACAGAGAATCCAGGAATCCGGAAAGAAGAAGAAGAGTTGATTGGTGGTACAAAACTTGAATATTGCGGAAAGTAATACATTCATTTTCTCGAAGCTTTTCGTCTGACTCGTCGTCTTCAGGAGAAATACGTCAGAATGAAAAAGATAGAAGTGGTGCTCGCTTATATAGAGGAATACTCGATAGTGATTGGTCGATGGGTCGACCAATGAAAAGAGAAGAAACTAATGTGAAATTTTTAAGCTGTATACGAATTCTTTTTGCTTACACAAATTTGGTTTTGATGTTTTGATATAAGTAGCTTCAAGAGTTAAAAGATGGAAAGCTGTGCGGCCATGTGCAAGTATGGAAAATTTATCATCTGAATAGTTTTGTGCGCATAATTGGTTATGTAGGAGATGTTGTCCAAATGCTGATGAAGAAATTTCGGAATTTCGGAATTTCTTCATCAGCGATTGGACAACATCTCCTACATAACCAATTATGCGCACAAAACTATTCAGATGATAAATTTTCCATACTTGCACATGGCCGCACAGCTTTCCATCTTTTAACTCTTGAAGCTACTTATATCAAAACATCAAAACCAAATTTGTGTAAGCAAAAAGAATTCGTATACAGCTTAAAAATTTCACATTAGTTTCCTCTCTTTTCATTGGTCGACCCATCGACCAATCACTATCGAGTATTCCTCTATATAAGCGAGCACCACTTCTATCTTTTTCATTCTGACGTATTTCTCCTGAAGACGACGAGTCAGACGAAAAGCTTCGAGAAAATGAATGTATTACTTTCCGCAAGAAGAAGAAGAGTTAAGATTGGATTCCTGAATGCAGATAAGGTCGACAGGATGGGATGAAAGAAAGTGAAGTAGTTCAGTGCTCCTGGCTCGAAGACCTCCAGCATTCCATGAAGAACCCTGAGAGAGTCAGGGGGAGGAGAGGAGGCAGGAGGTGCAGAAGTATAGCCAGGAGCAAGGGACGGTGGTGGAAGGGCAGGGGAAGGAGATATAAGATGGGCAGATGGGGGATAAGAAGTTTGGAGATGAGGGTGGGGCAAGAGTGCAGCATTAGCAGAGGGGGGGCCAGATTCCACAGTGGAGGTATACGTGCCGGAGGAGTCCGAAGAGGGGGGAGTCACAGTGTTACGGCAGAGGGGGGGGGCAGCTCCAAGAGTGAGAGCTGCCAAGAGCTCTGAAATTAGATAAAGAAAGTTGTGAGCACCTTAGATGGACCCATTTGGAGCAAGCGCAGCATTGCACTGACTTGCCCCGCCAGGTCACATTTCCAGCGCACACAGAGCAAGGAAAGATGGGGCCAGGGTTAGGATGAACGTTACCGCTCATCAGGAGAAGAAGAAGAATGAGGAGACGAAGGAGGGCAAGAGTAGGGCAGGAGAGAAGAAAAAGGGAGAACAGGCGCCGATTTTAAAGATGCTGTGTGCTGCCCTTCTGCGGTCGTTCAGGGGGCAGCATAGCGAAAAAATGAATGGGGAGTGCCCGGGGTAACTGGGAGCCTCGGGAAGGCCAACAGCCATTTCGACCCAACCCAAACGGGGCCGGGGACCGCACCACCATGTTGAGGCGGCTGTTGATTTTGCCCTCCTTGTCAATCTTATCTGTATCCAGGAATCAACCTTCTCTGTCATTTTCCCAAGCTTTTCTCTATCATTCAAGTCCCTGGATACTCTGCCCTGGGAATAGATTGCACTTAATTCCGGTCTAGCTATCTTTTTCCTGGTGACTCACGCTGGGGGGAAGTGTAGTCATCTTTGCCAGACGGGGCGTATCTTTATACTTAACTCTGTACCTCCTTTCTTTGCTTGACTCCTACTCTGCTGCTTGGGGGTCAACATTTTGCTACTCTCTTCTAAATTTTTACGCTTCTCCTATTTGCTCTTCTTCGATCGATAGTAGAATCAATTTTTTCCTTTGTTCTTTCAGAAATGTATGCCTCCTGAGGGACTTCAACTGCCATCACCCCTTTGGGACTCGAAGGATACTTCAGTCCCAGGTGGGTAGGATGTGTTTGATTAGACCATCTCCTCTGGCCTCATTTGCCTCAATGATTCTGACACTCCTACTTTTTCATTATGCTTCCGGCAGTCTCTCTGCTGACATCTCCTTCACTTTCTTTTTTCTAGCTCTTTCCTGCTCCTGAGAGATATTTCAGGACCTGATATCAGATTACCCCCAATTGCCGTTACTGTCCCTCTTTATCCGCTCTCCCTCCCCAATGAGCATCCTTTTTCAGTTTCCAGAAAGTTCGCTGGGATGCTTTTGCTCTTCATGTCGATTTGCACTGTCCTGCAGAGGAATACTCCTCTCTTTCCTCTGCAACTGCACTTTTTATCTTTTTGGCACTTAAAGCAGACAAATCGTCCATTCCTTTTGGTCGTGTCAAATACCAGCCAACCTCATGCCTGGTGGTTTCCTGAAGTGGAAGAAGCGGTGACGGAAAGACGCAAGCTTTTGCTTCCATTCACACAAGTGATATAGAGCGACAGGCATGCATCATAGCCTCTCAGTGTGCTTTGTTGGTCATTGCCCAATCCAAGGCTGAGGTATGACAAAAGACATTCTCTTCTCTTCTCTCTCTCTCTCTCTCTCTCTATCTGATTTTATATTGGTCTATTTTGTTCATTGACATTGTTCTGTTGTTAGTTGTGCTTCTTCGTCCTCCTCCCCTAACTTTCCCGAGTGCTCTTCTCCTAAAGAGTCGACATTGGTCTGCCCACCACCCGAGATCACATTTTGCAGTTTCTCTGCCAAAGACTCTGTGAAGCACACTCAGAGGCTAGTTGTCTGAGCTCCTCCGAGTCTCCTACCCTGAATAGTTTCATTTCTTTTCGTCTCTTCTCATCTCGAGTAAATTTATTGCGGCTGCCGCTTACCTTTTTTCTTCCTCTGTAACTGGCCTAGTCAGAGTCGCTTAACCCATGCTGAAGCACTTCTCTCAATCTGGCATGGATCTCCTCATTCAAATCTTTAGTCTTTCCTAGTTTTGCATTTCTTTCCTTTCATCTAGATGTCTTCATTTATTATTCTCATTCACAAGATGGGAAAACCTTTCGACCAACTTGCTTCTTTCCAGTGCATGTATCTCACCTTCACCTCAAAGCTATTCGAGCGCATCAATCTATTCTCTCTAATCTTCATTCTGGAGTTCTATTATCATATTTCATCTATCGACTTTTTTAAAGCTTTTAATTCTGTGTGGCATCTCGCTCTTTTTCACAAGCTTATTTTGGCTGGCCTTGTTGCTTTGTTAGATGGACTTAATATTTTCTTTTCTGACCGGCGTATTTGCGTGGTTCATCAAAATCAAGCAGGTCGCTTCTTTCGAGTCCATCAAGGTGTTCCGCAAAGATCCATTCTTGGCCGTCTTCTTATCTCTTCGTCAACGATCTCTGCGTCTCCTTATTCTGTCAGCTGCTTTCTTTATGCTGACGACCTGGCCATCTGGTTCCCCTATCTCGGTGCCTGTTGCTGCGGAAACCACACAAGGAACTCTGATTCGCCTAGAGCGTTGCTCTGAGGACTGGTGTCTTCCTCTCGATCCGATCAAATGAGATGCCTCCTTCATTTTGGTGGATCCCTATTAAGGCAATCTCCAGCGCTTCCTTTCCTGATTCAACTCTTCTCTCTGCTTTTATCCCACTCCCAACTTTTCTTGGAGGCATCTTTGACCGCACTCTTTCCTTTTTTGTATATGTATTGTCGCTAAAGGCCAAGTTCTTCCATTGTCTCAAGGCCTTAGGATGAATCTCTGCTTTCTCATGAGGCCCCTCTAAGGAGTCCCTTGATTTTCTGTTTAAAGTTTCCTCCATCCCGTGCTCTTTTATGCTTTCCCCGAATGGTTTCTTTTTTTCAGGGTTACCCAGTGGAAACGCCTTCATATAGCGGCCAGTCGTGCCATCACCGGCTGCCTCTCGTCCTCTTCTACCCTTTTTTTCTCCATGAGGCGATCGTACCTCCCCCACGAGTTACCCTGACTAATTTCACTTTGTCATCTTATGAGCAGGTCTTTCGCCTTCCAATCTCTATTTTCATTTTAGTATTGGCCAGACTTAGAAACCTATATTTTTCAGGTCCTTTTGGACAGTTTTTGCGTTCTTTTATCAGCTCAAACTTTCATCTTCCTTCAGGGAGGCTCTCTTTTTTTCTTCAAGGTGAAGCTCACTCTTTCTACTCCATGCTCTCACTCTGACCCTTCTCTCCTCGATAATGTGCGGCTTTTGACCACCTCGACTCTTTCCTATCTCACAATCTCGTGATTGGGATTGATGGCTCTGTCTCTTCCTTTTGACAAGGAGGGCTCCGGCGTCCTTGCCAACCGCTCACGTTGTGGCGCTCTGGCCACCCTTTCTTATTCGACAGCATCATTTTACTAGCTCTCTGCTGATCTTGACAGCACCAACAGGTTTGACATTTTTCTTTCCTTTTCTTCCTCTCAGACTTTCTTCTACGTTCTTCCTTATCTCATGTTCTCTGGCACATCTGGCAGGAACTATTCAGTCTCTTCTTTATTTTTGTCGGGCTCAATGGCTTCCTGGTACTCATTTCTCCCAGTTGATGACATAACCGATGAGTTGGCCAGACGAGGTGCGCTACTCCACCCACGTGCAGCCCCATGTAGTTTCTCTCTTTTCTCTCTCGTTTCGACTTTTCTCTCAGACTGGAGGCGTACTGTTTCATCTAAATTCTTTGACACACAGGTCCCTCAATATTTACTGAAAAACTTGTCCTCCATCGTCACACTCGTTGTGTCCTCTTTCGTTTTCGCTGGAATGAACACAATAGACTGTTTTATTTTTTCACCATTGTTGAAATTCTAAATGCCTGAGGTGCCATATGGTGGCATTTGGGAGAAACGTTGACACAGAAATTGTTTTTGGATTATAACGTATCGATGTGGTCGACAGCGTTTGAAGATTTTAGGGTCCGAAATTTCGATATTGTGACGTATTTCCGGAACCGCTTATTGTAGGTGGACAAAATTGGTGTCAAAATTCGCGGAAGAGTCGATTTCCTATGGCTGTTCTAGAGAAGTCGAAGGTCTATTTGCATCAGAAAAAGAATTATTTGAAAAAACTTATTTTTAATTATTGAGTAAATTTTCTGTTATTTTTCGATACGTAGTGGTATTTTTCCATCTTTACGAGCTGGATTGACGCAACAAAAGTCTTTGTTCTTATCCAACGAGATGTAGAGGAAATAAGGGAGCAGAAGAAAGAGTAGTTTCATTAAGGTTTTAGTGAGAATGGCGTTGAGATCAAGTGTTAATAAATCTTTGCAGTAGGCAAAGGAGCTTGGAAGTAATGTTTTGCCTCGAAATTCAAATGTAGTTGGTCATCTTATATTTAAGGAAGAAGCTGAATGACACCGATCCCGAATTTCTAAAGAATTTGACTCGTTTCAGTGGCATCAAAGAGCAACTTTTGAATGATATAGTTGGTGGGTGGAAGAAAGTCTTTCTTTTTAAAGCACGAATCGTGCCAAATTGATAGATATGATAGAGAAATACATGTATAACGCAGCTACCAAGAAAGAATTGAGAGGAGCGATGGTGCAGTGGTTAGAGCGTCCACATTGTAGTCGGTAGACCTGGGGTTCATTCCCTAAGTCGAGTCATACCAAAAGACTTTAAAAAATGGTATTCACAGCTTCCCTGCTTGGCGCTCAGCATAAAAAAGGGATAGTGTGGAGAACAAGCCGGCAAGCTTGTTTGTTGTGTCCTTGGGCAAGGCACTTAACGGGACGCCTCCACCTTTATGTGGCAGACAGGTGGCCCCACCCCTACTTCACCGGATTATAATTGTGAAGTTGCTAACCCAGCATGTCAGACGACTCTTGGGTACCCACCAGTGGCAGTCCGCCTTGTTGGTGGTGGGGCTACCAGTCACTCAAGACTGGTTCGAAATGGGCTGCCATCTTCCCCTAGCTTAATATCAATTAGGTTGACGGCATGAACCTGAATTACCGTTCATGCCGTACCTCCATCCCAAGGAAGAGGAGGGGTAAACACACACACACACACCAAGAAAGAATTGAGAGGAGGGAGTAAAATTGACCAGGAGTTGTTGCAACGCTTATTTGACATTAATAGCTGTAAATGCTATGTTCTGGAAAATCCTGTGATTCACCACAAGAAGCTGCTTTGTTCTTGCGCTGCAGAAAACCGCAGCCCAGAGAAAGAAATTTCTTTTCTTCTAGTTTAAAGAAAAATAAGAAAAATGTTTGTTGGCTTAGAAGTTACCAGTTATGCTAAAAAATTATTGGAAAGAACAAATCATAAGCGGAAGCTAGAAGTTGTCAGACAAAAAACGACCATGTGCATCTCGCACTAGTTCATCCGATTTTGTTATGCCTTCAAAATTAAGAAAAAAAATACAAAAGTTAAATATCAGGTTAGCGACAGTGAAAGCGATTGGAGTACAGGTAATGATGGCCACTGGAATAAGGACGAAGGCAATAATCCCAAAAAAGCTGTTGGAGGAAAGAAGTATAAAAAAGTTTATATCTATTCAGTAACCGACAAACGCTTGCCGGTCGCAGGATGACATCTATACGTCAACAGACGATTAGCTGTGTTCAGTCCTTGGTTAAAATCAAATAGCTACATTTTTCTTGACTGCATATCGCCATCGTGAAAAAGTGCGCACGAAAGCTTTGAAAGAGAGTAAGAGTTTCTTAAATGCAGCGATTGCAATTCAATGATGTTGCGATGAACGTGTTGTGCTTAGCATGGACTGTTATATCTTTTTGGGTCAACATACTGATGGATATGATCAGAAGCACGAAAGTGTAATGGCTGTCAAATCGTTTCCCAAAAACACACCCGTTAATGCAGAATTACTTTTTTACACCATTTCAAAAGAAGCTTGCAGTAACTACCTGTCTTAAGTGTGCTCTGTCATGGCCGATACAACCTTTCTAAATACTGGAAAAAAGGCAGGGGTTAATAAACGCTTGGATGATCATTTTAGTACTGAAGTAGGCCAAGGCATTCATACCTTGGAATGCATGTTCTGTGTAGACGAGATTTATTTTGATCATGTGGTTACTTTTGTTGAAGGAATGAAAAAGGGTCGTGGAACAAAGCGATCTGGAGCTGGGCTGAATTACGTTTAAAAACTGGATAAGCCAAACATGGAAACTCTGGTTTCACGTAATCAGTTTGGCATACTGTTGTCAAGAGTTGCTACAATCCACTTGAAAGCTAAATTAGATCGGTTTTTTCTACAAAAGCAAAATGGAATAGAAGATCACAGTTTTCGGAGTGATCAGCTTGTATGCTAGTTTTAGCTTGCTATGTAATAACAAAAATACCGGAGAAACTACAAAATTTGCTGCTTTATAAACAAGAAACAACATGTCATTTTCGATGGATTACTACAGGGAATGGCTATCTCCCAGAACTTATCTTCCACTCTGGGAATTTGACTTCCGATCAAAAAAACAAATCAAAAAAGATAGTTTGATATATACTTTGTGCATATGCTCCTTTCTTTGTGATGATCTATTTGCATCCAAAAGCTCCAGAAAGTCCCTTTCTTACACTTTTTCAACCTGATTTGCTCTTCGCTTATCGTGAAATTGCTCCGGATATTACTAATTTGGTAATGGATTATTACTTGGAACATGCGTCTAATGATTTCCTGAAAAAATATTGCATTGAGTATCCATGCTGACGTGGCACCATACACCGCTGAAGCAGTTAGAACTTCAAAGTCTTTGCCCGAGATGCAGGATGTACGTTTCCTTATGCAAGACCGCTCTACTCGTTTGAAGCACTTTTTTACGTAAAATAGCGAGAAAGTCCCTTGCATTTTGATGGCCCATATCAAGCCTCTTCTGAAAATCGATCGAAAACCACAATTGATCAACTGAAAGAAGAATTGGAAACTGAAGACGATTATACCGGAAAAAATCGGAGACGAACCGACAACCTAGCCGCTCCGATATGAAGTTGCGAGCATATTCGTGAAACATGGACATTAGTGAATATTGACGATACTGCCAATTAAATCTTTGTGAAATCGTGGTGTGTGCTAACTGTGTTAAAAACTGGAAAGAAAATCGTGTATTAAGTTAGAAACACTATCGCGTACTGTGAATAGTCCGATAGTATTTTGAGAACACAGAAGACAATTTATACAGTAGGCCGAACTACATAAAAATAGTTTTTTTCAAATAATTCTTTTTCTGATGCAAATAGATCTTCGACGTCTATAGAGCAGGCATAGAAAATTGACCCTTCCGCTCATTTCGACACCAATTTCGTCCATCTACAATAAGCGGTTCCGGAAATACATCACAATATCGAAATTTCGGACCCTAAATCTTCAAACGCTGTCGACCACATCGATCCGTCATATGGCACCTCAGGCATTTAGAATTTAAAAAATGTTGAAAAAATGAAACAGCTTACGATACAGCCTTCTGTTAAACTCTGATCTTTCTAGAGTTAGCAGAATTGAGAAATCTTCATGCAGTGCCTGCGGTCCTCCTATCCAGGACAACCTCCAGACTTTTTGCGCCGCTCGCTTTTTAGCGACTCTTCTCCTCTGGTCCAGGCCTTGGAAAGTTTCGCGGCTTCTTGGGCTCCATGGTCTTCTGCCGTGCCTCCGTCTCACAAAAGGGGTCGAGTAATAACAACAATAAATCTGGTTAAAGAAAAGCGACAGTCCATTTTGAACTAGTTATGAATACAAATTGCAGATTACCAGTTCCATCAGCAATAAGGTGGACGCCCTCCTGCTGATACCAAAAAGTCAGTTCCTACGACAAGTCGGCTCAGTAGCTTTGCTATTCTAATTCAGTAAAGCAGGGGAGGCTTGAGCTTTTCTTTGTCAGGATGATGTCATATGTTACTGTTGCTAGCCCAAAAATGGGGTAGGAGCAGCAGAGGCGCCTTTTGTTACCCCCTCTGCAGCAACGCCGTTGGTGTAATTTGGTTCAAGAAAATGCAAGGGGTAGAGATAAGACCTTTTATATAGACAGCCGCTAATTTTGTGCTGGATAGTTGTTGATTTTTATGTGAACCTCAAACTCGGCTAATTCAACTATTTATTTAGCTTGCAAATATGCACAAGCATGAGCTTGAAAATGAACTACTGGCTAGCAAAGCACTTTTCGAAGAATACAAAAAGCAGAATGAGAAACAAAGCAAAGTAGAGGCGAGTACTAAGCAGCAATACTGGAACTTTTATATTATTAAAACTTTTTTAACATCCCTTTAATGTAATGCACATGCACTACTCAATTTCTCGCTTCTTAGAAGCATTGGTTGGTGTTGTGTTTTCGATAGGGATATCTGCCGTGGCCTTGGGCTCTTTCTGGAATCATGGTCATTCTTTTATTGGCAAATATTTTTGACTTTTGCGCAACGTAAGCTCCTTTACAACAATTATTTGATTTATTCACAGCATCATTACAGTGAATATGTTGAGATTTTATACTATCAGAAACGTCACTAATTTAAATACCTTTTGCCACTTATTACAAAAATATCGTAACTTGCTTACTTTGGGAAAACATTCCTTAATATACTTTTTTTAGCTGTCAGAGAAAGAAAAAGTGATATCTGATTTTGAGGAAAAGCTTAAAGACAAAAGTGAAGAGTTGAAACATTTATATGAAAAACTGTCACAAGTAGAGGTATTTTATTACTTACCAAGTCTTTGTACACTTGCGAAGTCTTTCTGCACTTACACTTTCTAAATGAATTTTAGCCGTATCAGCTAATTGGAGAGACCCGCATTTTACATTGCTACCGATTGCTTAGTTGCTATTATTTGTTTTATTGGTCTTCTCTAGTGCCCGAGTTTATTTATGTGTTCATCTATATTTTAGTTGATTTGTTATCATTTATAGAAAGAAAATATGGACAGTGGTGTTACACAGTTGAAACAGAAGCTTGATCGGTTGAAAAAGAATTTCGCAGTACGTTTGAAGCTATTTGAAAGAAATATCAATTGTTTATTTTTGATGATCCTAAATTTCCTCGTTAAGGTGGCAAATCACCATTTGAAAGCCAGAATTTCGACAAAATCAGTAAAAAAACTGAAAATTAGTTTGGCACAGTTTATAGTACTATTTGATCCATAGAATCGGATTCTGGCCACAAAAAACTGAATCGGCCTGTCTAAGTAGGTTAAAATCCCATGTTTTATAAGGGGTACACGTGTTTTCTGCCTAGCAACCGCCCCTAGCAATGTCTTTATTGCTTGTTTGAGACCCTTTTTCAGCCGATCTTGTGGGCGTACGATTTTGGAAACGAGCGTAATTCTAGCAGGTGTTTTCGTTGTCTTGGTGGCACCTACCCGGAAATAAAATTTTCATCAGAAATCTGATTTTTTTTGGTTTTTCTGTCGATTATCACTATCGCTCCCGCGCGGGTATGGTTACCCGCACGCGCTATTCATGTGCTTGCTACCGCGCCGTTATATATACAGGCAAAGGAATTTGCTTACGCGCGCGCTATTGTTTGCTCACGTCTAGTTCGAGCAAAAACTCTTTTCGAGCAGTTAAGACTGAGTGGAGGATTCACAGTCAAAAGTGCTCATAGTAGTGACACTACGCGTCTGTATCACGCCAAACGAAAATTAAGTGATCGGTGTAAAATTACTCGAAAGAGACTTCGAGCCGAGAAAAAGGGCTTCATAGACACGAAAAATGAAGAGGAAGGCAACGTTTATGAATCCGGCGCACATTGATCTGTCTTTGAACAGAAATAAACGTTTTCAGATGATATTATGCCTCGTTCGGTACAACATGAAATGTTTAATCGCGATTTTCTCATTTTGAGGATTTTGGTGTGTTCATACTGATTTTAAACAGGCATAGTATAGCCAAATGTCATCCGATTTCCAAAATTCTTTTTTTAACATGGGCCTTGGACCATTATGCAGGGATTCTAGTCGGGAAATTTCCCTCCTTAGTGTAGTTCTCTGTTGGTAGGGGTATCATGTTACTAATTGGTAGCTAATTATACGCAAAAATTCCAACAGAATTTTTGAATGCAGACTGTATCAAACTGAACAATAATATAGCAAATTTGTGACTACAAACCATTATTTTGGTTATTGTCTGTCACACAAACTTTGAATGAACGAAAAAACCAATGTATGAGACGAGATATCCGTGTTTGAAAATTGGCGGATTTCTGGTGCGATGACGTCACGTGTGACGTCATAATTTGCATAATTTATGCAAAACTGTCGAATTTCTTCCTTTTTGCGAACGGGCTTTCTAATGACCAAACCAGTTTATAAAAACTCCCCAAAACGGCTAAAACAGCTCAAATGGTGATTTGCCACCTTAAAGCACTTTATTCGATTTTACGTCTTTTTTCGGGCGTTTTCGCAGACGAGCTGATTCATTGTGTGCTGACTACCACGCACTGGCTTTGAAACCAGACTTTTTGCTGGAGTAACGCAGAAAATACCATTGTTTTGTAGCTTGAAAGTATGCACAAGCACAAGCTTGCAAATGAACTTCTGGCTAGCAAAGCTGCTTTTGAAGATTACAAAAAGAAGAATGAAAATCAAGGCAAAGTAGAGGTAGGCACCGACAATGTAGAACTTTTCACTGCAAAGCAATGGAACCAAACCCTTTTTGAAAATTAGAAAGTAAGATTTTACGTTCAAGCTTTCCGTTTGTGCCAGCTTAGACGTGCTGGTTTAAAGTGTAGCTGCCTCTATCTACTCGCTTTCAAACCAGACTTTTCACTAAAGCACCACCACTTGAAATTCCGCATACCTTCCCTGGCAAACACTAGTGACCTTTTATTTGAGTTTCGTGCTTCAGGTCGTTATTTCGAAGTCAAAACAATTACTTCACACTGGTGACTGCTTGAAAAATTAATAGCTAGAATAATCTTTCGGTAAAATGTTTAGCAATGTCAGAAGCAAACTCATTCTGTCAAGGGACATATAAATCTATTTTTATTTGCTCGATCCAAATTTGCCTACATAAACAATTTGATTTGTACACAACGTTATTGCATAAAAAAAGTATGTCCAATTTGTTCATACATTTTAATCGAAGCGTCTTTCATTTCAATATCCAACTTTTGTCGCATCAAAAAGCAGCCTCGGCTTATCGGAATTGTTAAGGACTTTAGTTCACGTAGTTCGGAGTTCAAAGCCGACCTTTGTTTATCGTGGTTATGATTCATCAGGAAAGCATCCAAACTAATACAATAGCTCACTGGTTTATAAGCATGATGTAAAATCACGAAGTGGGGTCTGTGTGCCAAGTCCCTTTGTCGAGAATAAGCGGCTTCCTTGTGAGGAGAAGTCCTTAAGATATTTGATATTTACAGAAATCAATTGATGACCAAAATGCAATGATAGAAAACTTGTGCACCCAATATGAAACAAAGTAAGTGCTCTGTGTAACCTATATTACCAACAAATTTTGAAGCCATTGCCTTCAGTATTTGAACAATTGCTAGGTAGTGCAAAATTTCAAAATAACTTTTTCGTTTTTGTTTTGTCTCACTCTGGCGGTAACTTCAGATGAAAGCCTGACGAAAACGTTTAAGTTTTCATTTTTCGCTTGCAAGAGGGCAATGATTCCATTCTCTTAAGCTTTGTTAAGAGCTATTTTCTAATTTGTGATGATAACAGCTCCTTGCAAGATGGATGTAGTCTGCAGTTCGGCAACCCGATGTACAATGGCGCCTGCGGCTGTTGTTGGAAAATGTGAATTTTTGTAAATAAGTAATGGATTTTATATAAGCTTGTCAAAATTTTGCTGTTCGAAACAAGTATATATACTTTTGTTAGAATCAACACTTTGCATGAACAGCTTCGAGCCAGCGAATGTAAAAACGAACGTCTGATGTCATTGCGAAACAATGCTGCAGGTAAGGTAGAGACTGCATATTTTTAGCCACTTGTCACAGAATACTTAAAGCGTTATACGCAGAACAATTTGCAATATGTTTAAAGAGGGAGACTATTCTATGCTTCTTTGTACTAATCGACTCGATAACGATGATTTTTTTGCGGCCAAAGAACAAGAATGCAATTGTTCAACAGAGCTATCGACGCGGCGGCGTATTGGTTAGAGCAGGGGCGGGCAAACTTTTTTGCCGAAGTGTCGCATTGATAATTCAAGAGTTGGCTTAGGGCCAGTGCTTTAAATCTTGCAAGAGTTAAAAATAGCTTAAAATCTGGCAATAACTTCTTGCAATGCCGTATTACACGGCTTTGAAAATAATGGTCTCCAAAAAATAGGTAACTATTCTCTATTTGGACGGAAAATGCATCAATTCAAACTAAGAATTGCGTAGCGGCTCTTTCAATGATGGCTTTTTAGCGCGGCAAGTGTGGCCACCCCTGTCGTATTACATTAGATATAAAGAAGTTTCTACAAGTGTTGGCGGGCCGTAGTTTGCCCACCCCTGGGTTAGAGCGTCTGTTTCGCAGTCGGTTGACCTCGGTCTTGTTTCCTTGTCGAGACACAGTAAAAACTTTCAAATGGTATTCACAGCTTCTCCGCATGAGGCGCAGCGCGAAAGAAATTGTGTGGAGATCAAGTCAGCAACTTCGCTTGTTGTGTCTTCAGGAAAAGACAAGTGACGAGATTTCTCCATCTTTATTGTCAAGCAGGTGGTGGAGTCGTGCAGTCTATTCTTTGC
Source organism: Trididemnum clinides (assembly GCA_963675345.1). Classification (NCBI taxonomy): domain Eukaryota; kingdom Metazoa; phylum Chordata; class Ascidiacea; order Aplousobranchia; family Didemnidae; genus Trididemnum; species Trididemnum clinides. The sequence goes on from OY776301.1 coordinate 10,312,146, forward strand.
TGTTACTTAGTCTAGTCAAAATTAGCGGGCACTGCATGCGCTTGTGCGCATAAATGAACAAGTCAATAATTGTTGATTATTCCTACAAAGTAACAATTGCAATTTTTAAATATTTTAAGTGGGGCAAAACGGTACGCGGGGCAAAGCGGAATGTTTGAATTTCTTACCGATTGTGGGAAATAGCGCCACCGTCTTCCGTCAAATTAGTGATTATCACGTGACAGGTTCTCGCGCCAAAATTTGTTACTTGGTGGGTCAAATGTGCTGAGTTACAAAAAAATGCAGTTTAAGCATGACTCTTTATAAGGAAACTGTTAAAAAAAGAGACAATTATCTGTTTAGCTATGCTGCTGAGCTATCAGGTTTAGGGTTGACTTTGAAATATATTTAGAGAGCATCCAAACGTAGCCCAATCACCTTTTCTACTCCTCAAAAATTTTGAAATTTATTACTTTCGTATGGGATACTAGTTTGGGGCAAAACGGAATAAAGCAAAAAATCAATAGGTTATTTAGCTAATTGGGGCAAAATTAGTGGGTTATGTAGCTGCATTCAGCTATTAATCATTTAAACAATGCAGCAATTAATGCTTGGTAAACCTATACTAGCTTAGTTTTTAGTTGATAATCTTGCTTTTTAATCCGAAATCAAATTATATTACACTAGTTTGATATAAAATTCACTGTTGGTTATGGTATAGCCCTGTTAGGAATGGAAGCAATAACTCCAGTGAGTCAAGTATAATTTACAAGCTACAACCCAGCCAATCTATATGTAATTGCATGTAAGCTTGCGAAGTAATTAGGCCTCTCTACGACCTCTGGTCCAGATCCTGGGGAGTTGCCCGGCTTCTGGAGCTCCATAGTCTTCCGCCATGCCCCCATCGCTCGGAAGGAGTCGGGTAAACAACAACAACAAGTAATTAAGCAAACGTCATAGAATAATCTTGGGGCAAAACGGAGCAGGCGTTCCGCTTTGCCCCAACAATCGGTCAAAGCGGAATAAATTTTTAGCTTTGAAATTAGCTTGTAAAATTATTAGTAGACAAAAAATTTTGCGAGCTGGCGTGTGAAGATACTAGACATGGGATATAACTATTGCCACTTCTAACGATGTCTCTAGCTGCATATGGCAGAAGTTATAAAAGAATTTGTAAAACTGTTCTGCTTTGCCCCTCTTTACCCTACTGAGGTCAATCGAAGTTCGTAGCATATTTGTACACCTTGAAAAGTTTTTATATTGCATTAAGCTATTTCACCAGGTTCTCAAGCACAATCGAGTACAAAGGTTCTGCCTGGTGGCTTCGTTCAAACTACCAAGCTTGATATTCAGGAACTGGAGATGACAAAATTGAAGCAGGAAAATCGGTTTTTGGAAAAAGAACTGGCCAAATACAAAGATATTGAAGTGAAGAGAAAGTAGGTGCTCAGTAGACTCAATGTTGATGCGTTTTGTTATACCATCACTGTCAACACATTGGCGCGGAGGGCAACCTGCAATTCATGTTCTCAGCTACTTAAGACAACTTGGCTCATTTTTACAAATTAAGCAAAGAGTTGAAGTCTTAAAGCGCGACTGCATTTTTGACTTTTTCGTCTCATTCTGTCCTGTCCAGCTAAGGACTCGGCCTACTATCGCTTTCTGGCGATACCTTTCCTATGTGCGATCTTTAGTTCAGTCCTTTGGAAGTTATCAGGTTTCTGTGGCTTTATGGTCTTGCGCCATGCCCACATACCGACGAGTGAAAAACAAGTTATCTCGAAAAGCTTCTGACAAAACAGCTTTTTCAAATAAAGTTCTGTACCGCCACCAAATTAATCTGCAAATTACAACTTGTAAATACTCAGTATAAGCGTTCAGTTAGTGTACCAGTGGTTATCTATAGGCGTTATTACTTATAGATCCGAAAATCAGTTTCTGTTGGATAAATACAACAACGCGAAGGCTTATATTCGAAAGATGCGGATTGATAAAGAGAACATGGAACAAGTTAATCCTACGTCGTCTAAGCGTAAGACAATTGGCGATTTTTGATGTTTGAAAACAAGTAACACGTGAATTAGGCATAAACCTTGCTTAGTTCTTTTATACGAGACTGCATTAAAAAGGATCTGAGGGTGAACCACTCCTAAGTTTGTTGAAAATACTCCACACGGTTTCATGGCGTTTTTCATGGAGCAACTTCCTTTTTCTGAAAACCAGTTTTTTGGCCGTTTATATTTGTTGCATTGTTAATGTTGCGGTCATTTATAAGCCGCTAGACTTCCCGTATGGTGGAAGTTATTTATTTTCGTCAAGAAAGACATCTTCAATTCAACATGTCGTATGCTTACGTGAAAATAATTTCTGATACTTTAGACCAGTGTTTTTCAACCTTTTTTGAGCCAAGGTACATTTTTTTTATTGAAAAAATCATGAGGCACACCACCAACCAAAAATGTTTAAAAAAATGATACTCAATAGCCGCCTGTATCAACAATATAGTCATTCGTATCAAAGTGTTGTGAATAGGAATCAAACAAACACAAAAAACTATTTTTTCATCATTTATATTTCTTCTTTCAAATAAAAAGTGTACTTAACATGTCCATTTCAGAAATACAGCTGGAAACTAAAATGCCTCAACGATGCGGTGTATAACTTAAAACTTAAAGAGATAGTAGAAAAATTCGAAGTGTTTTGCAAACTTTAATTCTGTCCAAAAGCATTGTTAGCAGGAATACAGAAAATAATGCTTATTCTGACAGAAGCAACAATATTTGGGAAAGATCTCATTGTTCCACATTGACAAATATTAAGAGTTGCATGCACAAAATGTTAATCTCGGTGTATTTTACTCATTTAGTGTGAAACCTGTGCCTGTTTGGAGGAACACAGAGCTAATATCTTGGCGGGAATCGAGGAAAGACAAGCTCTTCCTCAACAGCTCTCAGTCTCTCTCTGTTTTTAGTTTTTATAGCAGTCAGGCTTGTGAAGCTCACTTCGCACAGTTATTTTGTGGAAAATGAGAGCAATGTCACAATAGCTTTGTTTGCCAGAATAGGGAACTCCTTGGCAACAATTAACCAAAAACTGCCCAAAGGTAAATCAGCAAAGCTTACCTTTAAACCACGATTTTGTCTCATTTCAGTTACTTCCTCCTGTAAAGTCATGTTCTTTCCAACAACTGCTTAGCTACATGGATCTCTAACCCAATCAAGGCTGAAGAGAAATAAAATGACATCTTAAGAGTTTTTAAATGTTTCCTTATTATTTCACACAGTGCAGCTGTGTAAACATTTTGCCATTTCTTGGTAAGTTGGAACATTTCAAGGTTGCCACTTTACACATGTTGTTGCCGGAGGTGCACCTTTGAACAGAATCCATTCATTTTATCCGTACTTGTGAGGAGCTTTTCATTTCGGCCTTGCATTCGTGTGTTCAGTAATTCAGATGATGAAAAATATCTGCCAGGTATGCCAGCCTTGCACACCACTCATCACTTGCAAGCAGCTTTGCGTAATCGGACCCCTCATTCATCAGAAACACTTTGAGGTCCTCCCGCAGTTCATACACACGGGCCAGTACCTTGCCCCACGACAACCATCGGACCTCCGTATGAAACAGCAAGACCTTATGCTCCGCTCCCATTTCCTCACACAAAGATGCAAATACGCGGCTTTTCTCAGGTCGTGCCTTTACAAAGTTTACCACGTGTACAACATCATTCAACACAGAAGCTAGGTCTGCTGGTAAAGTCTTGGCCACGAGGGTCTCTCGGTGTAAGAAACAGTGTGTAGCAATCACATCTGGGTTTCTTTCCTTCACTCTGCTAACAAAGCCTTTGGTGCGCTCCATCAGTGCAGGCACTCGTGCAGTTTTTCCACTTAAGTCCTCCTTGTTCAGGATATTCTGATGTGACCCGAATATTTCCTCTCGTGTTGCTTTTTCTGGCAATGCCATACAAAATAGGAAGTTTTCTCTAATTGAGTCTCCATCCACAAAACGCACATTGGCCAAGAGTTGAGCGTGTCCACTAATATCAGTACATTCATCAAGTTGCAACGCAAATTTCACACTGATACGGATCTTTCAAAACCACACTTTCAATGTCTGCGGACATGTCATCAATATGTCTGGAAATGGTGTTATCTGAGAGAGGGACTTTGGCTATTTTTTTAACTGCTTCAGGTCCAAGCATCTCATTTACAATGGCATTGCAGGCGGGTAATATTAATGTCTCTACTGCGGTGTGGGACCTTTTTGATTTCGCTACCAGTTCAGCTACGTGGTAGCTAGCTTTAAAGGCTCTCTCATTTACCTTTGTGGCTTTTCTCATAAAAGTTGCCTGTTTCTCCGTGTGTTCACGCAGGCGAACAACATAGTCTGCATTCTTGTTTTGAAGTGAAGGGTGTTTCGTTTGGAGATGGCATTTAAGCTTGCTTGGTACCATAGCACTGTTGGATAGCTTTTCACCACACACCTAGCACAACGGAGTCGGTGTCCTTGCATCCCCGGTGAAAGTAAATCCAAATGAGACGTAACTCTCGCTGTGTTGTCTTGAGTTCACCATATTTGCCTTCTTTTGACCTCCAGTCATACTAGGGCCTTCATCTGGGTCTGAATTTTGTCCTGGGCCCAGTTCGAAGTTGGCATTTTTTCTTTTCAAAAACTTCACCATCGCTGTCTTGCCACATTACAGTCACCGCTACCTGTCACATTCATGCATCACTAATTATCTTGTCTCAACGTACAATGCCATTTGCTACCATCTAGTGATAAAGGAAGAGTATTACATGATTCACTAGTCACTACTACGGCACAGACACTCGACAATTGCATATTATTTGCAATAATAACTAATTTGTTTTTAAAAAACAAGTTTTTAGACCAATTAGTTGAAATTGGATAATTTCTCACGCACACTAGTGTGCCACGGCACAGTGGTTGAAAAACGCTGCAATAGACCTACTCTGCACCACAACAAATGAAACATTGCTTGTATTTTATTCCTAGATGTAGAAGAGCGTGCCAAGCCAGCGCAAGATATGCCATTGAAGCCAGATGAAAACAAAGCAGGGATTCAAGAAGAAAATTGTGTTAGGCCTGAAAATGCCATTATATTACCGCCAGACGAATGTAAAACTCAATAATTTTGCACACAATGGCGCGATTGCATTTTTTTGGTGGAGGGGATAGGGGCGGAGCCACAGAGGGGGGCGAAGCATCGTCAACAAAAGTTTTATGCAGGGGGGTAACATTAACAGGGTTTGAACCTTAAAAGCCTGTGCTATTGGCGTCGAAAAATTCGCTTAAGCATAATAGACGAAAATTTTAAGCAAAACTACTGTTTAAGAGATGTAGTAAACAATGTCTACTTCTCGATGGCAGTAAGAAAAACTACTGTCGCAGAAAAACCTGTTGCACTAGTATATAAGTCATTCGGAGGCTCACGAAAGAATAATTTTTTAAAAGCGATTGTGAGTTAAATAGTAGGTTTCTTTGGGAATATTTTTATTGGAACCGGCAACAAAAGTTAGGTCCAGTGTCGCCATTGCAACAGTCAAACAAAGCAAATTTATTTTAGTTATAAACACAACCAATGAAAGGCAAAGCAAAAAGTGTGATACAGCCATGGAATATTCTCGAATAATTAGGAGGGCTACGAGGTCTCCAACATTCAATTTAATCGTTTGGCGTCTTATTAATCGCCCTAACGTGTTTTAGCGACTTGGCACTCAGTTGATTTTGTAAGCTTCAAAAAAGATTTTGCTATCAATCTTTATAGGGCTCAGTACCTGATGATCTGGGAAAAGGAGCCTACATCCCCATCCATGGGCATAAACACGGGTGTTAGTAAGCTGTGATTTTTTAGGTAAATTCTGCTGAATGTTTTGTTTATGTTTGTTGAAGGTCAAATGCGGATTTTCAGTCGGATGCTGCTGTTATTAGACTAATTAGTATTTTCTTTTTTGTGTGTGATCTTTTTCTTTACTGCATAGTTTTCAATAGCTTGTATTAAAGCCGTTACAATTTGCGTGCTGGGTACATAGTTAATGATTAAATCGATACTAACACTTTATGGAAAGGGAAAAAAAGGGCAATGATATTTTTCTTAAAAAAACAAAATTTCAAACATCTTTGCAAGAAGCGTTGAGAAAAGGTATCTACAGTTCTACAATCGGAAATGCCAGACCTCGATTTGAAAATAAATCCACCTCAAAGTCTTCGGTTTTCATCATTTTTTTGTTTGTTTGTTATCCGGTCATTGTTATGCAGGAAGGTTATGCAGGAAACATTGTAGTGTTCAGACCGGCTTCGAAGTCTTGATTCACGAGGACCATATCTATACTATAAAGTGCAATTGTGTTTGTATGCTTTAACTTTTGAAACTATTTGGTGTACAAACATAAAATTAGGTTTTTGCTTTCCCGGTTGTTTATAAAAACCAGGTATTTTAATCATAACACGAGTAGCAAAACAGGTAAAATGAACATGGCAGAAATGCACCAAAAATTTTTATTATAATTGCCAGGAAAACTCCCAGCATTTACAAATTCGTCGCTTAACCGTGAACATATTTTGGCGATGAACAAGCTCGCAACGGACTAAGTAGGTGAGGCGTGGAGAGACACCTAAGCAAAATCTCAATTTTTTTAATGCAAATTTTGTTGTAATTTTGACATCGTTTAATAAACTAAAAATGTTCGCCGTAGTTGCATTATTTATATATAGACAATAATATTTGATTACTTTACCCTGCTATTGGGAGCTGTAGGGGCAGCGTCCTCTTAGCCCCTTTTTTAATTCACATGATAAGAAATATTGTTTTGATATCACGAACTCATTGATTTTAATAACAGTTCTTGAAAATAGCAAGTAATAAGTTTCCAAAAAATATATTTTACAGTTCTTGAAAATAAGTGCTATCGATTCTTTTGCGTGTTAAGCCTATAAAATTCAGTTTTATACCGATAAAATTAACCATGTTTTAGCCAACCAAACAAAAATCAGTTGCAGTTTTGCTAAACGTAGGCGCCGCATTAAAATAAATTTGCAAACATTTTGCTCCGACGAAGTCCCTTTGGGATGACTTTAAGCTTCGGTGTCTTGTTGACTATTTTTTTAAGTTCAGTGAAGCTTTGCTAATGATTTTGGCAAGGTTGGCTTAGATATAAATATCTTTCACTTTAAAAATCAACATTTTATTGGCTTACCACGCAACAGATTAATTGCAAAAAATATTTTCAAGAACATAGTAAAATCTTTTTTAATCTTGTTTAATGAACACCTGGGTTGAATAAGTTTTCTTTTGTTATACAGTAGATGTTTCCAACGTAAGGTAATAGCCAAAAACCTATAGCAACAAAACTTGCGCTAGACCATTATTTATACCCACGCTTCTACTAAACAGGTTTTTTTAAATTCTCAACGGCTTAAAGGATAAAAAATTGCACCTGTTTGTCCCCAAAGGGTCTCGCTTCTAAAAAGAGCCTAGATTACAAATGGCATGCTCAAACTAACTTTGATGGTAATACTGTAGGCCTGCAACAAACATGCCGTGAAAACACCAGGCAATATAGCCTACCAATGAAAATTTTGTTGACCGTCACTGGAACAAGTCATTAAATATGGTGCTCCTGCTTCAAAGCACTTTGTTTCAGTTTTTGTCTAAACCTATTTAGTCTGTCTGGAGATTTTTCCACTTCCATTACACGAACAGAGTTTCTAAAACTAAGGTCAGTTTTTTTTTATATCTTCGCAAGATTCAAGCTAATAACAATAACCCGCGACCCTTGCCCCGCTCCCCCCTTGTTTTGCTTCAAATGAAGTTGCTACAATGTTTGCTGTGTTTCGTTTTTTCAACGTAAGTGCTAATATGAATTCTTGGCAATTTTTTTTTTTTTTGGTGCTATAGCTATGTTACCAATGATTGCTTCCCATTAGAGAAATACCGGGAATTTGTTGGTGAAATCGGAAAATACAAAAAAACCCATCTCCGAAACCGAGGCCTCGGTTTTCACCCCTACATGAATCTGCACAATTGGCCACACTCCGAGCTTAAACGTTCGCGACGTCATAATTACAGATTATGTCTCAAAACTCTAATTTCTTGAGCAACACCAAAATAAGAAAATAACAAAAATATGGGAAAAACAGCTAATGTACAGAAATTTAAGAAAATGCTTAGTTGAAGTCAACTAAATCGTAATTTTGCGCAACTGGATGGTTAAACTTTTTGTTTTTGTCGACTTCCGTGTTCGTAATTTATGGGGTCTACTTAAGCTGGTAATTTTTCGAAAATCCGTCGGTCAGTAATCCCTATTTTAAAATGAATTTCCAAAATTTTGGGTTAAATACGAATTCTCGTTTATCGGTGATGCAGTGATTACGTAATTTATTACCAATTTCACTAAATCTGGGTTTCAGTATTTTAGCGTCATTCTATTTCTTGATAGAGAAAGGCGGATAATTGCTTGCGAAAGCAAGCATCAAAAAAATTCACTCTACGGAAGTGAGATAAAGCCATAATAAATGGTTGCAAAATTTGTAATTTTCATTTTCTCAAAAATACTAATCGCGGAAACCACGATAGAAAGCTTTTTTAAGAGATCAATAATTCTGGTTGGTGTCAGCATTATTCTCGTAAGATAAATTTGCTGAGTATAGCTTATTTGAAGGTAAAAATAGTCAGGTGGATTAAAAAGATTTGGAAACACCGATCTAGAATAATGTACAAAAAAAGAAGTTTCGCGAACTCTCGCACGAATCCCAAAGCAGTCTAGAAGCTTAATGGCAGAAAGTTCAAAAAAATTGTTTTAAAAATTTCCCAATATTTTTTGTACGCTTTTAAAGATCTTTTACTCCGACAGGCAATTTGCTCTACGTTATCATGATTTATTTAAATTTCATATTTTGGCGGGATTTCTAAGTGGTCTCTAAACAACTATGTCATTAATCTGCTCTTCTACAAAAAAATCTGGCAAATATTTTGCTTTGTCTCTTTTTTTTTTTTTTTTTTTTTTTTTTGAGAAGAGCTATTAGATCACCAAGACGGAAAGTCTCGTGCGATTGGAAAAATGAGAACTTTTTTATTTCTGATTTAGTTTTTAACTTTTCCCCAATGGGAGAAATGCAGGGTAGTAATTAAACTCTTTCCATTTCCTGGTGGAAGTCTGTTGAAAATAGTTCATTTAAAACAGAATAGAAATAGACCTAGTTGGTGGCTTATTTTATTTGACTTGGTTTGTAAGTGTGCGCAATCAAAGGAAATGATACACTTTTACTTTGAAAATGGCGTTCAATTTTGAAGTTAACTTATAGCAAAGATGAGCACTCAATAGAGGAAAAATGAACATCCCTTACAATTGAAAAAAGCGAATTCAAATGTCGGCTGCATTACTCAGTCAGATGTCTGTCAAAGCTTTTGTTTTCTGCAGGGCAGCTCAGAGCAAAAATAGTAATCAGCGCTGGCTCGTAATCGTTAGATTGGGAGTTCAATGCCCGCATGGGCTTTGCGTTTTTGTTTTCTTTAAAAAAGTTCTTCACGGCGATTTCTACAGCTTGTTGCAAAGATGTGGCACCAGCTCAGGCAATTTTGTGGCTATTCGGGAAACATTTGTTGCTTTACACATAAGCGCATTGGTTTTTCCGTGACTGGAAAATAAATATGTTTCCATGACAATAGTATCTGAAACAATAAATTTATCGGCAAAACTAAGCTAATTCACAAACGAAAACCAAATGTGCTTCATGTCAATCACCTTCTCTTGGTAAATGCGATAACGAGGCGTCACTTCATATTTTGTGTTACCCGAGATGGCGTTGAAAAGTGCCATTTTTTGTATTTGCCACAGTTATCCTCCATTGACGAGAAAGCGATGTGTCGCTATGTTTTGGACGTTAAGTCCGCACTTGTTTGAAAGTTGCTATTTCCGGGTTACCTGTCTTCCACCGGCGTCCCGTTAAGTGCCTTGCCCAAGGACCCAACAAGCGAACTTGCCGGCTTGTTTTCCACAACCTCCCATAAATGCCGAGCGCCAAAGCAGGGAAGCTGTAGATACCATTTTTTAAAGTCTTTTGGTATGACTCGACAAGGGGAATGAACCTCAGGTCTATCGACTGCGAAGCGGACGCTCTAACCACTACGTCATCGCGTCGGTTGCTAATACCCAAAAAAGTTTTTTAAAGATGTCCGATTCGTGCTGTGCTAAATACTGTGGGTGTGTGAACTAATTTTACCTTGTTGTTAAGTGTTGTGTACTCTATGGTGCCAAGTGTACTGGATCAGAAAAACATTGCCGAGCACAAAATGTTTAAAAAAGTCTTTCTTCAATCTAAATTTATCTCGACTTCGTCGGAAGTAGCGAATTCTTTAAGAACTGCAAACAAAGGTGTTGGCAAAAACTGTCACCGGGATAGACCTTTCCACTAGAGCTCTATTGAGACTGCCAATAGGCACCATACTTTGAAAAAGACTTCTCAATTTTTCCATGGTATTCTAGGTGTTAAAATAAATAACGATTCCTATGCATCATGTTGATTACACACCGACTATCTTTGACGGCATTTGTCGGCAACGTAGCGGAGTAGGTTGATTAGAACGCAATTTGTGGTGAGTACAGCATATGATCACAACTTTAAACCGTAAGCTGGTTACGTTGTAAGCTACATTGACAAACGGCAATTTTCTTAGCTAATAGCAGAAATGCATAGTCAATGCAGTTTTGATAATTCGGAAACTGGTTTGAACGCGACAATATTTTGGCACAGCGTTTCTCAAAGCTTTTTAGCCACAGTATACCATGGTTTGCTGCTTCGATTCATAAAAACCAAAACAAAAGGCGTTTTCAAAAGCTGGTTGGAGGAGTGGTTCAATTTCCAACGAATTTTTAGTCCCAGCTCCAAACGAATGCATGCAAAAAAGATAGCACAGCAAATAAAAATAGAGTAAGATTCATTCGATAGAAAACCTGGAGAAGCCTTTTTAAAGAGTAGCCAAAAAGAGAACACAAAAAGGATTTTGTGGAACTTTTTGAAGAAGCTTGCTTAATTCTTTGAGATTCCGTCAACAATTAAAGAATTGCTTCCAATGTTATGCCTCCACAAAGTTTTGTGGACCTAAAATGGTTAACGCAGGTATTGTTTCGAACTGTTTGAGAAACGTTGCTGTAGTGTAACCAAAAAAATTTTTTCTGTAACAAGAACAAAATGTAAAAATGCAAGACAAAACAGCCGCAATTAGAGTCTGCTACAGCGGAAACGACTTGGTAAAACGTAAAACGAATTTATTGAATAAAAGAATTGTGAACACTAACATCGATGATGTTCACCCTTTGGCAAATATGGCATTAACTGCTGGTTTCATTGATTCCAGATAAAAGTTGAGCTAGACTTCGAGTTAAATGAGGGAGGTTTGCTCAACACACCAATTTTATTCTCTGCCCATGACCTCATTGTTCAATGGCAGAATACTTCAAGGACGACCAGCCCGTCCTAGGCCACAAATCATACTCTAACTACTTTATGCAGTTGTGGTGCTATACAAATACAGGGATATGTAGCACTAGTTCTAGATATCCCTGTATAAATATTGCCATCAAGTCCGTTGAATTATTGTCAGTTAGGCTAGGTTTTCTACACATAAGGTCTTCTACCAAATTTCTAGACTGCTAGTTTTGGCCAAGAAAACAGTGTAATTTCTCTTTTAAACGTTTATTTGTGTTGACATATGGCTGAGCCCTATAAGTAGGCTATGAGCTACATCACCGTTAGCCCATAGGGTAGCCAGAGAGCTGGTTCAAAGTAGAACCAGAAGTCATGAAATTTAAATTTATCCAAATCTTGAATCTTCCAAACCGAGATCTTGACAATGACATTGAACATCTCAGTTGTAGCATTGAACACTTACATCAAGAGGTTCATCAAACCAGACCAGAAAACCACCCAAGTTTATCTTTTTTGAAAAAAATTAAGATTTATCGTCCAAACGCTCCTAAAACACAATTAAATATTATCACAATCATATTTTTGATGTGCTAGATGATTGGCAGATATAATTTTCGGTTTTAAAGCAGAAGAAAAAAGCAAATTCTCTCATTTTCTACCATAGCATTTGGACAACCCTAAATCAATCCTTACCGAATGTATTTCAAGCGTGTTTGTACAGACAATTGCGCAACATTTTATTCTTTCAAGCAGTTTAAGTTTTTCAAATGAAATATAAGTAGGCCTACTAAGTGGCTGTTTTTTAAATGGGATATTGGAAAAACTTTAGGACGAAAACGCGAATTTACGAAAATATTGAAATTTATTGTAAATTATGAAAATTGAAATACGGAAACACGGAAAACCTGTGCACTAAAATACGGATACTGATGAAAAATAAAAGCAACTTCTTCTTCTTTCGGCTTCTCCCTATTCGGGGTCACCACAACGCGAAAGTATTTTCCATTTCTCCCGATCGACTTCGTCTTCTTTCTTAGCTCCAACCCTTTACATATCTTCTCTTGCCAAATTCATCCACCTTCTCCTTGGCCTTCCTCTTTTCCTTCTATCTGGAACCGCCATCTCCATCATCGTTTTTCCACCAAAGCCTTCTTCTCTCCTTTTCACGTGGCCATACCAGCGTAGCCTTGCATTCCGAAGTTTGTCTCCTAGCTTTGCGGTTTTCGCAGCCCCTCTCACGTATTCGTTTCTTATCTTGTCCTTTCTTGTCACTCCCAGTGCCCATCTCACCATTTTCAACTCTGCGACTTCCATTTTTCCCACCTGTCTTTCCGTCACTGCCACCTTCCATTCCATAAAGCATGGCTGGTCTAACAACATTGTGGTACATTTTACCCTTAACCCTTGCTGATAACTTCCTGTCGCACAGAACTCCAAACACCTTCTTCCAACTCATCCAGCCTGCTTGGATCCTTCTCCTCCCTTTTTTTTCACATCTTCCATCGCTACTAACTGTCGAGCCCAGATATTTGAAGTTAATCGCTCTTTTTAGTTTTTCTCCTTTCAGCTTTAACTCTTCTCCGTCATCCACATCCCCAGCCTTCAAATAATCGGTCTTGCTCCGGCTCACTTTCAGGCCTCTTCCCTCCAGTGCATTTCTCTATATCTCCAGATCATTCTCTAGCTCTCTGCAATTTTGCCTAGAGTACAGCACTATGTCATCTGCAAACAGCACATCCCACGGTGCGTCCTTCTTGATGTCTCCGTCAGCTTTTCCATGATGATGGCAAAAAGGAATGGGCTGAGTGCTGAGCCTTAGTGAAGTCCAACACCTACCTTAAATTCCTCTGTCAACCCAGCTGCACTTCTTACAGTTGTTGTCGCTTCGTCATACATGTTCTTAATGATCCTTACATAGCACTCTGATGTTTCAGCTAACCTCAAGCATTCCCACAGTTCCTCTCTGGGTACCCTGTCGTATGCTTTCGCCAAGTCAATCAAGGCACAGTGCACCGCCTTTTGCCCGTCAGTCCACTTTTCCCACAGCATCCTCAAACAGAAGATTGTGTCCGTGGTACTCCTTTCTAGCATGAACCCAAATTGTAGCGCAGCGATCGTCACCTCCTTTCTTATCCTTGCTTCTATTACCCTCTCCCACAGTCAGGGGCGGTCCAAACTTTTCTGCTGCCCAGGGCGAGTTTCTGACAATGATGCCCCTCACACCTAGCTTCAAAAATAATTCGCGGGATAGACTAATTATAATAGATGTTGTTATACATGAGAATGAATAAATTAAAGCTCAAATAAAAGTGAGATGTTTGTATTATTAATTAAATCATCAAACTAAGCAACAAACTCAGATGTATAAGATGAAACCTATTTATTTACAAAAAGCAAGTCACTTATTGCGATGTCCAATCGCTCCTTTGCTGTCATCAAATGTCTGAACGACAGCTTCTTTCACCTCGCTTGTCAGGAATTTCTTTTCGATACTAATCAAAGATAAACTTGACAGGCGCTGATTTGACATCGAAGACCTCAAATATGTTTGTATTTGTTTCAACTTTAAAAAAGATCGTTCGCAACTAGCAATTGAGTAGCCAGTTGTGAGTAATAAACGATATGCTCAACTAATGAAGCAAGAAAATTTTTCGCATTTTTTGGAAAAGCTCTGTTTCCACTTCGGAAAAGCGTAAGGCAATCAACGATTTCTTCGTAGAGGAAAGATGAGTTCACATCAGTCTCAAAATGGTTAGCAAAATTCTGGCACTGTTGTTTTAAGGTTTTCAAATGTTCCATCTTTTCAACATCAATTGAGTCCAGCTTTACTAAGAAGGAAAACTTGTCAGCGAGCCTACGAATGCCACCTGAGCGTTCTGAAAGTTCGGTCTCCAGTCTGTTTGCGATTTGATTCATTATTCTTTTCATTTCTTCAATTGGTGATAAACCATCATCTTTCACACTCTCTCCAGGCATCATTTTCCTTCGCCTGACTCTTGCCAAGGGTACATTCCACTTCTTACAGTATTCTCATGCCGATTTGACAGCATTCTTTATAATACGAGTTCTTCAGATTTCAGGTCAATAGTTCTATTGAGCCCATCAAGATCATCACTTGCTTGAATTAAATCAATCTTGGGATCTTGTAAACGTTTTGTCACTCTCATCACGGATGACAAAATAGAGCACCAAAATTTTAAGAGAGAAACAAATGTAAATTGCTGCAACGAATGGAGAAGTAAACAGGCATCAGATTTTGTCTCACTTGAAAATTTTCCACCTTCAAAATGCTCCAGACAAGATATAATTTCGTCAAAATTTTCTTGAATGACTACAACTGCGTTGTAATGCGAACTCCATCTGGTCTCACAATGCTTCTTGACTGTTTTCTTAACCTTTGACTTCAGTACTTCCCAACGTGATGTCGAAGATGAAAAGAAAACAAAAATTTTGTCCATAATACCAAAAAAAGTAACCACTGTTGGATGAACTTCAGCTGCATGAACACACGCCGTATTTAAGCTGTGGTTTTCGCAATTGATAAACTGGGCCTGAAGATTGATTTCCAAAATTCGTTTTTGTACTCCAGTTCGTACACCACTCATAACAGCCGCGTTATCGTATACTTGTCCTCGACAATCATTTAAGTCAATTCCATCATTACTCAACTTCTCAATCACCGTTTTTACTAAGCTTGCGGCATTTTTCTCAGAAACTTGAAAAAACCCAAGAAAAACTTCTTTAATTTCGACATCCTTATTCTCATTGATGTGAACGTATCTCAAAATCTCCGCAATTTGATCTTCACGTGATACATCTGGAGTAGAATCTAACATCAGAGTGAAATATTTGGCTTTCTTTATTTCGGAAATAATTTTCTTCTTAATCATACTGGCAATAAGATTGATTATTTCATTCTGACTCTTTTTTGACAGATAATTGACTTTGTTGGGCTTATTCCTCACATTCTGTAAATGTTCAAACAAAACAACGTCATAATCTGCCAATAGTCTGATTACCTCCAAAAAGTTTCCAGAATTGGTTTCATAAGCATTATCGTTAACCAACTTTGAAACTCCTTCGTCTCTATGACTTCGAAACGCAATATTCTGTCTTGCAAGGAGAAAAACAACATCGACAATTCGTTCAACAATAAGTCGCCATTTCTTTTTCTCACTTACAATACGCTTTTGGAGTTCACAATCAATCACGCGTAATTTTTCAAGTCTTGCTGCAAAATCCAAATATTCACGCATTGCATTTCTGTGACCAGGACTTCTTTCATGCTCATGAATTCGAGGATTCAACTTTCTCCAGGTGCTAAATCCATCTTCGTTACAAAAACTTGATTCACATCTTGAAAATAAAAAACAGACAAAGCAGAAGGCTGCTTGTTTGCATGGTGAATATATCAGCCATTTTCTCTGCAAACGCTCTCCATTACTTGACAAAGTTTCAAACCAATGCTTAGAAAGAGATCTTCTTTCTTTTTTAGCAAAAGCACCTTCTTTGTGTTGGAAATTTTTTGGTCCTTGCTGAACTAAGCATTTCACTAAATATGAGGAAATCGGCTTTCTTAAACGCCCAAAGTCGTGGTCACGAAACAATTCAAAAAAATCTTCATCGTTATTGTTACCTTCAGCGCCATCGTTCAAAGTGACAGTACTCGCCTCAACATTAGCACTCACCTCAGCAAAATATCAGCGTCATCTGGAATCGATTTTTGCGACGAATTTTCATCCTGATTATCACCACCAATGTCAAGTTCTGTGTTAACTGGATCACTGACACCATCTTGGACGACAGTCACGGGTTCACGATTTTCAGCATCCGATTGATCTTTTGCCACGTATTGCTTTTTCACCCACACATCTAAAGAGCCTCTCATGACATTATCTTCTGCTTCTCTGAGTCTTTTCTTGCGGCGATTTTGAGCCCCGTTTGGTTGTATTCGCTTCATCCGTGGGATCAAATTAGGAGAAATCAACGTACACAAGAAATCAAAACCGAAAACTAGTATCAGTAAAACCAACCGTCGTGTTCAGCAGTAATCGTCGTACAGAAATCAAGCATAACCAATTGGCAGCCTCGCATGCACCCAAGTAGTGCGCGCGCGTGACACCGTCGTCATAACAAAGAAAGCGTCATCGACTGCGCTAAATCACGCAATGACCGGACGAGCACATTGGCGGGAAAGAGCAGTCAGCCATTGCTAACTCACCATCACCACAATCAATCACACAAGACTATACACGAAATGTCAGCTTTTACTTAAATAAAAGCACATCGAGAAAAACATGTGTAATAATACCAACTCTACAGCTTGGATCTGCTGCCCCCTACAGTGTGCTGCCCGGGGCGGCTGCCCCTATGCCCCCCCCTAGGCCAGCCCCTGCCCACAGTTTCATAGAGTGACTCATCAATTTGATCCTCCGGTAATTTCCACATTCTTTCATGTCTTCTTTGGCTTTGTGCAAAGGTACTAGCACGCTCCTCCTCCATTTATCTGGCATCTTCTCCCCTTGTTGGAGTCTATTAAAGAAGTGCACTAGAAACTCCACACCTTTATTCCCTAGAGCAATCCATACTTTCACTGGTATGTCATCAGGTTCTTGCGTCTTTCCCTTCTTCATTTTCCTCAACTCAGTCCTGACTTCTTCTCCAGAGATATCTTCCATGTCCCTTTTTGTCTCTTTGTCTGGAAAATAAAAGCAACAAAAACCAAAAATATTATCACTCAATTGGCTAAAATTAATTAACTTAATTGAGTTGATTTTCCTATTTTAAGTTAGTCTATGGGCGCGATGACGTAGTGGTTAGAGCCTCCGCTTCGCAGTCGGTAGACCTGGCGTTCATTTCCTTAGTCGAGTCATACCAAAGGACTTTGAAAAATGGTATTCACAGCTTCCCTGCTTGGTGGTCAGTGCAATAATGATAGTGTGGAGAACAAACCGGCAAGCTTGCTTGTTGCGTCCTTAGGCAAGGCACTTAACGGGATGGGTTTATCTTTATGTGGCTGACTGGTGGTGGGGCCAAGCAGTCTACCCGTCGTGGTGGCCTAGTCTAACTGAAGACTCGCAAATAGAGCATGAGTGCTTACGCAGTGTACATACACCTTCCTGCATAATGCTCAGAACGAATGGTTCAAACGAAGAAGAAGAAGAAGTTTGTCTGAAGAGTTGTGATTTTTTTTTGCGTTTTTGCGATTTCCAAATATATTTGGTGTTTTTCCTATCTCCGTATAAATTTCCGCACTTTTTAAAATTATGTTTTTGTTTCAGTGTTGCCCCTGATTGGGCACTTAATGTTTCTTGTTTCTGCGTCATCAGATTATTCACTCGTCATTAGAAGTTGTCATGTCATCAAAGATGAGATCAATACTACTGCGTTGGTTGTTCATAATTGTATCACCGAACAAATAGTTCAGTAGACTAGTCGCTTAATCTAGAGGAAGAATATATTTTAACTTCGCCAATCAAAAAGGTAAAAGCGAGGTCCAATAAACACTCAAGGCCAGAGCTGTTTCACTATTGCTGAACCCCAAGCAATAGAATGGTGTTGACGGACAGGAGACTCAACAGCTCAACTTGATTGTGTGCAGTTGTTGCCCAGCAGCAAAAGTTTTGCCTTAAGGGTGAGCCCAGCTGCAAAAATTTTCGTGGTGAAATGGTCCATGATGTGAACTTACTTAACTTACTAGTTTGAAACCTTGTAGAACCACTTTTAAAGTTTTTGCCATGCTGAGTTAGCAGTTACCTTGCCTGTAAATATTGTTGCAGTTAATGCAAGCTACAGCTCTATCCCAAAATATGAGCAAATGACTATTTTGAGATTAAGCAAATTTTTGTTATTATGTTATGCTTGGTCCTGTGTTGTGGACCTAGCTACCATTTACAGGGCAACCTTGTTCTCTGGGGTAATTGCAAACACTTTTTTTAGAGCATTTGAAAGCCTTTTTATCTCTTGCATTTTTCCAATTTGACAGGAGTGACCTCATTTAATTTTTGGTGCATTTTAACTAAATGACCAACTATGAAATAAAAATACAAAGTTGAAGATATGGTAGTATCTGCTTTATAGAAAGTCTTAGAGAGTTAGATTTTAGGTTGAGGTTAGTTGACATTACAAGACATTGTCATGGACATCAATGGGCATTGTGGAATGGCACCCCACAAGATGAGAGTATTTTGTAGTGAAAATATAAATAAGATTTTGTTCATTTTGTTCAAATAAAAAATAAATAAATAAAGAGAGTTACTGCTAGGTTAGCAATGCATTTTGTTTGCTCAAAATGTAAAGGAATAATGGAAGGGACGATGGATTCGATCGAGAAGTTGTGTGATGAAGTGGAGACAGTGAATGGATTTTGTTATTTGGGAGACAGACTAAATGCTAGTGGTGGCTGAGAAGCAGCAGTTACAGCAAGAGTAAGAATTGGTTGGGTAAGATTCAGGGAATGTGGAGAATTGTTGCTTGGAAATAGGTTTCCTCTGAAGATGAAAGGTAAAGTCTATTGTTGTTGTGTAAGATCAGCAATACTGTATGGAAGTGAGACATGTTGTATAAAAGAAAATGAAAAAGCAATTTTTAGAAGAACAGAGAGAGCTATGGTGAGAGCCATGTGCGGTCAGAAAGTGGTAGACAGGAAGACAACTAAAGAACAGATGGATATGTTTGGGTTGAAGGAAACTATAGACCAGTTAGCAACAGCAAATAGAGTTAGATGGTATGGACATGTGCTGAGGAGGGATGATGATAGTGTTTTGAGGGTTGCTCTGAATCTTGAAGTGAGTGGCAAGAGAAAGCAAGGACGACTGAAGAAGACTTGGAAGAAGCAAGTGGAAGAGGAGACAGAGAAGATTGGTTTGAAAAAGGAGGATGCCCTGAGACAAGACAAGTGGAGGGACGGAGTGCGAGCAATTGCAGAAGGAATGGGGTAAATCCAGCCATCTCTGTTAAAGGGACAACACTGGATAAAAACTGAATCACTACTCATTTCGTTATAAATAAATAAATTTGTTAGCATTTAGAAAAAGCGTCAACATATTCTGTTACATTTAGATTATAAATATGGCAATTTAAGGCAGTGGCTATTTTGCCATCAATAGCATTTATCCCATTGAGGTTACTTTGCTTTCAAACATTTGTAATTGGTCAATTTTAATGACGTATTAGACATGTGACTTGTGGACATTTCTGGTTGGTGAATTTCAATTACAAATTAAAAGACAATTGCACCCCCAGTGTACACATCCTGTATTTTTACATGCCATACCCTCCCACCAGTGTACACTGCCTTTGTCTAGGTACCCAGCTGGCAAAGATTCCAACTTGAAACCACATTTGAAGGCGGCTACATTATATGCTTCACCAATACATCACTGCCAAGTTCTACCAAATATGGCTATTTAGCCACTTCCTTACAGCAAGGCACTATAGCCATGCAGCGTTTCTCTTTCTGTGATATAACAAAGGAGAGTGGTTATAGGCACAAATTTTTCTTGACCTGGTGTCAGAAAGCGTTTATGCCCACATATAACATGTGTTGATGCAGGGAATTACTTGAAGCAGCAGTTCCCAAAATACTGGTCACAGCCCATACATGGGTCGCAAAAGGTCAAAAAAGGGTTGTTTCAAAGTAATACTGTAAGAAAGTGGTTAAAGACACACAAATGATGATGGCAAAATAGTCTCCATAGATAAAATGCCATAAACAGCAAAATAGCCACTTTTGTGTTTTTACACTTGATTGATCTTGATTAGAGAGCCTGTTAGTCTTTTTTAGAAGCTATAAACCAAATTATGTTGCTAAATGATTAGAAATATGAAAGAAAAGCAAGTAGCACAAACTGTTGTACAACTTGCACAGATGAAACATTGAAACTGCTCTGAATGAAGTTGAGTGTAGAAGAATGTTCATTCAAAAAGCTTTAAAAACTGTTAATGTTCAACTGGGACATAGCAAAATAAGTCACTAGGCAGTTACTAGGGAAAAGTTAGTTGTGCATGCCAATTTACAAGTGAGTGCTTGACTTAAGCTTTGCAAACCATTTTTTTTTTGAGTGAGTGGAAAGAGATCCTACTAAATATTACACGTGCATTAATGGGCATAATGCACACATTATTTTTGACAATGTCTTGTGATGTTAACTAACCCTTACCTTAACCTTGTATGAAGCAAATATTGCAGAACATTGCCGACATGTAGTGATTAGAACTATTTGTGCTTTCTTTGTGGGAGGTCTGCTTGTTAGTTAAGTATTTGAACCAATTGTTGGTAAAACATTCTGTTTTTAAAAATAGTATGCTTGGACCAGATTTATTGGAAAGTTTTTTCAAAGAAGCATAATTTATAAGACATTTGGCTAATAACATAATAAGCAAACATGCTGAAATTACCCAACAGATTATCAACTAATATTTCACTAATCTGGAACGGACTCTGCCTATAGCTTTAACTATCGCACACTTTCAACTACAAGTTTGATATTATACTCATTGCATAGCTCCCTTCAGTCTGACTTTTTTTGAAAATTGAGAGACTAGTTGAGGCAAAGTTGTTACAAAGCTGCATACTTTTAAAGCAGCAGCTAATTCAACGTAGCATTTTGCATTGCATTTCTGTCATAGCCACTTAACAGCTAAATTTCACACTTGAATAAAAGTAATTTTTTATATTTAGGAAATTAGCTACATTTGATAGGTAGAGGCATTCAATTTTTAGCTCATAGCTAAGACTTCAGTGCACACCAAGTTGTCTAAGACTTTTAGCAAACATTGGTTTAATGTGTCATGCTGTTGGCAACTATGACCAAGTGCAGACAAGAGCAGTGTTTTTCAGTTAAAAGTGCTGTGTGAGATGAGATTTTTGGGGGTGCAAACTTCTCTTCCAAAAAGTACTGAAGCTGTTAAAACCAATTATTTGATTTGCTTGCAAGGTTTTGGAGCAAGCATATTTTTGAACTTGCTCGAGTTCCAGAGCTCTCTTCTCAAGATGTAGTTCCTGCTCTTAAGCTTTCTGATAGTAGCAACAGCTCTGACTCCAGCTCAGTTTTTGTTTCAACAACTTAACTGCACAGTGAAAAACTTACAAAGGCTAGAGAATTGTATGTGAAAACTGTGCAATTTAACTGTCTACGTATGCACCCATGCAGAAAAATGTGTTGTGGGTGTGCTTGTGCATTGTGCAAATGGCATAATTCAATCTGACTATAAATTTATGTGTTAAGTTGTGATATGTGACTATACAATGCACATGTTTGAGTGTGTGTGTGCAACAGTGATGTCAGTCTTGAGACCGTTTTTTCAAGGTCTTGATCTTTGTTTTTGATTTCTTGATCTTGGTGTTAACCCCTAAAGGTCTTGTCTTGAAAATTTTTTGGTCTAAATACCAACAGGTGAACAAATGCTGGTTTTGTGTGAACATGCAACATACAACATAAAGCTCTGTCTTCCAATGCAGAGTCTAATGACTTTAAATTTGAGGTACTTATGGGTTATCTGTCACCACTTTTTTTTAATTTAATAAACCTAACCCTGTACACTCCCTTCCAGTGTACACTGCCCCATACATTTACATACCGGGCCTGCCCCTTCAGTGTACACTGCCTTCCAAACTCATTTTAGGCTTAAACATTATATATACAGTTAAATAATAGTAATTTAATACCTGGTGAAAAAAAGTGGTGACAGATAACCCACAAGTACCAAATTTGATGCTTAATTTATCCAACGTGTTAGCTACTGACAGGTTTCTATAACTTTTTGGCGTTTTATTAGCTTTATTACTTTGTTGAATATTTGTGATATAAATGCAGGTGGCTTGTGTTTGCATATAAGTTTAGAATAATATACAGGGTGGCCCAAAAGTAGGTATACAGTTAATAAACTATTTTTTATGTGCTTTGAAGTTACCAGCAGTGCACTTTATGTGGCCCAAAAGTAGGCATACAGTTAATGGAGAGAACTATTTGGAAATTCTTTGTGAAGTGGTAGTGCCACAACTTCAAACTAAACCTAACTTTGATGAACTCTTCTTTCAGCAAGATGGAACTTCTCCACATTATGCGTTAAGAGTAAGAGATTACCTTAACAAAGTCTTTACACAGTGTTGGTTCGGAAGAACAGGTAGCATTGAATGGCCACCATGCTCACCTGACCTGACACCAATGGATTTCTTTTTTTGGGGTGTTGTAAAGAACAAAGAGTATGTAAAGAACAAGGAGAAGAATCCCAAAACAGTAAATGAATTAAAAGATTGCATTTATGATGCATTCAGAGAAATTGATGCAAATTGAAATTTGTGCTGCACGGTATGTCAGAGTGTTTTGAACAGATGTAAAGAAGGACATTTTGAGCACTAAAAAGATTAAACAGTTTCCATTTAAGATATAACTATCATTCTAGAGGTTTAAAAGTGCCTACATAAGAACCACAAATCTACTTTTGGACCCAAACCCTACTTTTAATAACTGTATACCTACTTTTGGGCCACCCTGTATAGCTGAAATAAGGCATTATCCTACTGCAACTACATTGTAAACTTAGAATCTACAGTTTGATAGAATTAATTAAAATAATAATCATGATATTGTTGTATTGTGTTACTTACAGGGTGTCTCAAAAAGATGTATACTCGCTTTAAGTAATTGTAAACCAGATGTTAATTCTTATTTATTTAATTTTCAACATGTAAAAGAATTTATAGACATCATTTTTCCTTTTTGTCACTGCCAGCTCTCAAACTGATGTTCAAACTGAAGTCCAGACACTGCTGGTAATGTGAAGCTATCAACTCGTTTGACTTATCAGCTGCTGAAAGGTGTATACATCTTTTTGGGACACCTTGTAGATAATGGTTTGAATCCATTTATGTTGCCTTGATGACAATAGGAAATGCGTTTATTGTAATCATTGGGGCAACACTAAAATACAGAAGTTATTGAAAATTAGTGATGTACTGATGCTTTAGTATCGGTATCGGTGGTATTGGCCTATTTTTATGGTGTTGGGTAGTAGTATCAGTTTTGGTTAAATATAGCCGACACCTACCGATACTTATTAAGCACAAAATAAATATAAAATTTTTTTGTTACATTTTTTCATAGAATAAATATAAAAAAATTTTGTTTCCCCCTGGAACTGGATTGGATTTGTAACATAATTAATGATTTGTAGTGTATCAATAATGACCAGGGAGAGGGAGGGCAGTTTTCCAAACAGGACTCAAACATTGTGTAACACTCAATATTGTGTTTGTATAAATATGCATATTAGAAGTATTCTATAAATTTCAGTTTCTCTTTTAACTTCAGAGGCAATGGTTAATAAAAATCACTTCTAATAAAAGCATTGTAGGGAAATTTTTTAATGTTAAAGCTACTGATGCCAAAAAAGTTATCTGAAATTTATGCAGCAATGAATTTTTGAGAGGAGGAAGTGATGAGAAAGTTTTTAGTTTTGACTTTAATATGAAGGCAGTTTATTTGATAAAAAGAGTGTGCAGTTTGTGAATGGTTTTGATTCTTTTTAAGTATGGTAAACACATTTTTTAGTTTTGACTTACCAAGCTGTTTGTTTGCTAGAAAAGCTGCAGTTTAGTAGTGTATATTTTTAGTTTTGACTTGTGAGTACTGTTTGTTTGATAATAGCTGCAACTGGCTAATACTTTTATCAGTTCGTCTATGGGAACTTGTCACTTGCCAAGGTATTTTCATTATGTTGTCAAGTTTTTGTTGCCGTTAAGACATTGTTACTTTCTCATTTTATTTTATTTTGTTAATCTTTTGTGTTTGTAAGGTAAACCTATTTTCTTTGAATAATAGTATTCAATCCATTGTTCTAGAATTTTGCTATAAAAAAGTACTGTTTGATTTGTTCAACTTTCTTTTACAGATTTGCAATAATATTGTAATGAATAATGATAGGTAAATACCTAGAAAAAATTCAAAATGCAATAAAAAGCTAGATTTACTAAATACATTCTGTGATACTGCTTACAAAAGCTTTTATTGCTGGTGCTCAATAGATAAAAAGTATCGGTGGTATCGGCTCTAAATGTGGTATCAGTAGTAGTATCGGTATCAGCTTAAAATGTGGTATCAGTACATCTCTATTGAAAATACAGAAGTTTGGAAGTTTGCATTGTGTTTATGAAATTACTAAATCACAGAAATGCATATTAAACACGAAATTTTGGAAATACAAAAAAGCCACTACGTTAAGAATCTTAGAAGTAGGAAAAGTTATGGAATTTGATAAAAACTAAAAGCATAATAAAATACAGTTATGTAAAATTAGGCAATTGAATTGAGTTTAACCAAGCATTTCTGTAAATTCCATATTTTTTGATTTTCATAATTTAATTGGTGTTTTTTCCATATTTTCCTAAGAATTGCTGTAATTCTGTAAATTTCTGCATTTTAGTGTTGCCCCAATGATTGCTACTTTTTTTTTTATCTTTGGTCGTATTGAATAGTAGAAGGTGCTGAAATTTGGCTCTGTAAAGTTAAATAAACAACTCTATAAACAATTGAATGATTAACTGCTTAAACATTTATTGTCAATCACCAGGCAGTAACAAGAGATATTGACTTTTTCTCTTATATAGGGATGGTGGAAGGGCATGCAGAGCCAAGATTTGTTGCTGAATTATATTGCTAGTGTTGATAAAAATCTATTGACAAGGCACCTTTCCCGACTCTGCATACTCTCTCTTTTATTCTGTTTCATCAGGTGGTTAAGATGTTTAGCTTATCTAGTAGTTAATTACTTTGTTGTTAATTTCTATTTCTTGGACTTAATCCCACTTGTATATGAACATCAAGCAAAAGGCCCATTCTTTAAAATTCACACAGAACAAGTAATCAAGGTGCTTTGGCAGCTATGTATTTAAGAGTGTTTTTTATTCACAGAATCCCTGATTTTATCCACAGTTTTTTAAGTTAGTTTTTACTTGTATATCACTGCTTTGTCAGCTTATGTTGGTGTATTTTCTGGGCAAACCTCTGCTCTGCATGTCCCTTTATGCCCCGTCCTGTTCAACGTTAGCTCTGATGTCAACAAAAATGTATACACTGAATACCTAAATTTAATTTAAGCTCAATATTTTTATACAAACATTGTTTTCAATTTTTTTGTATTATGCAAGCAGTTTAGTGTTCATACTAGTATTGAGGACATCATCACTACAGGTTCATGATTCGGCATGGATGATGGCAATTAAATTTTAAAAATCTTTGTATTTTAATATTCAACACAGCAATGATGGTTTACTACTGTTTTAGATGTTTGAAGTTTTATGAATACAGCTCTCAAGTAGTAGTATTAAGATAAAAAAGTTTATAATGGATGCCTTGCTTCCTGTTATCAACAAACTTCAAGATATATTCAATGCAATAGGATCAGATGCTATTCAACTACCGCAAATAGTTGTTGTTGGAGTGCAAGTAAGTGTCTTTGGTTCGTAACTCATTGACCCAAATATAAAAGTACCTATGAACTCACTCATCAGAAACGATATCAAGAGTTGAAGGCTTATTTGTTGATTAAAGTTTGCAGTTGATAGTACCCTACTTGCCAATGCCAAATTTTGTATGATGTGAAAAATTTGATACAAAAGCAGAATACGAGCACGAAGTTACGAATATTGACAATTTAACGTCAGTCTGCTGCTTGTGGACACCATACTATATCTAATGATTATGCCTGTTGGTTGCACAGTGCACAAATTTCTGTGTTTGAAATGACAGGTTGTTTCGGTGAGGATTTGAATAAGATTTTAGGAAATTTTACGAGGCAATTTATAGTGCCTAGGTTTTATTGTTAACTAATGACATACCAGATTTCAATCGCCAGTTACTCTCTACATAAATTGATATGGTTATTGGCAACACAGTAGCTATGCAATCAACAATAATGCGTCCAAGCGAACACTTCTGTTAGTTTGTAGACTATGTTACGTCAAGTGAACGTCATTCGCATATGTGATCGATTGTCATTCTCTGTGACGTATTGACAAGGGGAAAATAGTGTATTGATGGAAGCCCAATAGATCATTTTAGTGAAGTGATAACCCGCTATAGCTTATCAAAATAACTAGACTACTTTAGCTTACTTGCATATTACAAGTACTAGTGTAAAGGTGCCAACTTTAGCAATGCAACACCAATGCTCATGGATAATCCGTTGATTACAGAGTAGTGGAAAAAGTTCAGTATTAGAAAATATTGTTGGCCAAGATTTTTTACCTCGTGGTACTGGCATTGTCACGCGCCGTCCTTTGATACTTCAACTTGTTCATGTCAATGAAAATAGAAGTAAAGAAAATGTTTCAAATGGAAAACCTTCCAGTGATGGTAGTGATTATTATCTTGTTTTTTTGTGCCTAATCTACGGTGTATTAATTGATTATTGAAAATTTATCAGTTAGATATTTTTTTGCTAGTTGTTGTAATCATTTTTCTCGTCCTTTCTTGTAGGCCCAATACGTCGCCCTTAACTTTGGTGTAGTCAATCATTCTCATTGTAGTGGTATGTTTAGTCACCTTCAAAAAAATTTTATGATACTGTTCACTTATTCCAGGTTGCGTTGCACTTGCATGCAGACTTGTCACGTAATTATATTGACCCTTTCTATTGCCACCAATCTACCACCTATGACGTAAAATATAATTAATTGAAAATAAATCTCATAGTGTCATGACATTATTCTAGGTGTGGAGAGATAGCGCTGTTCACATGCATTATGCGTTCCTGAATCTTGTAAAATTTGTTAAGGGAAATTTTTCCTGCTTTGTTGCAATATTTTTCGTGGAAATAGCTTTGGATTGGCTTGAAGCTCAGGCTGTCAACCACATACATTTTTTGATACTGATATTCTTGTATGATATAAGTCTAAAGCTAGTTAGTTAATCGTCAGCATCGACCATACAATGATACATTTCATCGTATAATCGCTACGTTTCAGAAGAATCCGACGGGTTTGAAGATGCAGCTGAAGAGCCGGACGTCGTAAAGCCATGGGCAAAGTTTTTACATACTAAAGACAAAATTTACTATGATTTCCAAGAAGTGAAAGCAGAAATCGAGCGTGAAACGGAACGCATGTGTGGGACAAACAAAGGAATTTGTCATGATGCAATCCACTTGAAGATTTTCAGTCCCAAAGTTCTCAACCTGAGCTTGGTTGATTTACCAGGCCTCACAAAGGTAGGTTTCGTGCTGTATCTGGAAACCATTTAAAATTGGCAAAATCATATGTTCATCTAGTACTCCCGTTTCCCTTGTAATAAGTTTAATGTGGCATTCATAAGTTACATTGTTTGAGTATTTGCAAAGGCAGTTCACAGTGGTATGCAACTTTGTAGATGCGAGCATGTAGATTCAAATTTTCTTGCCTTGAGCAGTAAAAATATCTAGCAATTGTCTGTTTGCATGTTAATATCTAAGAAAAGTCATAATGTAGAAAGAAAAGACCCGAAAATTATGGTTGAAAGTTTTTAAAACCAGTAGTACCAGTACTTTTTAAATTTCGTAGAAAGTGTATTTTTATGCTGATGTTTTTTGCTGAAGTTTCAGTATATGCCGACATAGATAGAACATATTGTGTGATTTTATCGAAATTCTAACTTTTAACCTTCTTGTTACAGTCAGATGCATGTTAGAACGTTATGTTTGGCGACTCCAATGTTTTTACGTCTGATTTAGCAAGCGAAACTACCTCCGAAGTACAGTGCCTATAAAGCTGTTGTTCAATTTTCCTTGCACTTTAAATATGTTTATTAAGAGAGTGTGTTTTTTTAAACCTTTTTCTAAATGTGCAGTTGGACGTGGTTAGAGTTTTTGTTGCGAATCTCTGTATTATATTCTTTTGATATTAGATACCTGTGGGGGATCAACCTGATGACATTGAGCAGCAACTTCGAGACTTAACACTTCGCTATATATCCAATCCCAATTGTATTATTGTAGCTGTTTCACCAGCAAATGTTGATTTTGCCACTTCTGAAGCTTTGAACGTAAGTTTCTCCATAAAATTTGATTGTATTTGTGTGGCATATTTGAGGTAGCTCTGTATTCTAGGTTGCATTAACAACATATGACAACCAAATTTGGTAGCACTTTGCCGATTTTGCTTGGCGTTGGTGTGTAGCTGTAATCGAGATCTTTTGTGGCTGACTGCCATCATTAATTTCATTTTTCCAGCCATTAATCGAATGACACTCTATTCCCAAAACAAGTAGGGATTCATCTTGGCTATAACGTTTTAATGGCTCTAAAGATAACGGCATTCGGGAACCTCTTAACTTTATTTTTGTTTTATTGATGGTGTGAAAAAACCGAGATGTGTTACGACTAGGACCCTTGAACTTGCTGATAAAGCTGTATTTCGTATTATTATAAAGTTGTCATGCGAAATTTCTCATGTTATACGCATTTTGACTTTGTTATATTGACTTGGTTATTTGTAGATTGCAAAGACGGTTGACCCGGATGGACGACGTACTCTTGCTGTAGTTACTAAATTAGATATTATGGATGCTGGAACTGATGCTATTGACGTACTTTGTGGCAGGACCATTCCTGTGAAGCTTGGCATAATAGGTAAGAATTTGTATACAAGGCCTTATACCTAAGCATGCTGTATTGCTGGGCTTTGTCACAGGTTTGGCGCTGGACGTGGATGGAATAGGCTGCGACGGTGGTAAAGCACAGAGTTAAATATCTGTTCTATACTCGGTGCTGAGTATATTGTGCCCAATCAAAAGAGTACTATCTGTGTAAAATTGCTTTTCTTTGGAATAACTTACTGGGTTTGATACACCTTTCCGGTATTCGCGTACACTAATATTGTTGGACTGTCACACAGCAGATGATGTCATACATTGTGTTGTTAGGCGTTACGAACCGCAGTCAACTGGACATTAATAGAAACAAATCTATTGAAGACGCATTGCTAGATGAAAATGCGTTCTTTCATCGAAAATATCCGTCCATTGCAAGTCGTAATGGAACGAAGTTCTTAGCGAGAACATTAAACAGGTACACATTGATCTAAATTAACCCAATATGGAACGCTGAATTTTATTTGAATAATGTATTAATTGGCATATATCGAACTAGCACTCAATCATATGATATTTAATGAAAATATACAGGATGGAGCAAAAGTCTGGACCCTGGACCCTGGAAATTTGTAATATAAAATTAAACGTTTACTTTAAGCTATATACAGGGTGCGGCCAAATAACGTCCTTTTTGTATTTATTAAGTATGACTCAATTTGAATAAAAATATATTCAACATGTTCAGAGTACTCTTCATCTTCAATGCAACGTTGAACTCTACCTGCAACACTTCTACAAACCTTTTGATACATTTCCACACTAACATCTGAAATTTTTTCCGAAATTATTTGTTTGAAATCAGAAATCGTTTTCGGGTTTACGTACTACACGAGGTCTTTCGGTACATACCACAAGAAAAAGTCAGGTGGAGTTAAGTCTAGTGGTCGTCATGGCCACTCAATTGTCTCACGTCGTCATGTCCATCTCCCTCATAATTTTCGTTTAACCAGTTTCAAACGTTCAACCCATAGTGGGGTGGTGCACCATCTTGTTGAAAGTAATTGTCATTTTGACCTTAAACTTTTGGCTGTCTGTTTGCGACGTATGCAAATAATTGTCGCGATTACCAATGCCATCAAAGAATATTAGTCCTATTATTTTCATAGAAGAAAGAAAGTCGGTTTTACGTCTCTTTTCCCGCGTTTTGCAGGCTCAGACGTGCTGATTCAATGTAATTCTACCACTACACACTCGCTTTCGAACCAGACTTTGTACTGGAGCAACGTAGCACTTTAAATTCCGGATGCCCTTCCTGACAAATACCAGCGGTGTTTCTATAGAGTTTTGAACTCCAGAGCTTTCGCTCTGAAGCCCGCAATGATACCACTACACCACGCCGGCTACGAACAATTAATAATTAGAAAACTCGGATACAATAAGGCGTACAGCGGAACCACGGTTGACAACCACACCGATAACGCGACCATCCAGGATCACGACCGCTTTTGTGTGGTCCCGAATATTTTTCTATGGCAAAGCATTGTATCTTGTTCCACTAACGCAGTGGTTTTCCATCTTTTTCGTGCCGTGACCCACTTTCATAAGAACTTTGATGTGATTGTTACCATCACTGGGATAAGCATAAAATATCATGGCAGTGAAGTTGATCTCAAAAAACAAAACGGTCTTTGCTTCTCCAGTGCCAATTCACAACACGGAAGTGAAAATGATCTCCAAAAAAGGTCATTACGTCTTTAGTTTATAGGTGCTGGTTCGTGTGGTTGTTCATATGGACCAGTATTTCTCAACCTTTGGCGGCATGCAAACCCATTTTCAAAGTACGCAGACGTTCGTGGCCCACCGGTTGAGAACCACTGCGCTAACGCGACCACCCCGTTTTCCAAAACGCGACCATCCCGTTTTCCAAAACGCGACCACCATCTGGTTGGTACGAACTGCAACCCCGCGAAAGCGACCACTACTGCGCATAACACATCTACGGTTGTTACAGAGGCTTTTGCATATCGCGCCAAAACAACAGAATTGCATGCGTAACCACACTGAAAATTGTAATCCGTAATGAATAAGCATTGTGACGAATCAAAACTTACCAACGTCGCTAGAGTTCAATAATTGGTATGAAATTAAGTAAACTCTAGGCAGTGTGTTTATAAGCTGCTGGCTAAGATTCACTTCGCACTGTGTTTATGACTTGAAGAAAACACATGGCGTCGGGTAAAGCGAAATCGGAAAAACTTTTCAATCAAAAAAGGTTATGGATTTAAAGCAGAGAGAAAGTGTGGAAAAATTGCCGCGTAAACTTGCCAAGAGAGTTTCGGCACAAGCGAAAATCAAATATAGAATATCGTCTCGTAAATAGAGTTTTGGTTCTAAACTTTTAAAAATTGAGGCGACTTGTAGTATCGCTCGGATAATCAATTCTGACTGAAACTTAACAGCTAGGTTAAAGTTGATTTCTATTAAATACTTAATTACAATACCTTAAACCAAGCACTTCTTGATGAAGAACAGAGCAGATATATGTATAGAATGACTCGAGACTTTAAAATTTCTTCAATGGCCGATTGCACAAAACCAATGTACTCTAATATCAAGGTAGATAAATCACTTAAATCTCGCCACGCTAGCATTCCACAACAACATCCACATCAAACGACCACGGAATAATTCGCTATCCATCTCTATACTACTCTACTCTTTCTACACCAGTGATTCTTAACCTGAGGGGGGAACGCCTCTCCTGGGGGGGCGTACGTAAATTTTCAAGGAAGCATGAGCCCTAATGTGTTTTACAACACATTCTTTATTGATTTTGAGATTAACGTTTTCTCGCCTATTGTATGGTTGTCAGTGCTTAAATACTATCTGAGATGTTATTGTGAGTAATTGTAGCCTACCATTATATGGCAATTCCGTTTCGTAAACTGAATAATGTCATAGAACAACTAAATTTTCAATCGTGTTTACTTCATTTTGTTAATTTAGCAGTTGCAAATCTACAATGTGGAGTAGACTGTAGCCTACCATGTCATGCTAAGTTCTGTCAGTGAAAAATCTGAATCGATTAAGGCAGCTATTAGTCAGTTTGTTAAAGTGGTAGAGCGGTATATGCAAACTTTGTAAAGCAATCTAGAATAGACCTAATCCTACAATTCGCTAAGCTTATGCTTTTATCATATTGCAGTGCCTGCGTAGCTGAGTAATAAATTTAGATAATCAAAATGGCAGAAAAAAAGAAAGTATATTGATGACATGCAATTGAAACACTACTTTTGTTTTAATTTTTAAGTGTGGCTGGCGTGAAGCGGGGAATCATCGCTCAAGGGAGGCGCGGTACCAAAAATAGTTAACAACCGCTGTTCTACACTCTCTCGCACTTTGCTTGTGTAAAAATCTTGTCGCCTTAACTATGTGAATGGGACGCAATGTAGAAAATTCAAGAACGACATCACATGACAAAAAAAGCACCTACTAATAAATTACGTCATATCGACAATCAAAATCTTTGAGAATGAAAAGTGCATTCTAGATCAGTCTCGAACGTAAACATGTGATGTACCATTGCAACGTCATAAAAAATGCGTGTTTCGATACAAATCTTAATTCAAAAGAAAGAAGTTTTTGCAAAAACAACCGAGATAAAAAACCAAGTTTACATTTGAGACAATTCTAGGTTCACGAATAAAATAATTACAGCAGAACGAAAGCAATAAATTACAGGGACTATACATACAATAACTATTCTAGCGAAGCAAATTTACTTATTCGTGACAAACAACAATAAAAAGAAAGACAGACTTTTGGGTTGCATATGAGTAAACTTCAGATACACATGTATTGAGACCAACGTCCATTACAGATTTTTCAACACTAGTTATTAAACGTATGCTGTGCTCATCTCTTATTCTCAAAAAATTAAAAAGCGAATTTTGTTTTTTGAATTGCCGAGCATTGTACAAATGGGAATTCCTGTGCTTACGGGTGCATATTGAATCATTGCAAACGTCATGCTAACAAAGCAACAAAAGGGCCTTGCTTTTCCCGCTACCTGTGCATATTATATATTGGTAACTTTAATTAATATTTTTTAGATTAGTAGCCATGTCGCTTAACAACGGCACGAAGAGTAGAACTTGTTTTACCGCATGCGAAGCAATGTGCCAGCGCGCGTTTAGTCGCCGCTACTTTTAATGCTAAGTACCCGAATAAGCAACTAATTTCGCAAAGAACTGTCACTAAAAATTGAGCTCGTTTTAAAGAAACAGGAAGCGTCTGTGACCGAACTCGTTGCGGAAGAAAAAAAAAACAAAACTGATTTTGTAGCACATGCGCAGGTGTGTAGAAGTGAGGAAGAAAGCCGACGCAAGTTTCAGTTTTATGTAATAACTTTCAAATGGGCCCAGACTTTTGCTTGACCCTGCATTTTGATTTTGCGCCATCGTCAGGTAGTTTTGTGTAAATGCGTTCATATCAATTTTATTGGAGTAAACGTACAACACCAACTGGCTTCTGAGACTCCTCTCATGGCTAATTGCCCAGGTGTTAATTGAAGCACGTCAACTAAAACCTTCAATAAGTTAGATCAGGGTGATCTAAGCTAGTGAGCATCATGGACCAAAGTATTTTAGTGCAAGTTTGCGGACCGTAAACATAATTTAAGGTTAAACAGATCAAGGCCACAATATTTAGGAAGTGTTTTTGTTTTAGTTTAATACGTAACTTAAAATTGGCATTCCAAGTTGTACTAAACGGCTTTAACTGCAACTTGGAATTTATCATACGCAAATTAATTGATTTGGTTTTGGTACCACAGATAAAAAATCGATGAAATCCAAAATTTGTAGAAAATATAAAAAACAATGCATCTGTGTACTATCGCATCAAAAGTGCAAACAATTTTTGCTGTATTACCTCGAAACAGGTAGGCACCGTCGTGTAGTGGTATCATTGCGGGCTTCAGAGCGAAAGCTCTGGAGTTCAAAACTCTATAGAAACACCGCTGGTATTCGTCAGGAAGGGCATCCGGAATTTAAAGTGCTATGTTGCTCCAGTACAAAGACTAGTTCGAAAGCGAGTGTGTAGTGGTAGAATTACATTGAATCAGCACGTCTGAGCCTGCAAAATGCGGGAAAAGAGACGCAAAACCGACTTTCTTCTTTTTTTTTCAATGTGAGGATAGAGTCGAAGGCATTTGGGGTCAATATGCCCTCTTTTCGCCCCCAACTATAATACTGAACCAAACAAGCTAGCGAAAACAATATAACCGATACCTGGTAAAGAACCGTCTCAGGCTACGTTCTAAATATTTAAAAGAACTAAGCAAAAGTCGAAATTAAAAGATAATAGACAAAGAGTTCTGTGGGTCACAAGAAATCACATTGGGGGCCGCATGCGGCCTGCTGGCCAGCGTTTTTGGACCACACTGAGCTAGATGAAGTTTGTTAAAATGTTTTGTTGGAATGGTGTGTAGTGTGCATGGACTGGTGTGATGCGCTAAGTCTTCCAAGACAGATATTTCTAAAGCTTGTGGTTCAAAACGCTAGCCTCTTGCATTACTTCAAATAAAGTTATTTTACCTTTTTTTGCTGCGTCACTGTACATTGCAGCAGTAGAATGAAATGAAAATATGGACATTTTTTTAGATTGTTAATGCACCACATCCGCGATCGTTTGCCCGATCTTAAAACCCGTGTTAATGTATTGACGGCGCAGTCGCAGAGCTTGTTGTCTTCATACGGAGATGAGGTGGCCGACAAGAACGCCACTCTGCTGCAAATCATCACATCGTTTGCAACAGAATATTGCAATACAATTGATGGCACGTCGAGAAACATTGAAACTACGGAACTGTAAGTGGTAATACTATTCTGCATGTTCTTGCAGTTGTGTCAGCCGATTTCTTCTTCTTCGCCTTCGTTGGCACGGCTGGAGTTCATGGAGCCCAATGAA
This sequence comes from Trididemnum clinides, assembly GCA_963675345.1. Classification (NCBI taxonomy): domain Eukaryota; kingdom Metazoa; phylum Chordata; class Ascidiacea; order Aplousobranchia; family Didemnidae; genus Trididemnum; species Trididemnum clinides. Next base: position 10,347,110 of record OY776301.1, read on the forward strand.
TCGGGAAACTTCCAACAATGTGGACTAAAGGTCGTAGCCGAAACAGTGCGGTGTAAAGAGTCAGTAGCGGACTGTGTCCGATCACCGCATGCTTTCGAATTGTTAAACTTGTAGGTCAAGGGTAAAATCTCTAGACTTAGAAAGCATTGTAAGATATATAAAGTCGTCGGTATTGATATTTAAAGTCAAAAATTTCATCTGCTGTGTAACGTTTAAAGTAAAACAGATGGTTCATAGAAGACATCCGTCGCATCAAAATGTCTAACCCGTTGGCTCTCAACCGGGTACTACTTGGCACCCTAAGGGATGAATGGTTAATTTCTGGGAGAAAATTTGTTTTAGGCAGAAATTGGGGAGGAAAAATAAGGGTTGGAGTTTTTATTTTATAATTTACGTACAGACTCCAGTGTTGCACTAAAAGTATGCAAATGATCTCCGAAAAAAGGTTTATTCAATTTGGATTTCAGACACGTAGATTCCCACTTTGAAAATATTGTTCTCCATTTTGTGCATATACTTTGAAATTTACAGTGGGCAGGAAATGGCTGAGTCTCGGGTTTGTAAGGAAGGACCACTGGCCTAACCCCATATAATGAGTGAAGAAATGGCATACCGACTCTGCTTTGCTTGTTTGAGCTCATTGCTACGTTTACATAGTGACTGTTTTTCTTTTGTTCTGGCTTTGCTTTCTTTGGATCCGGCACGGACTTTTACAAAACTGTCAGGGCAAACAGGAACCGAAGCTGAAAGATTCTGCCTAAACGCAATTTTAAACTTGTTAATGCAATATATAAATGACCTTTTTGCAGTTGTGGTGGCGCTAGGATTTGCTACATATTTCACGAAACTTTCGGTAAAACGTTGGAGAATATTGATCCACTGGGAGGACTTACCGACCTTGATATTTTGACTGCTATACGGAATGCTAACGTAAGTAGCTGCAGCCTATAACTATGGAATTGGTCAGTAACGGCTATGCGTAAGTGCAGTGTTCATTTGAATATCTGCTTAACTTCAATGCTTTCTTAATTTTTCACGACTAGGCGCACGACCAAGATTCTGTGCTATGAGATAGATATTAATTGCACTAAAGCGTACGAGCAAGTCATTTTAAGAAATTGACCTGTTTTGCTGGATTACAACTTTTAGTGCCCTTGATCCCACGTGCCCAAAAAATTACAAAAGGTTATGTGTCTGTTGTTTTTGGAAAACATCTGCCTTTACGAAAGTTTGCTTGTGCCCACATAGTACGTATCAATCTGAAGGAAGTTGAAATCTGTACAGGGCTCTAGGCCATCCTGGTTTGTTCCTGAGGTTTCTTTTGAACTGTTGGTGAAGCGGCAGATAAAACGATTGGAGGAACCATCACTACGTTGTGTGGAACTTGTTCATGAAGAAATGCAGAGAATCGTACAGCACAGCGTCGCTCAGGTAAATTCTGTTGTTGTTGTTGTTACCCGACCCCTTCCGAGGGATGGGGCATGGCGGAAGACCATCCAGCCACAGAAGCCGGGCAACTCCCCAAGGCCTTGACCAGAGGTCGTAGAGAGTCGCCAAAGAGCGAGCGGCGCAAAGAGTCCGTAGCTGGACAGTGCAGAATGAGATGAGAGGTGTCCTGGGACGAGTGTCCACAGGCGCTGCAGGTAGGATTCTCAATTTTGCCAATCCTGGAGACATAAGAACCTAAGAGAAGGCTGTGTCCGTTGCAGCGTAGACGAGAGAGGACACAGCGAGCATGACGAGGGAGCACAAGTTCCTCGGTGGAGATTGAGGGAACCTGTGTGTCAAAGAACTTCGATGAGACAGTACGCCTCCAGTCCGAGATGAGAGAGACTACGAGGGATAGCGGAGGGCGCAAGTAGCTTACCCCGTCTGGCAAGCTCATCAGCCGCGTCGTTCCCCGGGAGAAACGAGTGTCCGGGGATCCATTGTAGTCTAATAGAACAGAAGGAGAGAGAGAAGACAGTTCCTGCCAGATCTGCCACAGAGTTTGAGATGAGAAGAAAGATGGAGGAGAGGACAGGGTGGCGAGGACAGAACGAGAGTCAGATAGTAGGAGAAGAGAAGAAAAATGGCAGACTTGTTGGTGTTGCCGAGACCAGCAAAGAGCGTGCAGAATGGCGCAGGCTTCAGCGGAAAAACTTGAGCATACTGGGCCTGCCGAAAAGGAAAGAGTGGCCTCAGTGTCACAGAGAGAGCAGTTGGCAAGTACGCCGGAGCCGCCTTTCCCAAAAGGAAAAGGAACAGAGCCGTCTGTCCAGAGTACCAGATCATGGGGGAGAAAAGAGTCAAGGTGGGCGAGAGCCGGACCTTGGCGAGAGTGAGGGGGATCAGAGCGAGAGCATGGAGAGGAAAGGGTTGACTCCACGGTGAAGGAAGACAGATTCCAAGGAGGACAGGAAGGGCAAGCAAACAGAGCCTCCCTAGAACGAGTAGAAGGAAGCATGAGCGGGTGAGTGGACGCAAAAGCTCTCCAGGACGATCTGCAGAGTCTTGATCTCACTCCTAGTCTGGCCAAACCTGAGATGGTAAAAGAGGTTGGGAGACGAAGGGCCCGCTCATGAGATAAAAGAGTGAAATGAGTCAGGGTGACTCGTAGGGGAAGTAAAGAAGCCTCGGAGAGAAGCAGAGGGATAGGAGAGGACGAGAGGCAGCCGGTGATGGCGCGACTGGCCGTTCGGTGAAGGCGTTCCAATTTGGTGAAATTGGTAGTGCTTAGGAAAGGAAACCATCCGAGTGAAGCATAAGTGAGAAGGGACCGAAGAAAAGATTTATACAGAACAGAGAGGGACTCCTTAGAGGGGCCCCATGAGGAAGCACAGATACAGCGTAAGGCATTGAGACGTGGGAAAAACTTGGCCTTCAGCGAAGATACATGCCTAGAAAAGGAAAGAGTGCGGTCGAAGGTGATCCCGAGAAAAGTTGGAGTGGGATTGAAACGGAGGTGGGAGCCGAGTAGGAGGAAGTTGGGCTGGAAGTTAGCTTGGTGGGGATCCACTGAAAAGAAGGAGGCCTCACATTTGCTCGGATTGAGAGGAAGACGCCAGTACTCAGACCAGCGCTCCAATCGAAACAGAGCTCGTTGTGAGGCCTCCACCGCAGTGGGGACCGAGGGGGAGGACGACCAAATGGCCAGATCGTCATTGCAAAGAGAGCAGCTGACGGAAGAAGACAGAAGCAGAAAGATCATTGATGAAGAGAGAGAAAAATACAGGGCCAACGGATGCTTGCGGAACACCTCGACGGACTCGAAAGCAACGACTTTTGTGATTTTGATAGACCACAGAAGCGCACCTATCAGAAAGAAAAGATTGAGTTCAACGAGCAAAGCAAGGAGGGAGGCCAGCCGAAATCAGTTTGTGGAAAAGGGCGAGATGCCAGACAGAGTCAAAGGCTTTAGAGAAATCGATAGTAGACAGGCTCGTCCGAGAGCCCGGCCTAGGTTTGTTAAACCCATCCGAAATGGACTGAGAAAGAAACAGAATTTGATCAAGTGTAGACCGTCCAGGGCGGAAACCGGCCTGGCGGGGAGAGAGAATGGAATTAGATTCCAGAAAGAAGAGTAGACGGGATAGAATGATGCGTTCAAACAGCTTTGAGACGCAGGAGATGAGAGAGATAGGCCGGAAAAAAGCAGGAGAGTCGAGAGGCTTTCCCATCTTGTGTGTGGGAATAATAGAAGATGTCTTCCAGATGGAAGGAAAGGAATGCGAAGACCAAGAAAGATTGAAGATGTGAAGAGGAAAATCCATGCCAGAGCGAGAAAGGTGCTTTAGCATTGGATAGGCAACTTTGTCTGGGCCAGTGGCGATGGAGGAGGAGAGGTTGGAGGCAGCCGCATGAAATTCAGCGAGAGTGAAAGGGTGAGCAAAAGGACGAGTGAGACTCCACAGGGTACGTGGCTCGGCGGAGCTCAGAGAGGTAGCCTCTGGCTGAGAAATGAAAAAGTGAGGTCTCAGGTAAGCGGCATAGGCCGAAGCCGATTCCCTAGGAGAAGAACAGTTGGGGAAGTTAGGAGAGGAGGAAAACGAGGAAGGAGAGCCAGCGATAGAGCGAAGAAGAGAGTGTACAGATTTAGGGTTAGATTTAGGTGAAAGAGAAGTGCAGGTCGTCTGCCATGCCTCAGCCTTGGCCTTGGCAATGACCGACGAGGCACGCCGAGAGGCGGAGATGTAAGCCTGGCGATCTTCATCACTTCTGTGAGCAGTAGCGAAAGCCCTGCGTCTTTCATCAACCGCTTCTTCCACCTCAGCAGACCACCAGGCTTTATGATGGCGTTTGATGCGGCCGAAAGGAATGGAAGATTTGGCCGCATTCAGTGCCAGATAGGTAAAGAGAGCAGCAGCAGAGGAAAGAGAAAAAGACGAGTATTCCTCTGCTGAAGGACAGTGAGAGTCAATGTAGGAGGCAAAGCCATCTCAGCGAGCTTTCTGAAAATTGAAGGAAGGGGGGCGCTCGTTGGGACGAAAGACCGGAGAGAGAGAGGGATAGATAGAAGAATTGGTAGATGGTCAGAACCCAGGTTTTGAAGCACCTCCCATGAGCAAGAAAGGGCGAGAGAAGAGGGAGCAAAGGATATGTCAGGAGAGGAGCGATGGAGAAGGGTGGGTGTGTCAGGGTCATTGGAGGGGGAGGAGGTCAGAGGAGATGACCCAGTCAAATACTTCCTCCTTGCGGGGGTCGGAAGTACCTCTTGAGTCCCAAAGGGCGTGATGGCAATTGAAGTGTCCCAGAATGAAGAGATTTCTGGAGGAGGGAGAGAAGGAATTGGTTCTGCCATCCGTTGGGGAGGAGCGAATAGGGGGATGTACACATTAAGAAAAGAGAGCGAGGGGGAGTTGTTAAGAAAGATGTTGACCCCTACATAATCAGAGTAGGAATCAAGTGAAGAAAGAGAGGAGGTAGAAAGTTTAGAAAAAGATAGGCCCTGCCTGACAAAAATAATAGCGCCGCCGCTAGCGTGCGTGGTATCAGAAGACAGAATGCCAGACCGGGAGTGGGTACGATCAGAACGCAGAGCAGAGAATCCGGAAAGAGGAAGAGGTGTTAAGATTGGATTCCTGAATGCAGATAAGGTCGACAGGATGGGACGAGAGAAAATGAAGTAGTTCAGTGCTCCTGGCACGGAGACCACCAGCATTCCATTGAAGAACCCTGAGAAAGTCAGGGGGAGTGGAGGCAGGTGGCACAGAAGGAAAGCCAGGAGCAAGGGACGGTGAAGGGGGGCAGAGGGAGAAGATATAGAATGGGCATACCGGGGATAATAAGTTAGGAGACGAGGGTGGGGCGAGAGAGCAGCGTTAGCAGAGGCGGGGCTAGATTGTACAGTGGAGGTATACATGTCGGAGGAGTCCGAAGAGGGAGTCACAGTGGTTCGGCCGGAGGGGCAGCTCCAAGAGTGAGAGCTGCCTAGAGCTCTGAATTTGGAGAGGGAAAGTTGTGAGCACCTTAGATGGACCCATTTGGAGCATGCGCAGCATTGTACTGACTTGCCCCGCCAGGTCACATTTCCAGTGCACACAGAGCAGGGAAAGATGGGGCCAGGGGTGGGATGAACGTTACCGCTCATCAACAGAAGGAGGAGAATGAGGAGACGAAGAAGGGCAGGAGAAAAAAAGAGAAAACAAGCGACCGATTTTAAAGAAGCTGTGTGCTGCGCTTCTGCGGTCGTTCAGGGGGCAGCATAGCGAAAAAATGAAGGGGAGTTCCCAGGGTAATTGGGACCCTCGGGAAGGCCAACAGCCATTTCGACCCAACCCAAACGGGTCGGGGACCGCACCACCATGTTGAGGCGGCTGTTGATTGGTGCAGCTAGTAAATTCTCGGTTTGTTTATTGTATGCAGTGAGCTCCGGTAGGCATACGCTGTAGGCAAAACTGTTTGTTAATGAAAACGTACTACTCTCCACATGTCTTTCACCAAACTAGATTATTAAAGGCTTGTAACTTGTTGCTCTAAGAAAACTTAGCTGATATGGGATTCCTGCCATTGTCTCATATAGAGAGGTCATGTTTTTTCTCTTCTTTGTGGAGAAGGCATTGAAGAATTTTTCTTCTTCTTACGCTGCATGTAATGGAAATTCAAAGTAGATAATATGATCATTTTGTGTAGGATATCATTCGATTTCCGTACTTGAGAGATTGCATTGTTGAGGTTGTCACTCTCCTGCTAAGAAAGCGTTTACCAATCACCAATGACATGGTAAGTAAGCGATTATAGTAATTTTTAACATCTATGCTGTAGTAACAAATTATACAAAAGAACCATCGGTATTCTCGATAAAAGGCATTCGTAAGTGCTACGAAGCTTCAGAAAAAATTCTGGTTCGGTAGCGAGTGTATAGTGGTAGACATACACTGAATTAGCGTTTATGCCAATATTTTTTTAAGAAAGTCTGTTTGGCTTTAATTTTCTCTGTATGCATACTTCTTGTGTACTATGCCTGAGCTATGCGTTTTAGTATAGAGAGCTGCACCGATGGCAAATTTGTTGTCACACCATGCCAAAAGTTCTTGCTACTTTTTTTATCACTAAAGCTAGCAGCAATATTTTACGAGACTATTATGAAAAATACAAGCCTTACCAGGTCAAAAGTACTACAGTACATGGCTTCGAATTATAACTTTAAGGGGTGTGGAAAATTGCTGGGGGGGGGGGTAAATCGACTCAAGAAAAAGTCATAAAAAGACGTTTTAGAATGTGGTAAAGACAGTTATCCTCCAAATAATGATTTACCATTGATGGCTGAAATAAAACTTGTATCTTTCTCCTAATGTCCCTATTTGATGTAACGATAACACATTGTTTTATTAGGTGTCTCATCTAGTGGCCATTGAGCTCGCTTATATTAACACGAAGCATCCCGATTTCACCGAAGCGACTTTTGTATCTGAAGTATTGCTAGCAAATTCGTCGCCCAATAATGTAAGTAACTGTCAATATTTTGGCGCGTTTTAACTGCCACGGTTTTGCAAGCGCCAAGACGTTTACGATCATCACTGAGTGAATTTTACGCGATATTATGCTTCATTTTCCACAATGACAGATCTACGGATACCATTTTTAGTAAGATTTAGGTCTATGGTTCCCAAATGTTATTTTAAGCCGCCCAATTTAAACAAAAGTTTAAGTCTGCACGTATTTGCAACCCTGGCCATAGGCGTAAAGTTGAAGTGCATTTTTTTGGAGATCAAGTTTTTCAGATAGACTTCGTTGCTATTTTCGACCCTAAACAAAAAAGAAGGCATGTTTTTCGAAGTCAACAAAACAAGAAGGCATGTTTTCGAAAGTCAATTTTAGAAAGTGAAGCGCTTTGTTGAAAAAGTTTTTTTGAGATTTTTCAAATTGTTTTGCTCAAATTCGTGATGTAAGCTACTTTCTTTATGATGTTTTTGTATAAATAGCATATTTCGTGTAAAACCACGGGCGATCCCCAGAAAATTGCAGACGACCCCATTTGGGGTCGCGACCAACAGTTTGGGGACCACTTATTTAGGCAGTATTCGTGGTATGATTGTTCAGTTAAATTTTTATTTACGAATAATCGAATTTCAACTGAACATCAATTGATAGGGCTTTCTCTACTTACGTAACAAGTATTTACAGGAACCACCGAAGCGTAGCAGCAAGCCGATATCTGAAGATCAAATTCGCCAGAGATTTAAAGTAATTTGAAATTCGTTTTTTAAGAGTTTTTTTTCATTTAAGCGTCGGGCATTTGCAAAAAATATTCTAATTTACGTCATGAAGTGCAGTTTGTACTAGTTCATAATATATTGCCACCAATCGCGCAGTATTGAGAACATGTCGTGTTAGAAGTTCAGCCTCGTTTTTATCAAGTGAGAGAAGAGAGAGTATTATTTCAGAAATCTCGTGCAAGTATTCCTGCTTCGATTTGCATATGCAATAGCTTCATAAATTTTGTCCTTGTTTTTCAAGTGAGGATTATCTCGTTCTAAAGGATGACATGTTTTTCAGGGTGATGGTGAAGGGGGAAAGCGACTGTCTTCGAGTGTACCTTCTCTGGATGTTGCTCTTCCTTCAGCTAATGGAGTAGGAGGTATATTTGGTAAGTTAAAAAAACGTGACACTCCAGACAAATTAGTAGAGCATTGTCTGTGAACATGGCAATATTGAAAAACTCGTTATATAGAGCGATGTAATATATGGCATGTGTTGGAGAAGCATATGCATTCACCTCGTATTTTCTGGTGTCGTACAAGAAGAGACGCTGCCTTTGTTGCGCATGTCAGCCATTGACCGTTAACTATTTTGCAGGCTTTGATAAATCATTCAAGTTTATAATTGTTTGCAATTAAATTTTCGATCTGTTGAAACATTTTAGGAAACCAGCAAAAGTTTCCCAAATTTTTTTGTTTCATAAATTTGTTTCATGAATTGTTTCATAAAATTGTTTCATGAAATTGTTTCATGAATTGTTTTATGAAATTGTTTTTTAAATTGTTTCATGAAACTTTACAAAGTCGAGCAATTAAACCCAGCCGTGTTGGATTTGCAGGAATGAGGTGGGGTGGCGCAAGCACTGGCGAAGGGGACGTGGCTAAAATGAGTTCCACACTTTCCCAGAAAGATGGGATGTCTCCTGAAACAAATTACAGCAACCCAACCAGCACTAAACAAGACGGAGTGAATTTACTTGATATTGTAAGTACTTGCTGCGAATATTTCAGCTAAAAGTTAACAGAATGAGCTAAAGGGCTGGTGTGTGGCATATAGTACAAGAGCATCCAACCAGCAAAAATGCCATATTCAATAACGTTTTCGCTGTGAGGTTGGGTCCATACAAACGGCACGTTGGTAGTTTGAGCGTTTACTTCGCAGTCGGTGGACCTAAGTTCAATTTCATTGTTGGATCATACCAAATACTTTAAATAGATATTTGCTGCTCTGCATGTCGCACAGCGCAAAAGGGATGATGTGACGTTGCAGTGATGCACTCTGTCTGAAACTAAAAACTAGAGCAAGAGCGAAAAAAAAGAACTAGCTCATACGAAGAAAGGTTCATGCAAGACATGTCTTGCCCAGCTACTGACTTTTTTTACCGCACCTTCGACCTTTGGTCCCAGTCGTGGTAGTTTCCCGGCTGCTGGGTACAATGGTTTGTCCCATTCCTTTTACGGGAGTCTGATGATAACAACAAGATCTACATCTGTCACCAATGCTTTGTTATTTGATTTTAATGCGTTTATATTTCACTATATGCCTAATCATGAATAAAAGAACAGTTTTGTGATCCACCCATGATTTTTAAGACTGATTTGACTAGAAATGTAATAATACCTTGATGCTTTAACAAAGAGTACATTAATATCTTGCACCTTTAGAAATGGCTTTCTGGCGCTGTATCGATTTATTTTCTTCTTTTGCAGCCAATGCCGATATCTCGTAAGCTCACAGCGCGCGAAAAACGAGACGTAGAAATTATTCGTCGGCTTATCAACGCTTATTTCCTAATTGTAAAGAAAAATATACAAGACAGGCAAGTCTCATGGTTAAATGCGTGAAACCTTACAAAAATTAACGCCATCAGAATTTATCTAAAGAGTCATTTGGAATTTAGGACAAGCTATTTTAGGTAGGATGTACCTTATTAGCTTTGCATAGCGATGTGCATCAACGTATAACAAAGGGAAATGACGCTAAACGATATTCTTGCGTTGAGAATATAACGTGCTGAAAAGCCCGTTTGTTTATCGTCCCCTGTGATGCTGTACTATGCCTTTAATAAAGCAATTATCCTTGCTTGATTGTATTGCTGTCTATGTTAAAAATGCACTGCCAACGGTACTGGCTACTTCGAAGTAAATCTGAACTGCCGTGAAGGTTTATCGTGACCTGTAAATGTCAATGATCATATAATAAACACGTTGATTATCAGTGTTCCAAAAGCAGTCATGCACTTCCTTGTCAATTTCGTCAAACAACATCTTCAGAGTGAACTAGTTGGCCAGTTGTACAAGCACGACAGGATAGAACGACTTCTGACCGAATCGGATTCTATCACTGAACGACGAAGAGAAACTATTCAACTGCTTCAAGTAAGTTATTGTAGGTTTACTATTCTGCTCAAAGGGAGCGTGGTGTGGAGCATCCACACTTACAGATCTTACCAAGCGGTAACGGTAATGCGGACTCCCAAGGACCAAGTTGGGACGAAGACGATGCAGAATTGCATTTGAACGCGAACTCGCTTTTGTTAGATTCACTGGCCGTGAGGTAGTAATAAGCTTGCGCAATGCGCACGGTTGTATTGAGCGGCAACTTGATTTACTTCAGATTTTTCTGAAAATGATTTTTTAGATTTTTTAGATTCAAATTTTTTATTTTAAATTTTAATTTTTTAAATTTTTAAATTTTTTTTAAATTTTTTTAAATTTTAATTTTTCAAATTTCAAATTTTAGATTTTTTAGATTAAAACGATTTTTTAGATTCATGCGGCAAACCTAATCAAAATAGGCTAGGAGAATACTTAATGTTCTTCGTTGACGTGATGGGTTGCGCCACCATCAATGACAGCAGCCGTCGTTCGTTGAAACCTCACAATTGTTACGTTGTGTCCTTCAGAAAAACTTTTTCCTGCAATTTTGTCCCGCGTAGGTGCACTGCCAGCACCATCAGTAGCTCTGAACGCAACGATTTTATATGTATGGCTGAAAAAATGTTTTCCCGAAAATAAAAACTCTTAACCTCCACCCGCAGTTGGTGATGATTTTTTAGGGTATTATTTTTCGTTGAATGGAAACGTTTAGCTATTTACATGTGTATAAAGACCATTTCCTTTTAAAACGCCTTTTAAAATTCCTTTTTAGATTTAAGAGTTAAATTTAGTTCTGAGTCGCGTTGAAGTTGGTCATCGTGTTTTGCAGGCTCTTCAATCCGCCAGTCAAGTGATCAGCGAGATACGCGATACGCATTTGTGGTAATGAAGTACAATGCTGTTTGAATCCAATATTATACTCACTTCAATATTTTTTGCGTATGCAATTGGAAGCTTGTGTTCTTGCTCTGCCACGACCTGCCTATGACTCAGTTTTGGTGACTTCCCCTTATGACGTACATGATGACATCAACGAATCAATGTAAAAGTTATTACAAATATTACTTAAAGGAAGCTTCACTTTAAGGCTACAATTTTTTGTTTTACTTTTATCGTGCGTGCGTTTATTTTCTTTTGTTACGTTTCTAACATGTTGTATTTTTCGCTGCTCTCATTGCGTTTTATAGCTGCTAATTTACTAGAAAGCATGGTGGTCTGAAACCTTTTGAATAAATGTATTGCTGGAATTAAAGTTCCAAAATTTTATTGGTTGAGACGCATTCAATATGAAGTTTCCACGACAACTTTAAACACATATAAAAAGTAATTCTCTACCCTGGAAGTTTGGCACGAGAGAGATTTTTCGGCACTGGTATCAAAACTTTGAAAGTTTTTATGATAAAGAACTAATGGTGATGTGCAGTAGGCCTGGCGAAAAACTGCCTTCAAAATGCAATGTACACAGTCTTGCTGAAATCTTGTTTCTGATCTATGTCGTGTCAATGCTGTAATAAATTTTTTGTGACTGTGCAGTCGATTTTTGTCTTCTACAGTAGGCTAAAAACTTTTCAGCCCTTTTTGCACATTTTTTTGTAGGTTTAGTCGCGGTGAAATTTTTGACTTAAAAAGGATTTTTTCGATTTTACGCCTTGTTTTGCGGCTTTTTTCGCGGGCTCAAGCCTGACTTGCACTAAAACCAAACGCGGCTTTACTTTTGTTTTATTTTGGCTTGGTCGTGAGCCGCGTTTGGCTTAAAGCGTGCTGGTTCAATACATGTGAAAAGAACACATGATCTTGTAAGCACAGTATGAGTGATAATGCAACAGCTGGTGTAAAAAATAGATTTAATACGTTCTTCTGCTCTTATCAAAAATGAAAGGCAGTTGCTTTAGCAGCGACAGGTTTGATTTTTTGTGGGCCATGCAGGTGCGAAGTAAAAATGCGGAACACATGTTCAACGATTTTCTTAGTACAAAAATATTGGAATGAACAAAATTTGTTACGGTTCACTTGTTTAATAAACCAGCATTAGCACGGTCGGTGTTTTATGCAACGCTGAAATTGTTATGATCAAGACCTCATTTTTAAAATTATTCAGAAAAAAATGGGAGCTCGTAATAGGAAAGATTATTTGTTAACGCATGGAAGATGAAAAACGTTTCTATCCAGTTTGGGTAAGAGGGTTGGTTACGTGCGGGTTTTGAAATAATGCGGTCCTTACCCTTCCTTTCAAAAACACCCATTATTGTTCCAATAGGTCAAAGAAATTCCCTCAATACGGTTACTTTTTAAAATGAACATTGCACCTTTTTCAAGATAGAATCTTTTTTAGTGAAATTTTTGCCCTGATCTTGGAAAACTAAAATCAAATTTGTAATTGATTTTTGTATGAAAACTAAATTGCCTTACTCTGAAACAATTTTATTCCGATCATTTTTGATAGCGCATTTAGTTCGACTGCCACAAGTCATTTTATAGTGCTCGTTAGCGACACTGATTGTTACCGGTATTCAAAAATAACCTCAATAGATGCCATCATAATGCCTAAATCAAAACATTCAAAAAAGAGTTGAATGCAAAAAAGTTTTCACTGAAAGTAAGTGACACTACTCATCAAATTTGATTGTCTCAAAAAAACCATAAACAAACCCAGTGGCCCTTAGTTATTCAAACTCAATACCCCAATTCGGATTTGTCTAAATATACATATCCTCTTACTTTACAATCACTGAGTAATCTACATTTCTTAGTTTGAAATAAATTACTCAGTACGCCCAAAATTAAATCTCTATACTCCCCAGGGGTATTGAGGCAAGCTTAAAAGATCTCTGAGCTAGCGTAAAGCTAACAATAAATGGGGAACGTGGTATTATGTTAGCCCACACAGAATTAAATTTAGAAAGTTAAATCAGTAATTCAAAAGTCGATGTCTTGACAAATGCTTAATTTTCAAGTTTTTGGTTAGAACAATCGTACCGTATCGGTTTTTGGTTAGAACAAGCTCTTAAAATGTAAAACAGTATTTATCGTACACTTGGAGTTTAGGACCCCTTTTTAAAAAAGTATTTGCATCTTTGAAATTGTAACATTAAACTTATTGAATTTAGCAATGTGAACATAATTTTGTTGAATTTTATGAAAAACATCTATTGCGCCATTCTTGATTTGAGAAAATAATCTACCGCCAGGTATATCCCCTTATAAATTTTATTTCAGCATTTAAATGATTCACTAAAAATCTAAACGCATATAAGATTACGAAGTTGAGCATAAAACTAAATAAAGAAACAAAAAATTTTTCGCGCTACGTCTGCAATCTACGCCCAATGGAAACCAGCCTTATCAAAACCAGCAGGGGAGAGACGGTAATCAACTTCTTTACCTAACTACAAATGTAAAGAAAAAAAGCAGTTTTTAGACACTCAAGAGTTCCAAACCTAATAGTGGATAGTTGGTTACTTACTCCTCCTAAAAATTTTATGGTAAATACGGTGGTGTTTTCTCTTTGCTATAAATGAAATGCGTGAAATACAGCAGTCATACTGGCAGAACGCAAAATTGTATCCTACGACAACTAGTAGTGTTTGCCATTACTTGGCACTAGCGACACGCTGGGTGAGCAGTTCCACTTTAAGACTTTATCCTCAAGAGCGGGTTGGTTAGCAGTTATCGTTCCGCCAATCGCCATGTAGTTTTTTTTCAGCGATTTGACTTCATACAGCGTAGTCTCTTGAAAATATGACGCAAAGACTTCATAAGCAATTTCCCACAAAATTAATTGATATCGTGGTAAACTAAGTGATCTCGCGTTGTTTTGTTAGGAGTTTAAGTAAATATAGCTTCAAATTAGACCCCTACAGCGAACCGAACAATTCGGCACCAATCAACAGCCGCCTCAACATGGTGGTGCGGTCCCCTACCCCGTTTGGGTTGGGTCGAAATGGCTGTTGGCCTTCCCGAGGGTACCAGTTACCCTGGGCACTCCCCTGGAACTATTTTTTCGCTATGCTGCCCCCTGAACGACCGCAGAAGGGCAGCACACAGCTTCTTCAAAATCGGTCGCCTGTTTTCTCTTTTCTCCTGCTCTTCTCTTGCCCGTCTTCGTCTCCTCATTCTTCTTCTTCTCTTGATGAGCGGTAACGTTCATCCCAACCCTGGCCCCATCTTTCCTTGCTCAGTATGCGATGGAAATGTGACCTGGCGGGGCAAGGCAGTGCAATGCTACACCTGCTCCGAATGGGCCCGACTAAGGTGCTCACAACTTTTGCTGTCCAAATTCAGAACTCTTGACAGCTGTCACTCTTGGAGCTTCCCCCCTTCTGTGTCCCCATTCGTAACACTGTGACTCCCTCCTCGAAATCCTCCGACATGTATACCTCCACTGTACAATCTAACACTTTGTCTGCTAATACTGCACTCCCTCCCCACCTTCGTCTTCAAACCTATTATCCCCTTCTGCCTATTCTGTCTCTTCTTCCTCTGCCCACTCACCACCGCCTCTTGCTCCTGGCTGTCCTTCTACGCTCCTTCTTCCTCTCCCCCTGACTCTCTCAGGGTTCTTCAATGGAATGCTGGAGGTCTTCGAGCCAGGAGCACTGAACTACTTCATTTTCTCTCGTCCCATCCTGTCAACCTTATCTGTATCCAGGAATCTAATCTTAACTCATCTTCCTCTTTCCGAATCTCCGGATTCTCTGCTCTGCGCTCTGATCGTACCCACTCCCGGTCTGGCATTCTCTCTCATGATGCCACGCACGCTAGCGGCGGTGTCATCATTTTCGCCAGCCAGGGCTTATCCTTCTCTGAACTTTCTACCTCTCTTTCTTCGCTTGACTCATACTCTGATTATGTAGGGGTCAACATCTCCCTTACCAATTCCTCCCATCTCTCTTTTCTTAATGTTTATGCTACCCCTATTCGCCCTTCTCCGTCGGATGGCAGAACCAACTCCTTTTCTCACTCCATTCTTCCCTCCTCCAGAAATTTCTTCATTCTGGTGCACTTCAATTGCCATCACGCCCTCTGGGACTCAAGAGGTACTTCTGACCCCCGTGGGGAGGAAGTATTCGACTGGGTCATCTCCTCTGACCTCCTCCCCCTCAATGACCTTAACATACCTACTCTTCTCCATCGCTCCTCTGGCAGTCGCTCCTCTCCTGACATATCCTTTGCTCCCTCTTCTCTTGCCCTTTCTTGCTCATGGGAGGTGCTTCAGGACCTGGGTTCTGATCACCTACCAATTCTTTTATCTGTTCCTCTCTCTCTCTCTGGTCTTTCGCTCCGACGAGCGTCCCCCTTCCTTCAATTTTCAGAAAGCTCGCTGGGATGGCTCTGCTTCTTGCTTTGACTCTCACCGTCCTTCTGCAGAGGAATACTCGTCTCTTTCTCTTTCCTCCGCTGCTGCTGCTCTCTTTACCTATCTGGCACTGAATGCGGCCAAATCTTCCATTCCTTTCGACCGCATCAAACGCTATCTTAAGCCTGGTGGTCTGCTGAGGTGGAAGATGCGGTCAGCGAAAGACGCAAGGCTTTCGCGGCCGTTCACAGAAGTGATGAAGATCGTCAGGCTTACATCTCCGCTTCTGGACGCGCCTCGTCAGTCATCGCCAAGGCCAAGGCGAAGGCATGGCAGACGACTTGCTCTTCTCTTTCACCCAAATCAAACCCAAAAACTGTATACTCTCATCTTCGCTCTATCGCTGGCTCTCCTTCCTCGTCTTCCTCCTCCCCTAATTTGCCCAACTGTTCTTCTCCCAGGGAATCGGCTTTGGTCTATGCCGCTTACCTAATGTCTCACTTTTCCGTTTCTCAGCCAAAGGCCTGCGTAGCAGAGCCAGAGGCTACCTCTCTGAGCTCTGCCGAGCCACGTGCCTTGAGGAGTCTCACTCGTCCTTCTGCTCTCCTTTCTCTCCCACTGAATTTCATGCAGCTGCCTCCAACCTCTCCTCATCCATCGCCACTGGCCTAGACAAAGTTGCCTATTCCATGCTAAAGCATCTTTCTCGCTCTGGCATGGATTTTCCTCTTCACATCTTCAATCTCTCCTGGACTTTGCATTCCTTTCCTTCCATCTGGAATACATCTTCTTTTATTGCCATCCAGAAAATGGGAAAGCCTCTCGACTCTCCTGCTTCCTTCCGGCCTATCTTTCTTACCTCCTACGTCTCAAAGTTTTTTGAACGCATCATTCTATCCCGTCTATTCTTCTTTCTGGAATCTAATTCCATTCTTTCTCCCCACCAGGCCGGTTTCCGCCCTGGACGGTCTACACTTGATCAAATTCTGTATCTATCTCAGTCCATTTCGGATGGGTTTAACAAACCCAGGCCGGGCTCTCGGACGAGCCTGTCTACTATCGATTTCTCTAAACCTGTTGACTCTGTCTGGCATCCCGTCCTTTTCCACAAACTGATTTCGGCTGGCCTCCCTCCTTGTTTTGCTCGTTGAACTCAATCTTTTCTTTCTGATAGGCATGGTGGCGTGGTTTATCAAAATCACACAAGTCGTTGCTTTCGAGCCCGTCGAGGTGTTCCGCAAGCATCCGTTCTTGGTCCTATACTTTCTCTCTCTTCATCAATGATCTTTCTGCTTCTCTGTCTTCTTCCATCAGCTGCTCTCTTTACGCTGACAATCTGGCCATTTGGTCGTCCTCCCCCTCGGTCCCCACTGCGGTGGAGGCCTCACAACGAGCTCTGTTTCGATTGGAGCGCTGGTCTGAGTACTGGTGTCGTCCTCTCAATCCGAGCAAATGTGAGGCCTCCTTCTTCTCAGTGGATCCCCACCAGGCTAACCTCCAGCCCAACCTCCTCCTACTCGGCTCCCGCCTCCGTTTCAATCCCACTCCAACTTTTCTCGGGGTCACCTTCGACCGCACTCTTTCCTTTTCTAAGCATGTATCTTCGCTAAAGGCCAAATTTTTTCCACGTCTCAAGGCCTTACGCTGTATCTGTGCTTCCTCATGGGGCCCCTCTAAGGAGTCCCTCTGTGTTCTGTATAAATCATTTCTTCGGTCCCTTCTCACTTACGCTTCACCCGGATGGCCTTTTTAACAGGCCCAGTATGTTCAAGTTTTTCTGCTGAAGCCTGCGCCATTCTGCACGCTCTTTGCTGGTCTCGGCAGCACCAACAAGCCTGCCACTTCTCTTCTCTTCTCCTCCTATCTGACTCTCGTTCTGTCCTCTGCTCCTTCTTTCCTTTTACCTCAATCTCTCTGGCAGATCTGATCGAACTGTCTTCTCTCTCCTCCTGTTCGATCAGACAACAAAGGATCCCACGGACACTCGTTTCTCTCAGGAAACGACGCGAATGATGAGCTGGCCAGGTGGGGAGTGCTACTTACGCCCTCTGCAATCTCTCTCGTTTTACCTCTCGCATCCACTCTTGTTTTTTCTCGGATTGGAAGCGTACTGTCTCATCGAAGTATTTCGACACGCAGATTCCCTCGATTTCCACCGAGGAACTTGTGCTCCCTCGTCACGCTTGCTGTGTTCTCTCTCGTCTACACTGCAACGGACACAGCCTTCTGTTAAGTTCTCATCTCTCTAGGATTGGCAAAATCGAGAATCCTTCCTGCACCGCTCGCTCTTTGGTCCAGACCCTGGGGAGTTGCCAGGCTTTGGAGCTCCATGGTCTTCCGCCATGCCCCCATTCCTCGGAAGTGGTCGGGTAACAACAACCAAACAATTAGCCCCTACTGAGAAGTAGTAGACGTTTTAACCGGGCTTCCTACGGACTACTTCTAAAAACCCTCCTTTGTTGTATTGTCTTTTTTGGTCTTTGCCCTGTGGTTAAATAAGGCCACATGTTTGACTCATATATATAACAGGTGCATCTGCTCGTACAGTATATATATATAGTGACCACGTGTATTTTCGCTATTCTTGTCAAAACGTGAACGTGGCGAAACGAATAGTGAATTTTCGTTTTGGCCTGATTATGCTTCGGATTTTTGTTTGGGCCTGAGTGTTGGTCCCCCTGCTTGATTGTTATTAAGGCTGTGTGGTAGCCTTTATCGCCGTGAATTTTCGTTCTGCACACGCTGGGAGGAGCTGCGCATATTTGTAAACAAAACACTGCAAGAAAGCTTCAACCGCTTCCTGTTTTTCTTTGACGAAGCAGAAAGGATCCATAGAGCTAATATTACTAGCTCTACAAAGAAACTCTACTGGTTCAGTGCTAATCAACGACGGTACGCTTGGCGCGGGAATCAAAGAGTTGAAACCTGGTGCTGCCGCACCAGTTATGACTAGCAATATTATATGCTCAGGTCGACTCAGCTCAACACACATGGAGTGATTCAAATAGCTACAAAACAGAGCTGGCTAACTCTAGATCCATCGGTTTATTTGTGATAAAATAAAGCGCACTGAGTGCTAAATTCAACAAAATTATAAATAAAACAAAAAGTTTGTGCACCATTGAAAGCACAAAAGGTTAATGAAAGTTTTGTACAACGTAACTGTATAGCGCAAAAACTTCAAAAGAGCAAAAATAACACGGCAAGGTAATAGAACAATATTTCAAAAATATTTGCGAAGATGAAAATTCAACAAAAGCGATTCATCACGCACTTGTTTGCAGTCGCACTGATGTAGACCGAGCTTTACGAAGAAATGTAAATCTGTATTGACGAATATCAGTAATTCACTGACATCATTTGAAGTTGCGGCTCGGTGCACTGAAAAGTCAACAACGTGACGCGCGATTTAACGTGCAGACGTATTGTCATGGCGGTACTTACACAGGGTAAGAAGGGAGATTAAAATTTTTTTCCTCAACTGTACAGAAACCATACTTTTAGAGAAAATTTGCGAAAACCATCTCTTTTATCGAACACCTCCCCATTTAAACCAGTCTACAATTGCTTTGTCTAAATTACCCCACAAATACTTTGAAAGCAGTAATTCTGGACAAAAAGTAATGTTCACACCAATTAAAAAGCTTGCTATAAGCATAAGCGTCTGATTTTTTATAATGCGGTGGTTCATGTCATGCTACAACTCTAAACTGCAAGGTCACGTTTGTTCCTCAAAAATGTTAATATGAGGAGCCGACTTATAAACGTAACTATTCGAGTGTCGTTTTTTCATAAAACGCTTGCCTACTGCAACAGTATATTAGATGAAAGACGATTAAACTTCCATCTTCATACGAGTACAGCAGGTGGTGGCGCAACAGCTATACAGAAAAATGTGACACAAAATTTGAATTTAGTAGCATTTCTCAGAGAGTTAATGACAAAAATTTTTTCAAGCGAAGAGCAAATAACTGATTAAATGGGCAAACAAACGTAAGCTTTGATCGAATCGGCCGAGAAAGTTTGCAATAACATTACTACAACGAAGGCGTAGCCCCGCAATTATGGGTGGGCGTGCCCCACCCACACCATTGACTAGCTAAAAAAGTCCCTGAATCAGATTTAATGAAGCTGAGAAAGTCTGAAATCGCCTTTGGCCTCATTCAACACAATTCATGAATGCAACGCCATAGCGACGATGCCACGTCACCGCTGGGATGCCTGCATACCAACCGCGCACAGCAACTGACGTCACTGCTCGCGACAAATGCCTTTGTAAGCGAATAAAACAAAAAAAATTTGTAAAAATAGAAGTTCAAGAATCAAAGAGCACGTGAAAGAAATTGTAAAATGAACATATGGGGAAACACGGAGCTATTAAAATACAAAGAAACATGAACTTTAATTCAAAAGGGTACTTTCCTATCGCAAGACGGCAAACACCTGATACTAACCACCAAAATGCTTCAACGCAACAAAGCCAGCAGTAATATTTACTTGAGTGCGCTACTTCATACAAAATAAAAAAGTGTTTTCTACAGGGGGTCAATTACGTCATTGCTACGTCACAGTGAGATCACCGCAGAGATATTAAACTGGTAAAGACAAGTAATTATATCCGTAAGTCTATTGTTAAGCTTTTGACAAAGTGAAACGTCAGACCAATCGACTATATATAGACAAGAGAAGAATGCCTCATATACACAGACAATGGTATGCCAATAACCTTTCTACTACGAGCATGTTTTAAATTTCATAATATTACCTTGAAGACTAGTTCATTTGAAAGGAAAATTACCAAAAGGCCTAAGTAACGGTATGTACTACTTCAATCACAGAGTAACAAATGTTTTTCGCATACAATTCCGTATCAATACATTTTGGTGGGTGGGTTTTTCTCTTATACGAGCCAAGTGAGTTGAACATGCATGCGCAACATTCAGTTAAAAACAATTCTAATAACTTCTGTGAACTTGAAGCTCAAGTTATGCTATGCTGATGATGCCTTTTCGTTGTTATATTTCGTTGCATTTTCTTTTCATCCTATGCAAAAGCAATCATTGACTAAAAAACGATTTTTTCTGAATCGCTAGCAAAGGGCTTCTTAAACTGAGGGGCTACTAAGTTTCAATAAAGAGGCGCAGCGCCAAGGTGCCATGGTCCCAGTTGCACAAAAATTTCCCCAAATCGTTGAAAAATTTGATTTCCACAAAAAGGGTCTTCGTGTTTTTTCTTGAGAAAATTACCGCTTTGAAAAAATTGATCTTCACACTTTAAGGGGGGAATGGGCTATGTTGGCGTTGATGCGGCCGCGTCCCGAAAACCTTAAGAAGCCCTGTACTAGCACATAAAAACGCGAAAACAAAAAAAATGCAATTACGAAAATGTAAAATGAATGTAATGTGGCGCATAAAGTTGTATTATTACTGGTTCTAAGCTGCAAGAAATTTTAAAAGCAGTAGTACTGTATGTACTTTCTAGACAAACAGGGCTTTAGTATTTAACGCACGCCAACGACACCAAACCACACTTACTAGCTATTTGTTGATAAAACTATAGGCAGCGTTGTTTTACACAAGTTATACACGCCAGATGAGTCTTCGGGCGTAAACAGCAGTTCCGAGAAGAAACATTTATGTGAGTCCTGTTACAATGCTAGTTAATGAAATCGAACGCATGAAATTTGTCGTGATTTTGTAAGTGTCAAACTGTCAAAAAGAAATTGATCAAAGTATGGATTTTTTTCTACCGTATCGAACGGAGAAGAGGCACAAAATGATTCCCTCTAACTTATGTGTATCTGCATATCATTACTAAACACAAAGCTCAATTCCACTTAGAACCTTACTGCAGGTCAGCCAGCACATAGCTCCTACTCACAAAACGAATCCGCACAATCAGCAAAAATCGATTTGAGAAGAAAACAACTAGCATTACATTCTCACACAACAACTAGTACTAACCACAGAAAACTGATTTTTGTGCAAGAATTTTGCTGGAGAATGGTATGCTTACTTAGTTTTCGAGCTAACTTGACTAGTTTAAAAAATAAACTAACATTTATAGTTAATCTTTTATACTAACTGCAAATTTGCAGTGCTTTTTAGTTGAATAAAAGTTCTGTTACACGATGCAACTTAGTATATCACACTTATAACATGTATACAATAGTCAAAATTACCTCACAAAACGTGTAAAAAAACTTGAACATGCTAGGGAAATAAATTGATCAAATCCAACACATTTAAAAACATTATTTGACCGGGCAGACTGATTAAAAACTTTATGCTTTTTATAATTTAAACAAGAGACCGAGAAAAACATGACATTGCTGTCACAAATGCAAACTGGTTTAATAGGACAATTTACAAATCGTAGCACAAAAAAACAAACTGTATAACATGTAAAGTTAAGACCGGTTACCGTATTGCAACCCTTATCAGAACAACGCAGCTGCGTTTGCTTTCACGTGAATCGAAGTGTAACCTCTGTTAACAAAAACAAAGTCAACATACCAGACATTCACCTAAAGAACATTGGTATTCCACGGACGATAACCATTACAGTTTAATGGAGCGATTATTGACCGATATGGATGCTAAAAAGTCTACGCGTGTTTTTATATTATACTTACAAAACTACTAACAGAAAAGTTATTAAAAGATGCTTGTTATAAAACGGAGTTGTAGCTTTAGATATATTACATGAATCAATAATAAAAAGTTACCCTGTTTATCAACAGTTAAAAATTGGCAAAAAAACTAATTTATTTTTATAAACACATAAGTAAACACTTGTTGATACTATGACATTTACGGTAACGGTAAGTGCTGGCCACAAGATTTCCTATTTAACTCAAGTTACGGAAGCTCCTACAGGAAAATGAGGGTCCATGTCGTATCTAAAAGACGGATTTCTTCTTAAAATGAGACAAAAACTTTCTTTACTAAGAATTTATACATTTCTCACACTTAATGGCCATCTTTTTGAAGACTTTTTTATTGGATGAACTAGTCTTCCACAAAAAAACTCAAAATGTGGCATTCGCAGATAATTCAAATAACCACAAAAATACAAACAATATAAATGAATGACAAAATAAAATTTTACAACGCTCAATAATTTTAATTACAATACCTACAACATTGACAAGATGTGAAAGTACATATATGATCAAAAACGAACTCACAGTCAACAGCAACGACATGCATAAAAAACTACAATTATTTATCGATAAAAGCATTGTTTTGGCATTGCGTTGTACACCTATCACCATCCAAAAATCTACTCTCTATATCAGACTACCTGCTTCTTTTTTCCATCATTTTTTGTGGCTGTATGAGGTTGTTGCTGATGAGAAGGTAACAATATCCGAGTAGAATCGTTTAACGGCACAGCAGCCATCACAACTGCATGCCCTGGCAAAAGCCGGGCTGGATTCATAGAACTGCTACTGCTGCCAGATGCTCTTTTCGATGTATTTTTGCCTTTGTTACGACTGCAAAAAAAAAAATTTCAAGAAAAGTTCCTGTAAACTGCACTGCTCTTGGAGAAGTGAATCAGCTATACAGTGAGTATAATAAAATGATTATTTTTAACTCAACTTTTAATACTTCATGCACGTGGCAAGTTAATCAAATGACTTGAGCTAATGTATTACTGCAGACTAGAACATAAACCAATATAAACTCATAAATACACGCAAACAACAGCACATCAAGTCAGCGTTCATCGTTTTTCTCCACAGCACATCTCAACAGGTTTACCTGTGTATTTTTACATGCTTGGCAAGATGGTCAGATCGAGCAAATTTCTTCTGACATACAGGACAAGCATAAGGTTTTATACCATCATGTGAGCGTTTATGCCGCGCCAACTCATCTGAACGAGAAAACTTCCAAGTGCAGTCAGGCCAGGGACATTTAAATGGTTTTTCTCCAGTGTGACGCCTTAATAAAACAAACACGTTACTGAATTTTGAAACATTGTGATCTAATTTTCTACCGTACCTATACGAGATGCGACAAAAAGTAACCAAACCTCACCATCTGCAATCTTGGCTAAATGCCAAGGCAAATTGCTGGTAAACTCTATGACAAAACTTCTTAACAGTATTGAGTTGTAATACTGTCAAGTTAAAACACTCCCTTCTTCTGTTTCAGGCCTTTGTGTAACGTAATGCTCGCAGCCCTAGAAAGAATCTTAACAGTTTGTTTTGCGCTTGCTAGTCCTCAGTGCGAACCGAGAAAATGAGGCAATGCAAAAGTTTTAGGTGAAACTGAGAAACAATCTAACCGAGTATTTCAGCTGCTTCAAAGAGTTAAGGTGAAAATGTGATGTTGCAGATGAAAGTAACCCATTTTGCACCTTTTGAACAAATCAAGGTCTTAATGACAAGGAAGCTAAAGAGCTACATAGAGGAAGAGTTTGCCAAGTGCTTCCGTGAATGACAGGATTGAACGAAAAAGTGCGTCAACCTCAAATTCATCGAAAAATGCTGCAATAGAATTTTAAAGACTACAGTCCGATTGCTTTTTGTCACATTTTATAACAGGTTTAAAAAGTTCTAAGATATATATTGACACAGATATTTTGAAAGACATCTAATATACGCCGAAGGTTCAATTATACGTAAAAAATTTTGATTCTGTATGCGCCTCACTCCAACTATTTAGTGATCACTTTATAAACAAAAATAACTAAACGTTGATAATTTAAGTCTCCTCTTGTAAGAAATACAACTACTGAAATTCAGTTTTCAGTCATAAATGCTAAAAATGTTATACAAATGAAATAAACATATTTTCTAAAACAAAAAGAAATGAAGTTACACTTACCTTATGTGTGCTTTCAGATGCGAACTTTTAAAATACCGCTTATTACAATTCTCGTATGGACAACCAAATATTCTCAAAGCATCATCATTGGCAGGTTTCAACGGCTTCTCAGGCAGTGAGGCTTTTACAGGATGTGTCTGCACACCAGGGGCAATGCCAGCAATCATATAGCAATTTGATGGCTGTGACGTAACTGGTAATACAGGCAGCGGTGCAATCTTGATCACATTTTTTTGAGTGGTAGTGCTGCAACTGCTAGTAGCAGAAATCTGGTCTTGCAAGGATGAAGTAATTGTTGATTCACCACTAGCCGGTGTTGTACTACGTGCAACATTAACTTTGCTTGAAGCACTTTTCTGAACTTGAGCTATCGTCAAAGGAATAGCTTTGCCGTTTATTATCATATACAGTGGTACTGTGTTAGATGATGATGTTCCTGATGAGTTAGAATTAATGGCAACCAAATGAGCCACAACACAGCTTGAATTGTTAGAAGTTTTTTGACTAGAGATAATAGGCTCGACAGCATTGGTGGTGGTTACTAAAGGTTCTACACCATTTGTCTCTAGTTTCTTTGATACTGGATCAGATGTTACAGACAATTTGAGATTTTGTGAGCAAGTATCACATAAAGATAACAGTGATTCATTGATACTGTTTAATGTAGTGGGTTTTTGACAACCTTGACATACATTGACTGATGGGGAGTTTTTCGCTATGCAATGTATGATACTGCTTGGGGGATCTTGAAAATTAAAAGTAGAAGAAGATTGCTTACCAGAGTCACCAAAATGAGGCATAAAGGTTGCTCTAGAGGCTATTGCTGGTGATTGTGGCATTTCATGCTTTATTGAGATCTTGTTGGTGGAGTTGCCATTACTCCATTGGATATTGGAGCCTTCATGAAGCACGCCATCAAAAAATGAGTCCAAGTCATGGTCAACACCAACATTAACAGTAGCACTGGGTGTAGTAGTGGTAGTTGAAATTGTCTTTAAGTTTGCAAACAAAGGAGCAGATGCAGACACTGATAAAGTGGTGGAAGTGGCTTCAGAAACAATGCCTTCCTTTTTATCAACTGCTGGAGCAGTGAAGTGAATCCCTTCCGAGTATGTCTCAGGATCCATTGCAGCGATATCTGTTGATGCACAAGCAACTTCAAGAAGTTCACAAAATGAGCTTGTCTGAGGCAAATGCAAAGGACTTTTGGGATCAAGAGGCCCAACATTTTCTTTTGATCGTATTCGATCACTCTCTTCATTTTTTCGTTTCACTTGTTCGTAAGTTTTGTCAAAATCATTAAGAGCATTTGCAAGACTGCTATTTCGAGGGATTGAGGATAGAGAATCATGAATTGTTTCAATCAAAGGTGGTTGAATACCACCTTCAATAGATGGTGAAGTTTTTAGTTTGCTTAACTGTGCATCAGTGCTTAGTAAGTGCATAGACGTAGGTAAAATGGTTTCATTAGAAAGCAAACCATTCCCACACGACTGAAAAGGATAAGGAAACATGCTTACATTAGTCAAAAGCCTTTGATTGCTGCTTGTTACAGGTGCATGAATATGCAATGCATTATTGTTAGCATCAATGGCGCTATTCATTGCATACCAGTTTGGTACTGATAAGTTTTGGTCAGGTTCAGGCAAAACAGCTGCAGCACCTTGCAATTCGGTCTTAAACGTAAATGAAGTTGATGGGGAAGCATGTGATGTTACTGATGCAGGGATTTCCAAAGAAATTTGCTGATCTACTGACATCATATTTGCTGGTTGTGATGAACCAGAACTTAGTCGAATTAATTTTGGTGGACCACCATGAAAACTATCAGGTGCATTTGTCATCAACTGTTGTGAAAAACAAGCAGTGCTTGGATGTGCATATGAAGATGCAAGATGATTAGTAGCAGCCACATCATTTGCAAATGTATTTGTGCTAATAGAATGATTTCCAGAAAAAAGAATATTTAATAACTCCTCAGAATTACTTGACTTGAGAGATCTCTTCATTGTAGACTGATTCAAGTGAAAAAATTAAACCAGAACAAGATAAACAGATAAATGAATGCCAAATGTGTATCTACATAAGCTACATACACGATTATTACATTTCACTAAACAATACAAGTAAGTTTTACAATAATATTCATATAGTTAACTGCTTTTAGCAGCTGAATTGGCTTTGTGATGCAGCTCCTCTAGTTCAGCTTTTTCATATATGGTAATTCATTTGAGCACATGCCAAGTTTACATCATGGTGCTGATTTTGACACAACAGCAGATGCACTCTTTAAGCAACAAGGCAGCATTTTTTGGACAAGAGTTTAATCACAAGCACTAGATACCAGGGCTGGGGAGTCGGTGGTCTGAACTTCCAACACCGACTCCTGGGAATATGAAAGGTCCGACTCCGACTCCTGCTTGTTAATACTAATAGCAATTATTCTTATATTTTCTTTTACCACCTATATATAAATCAAATTCGCATGTCATTACTACCAAGTGAATCATCAGGCTAATTTTAGAGGTCTGAATTTCTTTATGGTTATAGCTATGCCCTCTTGGCTTTAATAAAAAATTTATTTACAGACTATATTGACTAATTATTTGTATTATAAGTTATAACTATTGACACACTGCCAAGGAGACGTACATCCAACTGCTGTGGCAGCCGGGTGATACAAACAGGATTTTTACCATTAAAAATGAATTCTTCTTCAGTTGCGAATTTGCATGATATGCTAGAAAACCAAACTTTACCTGCTATTGTTTTGATAAAGAAACAATATAGGGTTTTTGAGAAGTCGGAGTTGGCCAATTTTTGCCGACTCCGACTCCTGAAGCCCCAAAAATGCCCTGACTCCAACTCCCCAGCCCTGCTAGATACTTCACTTTGGCTAAAGTAATCTTCTTTGAAAGCAGCTAGATTTATTAATTGGGTGCAACTCATCTTTAACTCTTAGCCAAGATCTATGAGTACAAGCAAACTATGTTAAAAATATGGTTCCAATATGAGATGATAGTGACATATTACATCAGCAAATCTACAGTCTGAAAAAGGCTCATTTTTGAGCATGTGTGAGTTACTGTGTTTATGCACAGTAGATCGGTGTTCTTTCAAAGTATCTAACAACTAGGCAATTCATCATAAAAAGACCATCTCTTTTGGTTATATGCAAATTTAGTGCCTTTGATAATAAGCGTGTTGCAAAATATTGCCATATTGTTGAACCAGCTGTTGTTTCACCATATACTTTCATATAGTTTGTGTGCACAGATAAATCAGCACACATGTATGCAGCTTCAATTTATTAATTTTGTTATCACCTCAGTACCTTTAATGTGACTATGCATAGCCAACATCGTGGTGCAATGTAGTCTTCAAGTCAGCATGAATCATAGCAATCCACAAGTACAGTGATCTCAGCAACTGGAGTTATACACCTTAAGCACATTGCTACAAGCAGCTGCCACGACGACAGGAGCTAATTGCCACGGAGTAGACAAACACTTTTTTAATAAATAGTATCAGTAGTTTTATTATTAGTAAAAGAAAACAAAAAAAACTATATTGTGCCCAAGATGGCAACAAAGTGGCTCTACAGAAGCTCTACATAACTAAAGCAGTAAAAGGCTCACAATGACATTGTTCTTGCAGGCCAATTAAATCACAAGTTGATCTCCATAGAAAGTGTTTCACCTATAACTCACAGAAAATCACCTAATTTGAAGATGAATAAAAAAAGGTCTTCACCAAATAACTTGCAAGAAATCACTAATCTAGTCAAACTAGTCAAAAAAATAAAAGCTTGCAAGAAATCACTAAATTTGAAGCCAATATCAATATATGTCTCTGCCAAAAACAAACATTGAGGCTACACACGACGTTATTTCAACTAAGACAAGTATTCAACAGTCTGGTGAGATTTATTTGGGCCACCTGCAGTCCACAGGCTGTAAGTTATGCAGGCCTGCTCTACCGTATTTTTTTCAAAAACTGTCTTCCATACCAAATGAGGAAACTAGCATATACAAAAAATGAACACTACACAAAAACACCAGTATGCAAATAACCATTAAGGCAATCTGGTAATGCCTGCAAAGCGTACTATGATTGATGCTTAATTTACAAAACACAAACAGTGATAATTACACCTGTACCTATGGCATGGTGAAATGAACAGCTGAATGCATTTTAAATAACAGTGGTTTGCTAAGGAAGTCAGTGGTACCCTAGTTTGCCTGATATTTATTCAATGAAAATTTGACATTGTACAAAACACTCAAAGACAGCTGCTCATTTTAGAAACGGTTACAATTCGGGTTGCTGGCAAAAGTAGAATTACCAATGCAATTGTTTCTTCTCAAAGTCACGAGACAACTCACGCAATTTTTGTCATAGTCTGGAGTTTAGGTATTATGTTACAGCTGGGTATTTTGGAGTAATTTTTAGAAGCACAGTGCAGTTAAGTGAAAAAAATTTTTTTAAACAGTTATTGTATCTATTCGAGTATAACATGCAAAATTTTCTACCAAAATAAAAACTCAAACTCTGGGTGCACGTTATACACAAGTGCAAATCGAGAAAAAGTAAAACAAAATTTTATACCAGTTTTTAATCAAAAATCCGCAGTGCATGTTATACTTGAATAAATATGGCAAATACAGTGCAATTACTGGAAAGTAAATTTGTAAGTGATTGAAGGGTAGTGCAACTTTCACAAGCAGATTTGTTTAGTGATAGATGCTCAGTGCAACAGCCACAAGCAAAATTTTTTTAGTGTTTGAAACATAATGCAAGATGAGCAATTGCACTTCTTTCATCCAGTGACGTGTAACGCAAGATGCATAATTGTGCACCTTTTAACTGGTGAAGCAGAGTGGAATTATGTAGTATGAGAAAAATTTAAATACGTTATTAGTATCCTCGTTATCAACTGTATTCTTTTGAAAGTAAGAACGTGAGCTAAAGAATGCAGACTGCAGCTAATGAAGACAGCAACAGAGCAGAAACATGTTTATTGCAACATAGTAATAACAAAAACTTTCTAATTCATCAACAATACCCCACTGTTTATGCACAATAGAAAATTTATTTTGGTATCTGTCATCTTTCATCAATACAAAATTCTCATGATTTGGTGAGCTAATCAGAATTAACCTTTGGTTTTAAAATTTCAGAGCCAATCAGAAGGATGCGATCAACTAAGGCTAAACTGAGAAGGCCACTATTGCTTCTCAAGGTCAACACAACCCATACTTAATGATGATATAATGGAATATGTAAACTTTGTCTCCTTTTATTCTATCAGTTCTCCAATTAGCAGTCAATTCAAAATAAAAGGTATTAAAAAATTTTTAAAACTATCTTATAAAAATTATTTTGAATACTATAATATTGCACTTTTTAAAATTAAACATTTATCCAAATTAGTGCAAGTATTTCTGTAGTGCACACCATATTAAAGAACAAAAGTAAACTATTTCTCTTTACGTGCTGCGCAACTTCCTCAAAGATAAAAAATAATTTCAAGAGCAACACAAGGTCTGTAATTGAAGACACTGCACAGCTTGCATACATAATTTTGCACATTGCCTACCATTGTATGTTGCCCTTGGCAGCCCTGAAAAATGTCAGCCAAACTGAAAAAGTACCAGGAAAGTTTTGTGATTTGGTAACTACTTGTCAAAAAAAGTTTTTTAATTTTCTACTTAGAAGTTCAGAAACATACTGACTTTTTGCTAACAAGAAAACTCTAGCCAAACTTTAGAAAATTCTAGTGAAACTGAGAACCAATACACAAAAAAGATATTTCATCAGATTTCATGTTTTTTAGAGAGTAAGTAATTAGGCTGGTATTTTTTTAATTTCTTGCACTATGCTCTAATCTATTTAAAACATTTCTCCACTAAATCTTTGATTCAGATATTCATTTTTGGTTGGAAAAGCAATAAAGGCAGTGGCTAGAGTGCTGGCACTGGCTTTTTAGCTCTCAACCCTAAAATGACAATCAAGGATTCTTATTGTCTACATTTAACACATGAGCACATTTAAGCAAAGCTGTCAGAAACGTTAATGCATGATTAGGATAAAGCAACTTCACCTAGTTATAATAAAGTCAGGCGATTTTATGCTGAGTTGGAGAGATGAAAACAATGGAGATGGACTTGAAAGGTTTGAATTATAAGTCTTTAAAAGAACTGCTAACTGCTGTCAGTAATACAAAAAACAAAAAAGGGTTGTTTTCCAAAAACATTATAAAAACTTGTAAACCTTTTCGATACTGTAGGGATAAATAGATCCCAGAAAAAAAATTGATTTACTGAATCAAAATTATTTTGTTAGAATGCATTGGGATCAGCATAAATAGTATTTTGGCGTTTGTAATGAACCTATGTTGGCGCTAAATATTCCTGCCAAACAGCATTCATCAGAACTAAGCATCTAAACAATATTCTCTGCTGGATGTGCTGGCTGTAACAAAAGTTATGTCAGTTTTTGTAGTTTAGTTTAGCTAACAAGCTTTATGAAACTTAGCACTGAACTTATACACTTAACGCAATAAAGTTTTATAACTCTTAGTGCGAATTCTTTACTTGTGTCAAATGTGAAAGTCACTGCGTTTTGGTGCAAAATTAGTGCAAATATAACTAGTTTTTAAGACCCAAGCTGTTTTTGGGACTTATTCATCCCCAAAGTAGTGGAGTATGAAACTTATTTATCCCAGTCATACTGAAAACCTCGTAAATAGTAAGTTGATTTTTTTGTAGAATGGATAAAAAACAACTAAAAATAAGTGATAAAACAATTTGATTTTGAGACATTTTGTTTTGAACTGACTGCATTTTTTGAATAGAAAAATATTTTTTACACAAGCATATGTAATTGCATGTTTTGTAATCAATACTATTGGGAAATATTTATCCCACAGTAAAATATTGTAGGGATAAATATGACCCACGTCCTTTTTTTAACCAAGTGTTAATAGATATACCAAACTGAGTACACAGCAGTTTTAACAAATATAAAGTAAAGAGTCCAAAAAATGCAAAAAACGCCTTTCTATGTCAATCAGTGCACAGTCGTATCGAAAGGATTAAAAGTTTAATATCTGCAATATAGTAAAGGCATTCTGCCAGTTCCACCATTTATAACTGCATAAAAATTGCATGCCATAGTACTTGATTGTATAGTTTTCTTGCACTGGAATGCAAAAATTCTTTTAGACGTTAAACCTTCTTCCAAGATCATATCCAATATTTTCACCTCTCCACCTTATTATAAAAATGCCCAACTTTATCCCAAACAGGTGAAATTGCTTTATTCCAATCACGCATTCTTCCTCAGTTGATTATTCCTGCCAATCAAATGCTTCTGACGATTTTGCTTGACCACACATGTAGTGATTCACAGTTGATGTAGATGCAACATGATGCCATGCAACAAATCTACTTACACTTTTATTATGTGTTAAATGCAACCAATAAGAACCCATGATGGGCACTTTAGGGTTGAAAGCTAAGAAGTTGGTGCCATCACTATAATCACTACTGATTTTAAAACAGAATACAAAAGTAAGGAAATTACTGTAAATGGACATTTTATATATTTTGATCATTAACATTTTTCTGCTTTTTTTAGTGTAAAATGTTTCAGATCTTTAAAACATTTAACTTTTTAAACAGAGATATCACTGGGTAATATTAAATGGTTGCTTGGTAAGAACTAAATGATTGCTAGTAATTTCATCACATGGTAAAGTTGTCACATTAACTTTATCACATAAATTGCAACTCAACTTCAAAACCAAACATGGCACTTTTTTGTTTGTTACACCAGGCCACCATCTTGGATAAAAAAAGGAAGTGGCTATTTTGCCGTCGACGGCATTTTACCTTTGGAGACTATGTTGCCATAATCATTCACATGTGTTTATACTGCCATAATTGCTACAATTCTGCGAGTGATGCTGTGGCATGTGGATAGTGCACTGCCTTGAAATGCAATGGCTGCAGATTGAAATCTTGGTTGGCAGGGCACTGAAAGAAAAGGCAGTGTACATTGGAGGGGGAGGCCTGGTATATGAATGTACAGGGTAGTGTACATTGGAAGGGAGTGTACACAGTAGGGGTGTGGACACTGGGAGTGTAAATTTTTTTAATCAGTTATTAAAATTGACCAATTCAAAATGATCAAAAGTCACATGTTCAATATGTCATTAAGATTGACCAATTACAAATAACTAGTGGCAAAATAGCCTCTAAGGGTAAAATACTGTCAATGGAAAAATAGCCACTGCCTAAAAAAATGCTATGGTTGTGAGTTCAAATCTTCACTGGCAAGGAACTTGGGCAAAAGCAGTGTAAACTAGAAGGGGAGGCCTGATATGTGAATGTATAGTGGAGTGTACACTGGGGGTGCGATTCTGCCCAATACATTCAAGATGGTGGCCTGGGCTAACAAACAAAAAAGCACCCTAAACAATATCCTAACTTGAACCAATCTCCATAAATACAGGACCAATTAGCATAATAAAACATATTAAACTGTTAAAAGGACATACACTAATACATGCAGACAATGAAATTGAAACGTTCTGATTAGGCAGTGGCTATTTCGCCGTCGACGGCAATTTGCTCTTGGAATCTATTTTGCCGTGATCATTCACGTGTGTTTATATAGCCAAATTTGCTATTATTGCACCAGTGACTCTGTGGTGTAGTGGATAGAGCGCTGGTCTTGAGATACCAAGGTATCGGGTTCGAATCTCAGCTGGCCAGGGCTTTAAAAGAAAGGCAGTGTACACTGAAGGGGCAGGCCCGGTATGTAAATGTACGGGGCAGTGTACACTGCAAGGGAGTGTGCAGGGTGGGGGATAGAGACCTGGGGGTGCAAAATTTTTTTAATTGGTTTTTTAAATTGACCAATCAGAGACGACCAAAAGTCACATGTTTAGTACGTCATTAAGATTGACCAATCACAAACAACTCACGGCAAAATAGTCTCTGAGGGTAAATTGCCGTCGACGGCAAAATAGCCACTGCCTTCTGATTACAGTGTCACATGATGGACAAGCCGTCAGAGTAATCATCAAAAGACTGCAAGTTGAGCACTCAAAAGTATTGCATGTAGCATAAGTGAAGCAAAACTGGCATGCACATTTAAACCTTACAGGATCAATTTATAGCTTGTGACGACTGCAACAACACTATATTTTGTGCCTCAATATTAGATTACAGTAGCCTTGTATGGCAAGCTCTCATGTAGGTTTAGGCAGTAGCTATTTTTCTGTCAATTGCATTTTATTCTTGGAAACTATTTTGCTGTCTGACATTTGTGATTAATCAATTTTAATGAGACATTAAACATGAGACTTTTGGTCGTTTCTGATTGGTCAATTTTAATGATGAATTAAAGGAAATTTGCACCCCCAGTGTACACTCTCCACTGTTCACTCTCTCCCAGTGTACACTACCCAGTACATTCACATACCAGGCCGTCCATTCACTGTAAACTGCCTTTGTCTAAGTGCCCTGCCAGTAAAGATTTAAACCCATGACTATTGTATTTCAAGGCAGCTGCACTATTCACTTCATCAGAGCATCACTGCCAAGATTTTAGCAAAGCACACATGAATGGCAATGGCAAAACAGCCTATAAGGATAAAATGCTGTCAATGCAAAATAGCAACTTCCTTAGATTTAACACCGCACACCCACAGGCATGTCACTAATTAGGACCACCTCATTAAATTACTAACTTTACCACAAAAAGACTTTTCCAACTGCTCGTCTTTAGCTTCAAATAGCCTTGGCCTACATCTACATATAGCCTAAACGGCAAAGAACTTTTCCTGCTCTAGGTCAACAGGGCAGGCCTAAGTATGCAATGCTGCTTCGTCACTGTTCATAGCGAATACCATCGGAAAATACTTCTTGCATCAGTCGGCTAGGTTAACCTATTCTTGATTCAGTGCATCAAGCAACCTAACCTACTCTATTTGGTACGATTGGCTGAAGAAGTCGAGAAAAACAAGCTACGCTATCTTCCTCCATTTTCTTTTTTCTAGCATTTGTTTCGCTCGAGTAATTGCTGTCCCAAACAAACATCATCAAAATTTGGGGTTGGGTCTGTAACAAAAAAACGCCTACAAATGCGTTAAGTCGATACGGCACCAAAGACAGGATCATAGACATTTTTCTGGTATTGAGTCGACTTTTCAACATTTCCGAAATGAAGTTGAGCAAGAAAACAAACAAAGCTATATCGGACAAGTGCCGTCGCTGTGGGGAGCCAGGGGGCCGTGTCCCCCCTGAAGACTGCTTGTTCCCCCTTACTTTGGGTTACTTTAAATTCTTTGTTTTGTTTGGAACACCGCGTAACGACAAGAAACCAAACAATAGCATTAAGAAACTTCAGTCAACCATGAACGATCAATTCATAAAAACCATTGAACTACTGAAACTTCATCATTGCATATCAGTTTAGGATGATAAGTTATTTTCGTCTTTTAAGGTCACTCTGCATCAAATCAATTATTAATTGAGTTGACTAAATTTTACGCGAACAATAAAGCTGGCAATACCGTACCGGTACGCTACTACTAACCACAGTACCGGTAACTTCTTTTTTATAATAGCTATGTGTTTAATTTAGTCCTAGGTGTTTGACTTAAAACTACAATCGGCGACGGGGTTTATGTACCTTGAGATGTAAAGGAGCTGTCGTTGTTCCCAGGTCACCCTTGGGCAAGGTGTAGCACCTGATATCCTTCCCTGTTAGGAACAACAGGACAATTTTATATTTTATTGTAGCCTATCTAGCGACACTTTGTACATACTGCAGATGATTTTCTTCATGTGTTTTTATTTATCTGCTATTTTACAGGTGCGATGGCCATGCACCACTATCTTCACATTTAATCTAAATTCTTTTCATGTGCATGTATTAACGTACGGTATATCGTTTTGCCATCGTCTCCTTTTTTTGTCCACTGTTGTCAAATTTATTTTCTATGTATGCTGATTTGGGCAAAAATAAAATTGATTGATTGATTTCTGATGCAAAACAACGTTTAATTCAACACAGAGTACTTTTCGTTTGATGCTGTCGATTCTTTGCGCAATTGTGACGCAATCAACTGCTGTCACACAATAATTGTGACCCAACAAACCATCTTATTAACAGTTACAACAGATGTTTTGATTTCGTTTATTCAGTGAGGATGTAAGAGGCGCAAAATAAGTTTGAAAAATTGGTTGCAAAGTTCTAATTTGAGTGACAGTTCTGAAAGTTTGCAACGTCCCAGCTCGTCTGCTAGCTGCAGTGTACCTACAACACCTGCTGCAAGTAAGCTTATGAGCAAACGAAAACCTGCTGATACCAATGATTTGGAAGCTGACGAACCAAAGCAAGTTAGGCTGCGTGCTTATCCTGTAAGCATGTTTGGGGCCAAGAAAAGATGTTTCAATACTGCGTGGTATCAGAGGTGAGATTGCTTGGAATATTCTGTCAAGTTTGATGCAGCTTTTTGCTTTCCTTGCCGCAATTTTGAATTTAAAGCAGGAGGAGACTTTCGAGCAACGCGTTGTGAATCAACTTTGCAATCGATGGCTATTGTAATTGGAAGCATGCTACTGAAATGAATAGACGTTGTTTCAAGCATGCTGCCTCTAAAGAACACTTAGCATGCTACAGTACCTAGAAAGAAAAAATCAAACGGTCTGAAATGGGTGAGAAAATAACTTGCAAACCTTGAACCTAATTGGTAACGCAGCATATGACCGAAAAGGGGGATTAACAACTATTAAACTAAGGCTGAACATATAAGGAAACAATAATGAGTATACCACCCAACCAATTTTCACGAGACTATCCCTGGCCGCGTTTTGTCCTTTTGGACTCATCATCAGGGCCAGTCCCGTCGCAAGCAAAAGTAACCCACTCATGAACGTGGTCCTTTAAACGAGCAATGTACACACAGAAGTACAAAGACTTCAACCAACGACGTCTTGCGTTGCTTAACGGGTTGACGAATTGATTGGTTTTAGCTTCATATCCACTGGGAAAAAAAAGTACTAAAGCAGGACTGACTTCATCAAAGATTTTGGATGACGGGAAATCAATTACTGACGTCATTATTTCGGAACTTACTAAAGCAAGACTGACTTCATTAAAGATACTTATTCAAAACAATGATGGCGCATCTGTAACGGCAGGATACTGTGGAGGAATTCAACGTCTATTGCAGGGACGAGAAAACAGAAAAATTCTGTTGCCATGAGCGGTGGTTGTAGGCAGCGCCGGATGAACCAGGTAGCAGATGTAACGTTTGCTACGGGCCCCACGCTTTTTAAAACCATAATTCTGAATAAAGAAAAACTAGTTGTATTTACAGCACATAGGCCTACACTTCATAAGCTAATTCAAGCCACCTACTTGTCTTCAGTGTGTTTATGACATCACACTAAAGCAGTCTGTCTTGAATAATAAAAGATTTTTCTTGCTCTATTCAAAGTTTATTTGTACTTAAGACCATTGCTTAGTTTTCTGCTAAAAATGAGTGGTAGCGCCAGAAGAGTTTGAGACATAGGTCGCCATTATTCCTGTGGATGGAGCAAACGTAAAGCAAAGGAAGACAGATTAAAAAAGACTCAATTAGCCATTTCAAAAACTCAAAAAATGACGAAATACTTTACTAGCAAAGAGATATTGGTGATACCGGTAGGTCCGAAAGCGAAAAATACACAGCAACTACTGAAGCTGATGTAGAAACTGTGCAGCAAGAGAAAGGAACTGTTGAGGAAGAAGATGCCAGTATTACTGTTTTCATTTTTTTGAATGACTTTGGTATGTGGATTTAGACGGGAAGTAAGGATTGCCAACATTCTAACAGCAATTTTTCTAAATCAACACGATTTTGCGAAGGCGAAACGACTCCTAGAATCTGCCATGATTCTTACTTCCAAACTATTCATAGACTCACTAAAAGCGATATGCAAGAAATTGGTTATGCTATTCTGAAAGCAAACAAAGGTTTTTCTGTTTTCCTTGCAAAGTAATGGCTTGCTCGGGTTTGGAATCACAAAATAACCTTATCGAAGAAGTTTTTAACCGCACCAATCAACAGCCGCCTCATCGTGGTGGTGTGGTCCCCGACCCCGTTTGGGTTGGGTCGAAATGGCTGTTGGCCTTCCCGAGGGTCCCGGATACCCTAGACACTCTCCTTCATTTTTTCGCCATGCTGCCCCCTGAACGACCGTGTGAAGACCAGGAAAAGTCCATCAGTTCATTTCGGATGGGTTTAACAAACCTAGGCCGGGCTCTCGGACGATCCTGTCTACTATCGATTTCTCTAAACCTGTTGACTCTGTCTGGCATCCCGCCCTTTTCCACAAACTGATTTCGGCTGGCCTCCCTCCTTGTTTTGCTTGTTGAACTCAATCTTTTCTTTCTGATAGGCGCGCTTCTGTGGTTTATCAAAATCACACAAGGCGTCCCTTTCGAGTCCGTCGAGGTGTTCCGCAAGCATCCGTTATTGGCCCTATGCTTTTTCTTCTTATTCATCAATGATCTTTCTGCTTCTCTGTCTTCTTCCGTCAGCTGCTCTCTTTACGCTGACGATCTGGCCATTTGGTCGTCCTCCCCCTCGGTCTCCACTGCGGTGGAGGCCTCACAACGAGCTCTGTTTCGATTGGAGCGCTGGTCTGAGTACTGGTGTCTTCCTCTCAATCCGAGCAAATGTGAGGCCTCCTTCTTCACAGTGGATCCTCACCAGGCTAACCTCCAGCCCAACTTCCTCCTACTCGGTTCCCGCCTCCCTTTCAATCCCACTCCAACTTTTCTCGGGGTCACCTTCGACCGCACTCTTTCCTTTTCTAAGCATATATCTTCGCTGAAGGCCAAGTTCTTCCCACGTCTCAAGGTCTTACGCTGTATCTGTGCTTCCTCATGGGGCCCCTCTAAGGAGTCCCTCTGTGTTCTGTACAAATCTTTTCTTCGGCTCCTTCTCACTTACGCTTCACCCGGATGGTTTCCTTTCCTAAGCACTACCAATTTCACCAAATTGGAATGCCTCCACCGAGCGGCCAGTCGCGCCATCACCGGATGTCTCTCGTCCTCCCCTATTTTTCTACTACTCACCGAGGCTTCTTTACCTCCCCTACGAGTCACTCTGACTCATTTCACTCTTTCATCTTATGAGCGGGCTCTTCGTCTCCCAACCTCCTTTCTCATTTCAGGTTTGGCCAGACTTGGAGTCAAACCAAGACTCTGCAGATCGTCCTGGAGAGCTTTTGCGTCCACTCACCTGCTCATGCTTACTTCTACTTGTTCTAGGGAGGCTCTGCTTGCTTGCCCTCACTCTCCTCCTTGGAATCTGCCCTCGTTCACGGTGGAGTCCACCCTTTCCACTCCATGCTCTCGCTCTGATCCCCCCCACTCTCGCCAAGGTGCGGCTCTCGCCCACCTTGACTCTCTCTCCTCTCTCATGATCTGGTACTCTGGACAGACGGCTCTGTTCCTTTTCCTTTTGGTAAGGGCGGCTCCGGCGTTCTTACGATCTGCTCTCTCTGTGACCACTCTTTCCTTTTCGGCAGGCCCAGTATGCTCATGTTTTTCCGCTGAAGCCTGCGCCATTCTGCACGCTCTTTGCTGGTCTCGGCGTCACCATTAAGTCTGCCATTTTTCTTCTCTTCTCCTCCTGTCTGACTCTCGTTCTGTCCTCGCCACCCTGTCCTCTCCTCCATCTTTTCTCTTATCCCAAACTTTGTGGCAGGAACTGTCTTCTCTCTTCTCCTGTTCTATTAGGCTACAATGGGTCCCCGGACACTCGTTTCTCCCGGGGAACGACGCGGCTGACGAGCTTGCCAGACGGGGAGCGCTGCTAGCGCCCTCCGCAATCCCTTGTGGTCTCTCGTATCCACTCTCCTCTTATCTCGGACTGGAAGCGTACTGTCTCATCGAAGTATTTTGACACACAGGTTCCCTC
Source organism: Trididemnum clinides (assembly GCA_963675345.1). Classification (NCBI taxonomy): domain Eukaryota; kingdom Metazoa; phylum Chordata; class Ascidiacea; order Aplousobranchia; family Didemnidae; genus Trididemnum; species Trididemnum clinides. Next base: position 10,386,290 of record OY776301.1, read on the forward strand.
AATCTCCACTGAGGAACTTGTGCTCCCTCGTCATGCTTGCGGTGTTCTCTCTCGTCTTCGCTGCAATGGACACAGCCTTCGTTTAGGTTGTTATCTCTCTAGGATTGGCAGAACTGAGAATCCTTCCTGCAGCGCCTGCGGACACACGTCGTTGTGAAGAAGCAAACATTTTGTTTGCTTTTGTCGAATATATCTTCACTTTTTACTGCATCCACCAATCGCTGGAGTCTGCTTACGGCTGCTCTATCTAATGGCGACCAAACCCTCACAATAAAACATATGTCGGATACCAGGTGGTCGGCTCGCGAAAATTCCACTAAAGCACTTTTTTCCGGTTATTTTTCTATAATGCAAGTGCTAGATAACATTGTCCAAAACAATTAACAAAAGGCGGAGTGTCGTCAACAGGCTCGTGGATTACTTTCAGCAACAACGAAGTTCAGGACTGAAATTATGATTATTTTCTGGAATTAAATATTGTAGCGTTTTCAACTGACCAGTGCTTCCCAGCAATTTTCTGGGCAAGAGCTGAACTCTGCTAGTGCACTTTACGAATCAACCTATGGCTATATTCAGTCTCTTTGTTCTACCTACTCAGATATTGAAAAAAATACAATTGACTTGACTGAAACTGAAGAGTATGAACAACAGCGGCAAAGGAAGCGCAAGAGAAATCGCATATATGATGATGAGTGCGGCACATCTTTTTGTGCTGGTCCTTCGGCTCCAATTCAAACACCTTTACAGAGGTTCAAAAGAACAATATTTTTTGCCATAATTGATAACTTGCTAGTCGCTTTATCAAAGCGCCAAGCTGCTTATGAAAAGTTGAACTGTGTTTTTAAAAACCTTGTCAAAATGTATTTAAAAGACTTAGAACTGAGCCTTTCTGAAGAATTGGTTCAGTTTACTGAGCTTCTAAAATCCCGTCTTTCTTCAAATATTAGTAAGACTGATGCTCAGTTGAATTGCAGTATTATCGATTGCTTTCAGAAAATATTTTGGATGTTTGCTTTCCCAACTCGGAGATTGCGTTGCGGATATGTACATCCATGATGGTCACGAACAGCAGTGCCGAGCGATCTTTTTCAAAACTTAAAAGAATCAAACATAAACTACCGACCTCAATGGGCAAACAACAGTTAAACTATCTTTCTCTAATCAGCATTGAAAATTAACTAATGCATAAAATAGATATTAAACAAATAATTCGCAAATTTGCTCATCAGAAATCTAGAAGAATTGTGTATAAATAAAGCTGCAGTCTGGTAATATCCTTGGGATAAAACGATGAGAGCAAAAACAGTCATTTAGATTTTATTCTAAAATGGTGACAATTTTGATTGCGGAAAGTTTTTGCGTGGCGTTTTGGCCAATAAATGGGACAATTTCATATTTGGACAGGTATTACATTTTACATGATGTATTTTCTCCGGATAAATAATGCAATTTTCATTGTCACTTAATAGATATTACGTTTAATTGTCCTTCGAACCTGCAAAAATTAGGGCCCGCAAAAATTTTACTACGGGTTAATCCGGCTCTGGTTGCAGGGTGGAGGCACAGGACCGGATGGATGAAGAGCTCTGACGGTTGATACTGTGGCTGTCTACCACGTCTATTCGCTGTTTGGTCTTGAACCGCACCTCGCTTACACAAAATAGAATTTTCACACTTTTATTAGCACGATTACCGGTACTTTATCGGAGAGAAACTCGAACGACTGAAGAGAGAAAAAGGCAGAGCAGGCAGTTTATATACACGCGTAGTGGTGACGTCATAATCGTCAGCCGCCACAGTCCTTTCTGCAGCACATTGTTAAATTGAGTCGCAAAGGTGGGGATAAAACATGCGAGACTAGGACTGCATCCGTTGCAGTGTCGACAAAATCCCCAGCGCAGCGCTACCACGGAACCGGCCGAGAAAGCCATCGCGCGGCAGTAAGCTGACGCTGCGTCCAGTGACGTCTGCTTTCTACTAGCAGCTATAGAAAACAAACGATATGTACAGTGCATACCAAAAAACAAAAGACAACCACATTACAAACAGTAGTCGCGAACTTTGCGAGATGACGTACGATTCTATCTCTGGTTGTTATAACGACTGGGCAAGAGATACTGGGGAGGTGAGCCGTTTTAATGCGATCAATAGAAACGTTGTTTATGCCATGCCGCATGTCAAGTTTAAAATACATGAAAAATTTAGCGAGCCTTTTGTATGGGCCTAGATCTACAGGTTGCAAAGGGGAACGATGAGAGTCCACTCGTACATAGACGAGGGTTGTAGCAAGTGAAAACAAATTCTTTGTCCAGGTAGGAGGCTCTATCTGCTTGGCGGGGTGGTATAAAACGTAAAGACGAGCCATAATGTCCAAAGATGCTGAAAATAGCATCAAGTTCAGGGCCGTCGTGATTATTAACGGCGAAGAATTCCCCGGGGAGTCGTATGGAGTGACCAAGCGCAAAATCAGTGGAGGAAAAATTGCCAAGGTCTTCTTTGGGGCTGTTGCGCAGAGCCTTCAGTGCCCACGGCAAGTTGTCATACCACTCATTGGCATTATCTTGGCATCTTATGCTATTCTTTTAATGCTCTGTTAAGACGTTCGATTTAACTCTGGGCTTGTGGGTGATGGGCTGTGGCGTGGTGTTGTTGCGCACCCAAATAATTATACATGCTTAGCCAGAGGGATGAGGTGAATTAGGTGCCGCGGTCAGTAAATAGATGCTTGGGGTATCAAACAAAGTGACCAATGCCTTATATATATGCATCGACGCACTCCTCAGCTGAAATGTTTGGAACGGCGTTTATAAAACGGGTGAACTTGTCGATTATTACGAAAAGATAGTTGTAACCTTTGCTGTCGCCAAAAGGTCCGGTTATGTCTACAAACACATTGGTGAAGCAACCACGGGGTGGTGGGGTGACGTTGACGGGAGGGGTGATGTTGTGCTGTTGGATTTTGCTGCGTGCACAAGCTTGACACTCTCTAGTCTACTGGCTTATGTCTCGCTTTATCCCATGCCAGACAAAATGGTGACTAATGAGTTTGAGACCGGTGTTGGCGCCAGGGTATTACCAAGAACGGTACAAGCGGAACACGTCAAAGCGCATGATAGAAGGAATACTTGGGGGCAGGCCGCCGTGACTTGTATCGCACAGCAGGCTAATACCGTGATCAAGGAATACTGTGGTTACTTTTAATGAGGGGGCATCAATTGATTCACGTAAGCTTTCGATCTCGGGTCTCCTCTTTGGGAGCGAGCAATGCGCAGGTAATCTAGGCTGGGTTCTTCAGGTAAAAGGGCATTGATGTCAGACTCAGTGTGTTTAGGAGGACGGGACAAAGAGTCGGCGACGTTAGAAACCCCCGCCACCTGTTGCACTTTGTTGGTCATTTGTGCAATGTAATCAAAGTATCATTGCTGATGTGGAGATTTTGCTAAAGTATTGGTTCGAAACTTGTCGACAATAGGGCGGCAATCTATTTTAAGGATAAATACTTTTGCTTCTAGTAGGTACTGGAAGTGTTTGATGGATGCATAGCAAGCGTACAACTCTCGTTCAAAAGCGGACCATGATTTTTGTGATTCCGTTAAGCTTTTTGACCAAAACGCCAAGAGTTGACATAGGCCATTGTCTACTTGTTGCAAGGTAGAGCCAATGCAAAATCCGGAGGCATTGACAACAAGTTCTGTAGTCGCAAGTGAATTAAAAAGCCAAAAGAGTTGATTCTACGAGGGCAGATTTACTTTTTTTGAAGAGGGTTTAGAAGTCGTTGGTCCTCGCTAAAGATCGATTAGAGGGGGCGGAAGCGGAAAGAAGATGAAGGGGTTGGAGAAACTTGGCGTAGTTGGGTACAAATTTGCTGCAGTACTGATACATGTCAAGATACGATTTTAATTGGCGCTTGCTGCGAGGCAGAGAAAAATGGTCTATGGCCAAAATATTTGTGGGCAAGGTAGAAAATCCCTGTTCAGATACCTTGAAACCTAAAAACGATAAACTGTTGACGCCGAAAACACACTTATCTTAACCACCAGGCCGTGATCACGCATTTGGGTAAACATTTCATGCAAGGTTCTCTCGTGATCAGTAGGATTGTGAGACATCACTATTACGTCATCTAGTAGCAAAATACTTGAGGAATCCCCGCCAATGCCTCATTCATTACCTGCTGAAAATAAGTGGAGTTGGTAACCAAGCCTATGGATAAGTACTTGTAGGAATAGTTGCCCAAAGGGGTTGTGATGGTAAGTTTAAGTTTATCTTCAAGCTTAATCGGTGTGTCGTAATAGGCATCGAAAATATCAAGGCTTGAAAAGATGGAGAACTCACGTGCTAACGCAGTAAAGTCACGGATATAAGGTAGGGCATACTTTCGTGTTTGAAGTATTTTGTTTAAGTTTGTAAAGTCGGCGCAAAGTCTCCACGTTCCTAATTTTTTACGAACCCTTACAATTGGGGATTTTCAAGCGTTTTTCAACCATTTCCAAGCGCTGTGGCTATTTTCTAGAATACCCTGATCACGAAGGCACCAATCAACAGCCGCCTCAACGTGGTGGTGCGGTCTCCTACCCCGTTTGAGTTGGGTCGAAATGGCTGTTGGCCTTCCCGAGGGTACCAGTTACCCCGGGCACTCCCCATTTATTTTTTCGCTATGCTGACCCCTGAACGACCGCAGAAGGGCAGCACACAGCATCTACAAAACCGGTCGCCTGTTCTCACTTTTTCTTTTCTCCTGCCCTACTCTTGCCCTTCTTCGTCTCCTCATTCTTCTTCTTCTCCTGATGAGCGGTAACGTTCATCCCAACCCTGGCCCCATCTTTCCTTGCTCTGTGTGCGCTGGAAATGTGACCTGGCGGGGCAAGTCAGTGCAATGCTGCACCTGCTCCAAATGGGTCCATCTAAGGTGCTCACAACTTTCCCTGTCCAAATTCAGAGCTCTAGGCAGCTCTCACTCTTGGAGCTGCTTCCCCTGCCGTAACACTGTGACTCCCTCCTCGGGCTCGTCCGACACGTATACCTCCACTGTACAATCTGGCCCCTCCTCTACTGATGCTGAACTCACGCGTCACCCTCGTCTCCAAATCTCCTATCCTCCATCTGCTCATTCAATATCCCCTTCCTCTGCCCCTTCACCACCGCCTTTGCTCCTGCCTCCTCTCCTCCCCCTGACTCTCTCAGGGTTCTTCAATGGAATGCTGGTGGTCTCCGTGCCAGGAGCACTGAACTACTTCATTTTCTCTCGTCCCATCCAGTCGACCTTATCTGCATACAGGAATCTAATCGTAACTCTTCTTCTTCTTTCCGGATTCCTGGATTCTCTGCTCTGCGCTATGATTGCACCCACTCCCGGTCTGGCATTCTCTCTCCTGATGCCACGCATGTCAGCGGCGGCGTTGTCATTTTCGCCAGGCAGGGCCTATCCTTTTCTGAACTTTCTACCTCCTCTCTTTCTTCGCTCGATCCCTACTCTGATTATGTAGGGGTCAACATCCCTCTTAACAACTCCTTCTCGGTGTCATTGGGGGTCGGAAGTATTCGGCTGGGTCATCTCTTCTGACCTCCTTCCTCTCAATGACCCTGACACACCCACCCTTCTCCATCGCTTCTCTGGCAGTCGCTCCTCTCCTGACATATCCTTTGCTCCTTCTACTCTTGCCCTTTCTTGCTCGTGGGAGGTGCTTCAGGACCTGGGTTCTGACCATCTACCAATTCTTCTATCTATCCCTCTCTCTCTCCGGTCTTTCGCTCCGACGAGCGTCCCCTTCCTTCAATTTTCAGAAAGCTCGCTGGGATGGCTTTGCTTCTTACTTTGACTCTCACTGTCCTTCAGCAGAGGAATACTCGTCTCTTTCTCTTTCCTCCGCTGCTGCTGCTCTCTTTACCTATCTGGCACTGAATGCGGCCAAATCTTCCATTCCTTTTGGCCGCATCAAACGCCCTCCTAAAACCTGGCGGTCTGCTGAGGTGGAAAGTGCGGTTAGTGAAAGACGCAAGGCTTTCGCTGCCTCTTACAGAAGTGATGAAAATCGCCAGGCTTACATTTCCGCTTCTCGACGCGCCTCGTCAGTCATTGCCAAGGCCAAGGCGGAGGCATGGCAGACGACTTGCACTTCTCTTTCACCCAAACCAAACCCAAAAACTTTGTACTCTCATCTTCGCTCTATCGCTGGCTCTCCTTCCTCCTCTCCTAACTTTCCTAACTGTTCTTCTCCCAGGGAATCGACTTCGGTCTACGCCGGTTACCTGATGTCTCACTTTTCCGTTTCTCAGCCAAAGGCCTGCGTAGCAGAGCCAGAGGCTACCTCACTGAGCTCCGCCGAGCCACGTACCCTGTGGAGTCTCACTCGTCCTTCTGCTCTCCTTTCTCCCCCGCGGAATTTCATGCGGCTGCCTCCAACCTCTCCTCATCCACTGCCACTGGCCGAGACAAAGTTGCCTATCCCATGCTAAAGCACCTTTCTCGCTCTGGCATGGATTTTCTTCTTCACATCTTCAATCTCTCCTGGACTTTGCATTCCTTTCCTTCCATCTGGAATACATCTTCTATTATTCCTATACACAAGATGGGAAGGCCTCTCGACTCTCCTGCTTTCTTCCGGCCTATCTCTCTCACCTCCTGCATATCAAAGCTGTTTGAACGCATCATTTTATCCCGTCTTCTCTTCTTTCTGGAATCTAATCCCATTCTTTCTCCCCGCCAGGCCGGTTTCCGCCCTGGACGGTCTACACTCGATCAAATTCTGTACCTTTCTCTGTCCATTTCGGATGGGTTTAACAAACCTAGGCCGGGCTCTCGGACGATCCTGTCTACTATCGATTTCTCTAAACCTGTTGACTCTGTCTGGCATCCCGTCCTTTTCCACAAACTGATTTCGGCTGGCCTCCCTCCTTGCTTTGCTCGTTGAACTCAATCTTTTCTTTCTGATAGGCATGCTTCTGTGGTTTATCAACATCACACAAGTCGTCCCTTTCGAGCCCGTCGAGGTGTTCCGCAAGGATCTATTCTTGGCCGATGTACTTTTCTCCTTATTCATTAATGATCTTCCGGCCTCTCTGTCTTCTTCCGTCAGCTGCTCTTTTTACGCTGACGATCTGGCCATTTGGTCGTCCTCCCCCTCGGTCTCCACTGCGGTGGAGGCCACACAACGAGCTCTGTTTCGATTGGAGCGCTGGTCTGAGTACTGGTGTCTTCCTCTCAATCCGAGCAAATGTGAGGCCTCCTTCTTCACAGTGGATCCTCACCAGGCTAACCTCCAGCCCAACTTCCTCCTACTCGGTTCCCGCCTCCCTTTCAATCCCACTCCAACTTTTCTCGGGGTCACCTTCGACCGCACTCTTTCCTTTTCTAAGCATATATCTTCGCTGAAGGCCAAGTTCTTCCCACGTCTCAAGGTCTTACGCTGTATCTGTGCTTCCTCATGGGGCCCCTCTAAGGAGTCCCTCTGTGTTCTGTACAAATCTTTTCTTCGGCTCCTTCTCACTTACGCTTCATCCGGATGGTTTCCTTTCCTAAGCGCTACCAATTTCACCAAATTGGAACGCCTCCACCGAGCGGCCAGTCGCGCCATCACCGGATGTCTCTCGTCCTCCCCTATTCTTCTACTACTCACCGAGGCTTCTTTACCTCTCCTACGAGTCACTCTCACTCACTTCACTCTTTCATCTTATGAGCGGGCTCTTCGTCTCCCAACCTCCTTTCTCATTTCAGGTTTGGCCAGACTTGGAGTCAAACCAAGACTCTGCAGATCGTCCTGGGGAGCTTTTGCGTCCACTCACCTGCTCATGCTTACTTCTACTTGTTCTAGGGAGGCTCTTCTTGCTTGCCCTCACTCTCCTCCTTGGAATCTGCCCTCGTTCACGGTGGAGTCCACTCTTTCCACTCCATGCTCTCGCTCTGATCCCCCTCACTCTCGCCAAGGTGCGGCTCTCGCCCACCTTGACTCTCTCCTCTCTCATGATCTGGTACTCTGGACAGACGGCTCTGTTCCTTTTCCTTTTGGTAAGGACGGCTCCGGCGTACTTACCATCTGCTCTCTCTGTGACACTGAGACCACTCTTTCCTTTTCGGCAGGCCCAGTATGGTTAGGTTTTTCCGCTGAAGCATGCGCCATTCTGCACGCTCTTTGCTGGTCTCGGCATCACCATAAAATCTGCCATTTTTCTTCTCTTCTCCTCCTGTCTGACTCTCGTTCTGTCCTCGCCACCCTGTCCTCTCCTCCAACTTTCCTCTTATCCCAAACTTTGTGGCAGGAACTGTCTTTTCTCTTCTCCTGTTCTATTAGGCTACAATGGGTCCCCGGACACTCGTTTCTCCCGGGGAACGACGCGGCTGACGAGCTTGCCAGACGGGGAGCGCTGCTAGCGCCCTCCGCTATCCCTTGTAGTCTCTCATCTCTCGTATCCACTCTCGTCTTATCTCGGACTGGAAGCGTGCTGTCTCATCGAAGTATTTTGACACACAGGTTCCCTCAATCTCCACTGAGGAACTTGTGCTCCCTCGTCATGCTTGCGGTGTCCTCTCTCGTCTTCGCTGCAATGGACACAGCCTTCGTTTAGGTTGTTATCTCTCTAGGATTGGCAGAACTGAGAATCCTTCCTGCAGCGCCTGTGGACACTCGTCCCAGGACACTTCTCATCTGATTCTGCACTGTCCAGCTACGGACTCTTTACGCCGCTCACTCTTCGGCGACTCTCTGTCTCTTTACGACTTCTGGTCCAGACCCTAGGGAGTTGCCCGGCTTCTGGGGCTCCATGGTGTTCCGCCATGCCCCCATCCCTCGGAAGGGGTCGGGTAACCAACAACAACATGGCACTTTAACTCATCTCGCAAGGCTCTAAACTTTTCGGGGCTGAGACTACGTGTTCTGGCAAATACTGGCTCTTCAGTAGACGTTTCCACTGAGGCCACGACTGAATGCTTAGCTTCTCTATTGCGGCGGCAAGGGTCAAAGACCTCTGGAAAGATTTTCTGAAGCGAGTTCAATATTTTTGGGCTCGTCTTGTCGTTGGTTTGGATCCCAAAGCTAGGATCTGGTTCTAACTCGAACGAGGGAGAGCATCTCTCTGTCTCTATGGACTCAGTCAGTCGTCGATGGGTTACATCGACAATCAATTTGTGACGCGATAAGAAGTCCACGCCTAGGATGCCAATCTTAATACTCCAGACACAGAAATCGTGGTTGAACAACCGCGCGAAACCGAGGTAAACTGAGGGGTGCAAGCAGCCAATAACTGGAGAAAACCTTTACCCGGTGCTTGGAAGGAGTGACTTGTGGTTGGTTGAGGACGATAACGATCCACCCACGCCAAAGGAAAAAAGGAAACGGCGGCACCGGTATCGATCGGAAAGCGAGCCTTGGAAACGTTGTCAGTGATGAGAAATAAGCTGTGGTTAAGAGATTGGATAGCGGGAGAAAAAATGTTATGCAAATGAGAAAGTGGAGGGGAAGCGGCTCCTCGGAGGCAGGGGGGTCCTTCACACTTCCGAGCACGGTTGCCGAAGCGGCTGTGGCAATAGCAAAGTCGTGGCTGACCACGCCGACGTAATTGGGGAGACGAATTCCGGTTGAAAGGTCTGTTGTGGTGGTGTTGGGAGCCGTGAGATGGGACTTGGGTGGCTAAAGGTGGCTTAGCTATGGAGTGGTTTTCGCTTTGTGAAAGCTCACTGACACTTCTTTGTAGCGAATCCAAGCGTGATTCTAGGACCTCGTTTATGAGAATTTGGTTAGAAGACGGTTCCTTTCCGGAATAAGGAGTGGGCTGTGACCTATGGCCCTGTTTCAAGCCAGCGATGAGGCGGTCAGCGTTCTGAGCCAGTTCCTCAAGACTAGCTGATTTGTAGCGATAGAGCTTGATCCTTGCCTGGGGATCGACAGCCTCCAAGATGTGATGGCGGATTAAGTCGGTGACGATTGAAAAGTGTGAATCATAGTATGTCGCGAGGGCAACTTTGATGCAAATAAGGAATTCGGTTATAGAGTCGTCGCCTTTAGTGCACTGCTTTAGGATGGTGTAGGGTGATTTTTCAATTTTGTACAAAGGCGCGTGAAAAGTGATGTTTTTAGTTTAGCATATGGTTCGTCCTGGTTCAAGTTTAGCAGGATATCAGCTACTTTGGTAAGCGCTTGTTCGTGCTTGCTCACGGTTTGAATGAGGGAAGAGTATTTGGGGGCTTTTTCGGTAATCCCGCTATGGTAAAACATCATTTCAATTGTGCTGAAGTACCCAGAGACATTAAACGGCCAAAACTTTGGCAACTTAAGCAACCTGTGCGACAGGGGCAAGGTGGTTGACTGCTCATGGTCAATTTTGGAGGACATGTGCGCTGGGGATGTGGCAAAGCTGCCTTGCCGTGTCTCAAAGTTAAAGGATGTGGAAATGGGATGTTGGGCGTGGATTGGGGTACTGGTAGGCGGAATTGAAGTGATGGGGTTGCCCTCATGGTGTACTGCGACAGGAGACTGTGCATTCGAGTGGTGGTGGCGTGGTAAATTAGTATGGGGTAACCGTCGGTGGGTTGGGCTACGTAGTTACAAACGTACAGAACAGTTATTTCGACAATGCTATGCAGTAAAATTAAGCTTAAACTAATGTTAAATAATGTTGGTAACATAACTACAGTAGACGCCGCTTAGTATGACCACCTTGGGACCAGACCATTTTGGTCATAATATCCGAATGGTTATAAAAACCGAAGCCGCCATAAAAGCTCCTGCATCGACGCCGTAAGCCACTAGAAGTCCTAATACCGTCAAATTCATCGTTTACCCGAAGTAACAGTGTGACGTTAGCAGTAAAACAAAGTACAGTACTTTAACACTACAAGTGACGGTAAAATTTAGTACAGTGTGTAACAATATGTTGAAAAGGCGAAGTTATAAGTGCGTGGCGGGAAAAAATACTGTACTGTAACAAGAAAGATGGAGAAAATGTTGGTCATATTATCCGAAATTTGGTCATATTAAACGGAGAATTTTAAATGGAGAAATTCCGGACCGTACCAAATTGGTCATATTATCCGTGGTCATAAGCGGCGCCTACTGTATTTACAATTGATCGTAATTTACAATTGATTAATCGTAACTTTCTTTGCAATTTTCGATAGAAATAATTGGAAATCGTTCGTGATACGCAGTTCATGAATCGAAACAAATAGCTTGCTTGTAATTGGTCGGAGTTGTGGGAGTCTTAAAACCGCAATTATGACGTTGTCTCTTGATTATTTCGCTCAGAGGAACAAATGACAACGTCACGCTCATATGATAAACAAAATATCGCGAGTAATGCTAGGTAATGAAGTGATGCGGTTCTGTTTCTTATTTATCCAATGGCTTGTTCTAGCTGCTTTAGGGAAGAAAACAAATGCAAAATAAAAATAATGTACGGTACCGTCTTTGTTGTCTTGTAAAATTGAGTTCGTTAACTTGATAGCTTTGGTATGATGCTGCTGCTTTTATTTTTCCTGGTCGGGGTCACCACTGTAGCGATGGGCGGGGGTTGTAGGTCGTTGTTTGCAGGGGAGAGCCACAGGACCGGATGGATGAAGAGCTCTGACGGCTGATACTTTGGCTGTCTACCACGTCTATTCGCTGTTTGGTCTTGAACCGCACCTCGCTTACACAAAATAGAACTTTCACACATTTATTAATACGATTACTTTATCGTAGAGAATCTCGAACGACTGAAGAGAGAAAAATGCAGAGCAGGCAGTTTATATGCATACGTAGCGGTGACGTCATAATCGTCAGCCGCTCCAACTCCTTATATGCACCGCCTGAGCCATCAATTGCCCCTCGTAGAGGTGCGCGCAATGTCGGTTGAACAAGCGATCAATGATTTTTTGCACGTTTGTGGTAGTCCACAACTTTTTTTCGCAAGCCCACAGTTGCACTTCACTATAATGGTGAAAAGCCTGCTTGAGAAGAAATGGGCTAGTCATCAGGCTACAGTAACGGCTATTTTTAATTTATCTCAGCATATAATATCGTTTCTCCAAGAAATAGGTACTTCAATAAGGGCACATGAAGCAGAAACAGTAATAGAGGCATCAAGACTGCTTCGAGAAGTGCAGGAACAATGTTTCTTGTTCATTGCAAAGATGCTTTGCAAGGTAGCCGATGTATTGCTATATAACCGTTCTTATTTTCTCAGTTTCAAATAATTTGTTAATGGTGACAATTAAATTTATAAGCTTGTGCTGTGCTTGTCAGTCTTGTTATAGGGCTAGATCACCATAACGGCTAGTAGACTGCTTGGCTCCCAGATTAAAATAAAAGCAATTAAATGGCTTGCCTCAGATTTTAGGAGGAACTTATACAGCAACCCATTTCAATGTTATGTCCAGCGTGATCAGGGCCGGATTAAGCAATGGGCAAACTGAGCAGTTGCCCAGGGCCCGCGCTTTTACTAATTTTTAGCGCTATTCACTATTGAATTGAATTGAAATAACTTTGTAGCCTTATAACCTACATTACCAGCAAACTTGAACTGAGAAATCAAAATATTTACATACCGGTACAGTTCTTACCTGCACGAAAAAAATTTAACACAGACTTTCAATGACAAAGTAATTGTGACGTTATAGTGGAGGCTGGTATAATAGCATTCAAATTAATGGCTGCGAACGACTTTCAAGTGTTTAAGCAGTTATGAGAAATCTCAGGCCTTCTGGCCTATACCTTGCAGCATGCAGACAAATATAAGGATGTGGAAATTTTCAAGCTATTTCATTTCAAAAATGTAAAATAAATAGGTAGGACACTAAGAGTCGCAAAAAACTTAATTAAGCTATAGGCGATAAAGTATAACTAGTAGGATATTAGAAAATTTGACTGATAAATTTAGAGGATTTGGGGTATCGGATCTTCGCACTTAGCTCAAAATTAGCCAAATTTTCCGATTTACAGAAACTTACTGGTACTTATACTTATAGCAATACCTTTGGTTATATTGAAGAGATTAAGTTGGTTGAGTTTCCGTGACCACTGCAGAGTGTTTCATATTTAAAGTGATCATGACTGGAAGAATTCGTGACTTAGGCCAAAAATATGAGAGTGGAAGTCAAGAACGTAAAAGAAAAGAGGAAAAAGAGACAAAATCAAAAGAAGTTGAAAGCAAATATAAGAAACAAGTCAGTTTTTTCCTATTGTAAATGAGCAGTTAGCTGATCCTCCATCAATTCAATCATTGAGTAATGATAGTGAAGCTGTAGAAGCAATGAATCTTGAGAGCACAGCAGAGCAAACTTTTGGCACTGCTTCAGATACTAAATCTGAAAATAAAAGGGTGAATGATGTAAATGAAAGTATGCAAGCATCTACCAATGTAACTGAGAACATTAACGATGATCCAGCTTTGTTGAAAAATATTGATGATAATTTCCACCTATATATCCTTGAAAACGGACTAAACCAGAAAACAAATATCAGTTTTACTAATTCCAAAAGAACACATGATGATGGTATAGCCGCCGTTTGATTCTTGCTGCGGCTATAGGAATTTGATGTGACTTGTGGAGCCTCACACGGATTTATTGTTGTTCTAATTTTTATTTTGTACGAACTTGCACCGTTTTCTAAAAATAAAATACACAATTTTCAGCACAATTAAATAAATACAATACAATTACGAAGGATATAACGTTGAATTCACTTACCGGCAGTTCCGGCAGTCACTTGGGGAAATTCGCTTTTATTTCGACACACCAGCGTCAACTAACAACCACATAACTTGAATTCGCACTACTTCCAATTGATCGTTGCTCAACTCAATACACCAAAAAACTATATGAACAAAGGACACCAAAGCGGATTCTCAAGGCATTGCTGATTTCGTAATGGAAAAAGAAAAGACGCGTTTGTTTGGAGGCAGTGCATTTGAATAATTGTGGGCCAGGCGTTAACTACGTAGAATTTTGAGGTAAGATTAAATGAAGTTGGTTCGAATCCCAAGTGTATCAAATTCAAAAGTTTAGATAAGTTTGTTTGGCGCTTACAGATGGCATTAACCGTTATCTTAAAAAAGAACATTTCTACAGAGTTTTAACAAATGGAGAAACTATCAAACGTAACTGAATGCTGTACTCGGAAATCACTGGAATGGCATATTGTTCTGTCTGTAAGCTTTGCTGATCGTGAAACACATTTTAGTAGTGGATTGAATGACAGGAAGCATATTAATCGGCTGCATGAACATGAAAACGCGAGTCACACAGGAATGGTAGTCTATCTGCTGCTTCTTTCAAGACTAAGAATGCACGAGTGGATAGCTTCTTGGTGCAGATTGATAAAGAAAAAGTGTACTGGAAACTGGAGAGCAGTGTTAAAAAGAGTTATGGCCGTCGTCAAGCTCCTGTGCGAAAGAGGTTTGCCGTTGCGTGGGGGATATGAAGTATTTGGATCTCAAAACAGAAACTTTCTGGGACTACTTGAATTTTTAGCAGAATTTGACGATTTTCTAGCCGATCACACTTGCCGATTTGGTAATTACGGTAATCCGACGCGATTGTTTAGTGGTTAGAGCGTCCGCTTCGCAGTCGGCAGACCTGGGGTTCATTCTCCTTGTCGAGTCATACCTAAAGACTTTCCTGCTTGGCGCTCGGCAATTATGGGAGGTTGTAGAGAACAAGCCGGCAAATTCGCTTGTTGTGTCCTTAGGCAAGGCACTCAATGGGACGCCCCACCTTTATGTGGAAGACAGGTGGCCCAGACACCTCGGAAATAGCAACTCCCAAGCGAGTGCGACCGCCCAAAACATAGCGATACAATTCGCTTTCTCGTGAATGGAGGATAAATATGGTAAATAAAAAAAATTGTGGTAGAGGTGTGCATTCCAATCTTTGTTCTACCATATGCAGCGAATTTGTGCAACTTATGGCAAAGGAAGTTACAACCAAAATTGCGAATGAGGTAAAGAAAGCGAAATATTACAGTATAACTGTGGATTTTTTCCTGACGTGACCCATATACACCAGATGACTTTTATCATCAGGTATGTGCAGGACGACAGCACTATCGTGGAAAGGTTTTCAAAGTTTATAGATAGCAACGGACAACATGATGCTGAGTCAATAACCAACCACATTTTACGTACTCTTACGAAATGCGACATTAATTTGCATAACGGTCGTGGTCAAAGTTATCAATGGTCGTGGTCAAAGCCATAACGCCCCAAAGCGTGATGGCTTATAATATTAAATAAATATAATATTTCGGGGCTTTGCGTGGTTTCCGGACTATTTGCTTCGTTTCTCCTTACAAAACTTGAAAAATGGTATTCACAGTTTTCCTGCTTGGCGCTTATCACGACAAAGGTAGTGTGAGGAACAAGTCCGCAACTTCGATAGGTATTGTTTGGCAAAGACATGTAACTTTATGTCTGACGCCTCCATATTTTCAGATGGTGGGGCCAAGCAGTCTACCTAATGTGGTGCCCAGTCAAACAAAGACCAAGCAAACAACAGTTCATATAGATGTGTCAAAAACAAAGCATCTAGCTCATAGGAACAGATTAAAATGTCTTTTTTGTGCTTCAATTTAATTGGCATTTCGCATTTCCTTACCAAATATTGTATAATGCAATATTTTACATGCAAATATTGAAAGCATATCACCGTTCGCGTATTGCAAAAAATTATTAATTGCAAGAATATTTTTATAATGTTATGTGCAATGCAAATTCATATCGTGTCCAGGAAGGATTGCCACAAAAAGTTTTTAGATTGCCCCATGCATCGCTTTGCCTTTTGGTTGACCGTAGCCACAGATCGAGCACTACAAGTGTTTGGTTATTTTCTGTAATTTTTCTGTTCTACAACCACAGGTGATGTCTCTGTTTCAAGAACAGCTTCAGGCCACCAGTTTGCTACGTTTGTGTGAAAAGCAGTAAATGAACGTGCGTCGGCAATATGGATTATCCGTTGGTGCTGTTGGGAAGCTGATTAATTAAGCATGACTTTGCTGGTTCATACCCCTACAAGGTGTTTATATTATTGTGGTCTTAAAGACACCAAATGTGTAATACCTAGTGAGGCCAAGCAGTCCTGCCAAAAGACAGCAAAACAGAACCACCAAAGGTATCCCGTTTTGAAACAGCTAGTTTTTACATTGCATTTTATAGGTTCTAAGTTTGTTTGCTCCACCGGACAATATTCTTCAAACTGAAAATACTGACTTATCAACTGGGATCACATTTCTTGCCGCGTGTGTTGAAAATGTTCGTAATCTTCGAACAGAAGAGAAATTTTGTGATATATGGGATGAGGTCGTTACTCAAATTGATACTCATTCAAGGTAAACACGACGTGATAATACATTGCTACAAGACTATGTAATCGAAGAAACAACCGGAAATAATGAAATAAATAAAGGCGAAATGCGGAGATTATTTTGTGGCACATTGGATTAAGTCATCAATGAAATGCACGAGCGTTTCAGCCGTCAAAATGCCATCAAAACAATATGCTGCTGTCTCTGCTCTTCAACCTGCAAATAGCAATGTTTTGGATGAAAAGATAGTGCAACCTCTTGGATTTGATAGTGTGGAAGCAGAATTTTTTGTTTTTTGAAAATTTGGAAGCAGAGTTTTTTTGCTAAGACGCACGTTGCAAAATTCAACGATGATGAGAAGAAAAAGCTGACAACAACCAAACTCCTTTCTGAACCTTGTGGAGTACTTGAGGCGATGCCTACTGTACATCTCGCACTCTTCTTCGTCGTTTGAGCTATTTGTTCTGAGTATTATGCAGGAAGATGTACATACGCTGCTTGGTGTGCGCTCATGCTCTGTTTGCGAATCTTCAGTTAGATTAGACCATCACGACGGGTAGACTGCTTGGCCCCACCACCTGTCTGCCACATAAAGACGGAGGCATCCCGTTAAGTGTCTTGCCTAATGACACAACAAGCAAGTCTGTCGGTTTGTTCTCGACACTATCCCTATTGTGCTGAGCACCAAGCAGAGAAGCTGTGAATACCATTTTTTAAAGTCTTTTGGTATAACTCGACTTGGGAAATGAACGCCAGGTCTACCGACTGCGAAGCGGAGGCTCTAACCATTACGCCATCGCACCAATCTTGCTCTGAAACTAGGATTCACTTTCGGAACCTCTACCGCTAAGTATGAAAACTTTTTTTTAGTTCGGAAAACTACTGTATCATGCGAGATCGCAGGCACTCTATGAAGCACGTTCGCAAAGCCCATCTTGCCAGCTTGCGTTTGAAAGCGACTTGCAAAAAAAACTAATTGGAAAGAAAACGTCTTCGGAAAGAAATTTTTCGAGGACAGAAAAAATGCCCAATCGTCCTCGATTTCGCAATTAAAACAAGCGGTTATTAAATATTTGGGCTCTTTCTTGAAATATGCGAAATATTGAGCGCGTATTTCAAGATGAACCCAAAAGTGACTGCAAAATCAAGATCGTTGATAAAAATGGGAAAAAATCGCTTTCGAATTGTTGAGCTCGAATAAAAGTTTTATAGGTTGGGAAAACAAAAATTCTGCATGGCCAAATCGGGTAAAAAGAAACATTTTCGAATAGTTTATCACCAAAAAGAAAGGTTTTCTAGTGGAGAAACAATCATATAAGCGTCCGGAATATGATCCCAAAATGTTGTCCCTTTTTACAGATTGAAAATATGGTGGACTTAGCCGTCACTAACTATGCCTACGGTAACAGTGACTGGCATTTTTTAAAGTCAAATTTGCTGAGGAGTTGCCACGCAAAACAATATGTTAACCCTATTCGGCCCAAGAGATTTGCGTCGTGTTAAGTCCAACGTGGGGTAGTTTTTGCCCCGAAAGTTTAAAGCATTATATCTTTTGAACTACACCACGTAGAAAAACGATTGAACCGGCATATGGAAGGAGATTTTATTTTATTTTGTATTTGTGTTTAACATGTTTCTGAAATTATTGCTTGTAGAAGAAAAAACAATTAATCTGAAGGCAAGTCAAATTTTGATAGTTGCCGTTAGTTCTCATTTAAAAGAAACAAATATTTCTCATTCACTTCTCCACTCCTGACAGCAAGACAAATTGACTACTTTAGGCCAGTTGCGCTTGGCTGATCACGTAATGTCGGCGAACTCTTGTAACCTATGAAGTCCAAGAATAGATCGCCGCTTAACAATTGATAACATTTAGTAGGCATCGGTAACATTATTTACTGGTATAACAACTACAAAAGTTTAAATTTCGACCCGGGCAATATCATTTTTTTAGAACTAATTTGATGTCTTTTTCACACGAAAGCGTTTTGTTGTCAAGAAACGGATTTGACGCAATTTACATAACACCACAAAAAGCGCGAAAATTCCCTCGCTTGTTTGAAGTCAACAACATGAAACTGGTGTGCTCAGCTATTTCAAAATTCCTTGCGAGTTATTGTTCGCCTGCCTACGCTTGCCTCTACCTCCTGGCTGATATCATTGAGATAAAGTTTATGAAACCGTTTCTATATTACGATGAGTATGACCTAGATTTCACAGCTTCTATTACGATATGTATCACATAGGCTTTGCATAATAATAAGGCCGGCTGCACTAAGGTCAAGCGTGGATAATCCTTCTTTATAATGTTTGTTTTTATTTAACCCTAGAAAGACCGAGATTTTTTTCTTCAAGAAAGACCATACGGGTCAATTGACCTCTTAGCGTTTAAAAGCGAAGAAAGACCTACTTAGTTGTGTTTTATTACTATAAGTAGAAGACAGCCCAGCAATTATTTATTTATTCTTACATTTCTACAGCTTTGTATGTTATTACGGTTTTACTTTTATTTGGTGTCGTGATATTTTTTTCGCAACCTGGTTGTTGCACAAATTGTAACCTATCAGTTAGAATAGCATGCTCTTTTGTTTGATGTACTGATAAATCGATTGCCAGACTGGCTACTTGTATCCGCTATTGTTACAAAATAATATAGCTATTTTGACCCTGTTTTATAACCTAACTGCAAATCTAGTCAGGAATGCGATTCACATTTCACTGTTTAGTGTAGTAGACAGAGTCAGAATTAGCTACTTACCTAAATGATAATTTTTTGGCAAACTGAATCTGCAATTTTCTCTTTATTTTTGCTTCATCTTTAGAAACTCAAATTCTTTTGCAGCTCAGGCTAAATGACAATGGCTAAAAAATTCGGTGAAGGCAAGGTGTATAATAATGTAAAGGAAGTGCTAGATATGCTCCGCGTTGATGAAGATTCTGGCGAAGAAGATTTTGAGGAATCACAGCCAAAACTACAAGAACAAGAATCAGACAGAGAAAATGATGAACAAGAATTAGAAGATCTTAACACTGAATAATCTTCTCTTCCTCCAAATGAAGATTTACAAAGACCAAGTGTGCCACAACAAAGTCAAGTATTTAGCAGATATGGTACAATATGAAACAAAGAACCTCCCTGTACAACAGGACGTCAGGGAAAAAGAAATATTCTCAGTACCAAACCAGGTACTAAGCGATTTATACTTGCTCGTGTAAATGATGAAAAAGATGTGTTTCAAGAGCTTTGGGGTCATCAAAATTTTGAAAATGTAATGCATTTTACTCTTGCTGAAGCGCGAAGGGAAGGAGATGAAGCATTTTTTTTTGTCCAAGGACGAGTTTACCGCATTTTTTGGTCTGTACATACTCCGTGGTGTGCTGAAAGGGAGAGACGAACCTCTATTCAATTTGCGGGATGAAGAATATGGGCGTCTTATCTTTCGAAAAACTATGAGTAAAAATAAATTCCAATCTATACTACGCTACATTCGTTTTGATGATAAAAACTCACGAAGTCTTCGACGACAGACTGACAAGTTTGCTGCAAAAAGGGAATTATGGGATTCAGTCATGGATAACTGCCAAAAGTCATATTTTCCTGGTGCAAATGTCACAATTAATGAGCAACTTTTCCGGTGTAGAGCAAGGTAATCCTAGCAGACACCTGATAATTTACTGTGGTGTTACACAGTAACAAACATATTTTTTTAATAAAATATTCTTTGCTTTGGATGTCCATTCATACAATATATGCTACCAAAATCGGCAAAATTTGGAATCAAGTTTTGGATGGTGTGTGATACCACAACCTCCTTCGTACTACGGGCTTTTCCTTATGTTGGTATAGAAGAAAGAGAAGTTGGACTCGGGGAGCATGTGACCTTGTCTTTGATGAAACCGTACTAGAATATGGGGCTCAATGTAATCACAGCTAATGAAATGCTTCGCACATACTCAACAAAAGCTGCATCCCGAAGATGGTCCCTTGCGGCTTTCTTCAATCTGGTGGATATCACGGCATTGGACACAAACATTATATGTGCAGATATATCGATATCAACCTGTTCAAGACGTGATTTTCTCATCAAACTTGGTGAAAGTCTTTGCTCCGCAGAGAGAAGTAGGCGGAAGAAAGCCCAATATATATTACGCTTGAAGCGGATACGCCAAGGAGAGGATGAGGATTTACGTTCTTCCAAACAAACCAAAGGTCGGATGTGCCAATCCAACAAAACGAAAGTCAAGTGTGCCAATCGCTTACTTTTTGTTTGTGGGAAATGCTCTGCTCCAGTCTGTCACACTTGCTGAAATGCAGAGGATTTTGAGGAGGGGGTCAATTGACCCGTATGGTCGTTTATAGTAAACTGGACCATAACATCTTGTTGCATGCAACTTTTTTTCTGAGAATGTGATATTGTATTCTTTTATGTGAAAAAATAAAAGTCAAAAAAGATCAACCCACAGTCTGGAGAAAAATGGTAGTAATTAAAAAAACAAAAATCGAAAGGGGTCAATTGACCCGTTTGGTCTTTCTAGGGTTAATGAATACAACAAAGTAAAGCAAGATTGAGGTTGAATAATTTATTTTGTTTGATGATTATACCAATACTAACTACAGAAATTATGAGTAAACAATAGTAACTGCTTTATGTATGACTTTGTTGCAGGAATTAAAGTTCTATGTACACTTTTGTAATTGCAATCCCCTCAACCAAATAGCCATTCAATTGCAGACATATTAATAGGAACTACTGTTGTTTTTTGTCAATGCGAATAGCTATTAATGCTGAAAAAGTTGCCGGTGCTGTGAACACTTTTAATGAACATGCAATAATAACAAAAGTGGTAGCTGACTTATATATTAGTCGAATGCAACGGCTAAACGCCCCGAAGTGCCAGTGCAATAAGCCAGAACAAGCAGCGATATAACTACAAATTTGAGACAAAAGGCTTTACTTCCAGTCAGAGGCGACTCCGGCACTCGGGCTACTCGGGCTGAGCCTGAGTTACGAAATGAGGGAAGGCTTTATTAAATTTAAATTCTGCAAAACAAGTTTCAAACTTTTTAACTTAATTTATATTAAGTCCAAAAAAGAAGCCGGGCACCTTATAAACCACCGGTGTTTGTGGTGGCAGTTGCTTTTTTTGGCTCAACGTTGTGTTTAGCTCGGGCTTGGGGGAAAATAGCCAGATACGCTGTGCAGAGAAATAACGAGACAAACGATTTTCAAGCATTTTCTTCGAATCAAATCCGACTCGGGCTTGATTGCAGTTGCCCGAGCTCTGACAATGCGAGCGTTCATTGCGTTGTTTCAGACACTTTTTTGTTTAATTTTTTTGTTGAACTCGGGCCCGCGAGAAATAGCCCAAGTTGCAATCAAAAAAAGGTAGATAAAAAGAGTAATTGAAAGAACGTGTAATGTAGTTTTGTCTAGCTCGGGCTTGGGGAAAAGAGTCAAACACGCTGTATAGAGAAATAACAGAGAAACAATTTTTCAAGCATTTTTTCGCATCAAATCCAACTCGGGCTTGATTGCAGTTGCCCGAGCTCTAACAAAGCGAGCGTTTATTGCAATTTTTCAGATGCTTTTTTGCTTGGGCACATTTGATAAAAGCACGCGTTTTGTTAAACTGTATGAATAAAGGCGTTTTACAATAGTTAAATGGCTGGATAAACTGTTGCTATTTTTTGTCTTCTCGCTAGTTTTAGAGCTGTATTTATTGTTTTTGCAATATTTGCGACACTATCAGTGTCGATCCCGAGTAGCCATGAAAAGCCGGAGTCGCCACTGCTTCCAGTTATCAGCTTGAATTTGTCCCCACTGATTTGTCGACAGTGAGCAGATATAATTGTCGGCAAGACCACTACGCGTGTGGGTTCCAAGCCAAAGTCGTTGTTACACTTTATAATGGAGTTTAGAGTAGGAAATTACTTGCGTGTGGTTATATGTACACGAAAATCTTGTATTTCTACATGTTCGACGGTGGAAACTCTAACTTTTACAAATTAGCTGCGCACTTTATGCTGCGTAAGTTTGAAAAACACGTAGAGCTCTTTACTGAGACAAATGATAGAAAAACGCTTCAAAAAACTCTGTAGTATGAGCACACCATAGAACAAAAAGCGTAACACCAACCAGTTACTGACAGGCGCCGCAGAATCTGAAGTACAGTGATCCCTCGCTATATCGCGCTTCACCTATCGCGGCTTCGCTGCTTCGCGAAATTTTTTACAGTGTTTTTTTTACAGTGAATCCTGATTCCTTATATTCATTGCTATATAAAAAACATTGTTTTACAACACCGTTCTTTAAACTATTATAGTTATTTGTAAGAAAACGTTAATATTTCTATTTCTTAAACACATTTTGGGCCTGAAAAGAGGTTTTGTTTTTTGTTTCATTCTGCAGTACAGTATTGCATTGTAAAATAACAGTAAAAAATAAAGCTGACTACTTCGCGGATTTCACCTATCGCGGGTTATTTTTGGAACGTATCCCTCGCGATAAACGAGGGTTCACTGTAATGCCGTTTGCATACAGCTTTACCACATCTTTGGCATTGGCTAAAAACACGTCCCATGTTATCCCTCTCACGGCCGGTGGCTTCAGCTGCGCAAACTTCACACCTGCCTTGCTTGGTAGACTGCACTGGAAATGCACATAACTGCGACAAATCGTAAGATTCTTCTCTGGGTTCACTAAGGGTGATTTAGATTTTATCTTGAATGTTTTTCGACAAGCCCCATTTTGAACGTAGCGCAACAAATGGGTGTACTAATTGTAAAACCAAAGTTATCTCAAAATCGAATGAATTTGTATTGCGTGGTTCAATAAACTGATTTAGTGCGAGGACCAACCCTAACTCTAACTCTAACCAATGATTTGTGTCATTCTTAGAAGATGTACGAAGTGTGTATCGTTAGAATAAATTTACCTTTGTGTGTGGAATGTATGTGTGGTGTTTGGAATTATTGTAGCTAAAGTGGTAAGTGTGTAGCTATAGAGGGGTGAGGGATAAATAATTCAGTGATAGACCTCACGCTATAGTAGTAACCGGAGGTAGATCTCACGCTATAGTGTGGTAGACCTCACGCTATAGTAGCACCAAATTTTGTCTTTCAATTTGTAGACTAGCACTTAGTAAAGTGGTATTTATCAAAAAGTAATTCTTGATAATGGCCAAAAGTTTACTGTGCAAAACGAAAAAAATATAATGTAGCTCAAATACAACCGGTGGGCCACAGCACGTAAGTCGGGTGGGCCACAGACTTTTGCGTTACTTACTTTAATAATCAGTTTGCAAGTCGAATGAGGTTGAGTAATAGTGGTGCATATGAATCGCCATACGGACCAGCACCCATGAATGGGAGGCGCAATGACCTTATTTTCCTTTGTAAATCAACTCCGACCGCGGACTGGCCATCCTCGGCATTGGGAGGCAATGAATCATTTTTCTTTTTGGAGATCTATTTTCGTATGAATATTGGAAACATGAATTTCTTAACAATCAGTATAATTTGTAATCTAGTTTCAAAATACAAACGCAATAATATTTGTTTTTCGTTGTGCCGATGAATCATCTATTATTTTTAATTCTGGTTACACGTTGAAGTTTAATTTGGGCGAAAGATGTCAGGGGTTTGATGAACTTGAGCTGAGTTGGCTATTTATCGCGAAATTTTATTTCATTTGACAAAACGTCCATTCTAAATATCTATGAAACATTGGAAATTGCTCGTGAACTTGCGATTCAAGCTTCTTTCTAAATTTTTTTATTCTTTTTCCATGAAACATTTAAGCAATAATTTTATTTGCAAAATCTCTGCTTTGACAGAAAGCGTAACTGCAAACCTATCGTACAGCATGGCAAACTTGTTGCAGCAAAAAATTTAAGCAACATTACACTTCGAAATATAGCGTAGTGGCTGAATCGTTTGATCATTATTTATTACACAGTTTACACTAAACATACCACTGACTTTGTTTTAGTTTTTTTGGGTAGTTTATGGTTTCGTGAAACCAGAATTAGGATAATTGTGAAGAAGCTTTTGTGATAATTAAGCCAAAATTGCGTACCAGCATTTCTGTGATCTAGAGAAAGCTTTGTGAAAAATATTCTCCGCTGTTTTTGACACTTTGAATATTATTGCTTAATTAAGTCCGGGAAAATTATATGGAGCCACCAATGTAGGTCACAATTTGAAAACTTTTGTTATGCTTTCAAATGACCGAACAGGCTTTTTTCTCATTATTGTGTTTGTTACTGTGTATATTTACACGCGGGCATTTATTTATTGAAGCATCGCACTGAACAATTTTCCGAATATTTGACAATTCGTTACTGGGTGACGTTTCTCCTGAAAACTACAAAAAATAACCATACTTTTATATCTGTCTAGCTGCGCGGTAGAAACAGTCCCGTAACAACACGTGTTATGGAATTACAATTATGAATGACAAAGGTTTACTCTAAAGTTTAGCAATGCGATGGCAAAGTGATATTGCTCATCACTCATCAACGGTCACTTTGCTTGTGATGATACGATTCAAGAACAAATGCGTTGTCTGTTCGCAAAAAACGCGTTTACTCTATTTTCTCAAGTCACAGCCAGACAATAAGTTACTTTCTCTAGGGCAGGGGTGCCCACACTTTTCCAGCCTGAGAGCTACTTATGACATGACCAAGTCAAAGAGATCTACCACCTACTAAAAATGCAAAACATATTATTAATAAATAGTAACTGTTCAGTACGTGATGACCTTTTTTTTTTTGGAGAACGCCACCAATTTGATTGGTATTTGCCAAGTGAAGCCGGGTTGTGATGTCTAACAGTTGTGACGAAGTTTTGTAATGTGCATCATTCCAGAGGCGCTGGGCTATATGTAGGGTTACCATATTTTGAAAAGCGAAAATCGGGACAATGGATGGCGACTTTTGATGAGACGAAATTTATGGGCCATTCCAATTCACCTGTAAGAAAAGCGGGACGCCGGATTCCAGTTGTAGACTAGATTGCCGGGACAGAGGTTCATTTCACGAAAAATTAAGATAAAGAGTGGTGTTCTCCAAAAAAAAAAAAGGTCATCACTTGTTCAGCTGCACATTTCGCGCCTCTTAATAGCCGAAATCTACCCAATTTTTCCGGCCAGCACGGTGCTGACCTTTTTTTTTTTTTTTCTTTTTTTGGAGATCGCCCCAAATTTATCATTTCAGTCCAAACTCCTCACCTAATCGAGTTAACTTCAAGGAAAAGCGGGACTTTCCATGGCAAAAGCGGGACAACGGGACAAGACCTCAAAAAGCGGGATTGTCCCGCCAAAATAGGGACGTATGGTAACCCTAGCTATATGGTAAGCCTGCTGTAATTTGTAGTATTGAAAGTGCGCCCACACTATATAAAGTTTGAGAACTGCTTCCTTACTCTCATGCCTTGCACTTTATGGAATCAGCCAGTGATGCATAGTCCGGATACTTTTTAAAATATTCTTTTAAATTTAATTATTTAAATGCCGTGCGATCTACCCACAGTTCCTTCGCGATCGACCGGTCGATCGCGATCGACGTAATGAGCACCTCTGCTCTAGGGAATGTACATGCTATATATGGCAATTGATTCTAAGTAGTTTTTCGTGAACTTTGGTTAGCTCTTGTTTACGACTTGCCCGCTTCGCTCTCAGGCTGCTACGACGAGCGCAGAGTGAGGTTACTATCTTTTTTATCTTTCAGCTATATGTCTGCATATTTTAACAGTCATGTGTATAAATGTGCTAATAACTTTTGATCTACAACCAACAGTCAACTCAAATTTTGTCAAATATAAATTGAATAATTTTTAGGAAAAGTCATGAAATCTTGATATTGTAGGGTCATTGTGGACAAAACTGTACTTAAGAGGAAATTGCTCGGGCAATTATTGCCTCGCTTGGGCCGAATAGGGTTAAGACTGGCTGCTCTCTTCTTCCCTAGCGACGCTATTGTCTTACTGGTGGCTCATAAAATTCATTTTTAAAAATTTGGGGTGGCAATTTTGAGCCCATTGCGTAGATGTCAGAGTCCCATTTTTTATGACTGGCATTTTCTAGTTCTTTCTAATTTAGCACATCGACACGGCCTTAAATAAGAATTGGCAGTACCTATAAAAAAAATAGATAAAAACTGATTTGCGGAGTGGAATTGGTTTTAACGGAATGAGTACATAGCTATCCTCTTCCTACACAACGTCTAAAATTGTACACTTAGGATCTCATTGGGTTTTATCTAATTTAGCAAATCAAGTATTGGTTCTGTACACCGTGTACACATTTGTACATGTTGTAAACTTTACCAGCACCATTACTAAATTGAAAAATCGTTGTTTAAAAGTTGGATTCTTTTAGTTCTGTTTGTGGTTTTTACTTTGTAGTAAAATAGAGGTGCTTTTGATATCATTAAAATCCCTTTGTAGCGTGTCGCGTCTCGCACTTCATCGAGCTGCCATGCCAAACACTTTTTTGTCATTTTTTACATTTTTTTTGTTAGTTTGCTTTCGGCGGCTTAGCACTTTGCTAGATCGCTGGTTATAATCTGACTGCCCACACCAACAGCTCCACCCACGGAACTGCTACTTTTGTAGGTAGTTCTGCCGATTGGACATACATGGATTCCTACAGAGAAGATGGCATTCTAGAATGGACTATTGTGAAAGTCGAGGGAGTGTCTGTCATGAATGTGTATAAACCGCCAAACACACGTCTTCAGGAAAGCTCCAGACCTTGCCTGGAGGGTCCGGTTATGTATGTTGGTGACTTTTAACTCACAGAGTGTTAAGTGGGGGTATAATTCAACTAACAGTGACGGCCAAGTTTTAGAGAACGGGCTTCTACATCCAATGCCCGTTTGATCTTTGACCCCAAGCAACTGGAAAGCTTTCGATCTCGACGATGGGGAACCACAACTAATCCGGACCTAGCTTTTGTCAATCTGGAGGGCCCCTTGCTTCGCCAACTTGTGCTAGACCTCTTTCCGCGCTCACAACACCGTCCGTCGCTCATCTCTCCTATAAACCCTGTCCAACCAATACAAACTATCCCAATAAAAAGATGGAACTTTCGTAAGGCGAACCGGTCGTTCTTCAAAAACATTCTGGAACAAGAAACTGACAGTCTACCTGACCCTGAAATACGCGAAGTCAATGAAGCGTACAATATAATGTGTAAAGTTGTACAAAACTCTGCCAAACAAAGCATACCACGTGGACAAAGAAAATCTTACATTTCGACTTGGGAACAGGAAAGTCAAAAGAGATATAATGAGTTTGTTAATGCACAGAGTCCCACAGAAGCTGATTGCAAAGCGAGCGACCTTATAAACCATCTTAACCATAACCGCAGACAACGTTGGGAAGAGGCTGTTGAAAGCATTGATTTCTCCCTTTCCAGTCGCTTGGCTTGGCAAACATTCCAACAGACTCATCGGGCGCTCCAACAGACCGAAAAAATGTCCTGTTTTCCCCAACGCCATTGCACACCAATTGCTCTGTAATGGCAGTCACAAAAACGTGGATAAGGAAGCAACTAGAACTGTGAAACAAGAAATCAAACAGCTTTGGTCAACTCCCACAAGCAATACGGAACTATCATCTCCATTTACCACATGCGAGCTAGAAACTGCAATTGGCCAAGTAAAATGCGGGAAAGCAATGGGCCGAGATAAAATCCCTCCTGAATTCTTGAAACACAGTGGTGATAACTTCCGGAATTGGCTGAGAAGATTCTTTTCACTATGTATTCAACGACTTGTCATTCCTCAGATCTGGAGAAAAGCTTCAGTAGTAGCAATTCTCAAGTCTAAAAAACCTGTTGACGATCCAAAAAGTTGCAGACCGATCTCCTTTTTATGTGTCCCTTTCAAGGTTCTTAAAACGACTTCTACTTACACGACTGGAACCTGTCGTAGAGCCGGCCCTACCAGCAACACAAGCAGGTTTTCGATCCGGTCGCTCTACAGTTGATCAAATTGTTCATCTGACTGATGTTATTGAAAATGGTTTTGAAGAACGTAAAAAAGCTGGCCTGGCATTAGTTGATTTGACCGATGCCTATGACACAGTATGGCATAGTGGTCTCACTTTACAAATGCTTCGTGTGATGCCGGACCACCGTATGGTTCGTTTCCTGTGTGAGCTGTTCTTCAACAGACGCTTTACACTCCAGACAAGTGATGGCCGATCGAGTCGCCCACGCTCTTTGAAAAATGGCGTTCCACAGGGTTCTACTCTTTCACCCCTGCTGTTTAACATCTACATCAGCGACTTGCCTCACACCCAATCCCAACAGTATGGATATGCTGATGACCTGGCCCTACTGTATGTAAATAAAGACTAGAAGAAAATAGAGAAAACGCTGGAGTCAGATATGATGAACATCTCTGCCTATATGCATAAATGGAGACTGAAGCTCAGCACAACAAAGACTACAGCAACCGCCTTCCATCTCAACAATAGGGAAGCTAACAGACATCCAAAGATCTTTGTCAGGGGATCACTGCTGCCACACCAAAGTCATCCCTCATATCTGGGAGTTAAACTTGATCGGCAACTCACTTATCGGCAACACTTGGAAGGCCTACGCTCCAAAGTTTCTGCTAGAAATAGTCTGATTTGATGCCTGGCAGGAACCTCGTGGGATTCAAAAACATCGACACTCCGCATTAGCGCTCTGACCTTAGCATACAGCGCAGCAGAATACGCAGCTCCTGCTTGGTGTCGAAGCAAGCATACGAGAAAATTGGACGTTGCCCTTAATGATACTATGCGTATCATTACTGGATGCCTCCAACCCACCCCAATCGAGTGTCTCCCAGTGCTGGCAGGTATACCTCCACCAAGCCTGCTTAGAGTGGAGCTTACCTCCAAGTTCGTTAACAAAGTTATTGCTTCTAAACACCATCCTTTGCACTCCCGCATTCCCTCTACCCCAGAAAGTTCTTTACCCAGACAACGGCTGCTGTCCCGACGACCTTTCACTCGTCATGCAGTGCTATTACATGGTACACCACAGTTCAACATCATAGAATTCTGAATAAACAACTGGAGCTCTGCGCGTTCCCGCCTGGTCGAATTTGGTTTGTACCCTGCAAACAAACTCCCCCCAGGGTCAGATCTCCCCCGCAAGGAGTGGTCTACCCTGAATCGTCTTTGAACAGGAGTTGGATGTTTCAACTACTGCTTATCTAAGTGGGGTTTAAGATCATCATCTGGTTGCAGTTGTGGTACAATAGACCAAATCGCGGACCACGTCATAATCTGCCCCTTGAACTCAGTTCCAAGTGGCAAAAGGGGCCTCATGCAATTAGATGAACCAACCCAAAGATGGCTGAAAGAACTCCCTTCGTTTTGAATCTTCATACGAACGACGACGAGCACTTTGCTCTCTCCGATGTATGTGATTCTAGTTGTTTACTAAAAGAGCTGTGTTTGCTGGTTTGCAACTTCGTGCGTCCCCAGTTTGACGCCCAGCCAGTGCATCGTTGCCACTCTATCCTACGATTTTACTGATGAAATAATATTAACTGACAAAGTATCTGCCGTCGGGTTTGTTGCCGCTCGGCTATCTCCACTTAAAGAATATCGTGCTCCTATAGTTCGCACACCTGGCAATGTAACCTCACGCCAGAAATCTCAGTCTGTATGGCTTTCCGGCAATCTAACCATGGACTGATATTTATTATGTTACTTATAATGATTAGCCTGTATGGCTTTCCGGCAATCTAGCCATGGACTGATATTTATTACGTTATAATGATTAGCATGTATGGCTTTCGGGCAATCTAGCCATGGACTGATATTTATTATGTTACTTATAATGATTAGCCTATATGGCTTTCCGGGAATCTAGCCGTGAACTGATATCTATTATGTCCTTATGATGATTGTGTAGCGCGTCGCGCCTCGCACCTCATCGAGCTGCCATGCCAAACACCTTATTGTCGTTTTTAAATTTTTTTGTTAGTTTGCTATCGGCAGCTTAGCACTTTGCTCCCTCCGATGTGTGTGAATCTAGTTGTTTGCTGTTAGAGCTGCGTTTGCTAGTTTGCAACTTCGTGCGTCCCCAGTTTGACGCCCAGCTCGTCCATCGTTGCTGCTTTACCTAACGATTTTACTGATGTTAACGTGATTTATGAGCCCTGTCATTGGTTTAGTTGCTTTTGTGCCTTTCGTAAAGTGACTGTTAATGTTCTTGGTGTCATAGTTGTTCGGAAGCTTTCGCCTTCTAAGCTGTTATGTTTGCCGCCTCATTTAATAGATTGTCATTTGTAATAAGTGAGGAATAGGGATGTTTTGTAGTATGTGATGACTAATGAATTGTTTTTTATATTTCCCAAATTGTTTTCTGTTACGTTCGACCCTTAATGGAAAACCGTAAGTTTGGCACAGCGAATCATTTATAAATTAATACGGCAAGTTGTTTTCTCTTTACTTAACGCCTGTTATTCTCGTTTCTTGTTAATGGTTATGTGGCAATTTCGTTGATTGATCTCATATTTATTTGTGGATATAAATAGGCCTATTGACTGTTTATGAGCTCACTCTACTTTGGCAGTGTTTAGTATGGGGTGGTAGCGAATAGAAACCCAATATTTCATTACCAACTAATGCTAGTGGCAAGTTGTCTATGTATTTTGAAAGCGCTCGTCTGTGTCTTAAATCAATTGGGAAACAATAAACTGCTTGTATTGTCAGTTAATGCCAGCCTTAATTTGCTAATATGCGCTTGTTTCGTGTTCGCTTATATCTTTATTTGCATGAATTGTATTTAGAAGATCTCTCAGTAGTCTTTAATATCTTGTAACAACTAGAGCCAGATACGTCTAGCATGTCGCAATTGATGCGTGTGGTGCAGCTAATTTGTGAGCAAAATTTTCTGTTCTCCTTTAATACAGTCTTCATGTTCTGCAAGTTGGTGTGTGCTCGTGCGTCGAGGATCTCTGGTGAGCAAGACAATTAGAGACAGGATCTCCCAAATAGAAGCAGCAGTGAAACGGCTGGTATAGCGGTTCCTCACTGCAACAACTGATGAAGTAATACTAACTGACGAAGTATCTGCCGTCTGGTTTGTAGCCGCTCGGCTATCTCTGCGTAAAGAATATCGTGCTCCTACAGTATAGTCCGCACGCCGGCAATATAACCTCACGCCAGGAATCTAAGCCTGCATGGCTTTCCGGCAATCTAGCCGTGATATTGCAATGCGTATTCGTTTATTATTATTGCTTGTGTCTAAAATCACACACATTTATTTTTCTTTTTTTTATTAGGGCTAGATATGTTTATGTTTTTGTCCTCTCGTGGTAGCTTGCCTTTCCCACCATTAGGTTGTTTATGTGACGTGTCCTGGTTACATAGACGTGTGCAGCGACCTAATTCGTGGTGACGCGTGCAGCATTTTGTGACCGACCATGTGGTCTGAGATTTTGTGCTCTCCTTCTTCGTCGATCGCCGTGGAAGACGGACGCGTTCTGGTTGCTTGTCACTGCTTTTTCGTTGTTGATCGTCGTGGCAGAAGGACGTGATTTTTGATTATCTGCCACAACTGCGTGAATTGATGCAATAAAATATTACTGTCATGTTTTCTTTCTTGTGACTGCCATAGTTCCCAGCAATTGGGGTTTAGTCAGCACGCTCTTGCTCAAAGGAACTTGTTTCCTACAATTGGTTTAAATAATAGACCCTGTAGTTGGCGACTGGAGTGATTGTCTGCGCTGGCTTAGTGGCGCGAGGTCCCCTACAAACTTGACGGTTTAATCTCTTACTACCGCAAAAGAAGCAGAAATAAAAAATGGCCTCTTCGAGTTATTTATCATACTGTGGATTTTGCATTGGTTAACTCATGGCTTGAGTAGAGGGACATTGAAATTCTTAATGGAATTAGAAAATACCATGATTTGCTGTCATTTAGAAATGGAAGTTCCAGAAATTGGTAATGGAAACAAAGAATATCATGATATGTTGTCAATTAGAAATGAAGTTTCCAATGCTTTGTTTAAAGCAAAATTAGATCCACCACCTGTCGAAACAACAAATCCTGTTGGACAGCCTCACTTTAGTACTGCCAGTTCAGAATAATCAGCGAATCATCAGAGAGACAATGGGCCATCACGCAAGAAGCTCCGTCCAATTTCGGATGTATGAATTGATCAGTTTCGCCATTTTCATTTGCAATCAATGCATTGGGCCAATGGTGTAAGATGGAAGGCTGCAAAGACGAAGTCACAACAAATGCGAAAAATGTGAGGTGTTTTTGTGCTTGACTAATAAACGAAATTGCTTCAAAGCTTTTCATGTTTAATCGCTTGTTAATAAAATTTCTTCTGCAAGTGACATTGCTACATTTCTGTACAACGGCGGTATTGGGATTTTGATGTGTAACATTATTAAATATTAGTGCATCAATGAAGTGAATTTTTCAAGATGAATGATATTGCGGCAAACATAAAAAAAGCAAACAATTACATCAAATACACGGATTTATGTACAATTGTAGTCATTAATTAATTTGCATATGAATGACGTCACAACCAAACTATTCTTTGTTTTATGTATCAGAGACCTAGATAGTCTTTACAGAAATGCAAAAAAATAATTTTTTGCTATTTTCAGTTAGCGTGTACAGAGGCTGTATTTAATCGATTTTTTAAAAATAAAACTTCAGACTTGATTTCTGTGCTATGTTCTAGTATCAGACGCCTAATCCAGTCGCTAATGTTGCAAAACCAATAGCTGTTTGCGTTAAGCTTTACTAGCACTGTTTTTACGTGAAGCAATTATCTGAAGCAGCTAATACTTATAATTCATCTTGAGTAATCTCAAAAACGTGTTCTGACTGCTTGTACTGGACTGTGCTTAAGAGAAAGTCTTAAGCAATCAAAATAACGTGAAAAACCTTTTTGGCACCACAAACAGATGCGGTAATCAAAGCGTCCGCTGCGAAATGGATAGACCTAAATTCAATTCCTTTTTTGATTCCTGTCAAAGACTTCAAAATTAAGCTTTATCTTCCGTGCTTGGCGTTCAGCGCGTAAGGTCAGAGTGAAAAAAAACCTGGCAAGTTCATTTGTTGTGTCTTTCGAGAAGGCACTTGGCAGAATTTCTCCATCATCATATGGCGGGGCAGAGCAGTGGCTCAGACCAGCAAACCGAGCATAAGCACGAATGATTGAAAGTTGATTGGGGACATTGCACTTTCCAAAGGAGCAAAACACCTTTGGAATATTCCATTGCAACCTTGTTTTCAAAAATATATGAAGATCGCACTAGTGTCAGTCGAACAGCAAATGCAGTGCAAGACTTCAAATCTTCTATTACAGATATAAGACACAAATATTTCATACAAAATAATAAAAAAGGCAATTGACATGGATGAAAAAATTCGCAGGATGATGTCACACTAAAGAAAAGATATTTTGGGCAAGTGCCACATTTTAAACAAAATGAATGCCACACAAGACTGCGAAAATACCGACTTTGAGCAAAACCTAGAAATATTTACTTTCAACAAAAATTTTACTGGCTGATCAACCAGGCTAATGCTGGCTACAGCCTTACGGACTTAACAATACAAAAAGAGCGAAAAATTTGCAATACCAAACTCAGTTTAATCTTAAAATTCACTTATCCAAAGCGTTAAAATTTCCTTTTGGCATAAGAAAGATAAGCCAGTGCTCACTTGGAGTTGAACACCAAACATCAGGTACAGCGCGAAGCTTACATCAATCGGACTGTATTAAAAATCGATAAAGAAATAAAACTTATTTTTCATTATTAACGTCTTGGCTCGCACGTTACAAGGTACATGTGCAAAAAAGGAAAAAGGCAAGACGGCAAAACACACAATACGGTATTCGACATCAACGGTAAATTATCCCGTTCATACCAAGCTAGCCATTTTCCGTTATTGGGGGCGGGACCGTGCGCACGGCCACTATTACCACACCAACCAAGATGGATTTTTTGGCTTTTGTGATACCCATAATGACTGAACACGTCTGCCCCCGAACACGAAAGCGGAATGACATAGAAGAGTTACTTCTTAAACTAAAGCAACAAGATACGTTCGCAAGGGCAAATAACGTCATTTTAGTAGGACGTCAATGCCGATGAACAATCCATCTACTGTCGATAAAATCTCATTTTAAAATTGTAGGGCAAGCAACTTTGCGAAAATAGGCAGTGACGTCGATGCCTGCTTTCTGCCTGGTATCGAACATGACTGTGCAGGCTCATGACGATTAAAAGCAAAACACGAATAAAAAGTTTGTCGCGACATTTGAAGAATAAAGAACTGCAAATGCTTTCCCAATCACTTTAACATACAGTATAATATTAAAAGCGTACCCGAAAACAAAAACGCTATGGCTGAAAAATGACTTCTTACAATCTTTAACTTGCAGGGCGAAGAAAAGGAGAGGAAACAAGACGTGCTATCCCCCCCTCCCCCGAATTTCAAGCATGTACTAATTCAAAGTTTAAAAAGTGGAAAATATCTAGAAGTTGAAGAAAACATTCATGAAATTGGCGCAATTTTTTCAAAATTCCAGTACACATTGCTTTGTCCCCCTCCGAATTAAATCTTGTCAACACGCATGTTAACACATTGTAGTTCAATTAACTTGTTAACCAATTTTATCCACTGATTGTATTAAAGCCAATGTTTTATTGCATTTCATGAAATATTTTTTGGAGCTTTTTGTCAGGGGCACTTCAGGCAATAACAACTGGTTTACTCATGTAATTCCCATTATGGCCATTTCCTTGAAGAGTTTCAGTCGAAAAACTTTGTAAAATCCAACGAATGTCCAAATTTTGGATCACATACGGTCTGATTGAATAAGCGGCAACTTCACACTTGCTTTTTAAAAAGCGGATCACAAACCGCAAAAATGCACGTCGGAAGACTAAGCCCAAAACTGCCGCTACACATTTTAATCAAAAATGACATCAGTTGTGATAAATTTAAGCTACTTCAATCTTTTGAAAAGCGGTGCAGGCACAAGTTCATTACTTTATGCAGTGAAATAGTAAATGCCGAGTTCTTAACCAAAATAGATGTTTGATCTATATATTGCTTAAGTGGTCAAGTGATATTGCTACTAATGTTGGCAATAAAGATGTTCAAATATGGCACAAGCTAAAGGTCATTTAAATTGTTTGGCAAAAAGTTCTTTGCGATGCACTAATCGATAACAGCAACGCATCAAAGAGAAAAGTTGATATATTCACGGCGCCGTGGGCCGGTGAAGGCGCAGGCGGAAATTTAAATGCAATCCCACGCTAGTGACCACATCTAGGTGGAATGCGATTTTTGGTGCTTTTGTTATATCCGCACTTTACAAAAGTATCCATCATATAGAATGAGGGCGGTTTAGCTCAACACTATGGTCCAA
Organism: Trididemnum clinides; assembly: GCA_963675345.1. Taxonomy (NCBI): domain Eukaryota; kingdom Metazoa; phylum Chordata; class Ascidiacea; order Aplousobranchia; family Didemnidae; genus Trididemnum; species Trididemnum clinides. The sequence goes on from OY776301.1 coordinate 10,421,980, forward strand.
ACAGTGTCTGGGCCACTGCTAGTAGTTACTTTCCGCGAGCGAGAAAAGATGCAACAGGCAATTTTCAAGATTAAAAATTCACACAGATCGTTTGTCGTTGTTGCAAAAACTTGAAACAACTCTGGCAACCACAAATCGAAAAGAAAAACAATTTTCGAGCTCCCTCGTTTGTTTTCACTGAAAAGCTGCAAAACAATTAAGACAAAAACGTTTTGCAACAAGCTTTTCATACTGAAACGTGCAACAAAACAAGGGCATACCAAACTGCTTTTTCTCTATTTCTCAACAACTTTTCAGTAAAAAAAAATATTCAAGGAAGCAAAGCAAAATATTTTAGTTTAAAATCTATTATAAATAAGTCAAAAATTCCTTGACAATGCAGCAAATGATGACTGTAAATAAAAAGCTGCTTTTGAGTTTAAATGGTTAGAAAAAAATTTAAATGATTTTCTACACCTTGCCACACAAGCTTTAAACAATGCAAGGATTTAAAGCAAGATTCAACGTAGTACGAAATATGAAATTTACTCCACACATTAGAACATTTGTGCAATATGAATGCTAACTGCTAGAAAATAAAAATGTTTGCCCCTTGCCCGAGAAAGCAAGTTGAAAATTCGTTACGATTTAATTAGATGTGTAATCGCGAAAACAATGCGGTAGTTTGGTTGATTTCGGCCTTTTTTTTAACTCGAAACCTTTCACAAGGCCTATTCATTTCTTTATCCAAAACAATACAGAATATGGGCTGCGATGAATACTGAACATAAGTGTAATATAAGCGACTAAATTGTAAGTCACAGCTTCACGGACACAACTTTCACTTCGGTTTAACCAGCGTACAATGCGCAAGCACAAAGCTAATTACTGAAGCCAGTAAAGAACAACGATCTTAAAAACATGTGAAATAATTAAAAAATTTCAGGGATATCTGTTAAGTACTTTGAAGTACACTTGTTATTTGACATTTTTTATCACAATTTTGAAGATTTTTTGGTAAAGCTTTTTCGGGAGGCCCGCATCTATGGCGACATCAGGTAAACGAAAAAAGGTTAGAACCAAATAGCAACGTTAATACTGCTTGTTTAAAGCAAAGTGAAAACCGGGATTCGAAGCAATGAAAATCAACAATTAGAACACTTGCTGCTGATGAGAATCGAACTAATCATCCTGATGTGTAAATTCATATTTTCGAAAGCTTTTAAATCAGCTGGAAAAGGTTTAGAAATCTCTACTTTCCTCCCCCCAAAACACTAATAATCCACATCCATTTTACACAACTTGCTAATGTATGATGTAGATTTGCAGCGTAAAACACATCACACACACACACACCCATGCAGTAACCGAACAAAATTATCTAAAGCAAAAAAAGTACAATAGCTATGTAGGCAGCAAACGAATGTTGCTTCCAACCGCCCATCCGAACACGCACACACAGTGTTTTACGATGTGCTTCTCGCACTATAACATCAGTACATCGTGAGAATATCAGGCCGACTGGAAAACGACTTATGTATCAAACTGTTTTACACTATGCAATTGATTGAAGGCTTCTCAGAAAACTTGTGTTCAAAGTTGTAATGCAAACGATTTTAGCAGAAAGCTTTAGGCTGTTTTCTACTCGCACACACAAGCATAGGCTAGCGTGCTTCCGTAGGAAACACGCTCACTCTAGCGTGCGCTTGTAGAGTGTGCGAGCGTACGATTGGCCTGAGCCTTAAAAACAGAATAAGTTTGGCAATGAACTTAAAGGCATTTTAGACACTTCGCCACTGAGGCATTCCACCGTAAAAAGCATTTTACAGCATGAACTGCGTTTTGGATATAAAAGCTGCTCACTCAAAATGCCGTGAGGTTACGGTTCGCTGCTCACAAACAGCCCGCGCGTTATTGGGAGTGGAGCTCGCAGTGCTAGTTACGATTGAATCGAAACAGATTGTAGCCCATCATATCTGATCGACTTGCTTCCACGATGCGACATAAAAGGATTCCAACTTGCGCACAATCACATGCGTTCATGATAACCGGTTTCGATAGAATTCAAGAAAATAAATTATCATGTCAGCTAGGGTAGCCTACTCATAAGCGAAAACAGCTGCAAAGAAGTTGCAAATAATAAACTTTATGTTAGAATACTAACTAGAAACTAGTTTAAAATTTTGAACAGCAATATATAAAGAAAAAAACAATGCTCTTGACATTCGAAGAGCTATATTTGTATAAGTTTCTACGTCAGTCCGTCAGTTGTTAGGTAGTTATACGTTGAAGGGCAGTGAAGATCTTAAAGGCAAATAACATCATGTAAGCAAAGTATGGTACTGGACAGATTACACTGGCAATCATGAAGCGTGGTTTTCTAAAGCAATCGCGTCATCAACTTCGTCACTAGGGAAGTTAGTTTCATCCGAAAGTGAACTTTCACCGCCAGACTCTTCCTGTAAGCTTTTCCAGTAATTGTAGTTTTTGTTAAGATTCGACATCACTTCTTCCATGCCACAGAATTCTGAAATTTTAAGTAGAAACACTTATCATCAGTCTTGTCCTCGTACATCAGTTTCTTCGGCAAAATAGTTTTTGAGAATATCTGTTGGAATATTTAATCGAGAAATCATGTAGGCTAGAAGCCAGGTCGCGGAGAATCGCAAGACTCTTGAAGCTCCGTGGTCTTCCGCCATGACCTACCCTCAGGAAGAAATCGGGCATTCATTACCATTTATCTTTTGAGACCTGGCTCTCATCTCGAATCATAAGGGTCGACCACTTGTCTGAAGCGACGCCTCCACTTATTGAGCAATAACAAAAATGCTCTTTCAGGCAGCGTTTGGAAATCAACACCCACAAATAGACTTTGTACCGGTTGGCTTACCTAGCATGCGTTTGGAGAAAATTTGAGAAAGATAAAAATTACTTTTTTCCCCAACCTCGCGTAAGTGAATAGAGCATCCGCTTCTCAAACCTGGGTTCAATTTATTTCTACAGTAGAAAGACCTACAGAAATGTTCTACAAAGACGTACAAAGTGGAATTCAAGGATCTACTACTTGGCACTCAGCAGCAAAGGGTAAAGTACCTAATAAAATATTAAAACCTAATTTACTAAAGCATGTATTGGTGCTAAAAACCCTTTTAATTGAACTCGCACCAACTACATTACATTTTACTACGAGTTTATTAGGCAGACCACAAAACATCTGTGCTCGTTTACGAAGAGCGCACTGCTAGTAAAGCTAGTCCATTTCACGATTTCACGCCAAAGAGCGAGCGGTGCAGAGTCCGTAGCTGGACAGTGCTGAATGAGATGAGAGGTGTCCTGGGACGAGTGTCCGCAGGCGCTGCAGGAAGGATTCTCGATTCTGCCAATCCTAGAGAGATAAGAGCTTAATAGAGGGCTGCTTCCGTTGCAACGTAGACGAGAGAGAACACAGCGAGCGTGACGAGGGAGCACTAATTCCTCGGTGGAAATAGAGGGAACCTGTGTATCGAGGAATTTAGATGAGACAGTACGCCTCCGCTCCGAGAAAAGAGTACTGTAGATACGAAAGATAAGAGGAGAGAGACCACAAGGGTTTGCAGAGGGCGCAAGCAGTGCTCCTTGCTTGGCTCATTATAGCCTGACAGAACAAGAGCAGAGAGATGACAGTTCCTTCCAGATCTGCCAGAGAGATTGAGGTAAAAGGAAAGACGGAGCAGAGGACAGGGTGGTGAGGACAGAACGAGAGTCAGGCACCAGAGCAGCCTTTACCAAAAGGAAAAGAGCCATCTGTCCGAAGTACCAAATCGTTAGGGGGGAGAGAGTCAAGGTGAGCGAGAACCGCACCTTGGCGAGAAAAGGGGGGCTCAGAGCGGGAGCATGGAGAGGAAAGTGTGGACTCCACAGTGAAGGAAGGCAGGTTCCAAGGAGAAGAGGGAGGGCAAGGAAGGAGAGCCTTCCTAGGACAAGTAGAAGGAAGCATGATCGCGTGAGTGGACGCAAAAGCTCTCCAGAACGATCTGCAAAGTCTTGGTTTCACTTCATGTCTGGCCACATCTAAAATGGGAAAAAGAGGTTGGGAGACGAAGTGTCCGCTCATAAGTTGAAAGAGCGAAATGGGTCAAGATGACTCGTAGGGGAGGTAAAGAAGCCTCAGAGAGAAGAAGTGGGATAGGGGAGGAGATACAGCCTAAGGCCTTGAGAAGTGGAAAAAACTTGGCCTTCGGCGAAGATACATGTTTAGAAAAGGAAAGAGTGCGGTAGAAGGTGACCCCAAGAAAAGTTGGAGTGGGATTGAAATGGAGGCGGGGGTTGTATAAGAGGCTAGCTTGGTGAGGATCCACCGAAAAGAAGAAGGCCTCATATTTGCTCGGATTGAGAGGACGACACCAGTACTCAGACCAGCGCTCCAATCGAAACAGAGCTCCTTGTGTGGCCTCCACAGCAGTGTGGACCGAGGGAGAGGAGGACCAAATGGCCAGATTGTCAGCGTATAGAGCAGCTGACGGAAGAAGGCAGAGAAGCAGGGAGATCATTGATGAAGAGAGAGAAAAGTACAGAGTCAAGAACGGATGCTTGCGGAACACCTCGACGGACTCGAAAGGAACATTTGTGATTTTGAAAAACCAAACAAGCGCCTATCAAAAAGGAAAGATTGAGTTCAACGAGCTAAGCAAGGAGGGAGGCCAGCCGAAATGAGTTCGTGGAAAAGGGCGGGTGCCAAACAGAATCAAAAGCTTTCGAGAAATCAATGGTAGCGAGGATCGTCCAAGAGCCCCGCCTGGGTTTGTCAAACCCAGCCCATTGTTAAAACCCATCTTGCGTTTTCGCAGGCTTAGGCGTTCAGATTTCGTGTATGTCTATCACTCTCTTTCCAACCAGACACTTTTTGCTGGAGCAACGTTGCACTTTCAATTCTGTATGCCCTTCCTGACGAATATCAATGGTTCTGTTAACGGAATGTCAAACTTCAACAGGACTTTCAAAGTCCGGAACAATTATTACTACAACACGGCAGCTTTTTAGTTCCGAGCAATACGTGAACGCATTAAGACAGCTCTGCACAAGTACACATACCATGCCATGCTTCACACATGCTAGTCAGAAAGTAGTCGATGAAGGTAGTCTGAGACTTCGGTAAGCTACACGTAGAGCGATCAAAATGCGGCATCACCACAGGAAGACCCAGTCGCTTTTCTTCGTCCGTCTAAACGACACGTGTAACATGCATTCAAAATGGTTTAAAATGGACGGCCGCCTTTCCCTAATCTGATCTTGATTAGATGTGCGGTATGAATCTGACTTACTGTTTCATGCCGTGCCTCCATCCTAAGAAAAGGGGGATGAATATAACAGCACATCACAAATGACAAGCGTTTTAATGAGACAGATTTTCAGCATTTACTTATCTACGTTAGCCTGGTAATAATAATATGCAAGCTAGAGGTGAAGCAAACAGCTATGAACTGCAAACAGAAAGTCAGTCAAGAAATATGCAAACCTGAACACTACAATAGGCGACTGGCAGGTGCGGTCAAATCGCTCTTTACAAATGTATTTATTTGAGTCAAATTGACCTTTAAACATTTCTTGCAACAATCTTTAATCACAGTTACATCAAAAATTCAATAACTGCACGGATCTTCTGGGACTTTCTACGCCCCATTCAGTGCCTAATAAGCCCTTATCGCAGGCGAAAGTCTACACCGACGCGATGGTGCAGTGGTCAGAGCGTCCGCTTTGCAGTCGGCAGACCTGGCGTTCATTCCATAACTTGAATCATACCAAAAGACTTTAAAAAATGGTATTCACAGATTCCCTGCTTGGCGCTCAGCATAAAAACGGGACAGTGTGAAAAACAAGCCCGCAAGCTTGCTTGTTGTGTCATTGGGCAAGGCACTTAACGGGATGCCTCCATCTTTATGCGGCAGACAGGTGGCGTATCCGTACTTCACCGGATTACAGTTGCTACTGCAGCTTTTAGCGCAAACTTTGTATTTATTTGGTTTATAGACGCAGGCAACTTTTTCGTTTGAAAGACGCTTTTTATTGATTACGCGCTTGCATTCGGCCTTAGAATGCAAGCATTTATTTGCATGTGAACGAGATTTTTGTATTTAGTTTGACGGTTACCGTAGAGCACTGGGTTCCGGCAACGAGTAGTTCTTTAACTAAAGACTATGTGGTTATTTGAAGTAGAAAATAATTTAAGAACTAATTGAATCTATTTGTTTAGCGTGTTAAATATATATGTATGATACGTAGTACACTGTTGGATATATGGCGACTGTTGTTGGCTGCGTTTTCCGCAACAGTTGGTAAGTGATGTCCTGTTTGATTTGACTGCATTTTTTTCTAATTTCTATTGTAAATAAACCTTAATGTTGATTGGGCCGAGCCAAACTAATTGTGTCTGTGACCACCGCTTGTTCGTATTGCTTTATTTATTTAATGTTATTTTAACCTTATTTGCTTATTGTTGATTTCGTACTAACTTAATTTTACGTTTTATTAATAGAAAACCACTACACTTCACGAGTGCGTTTTAACAAACCAGCCAGCAGCAACAACAATTGTAAAGCTGCTCACCCAGCACGTCGTAAAAAGCGACTCTTGGGTACCCACCAATGGGAGTCCGCCTTGTTGGTGGTGATGCTACCAGTCACTCATGGCTGGTTCGAAATGGGCTTCCACTTTTCTCCTCGCCAAATTCAATTAGGTTGACGGCGTGAATCTGGATTGCCGTTCGTGCCGTACCTCCATCACGAGGAAGAGGAGGGATAACCACAACAACACAATGAAAATCAACGGAAGCAAAATGTCGTTCGCTTACCTGAGAAAAATATTCTTCCGAGATTCTACGAGCCCACTCAATGCAGAGCGGGGTGGTCCGTGCAGGATTGATCACGTCAGCTATCTTGATCATAATCCTTTTAATGAGGACGCGCAGTTCATATGTCATGGTCGGTGTCACTGAACTGGACATCCGACTTAGCCCGTCGCCCTGAGAACGTTGACTTCTCTATTAATACGACTTAATTTATTCGAGTTAAACACTGCGACGTTTAGTGCTACAGTCGTATCGAGGATCATTTTCCGTTTAACTTTCTGATACACAAACAGTAGTCACTTACGGCAGAGATGAATGACAAAGCAATTAAGGTGGGATTCGAACCCACGTCTTTTTGATTACCGGTAAGATTATCAAGTAGCAGCAAGTTAAGTGAAAGACCATCTAACCGGTAATCAAAAGTTGTCAAAGTTTGAACTACCCAAGCGCGCACGACAATACGATCCGAGGTGAGTAAACATTAGCTGGTAACTTCGTTGGCGGGAGCACTGTTATCAGCGAGAGGCTAAAAATGCTTTTATCCTTTCCCTTAACTGAGCCTTATTTCAACGAAACAGGACAAAGAAGTAGCTGATTTAGCATGCAGAAAAGTAGGGAAATTCGCAGCCTATTGATAGCTGCATAACACAAGCGACAAAAACCAATTAGATTTTTACCTGTTCGGTAGAATTGGAGTTATTGCTCTTTGTAACAACGCTAATAAATTTATTAACGTGCTCGAAATGCTTCGATAACTCGGTTGCAAGAACCATGTCGATTACAGACTGACGAAGGTTACGAAATGCATCTCTAATAAACAAAAATATAGAAATAATCTATTGATAATTGCCTGGAATCTGACTCTTTTCTTGTGGTTCCAGCCAAAACATGGTATCTGCGGTGCTTGGGCGTTCATAGTGACCGAAAAAGATAACTAACCTGGTAGGAAATAGGGCGTCGGCAAAAGTAACTAAAGCCATTTTTGAGTCGCCACCAATTTTCTTCGGTATTAAAACATTAAAAGTCTGGCTCAAAAGCGAGTGTGTAATGGTAGCTCACTCCAAAAAAATCGGACACCGACCACTGGCGGCCAAGATCATTACAGAGCAGATTCAGCAAATCAGCGTGCTGCAATGAGCCAGTGGGGCGTAATCACACAAGACAAGGGCATTCGCTGTAATACGTCAACCCAGGTGACAAAGTAGCATACGTATCTTCTAAATAACAACAGCTAAAAGCAATCTGGCACAAGCCTACAATCAGAATGTTGCGAGTTTGATCCTGTAGTGCGTTCAACGCTGGGAAGGTGTTCTCAAATGTTCAAATAACGAAAGTAAGTTAGAAATAATATGAAACAGGAGAGCTAAAAACTCGTCTGGTCACAACACGTTTTCGATCAATTATCACGCAGAACAGGAATGATGGTGCGACACCTTGCGCCTACCAGCGCCGGTAGCGTAGCGGTTCGAGTGTCAGCTTTGTATTCGGAAGGCCGAAGTGCGATTCCCAAGTCAAGCCGTACACAGTCAGTGAAAACGCTATTCGCAGCCTCCTTGGTTGACGCTCAGCACGAAAGAATGGTGTAGTGAAAAAACCGGAAAGATCGCTTGTCAATTACTTGAGCAAAGCGCTCTATATACCTTCATCTTTAAGGGGCAGACAAGAGGGAGTCGAGCAGTCTCTTGTAGCGGTGGCACATTTGGACAAAATGACTTACAAATAGAGCGTAGGCTTATGCGCACATAACTTGAACTTCGGTACAACTCGGCTAGAAATGATATATACTTACGGAGGCGTGTTTTTGAAAATGTTGCAATTGTCATTGTTCACAGTGAATTTGAATGCGAAAGCAGCGTGATGGCTTTCCAAAACCGCCCTGCAACGACCAATAATCGATTGCTTTGTAAGATTAAACCAACTACACAGTTACTACGTCAATCATTTTGAACTTTGTTAAACATGTTAAAACAGGAAGCAAACAACGATTCGGTTTTTGCTTCGGTTTTTTTTTCCGTTTCGCAATGTTTAATACATTTATTTTGTTTGCTGTGATTCGTTTCATAGAGTTTTCCTTTTCAAAAATCGATATTTTCATGAAACACTGTTGCAAACCTGACTGTCAAAATAATTTATTTGGCTGGGCAAAGGTGCTTCACTGAGAACTACACACCTTTGCCCGGGCAAATGGATTACCGATGAGAGCAAAGTTTAGAAAGGTGTGCTCTTGTCAAGACCGAACAGGAGGTCGCCGGTTCAAAGACTTCACACTGCGCATAGGCGCTGCACCGCCTTGCCCAAGAGAAGGACACACCAAGACATTTTTCCTGCATGGGGTAAAAATCCAATGTGCCTGCAGTATACCGGCAGCTATGAAGCAGATCCAAAGGCAAGTTGTTCCACGTTGAACCCCTAAATTTTTCCAGTGACAAGAGCACAGCGGTGTAACTTACTACTGTATTGGCAAACGACCTTTTTTTTTCTTGACAACTCGCCAAAATTACACCGGCGTTTTTAATTAGTGCGGTTACTCCTGTATATCTCTCCGCCACCTTAAATTACGAGCACCTTTTGAACTTTCAAAGCGCACAACTCGGTGACAACAAAAGCGCGATGAGTACTGCTCCATAAAATTTCTACAATTTACTCCTGGCTAGCTAATAAATACTTAACATATGGACAGGTGGAATTACACGATTAGATGTACGCAGCACTCTTCAATTAGGTAAGACAACGCCGAAACAAAATTGCCTCTCTTGCGGATTTACCAAAAACTTATCGTACAAGCAAAACAAAATATATGCTGTAGACTTTTTGCGCACTCGGTTCTGCGCATTCGCAGTAGTACGGTCGAAGGTTGACCTGCTGTCACTGACATGACCCTGAAAGGACGATTCTACGTGATAAAGGGAGCAACGTCAGCTGACATTTGTGCTGGTAAAAGCACTCAGGGTTATACATGCTACCTGTGAGGCAAATTGTGCGAAGCTGATCTTTGATTTTACTAATTAGCCAACCACGGAAAGGTTCACAACCTTTTCGTTCGACTTACGTATCGTTGTAAAGCAGGGCAAGCGGATTATTGGAGTTGATTAAGAATGCGTTCGTTCTTCCAGGATGATCAACGTCGTGAATGATCGCAGCTAATAGTGCGGCCACTTCATCAAGCTGCTCCATCCACATCTGGCAATAAGATGCAAGTTGTCACTTATCACTTTGCTAATGCTCAGCAAATACAACGGGGAGGCTCGATAACCAGTAACGATTGCTTTTTCAGGGTCACTAAGCAGATGGTTTTTAAATTATTCATTGAAAAGGTAGAAAAGATAATGAGCACTTATCCATCTTGCTAAACACAACGCGAATGGACTTTGGGAAATTAAGGACCAATATAACGGTGCTAGGGTCAGCAGCCTCCCTGACATGCGGCAGCGGTCGGAAAAAGCTGTAGTTTGAAGCCGAAGCATAAGCTGGAAAGCAACTCCGGTTCAGCTCGGCTGCGCCACATGCGGTGAAAAGCTTTGAGCGCTTCACACGAAGTCTATCAAAGACGAGTCTAGTCAGTCCGTCGCAAGGGAAAGCTACACCTCCACAGAAGACGGATACGACTACAGCGTGGTCTACACTAAAGCCAAGAGCGGCTTAAGTCTTTATATGTTTTATTTCGGCTCAGTCGCAAGCAATGCGCGACTCACGACTGAGCCGAAATAAAACATAAAGCTAAACTGCACGTTGCCTCAGTGTAGAACAGGACTTAAGACTACGTTAGCTAGTTCTGCACATCTACATCAACAGTCGCGTTTAATTTTAGCCAATAAAGTACAACATTATCTTTGAAAACATTTTTTCCTTCTAGAAAAAATCAAATGTAGCCGTCTTCTAAAAACTCGAAAGATGTCAATAATACGCTACTAAACGTGTTGTAAAAAACTGAAAGGCTCCCTCACATCTCGAGTCACATGAACTCAAAGCGAGGGCTTAAAACAATGGTTTCGCTCCACCACGTCATATGCAACATAACGCTCTGAGCATACAACCTGCAAATCTCGCGCAACAAACAGCTTATCACATCATGCGGTCGACATTAAGGAGAGTGTTACCTTAACTCTGTCTTTTCTCAAGAAATACGCGGTCGCGTGCAGTACGTCAGCGGCGTGAGTCGAGTTGTGGTAGGGATTCGACGAGTGGTAGTTTGACTCGATTGCAACCAGCCAGGAATGCAGCGTGCTGGGCGTGCAATTCAACACGTCGCAAGCGTCGTACTGATTCAGTATATGCATTCCCAGATGAACAAGTGGCCTGAAGATCATCGAGAAAAACATTGTCAATTACCTACAGTATGAAACTGTGGCGGAATACGTCACAAATTTAGCAATTTATACTCACGAACAGCGAATATTGTAAATCCGTATTTTAAAAACAAAGTTACCCGCTTTAAAAAAGAATTTCCAAAGAGAGTGTTCAGTTGCCAGCAAAAGGCAAATAACTGAGAAAAAATGAAGCACAATTTTTCAGGAAAGAGGGCAAGCGCCAATGTTTTCCATCCCAAACTAGACCTTGAGTTCTTAATGCTTTGGCAGTCTTTGCTTTTTTGGGTTTCTTTTGGCTAACGAGACAGGCCCTGGTGAAAAGTCCAAAAGGACGAAATGCGTCCAGGGATGGTCTCGTCAAATTTAAAATTTTGGGTTTTGGGATTGTATTTGCAACTTTTGCGATAGTTTTGTAAAGTTTTATGATTAATAATGGCGTGAACTTTTTTATTATAATTACTCCTCACATATAAACCTTTAGACCTTGAGTGTTATCGCTATTCGTTCAAAAGCTCTCTTGAGCAATCATTTTCATGAAAATAGCACGTGAAGGTGGCGGCATGCATAGGGTGCCTGAGCAAAGTCGAGTTCTAGTACAAAACGTAAAATACCATTGTTTCCCCAAATTGAACCGACCCACCAGCTTAAATGGTCTGCAAATTTTGCACGCCCTTCACATCTTTACATCGTTATCAACAGATAGACGATAACACTGGTTTTAAACTTCTGAAATATAACGTACTAGGCAGACATTTTACTAAACGTCGATTTGATAATAAAATAGAAAATAGAACAGAACTTGCAGTGCGTTACTGTTTAATTTCCTGACTCGCACGCATTCTCGGTGCCCCTAACGAAAACAGCCGAGACCTACGCCTGAATTTCCAAGCTTCAACATTCCGCTTGACATTACTTTGAATTGACCAACACTTTGTTTGAATCCGTCAAGTAGAGTAAATCATCGCATAGGATGCAACAGCGCATCGTGAGATTTAAACGTACGACCATTCGATTAATCAATAAAACGGCGCTCGAACGCACTTGACCGCATTGAAGACTGATTAATTATTGACCAGCGACAATGGACTTTATGCTGGAGGCAGTACGAACAAAGCATGAAGCTATTCAAGAGTGTACATTGCTAACCATTTGTCATATTGCAACAACAGTGTTGTTCAAACTGAAAAAGGTGAGTGTTTTGCTGACTATCGACAGTTATAAGCAGGGCTGGGGAGTCGGAGTCGAAGAGTCGGGGCATTTTTGGGGCTTCAGGAGTCGGAGTCGGCAAAAATTGGCCGACTCCGACTCCTCAAAAACCCTATATTGTTACTTTATCAAAACAATAGCAGGTAAAGTTTGGTTTTCTAGTATATCACGCAAATTCGCAACTGAAGAAGAATTCATTTTTAATGGTAAAGATGCTGTTTGTATCACCCGGCTGCCACAGCAGTTGGATGTACGTCTCTACAGCTCTCGGTCGAGAGCTGGCAGGAACGAGAGTAAAAAGAGCTTTCACAGGTCGAAGTCCCGAATCGAAAAAATAAATTAACCTTTAGACTTACTACACTAACACTCTCGCTGAGATTTTTAATGGTTAAGTAACTTAAGTTACGTTGTAACGTTAAAATTGTGAAATTATGATTCCCCTTCTTTTAATGGTTAGGCCTAGAAAAACTTCGGAATATAGATATAGATGGTAGATGGTATATAGATGGTAAAAGAAAATATAAGAATATTTGCTATTAGTATTAACAAGCAGGAGTCGGACCTTTCATATTCCCAGGAGTCGGAGTCGGAAGTTCAGACCACCGACTCCCCAGCCCTGGTTATAAGTCAAGTTATAGCATATCACCACAATGAATTAACATGAAGAACCATTAAAAAAGATATTGTGAAAACGCCTGCAGTTAAGGAACATGCTCAGAATCGTAGGACGTGTTTCCTAAAATTTATTTTAACTCCAGTATGCAGTGTATACAGTTGCTTGCGATGCTAAAAAGATTTAAAGATTCAAAAGCAGTCCCGTAAAAATTCGCACAAAGATTTCAGATTAGCTATAAATGACACCAATTCACACAACTCACTTTTTAATGGTCACTCTTTCCAACTTTAATATGTCGTAATTCCACGAATCAGAACCAGTCAAACAGGCACTGATAAGGGGGTCCGAAGTCGTTACAGTAGGGGACTGACTGCCAGAGAGGGTCCTGAATCCAGTACTTGGGGGACCTAAACATAATAAATATTCTATAAACAAAAAGTAGCAGCAGAAAAGAAATTGCAAAGAATAGTACGAAACTAATATTAATTTTTCACACCGTAAACGCAATAAAGATAAGGTTAGAGTAAAATGACAGTATATTTCTAACCAGTCATAAATGTTAACTGCAGAATGATAGCCCAACCACTCGACATTCTTACTGAGAGCCCCACAATCACGGCCACCATTGGTTGAACTAGGTGCATACCGGAGAAGGTCTTTGTACACTAAATCCTGATCTACGCTAAAACCAAGCGCGGTCTAATTCTTTGTATTTTTTATTTCAGCTCAGTGTAGACTAGTCTATACTATTGCTAAACCAAATATTGCTATTTCAGCGATGAATAGGCTAAATCTTACAAAAGTTCTAAAAATAAAAGTGCGTCTCAAAATTGGCGATAAAAAATGTTTCAAACAGTATTCCATTGTGATACAGTACTTCTAAGCCTTTTGCGCCTCCCGGCTTACTTTCACTGAGATTGTTTTTCGTGGGACCACTTTAAGCAATTTTGCCTTCTCTCAACTTTTAAGTTTTTTTTCTAGTGATACAGCGACATCACATTTTCAAACAACACCGACCATACCACTAACATCAGCATGTCGTGCAGATACCTATACCAGATGCTTTTAGACGTTTTAAATACAGTTCATTAAACTGCTGTGACAAGGATGATGTTAAATTTGGCTTGTCATAGGAAGTTTGATAGTTTCAAAATACACATTAAAGTCAAGACAAATTAGGACAATCCTCTATTTCGAATACCAGAGCAATGAACACCTAACAAAACCACTCAAAATAAATAAAGGAGCACGCCATAAAGCCTCAAATTGAAGTCAAAACAAATATAAACTGAAAGATTTCACTTAAATAAGGGATTTTTGTACTTTGTTGATCTAAAAACGCTATCCATACTGGGACTTTTCGGGATCCAAATTATGTCGATTTAAAAAAATTGTAAATACAGCAGTCATAGTTGCACAAACTTAATAAACACTTAGTTGGTCTTACTAATTCACAGCAGAGGTGAAACCGGTAGGAATTTTCGTAACCCGACCGGCAAAAACTAAATTTGTTCGCCGGTTGACAGATTTTTTTATCACAGTTTTTTCTTGTTTTCGTTTTATTTCTCATGAGTACCTGACTTTAAGCACATAAAAGAACTTGAATCTGAAAATGTAACGTTATAAAACATTGCTTTTGATTATAAAAAGGTCTTTTTGCCAATCTGATTTTTGATACAGTTTGTGAAAGTCTTGACAGTAAAGTCGACTCTAGAAAAGAGGACGCATTTGCTGGGTGGGCTCAGCATTCAAAACATGTACTTGCCATTAACAACAAAACTTTTGAGAACTGTTGGAACTTTTCGAAACTTGATCGCTCTATCGTTTCAGCGTTAGACAACCGCTTCTGAACTAATTATTGCAGTACTTTCGGGCCAGTTCTGTACTACTGTATTAAAACGGCAACCTTGGCAATCAGCATTCCATTGATCCGACATAATATTTTACGTCGCAGCAGTTTAGCAGCGCACAAATAACACTTCGTTTAATAAGTGTGCTGAATGTCAAACGACATTTTAAGCGAATAAAAGCATTTAAGTGATTATTGTTTTGTGTGTTCTCTGTCCAAAAATATAAAGGTATTGGAACAAATTTTTGACTGTGAAAAAAGGGTTTTCGACCGGTTTGACCGACAGCCCAAGAATCTCGACCCGACCGACAACCGGTGCCGGTCGACCCCATCGATTCCATTTCTGCGACAATTAAGTTTCACAGATACCCATACGACTAACCGACAGTATCGATACCAATATTTGAGTATCGGACTATCGGTACGTTACCGTTTTTTTTTGGAAACAAACTTGACGAAAGCGATTATTTTACTCACGTCCGAAACCAAAACAACAAACAGCTCCTTATTGAAAATCAACCTTACGAAAGCGATCATTTTGCCCATCTTGGTCACTGAAGAATCTCTTTTTTTAGGAAATCAACTTATTAAAATAAATTTGGAAAGGTGCTTATTTACTAGTCACACACCAAAAGATTTACATTTTGAAATGTTTCGCCTCTAGCGTTGTTCTAATAACTGACGCGGCTGCTAATTTTTCAAAAAACATTTTGCGTAGCTTCCAAAGAAGCATTTTTTTCCTTTGCTCTTCAACTGCTTCTGCTAATCAATGGGTATTCATGGTAAGTGGTAGCTCCCAAACTCGAAGTTTTTCACGAATGAAGAGAGCGTCTTCCATTTTAGTAATCGTTTTGTTTGTGAGCGAAGCGTTTAAATAATGAGGGAAATAGCCGAATGAGATAAGAAATGATCATTTTAAAACTAGATAGAGTCAATAAAAAGTTTCTGTTATCTGACGTCTGAATACCAGTAATGACAACAAGAGTAAAAGTTGGTTGGACAAAATCTAGAGAATGTGGGAGTTGCTTCATAAAAAAGTGGCTTTCCTTGAAGGTGAAAGAAAGGATCTATCGAAGTTGTGTGCGCTCGACGGTATTTCATGGAAAAGAGACATGTTGTCTGGGGAAGACACGACGATTTTGAGAAAAACTGAGAGAACAATAATCAGAGTAATATTTGGTGTAAAATGAAGAGTTCACGATAGGGTCCTCATCCTTTTTGCATTTGTGGCTCACTTGTGTAGTTTTGACTGCCCGGTTACTTCTCACTTCTGCATTTCGTGGCCCCTTCTCAAAGTTCTGCGTACGTCGGTTTTTGTATTTTCAATCCAAATTGAAGGCGAAGACTTTTACTTTTTTTGGAGCTCAACTTTTTCGACGTCTATACTTTCGCATTTTCGACCACTTTGAGAACCACTGCTCGAAATGCAATAATTGAAGTCATGGCCCACCCGATTTTGTGCTGCGGCATACTGGTTGAAAATTACTGCTTTGGAAGAAATCACGAATAAACTAGCAAAAGCAATAAGTGCGATAGTATGGGTATGTGAGGAATAGTGATGATTTTAAAGTGGTTGGAAGAAAAGGGTCACCGAAAATGATGCGAAGGCAGACGGAAGAAGTGATTAAAAAGATTAGACAAAAAAAGAAAGATGCCGTTAACTGAACGAAGTGGCACAATGCTGTTTATGAAATAGCGAGAAATACAAAGCAAATCCAGGCACTTCCGTTAACGGAGATAAGAGCGGTTTTTAAAAAACCGGATCGAACTCTTTCGCTCTTTGTTGATAAAACCAAATTTTCACAATTCCAAATAAAACTTCGTTTCACAAAACTTTGTTCACAAAACGCGTTTCTGTTCGAAATTACACCAACCATTTTATGCGGCGCCCTGCCATTTAAGTGATGCTGCTACTCGTTTTGCACCATACCACATGCCTTCCACTTGAGAGAAGTTGCTATTCTTTTGTAAAATCACTTTATGCAACTAATCAAGAGCGTTTTTTAATCTAGATATACAGCAGTGCAAGAAAAATGAAGTAAACGGCATTGGAGTGCTACAGAGCCAAATAAAAGCTCTAGTTTACACACCTAAAAATAATACTTACTTTTTCCCGGTAGATTCTCACTAGTGCCACCTGACAGTCGACGGTGAGTGAAGCCAGTTCCCTTGAAAAAGTAAAAAAATTTAAATTAGGCCAACAACAGGGGGGCGAATTTTAAATCATCTTTTTGCAGTGGGTCAAAAGTATAAGTTGGCGTTAAGTTCGAAGGAACGCAAGAAAAGAAGCTTGTTTTGTAGCATTGTAAAAATCCAGTGTATGAATTAGGTGTACGAAGTCAATTGCACTCTGTGAAGTTAATTTCTAGAACTAAACCTTCAACTTATTGCTTAGTCTACTGTTAAATAAATTGATTGCTGAGGCGTAAAACATTGAATAAACCGTTTACAATTGATAAGTCGTTTTTCTCAAACTTTCAATTTTCCAATGTATTTTTCATGACAAAACAAGTCGATTTAGAAAATAAAACGACTATTGTCCCATTGCGAATACAGAAAGTAACATGCTGCATTTTATACAATTGTAACGTACAATCTGGTTCACCAAAAGTTTTAGCACACAGCCAAAAAAGTGGCGGGGGCCATTCTAAGCTCAAACTTTTGATTTGAATTGGCACTAGACACCATGACGTTGACTGTAGGACGCACTTTAGACATTCTACCGATCTCTGTTGAAATGCCTCTCGACACAAATCTTTTTTGCGTTAATGTCGCTGCCAAATTTATAGCCACTTAATTCGCTGAGCATGTCCCGATAACAATCAAGCAAAACAAAAAATGTTTCATATCGAACCTACAGGAATTTTTCAAAACGACTATCCTGGACCAACCTTTACATTAAATACAATTGGGAGTCAAAAACTACTGGGGTAGAAAGGGGGCTCTTGATATTGCTGTAGATCTAAATAGCGTCAAATTTTGAGGCTATTCGTTCTTGTATGCGGTTATTGATGTGTCGTGTGTCTACCAACAACTGGTTTTGCATTAAGTTTTGATTAGCAAGGGAGTGTTCAATTTCGAATGTTTTTTAACGACCATGTATGACGCTTTGGTAGCGGTAAATTGGGACTCGCACTATTTGACCAAAGTCTACAATTAACTGGCATTATATTTCAACTACGGAAAAACCTTGATATACCAGATCACGTACAGAACAACCTGGAGTTAGGATCTACTTGGGAGCTAATAGTATTGTTGGTGCAGCGAATTTCTACCGCAGGCCGTGCAACCAAGCAGGGAAGTTGCGTTAAAGGCCTTTCCCAACACCACAACATAGCCAATGCGAGGTTTGAACGCACGACCATTGGTGACATAAGCAGTGGTTCAACCCACTCGGACACGTCGCCCAGGCATAGTGCGCTACAACAGCAGTTCTTGCGCTCGTTTTTACAACAAACAGGAAATCTTGTGGCATAACTTACGGTCACCAAGCCTTCGACAAAGTCGGTCAGCATTGGGTTATGCGAGCTATTTGCCAAGTCAGCAGGAGCGTACAGTTCCGGTTCTCCCACTAAAATATCCAAGATTTGGCGAAGAACCCCGCTTACAGACGGTTGACTGCTCTCTTTAATCACAGTAATCAGCTTGATAATCTAAAAGCAAATACGCTCGTATTAGTCAAGATTGACCGAGGACAAGAGTAATTGTGCGTTATTTTTGAAAACATTGCAAGCTGCCAATGTTGAACAACTTTTTGCGACCCGGCATTAAACATTCATTAACTGGCAATTAGCGATAGCTAAAGCACAAGATAAAAGCATTGTCGCCTTACCTTTCTGTATCCCCAAATAACACTGCAGAGTAAAAAGCACAAACAAAGCTTAACATAAAACAACCAGCGTGCTAGACTGCATGGTGTGCGAGTTCGAGACTTAAATGAGTCGTCGCCATGATTTCAAAAGATCTCTACTACACTTGCAATGAAAGCAAGAATTTTCAGCGCACTGCTGCAGCAGTTCTAGCGTGTCATCAATGTTGCAAATACAATCGAGCGGTTGATGTCGTCCTATCTTTGCATGAAACAAATTTGGCCTTGGCACCAATAACAATAACTTTGCTTGTTGCATCAAATGGAGAGTTTCAACACAGCGACATTAAGAAAAAGCGGTCATTGCCTTTTAGAGCTGTTTTTAATAAATTTTATCGAGGGAAGCCGCGGCTTTACCACAAATTTTGACAAAAGCGAATTTTTCCTTTCTTTGTCAAGTCGTCTGCCCCGAAAAGGAAATACTTTCAACTAACAACAACAACATGGCATTGTTCAAAAGGTTTTTGAACAATCAACTGCTATTACACAATATTGAACTTGTTCGAAAGCGAACGAAAAAAAGATTTAAGACTCACTTGGGTAATCGGCGCTTCTAACGTCTGAATCTTAGTAAGAGAACTACCACGCCGGTTCTGGGCTTCACCTGAAATTATCGTTGTATTTAGCACTCTTAAGCTAATTACCAACCAATATGGCAAATCTGCTAGCGTCACAGATACAAAATAATGTGGTTTTCATGAAGTTTTCCTGAGCATACACCATCTGCTTTCAATTGCTTAAATACGCCAACAGCAGCCTATATTCCAAAAACATCTACCAACTTGAATGCTTGGCAAGGCATTTAAAATCATACAAAATTAAAGAGTGAGAATGTTCAACACAAACAATAGGGAAGAACATGCTTTTTATGCAAAATAGCAACAAATACATATCCTTTATTAACCTTCGTGTATAGATCCAGCGGATAAACGTCGTCCAAGGTGTTCGGCAGTTCCGGATAACTTCCGCGCCAGCTCATAGGCGTTTTTTGATTTGGTTCCAATTATTTCCTTAAACATAAGTGCAAATCAAACAAACAATGCCAGAAGCCAACTTTTAGCAAAATATAGGGCGAATTGAAGATACAAACATTCTTTAAGAGAAGGCTTTTATCCCACCACTTTTATTTGGCTTGCCAATTTACGTAACTTGTCGAAACATTTCCTGCTATTCTAAATATTGGCAAATTCAGCTCAACCAGTGCGCATTTTCTTAAGCGAGCGAATATTACTCGAATGCTTTCAAATAGGTATTTACAGTACTTACCGAATTGTTAGGAAGAGGTTGACTCACTATTACGTACTGATGAATAGAACTGAAAATAATAGCTTCGTTATACATTCAAATGCAATTTTTTGGTACTTTTCAGGTCAAAATTGAGTCATGATAGTAACTCATACCCCCTCGTTACTTTTACGAAATGAAAGGTCGCAAATTGTTGTGCTGTATTTTTATTTTCGAGGCTAACTAAGTACTAACAGTAGCAGTAGCAGCAAGTTTCCAATTTCTTAAGGTTTCAATTGATTGCTGCTTGGTTACCACAACTTACTGATTGTTGGAACACGTCACGAAAACCATCGCCAATCGTTTTTTGTCACGTACGCAAAACGCAGTCAGGGCAAGGTTTCAACTCACGATCAATCAATCTGGGTCACAGTAACAATGAAGCTGCAGCTCATTAGAGCACGCATTCATTTTTCTATTAAAAAGACTCCGAAAGAGATGTACTGGAATTCAAAAGGGCAGAGAAACGTGAAACGTATCGCTACGTCACGATTCCACCGAGTTGTAAACTCCGCAGCTTGAAGTTGCCAGCTTCGTTGTTACCGCTGGACTACAACGCCATTTTGCCACCAATGCTTACATTTAAAAATCAATCACAAAATGATTAATTCAATTTCAACAACGATGGTAGCATTGCAGATCAACACTGGCAGGACCGCCTTTAGTTTTGCAACTCGCATCGTACAATTGCATCAGCGAAGTCGGTGTTGCAAAAATCAAAGCAAAAAACCATATAAACGAAAGCTTTCAAAAAAATACCTTCAAGCATGTAAAAACTTTAGTTTTCGGGGAGAAGGGGTGGTATTCTGAATCTAGACTTTATAACGACCCATTACAAATTAATTTTTGTTAAAAGATTTTGAATAAACCACTGTCGAACAGATGCAAAGAATAAGTAATATACTCATCGAAGATTAATAACCGTTGACTTACAATTCTATAGCAAAATGAACAACGACGTAGTGTGAGAAAGCAACAATTAAAGTGATAATTACCCGTTCTGACTAGTTAGCGGTAAAATGAACACGCGAAGATGTATTTCCTTTCCCTCTATGTGCTTCAAAGCCAGGTCACCATTCCATTCCTGCGCGCAGTTCAAATAATTTAAAAAAATCAAAGAAAATTCTTGACTTTGTCGTACTATGTTCACCCTCCTCTTCCGTGGGACGAAGGCATGGGATAAAATGCAACATTCACATTCACGCCGCAAGCGTGATCAAGATAAGGCAAGGAAGGGGAAAGCAACAACCTATTTTGTAGCACACCTGAGCATCCCCTCCAACCTACTACCAGCCGAACGACAATAGGTCAATCTGAAATCATCAGTGCAGGGCCGGCATGGCGTGGAAAAGGTTTCTTTTCTTTGCAAGATATTCAAGCGTAATCGAAAGTATTGTTTGTTTGTCTTATTACATAGAAACCTTTCGATCGCGGGGCGAAAATTACTTATCGAACTACAGTCCGCTCAGAAAGTTTGAGGACACCCTCTTTTCTTTCGTGAATTTGTAGGGTAAGTAGAAAAAAGTAGATTTGGTATGTAAAAATATATGTTGCTAAATACCGGTCTCAATTGAAAGCTTAAGAAATTTTCTTTCCATCAATATATAACTTTAAATAGTCTAGGCTAAGCGGTATATGATATTTACTGATCAAAAATGGGTACCGTACATCATGTCAGTTCAAAGTCCCCCACAATTTTTCGACTTACCTTCATTAAATTAGAAGGTTTAGAAAAACTACACCCTTTAAAAATAAATTGCAAACTCTTCATCACTAAAGCGGTCGTTTTGCATCAAGTTTTTAAGGGGATAGAAGCTAAAATACAAGTTTAAAAGCTAGCAGAAATTTGGCTTTTCTAAATCAAATTTGCTGTATCCCCTTTGTTTCTTTACATATAGAAGGGGTGTAAAAAAGCTTCGTTTCATTGTTAATGACATCATATTCTATTTAATCTGATATTTTCTGAATCTTGAAGGAATTCCCTTTTCAAAAATACATAATCTTACATGGTTTAGGCTAACCTCTATCAGATAATGACTGATTATATTTTAGGTACTAAATTTAACTAACAAAATTTACTACCGATTAACAAAAAGGTCATAGGCCTCAAAAAGTTGCAAATTGTAGAAAACCTAGACTTTTAGGTAAGTTTTGACTGATATACCTTGAGAGCTTAATTCCTTAGCATCATCTAGCTACCATTGCTAAAAAACTGGTCAAAAAATAAAATCTGTAGTGATTTTTGAGGTAAGGGTACTTTAACTTCGAAGACAACTCAGAACCTATTGGGGGGGTAATTAGCATAAAATTTGCATATTCAAAAAAAATTTTTTTATATTTGAAATCCTCAAGAAATAGGAATTTCAACGAAATATAAAACTTGATGTAGAAGTAAACAGATGAGTAATAACAAGCTTGGGGTATTTTATGATGATTAATTATGATTGAAAACATGGTGTCCTCAGACTTTTTGAAAGGACTGTACGGGAAGACTTTACAACTAAACTTTGAAAGAAAATAGATAAAAACGTAACAATTTGGTCGGTCTTTTTCGAGACATCGATTCTCTTAAAAGTTACTACTCCAAAAAAACTTTTTAACACAAATTGTTGACTACTGCGTTGGCTGCAGGCCATAAATTTGAACACTTTAATAGTATCGTTTAAAGGAAGTATTTTTCTACCGACTTACGGTAAGTTGGCTCTTGTATTCAACTTGGGTTTTAATTTAAACAAAGCTTCCCGTGCTTTATCAAGCCATCACGTTGAAGCTGCTCACGCAGCAAAACGTAAAAAGCTACTTTAAGGCACCGGATCAACGGCAGTCCGTCATGTTGGTGGTGAGATTGCCACGGCCTACCAACCCAAAATTCTAATTTTAACGACAGCGTCGACACGAACTACCGCTCTGACCTCGCCGGTTTACGCCGTACTGCTTCCATAAAGGAAAGGGGGTAAACGCAACATAGAAACGAAACTGAATGCAACTTATGGACAAGCAACAACAATCCGCAATAGTGCGCCCTCACCTTTCCCACGAGGGCAGTGGCGTAGTGGTTAGAGCGTTGGTTCGCAGTCAGAACACCTAGATCTAATTCCCTAGTCGAGTCATACCAAGATCACAGCTTTCCAGCGGGACGTCCAGCACGAATGGAAAAACCGGCAAGTTCGCCTTCACTGTATTTGGCAAGGCACCTAACGAGATTCCCACATCTTTGCGTGGCAAACAGATGCTGGGCAAAGCAGTCTACCCGTCGCAGTGGCCCAGTCTGACTAGAGACAAGCAAACAGAGCATGAACTCATGCGCATGAATCAACGACTTACCCTTCCAAGCTGGATGATTTCTTTGATTTTTTGCCATTGCTCATCTCCTCGACGCTCAAAATTAGCAAAGAAACTGTGACCAATGACGTGCGTGGCAGAGTAGCCCGTCACTTGCTCGAAAGTCTTGTTGACGTACTAGAAAATACAGTTTACACAGCTTATTGATGACGCAAAAATTCGAAACAATTATTAAAAAAAAATCAGTGGCACACTTTCTTTCTCAAAAAGTATTTTTAGGTGAAACAGCTTTTCTCAAACTACTTTTAATAGCCCAATGCAATCACCGCTACTTTATGTGGCCGTCTACTACCGGCCGCCGTAGGTCGGTGAAAAGACGAGTAGTTGAATTTACACCAAATGATTGCAATAAACCATTTCTGCAAGTTGGTCCCTGCGGATCGGATTTGAACATCCGTTTCCTAATTAACTTTCTCCTTGAGGCTCATAACTTTCGGATGCTACATCACAGCAAAACTGTGGATATCAACTAAGGCGTTGGTCTATAGCGGATATTACTAAACAAGAACCGATAGATTGCAGACATTTTTGCCAGTAACACCAAGATATCTGCGCAATGACTTAAACACCAACGCGCCTGCAAAAAAAACGGGGCCAGACTACGTAGTATTTAGCCGAGTATTCTACTAACGGTGCATCCGTGCATCCCTGGCTTCCAACAACCATTACATAAAAAGGCCTTTTACAGCGCAACCAATTCACTTTCGCCCTTTGTAAGTCATGCCTCAAAAGCTCTCTCATAATTGCTTCAAGCAAACAGACAAATAAGCATAGCATAACAAAGGTCAATTGCAAATGAAGTGTGCCACTGGATACAGGTATAATATAGTAATCTTCAATATAATAATTATGAGTCCAAATAATGCTTTGATGGATTTAAACAAGGTTTAGGTTTCAGCTCAGGTAAAACAGGGTGTTTACAAAGTCTTTGATTAAAAAAATATTACCATTACAACTAAACTCGCATATTACTGAAATGTTTATAAAGCATCGAGCAAATAAAAAGTTTTATTTAGAGAATCAACAAATTTCTATATGTGAGCCCCATTCAGAGAACGACCGGGGCAACAAATTTGGCCGGGGCCGGAGCTCACATCGCACGAGAGTGTGCGTGCACGCGCAATGTATCAAGAACTTTGCTTGAACCTAAGCACTGACATGCTGCCCCGCAAAGTAGAACTCGGTTCCATGTCATCAATTTTGTGGTGCAAAGCGACTATTCTCATTGTTCACCTGCTTTCAAGCAGTCGCTACGACGCGCCATGCCGAGGCGAGTATGGATATATCGTCAGATACACATACCGCTTTCGTCCCAAGCACTCCATGTCGGTGCAACAACCGCAGTGGACAGCATCTCTGCTCCGGCCATCTTTTTAGTTGGCTTCGGCCAGGGTCAGTCGAGGGCAAAAATGGCATCCCAGGCCGGAGCCGAGGGCGGGGCTCCGGTCGATCCCTAGCCCCATTTAAAAGATATCTTGTTCCAATGCATGTTTTTCGTAGGATATCTCTATGAATTGTCGCTACAGCAGCTGTTATTTTTTCCCATAAACTTCTTCCAAATGTGGCATAACAAGTTACACCACATTAACAAAAAATTCATTAACGCTTCGACTAAACACGTTACTTCGCACTAGATAGTATGTAGACATTTTAGCAATATCTAAGTTTTGTGTTAGCATTAATTATTTTCCAAATTGTTTGTGCACTTTCAGTGGGTGGACGGTCTGGTCTGTTCTTTAAATCGTGTAAACTAAATCGAAGGCTATGGCGTGACCACATCACAGACATTCAAGCGCGCACATCAGTCTTCAACACAACCGAATGACCTGCGAAGCCGGCCTTCAATTTTCTAAACAAAGATAACATGCACTAAGTAACGACAAATCGTATTTTTGCCCCTCTTTTAATTGTACATCACCCTGCATATTGCTTACGGGTAAGCTGCATCTATTGATTGTCAATTGAAATGTATATATCATCGTATGAAATTGCTTAAGCAATAGTACCAGCTCAGCATGACTAGGTGACTTTTGAATCTTCGCTGTGCGGGCAATTGATTAGCGAGTTATAATCTGCGGACGCACGTGACGTTCTAAGTGCATCTTCGTAAACAAACAGTTACGTTCAATAAACTATTACCGCCCGAAAAAAATCTAGCACTTGGAGAAAGCTTCACAACTGTTTCATTTTCCAATCGGTTTTTCAATTCACCTCATATTCATGGCGCTTCTCTACGAGTGTCAATAACAAATGAAAGGTTATTTAAATAGATACGAACGCTTTTTAAGTAGGTGCAGAGTTTCCAGTGTATTTGCTCTCAAACTTCATTAACAGGGTTCAACTTTAAAAAGAGGTAACAGCTGGGTCATAAAAGTTTCCAGGAGACTTCTTTTCAAATACAATTAAAACGTTTTCTGGCCTAGATTTTTGTTCGTCATTAGAAAAGACTCTGAACTGCGTAGTAGCTTTCAGAAGAGCTTTGCGAAGGCACTGTTTGATTTTCTACATTTATTCGAATACCTGTATTTGATAGTTTTCGTCTGCAATTTGAATAAGGTCTCTCGATCTTTCTAGCGCAGAAAAAACGGCTTGACATGACCTTCGAAGAAAAAAAATCAGTTAAAAGATTGAAAGTGATCATTTAACGGTCTGAAGCAATTTCAAAGCTATGAAATCGAAACAATTTGCAAAAATTACAGCTACAAAAGAAATGCGAGAATTGTTCTGGGCCTGGGGCGATAAGCACATCTTTCTTGGAATGAGCCTAGATACGTAACAAACTATTATCTCGTGGACCTGTCCTTGGTCTATAAGAAAAGCACTTTTTACATCAACCTGCTCCGCGCACCAGTAAAAAAGAAAAGCAGCTACCACTACAAAATTACACCTACAGAAGCAAAAGCGACTTAGTTACAGAATTAACAAGCACATTGCCATTTCTATGCGTGCTTGAAAGAAATTACACCCTGCTGTGAGAACCATAGAAAACAAGCAAACAAACAAGACAAAAAGCTCTACTTTACAAGAAAAAACAGCGCTCACCGAAATTTAAGCTGCAACGTCAAAGGCCCGGCTTCAAGTTGCAAAATGGTTTCTTTAATGTCTTTTGTATTTGCTGTAGTGTGGATTAACTGCAATGCCAAACAACAGGTTTAAACGTTATGCAATGCACCTTGACTTCATCGCTCCTACCATGTTCTTCATGCATGCTCAGTTCATACAGCTCGCCAAGCTGTCCTGTTATATAATAGTGAATCCTTTCAGAGTGGAATTCTGAACTTGGGCAGAGAGACCGCGTCTAATTCGGTGCAACACTGAACAGGTATCAAGATGAAGGCATAAAAGCTTTTCTTCGCGGTGCTGTTATTAAGTTGAGATAAGGTGAATAAAATAAATTTCAATTTTATGAAACATTTTCGGCCAATTTGTTGGACTTCTTGGTATTTGACCTTAACGCCAGGTCTCGAGTTAAGTTTCATTTAGCTTACTTGATTGAATCCGGCTTCCAGCAAACTACGAGCAGACGTGACGTGTTCAGCGTTGTTTCTAAAAGTGAAGATAATCACATTTTTGCTAAAAATTCAATCTTTGGAAACTCGCGAAAAAAAAAAAACAAAGTTAAAACATCAAGAAGTCTGTGACGCTTTTTAGCGGCAAGACATAATATAATCATGACTGAGCATATTTTGCACTGATTCATATTTTATTTTCCACATTATCCTTAATTGCCGAGCGCCAAGCAGTAGATCTACAAACACTCTTTAAAAGTAAGAGATGACAAGGGAATCTAACTCGGGTCTTCTCACAGCGAACTGGGTGCTCTAACTACTACACCGGTAAGTTTGTGTAAGTGAGCAAGTTGAGTTTTGAAATTCGATTTTAATGAAATTTCGTTGAAAACAATACATCCATTTAGAAATTCGTTTCGCAGATCACCAAACAGCATATTGCTCTCTTCCGATACAGTACCAGCAAGTGTAACAAGATAAGCATTTTGTTTGTTTGTGGTTACCCCTCCTCTTCCTCGGGATGGATGTGCGGCATGCCGTCAATCTAATTGAAATTAGGCTAGGGGAAAGATGGCAGCCCATTTCTAACCAGTCTTCAGTGACTGGTACCCCCACCAACAACAAGGCGGACTGCCACTGGTGGGTACCCAAGAGTCGTCTTTTACGACATGCTGGGTTAGCAACTTCACAATTTTAACCGGGTGAAGTACGGGTGGGCCACCTGTCTGCCACATAAAGGTGGAAGCGTCCGGTTAAGTGCCTTGCCCAAGGACACAACAAGCAAGCTTGCCGGCTTCTTCTCCACACTACCCCTTTTTTATGCTGAGCGCCAAGCTGGGAAGCTGTGAATACCATTTTTTAAAGTTTTTAGGTAAAACTCGACTTAGGGAATAAACCCCAGGCCTACTGACTGCGATGCGGACGCTCTCACCATTACACCAACGCACCAGTTCGATTAGCATTTTCGCTCTAATCCATTGCTATTGGCCCATCCACAAAGCAAAATACTTATGATACAGACAGTACAATAAAATCCTGCTTTAGTCTTGTCTTTTCTGATCGTTTAGGCTGAAGTAAACGTCTTAATTACAGGTACACAGTCAACATTAGACTCAATAGCCAATTACACACGTTAAGGTTACCTTTTTGACACCAAAGCTACAATAGTTGTAAAAGTTCCCATGTAGGTGCCACGTAGTAACCTGCACAATATGCATTAATCTCAGGTGAGCACAAGGATGAAAAATATTGAAGTTGTAAATGACCAAAACACAAGAACTAGCAACTAATCTGCTGTGGGCTTGTTTTAATAAATAAATTAAAAATACACTTAGAACTTTAAAAAACATATTATAGATCAAACTAAATGGTCAAGAAATATCATAAAACCAGTCGCCAGTGACTTAAAAGTAAAATTAAATTCATCTTACAAATAACATTAATTATAAGAAAATAGAAACTAAGCTCAGCAACATTGCAAAAATATATAGAAGTAAAATCAAATACCATTAACCCCAAGATTTGAAATATTTCCTAATTTGCACTGTATCAAAAACAACAACAACACTGACATGGTATTGTCAATCTGTAAAAACACACAAAAGCACCTGCATAACTGTTTTGTATCTATATTTCTACACTGGTCGTCAATGACAATTAAGTGATGTTGAGTTTTTTGAAAAGAATCCAGCGCTCCTGTTTCAGTACTGGCGACATCATACCCAAATCCCAGTTGTTCAAAACATTCCTTCCAAGCTTGACAAGATTGATCGTTTTGTGAGAAAACCAACAAAGCCTAAAATCCCATAATAATGAATCACACTACCAAAAAAAAATGAGTTCAACAAGTCGCCAGTCGGAGTTTAACTACACAGCAAAAATGTTATGCCAACAGTAAAAACTTGCGCAAGTCTTTCTTGGACTGTGTCCTGGCTTTAAGCTAAGACTTAGTACTGTAAACGCAAGATAAAACGGAGTCATGAACTTCGAGAAGTTCTTGAATGAAAAGGTAAGCGGGTATTCCCTTGAGCAGTTAAAAAGCAGCAGAACATTACGCGAGGGCATCTCAGTCCTGTCATTATGTAAGGTAGAAGAAAGCACAGCCGGCAGAAGTGACATTTGTTCCTATGGAATGAAAATGCAAGAAGTTTCCATGACAACCAGTCAATGCGTTACTACTACAAAGCACTACCAGTAATAAACAATTTTGGTTGGGACTTAAACCAACAATTTCCTCGAGATAAACTGGCGTAAGCATCTCTGAAACAATTTACAAGAGCTAAGTAACAACAGAAAATGTTCTCTAAAAAAAGTATTTTACCATCTTATTTTTAATTAATTTAACGCTACACAAACCTAAGCTTAATCACTTGGTAATTGCAGGACCAAAAGCTTAGTGGATTAAATATCATTAAAATTGGAATACATCAAATAAAGATATAATAGTTAGCTATTACAAAAAGTGAACTTGCCTTGTACTGTGGTTTTGCAATCCTCATCGTGCCAACGTGGACATCATTTTCATAAATTGACTGAAATACATCAAAAATATAAACACCCAAAACAGACAATAAATACTCACAAACTTGAATTCCCAAGCAGGAAAATGCAAAACTACTCCGTACACGTCAAGGATGATGACAAATGGCAAACTTCATTACTTGGCTGACTAAGGATGTTTTTGGTTTTAATAACTTAGTAAGTGATCCTTCTAAGTGGTGGAGGTCGTTAATATTTTGTGATGTAAACCAACTCTAATTTTCATAACCCTGACGCCAACCCCAACCTTTCATGATGAGCATGTTTTAATTATAACCACTCAGCACAGACTTCATGATTAAGCACAAACATATTTAAAGCCATGTATCTCTACAAAAAGGCCATTATGACTTACGTTGAATTACAAACTTTAGTTCTCTTGATCCCAAATACAATAAAACAGGGTTTCCCAAACTGGTATATGCAGAGCCCTAGGGAGCAGAAGTCCCTGATAATTGCACAGGGCATGACTGGGAATATGACAAAATGTAAAAAGTGGAAGACATACATTATATGCTAACTGCAACCTCTGCACTATGCAGTTGAATTGTACACAAAAACTCATAAGTTTAAACCCTTCTGCAGATGCAAACACTGATCTGTTGTGATCCAAACACAAGAATTCGCCAAATTGTCATCTGATTGGGGACTAATGATGAGCTTCAATCAAACAAATCTTTTGCCTTACTGGTTAATTGTAACAGACAGATATCCATTGCTCTCATTAATGGCAACCACACTGTTATAACCTTTGCAATAATCTACATGTGTGAGATAAAATTTTTAAATCTTACCAATGTGAACACAAAATACAGATTCAGACTTACTGTATGCTCTAACCCAGCACTTTTCAAACTTTTTTATGTTGTGGCACACTAATACATTCTGAATTTGACTGTGGCATACATATTTTATAAAATTGAAAACCTACTTTTCACAAACCTTGCAATGAGAGCTACTTATTTGAAACACTCTACAAGTTTACATACCAAATAACATCAACATTTAATGTATAACAACAGCAATATTTAACGAGAAGGGTGCGATTGCATATGTGCACAAATTGTTTTGATATGGGGTTGAATGTCTGAAGAGCACACCCTTAGTTTGTGCTCCACACTTTCCAGTCCAGATCTTTGTTTGTTTTTGATCGAAGTCAGAGAAGAAAAAGCTGATTCACAAAGGTACACCATGACGAATGGCAATAAGACGTGAATGGCTTGTTGAAAAAGTTGGGGACACTCATGCCAAACGCTAATCCAGAAATTGCCAAGGTCCATTTTATTGTGCTTTAGTTGTAAGGAGTGATCTATGGTTAATTCAAGTAGTTATTCTTGTGCTAACAAATCAACAATGTTGGCAGCTGTTATTGCAGACTGATTAAATGGATTTCTCACCCAATCATAGTGAGAAACGTCGAGATCAGGAAAGTAATGAGAACGCCTTTGTTGAAGAATGTGCAGGTGGTTGCAGATAGACTCTTTCAAAACAGGCAAATCATCAATTTCAGCAACTGCTGCTTTTGTAAGAGGAAACATTTCTGAAACCCCCTTCTCAGCTTTTTTACGCCAAAGATTCAACTTTTGCTGAAATGCACCAAGCTTGTCTGTTGCAGTCAACACAGATTCATTTTTACCCTGCATCTTGGTGTTAAGCATGTTCAAATGACCAAACACATCTGCCAAATATGCTAGCTTGCTCCACCAGTGTTCACTTGCAAGGTGGTGCTTGAAGTCAGCCTTCTGATCAGCGACAAAAAGCATTATTTGCTCCTTGAACTTGTAGATGGGTAAGAGAACTCTATCCCGACTCAACCACTGCACTTTAGTATGTAGAAGCAAGTCCTTGTGGTCTCCTCCCATCTCTTTGCATAGAATTTCAAACAGTCGTGACTTTAAAGAGCTGGTTTAAAGAAGTTGACTAATTTTACTGCTGTGTCAAGTACTTCTTTAAGCTCATCAGAGAAAGTATTTGCACTCAGTGCTTCACGATGCAAAAAGCAGGAAGTAATTTGAACACCAGGATTTGTCTGTTTAACTTTGGAAACAAATCCTTTGCTCTTTCCCATCATCGAAGGTGCATCATCAGTGCAGACGTTTACAAAGTTCTTCCACTACGTCATTTCTTCTTCCAAAAATTTTGCTGTTGTATTGTATATTTGAGCTCCAGTTGACGAGCTGGAAGTTCTCGGCAAAAAAGAAGACTTTCCTGCATGGAATCACTTCCAATAAATTTACGTTAGCTTGGAGTTGGCATTTTCCTTTTATATCAGTTGATTCATTCAAATGGATAGAAAAAAGCTTACTTTCTAACAATTTATCTCGAAGCTGCTCCAATATGTCAACCGCCATGGCATTTATGCGCCGGCTTACTGTATTGTCAGAAAGTTGAATTTTTTGAATTTCTTTTGCAACATTTTCACCTAGCATACTTCGTAATGTTTCCTGACAGCATGGGGCAACTAAACTCTCTGCAATGGTATGAGGTTGCTTGCATTGTGCAATTAGTTGAGAAACAAGGAAGCTATAAATGCCTCTATAAAATGCCTGCCTCTATAAAAAATAGATGTGTAAACACTCATCAACCAAGTTTGCTTTGCAGGTTGGTCCAGCAAATGCGAAAAAAATGCCGTCGATTTTTCTTTTAGAGTAAAGTGCTGGCTGTCGAGATGCCTTTTCAGCTTGCTAGGTACCATCGCTTTGTTTGCTAACTTAGTGCCACACACAAGGCATAGTGGTAGCAGAAGAGTAGCATCTCCTGTCCAAGCGAAACCATATTGTAAATAACTATCATCGTATTGTTGACTGCTTGTTTTTTAAACTTTTTAGCAGGTACTCTTTCATTGCTTATGCTTGCTTCCTTTGGTTTGCTTATGAAATGAATATATTTATCCATTGTGTTTTAAAAGCTGAATTTTAACTCGTTCAATATATTTTCAAAACAATGCAGTAGTAACTACAGAGTATTGAGCTACAGTAGCTGCTTAGTAACTAAATGTTAATACTATTGTGATGTTGCATACAGAAATTTTACAAAAATTTTGCCCGTTAATACAATTGTGAAGTCACTATAGCTGTTTTAGGATGTTTCTGAAACGTGCGTGAACAATAGTGAAACAAATAGCCTATGTTAAAATGAAAAGTTAAAACCCAAAGCTAGGGATGGGCAATTCAGAACAATATACTATTCTAGAATAGTTAAACCGAATCCAGAATTCAAATCCTTTTTGGCGATTAGCACCATCAACATGAAAGCATTTATTACAAGTTTACAACAACAAAAGCACAATCAGAGAACGAGTTTATTGCAGTGCAATCAAATATTGCTTTTGTAAAAGTCTGCACGTGTGTGCATCATGAGAAAACAGACGCATTTAATCAATGTTTGTGTGTGCAAGTTAGTTTTTGAATCATTGCACGCAATTGATACTTTTACAAAAAGATAATCTGTAAACAAGCAACGTGATAAAGCTTGCCAGCAGGATATTAACTGAATACTATTGGATTTGGATAGTTTGGGATTCAAATCCTTTGGATTCGGTATTCTGATATGCCCATCCCTACCCAAAGCAATGCAACACAGACCAAAAAGATTTACAGCATAAGGTTTTGTCAAAACATAAAACTTTCGCCTCTTCAGCAGCACACAGATTGCAAAACACTACTCTAACCAATGAGTATACTTCTCAAAAACAGCTCCACAAATTGGTAAATGCAGAACATGAAGCTGTACACCTATCCCATTGATCCTGTAAGTTCTGTTAATAAGCTAATTTATAACAAAGTATGACTCAGTGTCATTCATTTTCATTTGGCATATTCCTTTGCTTTGGTTGGTATTCAAAATTAAATGAAATAAAGTTGGGATGAAAGAAACAAAAATTGCAAAATGGGGGGCTGCAGCCTATAGACTTTAAAAAACCCTTCTTTAGAAAACTTCAAAAAAGTACAAGCCAGCTGCAAAATTGATTGGTCACATATAAAAGCTCTCCAATCTTTTAACCACTTGCGGACGGTTTTCTCTGTGGCGCGCGCGAAGCGTGCCAGACGGGATTGATTTAAGAAAAAAGTGCTTTCTTGCGTATATATACGTCATCCGTCTTTTTGGCAAAAGTTTGCATGCGCGTATATATACGTCATCCGTCCGCAAGTGGTTAAAGAACTTGTAAAGCAACGTTTTGAATAAACTAAGTTATGGAGATTTTAGCTGCTTCTAGACAAAACTGCATGTTTTGTGAAAGTTTGCGAGTCAAAAATTAAATGGTTATGAAGATTTAGAAATATCAAAATCTAATAATTACACCCATAGCAATAGTTGCTTGAAACACAAAAAATGATTTTCCAAGAAGTTTAAACAAGGCTTTTACACAAGTTGGAAGAGTCAAAAGGCCTCCTTAAAATGTTGTGGCTAAAGCAATATTTGTCATCACAATGTTTACCAGGCAATATTGAAAAAAAAAGGCAAAATAATGGCAAAAGACACTAAAATTTTTTTCAAGTTGTGCAAAACCACTTACAAGAATTTTTTGCTATAAACTGCTAGAAGTAATCAAGATCAGTTTTGAAGAGTACATCTAGCTTTCAGAAAGGCATTGTATAACTTCCTTTGATGCAAAGTGTACTAAGTGTGTTTTTTGCATTATTTTGTTTTCTGGATGCATTTAAAAAAATTTTGTGCCAAATATAATTTAGTTTTCACATTGGTAATCAACACAATACAATTTACATAATGAGGGGACTGACTTAATTACACTTTGATCTTCTCAGTGGTTCCTAGCAAAGTAATTACATCAAAAATAATTTCACTTTGTGTATATTATTATGTATCATGCTTGTTGTGATGGGCAGCATTCATAGAATAAACTAACGTGATCTGGACTGAAGTATAATTTGTTATGTTTAACAGCAGAGCCAAATAACGTAAGCTGCCATACAAAATAAACATAACTGTAAAATACTAGTCTTATCAACAACAATGCAAATATTTATTTTACAATCAGTTAGAGCTTAAAAAGGGGAGTAAAAATCCAATTTTTAAGATTTGTGTGTGTCATTGTTAATGGAGCTAATCAAATTGTAATCAAAGTCCAATAAGCCAATAGAATATTGAGCCAAGGTGAAATGAGAGTAAGTTAACCACATAAAGTGTTGGGCATCTATCAAAACAGTTGAAGCAAAATTTTATAAGCAAAATGCACATGCACTAGACCTTGATTGGCTCAAGCCATTTACATTTGTTTGCATTTAGCTGCTGCATAAACTATCTATATGTTTTGATGTGACTGCTTTTTAATAAAAGACTGTACCCTCACAATAAAGCATTGCTACTCCTAATTTCCACACAAAAAAATGTAATGCCTATACATAATGAAATTCGTTTTCCACTAACTGCATTTATCCTTTTAACTCTCTGAACAGCAACAGAAATGCTAATCTTCCGACAATAGCTTAACATGTATCTGAATCATTGTTTCAATTAGTGCATATGCAATGTGGTGATATACAGCCTTGGTCAGAGTTTGTTCACATTGCAGACATCATTAACATGTACTATTTAATAGGGCCTCTTGAGAATTCAAAGTTTCAACATCTCACTTGATTTGCCAGATATTACTTTTAATAAACCTACTCCTCCCTAGAATTTTCCAAGCAGGATAAATATTGCTAGGTGTCTTTTCCATGGCCACAACACCTCAGTCATGATAAGGTTTGAACTCAGGTTTTATGATGCCAGTCAAATAACCTAGCTAACTGAACTGAGTAAGTTGAATAACGGTACTATTAGAAGCAGACAATTATTTGATGCTTTGTTGATAAATGTAACAACTACCACCCAACAAATTATGCAGTGCTATCAAGACAAAAAATCTAAAAATAAATATACCGCTTTTTAAGACAATAATTCTATAGAGAACAGCGAGCTAAAAATCAATTTCATTGTAACTAAAATAGAAAAAATGGGTTGCTTAGAACTGTAAAAAACATAAAACCTTTTGATATTAAAAACATTTGAGAACAAATGAACATTTAAACTACTCATGTTACTATATTTCATGTAGCCAACACCGTTAAGAACACCAAACTCACATTAGTATGCTCCATAGCTTTACTATTGTGAAATTCTTGCAATCAACAATAGCATAATCACATTCAAGCTAAACAGCATAAAACTTCGGATTCAGAATCTTGTTGTGACTTAAATTCTTGCACACACACATATATATGTGTGTAGCTCCAGATTGAAAATGTAAGTGAATTAAACTTAATCAATCAATAAATTTACCTAGGCTACACAAATCAAACAAAAAATTTCATAGCTACAAAAGAATGTCCAATCACACATTAAGCCTGAGATTAAAGTCGATATGTAAAGTGCAACCCAATAAATTAGGCTAAATCCACACATACCATATCAATAGCTTGTGACGACAACCTTTGCTAATATCACTAGCTTAAATACCGTACTAAATTAATAAAGTGAGCCTTTCCACCCTGCAACAGCAATTCTTTTTAATAAAATTAGAATTTACTATTTTTAGGGCTAACTTTTCCGCTATGGCATAAGTACGTTTACACAAGAAATCTAGAATGGGCGGATTATACGGAAATCAAAAGCTTTGATTATCGACATCTTTGTTACTTTAATCTACAAATTTTTGACTTCCGAAATTGTAAAGATCTGGTCAAACATATTTGTTTCTTGGCTATGTTTAAGTCGTATTAGGTTTTAAATAAAAGCAATTTATTGCTAAATATTTAAATTGAAGTCAAAGAGGATGACAGCTTGTTTTCCTCGCCATCCCGCTCACTTCCTCGAAAGAGATTACCAGTTTTAATTTGTAGTTGCTGAAAACTGTTTTTTGCAGCACAGGTAACACTGTTATTGAAGGTATTTGCTGGAATTTCATACTTCCTGTTAACAAAGTGATTGCCTAAAAAAATTTTAATGCTTAAAAATGCAGTGGCAATAAGTATTGGAAAACAACAAAAGATAAATGTAAAAATTCATTCTTTAGTTTATTTGAACAAAATTATGACAAATCTCTGCTAAAAAATAGTTTACCAATTCAAACTGTGTAGAGATATTTTCTGGTATATTATTTATGTTGTGTAACTTGTTGTTATCTCATATTCATTTTATTCTTTTTTGACAAAATGAGATATATTCAAGCTAAACCGACGCGATTGTGGTTAGAGCGTCCGCTTCGCAGTCGGAAGACCTGGGGCTTATTCCCCCTGTTGAGTCATACCGAAAAACTTTAAAAAATGGTATCTATAGCTTCCCTGCTTGGCGCTCGGCATTTATGGGACGTTGTGGAGAACAAGCCGGCAAGTTCGCTTGTTGTGTCCTTGGGCAAGGCACTTAATGGGACGCCCCACCTTCATGTGGAAGACAGGTGACCCGGAAATAGCAACTCCCAAGCGAGTGCAGACTTCCCGTCTAAAACATAGCGATACATCGCTTTCTCGTGAATGGAGGATAAATATGGCAAAATAAAAAAACATCTTAACAGACTGTTTCATCTTTCATATAAGGCGGGTAATCAGAAGGTAGTTCTTAGTCAAATACAATCTATTTTAATGACAATTACTTCCTGACGAGTCGTCATACGTGAAACAGACTGTTTAGGTGTTTTAGTTTGAATATATTTCATTTTATTATATTGTATTGCTCTGAATCAGTCTTTGATATCTATGCTGTCAAATCGACTAACTACGTATTAATTTCATCTATTTGTTATTATCTATTAGCTGTGTGACTTACTTCGTTTAAACTCTTCATCAAAAAGCAACTCAATTTGGTAATCTTTCCGAACATTCAGTGCTTCCTAGCAGTTTAGAAGAGAGTTGTGTTTTGTTTCTGATATTTTTTCTCAAATTTCACAAATACTTTCCTCGGTCTCTCTCTCTTTTTCTGTTTCTCTTAGTTGTCACCATCTATTTTAAATAATGTTCTTCTAATGCTGTTTTGCTACTGAAGGATTAATGTTCTTCTAATGCTGTTTTTGCTACTGAAGGATTAAGGGGGTAACTTTTCGTGCTCTTCCCAGGCGTAATACGTCATTTCTTTTGATCTATCAGCATTTGGATTTTCTCCAACGATTTTTGCTGCAAAATTAAAGTTTGCCAACTACAGTATAAGCATTTGGATTTGGGGTGGATATTATTGCACTAAAATACTTTTCAAAGTTCTTTGTACCTTGCCTTCATAAATTTTTAAAACTTAGTTTATGTTTTTCGACTCGATTTTCCGCAAATCCGTTTTAGCTTTCAAAGAAAAAAAAACAAACTAAGGAAAAAGCGGAGGAAAAAATGATAATCAAAAAAAGCAGGGTTGTGCAAATTTTTTTGCAGGCGGGCCAATTTCAGAATTCTTGAAACTTTTGCGGGCCAATCAAAGTTGGTAGTCCATGTTGTTTGCACGCACAAATGAGCTAGGAAACAGCAACCGCTGACAGTGTTTCTTCAAAATTAAGGTGAAGACTCTTTTCTTAAGAGGTCAAGCACTTGATGCAATTTTTTCGGCAAATTTTCTGATTTTTGCGTTTGAGCATTTTTTCTATGGAGGTAGATCTCTGTGAGATGATAAAAACAAGTTTAGGTAATCCTGTACTTTAGCGCGGTAAATTATTTAAGCTGAAAAACGATGGAAAAAAGAATATCTATATTTATTGAAAGGCAGTGTACACCGAAGGGGCAGGCCTGGTATGTAAATGTATGGGGCAGTGTACACTGGAAGGGAGTGTACAGGGTGGGGGATAGAGACCTGGGGGTCCAAAATTTTTTAAATTGGTTTTTAAAATTGACCAATCAGAAACGACCAATCTCTATCCCCCACCCTGTACACTCCCAGTGTACACTGCCTCATACATTTACATACCAGGCCTGCCCCTTCGATGTACACTTTTTTCCATCGTTTTTCAGCTTAAATAATTTACCGCGCTAAAGTACAGGATTACCCAAGTTTACCATTGAAGACCACTAAATATCATGTCGTGGGCCACATTTTAAATCTTTTTGCACTTCACAAAATTTCACTTTGTGAGTTGCAGGTTGCACACCCCTGAGGTAGAGATTTTCTCTCCTGAAGTTCAATCGATTACCGGTAGTGTTCTGCATGTAACCAGTCTACCACTAAATGTTATTCTGGCCTAATTGCTATTGTTATTCGGCTTAGTTAATGCTATTTTTGTGACACTTAATTGTCAGTGTATAAATAATCTGCTTACTAGTCACCCTTAACTAGCCTACACAATTAACATATTATTGTTTCAATTGTAGTAAACAGAAATATGTGTATAGCTGTCTACAAGTGTGCTTTTTCCTCAATAGTCAAATGGTAGTTAGATATGTGACTGTTTTGGTTGCACTAAAGCAGCATAGTAGGCCTACAGTTTTGTTATGGTAGAGGCATAGCATAGATGTTGCAATAATAAATTTAAAAAGAAAGAAACTTATGCAGGTGGGCTTTAAAAATTACCACAGGTGATTTTAAAAATTACCTTACCATATGTGATTTTAAAAATGATTGTATACTGGTATGCTTTAAAAATTAGGCAGTGGCTATTTTGCCGTCGACAGCAATTTACCCTCAGAGACTATTTTGCCGTGAGTTATTTGTGATTGGTCAATCTAAATGACGTACTAAACATGTGACTTTTGGTCATTTCTGATTGGTCAATTTTAAAAACCAATTTAAAAAATTTTGCACCCCCAGGTTTCTATCCCCCACCCTGTACACTCCCTTCCAGTGTACACTGCCCCGTACATTTACATACCAGGCCTGCCCCTTTGGTGTACACTGCCCTTCTTTTAATGCCCTGCCAGCTGAGATTCGAACCCGCAACCATGGTATCTCAAGACCAGCACACTATCCACTACACCACAGTGTCACTGGCGTAATTATAGCAAATACGGCTATACAAACACACGTGAATGATTACGGCAAAATAGATTCCAAGGGCAAATTGCCGTTGATGGCGAAATAGCCACTGCCTAAAAATTACTATATGTGATTTTGTATTAAGATGTTGGCCTCATCTTAATGCTTACTGTATGTTGCAGTGTTTATGCTGATTAGTTAATAACTTTGGCTAGCCCATTGCAGATTGGTAGTTTAACTGGCAAGCCATGAATTCAAATCCTCCGCAGGTTCCAGCTATACCTGATTTTGCTGCATTGCTTGGTGATTCATTTTTTCAAGAAGAAGATTTGATCTTAAGAATTAGAGATTTAAATCCACATATTGTGTGTGCTTTATGTGCTGGCTATTTTATTGATGCAACTACAATATCAGAATGTT
Source organism: Trididemnum clinides (assembly GCA_963675345.1). NCBI lineage: Eukaryota > Metazoa > Chordata > Ascidiacea > Aplousobranchia > Didemnidae > Trididemnum > Trididemnum clinides. Next base: position 10,461,603 of record OY776301.1, read on the forward strand.
CACACACATGTATGTTGTTTTGTGTGTTTATTGGTAGTGGTTATTAAATTGTAGTTACAACAACTTAATTAATGGTATAGTGATTGTTTAGTTGTTGCCTTCATTTTAGTGTGATGTTTTAAACTGTTATATCAGAGATAAGCACTTAACTAAATATTGCTTCTGGTACTTTTTGCACACTTTTTATCAGCATTGAGTCTCCTAAACAATTGGCCATGTTTCTTAATATGTACATTTAAATACTTATGAAATGCGGAAGTTTGAAGTATTTGTAGATTAGTGTTAGGATTAGTTAAGAGTTAGAATTGGGGTTAGTTTGAGTAGCACAGTCAATTCTTCAGAGATCTTTTTGCCCACTAAATTTTGCTTATTGTCTTTAAGTTGTGTAGGAAAATCATTCAAACAACTATTTATATATGCACTATGATGATTTTTATCAAAGCAAAGTATTTTAACACCCAGAAACTATTTGCAGAAAAGAAAAAGCACAAGTGGCTTGGGCCTAGTTAACATACTTTTTCTAGTGAGTAGAATACCTTGTGCACTGAAATAAGTTTTCCAAGCTTGTTGCAACAGAAAATTTGTCACTGATCATCGTTGCTATAATTTATTGGTGGTACTCTATTGTTTATGCTATTGCTTTGGAGGGTGTTGAGTTATTTTTTATCATCATCATTCAGAGATATATTTCCTTTGCCAGAGGTGGGTAACCACCCTAAGTAATGCAATGGCCCACCCAAATCTAATGAAAAACATGGTGACCCCATTTCTAATTAAAAAAAGCTGCTGTACTGTTCTTCCAAGCTCCTTAGTAAGAAAAAGGTCCATTGCTTGTGCTCTTGTGTAGTTAACAATGACAGCGAATCTGTTAACTACTGCAGAAGTTCTGAAAAACTTTGTTCAGTGAAAACACTTAAAACAACAAAAACTGATATAAATATTTTTGGAAATCTGATCAAAATAGCTTAAGGTGGCCAAACATAAAAAGAGATAAAAAAGCAAAAAGTGTTGTTGCAGGTGCAACAAGATGATTAAAAAACCAATCATCACAAAGATGCTGCTCTTAGATAAAAATGGAAGCAGTGCTTTAGCTCTTCAATAGTTGGTGACCAACGTGGCATTGCCCAATAAAAGTAAATTTAGCTTTTTCCAATTTTGAATAACCCTCATCATTAGTTGCAATAATTGTAGATAATTTTGTATGATTATAATGTATGTACTTTGTAAGATTGTGTAGGTGTATCAATAAAGTGCCAGTGTATTGGTAACTTATTGTTTCATAAATATAAGGCAACTAAAGCCCAGGGTAGTCCGGGTACAATGGAGCAATAAAAGTTTAATGAGAGTTTTAGAGTAGCTGATGGTTACAACCACGGCTAAGAAACCATTGTGGAAGACTGTTGGCTTCCACTCCAGCTCCATTTGCTAGCTCCAGCTCAAGAACTGTAAATATTTTAAACATAGTTTTGAATTCATAAGGAATTTCTTGTAGCATTTAGCACAGTAGAACACAGTGCTATGTTTTGCAATGTAGAGTCTAAAAGTCCATTGAAAATATGAGTGGTAACAAGTTTCACATAAGCTTCTTTGAATGGGCAGGATCTTTCTTTTTTTACCCTTTCAAGCCTGAATTATGTAAACGTTTATAAAAAATCTTTTTTTTGCTTTTTTTCTTATCAGTACTTAGGTTTTAAATGGCAAAACACCTTTCAAATTATTTTTTTAATTTTATACAAAAAATACAAAATGTTGCCATATGGCTACATCAGGCAGATATTGATAAAAAATCCAGTAAACATTTTTTTTTCAATAAATTTTACTAAAACTCATCTTTGAATACATTCAAATAAAATTCCTTTAGAATAAAGACAGGCACCATATATTTGTATATAGCAAACTATTTATCATGACATGTTATATAGCAATTCCTATCATTGAGTAAACATAATCCAACATTGCATTTGGTGCATATAACCCTTGTGAATTTGTGCACACATTGCTTACACCTTAGTTTGGTCTTCACACAGCTTGGTAAATGACCACTACCATCCTGTCTAACAGATTCTGCTGGATGGACAGACGTCCCTCCGGCCAACACTTGGTTTCGAGGTGATGGGAGTGGGAGGGAGCTGAAGAAGGCACAGATGGGCAAGTAAGGAATGCAAAATAGGATAGGAAGAAAAAAGCCTAAGGGGGAAAGAGGATGAAAATAAGTACAAGAGGCAAAGCTGTGGAGCTCAGACAGGTTGCCGAAACCAGTCAAAATGTAGTCCAGTCTAGTGCCGATTATTACATCCCCCTACAAGTGGAAAGAATAAAGTGAAAAGAAAGAGGGACAGGAGAAGAGTGGGGAAGGAGAGTGCAAAAGAGACTTGACAGCAAGAGGAAAGAACGGCAAAGAGAAAAACAAGTAGGAGAGTCAAGGCAAGGGCGAGCCGCTGAAACTCACCAAACTACCGGCAGGGCTAGTGCTGACAACTACAGTTCCTCTTGATGATGATCTGGGATTGGGCAGACAATCAGAGCTGTCAGATGGAGGTCAAGCGACACTGCCCAAAAGCGATGCCACCTGACCCCCACCCCCTTGTGGGGGGGAGGTACAGATGTGATGCAAATTTGTGTGCTATGGCAAAGTATAAAAATTTGAAATAGTAAAGACCAATAGATAAAATAATAGAACTGAAATGATTGATCATATTCAAATCTAATTCTCTAGAAATACCACAAAAAGCATAGCTTTTTGCCTGAAGTTGCCACTTGTAAACATGAAAGTTAGGCTTATTTTTTGAAGTCGTTATATTCACAAATAGACTAGAAACAAATTCCTAATACCTTTAATCATTATGTAACTACATAAAAGCAAAAATATTTGTATTAAAACATGTACATTTCCTTTTATTGAAGCAAACATACACCTGGATCATATGGATCATAAGAAATTTTCACATGCCAATTTTTTCAACTTTCTCCCTTTGCTATTGGTGACAAAAAAATAAAGCAGAGCCTATGTAGGCTCTTTTATGACAGTTGTGAAGGTACCAAAAAGGTTGAATAAAAAATATACCTTAATTGTTATATGCAGAAGGTTCAAAACTGACTGCAAAGTTATTGTAGACCCTTGTATACATATGATGTGAAAGGGTAAAAAGGAGCTTTTCAGATTATGAGCTTCTCTTTAGCCCTTTTTGCTAGTCTTGAGTTAGACTGGACCAACATGACCGGTAGACTGCTTTGCCCTACCACCTGTCTGCGACATAAAGATGGAAGCATCCCATTAAGTGTCTTGCCCAAGGACAGAACATGCAAGCTTGTTGGCCTGTTCTTTATACTATTTCTTTTGTGCTAAGTGCTAAGCAGGGAAGCTATTAGTACCATTCTGTAAAGTCTTTTGGTATGACTCGACTTGGTAAATGAACCCCAGGTCTACCAACTGCAAAGCAGATGCTCTAACCGCTTTGCCATTGCACTGGTTTCCCAGTAGCTGAAAGAATGTTTATTAGCTCCATCTGCAGTGTTGATTATAACAGATTTTAATTATAACTTCTCAGCAAGAGTGTGGTTTTGTTTCCTTACTTCGCATGAGCTGAAAGGAAGGAAACGAACTGCAAAAATCAACACTGGAGCTGGAGGTAATAAACTTTCTTTGGCTCCAGCTCTTCAAAAAACATTTAAAATTGTCTCAGCTTCAAAGAAAATACATAGCTCCACAGCATCGGCTCCCCAGCCTTGGTTACAGCAAAGTTCACAATCACTGTAACAAATGTTTGTTCTCTTTTATTAAACGTTTACTTAAAGATTTTCAAAGCTTGTTTAATATGCGCATTTAAAAAAATAAAGTTGGTACTGGTATCTTGTAGTAATCTCAAGATATTGCAAACAAGAAATTGTTTTAACAATATTTAGAAATATAATTATTTTTTACAGTTTGCAAAAGCTGCATTGTGAAGCATTTACAAACAAAAAAGTTCTGTCCTGAATGTGGAAAAAACGTGCATGAAACTCAACCATTACTCAATCTTCGAAGTGATCGTGTTATGCAAGATGTTGTGTATAAACTTGTCCCAAACTTATTTAAAAGTGTGTTGTATGTAATAAAAAATTTGACCACTTGAAAATAATTTTACTGCTCACTTTACCACATAGCTTATGTTCAAAAGTCTTGGGTATCGGCTTAAATTATTGGCACACAACTGCAATAGAAAAGTTGATACTTTCCTGACAAAGATATCACTTTTGCCCAAGACAAGTTTTAATCTTCAATATGAAAAATGCTTGTGCCTGACCTAGTATGCATATGCATTACAGAGTCTACTTTTTCACTTTTTTGAAAAAGCTAGTTATGATATATTTACAGAACACAAATTAACACAGAAACACAAAGCAAAACATTTTTATAATAGTTATGTTTGTGACACAATATGAGTTGTTTCAAAATAGGATGTTTGATTAGGCTCGATTGCATGTATTGTAAAGATCTGAAAGGTTTTGAGTGGTGTTGAAGGTGTCCAAAAATGAGCATAATGAGATGATGAAAGGGTGCAAGTTTTCTCAGAGTTACTTGTTGCCCACCAAAAAGGATTTGATTAGACACTACTATTACAATAGGAATACGTTGATGATGAAAGAAAAAGTTTATCAAAAGAAACGACCACTCTTCAACATCGATGAGAAAGAGGTTGTGAGTTTGATTAGCAATTTGTTGAGGAAGAGCTGCTTGCCGACAATCAGCAAAAAAATCAATCAAAATAGAACTTAAAAACCTAATAACGGATTATGCAATAGGCAAAATCATATAGCAGAATTAGATTAGGATCGATTGTTTGAGGTTTGTTTCACTAAATGTGGTCACACAAATAGGACCTACTGGATCTTTTGATACCAATATCATGTACCTGTGTGCTGTGGTTTTTGAGTTATAGCAAAATGGGAGGCTGATACCTCCAAAGAAAATCTTCACGCTTTCCCCAGGGCATCAAAACGTAACTATTTTCAAAAAATGTTTTGCATTGTGTTTCTGTGTTAATATGTGTCCTGTAAACGTATAATCATTAGCTTTTTCAAAAAAAGTGAAATTGTAGACACTAATATCCGTGCCCTGCACAACTTTAGCATACATGTTTAATGTTTTTAAATCAATTCACTTTTGCAAAGTTATGTATTTATTGAGATCAATAAGAATCGTGTGGTAAGACATTCATTGTTATGGAATGGCAATGTGACAATGTACTTAAGCCAAGCTTATGCATGAGTTTCTAGCAGATGCCACAACAATTCCTTAACAATGGTCTTGTGCTGGGCAGAGTCTTCATTCACAAAATGTTAAATATTTTAGGGAATGTTTTCCCTGGTTCCCTATTCCCTTGAAGACAATTTTTATGATCTGTACAGGTGAGCAGCAAAGAGAGGCGGAGTTTTATCGTTCACGAGGAATTGATTTTTCTCAAAGCAAAAGTCACTTGTTAAATATCGGAACTCCGTTGGACGCAACGCAACAGAAAGTTATTCGAGATGTGGTTGAGCAGGACATACCTGATGTACAAGTCCATAAAATACCCAATATAAACGAGGCTCACAGGTATTGTTTTTCTGTCGTAACTGAAATGTCAAAAGGAAGATACAGGTTCTTCACAATTTCTGCACAAGCCATTGTTGCATTTGCTTGCTGGACAAGGAATTAAACGTTTAACTGTGCCAATGACTAGGCCACCATGCCTAAATGTAGCAAATCATCTGTGCTATGGATCGTTGCGAGTATTTTACATTGTGCGCAATTGCAACCAATTACAAATTCGAAGGAAAACTAGAACTGTAGATGACGTTTTTATCACTAATCTTTGGTGTTGCATTTTTTGAAATGTAAAACTCGTTTTCAAATCTAAAACTGCATCAAGTTTGCTACCAAGGTTTTTTACAGTCGTTAGTTTGCATTAAATTGTGCTTAGGTATAAATACGACGAAAAAATTTGTCTTCGTCTGTCACTTCATCCATCGATGCTCAAAAACAAAACTGCAAATGGAGATGTGCATTGTCACGGAGTATTATTTACGGTGGGTGTAAGTGTATTTGATTGAGCTATTCTGGTCCAGATTGCCGGTGATGTTTTGAAAAGCCGCTTTTCTTTGTTGTTACTCGAAACTTTCTTGGGTGTGGTCATGGCAGCTGGCCGTATCACTCGTAGAGCTGTGCAAAGCCCCCTTGACCAAAATCATCGCTTGTAAGTTCAAAGAGGGTTGCCAAGAAAAGGTTACAGAAAGTTGATTACGGGCTTATGTTAACTAAGGTGGAAACGTTTACGTCATTCGTTTTTATCCTCCGGTCACGGGAAAACCTTTCCGGTTATGCATCGAACATCATTGAGTTCAGACCTGCTTCGGAGTTACTGGTGCTGCTAGCACAGTGCATGCCTACCACAAGCCTGCGACCAAGCAGGAGAAGTTGATGTAAAGCGCCTTTTCAAACACAGCAATGTGACCACGTTGAGGTTCGAACTCGCAATCACGTCGCCATGAACGAAAAGTTTTGGAGCGAGGCAGGCGCTGAGCGAAATCTTCTTTGCTCCGAGCAGTTCGAAACGAAACTGCGCCGGATGAGTCTTTCGCAGCAAACACGAGGAAAGCCATAGCGTGCGTGACAAAGAATATCACGCTCAGTCGTATTTGAGATATTTTCTGTTCATGCGTTTTCGCCGAAATTAATGTTAAGAAATACGACAAACATCAAGGTTCATGATGATAATGAACTGTTTTGCTCTAAAGTGACGTGTTGTCTGATTTGAATTGATTCAAAATTTTCTTCATTTTTGTAAATAACATATTTAGTTTTGGTGCCCGGATAGCGTAGGCCTATTTGGAGATAAGAGTTGGTACAAAAACAATTGCACCATTTTGCTAGCCTTAAGATGGGTTACCTTGAGTAAAGAATACTCTGCAAAACTGTGTAATCAAGATATATTTATATGAAGTGGGAAATTTTTACACCAAACAATGTGATTTGCATACTTATTGAATTGGGAGAGACCTCTCATTATGATTCTTCTTTCCGCCCCCTCAATATACTTGTATAGCGCGATACTTACGTCTTGTTAGATGAAGTCTTGGTCGTGAGGTACCGCTGTGGAGTTACAGCACAGTGGATTCTATGCACTCCACAAATAGCAAAACCAGGAAATCCGATCACTCACTTAAAAAAACCAGCTATAACATCAGCAGTGGCGTCCAGCCAGGTGGTCAAGTGGTATCTACCATGGATACATCTTGAAGGTTCGGTTCCCTGCTGGTGAGTACGCGTCACTGAAAAGCCCCGATAATGGCAAAACCGGTCTAGTGCATCCTTATTGTTTGTGTGTGACTGCTTTAATTATTTCTTGTGAATAAAATAATACGAAGCTGGAGATTCTGGGGCTCCATGGTCTTCCGCCATGCCCCCAGCCCTCGAAAGGGGTCGGGTAAACAACAACAAGCTGAGAGATTAATTTCGTGATTTTTTTTTCAGCCTGTCAAAGAAAAATACCTTCGTTGTCCCACTCGTGCAACCGTGTGGCATTTGGAACGACTTCTTTCAAAGGTCCTTGAAATAGCTCCTGATTCCAAAACTAGGATTCAGTTATCTCTTTGCGACCACGATATCCACGGAAGAACATTTTTGAAACAAATATTACTTTCATACTGGTACAGCAAACCTATTTCCGCGTCTAACAAATTTCCCGTTTTTCAATACAGACTTGCAAAAATCTGACACCAGCGCAATTATAATTTGTAATTCAAGGACAAAAACTGATTCAGTTCATTGCAGATAAAATGAACGAAGCGTTTGAAATGACTAAGTGACCTTTTTGATCTTCCAGGTGTGCAGTCACCCATAGCACAAGATATATGTTACTCACCAGCATTCAGTCAACTGATTCTTACTGCAGCATCAAATAAGTTGAACAAACCTCACCCAGCAGTTGTTTTTAAATCATTTTTGAACCGTTATTATGAATGTTTGCTAGATCAAAGTTTTTTCCGGGACGGAGAAAGGGATAGGATTTATTCAGTGTACCCTAGCTTAAGAGTTATGCCGAGAACCACATAACTGCAACCGAAAAAAGCAAAGCTATATTTCTTAAGAATATCCCGACACGTACCGGTTTATTACTTGCTCTATTTTCAATTCTGTTCCACTAAATTAAGAACCACGATGTAAGTTGCGTTTGAATAAAATTTAGAATAGATTTTTTCAGTAATATGTGTCGATATTTTACTAACTACTTGTAATCTATCTTTTACGTTCAACATAGCCTGTTTCGTCCATAAAATAATATGTTTCGACGGATTTTCATTGAAAAACTATACACTGCGGTGTAGCTAGATATTATACGCTGGATCGCATTTCAACGACCGCGTCCGTAGAAAGTTCTGGCAATTAAAACAGCCCATTACGTATTAAAACATTGAGATATATTCTGCACTCGTAAGTACCAGAGTTCTGCTTCTGGATGACGGCACTGTAAAAGACCACGGAGTACCAGGAGCCTAGCAACTCGTTACAGTCTGGACCAGAGGTACAAACAAAAAGGATTACCAAAGAGAGGGACGTAGAGACCCCATCGCGTGAAGGAATTAAAGTGAGAGGTGTCTTATTCTGGTGCTACAGGCGCTGCACGAAGGGTTTTTAGTTTTGTCAATTCTGGAGAAAAGAATGCTTGTGGCCTTTGCAGCGAAGACCAGAAAGGACAAAGTTTGCGCCACCAACCAATATTTAGTTTTTTAGTGGACGTGTATCTTCAAAATTTTTCATCCTTCAAGTCCTCTCTATTCAATAAAAAAGATGAATGTATGCAAAGGGAAAGAAATAGCAAAGAGCTAAATCAGTAATTCTCAAATCTTTTTGGCATCTAGGAACTCTATTCCACCTTGTTTTTCAAGTGTCGTTTAACCCTATATAATGGAACTAAAAAAAACTTGTAAAATCAGAAAAAAGCATGTAATTTTCTATCACGTAAAATCAATTTATTCACTTACGCAAAAATCAATCAAATATGTAAATCAAAACTCAAGGAATCGCTGGGTAAGTTTAAAAACTCTTGGAACCCCGGTGAAAGAGTTCTAAACTAGATATTTGAAGCTGTATACCCTGCTTGGCAAATTCTTCTGCCCTGTTCTTAGATCACCTTGAAAAAATAGATAAGTAAAAATTCATTGTAGATGGAGAATACAGGAAGAGAAAAAGTTTCAGCTATTTTTCCCTGAGAAAGTAAAAAAGAAAGCCTAACAAAGGCAGAGGAAAGTTTAAGAGAAGGAAAAGTAACTTGGTGTTACAGAGACTGGCAAAGACTTTGCAGAATGAGGCAAGCTTCAGAAGAATAACTTAAAACAAACGAGGCAGAGAGAAAATAAAAAGATCAAAGTCCAGCGAGTATGACGCGAATAGCTGCTCAGTCAAAGCGCTTGAACGTGGTAACTTTGCTATCGCAGAGAAGTGAAACATAAGTCAAAACTTTATAGAGAACAGATAGGAGCTCCTTAAAAGTGCTCCATGAGAGAACAAAAATACAGCGTAACGCATTAAGACACGGAAAAATCCTGGCCTTTAGCGATTGTAGAAATAGAATAGACAAATGTAATATATTCGGTAACTCGTGAAATAGACCGTGGTACGTAAATAGTTTCAAGGTGGGGTTCTGTCGTAAGTGTTTGAATTCTTTAGCCCGAAAAAATGAAACATTGAATGGAATGTTTTCAAGCTGGTCTTATTACTAAAATTTCTCGCAATATTCTTTACTGCGCTTGACAATAATGGAGCCAATAAATCATAGCCTACCAATGATACGATTCTTGCTAGAATGATAGCGTAAGAGCACTTTTTGTGTTTGTTCCTTTAATTTATTGGTAGAAATTCTAGTTTAGTGGTTTACGAAACAAAAAACTTTCAAAAGCGAAGGGAGTGTACAATGTAGCTTTTCGATACGCTTGTTTTTAACATCTTAAATCTTTCATGCAGTAAACTTTTTAAGGTAACTTTATTGAGGTCAAACCCCAACTTGAAATCAATTCTCAATATAATTTATCAGTTTGAAGGAACCGAGGTTGAATGAGCCGGAGCGTCGTATGTGGCAACGATTATCAAGCGTTCAAACGTCTTAATGGCTACATTGTATTGAACTTTGGAATTAATGCTTGACGGAAATTTTTCCTCGTTGGTTGGATTTCCTGTAAGAGTTAAGCACTGCTTCTGCACCAGAGCGAAGGCAACCGACACAGCGTCACCATAGTGGACCGAAACGCAACTATGTTCTTGTGTAACCGACCACAGGTTTTCCAATAACCGGAAAACAAAAATTCACGACAAAAAGTTTGGTGATATAGTCCCTAAGCTGAGATCAATCGCTTCTTTTTGATGTTATTATTGGCTGATGCGTATTTTGAATGGAGTATAAAGGGCGATAGTCTCCCCAAACGGTATGAAGAAGCAAAACATAAAAAAAGAAACATTTTTTGCCTGTTTGAAGTCAAAGTTCTTGCTTTCAAAAAGTTGATCTCAAAAGTCTTTATGTTTGTTTAGAGATCGAAATAGACAAAATTTTCACTTTCAAAAAGTTGATCTCTAAAGAGTGTCTTCCTTGATAAGCCGGCCTTCCAGGAAAATGAGCTCACTTATTTCATAAAATCGTTTGCTAAAACAATTAATTTTGATTAATACTCCGTTATTCCTCCCAAAAAGTTAGTTTCTAAATATGCCAGTTGCAATGACTCGTTAATTCGCTGTCAATTCCTAATTGCGTTTGCATACTTAATTACGAGCATTACATTTTCAACACGATGCTGCCTGGAGTAAGTTTCTCTAAAGGCAATTAATGAAGTAGAAATCGCAAAAGTTAGGCAACAATATGGGAAATTGCAATTATCAGCGGCACCTTGCTATTAGCAACCTGGAGTTGTCACCAGATTAATGGCCGACGGATAATATTTCCTTCACACACCAATGTCGAACAATAAAAAAAAGGACTTCCGACACAAGGTGAACCCATCTTATGTTTTTTTTTTGAGAACAAAACAAATTGGAGGGGAATTAATGCTTTCATTTCGCAAATAAGTTTCTTTTCAGACCAGAGACTTGATCCTACTCTACGACAAGCCTTGTAAATCGGCCAGATAAAATGCTTTAAAGTACTCTTCCCCCATGTATAACAATGCAGAAGTCTGGTAGCATTGGAACTTTGAAATACCTATTTTAATTGATCAAGGTTATAGTTTTTTACCACTTTTTTTCCTTGGGATGGAGGCACGGTACGGAAACGCACCCGCAAAACCCAATGGGAATCAGACGAGGCACAGCGGCAGTTCATTTCAAACTAGCAGCAACTGCGGTTGGGAAGGACAATTTACTGCAATTTCCCCTGCTTGTGATAGTAATGTTGGTCATTGTGCGAGCCGTCCTGGAAAGCTGCCCGAATATAGCCGGTAAAGGTTTTTCCGTGAGTGGAGAATAGAAACATGTGACAACTAAAATACATGTTTTGATAAACTTTCGGATCCTACTTAACAAAATTTACATTACTTTAAATTTGTAAGCCTGTTTTATTAAAATTTATCACAAAAAGAAAAAAATGAACATGATTGTAATAAAAATAAATAACAAACACTACCTTGTTCAATAAAACCAAGTTAAGCTGGAAAAATTTAGAATGGTGAGGCACGTAGAATGCGATGAAGAACAACAGTAAACACACTAAACAACCTGGTTGGGAAATATGAACTTATGGTAGACTACAGTTGTGCCAGTTGCGGTAGAGAGCTTAATTAACAAGAAAAATTGTTTTAATTGTATATTAAACTCTCAAAGTTACTACAAATCTCGATACTAACGGTCTTTCAAACTTGGCGCAGGAAATCACTGTGGACAGAGTATAGTTCTTTAGCCCAATGCTTGTATTTTTCACGCAATTTTCTTGCGCTGATTAGATGTGGGTTGCTGGGTCATTTCAGACAAAATGGAAACAAGACAAATTACAAGAAACCAAAGTTAGATTATATCCCTACGTATCCATAGAAACTGTACGACAATCTAAGTCATGATATAAACCAAATAGTACCCTAAATAGGTAAAAATTCTTTACAAAAATTTTCGTCGACGAGAAAGCCAAAACTTTTTCGTTTTATGATCATCAGAATTGAACGCAGTTTAGATCGCTTTGTCATAGATCATCTAATTAGAATAGAAAAAGCGATCCGATTTGCTTAACATCGAAGTAACGTCGTGTAAATACAGGTTTAAGCGCGACAACTTCCAAAGACGAAAAACTGGTAAGACAAAAAACTAATGAAAATATACTTTAAACAAAAATAAGCAATATCGACAGGTCGGTGCTATTGCGTACTGGATGCTTTGTGAGGCTACGAGCAAGTAAAGATAAAGATAAGTAACTATGGTAGATATCTTTAGCTGGCAACATCGGGCTAAGATTTGTTTTCTTTTGCGCTTCTTTTCTTTCTTGAATTGTGGTGGTGGTTTTTGCTGTGGTAATTGCAACTGCAATAACTATCACTCTGCATTCTGCTGCTCATCCGACAGGATGAGTGCTTGCTGTACTGAGAGGGGGGAGGAGGAGGAGGCTGAGCATATGTTGAGGCAAAATCCGATTCCACTAAACCAGGTGGAGGCGGGTTAAAAAACGGATAGTGTTCCGGCCCATGGCGGTAGAATCCATTTTCCTCCAAAAGCGATTGTTTTGATACTCGCAAGGGTGAGGGACTCGGTGTGATATCATTTGTTTGAGGCCGCAACGGGTCTGTCTCGTATGGTGCTTCGGATCCAATTTCGACATTCCGAGCTGAAAAAGAAGAAGAAGATGCGGAAAAACGAGTGGCTCCAGAGCTACATTCATTGGATCCTCCTCCTTGCTTCTGCGTGCTTGACCAATAAGCAAGTCGATCGCGATTTCGTGCGCAATAACTGGAAAGTAAAGTTTACCATCAATTTAAACTTTATCCAAATACAATTAACGGTCTAAAGATTTGTTCACATGACCAGGAAAGCGGTAGCACTCTCCAACCCAAGACAAATCACTTTGCCCCCCGTTGTAAAATTCCTATTTGCATGTCTGCATATGGCAATAGCTTTGCGTACGGTAAGCCTACTTTAGACCAAAAAGTTTTGTTTGATTTACATGACGTTTTTCGTGAAAAAGATTTAGATCACGTAATTTTATAATACAAACAGAGCGATTTGTTTTTAATTGCTGTCCTGGCATCCGCCTTAAATATTGAAATACGAGAAAGTAATTTGATAGCGGTGGAGCGTTGGAGATGCAGCTAGCGCTCTCGTTTTCTTTTCAACGAAACAAAAATTTATGATAATTTTATCTATGAGAGGCTTGCTATACTACGGGAATCCATTTATCTGATACGATGTACGCCTCTCACAAACAACTGCTTAGCATTGCGATGTAGCAAGCACGAACTTAAAGGAGAAAAAATCAAGCCAGCATCAAGGGAAATTTAAAACTCCAAAGTAAGCGTGTACACCTTGGCGTTTTCTTTACAAATGACCAACTTTGTGTCGCGATTCTGAAGATTAAAGTGTAGCCCTTAAACACTTGACTTACATAGTAATGGCGCAAACAATAAATAGTCCTACACCAGCAGGAACTCCAATAATGGCGACTACAGGCAAAGACTGATCGTTGACTGACGAGGAGCGATTAGGAACAGGATCGTCAACTGCATCACAAAAATATGAAAATTACATTTCTACAGTAATATAATGAAAGAAAACAGATTTTCTTTTAAAGAAACAACTGCTATAAATTAAATTCAGCCAATTCAGGACTTTTCAAAGAAATGAGACACGTCCTGCGACAAATGCTGTCTCAACAAAAAGTGTTCTCGGGCTTTAGAGCTAACGAATTGATGAAAAAACCCGTAGATGTGGCTTTTTGTTACCTCAATTGCAAAGTCGAAATCGGAAATTTCTCTTTGCTTGTTAGTGGTGGAAATGCATTGCACCAGCAACACTAAAACCATCTAAATCCACAAAGGTGTAGCCAGCCAAGCATTTCAGAAAAGATACAAGTATTTACTCGCCAAAACGAGATATATTCAAGATGATGATTGCCTTTCTGACTACTCATCATTGCAATCAAAAGTTTTTCTATACATATCCGGAAAGTTTTTTAAAGCATTACTCTACTCGCTTCAATGTACAAACTGTAATCTGATAATACAACGCTTCACACTTCAAGACATCCTACTTTGCTTGTGTTGAAAAAGCGAGTTTTTTTCTACCTGGTTTGACTACGAGGTGTGCGTAGCGGAAATTGTAGCCCTGCGTGTTCGCACCAAGGCAAATGTACATTCCTGAATCCACCAATCTCGCACGTGGTATTATCAGCTTGTTAAGATAGGAACCATCGGGAAGAATCATCATCTGAAAAATCGTCAAAAATCAGAAATTTGCTCTACAGCAAATTTTAAGCTTTTTGTTAATCACAAACACCGCCAGGTTCGCAACATGCCTGCAACCGGCCATTCTTTCAACTTGAAATGTAAAAGGTTAAGTTTGTTTGGCTTTGTTCATATTGGGCCTTAAACAACAAGTATTTGGGGTGGCATACCAACCAGTGGAATGTAAAACGATTAATCAGACAAGCCATAAATTAATTTCTAGTTTTGTGCATATCAATCCTTGTATTATCCATTGGTATTATTGGCGATTATTGGTATTATTTTGCAAAGTTTTTCGTCCCCTCCTCTTTTTTGGAAAGTATCAGTTTTCTTGGCACTGGTCCAGCTGCAGACGTGGCTACACAAAGCCATCAATGTTTGTCAATAACGTTTGTAACTAAATCAGTCAGTAGATCAGTGATGCTGTAGATATAAGTAAACGGAAAAATGGGCATAAAGAGATATGGTAAAATGTGGCCTAGAAATAAAAATTCCTGAGTTCCACTACAGTCCAGTTTTGCTGAAATGACGAATACTTTCTGGTCCGTGACTCTCTTCACATCTCTGGTTTAGGTTTATTAAAGTTGGCTACTTTTGAAACTCCGTTTAACTTCCAACCCTCAATTTCATACAGACGTTGGGTTCATGGTTAGCCACATCAACGTTAAAAATACCGAGTTACAGAGTCGTACAGTTCTTTGTTCCTAGCATATTCAATAAAAAATCGCAAACATACAGTTTTACTTACTTCTTGAGCGGGGAGAAATAGGTAATAGTTGTTGGCAATTCGAAGCGTATCATTGGGTAACTTTCCATCGAAGATGCGAAGGGCTGCCGGGTCGATTTTCTTGATCCATTTTACAGTGGGAGGCAATTTACTACGCACTCTGCACTGAAATGAAACTCGTTCTCCCTTATCAACGGTGTTGTTAACAGGATGCGGCTCCAAAAGCACAGGCCTCTCATGGTTTCGCGCTGCACGAAAAAGAAATACGTGAGCCTTAAGTCAATTCGCATATAATTATCTCTACTGCAACAAAAGTAATTAGCAGTAAAAAATCGTACAAACGAATTATTGATTTGTCCACCCCAAAAATATGCCGAAACTTTGAACCTCATTTTAAAAATTGCTTGTTTTTAGACAATTTTTGTTTTTTTGTTTTTGTTTTTTTTGTATTTTCTTCAATTTGTTGTTGTCTAATCCCCGTTTCTTGCGTCGTCGTTTTGCAGCCTACAGGTAATATTGCTCGGTAGACCAGAACAAAGTATTTGCTGCAAATGAAATAATTTGATAATGTATTTTACATTGCAGCCACTAGCGTTTTTAAGGAAGCATTTTGCCATAGACCCCTTTTGGCAACAAAGCAAAAAATCAGCCTTAAGTTTTGTTTACTTGACGAATCATCTTAATTTGATTTCATGGCTCCCCTACCCCCTTTTGAAAACTCTCGGTATGCAAAGGATTGCATATCATCCTAGTAGTCATCGACTTTCTTAAAACCTCGCACGGAGCTAAATCTTTAACGTTTTGTTGATATTTCGTGTCGAGCACAAGCGGCAATAAAGTTCTAAAGCAACATTTCGTTTGCAGTTTCGCACCAATCAAACTCTCGTACAGCATGTGAAATTAAAAGAACCACTATTAGAAGAACTGAGATAAAACCATGAGTAGCATAAGTCAAATCATATTCTGCGAGCATTACAATGTGGTTATTAGTTGATGTGGTAAAGTGTTGGATTCCTAATTTGCTATGGGAGTTTTCCTAAAGCGGCAATCCTTATCTGAGTATGAACCCTACTGAACCTTTCTGTATGATCATTTTATCATTGCTTTCAAAAGCTGAAGTCACACGCCATTAGTTTTTCAGAGATCAGCACTTAGCAGAACATTAAAGCTTAGTTTAAACGTGTTCACAGATAATGTGAAGTGCTTTTTTACAAGCAAATTAGGCGTACCAACTCCTTCTGGTCAAACCAAATCAAAGATTTTGACTTTGACAACACCTATGATCAAAGAAAAACTGAAAAAAAGGAGTAAGCATCTAATTTTCCCAGGACTATAGTCGAATAGTTTTATTCATTTTGACAAGCAGAATTGACAGGAGATATTTAAAAAAATCCCGCTTGGCATGGAAGGCTATTGTTTTATGTTTCAGTATCCCTCTTATATTTTCTGTAAGCGCCGTTCCCCTGTTGAGCAAATTCCAATCTCAGTGTTGGATTAAAAAGAAAAGGGCGTAGCATAAAAACACCTAAAAGGGGAACAAATTTTTAATAAATATTGACATTCTAAAGCAAAAAGTTTGGCCAAAAATATGATAACTAACCGCAATTTATGTTTTTTTGCTTTTTAAGGATAAACATTGATGCTGCATGAAAATGACTTGTAACTGCAACTTACAATCGATATCACAAAAATTATTAAAATGTTCCCGTTCTTTGATGACAGCAAGTTAAGAAAAACTTTGTGAAAATCTTGTATGTAGTTCTTGGGAAAATCAAAAGAAATCGTTATCGCAATGTATAACCATACCAACGGCGGAACACCGGAAAGCGGTCCACGAAATTTGAAGGAAATAACGGTCGCTTTTTGCTCCTTTGGCTGGGTTTATGCGCACAGGGTGCAAGGGCGCCGGTGGTTGGGATGAAAAGATGATTCTTGACATCCAGATAAAGATCTTTATACATTTTTTAAAGAATAAGACGATGCCCCAGACTCAATGAAGCTGCCCTCAGATTTTCACTGGTAGCAGTCAGTCCTTTCCAAGCTATAGCTAGACAAAAATTTTTTTGAATACGCAAGTTGCATATAAACTCCCCGGAAAAATCGATTCAAACCATACTTGGGCTAAAGCTCAGCTATCCTTTAGGCTACAGAAGTATCACGAAATGCTGATTCAAATGCCCAACTATTCTTCGTTTTTAAAAGGTTGCAAAGCAACAAATACATTAGTTAGCAGTTTGGTCGTAACTGCTCATTTGTTATTTTTACGATGCCACCTCTGATTGTGTAGTTAAACATTAATCAGTTCGTAAGCATTCTAATCGCCAATCATATGATTTATTAGTTTGTTAGCTAAGCGTGCCTCGGTAATAAACTACGGCATAACCATGATTTATGATCAAGAAAACAAACCACAAAACAAAGCGAAGTGCCAAGGAATTAGCGCCACCGTGACAAGCTGTAAATTAAATGCATAAAACTGACAAAAAAGTTATTAACTGTTGCAAAACAAGCCTTAAAGTATAAATTAGGCGGAATGGCTGCAGCTACTTTGAAAAGGGGGCCAAGTAGAATTGATCATAAAGCAATTAAAAACTCGTTTACCAACCAACTGCCAGTATGTGGCAGAGCTCAGCGCAGAAAACAAACACAACATAACCGCCCCTTATACAAGCATCATCAATCTAACCAGTCACAGCAAAAGCGAAAAGACCAAGCCCACTAAAACTGCAAAATAAATAATTTCTTAATGATAAGCTATCCTATTTACTTTTATCACTTTTCTTACAAAAACAAAGACGTGACAAAGAACGGCAAACAGAATGACATGCGTAGCGAGAAAAAGCAAACAAAATTGGGCATTTTTCGAAATTTTTCTCACCAATGCTGCTTACATACTGTGTCGAATCGTCAATAGTTGGCGCCTAGAAATTATATTCGCCTTGTTTTTTACGCAAAAAAAGGAGACCACGAACTAGAAAGAGTCGGCTTTCGGCCGAAGAACTGGGTGAATGAGTTGCGTAAATGACTTCATTTCGTCAAAGTTTGAAATTGAACCGGTTGAGTTAGTGGATGTGGCTTGAGATATCAAAGTTTGCAGAAAACCTCGTGGGCAGCTCACTCGTCACCTTCCAAAGAATAAATCTGGCTCGGAAAATGTATGTATGAGTTTACTTCGAACAATGTCTTTTCAAACAAATCGTCCCAAACTGACCTTAGTGCTTGCCATTGAAATTCAAAACTGAGCAGGAATATGCAATCTTATTGGTCTAACCTAAGCATATACCTGAGGTGGACAAACTTGCTTCTAGCCAGATCCACATACAACAGAAACCAAATGTGAAAATGCCACGCTAAATCTCTCTTTGATAAACTGACAACTGTACCACAATGCGGCTCTTGACTTCAGACAAACATTAATTATTAGGTCGTAAGTAAGGAGGATTACAATCGATTGTCAGAAAAAGTTGATAAGAAAAAGAATTCAAAGATTAATTGCAGACACTCACGGTCACACAAAGCACTAAGCAATGGCGTAAACTTATAAAACTAATAACACAAAGGAAAGAGATTACTGTTACTGAAAACGACGTAAATTCAAAAAACCATAGGGCCGCATGCGGCTCATGATAAGCATTATGGCCACCACCCCTGGTATTTATTAAAGCAAAGTAGAGGCCGAGCGGACAAAGAGAAAAGTGTTAATCACGGCAAAAGATTTTTCAAAGTTTTGTTTTTGACAGCATTTCCACGAGCCTCCTACAAAAACAAATACTTCCTCACTTTACTCCTGATTTAAACGCAACTCGTGATTCTCACCACAACTTTTTGTGGTCTCTATAAAAGTCACCACTACAAATCATATAACAATTCGGCTCCTCTTTTCCCAATTTTTCGGCTACGACCCTCTATTAAAAGTTGACAAAAAACATGACTTCAAACGACTGTAATAAAACAGCGCATAAGTGCTTCAATATTGGAATTTTTTCAAAAAAAGTTATTTTCGACATGTTTTTGCGCAAAATGGAAAAAATTGCTTGCAGTTGTTGTGGCAATGGAAGAAAAGCTTCCTCGAAAACTTTTCACAGGTCAGCACGGTATGAATTTATGAATGAAGCAAAAGTTTCCACAATTTATTTCTCTAAAATGACCTTACTAAAAATATGACAAGAAAGGATCGTCTTTTCCCGCCTAAACATCTCGTTGTCAAGGCCGTGTATAGAAATTGGTTTTTAGGAAAGGAGAAGTTAGGATTAGATAAAAAAAAGGTACAGACTTCTGAAAATATATTTTTTTAGGGGGAACAAATCTGTTTGAAAAGCTTTTTCTCGCTGCCTGCACCAACTAGTACTATACTAACTTACGGACAACGCGTAGTGTGTAATCGAATGAGATTTCCCCCTCAGAATTCCACACTCGGCACGTAAATGTGCCTCCGTCTTCCACCTGAAGATTACGGAGCGTAAGCACCCATTGATGTTTTCCATTAGTTCCTGTATTTTTCATTTCAGTCTCATTTCCATCTTTGAACCTAAAAAAATGATTGCATGGTTCGGCTAACGAAGATAAAACCGTTTTTTGTAGATTTTGTTAAAGTGGCAGGTTACTGTTACTTATTACAGAAATACATTTCGAGTTTCTCATAAACGATTTTAAATGACAAAAAACGCATTTTTTTAGGAAAAGCAGCCTCAATTATCACATTTTGCTTGATGAAATCTCACCATTGAATCTTCGGCCGAGGTCTTCCTTTTGCCTTGCACCGGAAGCTAACAGAGCCACCTTCTGGTTTTACAAAGCTGTGGCGTCGCATTTTGACGGGCTGAGAAAAAATCGGACGCGCTGTTGAAAAAACAGATGTTGTTTTTGAAATATTTCAACAAAAATAGACTTTAAACTAACGTGAACACAGTTGCACCCTGGAAAAATAATGGAGGTGACAGAAAATGATTTTTCACAAACATACGTTACTCCAAGCGCAAAAAGTGGAAATTTCTAAACACTCATCCATTAATTTCAGCTTTCATCCTCCACCACAATCAAAATGCTTGAACACTTATTTTGATGTCTATGTCCAAAAAGCGTAAGATTTGAGTACCGGTACGCAAATTACTTCCGTAACTATGGACTACACGCAAAGAGAAGACAAATTTATTTTATTGATTCGTACAAGGAAACCGAAACTAATTCGCCCGCCTGCAGTCTCCTTAAGAGTAAAGACTTGAGCAAGAAAGCGCCTAAACTGCTGCTCAAAGCTCAACAAGATCATTACAAGTGAAAGAAAAAACTGTTGACATACCAAGTTGTTGTCTTCCTGAGGTTGTAGTGGAAACAGCATCTGCAATTAAAAAGTTCATGGTCAATGTGCTGTGACAATATGCGCTAAGTCAGAAGATTTAAGTCACGAAAGAAGTAAAGCAATCCCAATTCAAAATTTTGCATTTAAAAAAAACACGGTTAAGAATAGTTTAAGGTCCTAGACACTTTAAGAAATTGCAAAGATTCTATTTACCAATTGTTTCGGGGGTGGATGCGAGAAAGTGGTTTTCGAAAGTTTTCTGGTGCTTATTGATAGTTAGTTTCGGAGGAGAAATTTAACTTCATCCTGGATAAATTTTGGAGGTAATCTTTTAAAAGTATCCTACTTTCTGCTTCTAAAAAAACTTGATCAACAGACTACTGCTATTAGCAACCTCACCCCTCAAATTAAGGAGTTGCAACCGCACAAATATAGAATGTTTCTTCTTCACCACCAGTGAAAAACCAAATCTTGCCTCCCCCCCCAATCTTTTTTGCCTTCGCGCCTAGTTGCAGACATAACCTGATATATTAGTGGTTGTAGGTGTAAAATTTAAGTAAAAGGGCGATAGGTCAAATCTGTAAAAACCTTTTCTTTTCGGAGATTTAGGTTTTTCGGCAAATGCGGTTATTATTTTTCAACTCTTCTTCCCGGACTTGTTTCCTCAATACGACCATCACTGTAGGTTTGTCATCTAGCTAAAGATGACCGAATAGTTGCAGATTACCAATAGCGTGGTGAGAAGTTTTGTCAGTTTGAAACAGATCAGTTTACTGTTGTTTCGTCAAGCTGTGCTTAGCTCGACATTTATTTGAGATCTGATCGCTTAATAACTCTAGTCATGGATCCTATAAGGTAACATAAAAGGTTGAATTACACGCTTTTGCCCTGATCGAGGACTGTACACTAAGCTATAGTCACGAATCATTATTATTTCAACGCTCTTGTCCTCACAAAAAGCAATTTTGCTGGCTAAAACAACAATTAAGCCTGTATTGGTCATTATTTGCCCTTCAACTCAGTGGCAAACATATCAGTAATATTATTCGTAATGTTGAAACGCTTTTAATCTTATAGCCTGTGTTACAGCTTCTTTGATATGTTTGTTCAAAAAACATTCAGAACTTTCAAGTTATAACTAGAACCGAATGCAGTGCTATTTGTAAGCACATCTCACCGACCGACGATATAGTGATGACGAAACATAGAGACCAGCTTTCTTTAGCATGATATTCAAGCGTAATGAGAAGCATTCTTTGATTGTTTTATCAGGACGAAACACGCCCTTGCACTTAGAAGCATTAGGTGCTTATTTTGACGCAATGAAACGAACAAAGCATGCTTCCGATTACGTTCCAACATCGTGCTAACGCAAACGAGCTTTGAAGCGGAAAGAAGCAATAACTGTAGAATTATTGCACTGTTATTTCAGCAGTGCTTCTGAAATGCGTAAAAAGTTAACAATTTTGAAAAAATTTGTTTTTTAGCACTTGTCGATAATTTTTTGTTATGTAACTGTTGAAACCCTTCCCCACAAAACTTATCCCTAAATATCGCCTTGCCTTTAGCATTATCGTGTAAGTGCGTTGGTAGAGGAGAAGGGCTTTATATAAACAAAGGAAAGTTCCTTAAAGATTTCATGTTTGGACCTATAATCTTAATGAGGCATACGATTTTTTGGTTTTCGGAAAATTCTGTTTCTAATCTACAATAAAAAAATCAAGTTAACAAAGTAAGCGTAGTCGAATAATAATTAGCTGTTTAAGATTGAAGAAAATTAAACATTTTAATTGTGTAATTAAAATGGACTAAATTAAATTTCCTACAAATCACTTGTTGTTTACATTACGTTACTACAATGCGCCGAATTAATTTATGGATGGCAAACAAATAGTAAATAGAAGGTCTGTTTGAGCTAAAGAGATCACCGAAACTGAAAAGAGGAAAGGTACGGTACAATTATATATCTTAGAAAATGGCTCAGAGAGCGAATACAACTTATTCAGGGCCTGCGGTTATTGAAAGTGCTAAGGAAAACAGTGACAAACTGTTAAAATAAATACAAACCATGGTTCTTGGCGATTTTTTTATGACTAGTATCCGTTTCGACCACAACCAATTTTATCACCAAAACGCGCAAATCAAACGTCATGGTGACGTAATAATACACTTTAACGTGAATTATACGTGGATATGTGTGCTATTACGTGGAGACCATAAACCACGTAATCAATGTGAAAATATCGTCACACTCGCCACCATAAATCAAGCTTCGCAGACCAAGACTCGCATCAATTTATCACAACCACTTTAAACAAAAGCGAATTTTCGCGCCTGTGCTAATGCCATCAGTCCTGAATAGCGTTAAGTCGGATTTCTCAACGCTGCTTGTGATGAAAGTAATCGACTTCATAAGAGTTAAACTTAGCCCTGCCGACTGAGGATTAAAGACACCACCGTGCAATCACATTTGAGGCAGGAGGGATCACACTTTAATTCCAAAAACATTTTGTGTTTGATCCACTTGCTTAGAATATATTGAATTGAAGATATTGGTTGTTATATTTCGCACATAACGGGCGTTAAATTCAATTTTTGTAAATAATTTTGTAAACAATTTATCAATTTATTGATGTTTTGCTTAAAAACGAAATACCGGCTGTGTTGTTTTCTGTCAATAATAGGAACAAATTGCAAGGCTTGCTTTGAAATTCGGGGACCTTGCAACCATCCCTGCCAACGCCCATTCCTCAGTCGTTAAAAGCAATCGAACAGACTCAGTTTATTGTACTGAAATGTTCGGGGTCGAAAATAAGCGTGGCTTTCTTGTTTGCAGTAAACAACGTTACAAATTTACAAAACAGAAAGCTTCATTTGACAAAAGGCTGTCTAGGTTTCAGTTTCTTGTGAAACAGAATAAGCCGAGGTGAAGACGTTTAGGCGGTAATATGGGAAATGAAATATAATCTGGCAAACACAATGCGTTTGTTTTAATCAGTTTCAACATATTTGTGTCGGATGGTTGCTACAACTATTACGTGGATGGCCTAGCTTAGGTTAAAACATCATAGCCGATAAACCTCAGATCAATTTCTATGCATTAGGAGGCTGGTTAAACGACCACATGCTTGCTCCTGCCAGTTAAACGCGCAGTTTCTCTACAGTTTTACAAAAATGTACAAAGATGCATTTAATCAAGCTTAAGCTGCAAGCAAATGCTTTTTGCATGCTGAGCTTATGAAGCTCATTTTTGACTACTATAATCGGTGAACAGCTGTTCAAACCTGTTGCATCGGCTTGAACCAGCCACACTCATAAACTACCACCTTGTGCCTGCTCACCTGTGCCGATACAAGGCGACAACAAGGTTTGCGGTCAGAAATTTGCCCCAGCAACACTGGCTGGTTCTTTCATGCTCAACAAACCGTTTAAAAGCTGTCGAAAATATTTTGCAATCAACTTACATCGTTTTTCGCATTTTTAAAGATAGAAAACTTATCCCGCAGCGTCAAACAAAGCAAAAAGATGTACGTTTTGACTTGAGGGTATAGCATTTAAAATCTCAAGTAAATTTTTTTCATTAATAATCGCTGCATTGTTCTTGAAAATGCATAGCGCGTGCTTGTTTTTGCTCCGTTTTTTAGAGCCGATCGGTCATTAGCTAGGTGTTTCTGTTGTATTTAGAGAAGTAGTTGATTTTGATCATTCCAAAATCCGTAAACCTTCAATTTTTATAACATCTTTTCTGCCCGTTTAAAAACCATACACATGTATGTATCTATCCGTCGATTTCCTCATCATCATCCCAAAGCGAATTGGCTGAATATGAGAAAATTGTTGCTTCAATGCACTATTCGCGTTGAAATTTATACTCGATTTCCAATCGAAAAAGGTAACTTTTCCGTCTGCTTCTCAATAGATGGGGCTACACAATGCAATACTACTTTCCCACGGCGAAAACGTAATACAAAAATAATCCTAAAAGGAGAGTACGATTCCATGGGACACTAGCACATTTTCCTTTATCTTCACGACTTCGCGTCAATTTTGGCGTCAAATTACGCATTGAGATAGCTTCAGCCTGCGCGCTTTCGCTTTACAAGTGTAAACGGCGATACGAAGTCAATTAAACAAATTGATCAAATCTCGAATGACGACAAAGCCATAAATGGGCGGAGAACAGACAACTCAATTGTTAGTTTTATCGTAAAAACGCCGAAAGCTCTCCATTCAATCGTGCAGAAAATTAAAGCATCTGGTTTCACTTTTTGATGACTAAAACAATTTCGCATCAACCGAGATCTATTTTAACATCTTCGCACTAAACATGTCGGAAACTGTATTCGTGTTGCAGAACTTACAGTGCGAGGGATACAATTAAAGAGAGAGGACAATTTGTTTCCAAATATATCCAGCACTTTTCACTATAAAAGTAAAGGAATTGTTCAAGAAATATTCAGACCTGTTTCACCTACCCCTGCAAAAGTGATAAGTTTTGACATTAGTTTTCTTCCAAAAGTCTTTTCTTTCGGTGTATCCATGGGTCATGTAAACAACAACAACTGACATAAGGAGATTTACTTCTAAAAAGCTCAGATAATGTAATATGGTCAAAGGGACACCGGTGTTAAATCCTCTTTCTACCAAGACTTGGCGAGGTACCGGTAGGCTATAAAGGACACCATGCCAAGCGATCGAATGCGAACGGCTGATTAATCGTTCACACTAAAAATGAAAGTAGAAATAAAACATCGATTCTGCGTAACTCTTCTTATTGATAGTAACTCAGAACAGCTGATACCAGAGCGAAATTATAATATATTTTTAGAACGTGCACAATTGATTTTGCCTGTTGTTTGCTTTTGATACTTCTTCATGCGACAGGTACGAAAGACTTGGTGCTGTCTTTATCGCAACAGAATACTGATTCCCGCAAAATCGGCGATTGTTAGTGAAACCACAGACGCATCGAAAATTGCAGAATGATTTCATAAAAATTCGGTCACTTGAAAATCACATGTTAAATTCCTACTATTTTGAAGCACCAAGTATACCGAAAGCGCCATCTTGGCTGGAGTTAAAAACTAGGGTTTTAATTTAGGTCTAAAACAATTAATTCTAAATAAGTAACTAGTATGTTATGTGAACGTTGACTTGATAAGACAAATTTTCCGTTGATTAGAAGCAATTTTCGTGCCAAAACCGCAGCTTAGTGTCGCAAAAACACGATTATGACGTCACTAGACTTATAGTGGTAATTAAAAATGATGCAGTTTTGATCGTGAGTTGAAAGAAAAACACCGGAATCTAAATGAACATGACGAAAGTCAAGATAAATTACTTAATGATAGCCTGATATGTGTTTTATCGTGAAACATTATTTAAAAGTACATGACAAAAGTCGAAAGCGGAAAATTGGCAATTATCTTCAGCTCTCTGACGTCTTTGACCCAAATTTCTTACATTTTTATAAATCCGATATAACAAATTCTTCGGTAGTTCTTTAAGAAAATCAGATAAGGCAAAAGAAAAACTTTTGATGTTGTGTACACTTGGTTAGTTGAGAAACCAATACACATACATACTTCTTCTAAACCGGCTTTCACACTTGGAACAATAGTTCTTTTTTTATACCCTCGTATCCTATCTCCTAAATTTTCTTTGATTTTTCCGTACCAGCCCCCAATCCGTTAAATTTTCAAAAGAAAAGACAATTGTGATGGTTGATGCGAAAGTATCAAACACAGAGTAATTGTAACAACTGTAATAATAAATACAAATGTAGCCCTCAGCAGTACATATGTTTAATGAAGTAATCGTAGTTCAATAAAATTAACAGACCTTACGCTAACACTTATGAACAGACTAACAAGAAATGGTTGCATTCTGGTTATTAATCGACAAATGTTACACTAATACGTTGTTGTAACTGCACTGGGTTTATCCAGCACTTAATTTAGCACCATATTTTCCATCCCCTGCTTTGATGCCTTGCATTCCCGAGGGGCGTACATACCCTTGATCAATAATACATGTCCTAGGGCAATCCCAGACCGACGGAGTTAAAAAGACCTCACAATTTCAAATAGCTATAAAAAAGTACTTGTATCTTTACCGTATTGATAGGGTTACAAAAATGCCAAAGCCTTTTGTATTTGTTATTAAGGAAAAAGTTTTCCTCTAGAAGCCAAAAGTTACTGACGAAGCCGATTTGAAAGAGGAGCTTTATCAGTGCAATTCCAAATCCAATTCCAAATCAATGCCCTTTAAATTTTTGTTGTAAATTAAATGACTGAATACCGTTGGTGCCAATGCTGCCAGGTTTTTACTCAACGCCAAACATATCTTCCGTAAAGTGCGCTAAAGTATAACACGCTGAAGTTTACTGCAACATTATGAAAATGTCTTGGTTGTAAAAGCAGTAATGTAACTACCACTTGAAATAAGCAAAAATAGAAGCTTTTTAATTTAAAAGCTACACGCTTGACTTTATTTGAATGGAAATTGCGATCATTATTTCTCAAAGATATCGACACTATCACTGGCATCTTTCGAGTTCGGTGGCATTTTGTTTTTTATGCGAAGTACATTTTAGTGTCTTTTTAAAAACAATTGGCATGAACACCACACACATTGACAGGCAGTTTACAAGCGAGCAAAATAAGGGATCGTATTCCACGCAGTTTGTATCACAATTTGACCACAGGCCAAGAAATGTAAGGTCAAATTGTTGATAAATTTAATACCAGCACTGCCTTTATCAGAATATTTTACCCACAGTTACTGTTCTTAGAAAATTCTTGCACATTGGATAGTAAGGTTACCAGGAAGAAGTAGGGTGCTTAGAGAAGTTCATGAAGTATGTTACCAGAAGGTGAGAGACATCTCGTGCTCCAAAAAAATTTTTGCGCATTGTGCAATTAGCGTAAAATTCCGAAGATGCCTCTTTAGCGTCCTATTTTTAAAATTAATCATCAATTTCATGTTCTTGTTCGGCTTGCGCCTCGTTCCAACAGCGAGTGCAGACTCAGACCAGCAGCTTGCCTATTTTCAAGCAGATCATAGACAGAATGTTTTTGATGATACGGCGATTCACACCTATCAAAGTTTCTAATGAAAGCTCAATCAAACTATTGCAGTTTGTTTATTTCACTTAAAACAACAAAGGAAACGGTTTATTTCAAGTAACGGAAAAACTCCGGAATCAAGCATACAGAAGCGGATCGATTGTAACAGAGTTTAGTCTGGTTTTTGAATGACGTCAAGCAGTTGGCTACTTTCTTGTTCGCATGAGTGAAAATGCGGAGGTACTTCAGTCGTCGATTGGCAATGACATCACAAGCACTCCCTATAAGTTTTTGAAATACAACAACGGCAGTATCTCGTTGACATGCTTGCAGTGAAGCGTATTGTAACAAGAGCAGAGCGTTATTGAAAAAAAAATGTCCTTTTTTCACCATTTACAGCTGTAACCCACCCACATTTAAAGGCTCTCATTCAAACACGGTGGCGCCGATCAGCCGAAAATCTCATTTCCGTTTTCAAGTTGAACCACTCGTCACCATCAACAACAAGCTTTTAAATGAGACGTTATTGTGTTCCTAAAAGTTTTTAAAAATGCTATTTTGCTAAAAATACTGAATTTTATGGAAAATGATTGCCTTTTGCGCTTTCCACAAATAAGCTCTCCGTAGTTTTTCCTTAGATCCACTGCTGGTTGTAGATAAGAATAAAAAAACAACGTTGCCAAGTAGTTTACAATAGCCCGTAGGTACTACAGCAAGTGAAACTGTGAGTAAGAGGTAAAGGAGTGTGCGAGTGGTGGCACTTGTCGGTAGAGCACTTCAAAAATCGAACAACCCACAAAAAAATGCAGAGAAGCTTCGCTCTTTTTACAAATAACAAAACCTAAATGAAACTAGCAAGTTTGTGAGAAAACGACTATTGTTTTAAAATCGATGACTGTACAAACATAAACTGCTTAACGGTCATACCAGCAATTAAAAAGTAATTCGAACTTTCTTGAAAATCACTTTCACACTCTCAAAAAACCCATTTTGTATATTTAAAGACAGGAAAACCCTCGAAAAATCTTGAGATTATAAAAAATATTTAAGAACGAGACAAACACCACAAAATTCTGACGAATAAAAGTTAAATATAGCAATAAGTCAACCTATCTTGTCCATCTGCATAAAACTTTGCCACCGGTATTAAGAAAAGAATAAAACGACAAAAATACGTCAAAAGTCTCAGCTTGTAGCTCGATCTGTGCAAGAACCAGACCTACTTAATTTTTAATAGAATGAAATTGTTTATCCAAAAACCGAGCCGGTGCACTAATTACTCAAGATGTGGTAGGCTACTACGAAGCATCCACAACCCCCTACCTGTGCCTGCAGGCAGCCCTTGACCCTATATTTCAGACCAAGAGAGAATTACTAAACAGTATTTATGTTTATCTTCTTTTCCAAGAATACTATTTCAGCGATCTTACCTCGAACTTCTAGTTTTACGACCATCATTCGGCTTCCTTCGTATCCAATTGAAGCCCGGCATTGGTACAGACCTCTATCAGATGGCTGCACGTTTCGGATTAGCAGCCGTGAACGTTTCTTTTTAAATCGCGGCCAATCGCTGCTTATTTGCACACCTGTATGCAACACAGTATGACTGTGTGTTGTATAATCCAGCTATATCGTCACAAACAAAAATCCATCAAACATACACGATGTATGGCAATGGCAAGCAAAATCCCAGCATCACAGATAAATTTTTCTGATAAGTGCAAGAAGCTAAGCATCAACGAGAGCTTAGGCAGTCTAACGTTACCACACGAAAGCTTCAAATCAGTATCGCGAGAACTCAAGAAAGCATTCTCCTCTCCAACAATGTTGGATTTCAAACTATTTTCTATCAGTTGGAAAGATAATAGCAAGGCTTTACTCAGCTGCATCCAGGAACAAATGTCGGCACACAGAGCCAAAATATATCAATAAAATCGATATTACTGTTGGGATGGGTAATTTCATCCACCAAATGCAGTTGAAGATAGCCCAGGGCACTCAATTCTTACACAAAAAAGTAGTTTCCTAAGCCTGGTCTGTGAAGGTCCCAGGCGCGTCACCAGGAAAAAATGGAAAGAGAACAAGATTAGATTCTTCGCCTTTAGTCATAACGTATTTGTCTTAGTGCTGCTGCACGTTCAATAATTTTTTGGAAGATATCTATGGCTTGGCTATACAACGACTAGAACCTTCTTACTTTCAACCAGTCGCTCAAAAACATATTTCAATACTAAATTTTCTTACCATTTTTTATCCAAACAATTTCATGACGGGGACTTCCAGATAGATTACAATGCAGTCTGACACTATCCCCCCTGTACTTTTCAATTGTCTCCACATCACTAGAGGCTAAAGAAGGATTGGTATCTAAAATATTACGCTAAGTTGGTACATGCTATGTTCTTTACTTGTTGCCGGTAAAGAAAACAATGAACATTGCACGGAAATTGTCGTAAAGTGTTTTTCCTGAGGATACAGCAAAGCAGAAATCATGTTATTTCAGAGATTATGTCGTTACACAGGCAATGTGATTCGAGTCATATTTTTATCCAACGGTTGCGGGAAAACCTTTTGTCGGTTATGCGAAAACATTATTGTTTCAAGGCTAGTGGAAGTTGCTGGAACAGCGCACTTTTTACCCTAGCAAGCAGCCAAGCAGCGGATGTTTCCAAAAATTCCTTTTTCAAAAACACAATGATACAGCTTTGATAAGTTTAACCACACACCAATAGCCGCCCGATACTGTTGGTCCAACACTTCGTTTTACAATTGCGCGTCTTTTGCAGTGCCTACTTTGACCAGCGACTGCGTTTATCAATAACCAATCGCTTTTTTACAGTTTAGGCTAAATAAACAGAATTTTAAAAGCAACCAAATAAAAGAATAATAATTTATCATAGCATAGTTATTGTATTTTCTTTCTGTTCATGAGTCCATCCATGTTAACTGCTTTACACACGACAAAGAATTTTTGACCTGAAACCAAGGTCAAGGCAACAAAATTATTAGATTTTGATAAGTGTTAAATATAGGAACCACCTGTTTAAACAAACAGGAAAAAACGTAGACATTTTTGATTGACGACTAATTGTTGTTACAAGAAAATAGCTTTAGACCACAGTAAAAACAATTATATTAACATACAAAAAAGAATTGTTGATTTTAAATATTTGCTTTCAACAAAATGGAGCTTTCCCGATTTGCTAGCGTTAGCAATTTGTGACAATGGCAAAACAAATAGAACAGGTTTACAACAAACATAAATAACTGGTCCCAATGGCTTGCATTCACGTTGACTCTTAAAATACACGAATCAGTATCAAATATATTTTTAAAACCATTTAGCGGGAGGTGGGTGAAATATAGAAAAGTTGTCCCAGCAACGGTCTTCGAAGACCAACGTGACGCCATTCTTTGTAAAAGCCTTAAATTTTAATTCGTTTTCTTTGATCTGAAATTCTGTATGATATTATTACCATTGTAATTATAGTTCTGGTGGTTGTACTGGTTTCAGGTCTTTGCTTAGAACGTCAAGGCTTCAAAAACAGTAAACCGTGACTGTCCCTTGTCAACAATTGTTTACTTTAAGATGCAAAAAGAAAAAACTTTCTGAAATGCTAAAAAAGCTTTGGTATTGTGAGAAAATTTATGGTAAAACCTGATTACAACTACTGACTCAATTTGAAGCAAACTTCAGCAATCTATCGCATTTGGTATGGCTGCACAGCTTACCTTTATTTAGTCCTTGAACAGACGGCATTGAAAGAATGAAGTACGCAAAAAATAGCAAGAAATTCATATGAAAGCACAGTGATGGTCTCCTAAAAACATGCAAGACTTAAATTTTTTGCTGAAGCAAGCTTGTCTGGTAACTCGGCAGTTTGGGCAACGCTGTTGCGTATTTACGGTCGATCCAGCAAGTTTGTGTTAGCTATACTTATTTTAAAATGTTTTTTCCAACTATCACTTGGGCCTTTAGTTTTAAAAAAAATCTGCAGGACTATGTAAAGTCTCATTTCGCGAGGTCTCCACAACAGATCGGAAAGTTGGCTTGCTGCTCTTTGAGGATAGCACCTGACGGGATTCCTCCTCCATTACGTGGTGGGATAGCGCAGTCTGCTCGCTGGCGTGACTTATTCTGGCTTAATACTGGCAAAGAGAGCATAAGCTGATACGCACGAATGAACAGATAAATGTTTGCTCTCAGTTCCCTGAGCACTTTTAAAATAATTACAAAAAGCTAAAATTAAAGACTACATTGTAGACTTTAAGCATGGCTTGTTGCACTCAATCAATGAAAAATTAGACATAGTTCTACGCCAAACCAGCTACTCACTTTTTAACAATGGTATTAGCATCGGGTTGAGAAAAAACGATGCTGTTCGCAGATAATGACCTCAAAGCAGCAAAAAAGGCAAGAAATGTTCGATAAAGACTGTAGCTGCACAAACAGTTTGAGGAAACGTATCTTGAACTGCTCGCAATCTTACTTTCAAAATACAGTTCGTTTGTTAAAGTAAAATCAGGTGACTGTACTTGCAGTCTCTGCTCCCTGTCTTCTATTTCAAAACTTTTGTCCATCAAACCATTGACAAAAATCAACAATTTTACAAAAGGCATTTTCCGTATTCAATACAGCATCACCTCAATAAATGACGCTTGAGTTATTAAGACCTATTTCAATTAAAAAAACGTAAACGATCGCTAAAAATAGATCTGCAAGCAGTAAACTCTGATTAAACAACCATTGCTGGAATTGCGTATTTAGGCGCAACCACAATTTCTGCTTGATATTACGAAAAATCAGCAGCAATACTTCTGCACCACGTCAATTAACGAACAAGCCCAAGTCGCCAGCAGTTGGAATGCGAAAGATGCAAGCTTGGTTGCCAAAGATATAAAGAAATTTTACTTTTCAGAGATTAACACTACACTAATCTATGAAGGTTTTTTTCGTCTAATAATTACACCCTTGCTCTTCCGAAACCCATTCCTACTAGGGCTTTGGTCAAAAAGAGTTTAAGTGACGACATCAAGACATGTTCAATGAAACCCAAGGTTTAATCTTAAATGGCTCTTTTAAACACCAACCGAGGTATTCAAATAGAACGAAGATTTCATTTGATGTTATCCCAAAACAATAGTTATCCCAATACTGTAGAACAGGGGTCACCGACCTTTTTCGGACCACGGGCTACTTTTTGGATGCTGATGATGGCGGGGGCCCACTTATCGCAAAGTGCGCAAAATTCCAGACGTCTCGTCACACTGTTACGAATTCGTAGGCGGTGCCATTACCTTGTTTGTTGCAGTTGTTTGCCCGAAATAGAGGTGTTCTTCAAAAAAAAAAAAGGTCTTATTTTGCCTCCACCAATCGTGTTTCGCGGTCAATTCGACGGAATCCAAGTGTCCAGTTCAGACAAACGGTCCAGATTTGCTAAAATCTCGGACATGTCAGAGAAGGTCATGTACCATCGACTTTTGAAAAGTTTTTGAGAAAATTTTAAAACAGGCTGACGGGTACATCAAATCCTCTTCACTGGCGATCTCGTGCCCACGGGCATACGGTTGGTGAACCCTGCTGTAGAATATAATAACCTATTTTGTTTTCATTCACCCTTTTGCCGACGCCCACGATTGGTTGATAGAAAATGATAAAAATTTTTATTTATGTAATCTCAGTTGAGGCTAAGATCTTTTATTTGTCACAACATTCAGCCGAAATCAACCGAAACATTACAAACAAAACTTCAACTTTGGGCGGACAGCACGAAAAACAACGTCGACTCTAGCTTTTTCGGAAACAATGGTATTACGCTCACGTTTTGCCTGGGAAAAAACTAACACAACTTTATCTCAAAGGAAACAGCCAAAAACTTTGCCATTATGTTAACAGAATAGAACTTAAAATATTGTCTTGTTGTATGCTTTTCGTTGTACTTAAAAACGTTATTTTTACACTCAAAGATTGGTGATCGGCCAGCTGCTCACCTAAGCATGTCTCACGCCTCACCAACGAGGTAAATTCCTGCACAAATTCAGGAGAATAGTAATTAGCAGTAGGCTTAAACCAACCACCTCGGTGCTTATCGTGATAAGCTTCGCACTGGCTTGCAATCAAGGTGACGTGAGGTTAATTCCCATGTGGTTCCTATGTTGTTGAGCTTTTGATTAAAACACTTGATAGGCAGTTTTCTTGTTTGGTTGGGATGGTTGAGAAATATTGACTGAATTATTTCCACGTCACCATGACAGTGAAGTGTGAAATATGGTTGATTAAGTAGTCAAACACAAACGATATGGAAGCACCAGACCGGTTTCACCATCATTGGGGTTCTTCAGTGGCGCGTATCCTACCAGCAGGGAACCGAACCTTCGAGATGTAGACCTTCATCTATGGTAAGTACCACCCTACCACCTGGCTGGACGCCGCTGCTGATGTTATAGCTGCTATTTGCAAGTAAGTGACCGGAATATGGTGCCGCTCTAAGTGCCTAGTGCTAATAAACACACCAGGAAAAAATATTATTTTTGTTTCGCGTGCGAAGTATTAAACTTCAGCTTGCTACTCTGATTACAGTAACTTTCAGATTTTAACCTACCTCAACTAGGCCTACTACCCTTTTGAGTCATCACAATTTGCTCAATAAATTTCGCTGAAGAACCTGGGAATTAAATCATTAAAGCTTTCATTACTATTCTAAAAATCAAGACAGAAAGATTATTGTAATTGCTTATAACCTGTATCAGGCGGGCTTTATTAGCTACGATATCAATTCACAATCTTGTGTAACTACGATAACAAAGCGAGCGTGAACAAACATTGTGAACGTACGAAAAAAGGTGATTTGGTGTTCATTATTCTTTTTTTTTGCGACTTTTATGCCAATTACTCTTTAGCTTAGACTAGTGGTCATCAAAGTGAATCAAAAGTTTCTGTCAATATTTTCAACTCATTTTGAAATCAGCTCAGGAAATAACGGGACGTAGGGCTGGGTTCAAGCAACCAAATTTTATAGATTAATTCCAGCAAGTCTAGAAAACTTGCCATTAAGGTAAAATCATTGCAGTGATTAAAGGCGCCCTTGTAAAGTTATAAATACTTGCGGGTGCACTATTTAAGCGAAAAATACCATGAAATTGTTTGTAATCCATTTTCAATATTTAAAATGCAAAAATATTTAAATTAAAAAAGTTAAAATTTGCAAATAATTATTTATTTGCAAATTTTAACTTTAGCTAAGGTCGCCCGGCTCCCACCTTGTGAATTGTCAACGCACTCGCCTCGAGCGTGATGGCATTGCAAAGACAAGGCGCTAGGCTTTAAATGCAGCGTTTAATCTACTTTTTCAGATCAGTGTGTAAACTGATCTCCCAATGGATATGCAACCAAAATCAACCAATTTGTCAACCCGCCCTCTAAGCAAAGCAATACGTCGTCGGTTGAAGTCTCAGTGCTTCTGCATGTGTTGGATTTTTTTTTAAGGATAACGTTAATAGTGGGTTACTTTTGCTCGTGACGGGACGGGCCCTGCTGATGAGTCCAAAAGGACGAAACGCGTCCAGGGATGGTCTCGTCTAAATTGGTTGGGTGGTATACTCATTATTGTTTCCTGGCATATTCATTTTAATAAATTGTTAATGCCCCTTACGCCCGTATGCTGCTTTGCCAATTAGTTGCAAGGTTTACAATTTCCCTCTTCGCTTAATAACTTTCAAATAAATAATTATTTCTAAATGTGCCTCCATTTTACATCAATATCGATATATTTTTCAATAAAAAAAGAGAAAAAAATAATTATTTTCTTTTATGTTTTTAATATTGAAAGAAAATGTCTTGTGGAATCAATATAAATTTCATTTAGCTATTGTAAATTAATTTAGAATTTTTTATTTAGTATTTCAATGAACAAATTAGCGCATCATACAAGTTCTTGTTTACCGTTGGCTAAAATACATCAAAAATGGTGGTGACTACGTAAAAAATAGAATTCTTCAGCATATATTTCAATGCAGTTTTAGTGATATCGCTCCCATTTTTCTATTTGTTTAACTTTTTGAGTTTGATGGTCGGAAGCATTACTTTATAAACCTTATTCATAAATCCAATTTACCCAATATTAACATTATTCAAAACAGCTAATTAATAAGCGTGAAGTGAGTGGCAAGAAAAAGCGAAAACGATCAAATGAGACCTGTAAGAAGCAAGAGGAAGAGGAGACTGGGGAAATTGGTTTGAAGAAGGAGGATGCCTTAAATCGAGCGACGTGACGAGATGAAGTGAAAAAGAATGGGTTGAACCCGGCCAACATCGCTAAAAGGACAAAACCGGATGCAAACTGAATAACTACAAACTGCATTTGTGACACCCATGAGATGAATAGAAAACTACGCTTAAAAGCGATTTAAGTTTAACAGATCAAACAAAATTTAAATGATGGGCTATGTAATTGTAACAAATAGGGAGTCGTATGCCGTATGACTTTGGTTGGCTGGCCAGACCCGGTCCAACGGCTGTAGGTTGCCGACCACCGGGTTATATCATTATTTTGTAAAGAGATATATGGCTGCTTGTCTCTTGTGCGAAGTTGTTACCATAAATAGCAATTCCCCCATCATCGCGTGGATTAACAATTAGTTTTTGGGAACTACTGCTTAAGAAAAAAATATATTAGAAAAGTATATTCAAGAAGCAAATTCCCTTGAATTGGGATTTCACTCAAAGCTAAATTTCACGTGTATAAATTCAGACCATTCGTGAGTACACGAAGATCTAAATTTTACAACAGAAATGTATTGGAGGATTTCCATATATTGAAATCAAAAAGGTCTGAAATGGCTGTTTTGAAATCGATAGGGAATAGCCACTTAAGGGGGGGTAGCCAACTACACTTTTGCCAATATTAACTAAAACTTTAGCCAATTAAAAAATAAAAATAAAGATGAATAAAAGCGGTTGGGAAAAGGAGAAATCTAGAAGAGAAGCAGAAGATAAGCTGAAAAAAGTTGTAGCAAAATCAAAAAAGTGATTGATTTTTTTCATATAAGCGAACCAAAAAGCATCATTGTAGAAACGACGTCCAGTAATGCAACTGCTCTGGTCCATCTTCGAGTGACTGTGCAGAGCCAGAGCCAAATATAAAAATTGTTTCATCGGAACCAAATTTACAAACCAAGTCATCTAATGTTGCTTAGGATGAAGTGCATAGGGTAAAAGAAACTATTCAACACGACATGAATGTGGATGCTGGGGAGTAATTTCTGACCATATGAGAGATTACTGCGGCCAAGTAGGAAGTTTAGAGTTTCAACATTTTGATGCAAATTTTTCTACTTCAGAGACATGTTTTACTGGGGATAAATTGAAACGACGTTGTTCTAGGTCGCTATTTTGACGAGAACAATTGAACGGTGAAAAAGTAAAACGCGAGTGGTTGTGCTATTCACCTTCATCAAAAAAAACTTTACTGATTTGTTTGCAAACTTTTTGTGTTTGATTCTGAAAAAATCATGATGGCATTAGTTGGTTATGGTGACTGGAAGCATGCACAACGCGACCTGGGCAGCTGCACCAATCAACAGCCGCCTCAACGTGGTGGTGCGGTCCCTGACCCCGTTTGGGTTGGGTCGAAATGGCTGTTGGCCTTCCCGAGGGTCCCAGTTACCCCGGGCATTCCCCTTCATTTTATCGCTATGCTGCCCGTTGAACGGCCGCAGTAGGGCAGCATACAGCTTCTTTAAAATCGGTCGCCTGTTTTCTCTTTTCTCCTGCCCTTCTTCGTCTCCTCATTCTTCTCCTTCTCTTGATAAGCGGTAACGTTCATCCCAACCCTGGACCCATCTTTTGCTGTTCAGTGTGCGCTGGAAATAAGACCTGGCGGGGCAGGTCAGTACAATGCTGCCTGCTCCAAATGGGTCCATCTAAGGTGCTCACAACTCTGCTTCTCCAAATTCAGAAGTCTTGGCAGCTCTCGCTCTTGGAGCTGCCCCCCAGCTGCGTCCCTGCTCGTAACACTGTGACTCTCTCCACTGACTCCTCTGACATGTATACCTCCACCGTACAATTTAGCCCTTCGTCTGCCAATGCTGCACTCCAGCTCCACCCTCGTCTTCAAGCCTTTTATCCCCCGTCTGCCCATTTTGTATCTTCTTCCTCTGCCCCATCCCTTGCTCCTAGCTGTCCTTCTACGTCTCCTGCCTCCTCTCTCCCCCTGACTATCTCAGGGTTCTTCAATGGAATACTGGAGGTCTTCGAGCCAGAAGCACTGAACTACTCCACTTTCTTTTGTCCCACCCTGTTGACCTTATCTGTATCCAGGAATCCAATCTTAACACCTCTTCCTCTTTCCGGATTCTCTGCTCTGCGTTCTGATCGCACCCACTCCCTGTCTGGCATTCTTTCTGGTGATGCCACGCACGCTGGAGGCGGCGTCATCATTTTCGTCAGGCAGGGCCTATCTTTCTCTGAACTTTCTACCTCCTCTCTTTCTTCGCTTGATCCCTACTCTGATTATGTAGGGATCAACATCTCTCTCTTAACAACTCCTCCGCGCCCTCATTTCTTAATGTGTACGCCCCCCCCCCTATTCGCTCCTTTCCGACGTATGGCAGAACCGACTCCTTTTTCTCCCTCAATTCTTCCCTCCTCCAGAAATCTCTTCATTCTATGGGACTTCAATTGCCACCCACCCCCTCTGGGACTCAAGAGGTACTTCCAACCCTCGCGGGGAGGAAGTATTCAACTGGGTAATCTCTTCTGACCTCCTCCCCTTTAATGACCCTGACACACCCATCCTTCTACATTGCTCCTTTGGCAGTCGCTCCTCTCCTGATATCTCCCTTGCTCCCTCCTCTCTGGCCCTTTCTTGCTCCTGGGAGGTGCTTCAGGACCTGGGTTCTGACCATCTGCCTATTTTTCTATCTATCCCTCTCTCTCTGGTCTTTCGCCCCAACAAGTGTCTCCCTTCCTTCAACTTTCGGAAAGCTCGCTGGGAAGACTTTGTCTCCTACTTTGACTCCCACAGTTCTTCTGCAGAGGAATACTCGTCTCTTTCCTCTGCTGCTGCTCTTTTTACTTCTCTGACACTGAATGCGACCAAATCTTCCATTCCTTTCGGCCGCATCAAACGCCATCATAAAGCCTGGTGGTCTGCTGAGGTGGAAAGTGCGGTAGGTGAAAGACGCAAGGCTTTCGCTGCCGCTCACAGAAGTGATGAAGATCACCAGGCTTACATCTCCGCTTCTCGACGTGCCTCGTCAGTCATCGCCAAGGCCAAGGCGGAGGCATGTCAGACGACTTGCTCTTCTCTTTCACCCAAACCAAACCCAAAAACTGTGTACTCTCTTCTTCGCTCTATCGCTGGCTCTCCTTCCTCTTCTTCCTCCTTTCTTAATTTCCCGAGCACTTCTTCTCCCAGAGAATCGGCTTCGGTCTACGCCGCTTACCTGAAATCCCACTTTTCCGTTTCTCAGCCAAAGGCCCTGCGTAGCAGAGCCAGAGGCTACATCTCCGAGTTCCACCGTGCCACGTACCCTGTGGAGTCTCACTCATCCTTCTGCTCTCCTTTCTCTCCCACTAAATTTCATGCGGCTGCCTCCAACCTCTCATCGTTTAATGCCACTGGCACAGACAAAGTTGCCTATTCCATACTAAAGCATCTTCCTCGCTCAGACATGGATTTTCTTGTTCACATCTTCAATCTTTCCTGGACTTCGCATTTCTTTCCTTCCATCTGGAAGACATCTTCTATTATTCCCATACATAAGATGGGAAAGCCTCTCGACTCTCCTGCTTTTTTCCGGCCTATTTCTCTCACCTCGTGCGTATCAAAGCTGTTTGAACGCATCATTCTATCCCGTCTTCTCTTCTTTCTGGAATTCAATCCCATTCTCTCTCCCCGCCAGGCCGGTTTCCGCCCTGGACGGTCTACAGTTGATCAAATTCTGTTTCTTTCTCAATCCATCTCGGATGGGTTTAACAAACCCAGGCCGGGTACTCGTACGATCCTGTCTACTATTGATTTCTCAAAAGCTTTTGATTCTGTTTGGCATCCAGCCCTTTTCAACAAACTCATTTCGGCTGGTTTCCCTCCTTGCTTTTCTCGTTGGACTCAATCTTTCTTTTCTGATAGGCGCGCTTGCGTGGTTTATCAACATCACACAAGTCGTTGCTTTCGAGTCCGTCGAGGTGTTCCGCAACAATCCGTTATTGGCCCTATACTTTTCTCTCTCTTCATCAATGATCTTCCGGCCTCCCTGCCTTTCTCCGCCAGTCGTTTTTTTGCTGACGATCTGGCCATTTGGTCCTCCTCCCCCTCGGTCCCCACTGCGGTGGAGGCCACACAAGGAGCTCTGTTTCGATTGGAGCGCTGGTCTCAGTATTGGTGTCTTCCACTTAATTAGAGCAAATGTGAGGCCTCCTTCTTGGTGGATCCCCACCAGGCTAACCTCCAGCCCAACCTCCTCCTACTCGGCTCCCGCCTCCATTTTAATCCCACTCCAACTTTTCTTGGGATCATCTTTGACCGCACACTTTCCTTTTCTAAACATGCATCTTCGCTGATGGCCAAGTTTTTCCCACGTCTCAAGGCCTTACGCGGTATCTCTGCTTCATCACGGGGCCCCTCTAAGGAGTCCCTCTCTGTTCTGTATAAATCTTTTCTTCGGTCCCTTCTCGCTTATGCCTCACCCAGATGGTTTCCCTTCCTAAGCGTTACGAATCTTACCAAATTGGAACGCTTCCACCGGGCGGCCAGTCGCGCCATCTCTGGCTGCTTCTCGTCCTCCCCTATCCCAATTCTTCTCTCCGAAGCTTCTTTACCTTTCCTATAAGTCACTCTGACTCATTTCACTCTTTCATCTTATAAGTGGGCTCTTCGTCTCCCAACCTTCTTTCCTATTTCAGGTTTGGCCAGACTAGGAGTGAAACCAAGACTCCTCTTATCTCTGTTGTTGTTGTTGATTATCCGACCCTTTTCGAGGGATGGGGGCATGGCGGAAGAACATGGAGCCCCAGAAGCCGGGCAACCCACCAGGGTCTGGACCAGAGGTCGTACAGAGACAGAGAGTCGCCAAAGAGTGAGCGGCGCAAAGAGTCCGTAGCTGGACAGTGCAGAATGAGACGAGAGATGTCCTGGGACGGGTGTCCACAGGCGCTGCAAGAAGAATTCCCGATTCTGCCAATCCTGGAGAGATAGGAACCTAAAAGAAGGCTGTGTCCATTGCAGCGAAGACGAGAGAGGACACAGCGAGCATGACGAGGGAGCACAAGTTCCTCAGTGGAAATTGAGGGAACCTGTGTGTCAAAATACTTTGAAGAGACAGTACGCCTCCAGTCCGAGAAAAGACGAGAGTGGATACGAGAGGTAAGAGGAGAGAGACTACAAGGGATTGCGGAGGGCGCAAGCAGCGCTCCCCGTCTGGCAAGCTCATCAGCTGTGTCGTTCCCCGGGAGAAACGAGTGTCCGGGGATCCATTGTAGCCTGATAGAACAGGAGGAGAAAAAGGACAGTTCCTGCCAGATCTGCCACAGGGTTTGAGATAACAGGAAAGGTGGAGGAGAGGACAGGGTGGCGAGGACAGAACGAGAGTCAGACAGGAGAAGAAGAGAAGAAAAATGGCAGACTTTATGGTGTTGCCGAGACCAGCAAAGAGCGTGCAGAATGGCGCAGGCTTCAGCGGAAAAACTGGAACATACTGGGCCTGCCGAAAAGGAAAGAGTGGCCTCAGTGTCACAGAGAGAGCAGTTGGCAAGTACGCCGGAGCCGCCCTTGCCAAAAGGAAAAGGAACAGAGCCGTCTGTCCAGAGTACCAGGTCATGAGGGGGGAGAGAGTCAAGATGGGCGAGAGCCGCACTTTGGCGAGAGTGAGGGGGATCAGAGCGAGAGCATGGAGAGGAAAGGGTGGACTCGACCGTGAAGGAAGGCAGATTCCAAGGAGGACAGGGAGGGCAAGCAACAAGAGCCTCCCTAGAACAAGTAGAAGAAAGCATGAGCGGGTGAGTGGACGCAAGAGCTCTCCAGGACGATCTGCAGAGTCTTGGTTTCACTCCTAGTCTGGCCAAACCTGAAATAGGAAAGGAGGTTTCGAGACGAAGAGCCCGCTTATAAGAAAAAAGAGTGAAATGAGTCAGGGTGACTCGTAGAGGAGGTAGAGAAGCCTCGGTGAGTAGTAGAGGGATAGGGGAGGACGAGAAGCAGCCGGTGATGACGCGACTGGCCGCTCGGTGGAAGCGTTCCAACCTGGTAAGATTGGTAGCGCTTAGGAAAGGAAACCATCCGGGTGAAGCGTAAGTGAGAAGGGACCGAAGAAAAGATTTATACAGAACAGAGAGGGACTCCTTAGAGGGGCCCCATGAGGAAGCACAGATACAGCGTAAGGCCTTGAGACGTGGGAAAAACTTGGCCTTCAGCGAAGATACATGCTTAGAAAAGGAAAGTGTGCGGTCGAAGGTGACCCCAAGAAAAGTTGGAGTGGGATTGAAACGGAGGCGGGAGCCGAGTAGGAGGAGGTTGGGCTGGAGGTTAGCCTGGTGGGGATCCACTGAGAAGAAGGAGGCCTCACATTCATCAGTCCTCTTATCTCTCGTATCTATAGTACCCTTCCCTTTCCTCGGACTGGAGGCGTACTGTCTCATCTAAATTCTTCGACACGCAGGTCCCCCCTATTTCCACCGAGGAACTAGTGCTCCCTCGTTACGCTCGCTGTGTTGTTTCTCGTCTACTCTGCAATGGACTCAGTCTACTGTTATGTTCTTATCTCTCTAAAATTGGCAGAATCGAGAGCCTTTCCTGCAGCGCCTGTGGACACTCGTCCTAGTACACCTCTCATTTGCACTGTCCAGCTACGGACTCTTTGTGCCGCTCACTCTTTGGCGACTCTCTGCCTCTCTACTACCTCTGGTCCAGGCCCTTGGGAGTTGCCCGGATTCTGGGGCTTCATGTTCTTCCGCCATGCCTCCATCCCTCGAAAGGGGTCGGATAATCAACAACAACAACCTGGCCAGGCACAAATCTTCTAACAAACATTTAAGTTATCTTTCAAGATATATCTCTCGAAGAGCATAAAAAGTAAGCATTTGCAAAGATTTGGAAGAGCAAAAAGAATCTGACAGAAAATATTGGTGCAAAGTATTGGCTCGAGTTTCAAGTGTGATAAAATTCCTATCTTCGAGAGGGTTGGCCTTCCGCGGAAGTAGTGAGTTGGTTGGTTCTCCACAAACGGTAACTTCCTCGGAATTTTGGAGTTGTTTGCAGAATACGATACTTTCTCTGGTGAGCATATTTAAAAGAGAGTGAACGAAGGCAAGGGACATGTTTCGTATTTCTCATCAACTGTATTCGAGAAATTCATTGACGTAATTGCAACAAAAGTGTTAGATATTATTATTATTTCTAAAATAAGCAAAGTATTATTCAGCGTCCGTGGACTAAACACCTGACATCACAAATGTTGACCAGTTAACAATAATTTTTTGGTATGATTTACCTGATGGTCCTGTGGAACGATTGGTCAATTTATACCCACCTGTGGACACACTGATTACCAATTGGTTGATTTACTTTTCGAGTTTATAGAAGACAATGGGATCAGTTTGAAAGACCTCAGAAAACAATCTTATGACAGCGCTTTTAACATGAGCGGAAAATATAAAGATATGCAAGCTATAATGAAAGAACGCAACTACCAAGCGGATTATATTCCTTGTATAGCACATACCTTCAATCTTGTGAGAAAATGTGGTGCTGAGTGTTGCCAATCCGCGGTTCGTTTTTTCAAGTTTGTTCAGGGACTATATGTGTTCTTTTCAGCTTCAACACACCGAAAGAATCTCCTTACTGATGCACTGAAACCACTTCAATGTCCAACAATTAAGTCTTTGTCCGATACACGTTGGGAGGCGCAATATGATGCTCTACATGCACTAAGAAAAGGTTACCAAGCGATTCTTTTAAGTCTTGAAGGCAATGTATGAAGACATTGATGAAAAATATCAAAGTAAAGAAACAGCCAGGGGTTTTGTTTCATCAGTGGAAAAGCTTAAAACTGGTATTTTGCTCGAGGTATTGTCGTGCATAACGGAACGGTTTTATAAGACCAGT
Organism: Trididemnum clinides; assembly: GCA_963675345.1. Taxonomy (NCBI): domain Eukaryota; kingdom Metazoa; phylum Chordata; class Ascidiacea; order Aplousobranchia; family Didemnidae; genus Trididemnum; species Trididemnum clinides. Next base: position 10,505,217 of record OY776301.1, read on the forward strand.
CAGGCTCTGCAGGACAGAAAAATGACTTTGAGAAGGACAGCAAATTTGCTTTAGGGTCTACATGACTTTATTCAACTTCTAAGACCCCAATTTCAAAAACTCGAAGGAACAGGTCAAGTATTAAGTGGCTGTCATCATTACATTGAAGAAATTTCAAGAAAGGAAGAAGAAAAGTAAGGTTGGATAGCAAAGGTGAATCTGAAGACATATCACTTAATCCATCGAGCAGATTCGAAGTAGACTCATATTTGCCGATTATTGACCAAATTCTTTCGTCTGTGAAAACCCGAATAGAAGCTTACGACGGTTCTTCAAAGAAAATTTTCGTTTCTGATGGAATTGAACACCATGTCTAACTGCAAAATTGAAGCAAGTGCGAGAACGTTCCTTCAATATTATCCAGATGATCTGGAGGAGTCATTGCCTGAGGAGATGATTCATTTCTCTACACTGATAAAACAAAACCATTGATGTTTAGGTTTGTAAATGAAAAATGCATGCATTTCCTAACGTATCTGTTGTTTTCAGGCTGTACCTTTGTCTGATGATTTCTAATTTTTCGGGCGAGCGCTCATTTTCAGTTCTAAAAAAAGTAACGAATCAACTGCGTTCGTCTATGGGCGGGAAAAGGTTGAATTTCTTAGCTCTACTCTTCATTGAAAACGAACTTTTTGAAAAAATAGACACCGATGATATTTTTAAGAGCTTTGCTTGTCTAAATCCAGAAAATGTGTAATTTGAATGTGCGCACACTAAGTAAATACTTTGTTTATGTATTTGTTTTTCGTTTCAATTGTGGTCAGTTTTTGGTACAACGAATAGAATGAAAAATAGACCTCTAATTATCATAGAGCCCCAGGCTCATAAAAAGCTTAATCCGTCACTGCCTGTTACTCACATGTCTGTCACCATTTTGAAATCAACAAATCCATCTTCCAACTGTGCTGACATCCATCGCTTCCCCGCAGTTAATATTCACGTAGTGTTTACGGATGTCGATCGGTTTGCACCAGTGATGTTCCGATGCCCATGTATATCGACATCAACCGATAGGCCTATATCGGGTCGATGTTTATTTTAGTTGCAAATTACGTACAACTAACCATTTGCGACATGCAACCAAAAATGCCAAAACTTTAGCTGTGGTAAAGTTGTAAATTATTTGATATTGCTACTAAAAGATGTAATTGATGTTGGGATATTTTGGAAACAAGACACGGATTACAATATTTACGACGCGAGTTAATGGTCTTTGTTGCGATAGCCAATGCCAAGAGCGAGTGATCAGCTTTGACAATAGGTCAAAGTTAAAAAATATCGTATTGTAGCTCGGGGGCGCCCTCTTGAAGACGTTATTTTAAAAACATAGTTCACTCGAAATGGCAATTATATAGCGTTGTATGAATGTAATGGAAGTTACAATAAAGACTTTTCTTGTCTATTTTTTCGGAATGTAAAATGTGGGAGGTTTCTCAGCCCCACCCTGTATATGCTCAATGGAAGCAAAAAGGTTACTACGAGATTTGAGCTTGAAAACATAAAGAAGTTGCTTCCGCCGAAGAATCAGTCGCAAGTGGCTTTTCGGTACGAAAGCAAGGAGACGCACTTGACGGCTGGGATGGACAATATATTTACTGCTTACAATACTCAGTCACATGTAGAGTAAAGTTCGTACAACTTTGTATAAATTAAGCGAGCAATTGGTTCCATTGTTTGGACAATGAACAGCAAAATGAGTAAAAAAACAAATTTTCGCAACGAAAGTAAATATGTGAAAACAAACAGCATTTTCGTATGTTTTGCTATGCAAAATCGTCGATTAGTTTTACAAAAACTTACACAACTTTTGTAATCGTCGATATATTCAAAAAATATTTAAACTGGATGATAGAGCCATAGATTTGCTCTTTTGAATGGTATGTTAACTTCCAAATCTAAGCAATTTTTTACATTAAATTTGAATTCGTAATTTAAGCTTTTTTACTATTTTAGGAAGAACCTACATTACGCTATTTTACACGCTCTTCTTATGCCATAAACTGACTGTTTAAATCTGGTAAACTCATAAAAGGTAATACTGTGTAGACGAATTGGTATCAGATATGATTCATTCGTGATGACAACTGACATGCTATTGAAATATTGCACAATCTTAAATATATTTTTTGTTTCTGCCCCAGCGTTATGCTTGTAGATTTCTTACGTCTACGGTCGAAAAAAAAAACGTTTAGATCAATAACTTAGCGTTCGGCTTATTGTTAAATCAAGGGTGTGCAATCTTCTTGGGCCAAACTGATTCTCGCTGATTAAGCGTCGGGCCAAACTAACGGTTGAGTATAAATTAATTTTCGAAAAAGCCAGATGATTTTGAGGAAATCGGCCAGATTTTAATGTAATGACCTTTTTTGGACATTTATCTCATTTTGTGTAGGCTAGGTGACCTTTTCTTGGTGCCTAAACTTACATACCTTTCTTAGGCTACTTTATTGCAGTTACTTAGGATATTCTGCGGGCAGTAATCCGAAACAGACATCTACCCCCGGGCTCAAAATATATATTGCTCAGCGGGCCATGAGTTGCACACACTTTTGTTATTTACCATTTGATACAAGTCGACAAGATTTCAATCAGTGCTACTCTTATCGGACGACAAGACCAGATTTAGAGGGACCCGGACCCCACCAAAAATGGTCTCAGACATTATGCTCAAAGGGCGGGAACCACTTGAAAGACTCCAAGCAAAATATGCAAGATCAAAAAAAGGTACTTTTTGCTTAAGAGCCCCCGAACTTGGGCCCAACAATACCAGTGGCGTACCCAGCTCATTAATTTGGGGGAGCCAAATAGGCTAAATCTTTGTTGTCAACGTTGATTTTGAGTTTAACTCTACCAAAAATTGCGAGTTATGTGCAACTCAGATATTTGGGAGGAGGAAAAGATGGCCCGTTGCCCTCTCCCTCATTACGCCTATGAACAACACTTAAATTTGGTGCTGCCAGACGAGGCCCCAAAGAACTCTCGTAAAATATTTGAGTCTCGAATCAATATCGTATCTCCTACACAGTTTTAAATTACAGTACTCCTAGCTACACTATAAATATTACGAACTAGCCAACGGTATAATACACATGTTGAAACTTGAAAGGCATTTCATTGCCTTTGTAGAAACCTGTTCAATTGATATGCAGGTGAAGCTTCAATTCCAGCAGACGATTTTTTTATAGCATTAAGTCAAAAATCATGCTAAGTTGTACGAATTTTGTGTAGCGTACAATAGCCTATAGAATTCAATCAAATAATTTCACCCCCGAATGGGCCAATTCAGCGTACAACCTGTGACCTAAAATTTTTGAAGAAAAAGAAGGCATGCCCATATGCCTAAGTAACTACAAAACATATTAAAAGTACGTACAGATTTGAAGTATTTGTCTGCTTTGATAAGTGTAATTTCGAATTGAGGGAGCTAGAGTGGTATTCACTTGCAAAGGGCTTCATACATGGTTAGATTATCTCAAATATAACAAGTTTAAAAAATTTTTTTTTTTTGAAACTAGCACACCCGCATTTTTTTGGGGGGGGGGGGAATCAGTGGAGAATATGCAACATGGAAGAAGCAGCAGCGGCTACAGGCGTCGAACTCACAGCCTTTCGATGCAGAGTCCAATGCCCTAATAACTGAGCTATTACTGAATTATCTTATAATAGAAAATTACAGTTTCTACTTCTTTAAATTATTAATAAAACAAGATTAGCTCTCTAAAATAAAAAATTTATTGGTTCTTAACAAATTTAGCGGTCATATAATCGCAACTCAAAGGTACTTTATTATTTTGTAAACCGATCGCTCTTTGACCCATGGTTTCCAGCCAAATCTTGTCTACTCAACGTATACGAAATTGTACGGACTTTAATGTACGGTAGAGCAGTATACCAAATACTATCTGCTCCCCTAGCTCGCAGCGGAAAACACATGGTAAATTGGAAAACGTTTTCTCTGTGCTACGGTATCAAAATTAGAAAATGTTTTGCATCTGCATTCTTCTCATGAGTAGTTACCCTGCAGAGATCTTGTGGATTAAAACAGGTCTGTAGGTATCTGTCGCACTTGGTCACTGTTCCTCTCCGTGCCACAATAGTACGTAAGCCTACTCTTACCACGATATACAGTAATTTTAAGCAAATAAAATGCTAATTGGAATCCCTGTTTTTATAAGTTTGATAAATTTAGCCGTCTACTTTCGAAACCGTTTCAGATTACAATCTTGCTACCGTATAATGAAATGCCAGAAACATTACTACCACTTCCAGATCTTTTATTCAATACCCTCTTTGTCAGATTGTTCAATCTATAATTTTTTAACCAGACAATTCAGAAAGAGCGTATTCTAAAATTTTAAGGGTCACTCTGGGTTGGCACGGCAGTGCTTGCACCTTAAAGTTCCTCGCTGGTGAATACAACATAAAATACTGAATTTTTCCAATTTTTTTATTCTCAATCATTTTGACTATGCTGAATTCGATTTTGCTACCAGATTCGACAAAAAACAACCGGAAATACAGGTATTCTTACAGGTTGCAGGCATTTGTCCCTACAGTTAAAATACAGTACCAGCACTTTGCCTTCATTTTTCTCGTAATTGTGTTTTTCGATATGTTCTACAATTCAAATCATCAAAACTGCCACATTTCTGGTGCTATCATGCTGAAATTTTGTATACAAAATGAAGAACATATATGCTTCATTCTGTAGTCATGATTTTGCTCTACTACAATTAGTTTGTTGTAATATTCATAAATCATTAAATTGATATGCCTCTAGTGATTTTGTTCAAAAATGCTGACTACAGTTAGTCATATATGTTATTATGATGTGAATCGCAGAATTTAAATGCGTTTTATTGACAATTACAAAAGTATGAATTTTTGCTTGCATACTCAATTTGGTACTTGTGGGTTATCTGTCACCACTTTTTTTCACCAGGTATTAAATTACTATTATTTAACTGTATATATAATGTTTAAGCCTAAAATTAGGGTTAGGGTGTTCGCCTGTTCCAAAGCAAAGGAATCATACCGACTAAGAAGTATTGCAATGGCCACCAAAAAGTGGTGACAGATAACCCACAAGTACCCTCAATTTCTTCTCAATCCGCCATTTTGTGGAAATGACGCTAATGCTGCAAACAACTTCCTATCACCAACTACGTGGACATACAATCGATCTTTGAACAGGTTTCAAAATTTTCACCACCCAGATCACCAGGGAGGAACCTTAAGCTACAAACTGGCAGAGTTTACGTCTTCTCTCGTATCCTACGTGGTGCGAGCATCCCCAACTGAAAATCACTGGTAATGAAATGCCGGACAAAACTGCTAAATAGACTACTTTCACCACCTAGTAATTTGATTCTGGATATTATTACCGTCCTCAGGTATCAATGCTTATTATAACTTGGCACTTTTACAGTATTTTTAATAACTAACCATTCTTTAACTCGAACAGATTTTGACGTTACTTAATTGCTAAGAAGCTGCCGGTGGTTACTACCAATTGCACTTGGAGTGACACTGGATCCAGCCGGAGGATCTTAAATATACATAATAATGCTTAACGTACAACATTGACCTAGTGTGTAGTAAAGTTGATTGAGAAAAGAAGTAGCCAAGTACTTGTAAGTTTGCTGGGTTTGAAAGATACCTGGAACGGACTGGCCAGGGCTAATGGAGGGCGATGGTATGGGCATGTTTTATGGAAAGGATGAAGATGAAGTGTTGGATTTTGAAGTGGTGGGAAATAGAGGATGTTGGCGACCGAATATGACGTAGAAAAGTATACTGATAAAATTGGACGGAAAAGGAAGATGCCACTAACAGAACAAAGTGGCGTAATGGTGTTTGTGAACTTTTTAGAAACGCGAGGTAAATTCGGCGACTTAAGTTAACGGATTTAAAATAATGAATCTCTCTCGCTTGTCGCTGAGACTACAGCAAACCAAGAGATGCTGACGGTTTTTGGCACAAACGCCACCTGTCCTGCTTTCCAGATGAATCCTAAAACTGATGTACACAGTTAGCACACATTTTTCATTAGTCCAGTACTACAAAAGGACATATTTTGTTTTCAAACGTTCATATTTGTACAATTGTAAAAAAGTAAGACATTTGTCGGGCCTATCACACGCTCATGCAACTTAAAATGCTATAAGCCTATACAAATGCATGTGCACTATAGTCCAATGCCAACATTACAGTACATGTGGTTCAAAATATGGTTTCAAGGTAGACTACAAAGAACCACTTCTTAGCACCAGTGCACAGCACTTGATGAAAAATTTATCTTTGCACAAATATTCGACTGGATTCTGAGCAATACATACAAAAATCAACATCAACACATTTTACAAAATAAAATTTTAAAGGTTGGCTTTCATTATTTTGAGAAGTTTGCAGAAAATGAACTTCCTAGCGTTAAGTGTTTTTTTAAATAAAAACATGTTATAAACAGTTTTCAAATAACCTTACACAATTTCAAAGTTCGTAAGAATTGTTGGCTTGAAATCGTTCACCAGACGCAGCCACAATCTGGTTCCACCAATGGCACTGAGCGTTATTGTGATGCCAGCTGTTTATTCATTTGGGACACCACTGCGCTTCCTAAAGATTGTGAGATGTATTCTCGAATGCATACCCCAATGCTTCACAATCTTTGTAATGGCAACACTAAATTAAGAGTAACACAGAAAAACGGTGCAGTGTTATTTGTCTGCATTAGTGTCAACACTGCTGATGTACTGCCTATCAATAGCCATCTTTTTCCACAGTTATCCACGACCTTCATGACTAATGCCAATAAACTTAGGATTGGAGCGTCAAATTAACCATTCATACGAATTACAATTTCTTACAAACAAGTGATACTTTGTAGTCAAAAACATGACAGCAATGCCCGAAAAATAACATGTACAAATTACAGGAATTCTGCAGTACACATATGGGCAAACCAACAAACCAAATTTTAAAACCTCACAAGATTTATCCTATACTAATAACCAAATCAAATAAAGTACAGTTTATTCAGCCATTCATAAACAATTTTGAATGATGTTTGCAACAAGCACGATAGGAAATTCTTTTCAATAAATTTACCTAAATCTGGTTTGATACCTGCAGTTCAAGGAAAAAAAGAAAATCTTTTTAAACACTCAGAGCAATTGGAGTTAAAATCCTTCCATCTAACAAAAGCTCTGCCAGAATTACTAGTTAACTTATTGAAAAAGACCAGCATCGTTAATTTCTTTCAATCTGAATCAACAACAGTTACTGAATTTTGAATTTAAATCTCAATTCATATTTTGTAACTATTCCGTAAGTTTTGCCAGTTTCAGTAATCTAGCAAACTTCAGTCAAGTGGAGCAGTAAAAAAGCAACAAAACAGAACATTATTTTAATGCATTTATTAAATTTTATTGAAATTCAGGCCACATGTTTTGAGTGATCAGTAGTTTTGCTACCATAAGTTTGCAGTGTACGACTTGAACTGCAACAGACTTGATTATGCCCTGAGAAATAAAAAAAATTTCACTGCCATTGCTCCCAGCTTTACCTTGAGCAAGACCTCAAATCATACAGCCTTTGTTGTTAGGGTCACAACTTTTGATGTCACGATACGTCATTGTAATGTTGGGCAGTTTGTACAGATCTGCCGGACTGTAAGTACGTGTTTGTGTACATGGTTCATATTGAATTAGTAGGCTTTAAACTCAAAATGTTGTTACTGAAGTTGTGTATGCCATAACTAATTTTATTTTGCCATCTTTTGATCCGTTTGGTTTTCTGATATGCTATTTAGGACAAATATGACATAATACGGTACTTTATTTTGTGAAATATGCAGAAATATTTTGCAAGTATTCACTGTAGTGTTCATTTTGGCCTTTTTGTACGCACCCCATGTTCAAAAGCATTTGAACTTTAAAATAATGACAATGCTTTTTTATGACATTTACTTCGCTATCAAGTTTTCAAAAACACTTTGTTTTGAACGTTTCTAATGCTGCATTGGAGACATGTTAACTACTATTAACTTACTCTATACTGATGATAACGGCAAGGATATATTCGAAGGGAGAACGCTGCAAACAGCAGTTTTCCTCAATATTTCCCAAAGCCTTCTAAAATTTAGATTTCTGTGCGTTTTCAGAGATCATTACTTCTTATTACAAAACATCAGTGATTTTTACCCTACTCATGTAGTGGTGCCAATAAGGGAATGGCATTATCAGCTTCTAGAAAACACTTTGGACAAAATTATGGTAAATTTACAATGAGGATCTTTTTTATTAATTTTAGACGATACGCCTAAGTTGAAAAAAACTTCTATTGAATGACACTTTTCAAAGCTAACGAAAGAGAGAGAGAGTCCCAAACTCCAGTAACAACCCTAATCTAGTGAACCTGTAATAAAAAGGTTATCACCGAGAAATGTATCAGGATGTCTGAATCTAGCACAGCGCTCTTCAACCTTTTTCGCATGGCCAAACCCTTGGTATGCTTTTGGAAACGCCGTGAAATCTCATTAAAAGTCAAGTGTAACTGATAGGAAAAATTTTAGCTCCACACCAATTTTAAGTCAAATAATATTTGCAACAACAGTGAGGAGCAAGTAACTTTAAAAGCAACAAAGTTACCATTACCTTGCACAAAAAGTTAAGGTTAAAAACTTACAAAGTAACTACTTAAGCTACAGTTACTTATTATTGTTAAAGACTTAAAAAGTAACTACTTAAGCTACAGTTACATGTTATAAACAAAGTTAGCGCAAAAAATAGTTGAGTTTTCAATTTTCGCCATCCTGACTCCACCTCAAACTCTCTTAATGTGATTTAAGTGATCTGAACCACTAATACTTAAGCCGTTAACTAAAAAGCAGTGTAAAGGCTATTCTGTGCGAAAACCAGCACCCCCAAGCAACAGCACAAAGGTTTTACCATTGAGTGCAGCTACACTGGAACATACAATTTATTAAAAACAAAATGAGATTGCAGTACTTGCAATAGATACACCATAGGGCGGGTTTCAAATAAATTTTTTTGTTGAAGTGACAAGCAATTCTTAACAGATTAGCCAATTTCAGTAATTCAAGCAAATCAAGAAAAAACAACTTTCTAACGTAAAAACGTGCCAAGCAGATCAAAATCTTTTCTCATGACATATAACATCATAATGGGTGACTATCTAGTTTTTATTTAAGCTGGAACAAGACCCAAAACTGCTACTTAAAAAGCATTCTACACCAGTGGTGTCATAAGAAACTTTCTTTAAAACTGGCCAAGCATTAACCAAATGTTTTCATTAAGTGCGAATTTATGCAGATTTGGGACTATTGGCCACAACTTTTTCAATAAGATTGCATGTTGAAAGACACATTTTTGCCCATTTTGGTAAAAAAAAACCTCTTGATTCTTCATTGCTGCTATATGCCTGATCAAAACCTTGTTTCTGCCTTTTTTTGAAATTAACTTTCTAAAAGTGACTGCATGTTTGCTGCTTCTCTCATCATTTAGGGCCATCATCCTTTATCCCACCCTTAAATATGCCACTGCACTACACACATGGCTACCATATTTTTAAAAGGAGGACATTGTGAGATCATAATCTGACCAACCTTTCGTGTTTCTCAACCAAAAAACCTTTTTTTATTTTGCAGGTCAACTAATTGAAACTCTTTTTTGATCATTATGGTAACCCAGATCTCTCGTTTGTTAGTTTCCAAACTTAAAGACTTTTTTTGGGGGAGATCAACTATTTGTAAACAATTTTTTACACCATTTTAATTTTTCAACCGTAAGTGGGCTTTTTGTGTTAAATATGTGATTAATTGCAAAAAGGGCATTTGCACATTTTTTGATATCCTCACAAAACAATTATTTTTTTCTTGCAAATGAAGGATGCATGGTAGCTCTTACTACACATACATACATTTAAATCATTTACATAAACAGTGTTCTTACACAAAATTATCAAGTAATGTGAAAATTACTTATGATATAAGTAAAAGTTTTTTAGTTACTAAATAAATACCTACTTGAATTTAGCCCTAGTAGCCCATTCTTTTCAGGCCATAAACTAAATTGCAGTGATTTAAGAGATATGCACGCTTTCTATAAAGGCTACTTTGGCCTTATTTTTTGCTCTATATTAGCAAAAGCGTGAGCTACTTCATGACGAAACTATACAAATCTGAGCAAAATAACATTACGCTACAATCAATAGCCTTTTAAAAGACAAGCACTTCAAAATGGTGGTCGGTAAGAGACTGCAAAGTCTTTGCAAGCATTTCAAAATGATGGTCAGTAAGAGACTGCAAATAGTATTAATGTGTGTTTTCTTGGGCTATAAAGTCATTACACCTCTGATTGCTTGCACTTTTTTGGTACCAAATTCGATAAAAAGTAACTGAACTTCTTGCAGTAGCTAAATTGAAATTAGTTCACAATTTTGCTACTTACAGTTACTTGCCCTCCTCTGTGCCTCACGATTTGTAGCCCAAGTCAACAACACATGGCATTTTGGTGTCATTAAACAATGAAAGTGGCTATTTTACCATCCACCGCATTGAAAGCTACTTTGCTGTCACCATTCATCTGTGTTTAAATAGCCATATTTGCTGGAATTCTGGCAGTGATGCTGTGGTTGGTGCACATGCCTTGAAATGCAATGACTATGGGTTGGAATCTTCACTGGCAGGGTACTTAGACAAAGGCAGTGTATACTTGGCGTGCAATTTTTTTAATTTTTCATTGAAACTGACCAATCATAAATGAACAAAAGTCACATGTTTATTAAGTCATTAAAATTGACTAATCACAAATGTCTGATGGCAAAATAGCCTCCAAGGGTAAAATGCCGTTGATGGCAAATAGCCACCGCCTCAAGCAAAACCTGACAACTATGCTATTTTCAAGTGCGATTGAACAACTAGTCGTATTCTATCGTCATTTAGCAAACCTAACGGCTACTATTTTTCAGAACTTAACTTTGGATCATGCTTTGTTTCATATATGTAATGCAACAGCAATGGACATAAAGTTGTTGTACACAAAATCAAAATAAATGCCCAATACACATAATTGTTGCACCACACATGTACATAGAGCTATTAAGCTGTCAAATTACAAGAATTCTTTGCTTTGTATCTTCGTATATAAGTCAACTTCGGATATAAGAGATTCAGATATAAGGGATTTTCGCTTATAAGGGGCTATGCAAAAGGTCCCAAATGATTTTCAATATAAACTAATAAGTCGGTTATAAGAGAATTCGGTTATAAGAGACTGATTAAGCTGGTCCCGGCAGATCTCTTGTATCCGAAGTTGACTGTATGTTAAAGAGCACCAATGTAAAATAAAACCATTTGCTCTTTTAATTTTTTAGCTGGCTATGATCCTGGATACAGGAACCAGAGCATTAGACTAGCCAGTCGATTCTAGACAAGTCGAAGTCTGACTTCACTGCACTAGTCAAGTGCAACAAAAAATTTTACTCAAAAACCAGTAATCCCTCAACCATGAATCTGCAACATAGATCAGGAACGTTGAAACGCACCCTCAACATTAAGAAAACTAACCATGTGCAAATGAAAATATCAGTCCTTAGCTATTATGTCTGATGTACAAGAATTACTATTTCAACTTACAGCTAACTAAATCAAAATTGGACTTGGCCGTACAAACTACATTTTCAAGTCCAATGCCCTGACAGGAAACCAGCAATGTCATACACTAAAGGATAACATTTTTTTATCTTTGGGACAGCATTTCCTAGTTTTTCGTTCTGTTACACAAAACCACAACAGCTCACAACAATGACCGTCACCCAAATGAAATTATATTACAATAATGCCGACCCATGGTTTTAGATATGCTTTTAGGGGAGAGTCATCATATAGTTTCTATATCTTATTAAACATTATTTGCAGGCTTGATATATTCAACACTAGCTATTCCTTTTCCAAATAGACACTTTTAATTCAAACTTTGCTGAGCATTACTTTACCAGTTTTAGCTAATCATGCACAAAAAAACTTTAGAGCCACTTTATGCTAATTTATAAAAATTATCTCAATGGCTTGTAAACAAGGTTTTTGTTTTCATACATCACAAACAACAATCAAAATATGAAACCAAAGTAGCGTAATTTTATTGAAACAAATCATTTTGACTAATCTAACCAAGCTTATCAAGATCAACGAAGCAGCAGTTGGAGGAGTCGAACTCCATGACATTTTCAGTTTACTACGTTTGATAAAAGTTCACCCTTTGAAATGTCACTTTCAGATCAATTTTACAAATATTTATCTATTGTTGAAAAAGTGTTGCTAACTATGACATAATAGATGTGAATTACTGATCTACAGAGTCCTTAAAGTGAAAAAATGCAATCATGCTATCATAATTAAAATGGTTCCAATTTTTTTTCACCAGTACACTAGCTACCAAATAAGAAGTTTATTTTTCTATCATTCTCCTTGCTTGAATTACAGTATGTTTCCACGTAAACTTATCAAGACTTTTCAGAGATTGTATAAACTTGATTTAAAATTGAAAATATCGTCACAAACAAGAATACCTTTGATGCATAAAATAATATTAACAGTGAGGTAATCATTCTCAGTGTAATAACTGATTTGTGTGCCATGTATCCCAAAAAAGGATGCAAATTAGTGTTCATGAAGTTATGTGTCATAACGTCCATTAACTGAACCTCCAAACTGAGTACAATGCATGATGGTGTAAACCCTTAACTATCCAAGATAACAGTTACATTAGAAGTACAGTGTAAACACATCGATAGATCCAAACTAATTGCCACATATACCAACTGCCCAAACAGTCGAAGTCAATCAGAGTAACAAACTTTTTAAAATTCCCAACAAAGTCACAAAATATTTCCCAAAAGCTGATTTTTTTTATAAAAACTACCAAAAGTTATAAATGTTTGGGCACATAATCTATTCAATTTGATCCTCAAAAAAGGCCTTTGCCTGAAAACTTGTATTAAATTCTTCCTTTCCCCCCAAAAAGGTCTTTCACCAAACACATACCACAAATTCTCCAATCTTTGTCAAAAGACTAATAACAAATTTTCTGACTTTAGGTTCATCATCAAAAAAAAGGTCTTTGCCCAAAACGAGAAAATTACTAAGTTTGATCACAAATATCTTAAGATTTTCCCCAAAACTTTTCACAAAATTAAAATTACCGAGATCTTGGGGCAACTTTCCAAGGTTTGCAACCATGCAAACAACAGTTACAGCAAAATTTAACAAGTGGTAATATGGAATTTATCATATGCCCCTGAACAAGTAGCTTATCCTAACTTAAAATTTGCAATGGTAGAGCAGTAACACACATTATATTGCCATTATAGCATAACCAAAGCACACGACTCCAATTGGAATACAAGAACTTAATTATGGGTCTCACAATGTCAACAAACGCTATCGCTAATCTTCACCCTTTAAATAGTGGACATTGCAAAGACAAACATTGTGGAAATAATACTAACTACAACTGCTCAATAATTGTGGTTTGTACTGAGATATGTGCTTTACAGTAACTTCTTCGGAATTTTACCAACACCGACGATTGGCTTAATCAGCTAGTTCGAGGTGGTAATGAGCCACAAAGTGCTTAATTTATCAAAAATAAAAACGTAGCAGCAAGCCTAATTGTAAATTGGTTAATTATTCATTTTGAAATACCAGTATCAGCATCAAATATTGTTTCTACTGGTATAATTTCTTCAATATAAAAACCGAAAAATTCTATTCAGTCTTTTACAAACAGTTTCTACAAAAGCACAATAAAAAAGCAATATCAAACGTGTAATTAAGCATATTTAAATCAAGACGCCTTATTATTGCAGTCTTGTATAGTTTCTCACTCATTATTGCTGCCAGGTGCACTCTAGTTTTCAATGCCAAACTTCGGATATCAATTGTTTAGCAAATAAACATTCCTCACTTTTCATTTGTTTCTTCGATTTTCAGCAGCTGAACCCGCTATCTGAAAAAAAAAAACTGGCAAACAGTTAAGATTACTAGGCCTACACAAAATCAACATATGATGCCACTGCGTATAACATCATACAAGACAGAGTAACACCAGCATGTTGTGCACCAACCAACTGATTTGATTTTCCTGCTCTTCATTCGCACTAAATACTACTTCCATTTCTTAGAAAGATAAGTTTATAAAAATAGCCATAACATTTCCAAACCGAATAAACCAGGAGTTGCAGGCTGTTATATCTACTTACAGTGCTGTTCATAATTGAGGAGCCACCCTGCAAAATTTGTCGATATTCTTGTTCCAAGCCATATTTATTCATTTATATGAATTGTTTATCTACATGTTATATATTTTCGTGAAGGGTATGTTGCAGGTAATTTAATAACAGCAATAATTTTTTTCTGAAATATTTTTGAAAGCCAAGATGCATCTCATAATGTGACGTCATACCGAAAACTGATTTTGTCATTAGTAACAAAACAGCATAGCAATATTATTGCGAATAGCAATAAATGGATAACGATAATTTTTTTGGCAATAAAATACGTTAAAGTCATTTGACACTTAGTTTGTGATTTTTTTAGTGATTCCATCACGCTGCTCTATTTATGACGTCATAATTTATACCATATTTTGATTTTGCCAAAAAAATTTTTTTAAATGCATTCTGTTGTAAAACTGGGATATGTAACACCCTTGTCAAATAATTAGCACTCTTTATAAAGATTATGGGGCCCTAAAAAGTCTTTCCTCAATTGTAATAACCTGGGGTCATGTCTCTGGTCACATCATGATCACACCACGATTTGGTACTTGTGAGGTCATAATAGAAGGTTATTTTTGTTATTTTAGGTAGGTTTAGCATTATATTTTAGTCAATTATCATGGTCTTCAAATAGATTAGTGCAGAAACAAGAGGAGTTATCATTTTTCTTCAAAATGAAGGAAAATCACCGAGATTCATTACAAATAAGACTGGTGTATCTCGAAAAGGAGTGCAAGGAGTGTTAAAGCAGTGGATGGAGACAGGAGATTCGAGATGTCAGCCTCGATCAGGAAGAAAGCGAAAGTCAGTAACCAGGTGTGATAGAACTCCGATTAGGATTTCATTGAGAAACAGAAAACTGACTTCGAAAGAGTTGTCCAGGGAGTTGAAGGAGAGTAGTGGAGTTGAATTGTCTGCTCCAACAGTGAGGAGAAGGTTGCTAGAAAATGGTCTTTGAGGGTGCAAAGCTAGAGAGAAGCCGCTGTTGACAGAAAAGAAGAGAAAACATCGTTTAAAGTGGGCACGTTCCCACGTTAAATGGCCTGTTGAGAAGTGTTCTCTTCAGCGATGAGTCAGCATTTACCCTAAATAACCATGCTGGAAATAATTATGTGAGAAGACCTGAGGAAGAGTACCGACCATATTGCATCTCACCGACCATCAAGCATCCGCAGTCGATAATGGTATGGGGTTGCATGGCTGTAAGTGGTATTGGCAGGCTCAAACTAGTCTCTGAAATGATGAACGGAACAAAATACATTGATGTGCTGGAAAACCAAATGCTACCCAGTGCAAGCTCTTTGTTTTCTGACAATGATTGGATATTCCAGGACGATAATGCACCATGCCATTGTGCTAAGAAAGTGCAACATTAGTATGGAACCCACAAAGTTGAACAAATGGACTGGCCAGCCCAATCTCCTGATTTAAACCCAATTGAAAATTTGTGGAACCGAGTTAGCTGTATTGTTGGTAAAAACAAACCTAAGACTAGAAGAGAGCTTATCGAACAGGTTATTGCTGCTTGGTTTCAAGTAATTACACCCGAAGGACTCAAAAAGCTTGTTGATTCACTTCCTTGCTGCTGCAAACTAGTCATCGATAACCATGGATGGCCAATAAAATATTAATCCAATTCTTCTTAATTCAAACGGCCCTTTTTAGGGCCCCATAATCTTTATAAAGAGTGCTAATTATTTGACAAGGGTGTTACATATCCCAGTTTTACAACAGAATGCATTTAAAAAAATTTTTTTGGCAAAATCAAAATATGGTATAAATTATGACGTCATAAATAGAGCAGCGTGATGGAATCACTAAAAAATCACAAACTAAGTGTCAAATGACTTTAACGTATTTTATTGCCAAAAAAATTATCGTTATCCATTTATTGCTATTCGCAATAATATTGCTATGCTGTTTTGTTACTAATGACAAAATCAGTTTTCGGTATGACGTCACATTATGAGATGCATCTTGGCTTTCAAAAATATTTCAGAAAAAAATTATTGCTGTTATTAAATTACCTGCAACATACCCTTCATGAAAATATATAACATGTAGATAAACAATTCATATAAATGAATAAATATGGCTTGGAACAAGAATATCGACAAATTTTGCAGGGTGGCTCCTCAATTATGAACAGCACTCTAATTATACAGGGTGACCCCAAAAAAAGTGGGCCCCGGGAGTACTTTTTTGATATCTGTTTTATCCATTCACCAATCGCCCTTATTTTGCAGGACATGGCAGGAACAATGTCTGTGAACACGTCTAGATGCCAGTGGAAGCTCCAGAAAAGAGAATACTGTGTCAAACATTACTATAAGACAAGCTCGTTCAAGAAAGTGCAAGACATTTTTTGTGCATCAGTTCTAATGTGAAAAAGCACCGTCCAAGAGCAGGATTCAGAACTGGGTTGACCACTTTGAGAACTATGGAACAGAGGGGAACCTCAATGCAGCCAGTGACAACTGCTCAAGCCATTCAGGGCACCCCAGGAAACGTACAGCTGAGTTGATTGAGAGAGTGGGAGAGTCAATTCTGCTGAGTCCGAAATGCTGTGTGTGCAAGCGATTTCAGTCTCTCAGCATATCTTGTGAGACTTGCAGGAGAGTGCTAGTACAGAATACAGACGAAGCAGACTCTTACAGACTCAGATAAAGAGCTGAGAAAGACCATGGCAGTCAAGATACTGGAGAAGATCCAGGAGACATCAGCTTTCGTTAACCTCCTTCGGACCTCAGATGAAGCTCACTTCCATATTGAAGGAAAGTAAACTTGAAGACAAATGCCTTCTGGAGAACTTCCAGATCCAATAAAGTAGCCACCAAAAGGCTGCACTTGCCTAGGTGCATGGTATGGAGTGCAATCTCAGCCAGAGGCATCATCGGGCCATTCTTTACCGAGTAATCTGGCATGACAGCAACAGTCACAAAGGAGCAATATGTTGAGGTCCTCAAAACTTTGAAGAGTGAACTGTAGACACTGTACCTGTCGCTAATGGGCAAGTCCTGGTTCCAGCAAGATGGAGCCAGCTCTCGCACCTCAAACCTAGCCTGAGACTGGCTAAAAAAGAACTTTGGAAACCATGTGATCAGCCTCAAGACTAATTTTGTGAGGGCATCTCACAGCCCAGATTTTTTTCTCTGGGGCTACCTGAAGAACAGATTGTATGCAGGGAGAGAGGACTATTACCAAACTCAAGGAAGCCATCAGGAAGGAGATCAGAGCCATTCCTTGGTCAGTTTGTAAGAACGTTATGGACAACTTTGTGCTGTGCCTCAAAAAATGCACACAGCTAAGTGGAGGTCATCTGGAAACATGCTGTAGAATATAGACGAAAAGTACAAGACCCTCATGTTTTGATATGATGTTTTAAAAACAATGAATTAGTTATCAACAAAGTTTCATTTATTTCTTGCTGAAAATCTAAAAATGAGGACTATCGAAAGTTGGGGCTTTTTTGGGGTCAATCTGTATTACTGTAAAAAGTTTTCCAACGGGTTGAGTATAGAGATAAAACTACATGTATTGTACATACCTTGACAAAATAGGAAAACAAGCGCAGTCAATTCTCCTTACAAAAAAATGAAACATAAAACCTGTTTGGATAACAAACCACCAACTGTCCACTTACTTAGGGAAATATGATGTTTTGTAGACCCTGAAACACAAAACGCCAAAACACACCACCTCAGATGCTTTAATGATAAACATCTGCACTACGGCACATCGCTTATACGAAAAGTGAATACTTATCAAAAAAATATGGTGAAAAACACCTGATACAAGTTAAGCTAGCACATTTTGAGTAGCTGCTGACGTGTACCGCAAATGTCAATGTTTATGAGTTTATCACTACGACAATTGTATTTGAGAGTTATTGTTTTAACCCTAGTCCAATGTTTATCGATTTTTTAATGTCCACTAGCCGCCGATAAAGTTTTTCACAAGTGAATGTTTCTATTGTCCAAAACTACAAAACATCCCATGATTAGTGTGTCTCCACTTGACTGAAGTAGAAAGGTTAGGTCACTAACAAAATACGATTGTTAAAGAATGCAATCCAAACAAAAAATAATGTCCATGCTTGCTGCCAAAAATGCATCAGCCAAACATGCACTTCAGTTTTAAAATTGCAAAAAGTTTTTATCATTATAAAAACCAAAAATCCATCCAATTTTCAAATTCTGCTCTAAACAGAAGCTTGAATGGTCAAAACAACATTGCAGCATCTGCCCTGCATAGAAAACTATTTCGCTTGACATTCACCCATAGCAATGATATTATGTACGACTGTCAATCTATCATTGATGATGGTTCACACTCTCAATGATTGGTCATCAAAAGTTTCAATAACCAGCATATAAGGTGTTTTTCATCTGGAGAATGATTTCAGCGCCGGTAACGAGAACTGGTAGTACGCTCAGTACGATGGCTTCTAGGCGGCGACTGATGACGAGAATACAATTCTCTACGATTACGATTTTCTTGATGTCGAGAATATATCGCACCACTGCTTCGATCACTTGATGGAACAGCACTTCTTCCACTGGCAACCCTCCGCACAAAATCATCGCAAGCAGCAGCATGAGATCTTGAATCATAAATTCTTGATGACATAGATCCACCATCATCATAAGATCTGCTATGTGTAGATCCATCAGAACGAGATGAAACACGGTTTCCAGAAGAGCTGTACTTGCTAGATCCATACTTATCAATTGGTATAACTGTAGATGATGGTTGATTATGATGATAGGAACTACGGTATGAACTAGAATAATTATCATACATTCCATAATGAGATGAGTATGAATCATTTGGGTAAACATTAGATGGAGGTGCATGAGAACCTGGATGATAACTGTTTTGATGGGAATATCCACCATTTGTGGGAGGTTGATCACGCCTACCATAATCATTTCTTGATCTTACACTTCTTTGGCCATGGTTTCTAGAATCCCAGCTACTGCTAGTGGTGATGTCAGCATTTCTATCTTTGTAATAAGGCTTATGTGAAGAGTAGCCAGAACGCCCTGATGCTCTTGAAGGCGGAAAATTTCTGCCTTGTGATGGTTGTGGAGGTCTGTAAACAGGAGGTCCTCCAGATGCTTTCTGCTCTTTTCTCACACGATGAATGATGTCCTCAAGATCTACTCTGTCATCATGTGGAAATTCAAGACAGAGCACTTTTCCTGCATTAGGTTCAATTTCTTGACCGTCTCGTCCAATTTTAACAGGTTTATTGTTGTTGAAAGCATTAAAAATATCTGTGGTCTTGGCAAATGATAATTCTTTTCTGCAAAGCCAAGAAATTTTGAAAATTCCTCCTAATGCTTTTGCACTCAAGCCTGCAGGTAACACCCAATGAACAGGTGAAAGATCATGTCTGGCTTTAGTCATGAGACGAGCAAAGCCTTGAAATGCTCCACTTTCTCGAACTGAAAACACTAGAATAACATTTCTTGCTTCCTTAAATGATTTTGAAAGTTTTGCTTCATTGCTTGGAGGGGTGGACCACACACCCCTGACTTTTGCAAGGGATATATTTTCGAAGTTATTACTTTTTATTAAATAGAAATGAGCTTCTCGAAACAAATACTTTAACATTTTTGTGTGACGTTCTCGACGTTCAGCTCGAACTTCAATGGGAGGTAAAATAATTTCTTTTTTTGGGAGCAAAATGTCAGATTCTCCAGGAGGAACTAATTCACCATCTTCAATACCTTCATCATCATCTTCATCACTTGATGACTCATTTCTGTCAAACACGATAGGTGAAATAGGTTTTTTGTGGTCATCAAAATCCACTTCAAAGTGATGCATATTCGTTTTTTGATAACTAGCCTCACTTCTAGCATCATAACTGTCTTCACCTGATACTTTTTCAGCTTCTTCTGGCTTGAAGTCCAACTGTTCATGGCCAAAATCTCTGCGTTCAAATTCATTTTCTTCTGTAAACTGACCAACCTTATTTTTTTCATCTTCATCTTCATCATCATCATCATCATCATCATCATCTAAAAATTTTCCATCACCGTATTCATTTTCCTCTGATTCAACTTCTTCAGAATCTTCATACTGCTGAACTTTGTCAACTATTTCTTCACTGTCAAAAATATTTTGTGGAACACTTTTATCAAACTCATCATTAGTAGGTTCTTGAAGTAAGTATTCTTCATGCTCAATAGGAATATCTTCTGAATATGGAGAATTTTGAGTGCTCTTGTCTTTTTCTTGTTCAACATCAAAATCACCAGCTGAATCAACAGATTTTACAGAAGTGGTTTTTGCTTTCTTTTTCGGAACTGCTTTTGAAGCTGCTGATGTTCTTTTAGATTTTCGTCGGGGCATAATTAAAAGCTATAACTATTTAGTGTGATACTTTTAAGCTGCAAAAGACAACTTGCAATAAATGTCAGACCTAAAAGGTTGATCTTCTAATGCAGTTAAATTTATGACACGGTTGTTTTAAGGCATTTTAGGGACCCAATTTGGGTCCCTAGAAATGAAAATCAGGTCCCTAGAAGCAGAGAAAATTATGCCAATGTAATTGAGCAGGGGTGTCCCACGTGAAGTTGGAGATCAACTCAACTTGATAAAGTGGTGGCAATGACATGGAGGTGAAGACCATTTTTTTGGGAGATCAACTTCACTTTGAGTTACATTACACAATACTTAGTGGAGAGTGCAACACACAACTAATCAGCCAAATTTTTTGAGTCCCTGCAGGTCCATATTAGGCCACCTAACATTTTCCTTAAAAAAAAACCTAGTAATGACAACAAAGCTAAGACAAATTCTACATTTCATCCTCCATTTACAAAAAAAGTTGTACCAACAAATGTCTTTTGTGTGCAAACGTGCTTTGAAGTTGATCAGACTGCTGTAGTGTAATAAAACAGAAAAAATTGCTATACCCAAATTTTTTTTTTAAAACCCTACAACATAATCATTGCAAGTTTGAATGTACAACATAATCACAGACTATGCACCAGCCCACTGAACTGATACAAACAAAATGTTTTTTTAAGTTTGACAATAGCAAAAAATGTTTTTTTTGTTGCTGTAGTCTGAACTACCTTCAGCCGGTTGCCAGTAATTTTATCCCATAGCAATTGTAATTTTAAGTCTAAAACTAAACCCAACCTAACCAACTCTAAGCCTAACTCTAAATGCTAAATCGTTGATCTGTACCAGGGATAAATGACCAAATTGCTGGCAGCCCTTTAATCCAAGGGTGCAACAAGCGTACAGTATTGCACAGCTTTACAAATAATTTATCACCTAATTGTAGCCTACAACACTCTTCTGTAGTTGTTCTGTTATATTTTGAGAAAAGTTGCCGAAAAGATATTGTTCACATTATACCAGTATTAGTACAGAAAAATTGAAGTAATATGTAGATACTGAAATGTGAATCCCAGAGATCTCATGCCAATATTAAAAGCCACACAAAAACTTATTGAAGACTTGAGCTAACATTAAATAGGGCCAGACTTACTGCAAATAATGAAAAAAAATGACTACTTGTTGTTTAAGATACTTATTTTGATTAGAAAGTTTTAACATTATTGAATACCTTAACCCTTTCCACTCTTATTAAAATCTGACCATTGCGCTCTCCAACTCTTTTTTTTTTACCGACCGGTACCAAATTTTGGTAGTTAAATTCAGTACCTAAAATATGATCAGTTATTATCTGCTAGAGGTTAGCCTAAACCATGTAACATTATGTATTTTTGAACAGGGAATTTCTTCAAGATTCAGAAAATATCAAGTTTAAATAGAATATGCTGTCACTGACAATGAAACAGCCGCTTGTTTACACCCTTTCCATTTCTTGAGAAACAAGGGGGATACAGCAAACTTTGATTTAGAGAAGACAAACTTCTGCTAGCTTTTAAACTTGTATTTCGCTTCTTGTCTCCTTGAAAATTTGATACAAAATGACGACTTTAGTGGTGAAACATTTGCAATTTATTTTATCTTTTTATAGGGTGTAGTTTTTCTAAAAATTATAATTTAGTGAAGGCAAGTCAAAAAATTTTGGAGGGGTTTTGAACTGACATGATGTACAGTACTCATTTTTGATCAGTAAATATCATATACCACTTATTTCAAAATGAGACCAATATTTAGCAACATATCATATTTTTTACGCACTAAATTTACTTTTATCTACTTACCATTCAAATTTGTTTGGGGGGGTTTTGAGACCCCTAAAAAATTTGGAAATTTAAAAAAGTAAAATTTATTATTATTGCTTGAAATTTTGTCAAATGATGCCCCAAAAGAGTAGTTTTCAAACTGTGTTAATGATAAAGGGTTTGGTTTTGTGGTAAAAATGTAATCTCAATTTGATTTTAGTGTAGTTGACACGTGCTGAGAATCTGGCCGATTTTGTTGTCTGCAACTGGGTTCTTGGTCATTTTAACCCATTTTGGGTATAAAAATTCAAGAATTAGGGCACAAATTATACATCTTCCGATGCGTGAGTAAATAAGCATGATCTTTTAAAAATTTTATGAAAATCGGATGAAAAATAAAGTCACAAAAATCGATTTTTTAGTAAACTAATTTTGTAACTCAATTTAAAAAAATTTGAGGTAAACACTGAAAACACAAGATCATCAATCGATGATCGCGGGAGCGAAAGAGTTAAAGGGAGGAGACAAAATCACTTGCGCACGTGGGCAGGAGGGGCCAATAAAGCAGAAACATCAGGGAGAGATTTGTCAAGCATAGTTCCCCAAAAGAGTTCTTTAAACAGCATTTAATTCTTATGTCGAGTGTGACTCGACAAAAGAGTGCAATGGAAAATCACAAATGTCGAGTCCAGCTCGACAAAAGAGTGGAAAGGGTTAAAACTTTATTTTTTTAACTTTTTTTTATTTAATCGCATTATTTATGTACTTCAATAATATTGCTGTTTTCTCTATCATCAATGTTTTGATGTTGCTAATCTTTCTTATTGATTGCCAGACAAAAATTTATAAAGGCACACAAACCAGTCAAAAATTATCAACCAAAAATGCATCCAACAATACATATTAAAATGTCAAAAATTATTTTTTTTCAGAAATGATTTAGAACCTCCCACAAAAGAAAAGATGGATGAAAAAGTATTTACAGTTTCTGACACAAAATTACTGAGCAATTGTTCAATTCAATATCAACTTAGAAACAATGGCAGAATAATGTGAGTCATCAATAGATATTGGTTAAGGTCAGAACTACAAAAAAAAACTTGATCTTTTTGTGCCGAACCAAAACTTGAACTCTAAAAATAGAATTTCCTGATCGATTGAAGTTTGAAGTTTTCAAGTTTATTAAATAAGTAATTTTGAAAGAACAGTAAACAATATTTTGGAGTGATGTAGGTCTCACAACCGTTTTTTTTGAGAAAAATACTTGATTTTGAAATTTGAACACAATATTTTAATTGAGATTAATGTTGCTAATAAAATAGTATATGTTCAAATATTTAAGTTTGCTTTTGCAATTGTAATGCTTAACAGAATAATCAAAAGCCAAGCAAAGGAAAAACCAACAATAATGAATGAGGCACTGGGAAGACATGAATTAAGAGCATAATGCATGAAAATTTATTGCAGTCAGATGCACATAATCATCAACAAAAAGGTTTGTGATCATGTTGCGCCTGCCAAGTCCAGACGTGAAGCAAAACCTTGTCGTTATCAGTGGTTTTTGGTCAAAATTTGCTTTTAGATAAATAAAGACACAATTTTGAAGCATATACAAGAAATAAAATTGTGCAATGTAATTCAGAAGATTAGCATCATAATTCAATACTGTGTTTCTGTGCACAATAGAAAAATATGCAGCATTGATTTTAAGCTGATTTGATATTACAATGCCAATTTGACTAACATGTGAAAAATAAAAGTTCAGTTGTTTGGATTGTAGTTGGTACCATGACTGGTTTCTTGCAACAGCAGGTTGTAAATTTATGAACACGCTTTGCTACAGTAGGTTGAAGTATATACAATTATTTTTACCAAAAAATGAAGCAAAGTTCTTGTGTCAAAATATACTGTATGTCAAACTGTAAATGTTTGTTCAAAACAGAAACTAACTGTACAATGAAAATTTAATAATTTAAACATTAAGTAAATTATTTGTTAAGAAATAGGCTTCCAGATTGCAACTTGTGATGCAAACATGATTAGAACATTATTGGATGCTAAGTTGTGCTAAGTTTGGTTTTTCCAAACAGACTACAATAGAGCTGTAAACTTGATCTTTTTTGCCAAAGTCGAAAAATTGAAAAGAACTTGAACTCAGACTTGGAAATTTTTTGTAAAATTGAGCTCAAATAAAAATCAATTCAGCACACAGCTCTGGTGGAGGCCATGTGCAAAGTAAAAGTAATTCTTATAATTTCCCCTGCCAAATGCGTACCCAGGGGATGTAAGAAATGTCCACGCCCCACAAATATAATTTAATTGATTTCCATATTGAGCTTCTTTGGGATAAAAAGCATTTTAACTAAACTGCTGCTACTGCAGTAAGTAAGTACAAATAATTTTTGCTATTTTTCCTAATTTTAAGTACTATTGACTTCACTAGAATTTATGTAGCCAATGTATCAATTTGCATAAAATTGCAGTAAAAGTCGTTTATTTAAGCCAGGGGTTCTTAACCGGGGGTAAATTTCACCTACCGAGGGGGTAAATTTACTGAATCATAAATTAAAGCAAACTATATTTTTAGTATTAAAAAAGTGATAGTGTTGCACTGGATTATGATGCAAATATATAGTTTAAATAAGTTCTTGTCTTTTTATTTTATCTCTACGCAAGTGTACTACCATACTGTGCTACATTTTTACTGTTCACAACCTAATTTGGACTTTGACCACAAAGTAGGTTACAACTTTGCTAAGATTGAAACTTCGTTTATTTTGCAATAAATTGTATTGTTTTCACAATGGGTAGACCGTGGTGTAGCTCCATTTGTCTCCTACTTCTTCATAGCATATTAGACAAAAGACAAAGAACAGACTGCACTGCAGAGGTCTTTTGCAAATAAATTATTTTGCAATCACTAAATAAAGGTTTTAAGTTAAACAATCTGCAGTTATTATGTCCAAGAAGCGAACATAATTAGAATCATATGTTGACTTTGGGTTCGACTTCATTGCAACAGATGATGTTCAAAAACCTCAGTGTATCTTTTGCTCCAAAGTGCTGGGTAATGGTTCCATGAAGCCGTCAATTTTAAAAGCTCATTTTACTTCATATCATTCTACACATGTACATGACGACCATAAGTCTTTGCTGGCCAAACGTGCTCGATTTCGTGCTACAGGAACACTACCTAAATTAGGATTCTGTTCTGCAGACAAAGCAGGATTGGAAGCATCATATCGTGTTGCTTACAGAATAGCAAAAGAAAAGCCACATACGATTGGTGAACGACTTATCAAACCGTGCGCAATGGAGATGGTTGAACTTGTTTGTGGAGTAGAACAAAAAAGAAAACTTGAGAAAATTGCTTTGTCAAACGATACAATACGATGTCGAATAAGTGACATGTCACAGGATATTTTAAATCAGGTAGTAGACAAAATTCGAGGGAGTAAAGCAAGAATTAATTTTCAGCTAGATGAGTCAACTGACATGTCGAACTGTGCATATTTGTTGGTTTACTGTCGATATGAGCATGCTGGCGAGTTGAAAGAGGAATTCTTGATTTGCGAAAGTTTGGAGACGACAAGCAAAGGGGTTGATGTTCTGGAAAAAATGGATAACTTTTTCAACAAAATAATATATCCTGGAATCATGTGGGTTCTCTTTGCACAGACGGTGCCCCTTCTATGCTTGGTGCCAAGTCAGGCTTTACAACTCTGGTGAAAAAACGCGCACCGCACATTATATCTACTCATTGTGCCCTTCATAGACATGCACTGGCAAGTACAACCCTTCCAGAATACTTGAAAGCAGTATTGAAGCATGTGATTGAATGCGTGAATTTTATCAGGGCACGTG
This sequence comes from Trididemnum clinides, assembly GCA_963675345.1. Taxonomy (NCBI): domain Eukaryota; kingdom Metazoa; phylum Chordata; class Ascidiacea; order Aplousobranchia; family Didemnidae; genus Trididemnum; species Trididemnum clinides. The sequence continues at coordinate 10,531,577 of OY776301.1, forward strand.
CTCTTAATCATCGTCTTTTCAAAGTGCTTTGTGATCAGATGGTATCAGAACACACTGTTCTCCTATACCACACAGAAGTTCGGTGGCTCTCTAAAGGTCTTGTTTTGTCTCGAGTTTTCGAACTGTGTGGTGAAATCGAGACTTTTCTTTGAGAATGCAAATCCCCATTGAGTAAGCATTTTGACGACAACAAATTTATTGGTGCATTGGCTTACTTGGCAGACATTTTTTCAAGTTTGAACCAGCTCAATGTGCAGATGCAAGGAAAAAAATGTTACCATTATAGATGTACGTGATAAAATTCAAGGCTTTCAGACAAAATTAGATCTGTGGAGTAGAAGAGTTCAAAAAGGAATTTACGCAAATTTTCCGACATTTGATGATTGGAAATTCAATAGAAGTAGCAAGGAGATTTTTGACCTCGAAGTCGAGATATGCCAGCACCTTGCCACCTTAAAAAACAACTTTGACAGTTACTTTGAAGGTACAATTACCAACAGTACTGCTCCTTGGATAACTCATCCCTTCGAAGCCAAGTTAGAAAGTATTGCTGACGATGATCTTTGCAAAGATGAGTTGATTGATCTTCAATGTTCAACGACACTTCATTCCAAGTTTATGTCGTGCAATGGTGACTTTTCCAAGTTTTGGTGTGGATTAGTCGAAGAGTTTTCTATGCTGACTAAGTGTGCATTTGAAGTTATTATACCTTTCGCAACGACTTATCTGTGTGAAGCAGGATTCTCTTCACTGTTGACTATTAAAACGAAACTTCGATCTCGCTTAGTTCCCAAAGACAACATGCGAGTAGCTCTTTCAACGACTGCTCAGAGAATCTCAGAAATTGTTCGTGGAAAGCAAGCACAAAAGTCCCACTGATTAACTGTTGAAACTGTGTATCTTAACGGTTAAAATAAACGAAAATTCTTTAACATTCTTGTGTGCTTTATCATAGCTATCTGGGACATTTAAGCATGGCTATATTTCTTAATATTTTCACAAGACCCCGTCAAAAACACTTTTTTTGATATTTGCTGTGGTAAACAAGACAAAAAAGGATGCTTTACATTTATCACAAGGGGCCACCAAGAGGATGGGGTAAATTTTACTTTTTTCATTCAGCAAGGGGTAAACGAGACAAAAAAGGTTAAGAACCTCTGATTTAAGCAATGGCTATTTTGCTGTCAACAGCATTTTACCCTTGGAAGCTATTTTTCTGTTACACATTTGTGTTAAGTCAATTTTAGTAACATGTAATAACATGACTTTTGGTCATTTTTGATAAATCAATTTCTATGACAAATTAAAAAAATTAAAAACTCTAGTGTACCTGAACCCCAGTTTACACTACCCCAAACATTTACATACCAGCCCTCCTACTGTACACTGCCTTTGTCTACATACCCTGCCAGCAAAGACTTGAACCCGCAACCATCATATTGGAAAGCAGGAGCACATAATCACTACCAGAACTGTAGCAAACATGCTTATTTATTTAAAATTGCTTATTTAAAATCACATGAATAGTAACAGTAAAATAGCAGCTTCCTTTTTTTCAACTCATGACAAGACATTTGTGATTGGTCAATCTTAATGACTTATTAAACATGTGACTTTTGGTCATTTCTGATCGGTTAATTTTAATGACAAATTCAAAAATTTGCATCCCTAGTCTACACTCCCTCTGTGCACACTATCCCATACATTCACATACTGGGCTCTTCTACTAGTTTACACTGCCTTTGTGTAAGTGCCCAGCCAGGGAAAATTCTAACCCATAGCCATTGCACTTGAAGGCAGGTGCACTATCCATGCACCACAACATCATTGCCAGAATTGTAGCAACTATGGCTATTCAAGCAGTAGTTAGGAATAGGCAACTACAGGAATAGTAGGCATAGTAAGAGTATACTATGCCTGTACTGTGTCTGCACTATGCTTACTATGCCTGTAAAAAGCCTATACTAAGCCTACTACTGTACTATGCCTGTTACACCTTTACTATGCTTATTCATAATCACCCTTATGTAAACACACATCAGTGACAGCAAAATAGCTTCCAAGGGTAGTGCTATTGATGGCAATATAGCCACGTCCTAACAGCTACCTATCAACCGGTACTCTGAACTCTGATACTGATATAACTATTTTAACCTCATAGAGATGTCATCAGAACAGAAGCAGACTGGGATAAAAAATTTTGATCAAAATTTGTCTTCTACATCTTGCAATTAAAAAAAACTTGTGGTAACTAATGCATACACCAAATGCATAGGCCTACTGCATTCACAAAAATTCCAACAGTTTTTGTACAAAATGATTTTTAATATGATGAAACCTAAGGTCAACTACTGCTGAACCATTTCACTTATAAGGCACAATGAAAAAGATGCAAAGAATAGCACTGAACTTCAAAAGGAAATCAGTCTTTAGATAAAAAAATTATCTCTATCCACTAAGTAGATAAATAATAGCCAATTTGTGTGCTTTTGTAAATTTAGTGCCTAACGTAAACCTAGGGACAAATGCTAGTAAAAAGTAGTCCAATTGGGTACAAAAGTAACCAACCTAGCAACCCTGTTACTAGCATAAATGTGTGTGTGCACATCTCAAAGCAAAACTAAAATAAGGATATCCAGATTTACCGAAATTCATGCAATTGAAATATCAAATTTACTGAATCAAAGAAATCCATAGTAAAGCATAGGATTAAAGAAATCCCTTTTAAAAACCCTGATGATAACAAACCAACAATTATTTAGATCGACTTATCACACTGCTCACTTCACCTATTGCCTCGCAGCCTTGCGACATTACAATAACAGTTAAAGAACTAGCCCAGGCCAATGATGCACGCGTCCACATCTGCTTAAACTTACTTATTGAAAGTAGAAATGGCGTGGTCAAAAATGGCGACAATCACCAGGTTGCCTCTCAAAATTTTAAATTATTATCATTGCGTCGAGACGAAAAAATTATCAAGTACCAGAATGAAAGCATATTTTGTATTTTTTTTTGTATTTGTTCATATTTATCCTCCATTCACGAGAAAGCGAATTGTATCGCTATATTTTGGACGGGACGTCCGCACTCGCTTGGGAGTAGCCATTTTTTGAGGTGTCTGGACCACCTGTCTTCCACATAAAGGCGGAGGCGTCCCGTTAAGTGCCTTGCCCAAGGACACAACAAGCGAACTTGCCGGCTTGTTCTCTACAACCTCCCATAAATGCCGAGCGCCAAGCAGGGAAGCTGTGGATGCCATTTTTTAAAGTCTTTTGGTTTGACTCAACAACGGGAATGAACCCCTAGTCTACCGACTGCAAAGCGGACGCTCTAACCACTACACTACATATCATTTTTTTCTCTTCAGATGAATAATGTCTAGACAGAAGTAGCAAAAATGTGGTTTATTCTTTATCTCAGTGGAATTTTCATATATCATTAGGCAACAGAAAAGTACAAGGGCGAATCCAGTGAAGAGAGAAAGTACCGTATGGGTAGAATTTTGGACAAAGATTTTGCGTGATTTTATCCATTCATATCTCAAGACATTGGCAAAAACATCTCATCAAACGATAGCATAAACAATGCAGGCATATTTTTCAAAGCGGCCTTTAAAGATTTCTTATCGGCATATTCAAGCTTCGGTTGACGTCATCGACAAAAATAATGTGTTGTTTAGGGAAGAAGGGGGGCACTAAGATAGTTGTGGTGGGGAGGGATTGTGCTATTCTTTTTCAAGACGTGAAAACTTTCTCATGTAGCAAAATTAAAGGTAACTTTTTAAAATAGAAGCTTTTGAAAATTGCTCGAATTTTGAAATTAATTTTCTTGAAATGAACTATAGTACAGTTTACATTATACAAAATCAAATGTACACAAACGTGATCAAACGTCATCAAAATGCCCTTTCCAAAAAAGTGGCTGACCACTTTCAGTGTTTTTGCATTGAATTGAATTGGAGTGATACAGTTTTTTGCTAATGAAACGAATAAACGTGACAAGTGTTCAATGAAAGTTAAATATGCTGTTTTACTGATATTAAGAAATGAATTTGAAGTCAAAATAAGGTAAGAGGTGCTTAGGTTTGCTTGTTATTGCTTCTAATCAGGCTAATTTTATGGGGTAAACATGCGGGCGTATTGTAGCCGGCTTCTATCAGAGTTTCATTATCAATTAATCAGCGTGTTTGAGAATGCTAAGTTTGAGTTAATTGTAATGTGCAACTTATACAGTACCGGTATATTTAGTTGCATACGCATACTGAAAAGTTGTAAACCTAAAGTATACTGTATCCAAAATAACAAGGCAGACTTCTGTATTGTTTTTCATATGTTGGATTAGATATTGATAGATAAAATCAGTAATTCTTTGAAATTTTTTATCAGTAATGCTTGTAGACCAGTTGAATTGATCTGTCAGATGTAATTTTGTGATCTTAACTATTCCTTAAACAATTTTCGAGCTATTACCTAGGCTGCTGAACCAAGGGTAATTTAAAAGCTTACGACACTGGTAGCAGGGATGTGGAAGCGGAAGCAGAAGCGCGAAAATTCTACTGTTTCCGCTTCCACGTAGATTATTATTTGACTTGAAGAAAAACTTGACAAAAAATTTTGTTCACTTTCCAATGTGGATTAAGCGGTGAAGTTGCTCTACAAGTTTGAATGAACATGCAATATCAGAAGCGCGAGAAAACGAGAAAAAGTGTAATTAGCATCACATTTTGTATCGATTACGAGTAAGAAAAAGGTAGTATGAACAAAAAAACGTAGTCAATAAAACGATGATTTGATCAAACCTAATTGACCTTGGTTAGGTGGTTGAAAACGTTGAAAAAATTTACTCACGACGGAAAAAATTTGATCATTCTACATCAGTACTCTTTAACAGGTGTTACGGAGAACCTTAAGCTTTCGCAAAATATGTGGTTGTGTTTCTATGTACTGGTGTTCCGTGTATATAAATAGTAATGGAATCTTGTGATAACAAGTTGCTAATTGTGATGTAATCCTGTTTACAACTTTAAAAACGTCTGAATTTGCTAACTCCCTTTGTTACGTCATAGTGCGTCTGGTAACTTCAATTTTGCTTGCTTTATATACTGTATGTAAAACCAAAATTTCGCTCTTCACTATTTAGAAAGATTAGAGTCAATACGTGTCCTGGGGACGGATAGAGGGTTCTTTTTGATAATTAGAGTTAAAGTTAACTCGAAGTCAGAGTTAGTTGAGGATAGAGAGTGAAAACCCGCGCTATATATTGTTGTTGTTGCTACCCAACTCCTTCAGTGGAGTGGGGCATGGCAGAACACTATGGAGCCCCAAAAGCCAGGAACTTCCCAGGGCCTGGACCAGAGGCCGTAGAGAGACAGAGAGTCGCCAAAGAGCGAGCGACGCAAAGAGTCCGTAGCTGGACAGTACAAAATGAGATGAGAGGTGTCCTGGGACAAGTGTCTGCAGGTGCTGCCGGAAGGATTCTCGATTCTGCCAATCCTAAAAGATAACAGCTTAACAGAGGCGGTGACCGTTGCAGCGAGGACAAGAGAGAACACAGCAAGCGTGACGATGGAGCGCAAGTTCCTCAGGGGAAATCGAAAGAATCTGTGTGTCGAAGAATTTAGATGAGACAGTAAGCCTTCAGTTTGAGAAAAAACAAGAGTGGATAAGAGGAGAGAGACTACAAGGGATTGCAGAGGGCGCAAGTAGCGCTCCCCGTCTGGCCAGCTCATCAGCCACGTCGTTACCCGGGAGAAACGAGTATCCTGGAACTCATTGTAGCCTGATAGAATAGGAGGAGAGAGAGGACAGTTCCTGCCAGAGAGATTGAGGTAGGGTGATGAGGACAGAACGAGAGTCAGATAGCAGGAGAAGAGAAATGGCAGACTTGTTGGTGCTGCCGCGACCATCAATAAGCTTGAAGAATAGCGCAGGCATCAGCGGAAAAACTTGAGCATACTGGACGTGCTGGAAAGGAAAGTGGCCTCAGTGACACAAAGAAAGCAGTTGGCATGTAAGCCAGAGTCGCGTTTGCGAAAAGGAAAAGGAACAGAGCCGTCTGTCCAGAGCACCAAATTGTGAAGTGAGAGAAAGTCAAGGTGAGCGAGAGCCGCACCTTGGCAAGAGAGAGGGAGATCAGAGTGAGAGCATGAAGAGGAAAGAGTGGACTCCACCAAGAAGGAAGGCAGATTCCAAGAACGTGAGGAACGACAAACAAGTAGAGCCTTGTTAAGAAAAGTAGAAGGAAGCATGAGCAGGTGAGTGGACGCAAAAGCTTTCCAGGGTGATCTGCAGAATCTTGGTTTCACTCCTAGTCTGGCCAAACCTGAAATAGGAAAGGAGATTGGGAGACGAAGAGACCACTTATAAGACGACAGAGCGAAGTGAGTCAGGGTGACTCGTAGAGGAGTTAAAGAAGCCTTAGAGAGTAAACGTGAGACAGGGGAGGACGAGAGGCAGCCGGTGATGGCGCGACTAGCCGCTCGGTGGAGACGTCTCAATTTGGTGATATTGGTAACGCTTAAGAAAGGAAACCATCCGAGTGAAGCATAAGTGAGAAGGGCCGAAGAAAAGCATTATACAGAAAAGAGAGGCACTCCTTAGGTGGGTCTCATGAAGAAGCAGAGATACAGCGTAAGGCCTTGAGATGAAGGAAGAACTTGACCTTCAGCGAAGATACATATTTAGAAAAGAAAAGAGTGCGGTTGAAGGTGACCCCGAGAAAAGTTGGAGTAGGATTGAAACGGAGTGGGGAGTTGGTTGCACCAATCAATTGCTGCCTCAACGTGGTGACGCGGTACTCGACCCCGTTTGGGTTGGATTGGGTCGAAATGGTTGTTGGCCTTCCAGAGGGTCCCAGTTTCCCCGGGCACTCCCCGCGTTTTATCGTTGTAATTTGTTGTTTTAATGCCAGGTTATTGTCGAGGATTGCAATATGTGGTCATACAGCTTAGATCTGAGAAGCATTAGGTTAACTGTTGTAAAAGTGGTTGTAAGTAGACAAGAAACTTGTTGTCACTGTTTATTTGTTGAAGTGTTGGATTATTTTTTGAGGTGTTGTAATGAAATATTTGATTTTCTTACAAGCGATTCGTGATTTCTAAATTTTTGTTGGTGGGGTTCCATGACAAACGCGAGAGTACATCAGGGTTCTGCGATGACAAAAAGATTGAAGAGCACTGTTCTACATTCAACACGAGTTCTAACATCTAAGGAAAAAAAACACAGAGTAGTTCGAAACAATAAGCTTTAGCGAAGTAGATAAAGCAACAAAAATATATGAATAGGTTTTTGTCTCCTTAAAATGATAAAGTTTAGAAGGCAGGCTACAGAACCATAAAAGTTTAAAAAAGTGTCAGCAGTTGTTTCTCGTTTTTTGTCAGTGGAAGAGATAGGTGTGGAAGCGGAAGCGATTGACGAAATAGCCGCTTCCACATCCTTGGCCGGTAGTAATGATTTGATAACGTTTGTTTTTGCTAATGTACCTACGAGTATCTAATTGACATAGACGTATTTTTAACTGAGGAGCAAATGGTAACTAGATGGCACTTCTCTTTGGGCAAAGTTTTGGCAAATTGGCACAGAATACTAAGCTTAGACTAGTCAAATGGAAGGCCTAATCTCAACCAAATCGTTTTTGATTGAATTTATTTGTTTTCGAGTAGCAAACTAGCTATAATTCATTCCAATTTTTATTTAGTTTCTCATTAGTTTTCAAAATAACCCCAAAATTTTGGTGTTCGCCCTATACTTTTTCAGCATAAATTACAGCTTTCGGTCAGCCACTTTTTTTCGCGAGAAATGTGTGACGTCATATGCAATCGCCTGCATCAATCGTTGTGAAAATATTTAAAAAGTCTTGGAGGACCAAATTTTGTTTTTACAATGTGAAGTTATACGAAGCAAAGCAATAATTTAAGAAAAGTAGAAAGATATGGTTGTTTGATTTATCAGAGGCAAGTTTCATCAAGAAACTTTAGCAAATTGAGATATAATTTTGTAAAAAGGTAGCATTTCCAATGACAAAACGTTTGCCATACCAGCAAAAGAATGGCATAACTCCCCTTAAAGCATAAATAAATTATATAAATAAAGTACAAAGGGCTTACAACTGTTTCATCTTCTGTGCTGTGATAGGGATAGAAGATAATTTGTAACACCAGCCTATCAAATCAGTCTTTGGAGCACTGAGGCTGCTGAGACAAATGCATAGACGAATTACGCGCACTTAAAAAAATTCACACTTCCACCCGATGTTGTAGAAAGTTACTGTATTGGAGTGATACAAACGTGGGGGAGCGTGAAGAAGTACGGTTATCTGAAAAGCGCAAATAAATTACCAAATGAAGCATACACAAAAACGAGATCAGAATACGAGTTCGATTACAACACAAGTTTTTGCAATTGAGCTTACCAGACTATGACGGAACCGATCCAAATATATATATATATAGAACCAGTGGCGTACGCAGAAAGTTTCGGAGGAGGGTGGACAAAGTTTCGTCACAAATCAACTTTATGAGGAGTACCGAAGGCATGACCATTCTAAGGTGGTCCGGGAAAATGCCTCGGAAAAATTTTGCAAAATTACACCTAAAATACGCATTTTTGCTCATTCTGGAAGCAAGTTTTAGTATAATGCTTTTACGAGACTTATTACAAAAATGAAATTGTAAAATGAAAATCAAGCACAAAACAAAGTCAGTTTATTTTAAATTGAGGCGACGGTTCCCTTTCGTAAATTGGTCAATCACTTGACTATAATCAAGTTTAATGTTGTTTATATACAAAAGAGCCAATGCATTAAGCCGATTTTCTTCCATACTGTTTGTTTGTTGTTTGTGGTTACCCCTCCTCTTCCTCGGGATGGATGTACGGCATGAACGGCAATTCAGGTTCATGCCGCCAACCTAATTGAAATTAGGCTAGGGGAAAGATGGTAGCCCATTTCGAACCAGTCTTGAGTGACTGGTAGCCCCACCACCAACAAGGCGGAATGCCACTGGTGAGTACCCAAGAGTCGTCTTTTACGACATGCTGGGTAAGCAACTTCACAATTGTAATCTGGTGAATTACGGGTGGGCCACCTATCTGCCACATAAAGGTGGAGGCGTCCCGTTAAGTGCCTTGCCCAAAGACACAACAAGCAAGCTTGTCGGGTTGTTCTCCACACTATCCCTTTTTTATGCTGAGCACCAAGGAGGGAAGTTGTGAATACTAGTTTTTATAGTCTTTTGGTATGACTAAACTTAGGAAATGAATCCCAGGTCTACCGATTGCGAAGCGGACGCTCTCACCACTACACCATGTTGTTGTTGTTTACCCGACCCCTTCCGAGGGATGGGGGCATGGCGGAAAAACATGGAGCCCCAGAATCCGGGCAACTCCCCAGGGTCTTGACCAGAGGTCGTAAAGAGACAGAGAGTCGCCAAAGAGTGAGCGGCGCAAAGAGTCCGTATCTGGACAGTGCAGAATGAGATGAGAGATGTTGTGGGACAAGTGTCCACAGGTGCTGCAGGAAGGATTCTCGATTCTGCCAATTTTAGAGAGATAAGAACCTAAAAGAAGGCTGTGTAGTCTAATAGAACAGGAGGAAAGAGAAGACAGTTTTTGCCAGATCTGCAACAGAGTTTGAGATAAGAGGAAAGATGGAGGAGAGGACAGGGTGGCGAGGACAGAACGAGAGTCAGATAGTAGGAGAAAAGAAGAGAAATGGCAGACTTTATGGTGCTGCCGAGACCAGCAAAGAGCGTGCAAAATGGCGCAGGCTTCAGCCGAAACACTTGAGCATACTGGGCCTGCCGAAAAGGAAAGTGTGGCCTTAGCGCCACAGAGAGTGCAGTTGGCAAGTACGCTGGAGCCGCCCTTGCCAAAAGGAAAAGGAACAGAGCCGTCTGTCCAAAGCACCAGATCATGAGGGGGAGAGAGTCAAGGTGAGCGAGAGCCGCACCTTGGCGAGAGAGAGGGGGATCAAAGCGAGAGCATGGAGTGGAAAGGGTGGACTCCACCGTGAACAAAAGCAGATTCCAAGGAGGACAGGGAGGGCAAGCAAGAAGAGCCTCTCTAGAACAAGTAGAAGGAAGCATGAGCGGGTGAGTGGACGCAAGAGCTCTCCAGGATGATCTGCAGAGTCTTGGCCTCACTCATAGTCTGGCCAAACCTGAGATGGGAAAGGAGGTTGGGAGACGAAGAGCCCGCTTATAAGATGAAAGAGGAAAATGAGTCAGGGTGACTCGTAGGGGAGGTAAAGAAGCCTCGAAGAGAAGCAGAGGGATAGGGGAGGACGAGAGGCAGCTGGTGATGGCGCGACTGGCCGCTCGGTGGAGACGTTCCAATTTGGTGAAATTGATAGCGCTTAGGAAAGGAAACCATCCGGATGAAGCGTAAGTGAGAAGGGACCGAAGAAAAGATTTATATAGAACAGAGAAGGACTCATTAGAGGGGTCCCATGATGAAGCACAGATACAGGGTAAGACTTTGAGACGTGGAAAAAACTTGGCCATTAGCGAAGATGCATGTTTAGAATAAGGAAAGAATGCGGTCAAAGATGACCCCAAGAAAGGTTGGATTGAAATGGAGGCGGGAGCCGAGTAGGAGGAGGTTGGGCTGGAGGTTAGTTTGGTGAGGATCCACCAAGAAGGAGGTCTCACCTTTGCTCTAATTAAGTGGAAGACACCAGTACTCAGACCAGCGCTCCAATCGAAACAGAGCTCCTTGTGTGGCCTCCACCGCAGTGGGGACCGAGGGGGAGGAGGACCAAATGGCCAGATTGCCAGCAAAAAGAAAGCAGCTGACGGATGAAGGCAGAGAGGCCGGATAATCATTAATGAAGAGAGAGAAAAGTATAGGGCCAATAACGGATTGTTGCGGAACACCTCGACGGACTCGAAAGCAACGACTTGTGTGATTTTGATAAACCACGCAAGCGCGCCTATCATAAAGGAAAGATTGAGTCCAACGAGCAAAGCAAGGAGGGAAACCAGCCGAAATGAGTTTGTGGAAAAGAGCGGGATGCCAGACAAAGTCAAAAGCTTTCGAGAAATCGATAGTAGACAGGATCGTCCGAGAGCCCGGCCTGGGTTTGTTAAACCCATCCGAGATGGATTGAGAAAGAAACAGAATTTGATCAACTGTAGACCGTCCAGGGCGGAAACCGGCCTGACGGGGAGAGAGAATGGGATTGAATTCCAGAAAGAAGAGAAGACGGGATAGAATGATGCGTTCAAACAGCTTTGAGACGCAGGAAGTGAGAGAGACAGGCCGGAAGGAAGCAGGAGAGTCGAGAGGCTTTCCCATCTTGTGTATAGGAATAATGGAAGATGTCTTTCAGATGGAAGGAAAGGAATGCGAAGTCCAGGAAAGATTGAAGATGTGAACAAGAAAATCCATGTCTGAGCGAGGAAGATGCTTTAGCATGGGATAGGCAACTTTGTCTGGGCCAGTGGCGGTGGAGGAGGAAAGGTTGGAGGCAGCCGCATGAAATTCAGCAAGAGTGAAAGGAGAGCAAAAGGACAAGTGAGACTCCATAGGGCACGTGGCTCGGTGGAGCTCGGAGAGGTAGCCTCTGGCTCTGCTACGCAGGGCCTTTGGCTGAGAAACGGAAAAGTGAGACGTCAGGTAAACGGCATAGACCGAAGCCGATTCCCTGGGAGAAGAACAGTTGGGGAAGTTAGGAGAGGAGGAAGGAGAGCCAGCGATAGATCGAAGATGAGAGTGTACAGATTTGTGGTTAGATTTAGGTGAAAGAGAAGAGCAAGTCGTCTGCCATGCCTCCGCCTTGGCCTTGGCGATGACTGACGAGGCACGTCGAGAAGCGGAGATGTAAGCCTGGTGATCTTCATCACTTCTGTGAGCGGCAGCAAAAGCCTTGCGTCTTTCACTAACCGCACTTTCCACCTCAGCAGACCACCAGGCTTTAGGATGGCGTTTGATGCGGCCAAAAGGAATAAAAGATTTGGCCACATTCAGTGTCAGAGAGGTAAAGAGAGCAGCAGCAGAGGAAAGAGACGAGTATTCCTCTGCTGAAGAACAGTGGGAGTCAATGTAGAAGGCAAACCCATCCCAGCGAGCTTTCTGAAAGTTGAAGGAAGGGGGGCAAAAGACCGGAGAGAAATGGATAGATAGAAGAATTGGTGAGTTGTCAGAACCCAGGTCCTGAAGCACCTCCCAGGAGCAAGAAAGGGCCAGAGAGGAGGGAGCAAGGGAGATATCAGGAGAGGAGCGACTGCCAAAGGAGCAATGTAGAAGGGTGGGTGTGTCAGGGTCATTAAAGGGGAGGAGGTCAGAAGAGATTACCCAGTCGAATACTTCCTCCCCGCGGGGGTCGGAAGTACCTCTTGAGTCCCAGAGGGGGAGGGTGGCAATTGAAGTCCCATAGAATGAAGAGATTTCTGGAGGAGGGAAGAATTGAGGGAGAAAAGAAATCGGTTCTGCCGTCCGTTGGGGAGGAGTGAATAGGGGGGGGGGGCGTACACACTAAGAAATGAGGGCGAGGAGGAGTTGTTTAGAGAGATGTTGATCCCCACATAATCAGAGTAGGGATCAAGCGAAGAAAGAGAGGAGGTAGAAAGTTCAGAGAAAGATAGGCCCTGCCTGACGAAAATGATGACGCCTCCGCTAGTGTGCATGGCATCAGGAGAGAGAATGCCAGACCGGGAGTGGGTGCGATCAGAACGCAGAGCAGAGAATCCCAGAATCCGGAAAGAGGAGTTGAGATTGGATTCCTGAAAGCAGATAAGGTCGACAGGATGGGACAAAAGAAAGTGGAGTAGTTTAGTGCTTCTGGCTCGAAGACCTCCAGCATTCCATTGAAGAACCCTGAGAGAGTCAGGGGGCGCAGAAGAAAAACCAGGAGCAAGGGACGGTGGTGGGGGGCAGAGGAAGAAGATATATAATGGATAGGTGGGGGATAAGAGGTTTGGAGACGAAGGTGGGGCGAGAGAGCAGCGTTAGCAGAGGCGTGGCTAGATTGCACAGTGAAGGTATACATGTCGGAGGAGTCCGAGGAGGAAGTCACGGTGATTCGGCAGGGGGGGCAGCTCCAAGAGTGAGAGCTGCCAAGAGCTCTGAATTTGGATGAGGAGAGTTGTGAGCACCTTAGATGGACCCATTTGGAGCAAGCGCAGCATTACACTGACTTGCCCCGCTAGGTCTTGTTTTGAGCTCATATAGAGCAAGGAAAGATGGGTCCAGGGTTGGGATGAACGTTACCGCTCATCAAGAGAAGGAGGAGAATGAGGAGACGAAGAAGAGCAAGAGAGGGGCAGGAGAAAAGAAAAAGAGAAAACAAGCGACCGATTTTAAAGAAGCTGTGTGCTGCTCTTCTCGCTCGTTCAGGGGGAAGCATAGCGAAAAAATGAAGAGGAGTGCCCGGGGTAACTGGCACCCTCGGGAAGGCCAACAGCCATTTCAACCCAACCCAAACGGGGCCGGAGACCGCACCACCACGTTGAGGCGGCTGTTGATTGGTGCAGGTGTTACTACACCATCGCGCCGGTGTTCTTGCATGCTCGTATATAAGTACGTTTTGATCAGCTTTAGGGCACTATATGCAGTCCCGTAGCACTCCAACTTCGGGCCCCCCCCAAAGTAAGCGCAAGAGCCCCTGCGCACAGGTCATATCACTTTAGAGGTGTAAAATTGAAAAGCTGCATTAAGAAAATACACCACAATTTGTACATAAGTAAACAGGCTAATGTCAGAATAAAGCATGCCGATACCGAAGGTGCAAGTCATAAAAAATTCGGCACCGATGCCAGAGTTCAGTAGGACATTTATGCAGACACTGCGAAACGAAAGCAATGACACTGAAAAACATGAAAAAGCTATAAAAACACAGTATCATTTAAATAGTCTGGAGCGAACCTTTTTGTTCGCAAATGCTGTTATGACATTGTCATAATCAAGAGATCGGGCGCAGTCATTTTCGATTGACAACATGGCTAATGAAGATAGTCTACTGTCTGTCATAGACGTTTTATTAAAAGTTTTGATCAGTTTCAATTTGCTGAAGCTTCTTTCAGCGCTGGCAACAGTCACGGGGCAAGTTAGTAAGATTCGAAGTGCGATGTACACATTCGGATACAATTCAAATAAATGAGTCTTTAGAAGATAGTTCAGAAAGTCTTGAGCCGTATTGAGATTGCGTTTTTTTTGTAAAATTAAAACAAACCGCTGTAGCTCAGCGCTCATTTCATCAGAATCAATGTCACCGAACTTTTTTTGAAACTCTTTACAGCAAGTAAGAAGAGCATTTTCTTGTTGCACAAGCAAAAGTTTGTCTCGTGTGTACAAAAACGAAAAGGCGGAAGAAACCTCACGTAACAAATTAAAGCGCTCCTTTATTGACATAATAGCCTGGTCTACTAATGGATAGAAAAAGTTGCTTTTAAATTTCAGTTCAGGAGTAGCTCGTTGTTCCTCTTCGCCTTGGTAATCAAACAATCTTCTTTTCTTTCCACTTCTTGACGGAGGAAAAGAAGGATCAATATCCAATTCCTGTGCTATTTCAACAGCAGATGTTGCGGCACTGTCATAACCCGTTGTACGATAGTTTTGCAAAAACTTTTCAGTTGCCTGGATTTCCGTTTCCATTGTATGAAGGGAGACTCCATACGATTGAAGAATCTTGCTTGCTTTATTGACTTGGAATAGGATATCATACCAAATAAACACCGACAAAAGAAAACTCCATTTTGATAAATGAGCTATCAACGATTTTGTTTCTAAGGCAGCTCTTCCATCTTTTCTTTCTATGGAAATGGCTTCCAAGTCTTTCAGTGCCAGCAACACCTCTTTTAAATTGTATCGAAGAGGTTTGATGCATTTAATTCTGCTTTCCCAACGAGTATCAGATTGTGACTTTATGGACAGCTCCACATGATTCTTCAAAATTTCCCAACGCTGAGCAGAGGAAGAAAACAGCACATACAACCTTGTAAGTACTCCAAAAAATGTCAATGCTTCCGTCGATGAATTAGCACTGTCAACAACAACTAAGTTAAGGGTATGGTTTGCACAGGGCACGTAAACAGCTTTGGGATTGATGTCTAGCATTCTTGCTTGGACCCCAGAATGTTTCCCTTTCATGTTAGCACCATTATCATATGACTGACCTCGACAATCAGACAATTCGAGTTGCAGTTCGGTCGCTTTTTCTAAGAAAGCGTCCAACAAGCCTTTCCCAGTACTGTCACTTATTCTCAAGTAGCCAAAAAATGTTTCTTCAACAACAGCAGCTTCTTCATTACATAGTACATAACGGAGAATGACAGACATTTGTTCATGATGTGACATATCTGGAGTGCAGTCCAAAATTATAGAAAAATATTTTGCCAATTTCAATTGCTGTAAATTTTCTTTTTCAACTTCTGTCGCTAGCAATTCAATTAGTTCATTTTGTATGGTAGGACTCAAATAGTGATCTTTAGTGTTTTTATTCTTGATTCTGTCTTGAAGCTCTTTTAGGATCGGATCTCTTCTTGCCAAAAGCTCAAATATACCCAGAAAATTTCCATTGTGAGGAGATCCTAAGACTTCTTCAGATCCTCTAAAAGCAAGATTCCTTTCCGATAGAAACAAGGCAATGTCGATAAGTCTCTCTAAAACATTTCTCCAAAAACGTCTTTCATTGAAAAAAATATTCATCTCGCGTTTGTCGATAGTGGATGAATTTCTTATCCCTTCAGCTAGCAACATCCATTGACTGCAGCATTCTTGGTGGGAAATGCCGTTTTCATGGTCTTTCAGTTTTTTCGAAAAACCCTCCCATGTATTTATACCACTACAAAAGGAGCTTAGTGTTTTTCCAAATAGCTTACAACAAAAGCAACAAACTTGATCTGATTCCCCAGAATAAACTAGCCACGATCGTGAAACACTTTCACCATTAGGTAACACACGTTTATAATGGTTGGAGGAAAAACGTCGCCTTGGAGTTGTGTTATTATATGGAAAATTCATTATTAGTTGATGTGGTCCACGCTTTACTATATCACATCGTTGAGCATCAGAAATACTTTCAGGCCATTTACATGGGTCATCAGGGATAGGGGTAAATTGAGATTCAGTTATTTTTGATATTGAAGGTTGCGTATTGGCAGGTAAATCACAACTTACATTTTCTGGAAATTCACAATCACTTTGATGCTGATCGTCATAGTCTTCTTTTTCTTGTACACTATAGTTTTCTTCATCCCTCTCGGTACTAGTGCCAGGTCTACTCTGCTCAGTAATCTTGAAAAAATCTGTCATCTTGGGCAATTTCGCTACAGCATCTCGAGCAGTGGCTGCTTCTTTTCTCTTTTGAGCACCACTTTTTGAACGTTTCATTCTATACAATGTCAATAAAATACTTTATCTGCACTCTGCAGTGTATATATATATATATATATTGTCCCGGTATTTCTAGCCAAACAGAATTCCAGACCATTCTATGATTGTTGCGTAACAACGGCATTGTTACGTCAATCGAATATTCAAGATTCTACCAGAAAATCAATCGAAATATTCTAGATTCTGCGAGATAAAATGACGTTGCATTCACTTATGATGTCACAAGCCAATTTCTTCCTACAGTTTAAATCGGTTGTAAACAAGTCTGCTGAACTGAAAATAGTCACGTAGCCAAAAAGCAATTTCAGACTAACTTGGGCCCCCAAAGTTGGCCTGGGCCTCCCCCAATTGGGGGGTTTGGGGGGCGGCTGCTACGTCTCTGACTATATGACTGTTTGCTCATTGCCGTTGTAACTAGCAACGTTGCGAAAATTTGCAGCAATGTCTGAGTGATCGAATACGTCCCAACTTGTCTCGCAGTTTCAAGAGTTACTCTATATCAGCTAAAAATACAACCAAAATATACTTTCAAATCAGAGCGTTTCTTTTGTTTGTTTTAGAAATACTCGTGTATAGTGCCTAGTGCAAGGGTCGGCAACCTTTTACCGTCAAAGAGCCATTTGGACCCGTTTACCACAGCAAGGAGACCGATGAGAGCCACAACAATTCTACGGAGCATAGGTTATAAGTGTTTTCCAAAAAAAAAAAAAAGGTCTTCACCTGTTTTACACTCACCTGCTTCAAAGAACAGCAAAAGAGCCGCAGATGGGAGGCAAAAGAGCCACATGCGGCTCCGGAGCCGCGGGTTGCCGACCTCTGGCCTAGTGATACCGGTAGCTCTCTATTTTCGTACAAGTTGTACGATTCTCTTTAAAAACGTGGCTGCCACTAATCACTATGCAGAAAGCTGATATTTCATATCAGTAGCAGAGTTAATTGATCAAATATCGCTTTTAAAATAGTGGTTTGTGCGGCTATATGTCTTCCCTCTACAAGGTTTTGTCTGCCCTCTACAACTCTTATTCACTTTCAAGAGCATAACAAATTTGGTAGCTGTTTTACTTTAACCGGATAGTCCAGTCCAGATTTCTACCAGCAAGTGGTCTGAGCGACCAGTGATTTTTCTCAGGAAAATCGAAATTCAGGGCAAACTCCGAATACTCGCGAAAAACCAGCTTTGGTTTTGCTAAAACAGCTTGGTTTTGCTTTACATTTTCATGGTCTGAGGGGGACATGGCACAGTGGCCTTCTCTCTCGGTACGCTAGTGTACAGAACGTTCAGTATACTTGTAAATCCAAAACAGCAGTGGCAATCTCCAACAGTTATTTTACACAAATCTTTTGACAGTTCTTTCACACAAATATTACGACAGTTCTCCCAGTTGTAAATTCTCAGTTATTCTGATTTACATACATTTTTTGACTTTGTCTTCGAATCAAGCACACGTAAACTTAGATAATCTCGGGGCAAAAAGCTCAAATTGTTATTGCTAGCGTGATGAATTGAATGTCAGACTTGTATCAAAAGACAGACAACTGTGGGTAGACAACTTAGAACGTTACATATAAAACTTAAACGTGTAAATTCAACAAATGGTCTTTTTTGTGCCGTTGTTAGATTAGCTAGTAATGCTAGCAAAGGAACAACTAGGCTTTTTTGATGCCTAAAATCATACATAAAGCTATGAAGGAAAGCAGCTTGAACATTTATCATTCAGCTGTTCAAAGTTAAGTCAAGTGACTTTCAAACATTTAAAGAAATGTAAAGATTAATTGCACATATCTTTAAGTTTGCAGAGACCATTCTTTTGGTGCATAAAGCTTAACCGGTACAGTTCGCTTCTGTACAATGCAATACCAGTAAGCCTGTGGACTGTCTGAATGGCTGAAATGTCTTTCAACTAGGGATGTGGAAGCGGTTATTTTTCAAACGCTTCCGCTTCCACACCTAGCGTTTCCGCTTCCGCTTCCACCAGCAAAAAACGAAAAAACAACCGTTGACAATTTTTTTAACTTTTATGGGTCTGTAGCCTGCCTTCTCCTACACTTCATCATTTTGGGAAAACAAAAACCTTCATTTATTGCTATTACTTTACCTTCTTCGCTTGAGCTTATTGTTTCGAACTACTCTGCGTTTGTTTTTCTTAGATATCAAAACTGGTGCTGAATGTAGAACAGTGCTTTTCAATCTTTTTTGTCATCGCGGAGCCCCTAATGTACTTTCGCGTTTGTCACGGAACTCCCACTAACAAAAATTTAGAAATCACGAACTGCTTGCAAGAAAATCAAATATTTCGTTACTACAATTCAAAAAATAATTAAGCACTTCAACAAATAGACAGTTATTACAAGTTTCTTCACTACTTACAACTACTTTTACAACAGTTAACTTAATGCTTTTCAGATCTAAACCGTATGATTCCATATTACAGCTCTCGACAATAACCTGTCGTCACAACAACAAATTACATCGTATAGTGCTGATTTTCCCTCTCTATCCTCAACTAACTCTGACTTTGAGTTAACTTTAACTCTAATCATCATTACGGACTTTCTGTCCGTCCACAAAACACGTTTTGTTTTGTTTTATTTGCCATGTTTATTCTCCATTCACGAGAAAGCGAGTTGTATCGCTATACTTTTGGACGGGAAGTCCGCACTCGCTTGGGAGTTGCCTTTTTCGAGGTTTAAGGGCCACCTGTCTTCCACATAAAGACGGAGGCGTCCCGTTAAGTGCTTTGCCCAAGGACACAACAAGCGAACTTGCCGGCTTGTTCTCCGCAACCTCCCCTAAATGCCGAACGCCAAGCAGGGAAGCTGCGGATGCCATTTTTTAAAGTCTTTTGGTTTGACTCGACAAGGGGAATGAACCCCAGGTCTACCGACTGCGAAGCGGACGCTCTAACCACTACGCCATCGCGCCATCGCACGTATTGACTCTAATCTTTTTGGATAGTGAAGTGCGAAATTTCTGTCGTATATGTAGTATGTAAATGTAAAGCGAGCGAAATTGAACTGTACCAATCAACAGCCGCCTCAATGTGGTGGTGCAGTCCCCGACCCGTTTGGGTTGGGTCAAAATGGCTGTTGGCCTTCCCGAGGGTTCCAGTTACCCCGGGCACTCTTCTCATACAAACCATTTTTTCGCCGTACAGCCCCCTGAACGACCGCAGAAGGGTAGCACGCAGCCTCTTTAGATTGGCCTGTCTTCTCTCTACTCCTGCCTTTCTCTTGCCCGTCTTCTTATTCTTCTCCTTCTCCTGATGAGCGGCAACGTTCATCCTAACCCTTGCCCTGTCTTTCCCTATTTAATGTGCGCTGGAAATGTGACCTGGCGGGGTAGGTCAGTGCAATGCTGCACATGCTCTAATTGGGTTCATTTAAAGTGCTCACTACTCTCCTTTTCTAGATTCAGAACTCTTGGCAGCTCTCACTTCTGGAGCTGCCCTCCCTGCTTTTTTTTTGAGATCCTACACCTACCAGCACTGTGCCTTTCTCCTCGGACTCCTCCATCTGGTATACCTTCATTGCTCAATCTGGCCCCCATCTGCTAATGCAGCACTTGCACCCCACCCTCAATCTTCAAACCTCTGATCCATTTTCCGCCCACTTTGTATCTTCTCCTTCTGCACCCTCACCATCGCCTCATGCTCCTGGCTGTTTCTCTTTACCTCCTGCTTTCTCTTCCGCTCCCTAACTCTCTCAGGGTTTTTCAATGGAATGCTGGGGGTCTTCAAGCCAGGAGCACTAAACTACTACACTTTATTTCGTCTCATCCCGTTGACCTTATTTATATCCAGGAATCTAATCTTAATTTATCTTCCTCTTTTCAGATCCCTGGATTCTCTGCTCTGCGATCCCATGGCACCCACTCTCGATTTGGTATTTTTTCTACTGATGTCGCAGACGCGAGCGGCGGCGTCATCATTTTCGTCAAGCAGGGCTTATCCTTCTCTGAGCTTTCTACCTTCTCTCTTTCTTCGCTTGACCCCTACTCTGATTATGTGGGGGTCAACATCTCTCTAAACAACTCCTCCTTGCCCTCATTTCTTAATGTTTATGCTCCCGCTATTTGTTCTTCTACGAAAGATAGCAGAACCAATTTTTTTCTCCCTCCCTTCTTCCCTCCTATGTGGAAGCGGAAGCGGTGGATTTTTCGCGCTTCCGCTTCCGCTTTCACAGAAAAAGGACCGCTTCCACTGCTTCCGCTTCCAGCTTCCACTTCCACTTCCGCTTCCACATCCCTGCTTTCAACCAGTAGACTATCAGCTATTTGCCATCTGCTAATGTTGTCCTTATAAGCTGTAAACTTGTTGTATGGGTCAAATCCAAGATTCTGATTAGTCGTTTTTGACCATCCTTTCTTTGCTTTAATCACCACTCAAATTTAATTAATATTCCAAATACAAGCTTTACTTAGCAGCAGATTTTTTGCAAGCCATCAGCCTGCAGTTAGAAAACGATTAAGCACCAAGCGTCACTGCCTTTCCAATATGGGTAATAAGAAAGGATAAGTCCGTAGTACACATCTGTCAGCAGAATGAGTAAAGCCCAAATGACCTCATTTGTGGCTATGCCCCAATAAACTGAAGTTAAAATCTCAGCACATCAAAGTACTTATGACATGGTATAGAGCAGGCCTGCACAACATACAGCCCGCGAAAGCATTCCGCAAATGCGCTTCATGCGGCCCGCGAAAGCATTTTGAAGTCAGTCAACAGCCGAACTCTGTCTTTTCTGTATTTCTCTGTCTTTTTTTGAAGAGTTTGTGAAAAAGTACATGCTGCTAGGTGTATCAGAGTTTTGTCCAGAAAAGATGCGGATGTTCCAAAACATCAGTCTCTCACGCATGAACATACAAAGAAGGGTGGCTGATATAGCTACCAACTTGACGGATCAGTTAAAGCAGAAAGTAAAAGAATTCTGTTTTTATTCAATAGCTATGGATGAAAGTATTGATTGTTGCAGTACAGCTCAGCTTGTCATATATATTCAAGGCGTTGACGAGGATTTTAATATTAGTGAAGAACTTGTTGCCATGTAATTAATAAAGGGCCGTACTACTGGGAAACACATCTGTACTGAATTAATTAATTGTGTAAACCAGAAGTTGGCATACAGCTTTACAAATTTAGTGGCCATTTGCACCGACGGTGCTTGTACAATGTGTGAAAAACGTACTCGAGCAGTTTCTCTAATTCAGCAAGACATTGAAAGACAGATAATCACACACCACTACATTATTCACCAGCAAGCTTTGTGTGGTAAGATTTTAAAATTTGGCCACGTAATGTCTGTGGTAGTTTCGGTTGTAAATTTCCTTCGTGCTCGCGCTCTAAAACATGGAACATTACAAGCATTTCTGGAAGAGGTGGTTGCCGAATATAAAGACTTACTATACCATACAGTAGTGAGATGGTTGAGCCGAGGAAGAGTGCTGCAGCGTTTTGTTGCTTTGAAAAGGGAAGTTGTACAGTTCCTTAAAAATAAACCAAAAAAGTTCGAAAAGCTTAAAAGTGAATCCTGGAATCATGATTTACTTTTCCTTTGCAATATCACTGGTCATCTGAACAATCTGAACACGCAGCTTCAGGGAAAACACCTGCTAATATTTCAGTTAGTAGGAGCAGTGAGAGCTTTCAAAATAAAACTACGACTTTTCAGAAGTCAGCTGTAAAAAGGTGAAATGACTCTCTTTCATATGCACAACATATTGCACTGTCCCAACATCTTGAGCTAGCAGAAAAAATTGCACAGCAAATTGAGATACTGATGCAAGAGTTTGACTGACGACTCATTTTGTCTCAGGAAGAAAATTTAAAGTTCAAACTGGTTAAAGACCCATTTTCTATGGATCAGAAGTGCACATACAATTGCAATTGATGGTTATCGAACTACAAGCCTCGTCTGTGTGCAAGACTAAACACAGAGAAAGCAGCCTGCTAGACGTCTACAGAAGTCTGAACAGTGATAAATATAAAAACCCTGTCCAACTTGCAAAGAAAACGCTGAGTATTTTTGGCAGTACCTAAATATGGGAACAAACTTTTTCGATTACAAATATGAACAAGAACAAGCAGCGCTCTTCTTTGTCTAATGAAAGTCTGGAGGACATTTTGAAAATATCTACTTCCCATATGTATCCAGATTATGACAAACTTGTTGCCAGGAAGCGAATTTAAGTGTGCATAAGTTTCTACTGAGTTTGAAGTATTACACATTGATAATGTACGCTTAATTGCAATACAACCAGTGATTTAACGTAAAAATAATGCCCATGCGGCCCTCGGCAAATTTTCTCTAGTCAATTTGGCCCGAGCCTTTTTTGAGTTGTGCAGGCCTGGTGTGGAGAAACCAATTCTGCTTTTAAACTTACAACTCAAATGTGCCTACTAATCAAACTTTATCCGCTACTCATCACATGGTTAAAAATATATTTCTAGCTAGCTACACATAACTTTATGTTTTAGATTTTGTGAACAAATTATTAATGCTGTTGGTGTTTAGAAATTACAATATTCTTTTTACCTGTTGCAAAAAATGTCTGCTTTTGGATATTGTGCTTAGTATAACAAAACGATTTTCAGTATTTTTATTACTGAGTGATTTTTACACCCCCGTGATGAGACCAAATAAGGTCGAAACTGGCCGCAAGTTATTGACATGATGTAATAGATTGCTGTATGATTCCATAAGATGGTGGTAACTACTTTTGAGTGAAATTTTCTTTTTTACATTATTGTTTTTTAACAATGAATATCAACTGGTCCCCACAGATGCAGCCAATACCCTGTTTCATACTTTTTTTACAAACATTTTTGAAACAGAGCTAATTTTATGTAGTTGTGTGTTACTTAGGTATATTTTTTGCTGTTATATTTGCAATCTAAGAGTTATAATTTAGATGTATAAGTAGTTAGCTGGTTGAGACACTAGCTCTTAACTTACGTTTGGCATTACCGACTTTTGGTTGTGATCAAATCTCCATTTTTAAGGACAGCTGTGTAGAATGAGATTCATTAATTTTTCCTCATGTTTGTTTTATGTAGTTTCGATAAAGAAATTGTGGAATACAACATTACTTAATATCAGAGCCGGCTAGAAGAGATTCTATGCACTGGTTAGGATTGTGAAATAGTTAAATGAAATGTTTGTACCCTGCTAGGGCTATTGCACTGTATACGTTTGATGCTATAAACCATAGTTGCTACCTTGTAGCATGTTGTCTTTTTGATTGAATGTAAAATCCGACAAGGTCTTTGCTGCTCTTAAGTGCGATACCAAAACTATGATGTCACAAAGGCGTGATTGCTATGTTATTTACAATGGTAAGTCTCTAAAACGCTATTTATGTTTAAACTAGGACTGCTTTGTATGAGTTGTATTGTTTTTTTGCTTGTTTATGATGCTTGTGCAGCAGTTACGCTAATCAACGGTCATTTTCCTATTTATTTAATGGACTAATTATGAACTTTTTTATGTGACATGCTGAATTACTGCGTAGTTAACTTTTGAAATCTGCAGATTTTTAAAAAGCATTGTCGTTTGTGCAGGTGTAATTATTGATGAAAAGCAAAGCTGATAGATATGACTTTGTAGGGTCTACCAGAACTGGTGCCATCGTGATTCCATGACTTTCAGAAATAAATGCATTCAATCATTGACTTTATCTGATCCCAGATGATTGATCATACAGCTGTGGCGTAATGGACTGTTTTGCCCAATACTACTGAAAAACAAAAAGTACTGCTTTGTTTTTCGTTTTTATGGACTAATTTTCTTTATTCATTATCAAAATTGTGCATAAAAAAATCTAAAACTGGACCACCACATTCGCATATATTTTATGCTTTTTTCTGCTGCTACACGTAAAGATGCAAATATTGTCAAATTAAATAGAATAGTTTTATATTTATATTGTTTATTAAAAACTTTGTTATTAAATGATACCTGGGTTTGTTTCTCTTTTGAGCATATCATGGCTTAGGCTGAATCGTACTCGACTAGCACTTTTGCTTGTTGAAATTCAGTTCATGTTGAGCGTAACTTCTCGCTGCGCAATGACCGATAACTCAACCTTGAAAGAGCTTACGTGTGATCAAAATGTTTTGTTTTGTGTTGTTTACGTCAATGCTATACGAGGAATTCGGTTTTTTGTACCTCTGCTTATAAATTGTTTTTATCATACTATTATAATTTTTGCACAGAATGTAACTGAGGTAAACGTACGGATTGAGCCCAGACCGATTTCAATGCAAAGAGCAATGATAGGATTTACGTTGGTTTTAAATATAGGCTCTCTACTCTCAACAATCTAGGTCGCTGTGTCATCTCTGAATTTTATTTGAAGGACTGGTAACCTTGCTGTTCTAATGGCTTCATATTACAATTTTTTAGTACAATTATGTTTAACAATTCATCGATTTTCTTTTTTTCAATTGTGGTTTGTATTTATGTAGTCCACGATAACTTCATGTATATTAATACAATGTTTTTTGTGAGATTTAGAGCATAAAAACTGCAAAATGCGATCGCTAACTTTTCTAATACCGAAAGCATAGCAGAATGCAACAGGTCATGTGTAGACACTTTGCATTGAATTACCGGTATAAATTTACAGGTAATCTCCCAAGAAGCTAGGTTCTCAGATTCGTTACGAAAAAATTTGGTTAGGGAGATGATGCACTTTTTTCTACATCTCTCATCTGAATATATCATCAAATTTTTGATCCAATATTATATTCTATCCCTATCACGGCATAGAAGATGAACCGTTAAGTTTACAGTAGTAAGCCTTTTATCACTTTATACATCAATGGAAGTGAGGCTATTCTTTTGCTGGTATGGCAAAAATTTAGTCTTTGAAAATGCTACCTTTGTACAGAATTATATCTCAATTTGCTAAAGTTTCTTGAAAAGATGAGAAGTGGTACAAAATTTGAATAAAGCTTTAGTTATCGACCATTTCATATTACTCTTTTGCAATGAAACCTATTTCCTGGGGTAATCGATCGAATGAAACCTATTTCCTGGGGTAAAACCTATTTCCTGGGGTAATCTTCAAAATTCCCCAGGAAATAGGTTTCATTCGATCGATTCTCTACTCCAATGGTTATCCAGAAAATGTAATTAATTCAAGAATAAAAAGGAAGATTGAACAGTTTAAATTACCGCCAAAAGAAGGACCGGAACAATGTCCAGGTTACCTTAAGCTTCCATGGATTGGCAATATCTCCACAAAATTTGAAAATCAATGCAAAACTGCTGTCAGCTCATGTTTTGGTGCAGTAAAGCTTCGTTTAGCGTTTTCCACAAGAAAGATGCTTCCAACGGTCCGCAAAGATGTCGTGCCTACCAAGCAACAAAGTATGGTCGTTTACCAATATGTGTGCCGCTGTGATTGTCGGTACGTAGGCCGCACATCTCAAAGACTGCAGGATAGAATAAAACAGCATATACCGAAAGCAATAAGAAATCAAGCTCAAACAAATTGTGACTTATCTCAACCCAACCATACCTGTACTTCGGCAATTGGACAACACCTCCTCAACAATAAAAAATGCGCCGCTCACTATGATGACAACCAATTTTCTATTTTGGATAAAGGAAGAACACTTTTTCATTTATCTACCTTGGAAGCGACTTTCATCAAAATGCTTAAACCGGAGCTTTGCCGCCAAAAGAATTCGTCTACACATTAAAATTACATCATTGATTCGGACTCCACGAAACGTCTGGTTGTCTACCAATCAGAACGTTCCGCCATTCTCACCAGCTTCGTTCGCTATAAATACCTCGCCATCAACACCAGGCTTCATTCTAGCGATAACTCTTGATGAGAGCTAGACGAAAACGTTAGAGTTTTCACTTATTCTTTGCAAAAGAGTAATATGAAATGGTCGATAACTAAAGCTTTAAAGTTTCTTGATAAAACCTGCTTCTGATAAAAAAAGACTTTCCTAACGACCTTATCACTCTACCTTTCTTAAATTATTGCTTTGCTTCGTATAACTTCACCTTGTAAAAACAAAATTTTGGTCCTCCGAGACTATTTAAATATTCTCACAACGATTGGTGCAGGTGATTTGTGACGTCTTTGCAACTGATCTGTATTTTGTCTAATCTTTTGCCAATCTGTCAAATTTTGATGAGACTCACTTTTTAATTGTGAGGAATTTCAAGATATTTACTTTTTAATTATGAGAAATTTCAAGATATTTATGAAGATACCGCTATTAGATTTAAATTAGTGCTTCATCGCATGTGGGTCAAGATCCAATATTGGGTCATCACACAAGACTTTTTGAATCGTAATTGTTTCTATAAAAAAACAGCATGAAGGAACCGGACTAATTTTTTTCGGTAGGCACATTATTTTTATCACTCATTTTGCAATACAGGATATATAAGTGTATGATAAGGAGAAAAAAGTCCTGTATGATAAGGAGAAGAAACGCAAAAAGTTATGGCTCTCTCCAAAATTTCTTGGGGCTGAATTATGCGTTTGAAGTCATGCTCTGCAAAGGTGTTCAAATTAGCCTAAAAATTTGTTTGAATGGAGTTACTGTTTCTTATTCAAAAAATACTCAAGTAGCAGTAAAAAATAATGTTAGGTATTTTCTCCAAATCAAAAGTAAAATGATTGTCGACCATTCAACAATTAAGTACCGGTAGCAAAAGCAACTATAGGCCTATTTTTGTATCACTGTTGTCCTAACCAGTAGTTTTCAATTGGGGTTGCTTGCTCTACCCAGCGTGCCATGAGGGATTTCTAAAGATGTAAATATGTGAACCAATATCAAGCTTGATTTACGTTATCGATCAAGTTAAAGGTTTGAGTATATGATGTAGCCAACGGCGTCATTACAAGAGAGTCAGCCCCGGGAGACACTATATTTGGGGGGTAACATTGTTTTTACGAGATTCTCCAAAGGGTTTACCTTAACATAGGTCGACGACTTTCTTTTGAAAAATATTTTGTAAATTTAGTTTGAAGATTTTTGTCGGCAAAATTTTTTCATTATGGATTGACACTTTTGAAATACTCCTGTAATCTCGAAAAGCCTAGTAAGTCTTTTGAACGCAAATACGAGTAAACCATGAAAACGTGTTTTGTTTCACAATTAACCTACTAAATATAAAATAAGTCTTTTTGGTGATGTGAATGAAGATAATTGAGGCTTTTCTAGTGCATTTGCTTTTTATTCCATTAGCTGGTTTAACCTGGTAACAAAACGACTTACCAAATTTTGCCAAATTAAAGTTTATCAAACATAAGATAGAGCTTACTGATAATAATCCACTCAGGTCTCGGCCTTATCCTTTGCCGTACGCCATGCGGGAAAATCTTAAAAAAGAAATAGAAAGTATGCTTAGCCTCGGAACCATTCGAGAATCAAACTCACCATTCGCGTCTCCAATTGCAATCGTGAAGAAGAAAGATGGATCAGACCGCATCTGCGTTGATCATCATAAATTGAACAAGCTTATAGTAGCAGACCCGGAGCCTATGATCATAGCGGATGATTTATTCCAGCGGTTGGGGAAAAGCAGGTACTACTCCAAGATTGATCTCGGTAAAGGGCACTATCAAATCCCAGTCGCGGAAGAAGACATCGAAAAGACAGCATTTATAACACCCGACGGTACGTACGATTTTCTGGTGATGCCCTTTGGAATGAAAAATTCGGTGGCAAGGTTGGTTCGAGAAATGAGAAATATTTTAGCCGGAACGAACAACGTTGATAGCTACATTGACGACCTTATAATACATAACAATGACTGGCAAGCGTATCTACAAGTGTTAGAGGAACTGCTTCGACGTTTGCGGAAAGCAGGACTTACAGCAAGATCGTCTAAATGTGTATTCGGGGCCGAATCCGTTGAATTCCTTGGACATTATATCGGCCGTGACCGGATCATAATTAATGAGAACAGTTTAGAGAAAATTCGTACAGCACGAAAACCGACTACGTAGAAAAAGGTAAGATCATTTTGGAGTTAACAAATTATCACCGCGCACACATCCCCACATTTGCAGCGGTCGCAGTACCATTAACTGATCTATCGCACAAGGGACAACCAAACAAGATTCGATGGGAGCAAGCTCAAGAAAAGGCCTTCAGCAGCTTGTGAGACTGTTTGTTGAAGCGACCAATCCTAAAACTCCCAGATCATAGCAAGTCGTTCATACTGATGCATCAAACTGCGAGCTGGGCGCCGCCCTCATGCAACAACATGACGAGGGAATCTACCCAGTGGCGTATGCCAGCAAGAAACTCGCGCCAGCTGAAACTAACTATTCAACCTTAGAAAAGGAATGTTCAGGCATTGTGTGGGATATAACAAAGTTCCAGCTATACTTAGCTGGTAAACCGTTTATTTTACAAACTGATCACCAGCGCCTTATACATATAAACAAAACCAAATATCAAAGTGAACGCATAATGCGATGGGCCCTGGCTTGACAAGGGTATAATTATACTGTACAAGACATTCCTGTAAAGGATAACGTAGTAGCTGATTATCTTAGTCGCGTGATGAACTAATTGTGCTGTGTTTATGTGTATTGCTGTGCTATGCTTTATTTGTATATGTGTGTGAGATATGGTACGGTAATCAAATTTATTTACGTTATTCATACTAGTCTCCTTTTCTAACAGCATCCTATAAGTCCACGTATTTTTCCAGAGTAGTGTCTTTCGGTAGCAGTTTTGCCACTTCATCCTTCGTGATTGAAGTCTGAGCCGTCACGTCTTATGCAACTAAAGATTTGATCGTGGCACCCCTCCGAGCTTGAGCTCTCGTGACTGCAGCGGCACATGTCTTCACACCAGGAACAAGATTATCCAGATTCCGTGCTCCAGGAATGTTTCCAATGACCAGGTCAAACAAAGGGTTTCGCAAACATATGGCTTGAGTTACTCCCGTATAGTAAGGCGTGTCCACTTTAATCTCAGCAATAGGTGCCTCCTTCAATGCTCGGTCGATAGCCATGACGTAACCCATGCTACCAGTAAAATCATCTTCCTTCACCAACTCTCTCCTGACAATAACACCACCGCAGCCTGTATCACAAAGGACTTCAACTGCATTCTCACCCACTTTTCCGGTCGCAAGACGCATACACTTGCTATTTTTATTGCTCAGGCAGGCATCATTACGCACGACTTTAATTTTCTCTCCAGATTTGAGCTTTAAATATTCTTCATTTTTCGCTTTGGCATCATCCGATAATCTTCCAACTTGCGAAGCGCATTCAACTTGGTATGGTTGTGACGTAGGTCTACGAGTGTTGTCTCCACCCCGAGGAACGGCTTGGGGGCGGGTGGGTTTCGACAAAACCTCTTGTTATGCCCAATTTCAGCACATTGGTAGCACGTAACTGCGTGTCTGGCTGATCTGTTATACTCATTACGTCCTCCTTCTCGTTTAACCCCACATTTGATCGCCCGATGACCAACGCGATTACATAAGAAGTACTTCAGGGTAGGGGGAAGGCAGGACAGTTGATACACTTTTTAATATTTTTTTCTTTTCTGGTCGATTTTTAAAGCTACAAACCTGATATTTGCTCTGATACTGCATTATGGCCTTGCACATTTATGTGTCGTCGATGGAGTACTTCAAAGAAGCGGTTTCACACTTATATGAGTTTTTATACGGCTCAGTCAAATATATCAACTCACCTGCCTGATCAGGACAGTTGAGACAGTGATAGGTCAGTTGATACATCAAAAACTTTGCGTCTAACTTGCTAGGAAACCATGCTTAAACAGCATTAAATGACTACCAGATAAATCATGACCTGAAGAAAAGTTTATTTTCCGCTATGGAATATGATTGATGCAGTTGTTAAATTACCACAGTATTTTCAGTACCAGCATCGCCGACTAACGATTGTGTCTTTATACAAAGAATTCCAATCAACTTATATTAGTAAATTTAAACATCTCGTTTAATTCAAATCAGCTCAACAATAACTTTTTAAGCAGATGGTATATATCCTTTAAATAACAATTGGGGCGCATTCTCACAAAAACAAAACTTAGGCGGAATTTGATGTGAACAAATAAAATTACCAAATCGGTTTTATCTAGTGAAATTGTTCATCACAAAATGCCGATTAAATAATTTTTAGTTGGCTAACAAGTATTTCAAATGTCAATAAGTTAACAACTATGTTTTGCTCTTTAAGGGTCATAGGCACTGAATAATCAAATATAACACAGAATTAGTCCCAATTGTCCGTTTCAATTTAGAAAAAAACAAATTCGATTACTTTTATTACGCAATTCACAACAGCCATGTGTAGGCCAACAATAAAAATCAGTCTGCTTGAAATTAATTGATGGTGAAAATGCTGTTAGATAAAATTCCATTTTTTCAAGTCACAGTTAAATCGTAATTGTTTAGCTCGTCTGGCGGTACCACCAACTAAGACTGGAGGTGGCAACTTGAATACAATATCACTTGCAAAAAATGATGCGTCATCTTTTTCGTCAATAATGAAAGAAATGCAGTCATCTTTTAAGCAGCTGGGAACTTTATGGAGGAATACGCCTTCATATTCGCCATCATTAACTTCATCAATTCTAGCAATGTATCGCACTACTCTTGCTTTTCCAGTTACATTCACCACAACATAATCTCCTTCACCAATGTCGTCATCAATCGAACAATCAGTGTTATCATCATACTCAATTTGGACATTTTCTTTTTCAGAAGAGCCCTATGATAATACCACGATCTTTTTCTTCTTACAAAAAAGCGGTTTGGTGCCTTTTTTACTTTGGCCAAATTTTTTACTTCTTTTTGCTTTTTCAACAAAGCATATTTTTCTCTTACTGGAGTGGAGGTTAGAATTTGTTTCTTTCCTTTTCTTGCAGAACTCTTGGATTTACGAGGTTGTGCTTTCGGAATGCTATATACATCACTTGGGGAGACATATACAGTTGACGATGGAGCGGCAAAATGCTCTGGTGAAGTTGTTTTTTCTGCATCATCTAACGAAGAGCCAGCTTGCATGGTGTGAGTATTTGGTCCATTACCGATGAGCATAGACTGCGACGAGCAAGCTGAAGACCTTGCAGAATCAACTGGTAAATCATTAATTAATGGGATTTGAATATCTGGAGCTGGACGATCGGTGATTGTGGCAGCTGCAAAATCCTCTTCAGCAAAAATGTCTGAATTGTAGGGCCAAGTTCCAGTATTTTTAAATCCAGATAAAATATTTCTTGGCACCAATGCACAAAGCTGGGCTTCTTTTACCAAAGCAGGAACTTCGTAGATTGTGAGAGTTTTATCAGGGTAAGTTCTCATCCAGTTGTCGATCGCTTTTTTGTAACTTCTTTTAAATGGACCAAACACTGATACGTCAAGAAGTTGTTATCGATGTGAAGTTTTTGGAGGAATAGTAAGCATTGCAATGCCTGACGATTTGGCCTTGTCAATGACTCTCAACGATATATGGCTTTCGTGATTATCAAGAAGAAGCAAAATCTTGTGGTCTAATGAACATCTGGTGCAATTGATAAGATGTTCTAAATCAGGGTGGTCCAAAACGTGGCCCGCGGGCCACACTGTAGTCGCTTAATATTTTACTGCAACCTTATTTTCCAAAGATATAACAATTTCAAAATACCTTGTACATATTTAAGATAAACTGCATATATTTAAGCACCTTTGAGGCCTGGTAAATACCCTTACATTTCTAGTCTAATCGGTCTAAAAAAGAAGTTGGACCACCCTGTTCTAAATAAACGAGGAACAACTCCTCATTTATCCAACCAGATTTGCTGCATTGTCCAATACAATCTTGAGGTCCTCCTCTGAAAAAATGATCCCGATAATGTACACGGGGAAAAATAAGCAGGGGGCAAAACACTACCTGAGGCACAAATAGTGTACACAGCTGTGACTAGTTCCCCTCTTTCAGCAGACGTTACAGATCCAACATTTCTTACCCCTCTTGTTGTGGCAATTTCACCAGGATTTTGTACCGTAGTTAGGCCTGTTTCATCAACATTAAATATCTGTTGAGCTGTGAACTTATACTCATTCAATACTTTTGCCAAATTGTCAAAGAACTCTTTAACAGTAAATTTATTATACGGAAAAGCAAGTCCAAGTGAGGTTGGTTCTGGAGAACAAACGGATAAATTGTGTCGGGATTTGAAACCTAGCCACCAACTTTTTCCAGCTTTCTTCTTTTCAACCCATGAAGATGGCACCTTTAACTTGTTTCTTGTTGCAAATTCGTAGGCAACTTGTTTACATTTCTCTATTGCAAGGCCATAAAACATGTAATTTAATGTTTTAATGTGCTGAGCAAGATCACTTTCCATCGCAGGAGGAATAGCAAAATTAGACAATACGACTGCATCATAATCAGTTACAGGCTGCGGTTGTAATTTGCATTTATTGACATAGCGAGAGAGTGTCATTTTGTCAATGTTGAAGTTCGCAGCTGCTTTACGAAGAGAGCTTCCATTTTCAACTTCTTCAGCAGCTCTTCTCAATACGTCAAGTGATGTTCTAAAAGCTCTGTTTGTTTTTCTTTTATACGTTTGAGACATTACAATACACTTAATTGGTTCGGAAGAGGATAACTCGTAGAAGCCAATTAATACTGTTTAGTAGTTTATTGACCACACTATCGTTTTTTCTCAGCCTGCACGCAACGATAAAGTTTGTTATAACTCCATTCAAATGAAAACAAACTACGCTGTGCTAGAGCAGGTCATTTGATACAGTGTATCAACTCACCTAACCACAGCTGTATCAACTGACCCATTTTACACTTTTTAAAAAGATAGCTTGCTTGTTAAATTAGTAAATATAACTGATAAGAAAAGTGCCCTTTTTTCAACAGACTATGCTTTTTACTACAGTCAGATTAACTTTATAGCTTTTTAAACCTCAACCTGGTTTCTCAAAGACAAAATGTTAAAATATGTTTAAATTTACTCAAACAGCAACTAAAAACATTTTCAATTAGTTCAACTTCTTCTAGTTTGTCCACTACCTTCGCGCCTTTTCCAGTACAATTTTTTCAAAAGATGGCAGTATTTCACTTTAAATGTTTTTACTATTAGCTGGGGAGGGGGTGTATCAAGTCACCTGCCGTATCAACTCAGCCGCCTTTCCCCTACTCGCAGAGGGAAATCCTCTATGATTGTTTTTCACGCCGGCTCTTGCGCTATCACCATTGATTACTTCCTTACTCAACAGCTTTTGATTGCGCGCTGCCAAATATTGATCAGCCAACTGTGACAATATATCTAGAGTTTTTGGGTTGCTCTGCTTCAGCCATATCGATAGATCTTTAAGACAGGAGCTAGTGAACTGCTAGCGTACAACCAAATCACCCACGCCCATAAAGGTTTGCTCCAATTCGGCCAACTCTATTCACTTAGTAAAATAGTTTTTTAACCTGAATTTAAATTGACTTGGGCTTTCGTATCCTCTAGGTCTAGCTTCTCGAAATTTCTCAAGGTATCCGCGCTCAGTAAAGCCATACTTTTCCAATAAAGCAACTTCAAGACGCTTATAATCCATTGCTTCTTCTGGCGACAGTCTATTATATACTTCTACCACCTTTCCTGTTAACAGCGAGATTAACTGAGTTGCCCAAGTACTTCTAATCCATTTAGCCACAGCACCGTATCTTTCAAATTTCAGAAGATATTTGTCCAAATTATCCTTTCCGTCCACGAAAAATGGTAGCAGTGGCGTACTCGCAATATTTCTAACTGATCCTTGACTCAATTGCTCACCATTCTGAGATTGGGAGAGCCTTTTCGCTTCCAAGTCCAACCTCAGCTTTTCAACTTCGAGTTCAGTCTTCTTTCTTCAACCGCTATTCTCTGTTCTTCAGCATGGGCTGCTAACCTTCGCTTTTCAGGTTTAGCCTCAACCGCCATTCTCCGTTCTTCAGCTTCGGCGGCCATTCTCCGTTCCTCAGCCTGGGTTGCAAACCTTCATTGTTCAGCTTCTCTCATTCGGCGCCACTCTTCCGTCATAAGCTTGTTCCTCTGCTTCTCATCCAAGCCCAACGATTCTACTTGTCTCTTTAAATCCTCCAACTTTTTTATATTAAGTTCTTCGGCAGCCATTTAAAGTTACCAATTGATAAAAGTCTTCCCGGACGAGCCCCCAGGTGTCACGTGCAATAGAATTTTGGTTCTATCTCAACTTTAATTTTTTCTAAAATTTGAGGCGACTTATAGTATCGCTTGAATAATTAAATCTGACTGCAACCTAACAGCTAGGTGAAGATTGGCTGCGGCGAAGGTACTTGGATCACGCATTCTTTGAACAAGAACAGAACAAACACATTCACAAAATGCACCCAATAAATCACCACAGAACACTACACTTCTTTCTTCAGCCTCTTTACACTTTTGTTCTCTTTACACTCTACTCTATACAACTATGACTCTCTCTACTGAATTCGTAAAAACCTCGTCGAGTTATATATAAATGGGCGGCGTTCCAGAAAAAGCCAGAACAACATCACATGAAAAAGGAAAAACACGGCTAATAAATTATGTAATCGGCAATCAAAAAAATCTTCGAGAAGAAACAAGATTCACTCGAATACTCTGGAACTTAAATACGTCATAAACCATTGTGACGTAAGAAGAGGCATGTGAGTTACAAATCTAAATGCGAAGAAAAAAAGGACTTTTGCGCAAAACGGCCGAGATTTAAAAAGCGAGTTTAGGGCTTAAGACAATTCAGATTTACAAATAACATAATCACGGCAGAACAAAAGCAACAGATTAGAGAAATTATACGCATATAAAAACTATTCCTACAACGCAAATTTACTTATTCATGACACAGAGATACAGCTTTAGTCATTGATACGAGGGAAGAACTTGGCCATGCGCAGAAATGAAAAGAATGCGGTCAAAAATGACCTCAAGAAAATCTGGAGCGGGGTTAAAGCGGAGAGGGGAGTAAAGTAAAAAGAGGTGAGGCTGGAACTTACCTTAATGGGAATGCACTGAAAAAGAGGTCTCACAGGACACTCAGATTGAGAAAAAGACATTTGTCCACAGACCAGCGCTCGAGTCAAAACAAAGCTTTTTGTGTAACCTCCTAAGCAGCAGGACCCGTAGGGGAGTACAACCAGATGGTCAGGTCGTCGGCATAAAAAGAGCAGTTGATGGAAGTAGGTAGAAACGCAGGAAGATCATTAATGAAAAGAGAGAAAAGAACTGACCAGCAACGAATCCTTGGGAAAGATCCCGACGCACTGAAAAGGAGTGATTATTGCGATTTTCATAAAACACGCAAAAGCGCCTATCAAAAAGAAAAGATCGAGTGCATCCAACAAAGCGAGGAGGAGACTAATGAGAAATAAATTTGTAAAAAAGGGAGGAATACCAGACAAAGTAAAACGCTTTAGGGAGTGAATAGCAGTTAGGATTGTCCGTGACCCCGGTTTGGGTTTGTTTAACCCATTCAAAATGTACTGAGAAAAGTGAAGACTTTGGTTCAAAGTAGACCGATCAGAGCGGAAACTGGCCTGGCGGAAATAGAGAACGGATTTAGACTTCAAAAAGAAGAGTAGATAAATAGAACAATGCTCTCAAACAGCTTTGAAACAGATATAACAGGAGATAATAGAGATTGGGCAGAATGGAAGCAGGTGAATTGAGAGGTTTTCTCATCTTGTGCATGAAAGTAATAGATGAAGAGTTTTGGATGGAAGGAAAGGAATGCAAAGACCAGAAAAAAATTAAATATGTGAAGGAGAATATGCTTGCCAGAGCGAGGGAGATGCTTCAGCGTGGGGTAGGTGACCCGGTCTGAGCTGGTTGCGGTGAAGAATGATAGGTTGACAGTAGCCGCAAAAAATTCAGTGGAGATGAGCGGAAAGCAGAAAGAGGAATAATACTCTTCGAAACACGAGGCTCGACGGAGCTCAGACAAGTAGCCTCTGGATCTACCACGCAGAGTGTTTGGCAGAGAGACAGCAAAGTGAGATCTCTGGTAGTTGGCATAAACCGATGCCGTCTTTCTGGGGAAGGAGCAGTTGGAAAAGTCAGGGAAAGAGGAGAAAGAAGAACTAGAGCCAGCAATAGAACGAAGGATAGAATAGACTGAATTAGGATCAAATTTAGGTGAGAGAGATGATCATGTTTTGTGCCATGTCTTAACCTTGGCAATGACGGAGAAGGCATGCCGTGTGGCTAAAATGTAAGTCTCATTCCTCACTCCTGTGAACGGAATCAAAAGCTTTGTCTCTTTGATTAACCATTTAATCCTTTTGAAAAGACTGCTAGGCTTGAGAAGAACAGAAGAAGATAGAACTAGCATTTGGATGAAACTTGCCGCACATCGGAAGTAAAAGAAGAATTAAAAGGCATGAGAGCTAAAAAAAATAAAGACAAAACTGATTGTAGTGTGAGTGCTTGCTGCCCTTTTGCGGTTGTTCAGAAGGCGGCATTGCAAAAAAATGTTTATTTCGGGGAGAGCTTGGGACCCTCGAGGAGGCCAACAGCCATTTCGACCCAACCCCACAAAGTCGGGAACCGAACCCCCACTTTCAGGCGGGCATTGATTGATGCAGGCGCACATCTTTAAATTGCAAAGCGAACACGTTTTCTGCCGCTACTCATCTCGCCAGTATTTGGTAGAGGATGAGAATGAGCTTTCGTCCTTGGTAAATTGCTCTCTTTCAAAGAGATTGTGTTTTACACAAACAAGTCATTACCATACAACTGAAGAACATTCTGGAATCAAGGTGTGGCCTAACATCTATATTTCGCCAAGGACAAGTTTGGGATGCTTGAGTGCAAACTTTGTTTTAGCAATTCTGTTTAGAGCAGTTAACCTTGTTTTTAGGTTTCTGAACGACTCAACTCTTGAAAAACGCAACGCATTTTCTCATGTTGGAAAACGGTTGAAACCCTTTGGACATATTGTAAAGCATAAATTTCACTTGACTTATATGTTCGGAAATATTTGAAATTGCAAAAGTTCAATATTGGACTTTGAAGTTGGAATTCATTTATCTTTCTTAATTAATAGCTTATTTTGCCAAAACAACTAGATATTTTCTTATTACGCTCAACGGATATCGAATTTTTTGGAGAAAATCAAACCATTGATACTAACTGACCGTTTTCCCTTTAAAAGCTATGCTGTGGAAGCATTTCAAAGATTGAAAGCAGAGCTTGCTGGAGCTACGTAGCAAGCTATCAACGAGCAAATTCGTTTTGCGATAGAGCCTGATGCTTCGGACAACGCAATATCTGCAACCCTGAACCAAGAAACCAGACAAGTAGCCTTCTTTTCGGGAATGTTGAGCAAGAGTGAACAACTATACTCAAGCATAGAGAAAGAAGCAGCAGCTACTATAAAGAGGGTGCGGAAATGGTCTCATTTTCTTAAGGGGCAACGTTTTAGTACAATAACTGATCAAAAGTCTGTATTTTTTATGTAAGATGTAAAAAATCGGGGCAAAATTAAGGATAATAAAGTTTTACGAAAGCGAATGGAACTATGTGAATTCGACTTTGACATTATTTATCGAGCAGGAAAATTGAATACCGCCCCTGAGGCCCTTTCACGAGCTTATTGCGCAAGTATTTACGATAACACCTTAAATAATATTCATGCTGCGTTATGTCATCCAGGTATCATCCGGTCGTATCATTTTGTGCGTGTTAAAAATTTGCTTTCTTTAATTGATGATATTTGTAGAGTTATAGATAAATGCGAAGCGTATTGTGAATTAAAGCCAAGATTTTGAAAACAATCGAGTGCACACCTTATCAAAGCTACTCAAACGTTTGAGCGACTGAGTTTAGACTTTCAAGACTCATTGCCGTCGTCTACCAAAAATCATTACATGTTGATCATTGTTGATGAATATTCGCGTTTTCCTTTTGTGTTTCCATGTGCTGCTATTCATGCTACAACTGTGATTTCGCGTCTTTTGGAATATTTGGCATGCCAAGTTGTATCCATTCTGGTCGGGGATCAGTCCTCATATCTCAAGAATTAATCGCATTTCTTCATCGATGTGGTGTTACCTATAGCAAGACATCGGTGTAAAATGCTTGAGGAACTGACCAGTGCCAACGATACAATGGGGTAATATGTCGGCAATTAAACTCCGCTTCAGATCTCGTAACCTGGATATTCGACGGTGAAAATCGTTTTTGCCTTATGCTGTCCGTTCTATAACACCTTTTTTTGTACATTGCGACGAACGAAGCACCACATGAACGGTTATATGGTCATAAGCGAAGATCGACTTTTGACATATCTTTACCAACATTAAGTTACCCTGGTCTAGTATTTTTATGACACCACGTTTGAAGCAGTAAACATGATCCATTAATTAACAAAGTGGATTTGGTGCATGCCGCCCTAACTTATGCTGTGGTACGCTTTCCTAGTGGAAGAGAGGCTGTTGTCTCGTTGAGAGATATAGCGCCGAGGCTATCAGACGTTGCACCGACAGCATTTGACGGGAGATGGCCTTCAATGCGATACTCCTAAAAACATCGGTTCGGAAGTGGAATTCGATGGCGAGCAAACCGAGGTTGCGTCCAACCCTAAATTACCTTGCGGATTTCTGGTAAATGCTTCACCTTGTCCAGAACTTCGCTGGTCATCTCGAGTTAGAAAACCGATTGATAGATTTGTCGCTGTGCCATATCATTTATGCCAAATGTGCTGTGGCGGTATTTTGTAAGGTTCTTGTGGTTTCCTATTCTTGGTGTTTGTTGTCTGAATTACGAACGTATTGTAAGTTTATTTGTTACCGGTACACCAATTTTTTAGAGAGAGAAGAAATAATTAAATTTTTTTTAGGGGCGGAGGATGCAATGAAGTTGTCAAATTATAACTGCACTGAGTCATTTTAGTTGAAATCTTTCTCGTTAATCAATCTTACTATAGTCGTCACGGTCTGTTTACTTGCAATATCTTCCTACTGTACATAGCGTTTTCTTTGTATATGCTTTATCAGTTGAAACTTGCGGTTTTAATAGTGTGTACACTGTACAGGTAGTTTTCAGTGTACGCTATTTCTTGAAAAAATAAAGCCCTGTAGTAGGCATGTAAGAGTGATTTTTTACCATAAATACTGTATTTAAGCAGTTATGAAAAGAGTCAGCCTCAGTTTTTCCATGATAGCATGTTTGTATATAGTGTTACTAGCCGGTTTTGCCCGCGTCGCCCGGCAGAGGCCCTCCATCAGTAATGTCCGGGTTTAGTATTTCGGTTCAACCGGCCAAGCCGGCTTCACCCATCCGGCTCTTGTGTGAGCAGTAGCGAAAAGTTAATGAATCTATGCACTTTCACAATTCTTCTACACGAAATTGTGATCATCCTATTCTCCTAATCATGACTGGCAATGCTCACAAAGAATTTTGCCACAAATTATTTTTAATATTTGTGAGTGAGTAGGGATAAATTAAAACTGATAGTGGCGACAAAATGGTGGTTGCTTTCACATTTAAAGAAAAAAACTATTTTATGGTAAGCCTATTTTGCCAATTGGTGCTGCCCTTTTCCTATTTATATTTGTGGTATAAGTTCCTAATTTGGCTGCGCTATTGGTCTTGTTTCCGGCATAGCGACAAAAGGGGCTATTGTTCTCTCTATATTTAGTTTTACAAATTGTTCTGGTTATGGTTTTACGTTGATTTTTTCTTAAACTTGGGATTTTGTTACAATGATGTAGAGCATAAACATAAATGACATAAGTACCATAACAGGCAGCATATATGACGGCATCACCCGAAGAGACCCTGTCAGAAACGTCGGGATTGAGAGTGTCGGTTCAGCCGGCCAAGCCGGCCTTACCTATCAGGATCTTGTATGAAGAGTTACCAAACGTTAAGTGTTTTCTGCAAATAAGATGTTCACGACTTTTTGTGCTCCTGTTCCTAATAGAATATCTCATTTCAAGATTCTGGCTATGCCTTAGTTCTATGTGCTCTGTTCATTGCTGGCACGAACCCAAGGGAGCCTTGCGTTTCCCGTAATTTGGAAGTAAGGATTAAATTTCTAATATTAAGCTATTCTAAAGCAAAAAGAGCAAAAATGTCTTTCGGGTGGTGTGATTTCACACAGTGACGCTGTTTTCTTTTGGTTTTCTCTTAAACTTTCTTAAGTCCTCGCTGGCTACGCATTATGAAGCATATTTTTTCTCCTTGCTTGACGTGCCCTGGGGAGTTTAAAGCGTCCTTGCTTTTCCTCAAGTCTTTGATTTGACCCCGGTAGCTCTATGAAGCAAAATAGCAAAATACCAATGATATCTTCCATGTGTACATGAGTTGCTAGTTGCTAGCCAGCAATTTTCAAGGTGATCTCCTATCAAGAGGGATCTGCCTCCAGCATCAAAGTACAATAGAAAAATTTGCTCAAAAATGATCACCAGCATCATACGGTACCATACAGCAATCCATTACATCATGTCAATAACCGGTCGCGGGTTATTGACATGATGTAATGGATTGCTGTATGGTACCGTATGATGCTGGTGATCATTTTTGAGCAAATTTTTCTATTGTATCTTCCATGTGGTGCGATTTAACACAGTGACGTTGCCAAATTTGATTTCGCCGCAAACTTTCTTAAATACCTGTTGGTTAAGCATTATGATTTATATTTGTTTTTCCTAGCTTAGGTATGCTCATAGAAGTTAAATAAGTTCTTGCTTTATCCAAATTTTCAGGTTTGATTCCGGTAGCTCTATGAAACTATTATCAAGCAAAATAGAAAAAATGTTTCTCCTAACTATGGTGCGATTTAACCCCGGCAGGCCATACTATCACCCCTGCCGATTTAAAAGTATCAATTAATGCTGTTGCGCCAGCTTTACCGTACAAACATTTGTGAGAGCCACAGCGAAATGTTTTACTGAATATAAGGCATAGCTCCTGTACATGTAATGGTGATCATGTTGGTTTATTAATGAAGACTGGAAGTATTCAAAAAGAAAGAACTACCATTCGAAATTTTTAAAAGTGTAAGGGGGTGAAACATAATCAGAATTGATGGCGGTCGTTTTGACTCATGAAGAAATGAGCTGTTAGACATGTTCGACGATTTGGTGGGCCCGCTGTAGTGTTATTATTGGTGACATAAAAATTTTTGCCTGCGCTACTTGCTTTGATTTGGCCTTAGCATGAACAGGAGTCCTGCCTTTCC
Source organism: Trididemnum clinides (assembly GCA_963675345.1). Lineage (NCBI taxonomy): Eukaryota > Metazoa > Chordata > Ascidiacea > Aplousobranchia > Didemnidae > Trididemnum > Trididemnum clinides. The sequence goes on from OY776301.1 coordinate 10,573,096, forward strand.
TTTAAGTCATATAACCTATAGCAATAGGCGCCTATTACGCTCTTTTCAAACAAAAACATTCCCTGTTAATCCACTATTACAGATTGATGCTATTATTGTTTAATTTTGATGTTTTCTTAAATTTGAGATTTTATGACATTTAACTTTGCCCCTAATCCAGACCTCCCTACTTCTAAATGAAGAATTGTGTTTTGTACCGATAGGCTTATCCTTGCAATTACAAATATCAGTAATGGGCTTTACTATTTATGTTTGCTATCAAAATGATAGTGGATAATTTTTCTGCCAGTTGCTGATTTTACTAAATAGTGGCAAGCATTGTGATGGCATATAAGACTATGACCTCACAATGCGTTTTGAGCCATTATTGTTGCGAGCATGTTCCTTGGCCCTGGCATAAACGCCCCCATGCAAAGAGCAAACTAACCCGAAATAGAACACCCACAGTTCAGTTATAGTAATAGCGGGAGCCCCCAATAATCATGTCGAGGTTAAGAACATCAAATCAGCTGGCTGCTGCGACAGCCTGGCCCAATTGCAAAAGAAATTGCTTCAACATTTAGATCACATGTAGCTCGACCCGTACATTTTGTTACAAACAATAAGAAAGGACCATTTTTACTCCCTCGTTTTTTCTTGGGTAATCACCAAGTGTTTTGCTTGGAGTAGACTACATATTAAAGCTTGTAGACTTTGAGTCGTTTGAATAATTTGATTGATAATGCCAAAAATTCATGCTATCGAAAAAGAATAGACAAAATGTATCAAAGGACTTAGTTTTTCTAGAAATTGCAATTTTGTGTGTTTTAACCGGTAGAATGCGTGTCATAAACATTTGGAGACTTCAATTTTTGAAAATGTCGACAGACAATGCAAGAGAACCACGCTTATGAGAAAAGGTAGTCAAAATGCACCAAAAAACAAACTTTGTTTAATAATTGCAAATTTATTAGCTCAAATAGGATAGTTGTACAACTAAAAATGAAACATTATGTATGGCAACCAAGTTTTGATTAGCCATTAAAAACTAATCCTTAGCCTCAAGTAATTGGGGTGGCATATTGCTAGAAAGGAAATTTTCTAAGCTTTCAAAGGACAGTAATTGTTAATACATTTTTATAATGGTTTTGTATTAAAGTCACCTGTTTTTGCTGAGCTCACTACTTTTGAGAGAGGTAAAAAGTAACACCACACATCTTAAAATTTACTTTTTTCAGTATAAAACTAATATTAATTGTACATATTGTATACTATTGGAATTGCATTGAAATATCTTTTAATTTGTTGAAAAAGTTTGAAAATCGGTTGAGAAATGAGATCACAAATCATTTTTTTAATGAACTGATTTTGCAAAAGGTTGCAGTTTTTGAAAACATCTTGATATTATCATCTGCAGTAGCGAAGATGTGTGTTAATCGTACGAGACATAGTATGTCATCATAGAACCAGTTTAAGCGTGCAAGCGAAAAAGAGAAGAAAAAGTGCTTAGAGGGCTTGAAGTGCTTAAATAAAGAAGTGCTTGTAGCATTGTCAAACAAACATTAATTTTTGTAAAGTTGTTTTTATCAAAAGCAGCTTATTAGTATCTCCTAAAAGAACGTTTAATCGCGTTTCTGCGATGAGTACTTTTTGAGAAAGAACAAAAACCAGATTGTTCAATGAATCGTTGATTGTGACGTCATTTTAGACCCCAAAAAAATGAAAGTTTTTGAAATGTGGTAAGTCGGGAGCTGGTTTTCGTTTGATCAAAAAGCGATTGTTCTTTGTTAAGTAATGCAAATTCTAAAAAAATTATATTTAATTATGACGTCATCATGACGTCACGAATATCTTTATGACACTCACCACGGGGTGGTGATCAAGCATGTTAAGTTTGATGTTTGTACTTCTAGCAGTTTCAGAGGAGTTAAAACAGACAGACTCACAAGCACGCAGACAGAATTGCGCTTTATATATTTGATGATATATATTTTAGCATATAGTGTTCAAAGCTGTTTCTTCAATCTCTTCCATAACCATATTTGATATTATTGAAGATAAAGAAAAGCCCATTGGACAACTAAAAATTTGTTTGTTAATGGCTTCATTCCATTCAAAAAATGATTGCAAACAGATATCTAATACTTCTGTGAGTTCCGGCAGGGTAAGGCTTTTTCTACCTCCCAATGTGCAATCATCGCCGACTCGATCAGCCACTATAGTTTTGGCTGTTTCAATCGGTATCGAAGTAAACAAACTCTTCATATTAAACGGAACTTGTGATTCAGATTTGCCAAGTTTAATGGATGAAATCAATTCTACAAACTCAGAGGAATTCTTGACGGTGTATTGGGGGGTTTCCAACTTTAAGGAGCAAGAATTTGCTTGTGGGATTTGGCAAGCTGATAGGTAGCTATACCAATGAAGAAAACAATAGGACGAAGAGAAACATTGGGATTATGAATTTAGGATGTCCTAGGCAAAGTCACTGCTACTCAAAATTTGTACAAATAAGAGGAGGTCTTATTATTTTTGTACAACTTCCAAACGAAACAATTTAAACGCTTTTCAATAACAGCTTGGAGTTTTGAAAGATAATTGGAATGTTGCAGTATCAGATAACCATCTTAAAAGTTTTTTTTTATCATATTCCAGTTGGTCCATTACTGCAGTGTTGTTACCTTTATCAACGTTGAGGATTACCATGCCGTCATATTGCTTCAATTCTTCAATTCCGTGCTTTTCGGGCTTTGATAGATTTGGTTTTGGTGGTTTGGATCTTTTCAGAATTTCCACCACTTTAGATCGTGCGGAATCAATTTAACACTTGTTGGCAAAGTACCTTGGAAGACCAAATTCAGCGTCGCTTATGATATTCAAGACAGGAAGTTTTGAAGGTGCTGTGGCAGATTTGTTTCTCTTTTTGAGAAATGATTCCTGAGCATTAGTGAGCGAACGCGAGGATAAGTTCTTAACCCAATCTAATATATAAAATCCAAAGTCTGTTTGTTTGTCTGTCTGTCAGTCTGTTTGTCTGTTCCTTATGGAAAAAAATTAGGAGCACCTAGAAAAAAATAAAACATGCATTCCGATGTATTTTTTTCCAGCGGAGTCAATGGGCCTATTTCCAAGTTCGTACCTCGCCCCCCAAGGGAGCTACGGCCCTTTTTCCACAGGAGGGTCTCAGATAACTCTTCGATTCTAATCGAATTGCGTATTTAGGGAAGAAAGGTTAAAAAGTTTACATAAAAACTAAAAGTGTATTCTTATGTAAAATTCTCCGAGGAAGACAACGGAAGTAGTTCCGAACCTCTAAGTGCCCCCCTAAGGGAGCTATGGGGGGCAGAACCCCCCTTTGAAAATTCAAATATATTCAATTTAGATGAAATTTAAACCATATGTATAAGACACTAAATTAGAAAGCTTTCCAAAATTTCAGCCTTTTTCGACTATATTAGGGGGCAAAAAGGGGGCAGAAAGCCCCCTTGAAAATTCAAATACCTATAGAGAGAAAAGTTAAAGAAGCTTCAAAAAATAAGTAAAAGTGTATTGTCATGTAAAATTTTCCAAGGAATACTGTGGAAGTGGTCTCGAACCTTTAAGTGCTCCCCTAAGGGAGCGATGGGGGGCAGAACCCCCCTTTGAAAATTCAAATATATCTGATTTAGATGAAATTTAAACCATATGTATAAGACACTAAATTAAAAAGTTTCCCAAAATTTCAGCCTCCTACGACTATATTAGGGGGCAAAAAGGGGGGAGAAAGTCCCCTTGAAAATTCAAATACCTATTGTTATGAGTAGTAATGATAAAGGAATTAAAAATGAAGTGTATGTCGCAGTTTAATGGTTTTTGATGTCATGCAAGTAATCTTAAAGTATTAGAGAGAGAGAAGAGATATTCGAGGTGAGCATTAATAATTATAGATATAAGAATATAATAGAAATAGGTGTAGAATTGTAGAGATTATATGTTAAAGTGAAAGCAAGTGTTGAGAAAAACTGAGAAGAAGAGAAAAGATAAAATCAAAGTATAAGGTACTAAGCATTTTAAAGTCTGAAAGGGTTCGTTGTTCAAGGCCCATACACACCAAAACAATGTGATTTCTTCAGTGTGTACTTGGTTTGATTAACTTGAAGCATTCTGAAAATGTAAGCTAAGAGTCATTAAGTGAAAACGTAAAATCTTTAATTTAGTTTTGGCATTTTAAGCCATACATTACTGAAATATAACAAATATCATCTGAAGGACTTAAGCTGTAGAAACACAATGTCATGATGAAAAAAAAATAGCTAATAAACAGAAATTATGAAGTGATCCAAAAATGTGTTTTTATTATCTGTATTGAATTACAAGATTTACAAACAAAACTTTAAGCAAATAATCTTCACCTTTACATAGAATATGGTTATGCTAATGTAACTGTTGAGGTATGATATTGTAACCTGTTTCCTCTTCAAGGTGATTAGCCTCCGATAATGCAAATATTACGTGACAACAGTTTCTAGGGGTTAAAAAGCAAGTGTTGTCAGAATAGTAATCACCAGGATAACTTACATGATCTGACCAATTGCATATACTGACGTTGCTTTTTTATCCTATACCCGGGCAACGCCGGGTACCTCTGCTAGTTTTGAATAAAGCTCTTCGTTTTTCGCTTTCTGGGAATAAGCTGTTTTAGTTTTTGGTTGTGAATGTATTCGGTTTTTGAACGAACTTTACTTTTTTACAATCCGAATGATTCATTAGGTCACTAAAGTCTTCGGGATTTAATTGGTTGTTTAATTAGAATGTAATCTCGCCAACTAGTGTTTTAGTGCGTCCGACCTTTTGTGAGATTTACTTATTTTAAGATTTTGAAACTCCCATCCAGATTTACGAGCTAATTGGAAACCTCTTCGCGATTTAATTGGTGGGAGAAACCTTAGCCTCTTGGGCAACAACTTCTCTACTGCATGTATGATTGAATCTTAAATGGGAATATTCTTTCTCTGTGATAGCATAACAACTTACTAGTTTTCTTGAACTCTATCACAGTCTCTACCACAATCTCTACCGCAGTTTTTTTTCAACAGATTAAATATAGCAAGTATTTTTCGTTTGTCCATTACTATTATAACTAATAGTAATAAATTTAATGAAAAAATTATTACTATTAGTTGTAATAGTAATGGACATTCCTGCGACTACAAGTATCATTTTTGAGCTTTTGTTTGCTACTATAGAAGTCGTCACGGCTATACAACCTTCAGTATACAATTAAATAAAGCAGGCTAAGCCTGCGGAAAAGAATACAAAACAGAACAAAAATTACAAATGCGTGTTTTCGAAACCACCCTTTATTTTTTTGATTTGACATATCAATATAACCGCCGTGTGCTTACGCGAACGTATGCTGCAGCTGTACTTTAATTCTTTAATGCTCTGGACTTTGCGAGAGCGAGTTAGAAGTGTAGTAAGCAACAACCATTGATTGATAAAATTTCGAGAAAATACAAAACGCAAAGTATTGTCGTCGTAAGTATGAAGCTATCATCAAGGAGCTTATTTGTCTAGGAACTATCTTGTTGTTGAAGGGTTCAAATGGCGGAATTCAAACATCTTATAGGGCGAAGGGCGAGATGTAGGGCAATACGCAGGGCAATACGCACGGCAGTTGCATGATGTCGAGGGCCGTCTATTTCACAGCCTATCACAGAAAACCCTATTTGCTGTCGTATTTCTGAACGCTTTTTTTAAAAAACCGATATTTGTTTTCCAAATACCCCACATTCTTTTTAGCAAGAGTAGGCTTTCTTTTATCCATAATGAAGATTTATACAACCCTAAAATCAAACTCTACTACGAAAGTCAACTCGATCGTGCCTAAGTCGAAGTATAGTCGTTTAAAGTAAAATGAAAACCATTCAATCAAAACGACGTGCTATTAGTTTAGCATCTGCAAATCCCTTGTAGAAAGTTGCTCATTAATTTTTTGGCAAATGGAATGAAGATAAATTCAAAAACTGGCAGCTACCGGTTTGGGAAACTTCACCATTTGCTTGCAAAATTTTGGCAAAATCATCCTTTAAAAGTTTTTACAGTCAATTTATTAAAAATCTGCGTTGACAAAATTAGCCGTCCAAGATATCAAACATCACTGAACTAATTTGTTCAAAAGGAGCCAATGGTGTCTTCAGTAATCCTGAAACTAGAGGAGGTTACGAAAAACATCACCCCGAAAATTAGATATGTTACACAATAGCAACTTTCCACCCAATTTAAAAGTGTTCTTGATAAAATATAGGTATTCAATCTTACTCAAATTTTGTTGAAAGTTTTTTTTAACATTTGATAAAAGGTAATGACAACTATATTACACGGAGCAGAACGTTTTCCTCAATCCCCCCTTACTCACAGAGACATCACAGACATCAATTACAGGTATCACCACGTGCCACTACGCTTTTTGCAAAATAGGCCACCACAGTGAAACTGGGTGTAGCATATCTAAAAAACTGAAACAGGATCACTTAATCAGTAGGTCATTGGCCAGATCACTCAGTAAGAGCGCCAACTAAGCTGTTTTGAGGAATTTTGGTCTGCCTACAATGAAGCATATAAAGGGGAATGAAGGGACATGCTCACCAACAATAAAACGTTAGAATAGGTCTCTGTTTTTTAGCTCTTCTATTCCCATTGTATGTAAGACATATTTAATAGAAAGTAATAAAAAGATGATTTACTGCAAAATAATGACTAAAGTAGCTTTAATGTCAAATTCACAAAAGCATCATTCTTTTTCACACTTATAACAAGGTCAGATTACAGAAAGGCAGGAACTTTTCTTCGACACTTTAGTTAACTAAGCAAAGATTACATTGAGGCCACATTATTAAACATACTGATAGTTAACAAAACATATAAAAATTAACAAAAAACTGCAAAATACTGAGACACGAATTCGAAACAATCTGAAAATAATATCTGTAAGTTGTATGGAAGATCGATTGTTTGTATCGTTTTAATACTGTACCTCTCAATTACACACGTGCAGAAGCGATTTTGCTCCATGTGAGTAGCTACGTCTTATATCTAAAAATAGCTTTAAGGCGTTTGACAAGCAACGCTTTGGTTTGCTCGGTTTCATTCTTAGAAAGACACTTTTTTATTAGGGCAAAGTTTTGGTCGCCTGGCCTTATTTTTTTTTCAGTAGGATTTGCAGTGATCACGATGGACTTTGCTGGGTGAGATAGAGGAGCCGAGGTCAGTAGAAAAATGGGTTTCAATTCTTGCGAATAGTTGTCTAGTTGTCACAACCGATGTATGACGTGTACTTGTCAACAAGATATGTATATTTGCAGACAACATTCGATCAGAAAAGAGCGGGCAGAGAATATGCAGGGTTGAAGTACGAAATTACCTTAAAATTTTGGTAAGCAATATTCATATCAGCGCTGTCTGTCACAGAACAACACACCGATGGATGCATCTGGTCTAAAGCCGGATTTCCACCAACAAAAGACGTGATAAAGTATGGGAAATTCCGAAGCTCTGTAATATTTTGTAAAGGCGCTCAGACATGACCATCGTTAGGCCTGCTATTGTTCTTGACAACGCCATATTACAAAATGACAAAGCTTACTGCCCCTTATTACCATACTTACTGATCAGTCAATCATGCTTTAGCATTGTCATAAGACAATTGTTTTTTTTCAGTTTTGATTTTGATGTTAAGATTTATACTGTACATTCTGTCATTAGGCGTACAGAAATGTCTGCTATAAATGATGAACATGATTCTCTTCTTCCTGCTCGTAAAAACGAGAAGTCGGAAGGATCAGCTCTTCTACGTCAGCAAAAGGTACAGTTGTAAGTCGAATCAAATTGCTAACATTGTTGCTCTGTCAGTTGATTGTTAATCTACGGTTTTCAAAAATCAGTTAGCTTATTGGTGTTCGATCTTGTATAGTCATGATGAGAAATTGATTAGATTTTATTCACAACTCTTCCACTCAAGACAAACGGAGAGCTTGAAAGTTTGCTAATAGACGGTGCAGTCGTTGAATCAGCAGTTACCTCTACATGTTGTTGTAGTCGGTACAAATTGTATTTTAAACCTACCGGTAAATCATGAAGTTTAACGTAAATGCTGGCTCTGCTCGTCCACGCTATAATATAACGTAACGTCCCGCGTCTTCAATCTGCAGTCTTTTAATGACCAGTCTTACACCCCTTTTTTTGCACCATTTTGCCGACATTTTGACAATCATTTTGGTAAGCTAATACGATGTGAACAATATACTAGTAAGTCAGTAATATTATTTTTGTGTTTATTGTGTTGTGCAAAAGGTAGCTTATATAGCATTTTCTAAAGACGGTATAGAGCACGATCACCAATCTTTTTGAACCGAGGGCTACTTTCTGAGAACTGCTCATGGCGAGGGCAGTTAGTTAGATAGCGTTTCTGTTCTATGCCAACAGTGAAGATCTTTTTTATCAATTGGTAAGGCTATATTTGATGATTAACATGTGTTTTCGCCTTGAACATCAAAGCATTTTACCCAAAACGAAGGTGTTTTCAAAAAAAAAAAACAAAAAAGTCAACACCCGTTTTGCTGGTGTTGGTTGCGGCACAATTCATGATCGTACTAAACGGGACACCGGACACACGCTTAAAACCTGGGCTGTCCCGGATAAAACGGGACGTATCCACTTTTGAAAATATTTAGAGATATTTTTAAAACAGGCCGCGGGCGATTCATATCGTCCTCGCGGGCATACGGTTCGTAACCCCTGATATAGAGAGCACCAATCGAGATTTATTGTGGACAGCTCAAGTGCCTTCAAGTTTGGTTGTTTTAGCGAGTGACAATCCACTGAATCGTTGTAATTGTGATTGCATCTTTTAATGATTTGGTATTGTTTTAGATTACTTTAAATCTTGTGTTTGCTGTGGCTGTTATTGTAATTGGATCAACCTTTCAGTATGGTTACAATACAGGAGTTGTGAATGCTCCTGAATCAATAATTGAAGAATTTATCAATGAAACAAATAAAGAAAGACATAATTCATACATCTCGCAAGCAGAAGTAAAAACATTATATGCTGTAATAGTTTCGGCCTTTACTGTTGGTGGTATGATCGGGTCTTTTGTGGCTGGGTATTTTGCGAATTGGTTGGGTCGTAAGAACGCTGTGATGTGTAATAATGTTATTGTAGTTTTTGCTGTAATGTTTTTTTCATCTACAAAATATGCCGGCGTGTTCGAACTGCTAATTGTTGGGCGATTTTTAATTGGGATAAACTGTGGTATCAATTCAGGGTTGGCACCATTGTACTTAACAGAAATTGCCCCTATTAAGTTTCGCGGAGCATTAGGTACCATGAATCAAATGGGTATTGTTACGTCAATTTTAGTATCAGAAATTTTGGGTTTGTCTTTTATTCTTGGCACAGCAAAGCTTTGGCCATTTTTGTTAGTTGTGCCTGCTGGTTTTGCTCTGTTTCAAGTTATATTGATGCCATTCTGCCCTGATACTCCTGTTTTTCTGCTAAAATCATCTGAGTACTTTGCTGCCAGACAATCGCTTACGTGGTTACGTAGTTCTACTGATGTTGACAATGAATTACAAGAAATTCAAAGGCAAATAGATAGCTCTCTTCTAGAACCAAATTTAGGAATCAAGGACTTGTTTAAAGAGCGACATTTGCTTAGACCTTTGATAATTGCTGTAGTTCTACAGCTAGCTCAACAGCTTTCTGGAATTAACGCCATTTTTTATTACTCGACTCAGCTCTTTGAAGACGCTGGCATTAGCGATTCAAACAGCGCATATGCAACTGTTGGTGTAGGCGCTGTCAACACGCTCGCAACTATTAGTGCAGTTGTTTTAGTTGATAAGTATGGCCGCCGAATCTTATTGTTGGTTGGTCTTGGTGGAATGTTTTGTGCTTCAGTCTTGCTTACAGTTACGTTGTCTTTCAAAACAATAACAGCACTATCTTATGTTTCCTTGGTTGCAGTATTTCTTTTTGTAATTTTTTTTGAAGTAGGACCAGGCTCTATTCCTTGGTTTGTTACAGCTGAATTGTTTAAAGAAAACGCTAGATCGAGTGCAATTGGCATTGCTGGTTTAGTGAATTGGACAGGTAACTTGATAATTGGTTTAGGGTACCCTCCTGTTGAAAACGTTCTTCAAGGGTACACATTTGTGATATTTGCTGTTCTTCTGGCCATATTTTGGCTATTCACATATTACAAAGTGCCAGAAACCAAAGGAAGATCTATAGCCGAAATATCAAATTCGTTTGCCTCCTAAATTGAATTGCTAAAAAGTTCTATTTTCAGTAGACGTTGTTCCTAAAATTTCTTTTCAAAAATATCTACTAAAGACTCAGTTGCCTATTTAAGCATTTCAAAACGCTCATGATGCCTATTTAATGATCTATCTAATCGTTTTCTGTTTTTTCTTCCTCCAGCAATCTTTTTTTCTGGGGGATTGCAACTGTCATTGCTCCTGTGGAACTCAAGAGGTACTCTAGATTCTCATGTGATGAAGGATTTGATTGTGTTTTCTGCCCTTTGCAGTTGCTTCAGGACTTGGCTGCTTGTCACCTTCCTATTTTTCTCACTGTCCTTTTTTCTTGATTTTCCCACCCCAGTGAGTGTCATCCTTTTTTTAAATTTTCAAAACGCTCGTTGGGATGACGTTGATTTCTATGTTGATTCAGTTTTTCTGGATATCCTCTCTCTTTTTTCTTTCAGCTGTGCTCCTGACTTCTTTGGCAACGAATGCAGCCAAATCTTGTGTTACTTTTGGCTGTGTCAAAGGCCAATTTCAAGCCTGATTGTCTTCTAAAGTGAAAAAAGCAGTAAGGGAAAGACGCTAGGGTTTTGCTTCAGCTCACAGAAGTGATGAAAATGCCAGGCTTACTTTTCAGCCTCTCGACATGCTTCGTTTGTCATCGCCAAGGCTTAGAGCACGGCATAGAAGATGCTGGTTTTTTAAAATCTATTCTTGAATTAGTTTATTTTCTCCTTCGATCTGTTGTTGGCTGGCATTTTCCTCTTGTCCCAACTTCCCCAACTGCTCTTCTCCCAGGTAATGGGAATCAATTTATTCTCAAATAACTGTGATTTCACATTTGTGTTTCTCAGCGAAAGGCTGCGCAGAGCAGATTTAGAGGCTACCTGTCTGAGCTTTGCCGGGCCTCTTGCCCATAGGGTTCTTATTTTGCTCTCCTTTCACCCTCTGTCTAGTTTCTCACACTCTCTGGCACATCTGGCCGGAACTATCCAGTCTCTCCCTTTCTATTTGGCTACTATGGGTTTCTGGTCAATTTTCCGGCTCTAAAGTTTTTCTGAATAATGATTCGGCAAGTGAGTTGGCCAGAAAAGGTGTGCTGCTTCAGCCATCTTCAGCCTCATGTAGTCACTCTCCTCTTACCTCTAGTATCCATTCATCCCTTCTTTTGGACTAAAGGCGTAAATATCAACTGAATAACTTGTGCTTCCTCGTCACGCTCGTTGTGTTCTCTCTCGTTGTCACTGCAACGGACCTCTTTTTCTTTTTCACATCTACGATCTTGGGTCCATACCGGTTGGTTGGCTCCTTGGGTTCCGTAATATTTTGCCATGCATTCCGAGCGAGGAAGTTTCGGAGTAACAACATTTGGAATAAGTGACATCTTATTAAAACCAACAAAAATTAGCTGTAATTGAGATACAACCCAGTTGGGCTAATTGCCGCAATTCTAATTGGTTTCAGATTCTGGCTTAGTGAATCAGTAAAAATTCAGAAATTACTGGAAATGTGTTTTTGCGCTTAATTTGTTAAGAAATGTTTTGAAAACCATCCCATACACTTTTAACATTAGCGTCTTAGACTTTTTTTAATATCAAGTGAATGAATAAGACAATTAGCGGATCTTTAAGTGTTTTGTCAGGGCATAAAACGCTTACATAAAAATAACGTGCAATGAATGGAATAGAAGCTAATTTGAAAAAGAAGGTGCAATGAATAACGCAGAAAGTTACTTGTTTATCATGTGTCGTGTGTTTTGCAGCTACAGCTTCTCACGATTGGTGATGCTTTTTGTTTGCGGGGCTACGTTTCAGGACACAGTTCATGCAACCACTTTACTGTTTTGTCATTAAAGTCCCGTAGACTGATCTTTGTAGCTGATAAAATCGCAGATTGGAACTCAACTATTAGCGCCCAACTGCGGTTTCCATAATATTGATGCACACATTGCACCTGTTGATATCTTGGATGTAAAGTGCAATTCAATTCTGTATATATTGAAAAAACGGAGAGGTTCGCAAGAGTTGTGTCACAAAAAATCTTTTATGAGGGTCAGAACCAAAAAAATTGAAAAACCGCTGTATGGGAAGGCATGTGACACTTACTATATATTACAGTAGCTACAACTTTTGCAATTGATCTCGTTTAAGTGTATGTGTACTCTGCTGTATTGTTATTGGTTAATAAAGCTGTATTGATTTTGCGTACGTCCATTACCACAGCTTCATTCCATTGTACGTGCAATATATTAGACCACTTTGTTTTCTGTTTGTGTCTACTTATCTCTTTTTTAAAGTTGTTTGTACCTGAGCGATATTTTTTGTTGTTTCGCCTTACTGTATAGCTTTGATTTAGTGACCGTAATGGTTTTTTCACTGTTTTCCCACCAACCCATCTTGGTATGATTAAAGGCTTTTATTGGTTTCAAAATATATTAATGGTCATTTGTAACTTGTGTGTGGTAAAGTAAAATGTTGTTCGATTCTGTAACTGCATAACTTGAAATGATCATCTTTCGCTGAGTCTGTCTATGTTTTTTCAAGGTTTTTGAAAAGAAGCGATGCCTTCTGTTTGCGTTAAAAATTTGCTGTGTTGACTGAGGATTATGCAATGAAGTAGCTATCATTGGCTTTTCACTTGTGTATAAGTGGAAAGGCAATAGCTTAAAATTTGGATTATTTGCTCGTAATTTGTGAAAGAAGACCTTAGGTGAATATTTCCTTAGATCGAGTAAACCCTTGGCATGCGCCAGAAGTTTTAGGCTTCTTGTGACTCCTAAAAATAAATCACGGGCAAGAATTGTACAATATGCTTTGTTTTTTGAACACGTTTTATTGTAGATACGAACTAAATAAACCAACCGCAATTTTAAGTGTCATTTGTGTTGGTTTTGCTACATGTGAGGTTGGACACGATGAGTGCAGTACAAGTTATAAACTGTTGTTACGTGACATGATCAACCAAACAGTCTCGTGATAAAAATTACTTCGCCAACAACGCGGTTAAGAAGTGCTGATTAAACAGATTATGTAACTTAATGCTGCAAAATGTGGGTCTAGAATGTTTCCTACCATCATGCGGTAGTGTTTGTTCGTAAGCATATTTGAGTGAAGTGAAAAAAATTCGCCCAAGGGAATCATTTTACAATTTGTTCTTATAGCTTTGAAGTTCAAAAGCTTGACTTGAATTTGCTGTACGTATTTGTATAAAATTGGGGTGATCATATTTTCATTGCCAATTAGGAGGATGCACAAATTAATAGTTTACGGTAAACATCAAACGGGGTGACCACATTAACATTTAATTTTGCCTGTTCGGTAAGCTTAAGCGTAATTGCGTTTCTTTCTTCTGGCATTGTTTTCCATTATAAAATGCATTAATATCAGCCTGTAATCACAAAATGTTATTTAATCACCTCTACCTAATCACTCAGAACTAGATAGACTGTTTAAACTAAAGTTGCAAGCAACTTGTCTGCCTGGCGCTTGTTCACACCTGACCCAGTAACAACGCATATCAGTTTACAAACCGGAGAATTCACTTAGTCACCGCTGCGGCGTCACAAACCGGCAACAATGGACTAATTTGCTCGACATGGATAACAGCTACGAGGTGTAACTCATTGCTAGGGACGTATTAACAACTGCAATTGCATTCCGTACCGAAAAATTTGCGTATGAACAGCTGCGATCGCAAAACGAAAATTCTCGTTTTCTTTACAAACAGAACAAACCGGTTGAAAAAGACTTTTAATTCTTTTCGAGTGTCTTGGAGGGCGATTCTTTTTTTTATGAAAAAAGAGGACACATGATCACCTCATTTATAGAACTATTCCTGTAGCGAGATGGAGTGCTAACAATTGTAGAAGAAATTAGTGAATCTGTTTACTCCGATAAGGGAACAGAGCCGGCAAAAAACAGAATAACTAAATAATCACCACTAGCCGACGAGGCTCAGCAGTTTTATCAGTAACTTATGTCAGAAATGTTAACTTGGCCGACTTCATCCTCGGAATATTTTTTAGAGCAGTTACAAAAAGTTGTTTTAAATGGGGCTGTTAACTCTAAAGTTGTCAAAAAGCAGCCCATCATTTCACAAAATCTGTCCTTTTTTCCGATGAGTACTGGGAAACAAATTTGGGGGTAGGCACGGTCATGGCGATGGTTGTACGATTACAAGTTATTTAGTGGCAGGCATATTTCGCAACTTTGTGCGGCTCCTCTCGCACAAATGTTTGTGAGGTCAGGTTTGTTGGATGTACTTATGGGCCCTAATGCTGGCATGGGGACAGAAGCCATGTCCCTTCTCTTGTGCCCTGCAACCAATCCCGGTAGATTCTAAAGAAAAACATTTTCCTCGCGTGGGTAAGTTTTCATTTAGTGGTACACACGAATTGTTTTCTTTTGATTTTTCCCAAGCTTTGGATTTCATAAACTATGCCCATAATCTTTACCTTTATCAAGACTGAACTCAACCACAAACATAATTTTACTAATTTTATTCGTTTGTTTTGCTAAGTGCATAGGAAGAAATTCAAAGTTGTAAAGGGTGCAAAAGAAATTGATATAGGCCTACTTACAGCAGTGGTTCTCCGATTGCGTCAATACAATTTGGGGCGACGTTTTAATTTTTCGAGGTCGTCGCGTAGTTACCCGGATCTGCGATGCGCCGGCCCTGAAAATAAATGGCCTAAAATTTGATTTTGTAAAGCTGATTATCAAAAAATTGTTCAACTCTTATGAAAGTTCAAACAAAGCATCGATTTCAACAAATGACAGCTGAAACTTTTTCCTGGAAAAAGACTGTGCCATGAACATAATCAATATATTCGCTTAGAAAAAGTATATCTCTGAAAAAAGGTCAGCTACTCTTATGGAAGATCAAAAACATCGATGTTGTTACCAAACTTTTGTATGGAAACAGAGTGCGCTACATAGTGATGTTTAAAAAAGTTAATCCTCTGAAATAAGGTCTCACACTGGGCAAATTCACTGTCGTCCTGAGTGGGTGAATCAAAAACTTTTCTCTTTGCGATTGCACATTAAAACTTTTATTAAGTTTATTTATTTCGTAAAAATATATTTCAGCTATGGACACATGGCTGGTAAATTTAGCACTGAACTTCAAACCTAGGTTTGGTGTGTGCGTGTCTTTGTTTTCAATCACAGCTTGGTTGCGATCCGGCATAGAGAGGAGCAGCTTTTCAGCAGCTTATTCTGAAGCAATTTTTTAACCTAGATTTCTTAAGACTTGTCGCAAATGAGTGGGGGAATGGGACTACACGCAACAGCTTTTTTTTAAATAACTTACAGTTCTTAATGGGGGTTGAGGTCTGGAAAAATTTCCCAACCAAGGTCCGGGGATTTATTACCGTTGTTGTTTAACTATTTCCCAACCACGTTTGTTCGGTAGCATATGATGCTGCGACATATGGCAAGTGAGTAGGCATACATTGATCAATCTCCATAAATGCTGGTAAATTTTCTTTAAAAAGATTACGGCGGACAGCTCTATCAATAAATATGCCTTCAGGAGCAAATCACATTTTCCTTCAGCACAAATGACACCACAGTCCACGATTGTTGTCAGCACTCTTCACAGTGGAGATCACATCAAATGTCATCTCACATCGCGTCTTAACAAAATTTTAGAGCTTTTTTTGTTTTATCTATTTGTTTACAATATTTATCCTCCATTCACGAGAAAGCAAATTGTATCGTTATGTATTAGACGGTATGTTCGCACTCACTTGGGAGTTGCTAAAAAATATGAGCAAATTCTAACTTTTTTACTTTTTTTTGTAGGGATTTCTCAATCATTATCTTTTCTTTTGCCGGTGGAAATGCAACCATATAGGTGAAATACCAATGAGAGTTAAATTGGGTGTGTTATTTAGGGAATCGTTGGAGAATGTTGGTTATGATTATTGAATTTGTTCATAAACCAGTCAATCACATTTCAAATAAAAGATGTTGGGCACTCGTTCCGCTAAAACAGAGAGATAATGAAATTGATTTCAGAGTTAAAAAATAAGTCATTTGATGAGTATGAATTAGCACGATGCGATTGACAGGTAATAAAGCCACAAATAAACAAATCCAGGGCAAAAGCGCTCCGCTGCGCTGCTGAAGGTTAGAAGCACACCGATAAATGTTGGCTTGAGGCAAACACTGACATGAAATGCCCCCTCACGAATCGTCACTTCGACGTCGTCTATTAAAAAGCCCGAGGCCTCCTCACATGTAAAACGCAGGTTGGAATAGCGGCTGTTAAGCACGGTCAAAAACGATTAAACATCTGGCGATAAGTTGAGAACAGCAAAACATTATCTACAAAACGTACATAAAATGATGGATAGAAAGATAGATTTTAATTAGTAATTTTCTTTTTAACCCATTAAACGCCAAGGTCAAAAATCCTTCGTAAATTCAAATCCTTTAAAGCAGTTGATTTTTTATCTACTTTTAGTCATAAAACCCCAAAAAAAATTTTTGTCGATTACTTTTTTTCTTATTTAATGGCAACTTAGGTTGCCAACGGCCAATGACGCAATCAAAAATTCAATGATTTTGTTAAATGGTTTATAGGGCCACAAAATATGCTGCCAGGCAAAAATCAATCATTCGCATGGGGCGCACGTACAGGAACCTGTTTTTCGTGACTGCCGAGTATATTCATGACTGTTTTCAACGGATTTTTTGATAAAAGTAACAAGTTATTGATATAAGTCACTGCAAATATAGGCGTTGAATAACATATATTTTGCAAGCGTCAAAAAATTTTGAACAAAGACAGCGGAAGCTTGTCGATAATGCACATTTGTTTGCACATAAGCCACTGTAAAGCCAGAGATCGCTTTTAATGCAACCACTAGCTGTAGTTAGTTTGCAGAAATAGTGTTACAGAGCGCTGCTTTTATGAAAGCGTTTAAGACAGACTGAAGAGTCCAGGGTCACTTTGCACTATTTGGCATATAAACACTGAACGACGTTTGCAAACTTTGCCGTGTCTGCATTTTGATTGGCCTTTGATCACGACAAAGTCGAACTGGTCGGTACGTAAGTTTTCAAAAACTTTCCGAGCATATTGCAAGCTAGGCAACTTTTTTCACCTGGATGAAGCAAGAATTGTGACGACTATTTCCCTCATAAAAGCAAGCATTGAGATATTTTTGCTGTAAACTTTTTTGTACAGCAACCAAGCATTAGTCATAACAGCAATGAGGCTTCAGGTAAAAAACGACCATCACCACTTTTTTCAGCTAATGGTGGCAACGAAGTGATCAAACAGATTCACTCCTCCCATTTTTTTATTATACAACATCAGAACGTATGTCATCAGCACATTGGTTTTCTTCTTTTCCGCTTTCGACCACCTTTTGATGAAGTTTTCTGGTGCAGCACCAGCATAGTTTGAAGCGCATATTGCAATAGCTGTGTCATTCCAAAAATACAACTGCATTTACACAATTGTCTATACAGCAGCAATAAGAATTCCTTCTCAGTTTTTTCATTTTTTGTTTTGATGAAACTGCTGCAATTTCCAAACAATTTTGCCGACTATTAACTAAACCTCCGAGGCCACCTTTTGAAAGCTCATTAAGCAAAGGAAAACAGGTAAAAAAGTTGTCAAAGGTAACAAAAAAACCACTCGACAAACCACCTTTTTCTACAAGACCCAACACTACACCAGCACCTTGGCCGAGGTCTATGTCTGACAGCTTAATGTTAGCTCCACAGTATGATTCAGCGTGAAGTAAGTATCCATCAGTTGAAGCAAGGCACCATAACTTGAAGCCAAACCGAATTGGCTTGCCGCATATGAAATGTTTGCTTTCATGTTTTGCAAAGTATGGAATCATGTTTTCATCGATGATATGGTCACTAGCGCTGAAATGCTTTTTGAAGTTGCAGTTTAGTATGTCAAATAGACGACGCATCTTGTATTATCGGTCAGTATTTGTTTCAGCTCGTTAGCCAAATGAAAATTAGAAAATACTGATTATCTTTAAATCGCTTTCGGCTCATTGCATTGGGCACTGCCGCATTGTGCGTGTCTGGAGCAACTGCCCAATGTTGTTCACGATAAGGCACTTTTGTAATGTCCACAAAGCAAAATGATTGCAATTACAGTTTTTATTTCATTTTCATCTACAATTAAAGTTTTGCCGTTTTGAACAAGACTATTTTTTAAGTCCTACACTGAATTAGTAATAAGCACAAACTTACGATAGGCATACAAGTCTATAATTGGATAACACTAAAATACGGAAACCATCGTAAATTCATGTTGAAATACGGAATAACTGAATCACAGAAATAACTGAAATTACTGAATTACTAAAATATGGAAATTTATTTTATAAAAGGAATTACTGACTTACGGAAATATGAAAAAGCTACTGGTACCAACTAAAGAGGCAAGGAAATTGCGGAATACGAAAATTCAAGGAAGTCAATAAACACTAAAAGTATAACCACCCAACTGGGCCATAGTAGATAATTGAGATGAATTAACTACGTATTTGCATAAATTTCCGTATTTTTGCGATTCCCGTAACGGAAGTGGTGTTTTTTCTGTATTTCAGGAAAAATTTCCGTAATTCCGTAAATTTCCCTATTTTAGTGTGGTTCCTATAACAGGCTATTACAGTTGGCTATTGGGCTATAAGAATTGAACAAAAACAAGATACAAAACAATAATGCAGTCACTCTGATCTTCGACATAAGCAACACAAGGGAGTAAACTGGCTATTTCAATTTTTTGATTACATTTGGCATTTATTTAAATTTTGACCTCATTATAAGCCACTGGCAACTTTAGTTGCCAGCAACACACTCAATCATTTTATTTCGTCATAAAAGACAACAATTCTATAAAAACAGGTTCAGAAAAACCAGCAAGAATTTATCTTGAATCATAATTTGTTGTGATTATTACTATTTCAAACCTGCTTCACTTGTTTTTGTCGCTAATTAGTTACCCGACCAGATCACAGACGTAATTTATATTGTTTTTTCAAGTTGCCCATTTTTATATAGACATTTTAGAGTTTCCACTCGATAATAATTTCTGTTAAAATACTGTAACATTTTTTGTAAAAAATAAACTCTTTGTTATTTTTAACGCTTGTAAAATATGACTAACAGTAGCAAAGCAATTAAAATTTTTTTTGGGTTATCTTTTTGGCAACTAAAGTTGCCAATGGCGTGCAATGGGTTAATCATTCTAAGAAACTAATTAGTTAAAGTAGATCTAAAGGGATTCTCATGACTACATCGTCTGCTTGTGAGTGGAATTTTCCGTCATGCTTAAACAAACCTTCAGTTTGGTGAAAATGTTTTTTGTAATTAGTTTTGCGGAATGCGGAAAGGGTAGCTCAGGGGCGAAACCATCTGAGAAAAACTTACTAGCAATATTATCAATTACGAGGTCGAGTGCACCGTTAGTAAAGAGGTTTGTCATATCGAAGCTCACCAGCTTAGCATCAATCGTAACCTTGTGTTCTTTAAGCTTGTTAATATAGCTTGAGGATAAAGATGAGGAATATCTATGCGGAATATAAAGTTTGATGAAAGAGTCAAGTCATTTAGCAAGTTTGTGTTCAGGCGTATTAGAGTCTACCACGGAAGTGACAAATCTTGGGAAACAATCAGTTTGACAAATTTTAGCTTTACCGTATAGACGGTCGGGCGTACAACCAGAAGGTAACAAATTTAGCTAGATTGCAGGGATGACTATTGGTTTTATATCCATGTACATTGGGAGGTGATATTTAATACTATTGGCTTTTTTGATCCAAGGGATGGACTTGCAATCCTCGAGTGCACCACAGTTTAGATTGAGTTGAAGTTATTCGAATTTGGTTGAGTCGCTGATTATTAGATCTATTCATTTAAATTAACTATTGGATTTCAATGCTGCTACGCCGTCACCCTTAACAACTGGCAAATTTTGATTTTTTGATTTCGAGATGTGCTTGATTGGCAGTTATGTAAAGCTTGTTGAGATCTAGAGCGACATCTGCTTGTTGAAGCTTCTAAGAAAAATGAAGTGGTAAATTTCAGTTTATCTTTAAATTTATCCTCAAACGAAACTTTATTGAATTTAAATTACTGACTAGTGTAGCTTTTACAGGTAGACCTCAGTTTCAGTGTGCTTCAGCTATTGTGTGTCAATTATTTTCGAAAGAATGTGGAATTTTAGGACGAAGTGAAATGCGTTTGTTTCTTTGGCTGATAGGGTCTTGTCAGTGTAGTTTTTGATGAGCCTGAAGAGTTTAGCTTGTATTTCTTTTATAAGTAAAACAGGTTGTGAGTTTATCGGTCTAGCTTGCTCATAAGTATGGGTTTAATCGTCGATTAGGTAGGCTACGGCAAGCTATGACAGTAGAAAAAATTCAACAAAGAAAACTTGTTGTTGGATTAGCTTTGAGCAGTTTGTCAACTCCTGGCAAATTTAGAGCGTTTTTGGTGTAGCCTGAAGATATGCGATGAGATTGCAGGCCGATAAATACCGTGCAGCTTCTTGAAGCCTTTAGAGTTGGAAAATTATTTTAAGGATTACCCTAACTATACACTCACTTAGAATTTTTACCTAACTCTCCAAAACATTGGCGCTCCATCTATTAAGCTTGGCAAACACATCGCTGTATTGTTTCTAGACAGACTGGGCATTGATATAAAAATTGCCAACCAAACTTTCACTATAATTTCATGTTTTGTCTTATGTATCTTCCACCTGCTCTTGTTCGTTCGAATGTTGTCTACCAATATACATGTTCTTGTGACAAAAACACATCACACATCGGTTATGACCACAAGACGACTATTCAAAAGAATTGAGAACCATTTTTCCACTGACCACAACTCCTCCAACTCAGCCATCCATTTCCATCGTGATCAATGAAAAGTTTGCAGAGGAACAATGCCAGGCGAGCAAAACTTCATATCTATACTTTAAAGCGCAATTCTGTTTCTTTTGTGATCTGTTTTGACTTCTCCGAAGCTACAGGGTAAACAAACATGAAACTTGGCAGGATTAATCTCCATTCAAAGATGAGAGTCATAAGGGGTTTGATGACGTTGAAATAACGTCATAATCAAAAATAATTTTTTTAATTTGCATTTCTTTACAGAGGAAAACCAGTTTGTACTCTAACGAAAGGCAGTCTCCGACTTACCAACTGGCAAACAATTTATCGCTATAGGATGACGTTACAGTTAATGCTTGATTGCAAAGTTTGTTCTCTTTATTTTCTTAAAGAAGTACTGACCATAGAAATGTTATTAAAAACTTTTTCGAGAGATATTAACAAGATGCTTTGATAAAAAACATTTTACAATCATTTAAGCTGAATTGACGATTCAACAGCAGATTCTTTTGTAAGCATTTTGAGCATTCTCAGCATGCTTCTTTTTTTCTTGAATGTTTCAAAATACTTCTATGATATCATATTACGGTCTGATACAAGCAAAAACAGAGCAGCAAGCAGCAGCTGCGCTTGAAGTTGTTTTAGATGGTCATTTAAAATGCAAACAAACTAGCTAGCTGCCTGATAAAGAACAATGATACATAACAGTACTAACATACCCGTAGGCCTAAAAACATATTTTTTACTTATGCAATGGCAAGTTACAATACTTTTGTACAGTCGTGTCGCCAGTCTGGATAATCTTAACCTCTAAGATATAAACTTATTGGTCAAGTGCAGCAAAGTTGAACAAATTGGCGATTTTTTTATGCCAAATCTTTCAGGAATCACAAAAGTGCCCGCATCTTCATTACAAAAACCTGGTCGATGGATTATATTTTTAAATCATCATCAAACTTGTTGCAGCAACTCAACATTAAGTCCTTGACTTTGGGTTAGCTTTCCCTTTCCCTAGCTGCCATTATCTCAGGACCAAGCTACATACGTTCACGCAACCAGAGGTTTTATATCAAACAAATACGCTAACGGTTATGAAAAATGTGAAGTAGTATAGTATATCTAATGTTTAATAACAATACACAGCAATCACTTTAGTGCCCTCTCACAGCTAATTTTATGTCTCCATGCTGGTGGTGAAATGAATGGATAAAAGTATGTGAAATTATTGGTTGTTTTAATTGGAAAGGTTTCATATGACGTCACACATTTGGCCCCCCAAAAAAGTGGCTGACCAAAAGCTGTAATTTATGCTGGAGAGATATAGGGCAAACGCCAATTATTGGGGTTACGAGTATTTTGAAAACTAATTAAAAATTGAAATGAATTATTGCTAGTTGGATGCTCGAAAACAAATATTATTAATTAAAAGCAATTTGGTCAAGATTAGGTCTTACAGTTGGCTATTCTAAACTTAGTTCTGTGTGCCAATTAAAAAAATTTTCCCCTAGAGAAGTGCCATCTAAATACCATTTGCTCCTCAGTTAAAAATAACTCTATACCAATTAGATACTCGTCAGTACATTAGCGAAAACAACCATTATCTGATCATTACTACCGGTATCCTAAGCTTGCCGGCAAGCTTGCTTGTTGTGTCTTTAGGCAAGGCACTTAACGGCATGGCTCCATCTTTGTGTGGCAAACAGGTCGTGGAACCAAGCAGTTTACCCATCTTGGTGGTCCGATCTGACGAAAGACATGCAAACAGAGCATGAGCTCATACGCATGAATAAATGAATCGGTACGTAATGAATGAATGAATCGCTACATAAGTTTTTTAATTATCCTTGGTTCAGCAGCCTAGGAAATAGCCCAAAATATTGTTTAAGGAGTAGTTAAGATCACAGAAGTACATCTGATGTATCAATACGGCTGGTCTGCAAGTTGACAAAAAATTTCAAAGAATTACTGATTTTATCTATCAATATCTAATCCAACATATGACAAACGGTACTGAAGTCTGCCCTGTCATTTAGGCTATAGTATACTTTAAGATTACAACTTTTCAGTATGCTTCTGCAACTAAATATACTGTATAAGTCGCACATTACAATCAACTTAAACTCAGCATTCCCAAACACGCTGATCAATCGAATATGAAACCCTCACAAAAGCTGGCTACAAATAATCTTGTATGTTAAGCCCATAAAATTAACCCATATATTAGCAATAACAAGCAAACCTTAGCACCTCTTACCTTACTTTGACTTCAGATTCGTTCCTTAACACCAGAAAAACAACATATTTAACGTTCATTAAACAACTGTCACGTTTATCCATTTGATTTGCAAAAAACAATATTACTCCTATTTAATTCAATGCAAAAACACTGAAATTGGTCAGCCACTTTTTTCGAAAGCGTATTTTGATGATGTTTGATCACGCGCGTGTGACCTTCCTATTGTCAGCAAGTCCAGTTCAAGAAAGCGTTTGTGCTGCAAACAAGACGTTTTTAGGGACTTGAAAAACTTAGGAAAAATAAAACGGCTATTCCCCAAAATGTTGTTCTACTTAATTACCATTAAAAAATGTGGTTTTGATTTTAGATCAAGATTTGGGTATGCGAAACATTTGATTTTCCTTACTGTTCTCACAACTAACCATTGGGTGAAGCCAGCGCAGTCGACTGAATCGATATTCTTTACCTCGACATTACTAATGGGGGCCTTGCCATTGTAATAACTTAACTGTAACTGCTTAACTTCGAGTTAGTTTGCTGTTTTCTTGGCTGCGCTAATGTCAAGATCAATCAACACGCGCACAAATAAAGGCTTTAGGTGATACAAAAAGGCCTACACTTACAAAAAGGTGTGAGTAGTGAGCCTAATTTTTACCAGTTTATTTCTGAAAATGCATAGTATTCACGTTGGCGTCTTCCCACAACTTTGAATTTGTGGATTTTATGCGCTTTCTCAAATGAACTGATAAACGGTTGCGAAATCGTTGGCTTTTGCATTTGTGAGCAAGTCCAGTTTCAAAGTACGCCCATGCTGCAAAAAGTTAGGAGAAAGTGTTCCCAGGGATTCGAGGAACTTTGGGAAAATATAGCTGCTCTGCGCAACTTCCCATGATGCTTTGCTTAATCTATTCCTTTTCGAAAAATGGCACATTTGATTTTGTAACGAGAATTGGCTATGTCAAAAAACATTACTCGTTGGGTGAAGTCAGCGCAATCTGCTGAACCGATATTCTTAACCCCAGCATTACTGATGGGGGTTCAGCGGGCGACGCCGGCTAGTTCATGTCGTTTTAACAATGAAGCCGAGCTAATGGAAGCGTGGCTAATCAAAGGTCTTAAGCCATCTTTAAATATAAAACCTAATCACTCACATTGACTGAAATCGCTTCCGCACGTGTTTCTTTGATGAGAGGTGCAGTGTTAAAGCGATACAAACTATTCTTCTTTCGTACAACTAGCAAAAATTATTTTCATGTTGTTTTAGATCCGTGCTAAAGTACAGTTGTACTCAAAAACTGAAGACCACCTGCATGAAATTCGGATTTTTCAGTAAGTTGAAAAAACTGTCATAATTGTAATATCACGTTGCCTTTTGTGTCGTCAAGTCACTGTTTTGTGATAGATGCTTCTATAACAATCTTCAATAATGAGCGGCTGCTTTGTTAAAACAAAATAACTCACTTTTTCAAATTTTTGCAGCTGTAAAAATGGGCAAAAAGAGGGGTTACCAGCTGTTGAAAGATAAAAAATTGTTATATTACACGAAGAGTGTTACTCAGAAAGATAAATATCTGAAAGCTGAAGTTCAGCAACTCAGCAATTCATCATCAGTTGCTAGATTCAGAAAATTTTTGAGTTTCCACGACTTAAGCAACCATGTCCAGACCCATAGTTATTAGCCCAAGACATGATCATGTGATGAGGAGGATGGTAGAGCACTCGCTCGCATGTTCGCCCAAAATATTTCCATCTGCGTTGTTACTCTCAGGTACAAACCTCTGAACACGTACAATAAAACGCAGTTTACGTAGGAAGTTTGAACTCAAAGCCTATGAACCATCCAAAAAGCTTAGGCTTGCATCTTCTATGAAAGCTAAAAGATTAGCATTTGCAAAGGCTCATCTTGATTGGAAAACTAAAAAGTGGAGAAAAGTATAATTTTCTGATGAGTCAGCAGGGCAACAGTTTTCATCTTGCTAAGGTGTTGTTAGAAGTCCAGTTGGTCCCAGGTATAAAGATCATCACACAGTTCGGACTATGAAACATCTCCCAAACATCCTGTCTGGGGGCAATATCCGCGATTAATACCGCTGGTCTATGTTGTTCCAGCGAGGCGTGACTATTAGTGGTGCCAAATACTTGGATCTTCTCAATGACAAGTTAAATACAGTAGACCCAGCTTATTAAGCCCGCCTCGGGACCGGACGATTTTGAGCTTGTTAACCGACGGACGACTTTTTCTAAATATTTTGAGCTAAAATATTTGTGGCTAACTGTAATAAAGATAAAATGTTTAAAGCAAATTACATTGTACACAGAAATTTGTAAAGAAAATACATATTCAAACTATAAAAATTTTGATAGTTAAAATCAAAGAGACTGCGTATGTATGTATTAGGGTGAAGTGAAAAATTCTTTTTTATAAATCAAAAAACCAGGTTTATTAAAGTAGGTGGTTAGGTCTAAAAACACCTTCCAAAGTTGTTTTGGGGTTCTGCCATTTACTCCCAGGTAGCTAAACACTCTCTAAAATTTTGCACTCCCCAAAATTTATGAAAATCTCATTACTTAAAAACTAGTTAAGCTAGAAAGTTGGTTTTGGGCTTAAAATGCTCAGAAGACCCAAGTTTATATCTGCTACAATACAACTTTTTCTTGTAGCTACATCACACAAGCCACAAATTAGCAAAAATGATGTTTTTGATAATGGCGAAGCAAAACTTTTTTCTATAACTTAAATTGGCTTGTATAGTCACTTTGTATTTTATATATACATCATTGCTTTTGTAGTCCTTAGAGGTGGTTTTGATTAATTACTGTAATACTAGTCAAAATTATCTAGGTACCACAAGTTCAAAATGTTTTTTAGGAGATTAAAAAAATAGAGAATATGTTTCTTATTCTCAATGATATCTTATAAACTTGGCACTCTTACTACGTAAAGTGTTATCATTTTGGAATGTTTACAAGAAAAGCTGTTACTAGCTTACAAGTTACTGTTGCTAATGTTACTATTTTGAATAGTGAATTCCCGACTATTCAAAGCATTTTGTGACGACCTTGGAAAGGAGTATCAATATCTTCTTTTCCACCCCGAAGTGCGATGGTTATCGTGGGGAAAAGTGCTCTCCCGTGTTGCAGAACTTGTCACTGAAGTTGCTGTGTCCCTTCATAAGCATGGGTTAGTGGAACTTGCTACATTATTTGATGACAGTAGATTGCAATTGAATGTCTTTTTATTTGGCAGACATCTTTAGTTTTTTGAATGAGCTCAGTTATTCTCTGCAGAGAAAAAAACAAATCTCAGATAGAGGCTGCAGAGAGGAATATCCTGAATTGGCAAAAATAGCTCTGGAAGCATTAATTCCATTTCCAACCACATAGCTCTGTGAAGCCGCCATGTCTGCTCTAGTTAATATCAAAACTTCGTGCCGTAATCACCTTAAAGTTGCAAATGACATGAGAATTACTCTCAGCAATATTAGCCCCCGTATTGATGAGCTTGTTTCGAAGAGACGAGAACAGAAGTCATACTGACTATCATTTTCGCTGTGTTTTGCCGAGTAAATTGTGATATTTCACTAACCACTTGTGTTATGCTTTCACAAAGAGAGTTTTTTTATTAATTAGAGATCCAGTACCGGTAGTAAATAACTTATCCGCCTTATCACAATAGTATTTGTTCTTTCAACATTTACCCATTTGCAGGTTGCGCAGACAAGAGGTCCCCAAGTCAATATCTTTAAAAACAGGGGTCTCAGGGGTTGGAAAGTTAAAGAAACACTTCCTTAACACTTCGTATCTCACTTTGACTTTAGATTCATAGATTCATTCTGTAACATCAGTAAAACAACATATTTAATAACTAACTAGTTTATCCACTTAATTTGCAAAAAACGGTATCACTCCTATTCAATAAATACAAAAACACTGAAAGTCGTCATCCACTTTTTTTCAAAAGCGCATTTTGATACCGTTTGATCACGTGTGTGAAACCTTCCAATAGCTAATAAACTATTTGTGTGGTACATCAGCAATAAATTATTCGATTAATGAACTGAATGACAATCATGGCGAGAACACATCTAATTTTGACGTTCAAATGAAGCAGTAGAAAAACGAGAAAAGGTCTGAACTCTTTTGATCCCAAAAAACAGCGCAATCATAAAAGGCAGCTGCAGCACGAATGCGGCTTTTACCAAATTTCTTTAGTTAGGTAGACCACGCATTAAAATGTCCTGCTTTGGAAAAAACTACAGAAATATTTGAGGAAGTCAACGAGATTAATTTAGTGTTTGCAGAATGTGCTGTACCCGTTTGGCGCAAAAAAAAACGATAGATTTCTCTGTGGTACCCGGCCGGTGCAGTGCGGTACGGTTTACCATCTCTACCAGCTTGGGTGAAGTTGGTAAGAACTAGCTTTTCTGCTAAGGTGCAGTGAGTCTTTTGGAGGAACATCAAGAGAGACTGATTTATGTGAGCCAGCTACTTTATTATGATTAGTTCGACAGCTGTTAGCCTATGATCCTTTAGGGTTCTGTTATCATTTTGTGGGGTGATGCCTATTTCGTTGCACTCCAAAAAAGCGGCTTCCTTGCTTTCGTCAAAAACAAAGTTCGAGAAAAAAACTAAAGAAGATTAGGAGCGAAGACATAGGGGTGAGAGGAGCTAGAAATCTTCCACTCTTATAAGTGGAACGGTAAACATCCTCAAACTTTCCCAGTGCTTTAATACTTTTTGCTGAAGTTATAGATACTCCTACTTTTTTGTTCTTTTAAGCACCCCACTTTTTGCACTGTTGACGTCTTCCCCCAGTAGATTGATAGATTTTGCTTTGCATCGTCCTGGGTTCGATACCACTGACAAAGGGAATTTTGAGGAGGTATCTATCTCGCCCCCCACCCTAGGACTGTGACAGGAAAAAATAATGGAGCCGTCTGTTTTGCACATGTAGGCCTAGATTGAACGATGGTCGATAATGAAGTTGACACAGATCAAAAGTTTTCGTTACGGCGGTTTTAGTGCCAATGACAAGCGTTACTGGGTTAATGATACCAAGTTAATGAAAGCGTTGCTAATGAAACGTTTAATTTAAATTTTTTTTTCTAAAGACATCCACTCTGGCTCACAAACGGAATCCATTGCGGTTTAACTCAATGTTGGCTTGTTACTGCCGCTAGTGGTATTTTATTACCATAGCAACCGAACTTGCTACAAATCTTCAAGGCATAAACATTATTTGATTAAGCTGTTCACCATGCATTAAAAAATGAAGCTCCTCTTCGTTCTTGGGGTCAAAATATTTGTCTAAATGATGCTATCAGCCGTTCTGGCAGTCAAAATGTTAGGTAAAAAAAGGCACTATATACCTTGAACTGGGTTAATTTGAGTGGTTACAACTCATCGGTAGAACAAAGAGAGGCAGGATTTATGCCTAGTTATTAAATTGGAAGAAGTAGGCAAGCTCTTACGAAAATTGGGAAATACGTTGTTTTACTAAATTTAGCTGTCTAATTCTTCTGAACTGGACAATTAAGCTACACTTTTAGTTTTTTGAGTCTGCACAATTTTCCGTATTTCTGCAATTAGTACCGTACTTCTTTGGTTGGAAGTTTTTCCAAATTTCCGTTACTCAGTGATTCCTTTTTTGGAACGAATTTTTATATTTTATGTTTTGGCATGATTTCGCATTTCTATGATTCAGCAGGTCTATTTTAATAAAAATTTTTGTAAATCTGAATTTATGTGTTTTAGTGTTATTCCACAAAGATGCACAAGATATTTGGCTCTAATCAACTCTAAGTGAATGAATTGGTGATGTTAAGCTTCTTAAGGGTGAGAGAGTTGATAGACTAGTTGTGGTAGGCGAAACTGATAAGATGGCGAGCTGCAATTTCCTTTCCACTATCAGTGGAATGGTAAAGGGTAGTTGTTTACTGATATGTTAGTTAATGTTTACTAAGCTTTTTTGTTTCTGTGATATATTTTGGGTTGTTAAGATAGCAACTGTCATTTGGCCACATGTTTTTTTCTTTGCCTCCTTTGCAACTGAGTTAGGTATTGGCAGTGGCTATTTTGCCGTTGACGGCAATTTACCCTCAGAGACTATTTTGCCGTGAGTTGTTTGTGATTGGTCAATCTTAATGACGTACTAAACATGTGACTTTTGGTCGTCTCTAATTGGTCAATTTTAAAAATCAAAAAAAAAATTTTGCACCCCCAGGTCTCTCTCCCCAACCCTGCACACTCCCTTGCAGTGTACACTGCCCCGTACATTTACATACCGGGCCTGCCCCTTCAGTGTACACTGCCTTTCTTTTAAAGCCCTGGCCAGCTGAGATTCGAACCCGATACCTTGGTATCTCAAGACCAGCGCTCTATCCACTACACCACAGAATCACTGGTGCGATAATAGCAAATTTGGCTATATAAACACACGTGAATGATCACGGCAAAATAGATTCCAAGGGCAAATTGCCGTTGACGGCGAAATAGCCACTGCCTTAGGTATTATGAACCAAAGTGGCTATATTGCCATTAGTGACATTTTGCCCTTGGAGGCTCTTTTGCAGTCATTCTTCATGTGTCTTTAAATAGGCGTATTTGCTACAATTGTGGCAGTGATGCTGTGGTGTAGTGAATAGTGCCGCAGCTTTGCATTGCAATAATTATGGGTTGAATTTTTCGCTGGCAGGACACTTAGACAGTGTACATTGGAGGTGGTGGCCTCGTATGTGAATGTACAAGTGTACAGTGTGGGGAAGTGTTCACTGCAATCACAAATTTTTTAAATTTAACATTGAAACTAACCAATCAAAAACGACCAAAACTCGCATATCTTATACATCATTAAAATTGACCAACCACAAATGTTTTATGGCAAAATACCCTCCAAGGGTAAAATGCCATCAACAGCAAAACGGCCACTGCCTTTATGGACAGCTCATCAGACATTTGAGTCGCAATATTGTGACATTGCTTGATAAAATAAATAAAGTGAAATATGACCAGTCTTGTTATTTTGTCAAATACTTATGTTGCCAAAGTTACTGTAGTTGTAACCATAATCTGTAGTGATTTGCTTTATACTTTCATAATGTTCACTCAGCTGTTTTATCATCTCAGATTCTAATCACTTAAATCAATAGAATATTGTCAAAACTGTTTTATTTGTGGAAGTGGTTATTTTTCCATCAACAGTGTTTTACCCTTATAAGCTATTTTGCTGTAACCATTTACGTGTGTTTATATAGCCATAATTGCTACAATTTTGCAATTGATGCTGTGGCTCATGGATAGTGCAGCTGGATTGAAGTGCAATGGTTACAGATTGGAATATTGACTGGCAGGCACTGCACAAAGGCAATGCACATTAGAGGAAGGAGCCAGTATGTGAATGTATGTGGTAGTGTACACTGGGAGTACAAATTTTTTAAATTCATCATTAAAATTGACCAATCAGAAACAACCAAAAATTGCTGCTCAATACGTTATTAAAGTTGACCATTCACAAATGTCTCGCAGCAAAATAACCTCCTAGTGTAAAATTTAGTTGATGGCAAAATAGTCACTACCTTTATATTATGCTTATTTGCTATGGTGGATTAAAATTCATCAAAATGAAGATAACTTTTAAGTAAGTAATAAAACATCCCAAGTTTTTCAACGCCAGTGGAGACTAAATTTATCCAATGCTAATGATGTAGAACAATTGTGGTAAAAAACATCAAACCAAATCAAAATGCTCTAAACACTCAAAAGGGCAAGTTGTCATTCTTTAATCCTGGTGGTGCTACTTGGCCTACAAACAAAAATATCAAAAAACTACAGAATTTGTTGAAATAATTAGAGGAGTGAAAATTTTTTCATTTTATGTGCTAGCTGTTACGAACTTTAATTGTTTCATCATTACCTTACTCTTATTAAATTCTTTAATCTTCCGTACATACTGATAGATTAGTTGCAATTTTTTTACCAAAATTTTCTCCAATAAATAGGAGTGCGACCTATCTACTCAACATACCTGTAAAATTGGTATGTCATAACTGGTATAAGTGATGATGAGCTGAATGACTATAATGAAATGGCTACTGATGACATTACTATATCTGATGAACAACTGAGAAAAATGTCTGTCAGTGATGATGATGTTATAATTGTCTAGTTTGGAGTTACAGCAAAAATGTTTCGATATGTGTAAGCAAATTTTTGAAATGAAGGTAAATATATAATGATATTTGATTTTATCAATGACAGTTTAATTCCCCAGATTTCAGTGTGATCTATCTGCAAGTCAAACCCAAAAACCCACTTTATTTGCCTCCAACTAAGGGTGCAACCTATCTACTACTTTAAAAAATGGTAATCACAGCTTCCCTGCTTGGCGCTCATCATAAAAAAAGGATAGTGTGGAACAAGCCAGCAAGCTTGCTTGTTGTGTCCTTGGGCAAGGCACTTAACGGGACGCTTCCACTTTTGTGTAACAGACAGGAGGCCTACCCTTACTTCACCAGGCTACAATTGTGAAGTTGTTAACCAAGCATGTTGTAAAAGGCGACTCTTGGGTACCCACCAGTGGCAGTCTGCCTTGTTATTGGTGGGGCTACCAGTCACTCATGACTGGTTCGAAATGGGCTGCCATCTTTTCCCTAGGCTAATTTCAATTAGGTTGATGGCATGAACCTGAATTGCTGTTCTTGGTGTACCTCTATCTCGAGCAAGAAGAGGGGTAATCACAACTACAACAGCCTATCTACTAGTGCAATCAATTAACCGGTATGTATGGTAATGCAATACCATTGTAGTGAATATAATAACCTAAGCTAAGTGTTCTGCTTTAGTTCTATGTTGCAATTGTGAAGTTGATTGTTTGTTTTATGAAAGATACTGGGTTGAAAATATACAGACTGTAATATTGAGTTGTGAAAAACTCTAAGGTGATAGAATAAAGGCACTGCACTACAGTAGCAAAAT
Source organism: Trididemnum clinides (assembly GCA_963675345.1). Taxonomy (NCBI): domain Eukaryota; kingdom Metazoa; phylum Chordata; class Ascidiacea; order Aplousobranchia; family Didemnidae; genus Trididemnum; species Trididemnum clinides. The sequence goes on from OY776301.1 coordinate 10,605,444, forward strand.
CAATTGCTATGACTACTGAACGTGTTACCACAGGTCCGTGTGTTTTTCCACATAAATTGCCCTTAAGGTTGACTAAAATATCACTTGATTCTTCAATTCTTCCTGATTCATCATGAATGCATTTGTGATCTATAGTTACGCTACTATACAGTAAAACTTGCATTCTATAAACCTTTTAGTCAGTAAATAATGCTAGGTAAATTTATATGGGACCAGTGATGTAAACAGAGTTGCAATTTTTGGAATGATAAAATGTTAAACATTTTGTTCTTTCTGGCAGCATTGACTTAAAAACTGGCAAGTAAGTTCAATTTTTTGTGGCTCGTTACAATGCTTGTTTGTAATGCTTATTTTTCTTTTTCGTTTTCATTTTTTCTTTTCACTTCACAACTTTATCGCCATGTTTGATTGTCCTTGAAGTATATGGTGATACGTTTACCATAAATTCACTATTTTCAAAAATAAGTAAACAATACTTCTCATGTAATAATTTAATGATAAAATAAATGCTAGTTGCAGAACAGTTGAACACACCTGATGATGAGATGAATAAACAGTTCAGTGCTAAAGAAAATATCCATTAATTTCCGTCAGTTAAACGTATTTTGCACAATAGCAGCAGTTACCTAGTTCGCACTTAATGGATCTTAATCGTGTATTGATTCAAAACCAGCAAACCAGATACATGTTCGAGCACAATAGTTTTTAATCTTTGGAAACTTTTTTGGCAATTAATATGCGATGCAGTGTAGAACCATCATCATACCAGTGGTAATGCAACAATTGTTAATTGGCAAATGTAATAATGTGTAAAAGAGGCTTTTTGACTTTTAAATAGAATGAAAATACTGTAGTGTATATCATAATAAAGTTTTTTTACGTTTCGAAACAAGATGGTCTGTGAGCATTGAATATGCTGGCAGCACTATCGGTTGGTTTTTGAGAGTAAAAGGAAAAATTGCCAATAGAGTAATCAAAAATTCTTTCTTTGTTTTACTAGTGAGTTATAATTATGCAAATTACTTTGGTGCTTTCAATTTGATGCCTAGTGAACAACTGCATCAGTTATAATAGTGATTATATTTGATTGCTTTGCCATTATTATATTAAAGAAAATTTGAGGTGTGTGATCATCAACAAGGCAAGTGATAACAGTCGTATTTCAAACACCACGTTTAAATGCTCAATTAGTGCTTTTTAAGTTAATTTCTTCAGTAATGTACAAGCAACCACGAGAAATTTTCTTTCCTTTCTTTATAGCGTTGAAATAGTAACACTGATCAGTGTTCACTCAGCCTGTCGTCATAGACTACTATTAGGCATCCACCAATGGCAGTCTTCCTCGTTGATGGTCGAGATGCTAGTCTGCAATTTGTATTTGAAACTGGTTTGGAATCGACTACTGCTGTTTCTTGGCTTGACTTCGTTTGGGCTTACCGGGTAAACCTTGATTGCTGTTTATACCCTGCTTTCATCGTAAAGAAGAGGAGTAATCTGCAACAAGTATGAAAATTAGCAATGCAAGGCCTACCCTGCTTGCTATCACTTGATAGCATACTTAAGATTTTGCAATGTGGTACAAATTTATTCACGGAAATCCAATGTGGTACAAATTTATTTATTCTGGTCTTAGTATCATTTATTCATGTGATGAAAGTGTAGAGCTTTCTTGTGAAGTGCCGCACGCCACTCCACAATCTCAACCATTAATTTGTTGCTTAGAAACATGTAGATCAAATATTGTGTGTTTAAATCTATCTTGGTGATCGATATGGCGACTTTTATCAAATTATATGAAGAACATCGAACAACAATTGTCAAAGAAACATATGATCGACGCAATAAAGCTGATGAAGAAAGAAAAAAGGAATATAATGCTGCAGTAAAAATACAAAGTTGGTATAGGAAAATACGAACAAAATGTTATCTCAGGTATGATTATAAGCATTTTATTTCTCCACCTTTTTATATTTGACAAGGTAGTCGAGTGGGTAAGAGAACCGTTGTCAGGTGTTTAAATCGCGCTAAGACTGCATCGTCATGTCCTTGAGAAAAGTAATTAACTGGGGTTCCCTCTACTTGCGGAGGAAATTCGTTGGGCCAGCAGTGGTTAGTAATTAAATGAATCCGCCCCAAGGCTTTTCATGACTGGACTATTTGTTTGATTTTTCACATCTATTAAATTTCCTGCCAAGGCTTGTTTGCTGACAGAAAAAAGGGGTAAAAAAAATGAAATGCGCATAATGTTTTTGCGGACAGGAGGACCATTAATACTAAGGGTATTTGATTATAATCATTTGCGGTAAGTTTATTGCTTATGAGAACAGCTTGCTCTTGCGATATCATACTTTACGAAGTCCAGCGCCCCATGTTATTTTTTTGCTTGTGTTTCTTGTGGTCGAGTGAAGTGAGGCAAGAAGAACTACTTCGATAGTCTTGCAATAGAAAACTGATCCTTTTGCTTTTGGATTTATTGCTTTATCGTCCGGTCCGCAAAAATTTTTCGGGTTATACGTAGAACATGATTGCATTCAGACCTGTTTCGGAGTTACTGGTACAGCTGGTACTGTACATTTCTATCACAAGACTACAACCAACCAAAAGAAATTGCTGTTAAATGCTGTTTCTAAGAACACCACAACGCAAAACCCACGCGGGCACTGATCTCGCAATCTCACGGTTGTAGAACTTAGAATTCGGAGTTTCCGGTTTTTCATGCTCCGCATGAACGAACTCTATATTGGTTCTCGTAAGCTCACTGCTTGCCGGCTATAAAACCAGTTCAAGTAACGCTTTATTTTTGCAGGCATTTACGCACAAGTGCGATCGCGATTCAACGCCGGTGGCGCGGATACATTGGCCGGCGGTTCTGCCGCATTCGAATTCGAAACATGGTCATGATTATGAGGATGAACTTCTACAATTCGATGGTTGTTCGCATTCAGAAAAGATGGCGGGGTTTTTACGTACGTAAGTACGTTCACAATTACTATGCGCGAAAGAGATATCTGGAAGCATTGGCGATAAAGAACCAGATAGTAAGAAGCGAGTTGGACGAGCTAAAAGAGCAAATAGACATGGATGCAAAGCGGCAAGAACAAGATAGGATAGAAAAGAAACTTGAATATATGGCCCGCAAGAGCCACTATCTGCTCAGTACCCATCAGATCCGCGGGATTTATAATTCGCCCATTAAGCCTGCTCCAGATGAAATGGAATTTCGACTTCGCGCCGCTCGGCCATTAGATCGCGAATCTAGAAAACCTGGAAGAACTCCTGACACCTGCGGCATTGTCGACGATACTCCTCTTCTTGGAAAACCTCACCCACCAAACGAACCCCTTCCCCCTATCGTTGAAAAGCGAATTCAGGGACCATTTAAGTCTGCAAGTGTAGTGTTTAGGCAACGATACAAATCGCTAAACCCGTCTCTTCGAGTGGCAACTGATTTTGAGTCGCTTGAGAAAGCCAGGGTACAACTGCTGAGAGAAGAGCGAGGCAAGATAATCCACGACCTCCCATTTCTTCCATCGCCTAGGAGAAGAGTCCCGTACACCTCTCTTCTCCATACTCAGTCTGATTATCACGAACTTGGCTTCTCCGATCAGTTTTGCGTCCGCAAAGAGCAGCCGGGTAAGAATGTGACGTCACAGCGAATGCGTACACTCGTGTCACCCATTCCGATCTTCGAAAAACTCGGACAAACTTATTCAAAAGGTTCTGTTGTCTTACAGTAGGCTAACAATTATTACTGTCAGGCCTGGCATTAGAATTGCGTTCGCGAAAAAGTTGTTACTTGTAAACGAGTACTTAGCTAATTTGAATTGCGCATTTCCACAATCCTTTTGAGTTAGTTTTTAGTCACAAGCGTCCATGTTGTGGGACTTGCCGCAGCATTTTTTGGCGCTGTGTCCAGTCAGTACTACCAATATTGACTAAAAAATAAAGCATCAGATACATTGCTTTTTTCTTGGGATTATGTGAGGCTGATAGCTTGGTGATTCAATCTGAAAGCTGTTTTACGTATATGTTTTTTATTGCGTTGTTTTGATATTAATTTTTAACTTTCATTTTTAATCGTGATGTACAAGTGTAGACGAATCGTTGAATTGTTCTCATACTTGAGTAGCATTCAACAACAAATATTTTTTGGTCAAATTGTTAAAGCCAATTATGATAAATATCAAACGGCAACGTTTTAGATCTGTTTATGTGAAAAAAATACAATCAAAAATTTGTTTTCGGAACTTAAGATTTTGTTGGTTTTGTGACAAATCATGATACAAAGAGTTTGTGATTGCGGTAGTGTATGAATTTCTCCACTGATATTGTTATCATAGTGATTGGTCTCAAATTCTGAAAACTTCCTTTTGACATTCGAAATTCAATTTGCTTTATGGCTAAGTTGGTGCAAAAGTAACTGGTTATCTTAGATTCCAACCAAATTCGGAAAACAAGCGTTCAGTTATTTTTTGATCGTGTTGTTATTAGACCTATATACAAACAATTGTTTCATGTGTAACTGTTTGAAAATATTTATTGTGTTGCAAGAATTAACCGACGTAGAATGTTAATCTCGCTTGAAGATATGTGATGCGACGAAAAATTTTAATGCATTAAAAATGCTCTGAAAGCCTCCGTCCGTTGTTTCAACTCCTGCATTTTGAGAAGTGTACAGTTTCGCATTTCAGCCACATTCACGAATTGTAAAAGCTGAATAACAAATTTTGACATCGAGTAGATTTTAAAGCAAGCGCTACCTTTAGACATAAAGACATGAGTTTAAGCAGTGATCTGGATGGAAAGGAAAGTTGTTTTCAACTTTCAATTGAGTTTAAACTCTTCTTTCACATTTGATCCCTAGAAAAAGATTTTCATTTCTGTAGTGAGCCAGTTTTATTTGTGATTGGCTTCTTTCTACACGCTTATACATTGGAGCAATTTTAAACTTACAATTTTAGAAAATGCAGTTTACATTCAATTTAAAACAAACTGGCTATCCATATTTTAACAGGATTTAGGTTTCCTCAGAAAGTCATTTCGAGTGAAAAAGTCTCTTAACAGAGCGTAAAACGAGCTCTGGTATCTTAGTAAGCCAATTTCAAGATCGTTTCATAACATAAAATTCACTAAATATCGGTATTGCGCACTTATTCAACTTATCAATCACATATAAACAAAAAGGTTGAAAACGACCACAAAATAACCATTTTTAATACCTTTTTTGAGCCGGAGCCAGCTTTTTTAAGCCATAGTTTGAGATCAAAACCTTTAAAACGAACCTCTTCAACCGGGATTTCGCGGAACACTAGGTTTTCATAAAACATTTAAAAGGCTTCCGTGAGTACCGAGGGTTCCTCTCTCATCGGTTTTATTTGAAGACACCTGATTTTTTGTTGTTCAAAAATATTTTGACAAAACTTATTTTAAAAGCAAAAATTTGACTTATGTTTGCATCACCAATACACAACAAAGCAAAAAGTAGGTGCAGTGGTTAAATGACCAAAAAATTCGACACAACTAATTATTTACTCGCGCAACAAGTTATAATGGTCGTATTGTGATTTAAAATTGGTATGAAACAGAGGCAGGGATTTTCAAACTTTTTCTAGCTACAATCCGTTTAGCCAAATGTAGATGTGTGACTTATCCTCAAAGAAAAAAATAGCATGAACAGGATTCAATTTCATACAATTGATTACCAGAAAAACGTCTTGAAGTTGATAAAGGGCTAAAGTGTGGAAACATTAGAAATTAGATTGTTTTGTGCGACACAATAGGTAAATATTCGCTTTTGTAAAAATTGAACTCAAAAGAAGGTCTTTAAGTAGAAAATTGTTGGAAGCAACGAGTTTTGCACGAGCTGTTATCGAAAACCTTTGATGTACCTGTTCGAATAACTTGTTCGATTACCTCAGTTCGAGAACTGCTGGACTAAAACTTTTGTACAGAAAACCAGAGCCAACGAAGTTCTCATAATTTCTTTGTAACATAATTTCTTCCTTGGGGTTCCGTGACATTTGTAAAAGGACGGGAAGGCAGGGCGAAACGGTCATATTAACATAAAAGAAATGTAACTTCGACAGGCTGCTCTTGCACCAAGCCTCGTGGCATAATAAAGGCTCTCAACATGAAGTAAAGATCTTTTTTCTGTTGAAAAGCACCTCATGATCAGAGATGAGTAGTACCGATATCTAGATACATGTATCAGCAACAGTATCGCTCTTTACTTTTGCATAGAGATTGGTATGGAATTATCATTGCCAAACAGTGTCGGTATCGATTATTCTGTATCCTGTATTGCCCATAGCCTACTATTTGTATTGGCGATACTTTTCAATTCTTTTAATGCTAGTCAGCGTCGTCTGCAGGGCCCCCCGTCATCAATGTCAAGGTTAACAGCATCAGTTCTGCCAGCCAAGCCGGTTTTACCTCATGAATAATTGTGGAAACAGTAACAAAAAGTTGTTTTTTCACATAGCCAAATCTCGTTCCCTTACAAAACTATCATTTTTTGAAAGGGAATCAATTTAAAAATATTGTGGGGGTTGCTCATAGCCACCACATGTCTCCCAAGTTTATTAAGTGAGTCCCTGGCAACGCCTCATTTGCCATGTTTTCACCTCAGGCGTTCTTAAACTTTGATCCCATAAATTGACCAAGTGCTTGAAAGTTGTGGAAGGACGCTAAGGTGATTGACATGTATTTTCAAGATTAAGCTATCAAATATTTAGATGACTACTTTTGACTTTTTCGTACCTGTAAGCGTTGGTATGAGCTAACGCCTCTGGCTGAGCGCATGTTGCTTGGTTCAGGCATAAACGAAAGAGCGAACTAACCAGCAATGAAGCACTTACAGTTACAGCAAGTTACCGTATTACAGTTGCCGCGCCTCCAGTAGTAACGTCGTGATTAAGAATATCAAATCAGCCGACTGTGCTGGCTTCACCCAATTGGAAAGAAAACTTCTTCAACATTTAGTTGATATGTAGCTCGACACTAATATTATGTTGCAAACAAAAAAACTGGGCAATCTTTTTCCCCTCTTTTTCTAGTCGGATCACCAATTTTTTGCTTGGAGTAAGCTACATATTAAAATTTGTATAGACTTCATTTTTTGATGAATGGTTTTGAAAATTTGAATGGATAATGCCAAAGAACCATAGTTTTTAGGACGAAAAAACATAATGTACCAAGGAAATCAGTTTTTCAAGAAATTGCAATTTTGTGCAGCCCAGCCACCCTTTTGAGTGTTTTTACCGGTATGCTACATTTCATAAGCGTTTGGAGATTTCATTTTTTAATAAATTTTTTTGAAAACGTAGGCTGATAATGCCAAAGAGCTATGCTTTCAAGGAAGAATATTGAAAGTGCACCAAAAAACTAACTTCTTTTTAAAATTCCAACTTTCTCAGATTTAGTAGGAAAACTTTTTAACTAAAAATGGAATATGATGTATGGCAACCATTTTGATCCTATTGCAACTTTTTTATTCGAAACTTGAACAAGTAGAGCTGCTAATTTCTCCGCCTTCCTTTCCGATAAAAAAAGAAACAAGGGAAAGCCACGTGAGCTTGAGGTAGACGGTGTGAGAGGCTTGGTCGCATTTTGAGCTGCTTTTTGGTCCGCTCAAACCAGTTTGTTTTTGCGTTTAAAACCACTATTCATGTTAGGCTAGAACAAAAATACAGCAGCTAAAAGCTATTTGCGGTCATGACTTTGGCTAGAAAGGGGGCTATTGCATATTTTCAGCAGCTCACAGATCAGTTTTTAGGTAAATTGAATTTATCAAAATTTTGCAATTTTTGAAAAAATCTTCGTGTGGTCGCCTCTGGTGGCGAAATTGTCGATTGCAGCAGACAGCATTACGACATTATAGGGCGAGTTCAAAGCGTGGAGAAAAAGAGAAGAAGCTGCTTAGAAGGCTTAAAATGTTCAAAAGAAAAATGTGCTTTTGCGTTGTCAATTCAGCTTTAATTTATGTAGAGTGTTTTTTTATGGAAAGCACCGAGTTAATATCTTACAAAAAGCTGTTAACTGCGTTTCTACGATCAGTAGTTTTTTGAAGAAATATAGAGAACAAATTGCGCAATCAAATGTTTGCTGTGACGTCATTTTAGACCCAAAGTGATAAAATATTTTGTAAGCTGGGGAGTGGTTTTCGTTTGATCAAAACACGGTTTTCCTCCATCAAGAAATGCAAATAAAAAATGCCTTTGATTGTGTGGTCATTGTGACGTCAAGAACTTCCTTATGACACTCACCCCGGGTAGGTGATCAGTTCTGCCAAGTTTGATGTTTGTACGCCTAGTAGTTTTGGAGGAGTTAAAGTGTATGTATGTACGTACCTATGTTGCCACTACTTGTGAAATCTCCAAAAATCTTGGGAAATTATTGCCTACCTTGGGATCTTGAAAATATTTTTTTTATTTATGAACCTTTGAAAATTACAGTATCAGCGTTGCTTATCCTTGGGAAAACTTGGGAAGGTTTTGGGAAGTTACTGCCTATCTTGGCATTTGGAAAAATGCTTTCAAAAATTAAGTATATGTCGTGAGGACTCATAAGTGGACGACCTCATTGTCTATCGATTTAAAAAAAACTCATCGTTTGTGGCTGGCAGAACAAAATGGGCTCGTGTGTCAACAGTGTGGCGAGAGAACCATTGATCTTTAAAAACTTATATTCATTTGGGTAAGGAATGCCAGAAAATAGGTCAAAATCAGCGCCGAGAATCAATCATTTTCCTTACAACGATAATCTAGACTCCGTGAATGTGTTTATAAACCTCGTAAAATCTTGGGTGATCTTGGGATTTTACAACTTGAAAGCTTACGAAATTGTAAAATCAAGAGTGGCAACATTATTACGTTCACGAGTGATACGACTTTGCAGAGTACTAACGGACCATCCACTACAGTGGACCTAGTATAGGTTGATGAATCAACAGACATACAAGATGATCTGCCACTAGCCATATTTGTTCGGTATGTTTCATCTGATCTTAATATCAAAGAAGAGTTGTTGGACTTGGTGGTATTAAAAAAAACAACTCGTGGAGCTGACACTAAAAATGCACTCGACGAAGCTTTTACAAGATTTCATGTGCCTTTTAATAAACTCGTCAGTGTCGTGACTGATGGTGCACCAGCAGTGGTGGGTAAACATGTCGGATTAATTGGACTTATGAAGTGCGATCCTAACTTTCCAGAGTTCCTTCCAATACATTGCATCATCCATCGTAAACATCTTGCAGCAAAACACTTTAGGTATGAAGATGTCATAAAAACTGTTCTTGAAATGGTAAATTTCATATGCACGAATGGGAAAAACCACAGACAATTACGAAATTTTGTGGAAGAGTTGGAGTTAGAAGATGCGCCAAGTGATGTCTCTATATACTGCGTTGTAAGATGGCTGTTAACAAGCAATGTAATGAGTAGGGTTGTTGATTTGTTGAAGCCTATTTTTTTTTCAAGACGAAAAAAGAAAATGTTATCCTCAGCTAAAAATAATGCATGGATACAAGACCTGATGATATAGTGAAGCATCTACAAATTCTCAATTTTACACCCCAGGGTACTAAAAAGATTATATCAGACCTTGCTCAAACCGTTTTTAGTTTCCAGAACAAAATTAAAGTTTTGCAAAGAGACATAATGTCAAAAACTTTCTGTCATTTTGCAATCTCAAAATGACAGTGAATGCATTTACAGAAGTAATAACAAACCACAAAATGGAAAAATATAAAGATAAATTGCAAGGACTGCTGAAAGAGTTTCAAGCGAGATTTGACAATTTGCAGGATTTAAGGCTCTAAGCAATGGTTTATTAAAAGCCTTTAGCTTCTTATTGGTCACCAACTGCACTAAAGAGACCTGATAGGTCAAAACAGTGTCACTTTCTGCAGTTTGCTAAGTGAAATTTGTTTTGTTTTTATGTGAATGGATTTTTTCATTCACCCACCCCGATTACAATTCTAAATGGATTCGGTAAATCAAACAATTAGGAAATATATTCTTTAGGCGTATTTTTGTTAGATATTTTACTGTGTGTTATTTTCTAGATGTAAATTAAGTGCCTGATGATTGTTAATATAGTCGAATCCGGTTAATTGCAGATCGGATAATCCCACAACCCGTTTTATCGCATTGAAATTGTAAATTCCAAACCATAGTCATTTTAAGAAAATATGTCGGATAGTCGCATAGCGGTTTATTGCATAATCCGCTTAAATGAATAAAATTGATGACAATTGTTCGATTACTAAACAAAAGGTTGCGAAATTTCATTGACAAAAACACGATTGTTTCGAAGTCTTAACAGAAACAAACTGAAAGATACAGAACAACGCCGATTGCCAACGTCACAAAATGAAAAAGGCCGCCCCGATTTGACAAAAACAACGCAACGTGCGATGTGATTGATGTTCAGTGATGCAAATCTTTGCGCTTGTATATCACGTTTATGTGAAAAAGTTTTACAAAGCAATCAAGTTGAGAACGACGACGCTAAGGAAGAAAACTTCACCGACGCAACTGCTGTGATTCCACCAAAAAATAAAGAAGCGCTTCACGTGCATGAAGTAATTAGACGACGACTGCAATTTGAAGGGGAGAATATGGACAGATTTCTTCGACTAGAAAAAAAATGCAAGATAGCATGCAAAATAAAATTAAACAAACAACAATTGCGCAGTATTTCGCTTGAAAGAAATAGAATTCAATTAAACCCTTAATTTGCGTGCTTTTATTTACCTTTTGAGCAAGAATTTGACAATCGCATTGCGCTTGCTTTAAAATATGACGTGCAGACGTTTTTATGCGTGACGATCGTTTCGCTTTAGTTCGACTTTGCTCTTTCGCATAAACGCATAATTCGCTTAATCGCATAAAAAGGCTTGAAACATTTACTATGCAATTAACCGGATTCGACTGTACATGAAACCCTAAGGTTGCACATTAAGTCTCCTCATTGATATAATAATACGTACGTACATACGTACAGACAGAATTGCTTTTTATATATTAGATTGATTAAGTTGGCTGCCAACTAGGCAAATATAATGAAAGCAGTAACACACTTTACTCCTTCGCATTCATACCTTTTCGATTGTTGTTAGGGTATTTTATGTTGGCTTTTATCTTGAATCAAAGGTACAGGTTATTTTCATTCTTCTTGAGATGCTGCAAATTGCACCACTTTGATCACAACTTAACAGCTGTCAGTGAATTGTGATATTTTTCACAACATACATTGATTGAATTTATTGATTTTTAGCAAGAACCTGAAGACAACTTTAGTGGAGTGCAGGTTCGGTAGGAATATTTTTGAAAGAGTGTGTGAGCTTGTTGGCCTTCGTGATTTTAATAAGTTAGCTGAGCGAGAATGATTGAATGCACTAAACAGTCTTGAGATTTAGTTATCAGTATGTTAAGTTAGGTGAAAAATGGTGGTAAAAAAAGCATCGTACTTAAAAAACGCTAAAAACTACAAAATTTTAATTTTTTCAAAAATGTCGTTTACAAGATTTTTGCGTTTTCGGATGAAGCTGGTTTGATTGTTTGTCGTTTGATTTAGGCGAAGCGAGTTGCCTGGACTTAATCAGGTATAGGTCGAACTGTAGTACGCCCAGATTCTGCAAACTGTGTCGCGTGGGCCCTAAAACATTGTTTATTTGAATGAAATGCGTGCTCATTAATGGTATAAGGTAGGGGTGGCCGCACTTGCCGTAATAAAGAGCCACAAACGATAGAGGACATTACTGAAAGAGTCACTACGCAATCCTCAGAATGAATTGACGCATTTTCGTCGGAACATCGACGCATTCTCCGAGCATACAGAAAGAGTTGACTTTTTTTTTGGAGACCATCATTCCCGCAGCACAAAGTTAGGAGTTCACCGGCCCCAATACTTAACGTGGCGCACAGCAGCTCGCACACCCCTACACTACATGACTGTGCACAAATGCAATATGAGTCAAAAGAGCCGCAGTTTGGCCACCCCTGGCATAAGACATCTTGTGATCAGGTTTTTTAAAGTTTGGTTTAGTTATTAAGTTCTAATGGTTAGACAATACTAAATAAACCTGCAAGTTAATTGATATTGTTTTTGAATAGTGGTTTCCATGTTTTGACTTCAACATTAGTTAGTTTTTACATAGCGACAAATGTTAAATCTGAACGACGACAGTCCTTCCACAGTTAACTCCACCAAAACATTGTCACCTAATTCAGCGAAAGGAAATGTTGAGGTTGCGTTAAGCAGCAAAGCATTTAAAAACTTAAGTATATCAGTGTATCAACTTACTCTGCTTCCTCAGCTATGATATTGTTAGGTTGCAGTAGTAACAATTCGCATTTCTGTTTATTAACCTATCTGCCGGTGAGCATATCCCGTTAAGTGTCTTGCCCAAGGACACAACAAGCAAGCTTGTCGGCTTGTTCTCCACACTATTCCTATTTTGCTGAGCGCCAAGTAGGAAAGCTGTGAATGCCATTTTTAAAAGTTTTTTGGTATGATTTAACTTGGGAAATGAACCCCAGGTCTACCGACAGCGAAACGAACGCTGTAACCACAACCCCATCGCGCTGGTGCCTCCATCTTTGTGTGGCAGACAGGTGGTGGGACCAAGCACTGTACCCGTCATGGTGGGCCCCAGTCTAACTGAAGACATGCAAACCGAGCGTGAGCGCTAACGCAATGTAACCTATATATACATCTTCTTGCATAGTGCTCTCAACAAAATAGCTCATACGACGAAGAAAAAGGGGAGGATATCACAAATTACTTTTTAGGTCGGCATTAATGCAGCCGGCTGAGATGAACGTTCATTGTATTTCGTGACATTTCATGCCCCACAATCAAAGCGAAGTTTTTAACCCTTTGTTGAATTAAGCTTGTAGTTTTTCATACAATGGCAGATAGTATCAATATTTGATTTCGAAGTTGTTACAAGCCGTAAACGCCTCCTAGGCCTCAATCAAGTCCCTATGGAGATGTTAAGTGTATAGTAGCTTTTTAATTGAACGGTTATTTCCAGGATTTAACATCTGCAATGCGGGTCAAACTGTACACTGAAAGGACTGATATCTGGGACGAGAATACTGGGCAGTATGCCGGCACTTTGGCAGAAACGTTTTATTATCGATGAGCAACATTAAGCATTGTCATTAATGACGACAATTAAATAAAAGAAATTATGCAGCTTGTAGACATGCAACCACTTGTAATCAGCTCGCAATTGTAGACGAGGCTGGCTTGATGTATTAAAAATTTTCCATCTGACGGACGGGAATTTGGTGGCACAGCGATTTAGAAATGGTAAGCTGAACCAAAGGTACCGAGCTCAAATATGCCTCGGCTTTATGAGGTTTAATGAAAACCAAAACCGGTTGAGGTGTTAGTTTTTCCATTCGTATTAAATTGTCAACTCAATATGCGATCTTCTTCCAAACAGTCCTTAAACTTATTAAAATAGGTTAACTTTGACTGCTACGGAATTCAATAATAGGCTTACCAGTTTCACTATTTGAGCCATTTTGGACGTTTCATCGGCAATATTGTATCGATATCGGTCTTGTCGGTCACCAACTGCACTGAAGAGACCTGATAGGTTGAAACAATGTTACTGCAGTTTATTCAAAGGGTATCGAATCAAATTGACAAAAATGTATCGAGTGTCGGTGTCGAATAAAAATAATTTTCAAGTATCTCGTCCACCGCTGCTCATGATTAGGATAGAAATTGAGGGATGCGTCCGGCCCAAAAAAACCTTTTTCAAAGTTTAATTGATAAACCAGAGAGTTTAGAAGACTGCAAGGTGACTTAAGGGTTTTTGAGCAACCAGTCGTCGATACAGGCTCTTATGCTTTGCGCAAGAAGTTATTTAAACCCGGTACGCGAGCTTGAAACCAAACAACTTAGCTCGGATATGCTGTACGCACCGCAATACTCTTAGCTTCCATCAGTTTGCAAGTACAAGTTTGACGCTCACTATCCATTGCGCCACACTGCGGACAAAGGTTCCTCGTCCCGGTATTGAGTAGAACAAAGCTGCATTTTTCAATTGAAGTTAAGGCGGACCATGGCCCTGAAAAAGGAGCCGCGATCATTAAGTTTGTACCGAACATACCGGTTTTTGTATTTTCAGCACTCTTCAGAGAGAAACAAACTTTGAATATTGTTAAAACTGCGGTTTCTGTGGAACTAATTTGGTGTCTTTTAATGCAGTGATCCCCAAACTTTTCAAGTAGCGACCCCACTATGAAAAAAATTGAGGTCTGCTAGTACACGCGATCCCAAACAATATGCAGATACTTGCAACTTCAAACTTAATACGCTGATCCCGGTTTGACTGGCAATCTCAATGTGTTAGTCACAGATATTGATCCAAACTTTCAAAGTGATTGAAACCACAAAAGATAAAGCTATCTATTTACATCAAAAAAATACGTGTTTTATCAGTTTAACATTCACATTAGTGTGACGAATATGCTTGCTTGGTGTCTACAAGTTTTTGAAATCGTGGCGTGATTTGGCTTAAACATAATCGCACGTTAAGTTCAACATCTTATCAATTTCGATGTTTTTAACACACTCACCGCCCTAAATTCTTCTTTGCAAAGCAACGTGGCCACAAATGGATCAATCGTTTAATTACAAACTCTGACACGGATGGATAAGTTAAACGCATTGAAAACCAAAAGAAAATATTCGCTAATACTTCTGGGTGTTTTTCTTGTCGCGAGTTAGAAGCAGTTTGGTTTGCAGGTTTTGCCGTCATTTCCGTATATTCTTCTGCAACTCCGAGAGATAGTTCTGGCAAATTAGAAACAAGAAAAGGATTGATTTTCTAGTCTTGTTTGCTGGTTTACTTTAGGATATCAGCAAAATAATATTATATTATTTGTCAGCTTCTCAAGGTGCCCTATTATGGTGTCTGATTCAAAAGACATGTCAAACTAGTCGGGCTTCATGTAAGTTTGCCATAGAATAAGTTTTTGTAGTAAGCGTTGGCACTGCGATCAATCATTGTAATCCCAGGCCCCAGCATAGATTGATCAAGACAATTTAACGAGTGAAGTATTTTTGGCAGGTATGTAACGTTTGCAATAAAATTTTCCTGACTAGTACCTTTCTGCTAAGGACACGCAAATCTGTTTGTTCAAGATAGTTACTATTTCTTTGCGCAATTTAAAAATTCGCTTGAGAACCCAGCCACGTGACAAACAACGTAATTCTGTGTGCAACTACAATCCAGTGTAATCGGTATCCATCTCATCGCTCCAGTGGCCTTGCTTCTTCATAGTTTGCATATTTTGTGACAGCATTGGGTGTATCACGCAGTTCCCCAGATAAGTTTTTTGTTGCGAGCGATTGTCTGTGGAGAAAACAATGCCTCCATTTTACGTTTGGTGCTTTATCTTTGACTCGTTTTATCACTTCTGAATGGATGCCAGTGCATGCTACTGCGCTGCCGGTTCAAATTCCATCATATTTATAATAAGATAAAATTTATTGTTTAAGAATCCATCAAGGCATTTAAAAATGTCTTTATCTCTAGTATGCAACTGAAGGGTTTCGCAGAATAGAAGCTCTTCCAACACTTACCCGCTGTTGATACATGCAATAAAAACAGAAAACTTCGGTAGGCCTGCAATATCAATAGATTCGTCCAGCTGCATTGCATCAAATGGAGAAGCGTTACTTGACTCGTAATTTGTTTAAGAACGCCATTGGACATATCTATAATCTTATGTTTCACTGTAAAGCTGACTAATGAAATGGAGTCTTGATTTTTTTTCTTTCCCTTTATTCATTTACTATTTGTCCAACGTTCTTCACTACTGCCATTAACAACTTTTGGCCAATCGTGTGAGGTTATTTTTTTCTTTGCAATGTGGTAGGATGCCACATACGAAGAATAAACAGTAGATTTATTCACTCCTGTAAATGCTGTCATCTGTGATTTAATTGATTGTAACTCCCGTTCATAAAACTCAATCGGTTTATTGGCGCAGCCTACATGATTGGTTGTTAAATGACGTTGATGTTTTCTTTTCTTCATCGATTCTTCAGAGAGCATTTTCAAACAGACAACATATTTTCACTTGCCATGTAATCACTGGAGCGGTCATTTTGATCGCAATGCATTTCAAAACTGCAGGCATATGGCGACCCAAAAAACTTTCAGGCGACCCCACTTGGGGTCGCGACCCACAGTTCGGGGAACACTATTTTAATGTATGTAGTTGGCCTTTAACAAAATCTATTCCGTTATTGTCTTATTCCAAACAGAATTAGCCTAAGATTTGCTGCGGTAGTTATCCTGCTTAACTGTTTCGAATCGTGTCAGTTCGGTTTAGTTTGCCTAGAAAGAATACGGGAAGTTTGCATCACGCTATGTGTGTGGTTTAAATAGGATTCAAAAGGTGTGACTGATTTTGCAGATAACAGAATTTACCCTATTTCGATTCGTGCAAACAGAAACAGATTTGTTTACATGACAAAGCTAAAAGTTGCAGTCGCCATGGTGGTTAACTGATGAATAACTGATGAATCAAATGCACGGTATAGGTTATATTTAAACAATTCAAAACAAAGTATTCACACGTTTTGCGCTAAAACCATTCCTTATGTTTAAGGGACGACATAGCAACGCTATTTGCAAAGATGCATCCCGACTTTTTGTAAGGAAGAGACTAGCATTGCTGTTTACTACAATTTTTAAAATGATGCAAACGTTTGCTACTTTCAGGTGTCCTCTATAAAAGAATCTTTTCGAAACTTCTAAATATGCTGGATAATTTCGGAAACGTGCCCCTTCTTTCCATGCTCTTCTGTGCCTTTTTTCAAATCTCTAAGTGTCGTAGGCGGCTGAGGCACCTATTTTTCACGAGCTGAATAATTTTATCTCCGGTCACGGGACAAATTTTGCGATGAAACTCAACTTATAACTTGTTTTCAGATCCGCTTCGCAGTGGTCAGTATTCTGGTTCAGTTTGATTCTACCATAAATAAGGAAATGTCGTTAAGTGACGTTCCCCAAAGCGGAACAGCACCGAAACAACCGGATATTGAACGCACGACTTTGCGATTACGAACTAGCCGCTCACCAGCCTGAGCTACGCTGACAATATTTCGGTTTGTTTCCCAGCGGCAGAGTTACGATCGGTGACAAAAATTGACTTCTCGCTCAGTGGCGTAACTAAATAGCGTCGACGCGAATAGCGCACTTCCCCCAATTTTGCGCTTGGAATTTGATAATAATGATGACGTCATTATCGCATGCAAAGAATCTTTTCTACCCTCTGTTATGACTCAAAGTCAAACACAGTGGAAGCAAATTGGATGAGCTGCTACGAGACAAAGTTCATTGCAGCCTATTGATTGGTTTATTGCAGCCAGTGCAGAGCCAGTACATACAAATTAAGTTTATTAGTTTGAACCATATGCTACTCAAGGAAGTAGAAATCAGCAAAATGTTAGCTTTTACGCCAGCAGTGAACGATTAAGATATCTCTACGAAGATCTAATTGAGTAAGCCTCAGTTGGTTATGTAAAAAATCAGCTGCAGTCGTCTGTTTAACAAATAACGGAAGCAGAGTGCTCTACCATTTAAAAAAAAAACTGTTGAGAACACTTTTCTACTTTAAAATCAAATCATGGCAACGAACAAATATCAAATGGCTAAAAATCATTTAAATTATGAAAATAGCTATTTCGAATTCAAAATATTCTCCCGCACAACAAAGCGATGCGCTTGCGAAATTTAGGAAAGATAATTTTTAGTTACAAAGAATTTAACACTTTTAATTCTCGTTTTTTAATTTTTATAAGATATCCAGAGCATTTTTACAAATGCATCGTTTTGCTGTTGTCGCACTTACACAGCATCTCAACACCAGTAAAGGTTGTTGAGGCCGGTTAACTAACTTATAAAACAACGATAATGGCAGGAAAAGGCTTCAGACCTTAACACAAGGCAATTTTTAAAGAAAACTACACCTAGTCGGTGTTTGTCAAATAAAAAAATGCGGCAAACTTAAATACGAATGTATACTGCAAGAAATGGCACTGCTTATTTATATAAAAGCAAAGGAAAAGTTAACTTGTCGGTAAGTTTAATACAAGTTCACTTTGTCCGACGTCACAAATATATTTCCACTTGGAGGATATTTTTTGCCTCGGTCCAACGGCATTGTAAGGAATGCGGATATTCTTATTATAAAGTCTCTCATGGCGGCCTGCCAGTTTCCAGTAGTAAGTTCCCTTGAAAAAGTAATACGCTTGATAGGCGTAGGAATAGTAAGCAGCATCGATATTATTGGGCAGGTGACTAGCTTGCCCCCAACCGGGGAAGGCTCTTGAAATGAGACCTGAGTCCAAAAGTTTTCCAGCGGCCCAGTCGTACCGGTAGACCTAAAAATATTAAAATCAGAAAAATTTTGACATCATAAAGAAAAAGCACTTCAATTTAGGCGATCAAATAAGGAGAAACGGTGGGTTTGATGGATTGCCAAACTGTGGCGTAGCTCATGGTGTGCGGTGCGCGCATGGCGGCCACTTGAAGTTCAGTTTTGATTAAACGAGACAAAATTTGAGCTCTATCTCAACACAGGATTCTATCACCAACATATATGACTTGATTGGTCGGTAATGGGGCGGCTCATTTTGCTTCCGCACAGGGCGGTCAAACGCGCGCGACACCGCTGCTGCCGCACGTCTTGAACGTCTTCGAGTCAGCACCCACCGTTAAGGCTGGTTTCCATGGGCGTAGATTGCCAGCGTAGCGTGAAAAACTCTTTGTTTCTCCTATTTGGTTTTATGAGCGGAGCGAGCGCGCTTCCGGCATGAACCAAATAGGAGAAACAAAGAGTTTTTCACGCCACGCCTGCAATCTACGCCCCATGGAAACCAGCCTTTAGAGGTTTTACCACGTCGTAGCTGTCGGATCAAGCTGTAGATGGAGCCAGTAATGTGAGGTTAAAAGCAGGCGGTGGTTCTGCTCGGGCATATAGCACAAGGCCAATTGATCAGCTTTAGCTTATAACTCGCAGTGTTTCGGTTTCTGTTGAACCGCATTGCCTTCAAATTCTTTCATAAAATGCAATCAAAAAAGTGAAATACCGCGCGAAGGCGAGTGATAGTGTAGACCAGTTACTGAAAATAAACATTAACTTTTAGAGAACACTTTTTGTTTAGAATCGACAAAAAAAATCTATGAAGAGTAATATGTTTATTTCAAAATCAAACAAAACTTCGCTGAATCAAGCCAAATAATTTTTAAAGCAATATGCCCAACTTTAAAAAGTTAATGTTTGTTGTGCTGAGAAGAGAAACAATTTTGTGGTATGTAGTCTACGAATCAGTTGCAATGAAGCTTCGTGATAAACTGTGGGCTGCATTGCGATAGAATCGCATTGTTCCAGCACAAACGGTAACTAAAATGCAAATCTAAAAAAAAATTCCTCTGTATAACCGCCATGGCTTTTTCCGTGACCGCAAGATAAAAAGAGATGGGCATTGGAAGTTGTCATGAGCTGTAAAGGTGACAATACCACCCAGAATAGTTGAACTACTAGTCATTGAAGATTTTCGGAGTACCCGTGCACAAATAATGAGATGACAATTTCCCTAGGTTTTCCAACAAACCAAAAACCTGTAGTGCTAGATTATAGTCAGAATCAGTTAGTGGAATGCTGACACTTTCACTTACAAATCCATTTCGCTCTAATAATAGCATTCTTAGCGTTCCATTTTAATGAATATGCTATTCATACAGCGCATTCACTTTGTTGAATATAAGTGTGAACGTATAATTAACTGACGTTGGCCACAACTTTACTCAAAAGTTTTAAGCAAGAAATCGAAAGGGAGAGTTAAAGCACTTCAAACTGTTGGCTCAACACTTATGATATTTTAGCTCCAATGTATCACACTTAAGTCCACGAATTCTTCTTGGACAACTGTCCTATTTTCAAAGAGCTTTAGAAAATCTTCAACACTTACCTTATCATTTTTAAAAAAATATAATAATGATTCCTGGATATTGAAAAAGACTGTATCAATCGGATAAGGAATGCCTGGAAAATCGTCCGAAATCTTTCTTGGATAAGGACGGTTGTACCGATCATGAGTTTTAGTTCGGTCTTTGGCGCTGTCGTATTCCGTGTACTTGTCACCTGGAAATTCAGAAATTTTGTTTTTCGAAATTTCTTGTTTTTGGCTATTTATGAAAGAAAATATCTTGCAGTTTTTCGGAGCGGTATTTTAATTGCGACAACTGTGTCGTGCCAGGCCATATTTCAATTCATGACACAGTAGGTTTTAAATAACTTGATATTTTATCCTCTACGTTACCTCTACAGCTGAATTCCAAGCAGGTAACAGCATTTTAAGTCTTTACAGATTCGCATAATGTGCTCTTTGCAATCAATAGGAAATTTCTTTATCACATGTGGCACTAAGCGAACATCTTTGTCATTTTTTTGCCAGTTTAAAGGGTATTAAGATGCATTGCTGTCAGGCCTGATAATGCAAGTTCTACCATACCACCCACACCTTTCTTATAAAATAAAACAAGGTTGAATGCGTCACAAAAGTGCAAAAAAACTTTGCAAATTTGCCCTCTGCATGCTCTTTTTGATAAACTTTTCATTGATTAGTACAAATAATCCTCCAATCACAAGTGCTCAAAAATTTTTCAAATATGACTTCCGCGGTTTTTCTATTTTCTTTAATATTAGAAAAAAACATCAATACAGTTTCATTAATTTTACATTCACTTTCCATTTATTTTGAGCTCTGTGCTTCAAAACATGGCAATGCTAATTTACCTTTGAAAAAGAATATGTGGCCTTTGGGACTCCTCCAGCTTCTTACATGAACGGCCCCATCCAATCTTTCATTGGGATCATTAGTTCGACTCATTAAGCCATTCCAGTATTGGGCGGTCAATTTTGGGTCCCCATAGCGTGGTCGATGGACCCTGTAAAATGACGTCATTATCTGAATTATTATAACAGGATAGCTTGTACGCATAGTCTATGTTAGATTTAGAGAATCTTATTTAAAGCGTTCTAAATTTTCCCAAATATTATCAGTTTCTAGTAGTTTACCTTTACACTCGGTAATTACAATAATATTTCTTTACGGTTTAAGTGCTAGTTTGATAAATTTGATAGGTAATGATTGAACTGTACTTTGAGGATGCCAGCGACCGGCCTTATCCCTTTTTTAAACGGCACAGATGCCGCAAAAAGGTTTGTCGATAATTGAAAATTGAACGCCTCTGAAATACCTTAAATTCTTATTGCGGGAAAGCAAATTAACTGCTAAGTTGCCGTAGTAGAACGGTGATCATAGCTCGGGGGTACAGAGCTATGCCACAGTTTTTTTAAAAACAAATCATTTAAATTGTGTTTTGTTTGGTCGGGAGCACCAACTACATGTCTGTTAATCTTAGATCGTGTTACTGTCGTTAACTTCTTTTCGTTCATGTTTGATTCCTATTTGACGCTATTTGAGACGGAATTAAAATTCCATACTCTTATTCTCTCTAAGTTAAAGTAGTTTTAGAGGAGATTGTGTTTGGTGCTGAAGTGAGACTGAACGCATATATTTGCCAGGGTTTTTATTTCAAAGACAATTTAGTGACCTCGACTATGCATAATATACAAGCCTTTGTGTTCAAAAGTCGGTCACCTTATTTTTACTTTCTATCGTAAACTTTATCTTTGAAGCTTTATAGTGTTGTACATTAATGAAAAATATTTTGGAATTGGGGCAGCTTATCTTCAAACAACCTAAGGTGCAGCCAAGCGGCCAATAATCGACACACCCATATTATGACAGCAAGAGCGATGAGTTAGGATGAATCATTTAGATTTCAAGTTTAGATTCGACCACCGTTGACCTTTGTAAACCGCATCCTTTGATTGGCAGCAGCACAATGAATAAATCACGGCGGCACATTTTTTCGAGCTTGCTCAAAAAATAATCGGTTTGAAAAATCAAAACTTTACTTGGCAACAAATAAAATGTTCAAATCAAGTCACAGTCTGAAGTGTTTGCAAATACAGGATTAACAAAAATTCGGCGAATAATTAATTTTTGGCGATGATCATCTAACACAAATATTTTTTTTTTATTTGAATCCTTAATAATCCTGTAAATTTACCATTAAACTCAATTCGTGATTGAGCAAAGGCAAAAATCATTTTTTTACTAATGCCCACTGCCACGTCACTTCTAATGGAAGCAGTGACTTGACAAGATAAATCTGCTTATGTAGCAAGTGTACACGAACAACATCAACACGTCGCAATACAAAAAGTGAACGACGCCACGAACGACACATTTTACACAATTCACGCGTTCCATACGCCAATGCACACTTTGATATAAACAAATCAAACTATCACACACACCAACACTCACGTACACTCACACGCATTCTTATTCCAAAATGAACAGTTGATAAACGGAAGATTCTTCCATAGGTATCATAAGCCAACCGGGAAAACAGCCTTGCTAAATTTCTTGCCGAAAAAACATTTACCTACAGCACTTATAATCGAACACGAGCTTATAAATTCAATGGTAATCTCTGTATTAACATTTATCAGGCCATTGCAAAAGTTAAAATGGTTGATTGAATGATTGTGAATGTGGAAAATGTAATCTTTAAAAATCATACAGATTTTTCCCATTGTGAGAGCGTAAACTGCAAAAAACGATCTTTAAGTTTAAACGCTACGCTTTATCGAAGCATAATGCTTAAATTGTGTTAATTATGTAAGAGCTAACAAAAATTTTGCGGGGGAGAGGGGGAAAGACATCCCCCTAAGTAATTATTTAAACAAGTAGAAACAGGTTTGATTTCTCATTAAAGGCTCAATTATTACTTGGCAAACTACAACAAATATTCTCATTTCAATTGCTCAAAGAAAGCTACCTGTTTTCATACAGCCAGTACCAAGTTCTTCGATAGAAATATGTATTGTATTTCCATCCAATTGTTCCATCAGCATTTTTGCCTTGCCTCACCCAGTCGAAAACAACATCAAAAGAAATATCGCATGTCCCTGAGTGTACAAAAATACCCAAATCAAATAAAATCGTAATTCGATCCAATTAAATGCTCAAATAAGTGTATTAAGCCGACAGCGAAGATAAAAAAGCTTAATAAACTATATCATATAGCTCTATCAACTTTCATTTTTGACTCTATAGGTAGGCTATAAAAATGATGGACTCTGGATTCCCATATGAACCTTTTTTTGAGCAAATCGCTTCACTCTATTACACGATTCCAGACTTAGATATTCTTTTCCGTTTTCCATCAAGAATAAATATTTCATTAAAGCTACTAAGCGCCAGACAGGAGATCTATGCATGCCATCCTAAAGTGGTTCATATCATTTGACAAGAAAACTGAACCCCGGTTTACGGAGTGCGAAGCCGATGCACCGAACCAAAGACACGATAATTATTTCCAGGGCTTTACCGGGTAATTATAGACCAAAGACAACGGTATAACATAGAAATAACCTTGACAACAACAACAAGCATTGCTTGAGCGTGAAAAAACACTTTCTCAGCAGAACGTAGGTCTTTGCGAAAAACAAAGGATATTGGCACTTTAACTAACCTGACCGTGGAAAAATTTTGAAAATTTAAAAAATGTAAATTACAATATTGCTGAAACCAAGGTTATTCTGTTGTGAGGATTTGAAGTCAATTGCTATCAAATTTCGGACCATTCAATATAAACTTTTATTCCAACACAAGTTGTATCATAAAGTAATCAATTAAATTTGATCTTTTAAAATTCTGCACTCGACTAATATTGGGCTAGAACAGGTGCAGATAAACATTCACTATTCTTAGTTCGGTGGCGTTTTTAAAGTTCTTCTGGCGTCAGCTCGGCACGTTTGATTTAAAGAGATCAAAAGATTTGCTATAATTCGGATTTTTAAGGCACTAAATAATTCCTGCAACGTATCCGGTAACCAGGGGCAGCTGCGAAAACGTTGTCATCGACTCAAATGACACAGTCTATTAATGTAACCACTTATTAGTAATGTTCGCACGAAACCCATCATCAACACAAAGTAATATAGCCTCTCACGAAATAACTGCCCTAGCTGACCGCGCCTTGTAACTCACCACATCGATTAGTAATATGAGTGCTGGCTTCTACCCCGAGGATACATCGTTAAAAACCTCTCATTAAATAAATGTCCACGAGTCTGACGGAAAACCGCGTTTTGTGAATGTAGTTTTGCAAAGTTTTTCGTGTTCTACAATCACCGACAGTCTTGCTATGGTGAAGCCATCGGTCTGCGTCAAAGCTTGATTTGAAATTTGCCCCCTCCCTCCCTTTGTTATTTTGAAAACAAAGGAATCAAATCAGCTTAATTTCTTCATCGGTACTTTCCCTGTCAAATATTTTTGCTAAGCTAATTATAGTGATCGGAGTTTTCTAAATTTTCTACCAACGGAAAAACCATAACAGAGGTCGTAGCCAGAACAAATTACGACTGCATGATTTCATTTTTTGTTTGTCATGATGACGTCATCACATATTAGACTGTTAGAAGTTCAAAACTGTTAAAATGAGTCTGCCTTCAATAAATAGTGATAGAGTCAGCTTAGAAGTTTTTTTTATTATAAGAAAAATCGATTTTGCTACAGTATCCTTAATTGCTAATTTCCGATGAAAGTGAGGATATTTTAGCAAAACCGATTTTCGTTATAAAAAATATACTTCTAAGCTGACGTAATTAGTGTTTATTGAAAGTAGATTTTTTTCAACATATATTGTGGATATGGAGTAAGGTCGCTGAACAAGACTGTCCTACTTGAATTAGAGAAATGCTTTTCCACTTTAAATTTTGTAAAGTTCAAAACTGGGGGCAAGTATGTTTTCCCCCTTTCCAGGCCATCCCACTGGACCTATCATATTTCTTTTCTATTTCTTTCTGGTTCTAATTTAATCATTAATTGCTTACCATAAATATCTGTAATTTTTTCTCTGTCAAGACTGCTAAGTTCAACAATTTCTCCGGTTTGATAAGGTTGATAGAAAGGGTTCATAACTGACGCGCGGCTGTCATTGTGAGGAAGGCCGAGAGTGTGTCCGATTTCATGAACAGCAACCTAAAAAAACGCATGACGTCATCGTATCCTCATTGGTGAACAAAATTTTAAACCGACTTCCTTTTGCAAAACCTTCAAGCTTAAGAAATATTGAACAATTTTGCTTTCCTAAGACCTTGAGCTGTAACGATCAAATTTTTGATGAAACCATTCTCCGGCTCCGTCCCAGAGTTCTACCGATGAGGAAAATCGGTTTTAAAGAAGGATCCAGAGCTTACTTGTTGAGCATTTAAACTGAATCAGGCCATACGAGAGGGAAACGTTTTTGTTGAAACTTGCCAGAACAACGTCAAAGTTTTGGAATCAAAACTTACTTTTAATAAGCTGATGGGTATTGACGATCTTTGGCTAGTGACTGTGCTCGGTACCCAGCTGACAGGGACGAAGCGTTGACCGTCGTTGAAATGAACCTCGGCTTTAGGTAGAGACCAAGCATGAGCGTATTCGCTAACAAAGCGGCCGGTCTTAAACTGTACAGGACATCTACCGTGTTTACCTGCAAAACAAGCAGGACAATAAGAATTTATTATAACCATATTTAGATATTTTTGTTGCAAAAATGACTAAAAGCAAAATAGCTACTTGCTTCAAGTAAGACTTCAGATTTGTGAGATGATTGTATTTTTTGTCAAGATAAGACCGTCGTGTTTATACAAAGTAGAACAACGTCATTCAGACCAGCTTCGGAGTCGCCACAATTTTTCGATCAGTGGGTTTGCATCATATGCGCAGGCACCCGCCAAGGGAAATCGATGTAACTTGTAATTTCAAAGTACCACTGGGGTAAAATGTCCTGCTGTCCTGCTGTCCTGCCAGTAAGGTGGACCAACAAGATAATATGCAAACTTACAATCGAGAAGTCCTCGGTTTAACGCTCGCTTGATTTCGTTTTTATGTCTGCGAGAAAAGTGCTTTACGACACCTACGTTTGTTTGCAGTGCTTTTGACGTTGCTTTATGTTGGCAGCACTGTGAACTCCAATTCAGGTTTAAAAGAGAATTGTTGCAGGTGTAATCGTAATGGCATCCAGCGAGCAGAAGATGAACGTACAGTATAATGCATTCAAGTTAACACCTTTTACAAAGCCGGTGTCTTAACGCGCTCAGTCATCGTTGTCATCACTTAGAATTCATTCATCAGGCAGCGAATTCATATCTCCCGGAAACGGCCGATTTACAAGAATTTCATAGGATTTGGATTTTTGGCTGCGGTCATAAAAAAAAAAGAAGGCAATGGCACATTTGCAGCACGCTGCAATTAAAAGATCTCAATAAATAAATTCTTGTCACGCGATCGATCGGATTGAGTTGAAAAACCTTTCGAGAAATTAACTTTGAATGAGGTAATTCGTCACATTAACTGCCGCCGACGAACAAGAAATTTTTCCTTTTATGGTAAAGTTACGCGCTCGATTACGTGACACGCCGAAAACGGAGGCTCTTCTGGGGCCCAAAATCATGATAGACAGCAAAGATTTCATTTACAGTCTGTGACAAAGGTTTAAGATCATCTGCTTGTAATTTGAATTTTTTCGAAGTTTTAAAAATTGTCGCAAGCATGTTGTCGCGATGGCGCCTCGTGTCAGTATTTGCTCTATGATGCAACAGACGATGTTATTGCAATCCTTGAGGATGAAACTGTTTTTTCTGAATACACAAAAATTTAACTTTTTCAAAGCTTTTGGGCAAAAAAGGAGGTATTCAGCTGTTGATAGGTCAAAAAATGTTTCATTGCTTAAATAGGAGTACTCAATAATAAAATATCAGTAAAACCGAAGATCAGCAAAACAGCAATTCATCCAGCAGCGGTTTGATTTACAAAGTTTGGAAGTTTTTTCGTTTTAACAGCTACTGGCTCCCTTTTTGCCAATTTTATAACTGCAAACTTGGAAAAAATTTGAATTTGTGTATATCAATAAGAAACTGCTCATTTCTAAAGATTGCAATAGAAGCGTCCGTCATATCAACAACTAGCCAGTTCTGACGGCAGGGCTATCATTCAGTTGCGTCAGGTTAGAAATGTCAATTTAGTCGGCTGCGCCAGCTTCACCCACTTTATATTTCTAAAAGCAGCAACGAAAATTTGGCAAAAACCGGGGCATCGCCCGTATACCCCTAATCCCATTCAACGTACTTTGAATTAAAACTGGTTTTTTAAACAAACCCTTAGTCATTTCACGAATTTAATCTATTCCTTTCAATAAGGGGCACAAAGTCAAAGTTGGGGGCGAGCGTCGTAAAAAATAAATTGTTTTTGTTTTGCGATTACAGAAATATATCATTTGATTGTAGGCTTATTTCACGACTTGATGCAACCACCCTTATAATGATATTTGGGACGCTAAGTTCCTCGACTGCATCTACCGGTATGTGCCTTGTCCCAGAAGTACGCTCAAGTGTCTTGCATCCGATCGATTGGTTAGCGCAACAAGTCATTTCAAAAAAATTTTCTTCCGTAGGTGCGATTGTATATTTGGTGACTATGATTTCACATAGTGGTGTGAACCTACTGACCTATTTTTTTCTATTGATTTCACCTCAAACTTTGGATTTCATAAACTACGCCCATAATACCAATCTTACTACTGTTAAGTTAGGACTGAATTTACTTAAAAACAGCCAACGATTTCACAAATTTTTGATGCGTTCATTTGATTAAATGCATACGGCTATAAATTTGTGAAAGAACACTAAAGTGACTGATTGTTTCCAGGAATTAAGCTATGAAGCAATGAGCCAATCACTTAAAACTTTTTTCTAGTGGTAGGCTTACTTATAAAATCATAGCTTCTGGCTAAGCAAATGTTCCTTGCTTCCGACTTAAACGCAGCCTATGGAGGTCAAAGTGACCCGGAGTCCAGCAAGGGCAGGTGCGTTATTGCAGCAACTTTAGATTATGGCTTAAGTGGATAACCTATCGATCAGCTGTTTGTGCTAATAAAGAGAATAATTTTTTCTAAGCCCTGCAACATTTCACATTAAAACTTTTTGTTCAACTTTGCTACACCAGATAAAAATGTGTTAAGCATTGAAAATAGGCTATTCACGTCCGCGACATGACTGTACTGAAAAGGTATTCTGACATGGGGTCTAACTACAGTTCTGTAATTATAAAGCTCAGCAATACGAACACGGTGACGGCGGCTTTTTATCTTAACAACAAAGAAGCCAAACGTGAGATTAATATTTACAACAATGGCAACCTATTGCCATCCTGTCCAGTCCCAACGAATCTTGGGGTAAAGCTGGATAGATCGCTCACTTTCCGTCACCACCTCGAGGCTTTGCGCAAAAAACTCTCCACCCAAGTCGCGCTGTTGTGGCGACTTGCGGGATCTGGATGGGTTGCAGGTGCCAAGACATTGCGCATCTCTGATCTTTCCTTGGTTTACTCCACCGCTGAGAACTGCGCACCAGTTTGGTGTCGTAGTACACATACTCGCCTCTTTGACAGCATTCTCAATGATGCTTTGTGCATTGCCACTGGATGCTTGCGTCCCACACCAACGGAGAACTTGCCTATCCTCGCAGGCATCCAGCCAGCTGAGCTCCACCGATTAGAAGCGACGCTCTCTTTGGCGAATTGTGCTATCCATGATCCCGACTATGTACTGCACGGACAGTTGGTTGGGCAGCAGGATGCGCATCTGGGGAGATTTAGATCAAGACGCCCATTTGTACCTGCTGCGTGGAAACTATTAGGTAGTTTGTCTAAATTGTACATCCGCGTGAAGCAGTGGACGAAACATCAATGGAACATGGACTACTTGGAGAGTACTTCAAGGGTTCGTGCTTTCATTTTCAGGGTCAGTTTAAGGCCACTTGGAATGAGTCTGCCCAAAACATCTTGGGTAAGGCTCAATCGCCTGCCGACTGGTGTAAGACGTTTCCACTCGTCCATGCACAAATGGGGTCTCGCTCGATCACCGAATTGAAAATGTGGCGCCACTGAGCAAACTGCAGATCACGTCAAATCTTCATGTCTCATACATCATGTACCAAGAGGAACATGAGGTTTGCAGGTTTTGCATGGTGCAACTCGATGCTGGCTTAACACCTCCACTGCCAGCATCTAATCTGGGCAGCGCAGCAGCCCGGGGGGTAAAAGGTTTGACCCTCAGCCCTGGTCTTGATTTGTACCGACTCAGATTGAGGTTGGGTGCCTGACCAAACGACGATGACGATTATTTTCGTACTTGTCATTGCATTATTAAAAAACCTTGTGTAAACCGGTGAGATGGTGCTGTAAAAAATGATTTTACTTTACTGACTGTACGAGCGTATATCAATCATAGGCTTTACTACTTACGTCTGCTTTCAGAATTGAAGTGGATATTTAGTACAGCTATTACCTATTGAAATTTTTACTGAAGTGGAAACAAATAGCATTATGATGTCACTAAACATTATGACATAAAACTTTTTTGAAGCGTTCAAGCAAAAAAAAGGAAACTTATAAAACGCTTGTTACGTCGTCGAAAAGGCTAAAATTGTTAGAAAGTTTCTTGTATCGAAAGCGTTTTGTTAATACCTCCCAAAAAAACTTTTAATCAAGTTTCTACGGTGAGTACTTCTTGAGATAATAAAGAAAACAAATTATAAAATCAATGGTTAATTATGACGTCATGTTAATTACAAGGGGTAAACTTTTTGAAGTTAATAAGTCGAGTGCTGGCTTAAATTTAAGCAAAAACCGTTTTCCTTAAGTTTAAGCAAAAACCAAGTTTCTTGAATTTTTTGAAACGATTGAAAATAGCAGTGGTTAAATGACCCAAGAACACGGTACCACTAGTTGATTACTTGCGCTACAAGTTATGATGCACGCGTTTTGGCTTAAAATTGTTACGGAACCAAGGCGGGGGTTTTCAAACTTTCTTAGCTACGAGCCCTTTAGTTGAAACAAAATGCGTGCCACATCTTCACAGAAAAATATAGCACGAGCATGA
Source organism: Trididemnum clinides (assembly GCA_963675345.1). Taxonomy (NCBI): domain Eukaryota; kingdom Metazoa; phylum Chordata; class Ascidiacea; order Aplousobranchia; family Didemnidae; genus Trididemnum; species Trididemnum clinides. The sequence goes on from OY776301.1 coordinate 10,635,556, forward strand.
GTCCATTTCATAAAGTTGATAACCAGAAAAAAAGATCTTGAATTTGAAAAAAGAGAGGAATCATCGAGTCATCAGAAAATGAATGCCTTTGTGTGGTGAAACGGACAGAATAATACTTTCGTAAAGTAGATCTCCAAAACAAAAAGTCTTTCAGTGGAGAATGAGCGAAAGCAATTTTTCATAGGCCATTGTCAAAAATCTTTGATTCGCCTGAACGAAAAACTTGCTCGATTACTCCCAAATTTTCCCTCGCGTACCCCGGTTTTAAAACCCTGAACTAAACTTTTTATGCAGGAAAACTGGAGCCAACGCAGTTCTCATAAATTTTTTCATGATAGGGATTCTATGACATTTGTAAAAGTACAGCAAGAGTTTTGCAACGCCAAATAGGTTGAAGAGGCACTGGTATAGATGTAAATATGACGCAATATGTACTATGACATGACATTTACGACAATTTTTTTAACTTTTTGTCGAAATTCAAATTTTAGGCAGTTGGTCTTACACTTTCGCTACAGGTTATAAGAGGAATTCAAAATATGTCTAAAAATACGACTTTGATATCGGTCAAGGAAATCCAGTTGTATTGGATTTCAAAAGAAATTTATTTGGAGCAATACAAAATGGACTTATGGTTCGTATTAAATTCTAACACTCTCTTAAATGTACCGTTTTTTCTAAATTCTTGACGAGTTACTAAAATAAAAACAAGATCAAAAGTTAAGTCCGTTGCAGAGATCAAACGCGCCAAATGTTGAAGATGCCAATCTTTATCGCAATAAATGTCTACAACTTGGCAGTAATCCAACGGCTCGTCGCATTTTAGAAGGTGTGGCTCTCATCGATTTACGCGGCATGAGATTAAAAACTTAAGATCTTTAACTCTAATTCTTAACATCGGAAATTACAGCCTTTTGGTACAGCTGAAATGTTTTTCATCTACATCAAGCGTTAATGTAAATTCAATATCGTGACGTATTGTGGAAAGAGTTCTGAGTTGAGAGCAGGCAGTCTGGTACACGGAGCGTGAAGATTTGTGAGGTAGGAAAGACAAAAAGCTAGAATCTTGAGAAAAGGATGCGATTTTTTCGAATTATAAAGTTGTTTTCTAAAAAAATAGGTCTTCCACTATTCAAACACTCAATTTTTGTAGTGATTTGGGAAAGCATGCAAAATGCGGAACAGGTGGGAGCTCATTCCTTTCCCTACACTACTATCTAGAGCTCATAATCTCTCCCAACAGTCATTAGTATGAGAAAAGCATCAAGATCTAACGGCTCACTTGCTTATTTACTGTAAAAACTCTGATGCCATTTAGTGCTGCTACTATAGCTGCTTATAGTAGCAGCACTGCATTAGCGTCGTCAAATTCTGTGCATTGCAGCAGTCGGCTTTGTAAAAAAATGAATTAAAATGGCAACTAACTTCTCAAACTAAAGGCGTATGATGTTAGTGGCTAAACATCTTACCGTTGCCACGATAATTTCATTTGAATTTCTGTATCGATCACAGTAATGTTATGCTCAAAACACCCTAAAACAGGGTTTTCAACTTGAATCGACCCCCGCCCAACCGACTCATCCCATGCACGACCTCAAACAACTCATCAGTTAATCCCCCTAAAAGATTCTTAACTCAAGTTAGCTCCAAAAAGAGTTAATAATAGTGAGAAAAAGCTTTCAACGAGGCGGATTTTCCAAAAAAGTCTTTAGGAATGTGTTTACGACGTCTTTGCAATCTTGAAATGACGCAGCAGTGCGTCGCGTCACTTCGAACCTCTGCTCTGGAACAAACCGCGGGATAATGAAAAATTAGTAATCAACTTCGTCTGACCTGGCCATTATCGGCTTCATTTCGTAACGAGACGAAGGAAAATGCGATTTAAACGAGCAATTTTTGCTGTTAACATGAAAAATGGAAGTATGGCGAGGGTCAACTCATTGCTAATCATGTACTTATCTCTATTGTTTTCCGAGCCTAATTGAAAATTTGAGAAGTAATGATGTTATAGAACAAAAGCCATTGTTATAGCATTGTTAACATAGCAATTAATGCCAAGTATAAGTACTTGCCTTGTACCTACTTCAACTAATTACAAGTTCGTTTTTGATAATGGCCTTTGTATTCAATAATATAGCTCATACAATTATCTGAATGTCTATAGGTTATCGTGTAATTCTAATATAGATTCTGGGCACATTTATACGGAAACAAAAGACAGAATCTGACAATATTTGAAATATGTCAATTACACAATCTCAAAAATTATTTTTAAATTCGTTGAGTACTTTTTTATTCTGGTTTTTTCCTCGAAAATGACCATAAACACGAGAAAATTACCATTGTGTAATTGGCATATTTCAAATATTGGTAAGTATCTTTAAATATACTTTGGCAAGAGAGCGATAAGCCCGTACCCGCCGTGCCGTTTTGTGGTACCAAACAAATTTAGTTTTACCGAATTTAACTAATTCTAGTGATTATCTTAGGTGATTACGAGCTAAAAGCTAATCGGAAAAATTCAAGACAGAAAAAATAGCCAACTGCAAGCTTTTCTTCAACAGCACAAATTTAAAGTTACCATGCGCCACGATTTTTGGCAAATGTCCCGAATTTTGGTGCTAAAATCTGCGACCCGAAAAATATTACAAACTGACGTAAGTCCCAACTCAGCTGTAGGGTTGAGACTTCCGCCTCAACGAAGATGATGGAAATTTAGAGTTATAGATAAATCAATCTAAACATTGATCTCCGAAAAAAACAAAAAGTTTTCATTGTAGATCCTCCAACGAAATAGGGGCATGAACATCCAATTCAGACGACCGACACAATGTGTCCAAAAATTTGCCTCGTCTAATATGGGATCTCTACTTAAAATGCAATAGTGGAAGTTGAAAGGTAATATTTAGTCCAGTATGCACTTGTTAAATAATGACGAGTTGCGAGCGACTTCAGTTACATTAAAAGCGTCATTATATAGCAAACAAAACCAACTACCGATATTGCGATGTTAACGCGCTTTTATTGTCACGCAATAAAAAAGTGCCATCGTCATCGTTGCCGTGACAGAGTTCATGATTTTAGATAAAAAGATAACACATGGATACTTTAATGTCTATCATTTGTAAACGCCTTTCTACTTTTATCTGTCCTGCTTTGAACTTGAGGAAAAGATCGATTTACTAGATAAAGTAACATCCTTTAAAGAGAAACTAAAAACTTGAGAAATTATACCTTCACCAAATCCGATCAAGATATCAACATTAGATATGGGCGAGTGGTTGTCTTCTTCAAAAACTCGCGGCAACACTTCGCTCCACATCCGGAAAGCGAGCTTGAGAGTGAACCAGATTTCATTGTAACTCATGTGCACATTTTTCTTCGTGCGCCAATCACGCATCTGTGAAAAACATTATTTTATCAAATGAAAAAAATGTGGATTTTTTTGGTGATTTTTAATTGTAACGACTTTTGACGTCCAGGATTTTTGAAGAAGCTCAAATGAATACGACTCCATATTTCATACTCCGCATTACTCCTGTTGCTGAGGGCCAAGCCGAAGATCTGGCAATGCTATTTTTTAAGTGTTTGGTATGACTTGACTTGGAAATTGAACAAAGATCTCCAGACTGCGACGTGCAAAGCAAATTATCATGGCGTTTACGGAAATTTGACTTGGTAAAGCGGATGGCGTCACAATTGATTGAAAGTTCAGCTGAAACTCTAGAGCTCAAAAATTGTTGTTTGTTTTTCTGAAGCTAACGAAAGTATTAATTAGCCAAAATAAATAGTAATATAGCATCAGGAAAGCACCGCTATTGTCAAATATAGCTCTGTCGACAAAGTGCGTAACACGCTAAGTGCACAATTTATCAGTTTATTAGTAATTTCCGACAGGCCACAGCCTATAAACATCAACATTGTGAAACATCATGCTTCGGTTTTTTGTTTTGAGAGATATTAAATTGAGATCGGGTGTAGGTACATTTTGGCAGGGATTATGTTTCAAAATAAACATGTGGTTTGATGCTATCTGGATAAACAGCGATTTTAATAACCCTTGACCACTTTAATAAGCAATCAAAGCAGAGAAAACGTCATCAATTTTCATTTGAAATCCAAGGCATATAGCAATTTCACAACAAATTAAAAGAATATTTTGCAGAACGGAGCACAACCTGCACTTTTGTTAAGGGAAACGGGGATGACAGCAACCATAGCGATCCCTGCCGGCTATTCAAAATGTGCCAAATATAGGTTTTGTCGGTTCCTAAGAACAGGTTCTTTTGGATGTTTATAATTTAAAATGACCCAACCAAGAGGGGCAGCTTCAACCTCCCCATTTGGTTATATGCCTGGCTGCAGAGCCAATACTGTTCCCTTTGCTATAAATTTGGAAGCTGTTAATTCCAATCGTGAAAAAAAATTTTGCAGTTGTGAAACAAGCTGTTTTCCAAGCTGCTATGAAGCGATAAGCAGCCAACTGGCGTTAAGTATTTTCACGCAAGAACAACAATCAAACAGGAAGCTACCCGAAAATTGGTATTTCAATTAGACGCGCTCCAACGACGGAACTAGGAAAGTATTCAACTAAAAACCTTATAATTGACAAAAAGTGACTTCATTTCTCTGAGTTATTGGTTATTTGGCTTTTGATTGAATTTGTTGTTGTTATAATTGTTTTAAGCTAATCTTGCTTGAAGTCAAGTTCAATGTCATGAACTTTCATCACTCTACTCACCATTCTCCATGTAATTTTTGGTTTTGCAAAAGCCATTCCCCACCCATTTGCAGATTGAGTATATAAATTAGATCTTTTCCGCCTGTTCTTTGAATCAGCTTCTTCCGCCGAGTTGAGGATTCTTATGAGTAAGTTAGATGTTGGAGTAGGCTTCGGAGGAGCTTCGGAGTTGGATCTTTCAATCTCCGTTTTCATTTGAAGCATTTTTTCTTTGCGCAAAGCAGCAAGCACTTCTTCAATGCTCTGAACTCTGAAAGAATAACCAGGTGGCAATGATTGTAGCTTTAATTCAGAGAACTAAATGACCGCAAGGCTCCATAGTGCAGGTTATGTGTGTTGGTAGTCATGAAATAAATTTTTAGTTTTATTTCAAAGGCAAAAGTAAATTTTCAAAAATATAACTATAAAAAATTTTAGCAGGGACCAAATTGCATTTCAGTTTTTGAAAGTGCATTCCGAAAATTTTTCAGGTAATCTCGAAAAAAGTAGTTATCTTCCATTTTGCAAATCCTTCAAGATTTTCAAGGCAAATAACCCTTTTCACTCACACCCCCTCCTTACCCTGGGTCTTAAAAATGATACTATCGTAATTTTTTGCTTAAATCATTAGCTCGAAGATGGCCAAATGGAGAGCATGGCTGCCCTTTTTACCAAAACACGATACTGAGCTTATACCAACCTGCTCTGTTCCGGCAATTGTCCTTCTGGTATTTCGCCAAAGATCACTTCTTCAAATGTTGTAGTCGTGGCGGTTTTCATTTTGCTCTCATTTCCGGCGTGCAGAAGAGCGGAGAGAAAGCGAAATTCATGGACTTCTCGACGATTCCTCGTTTCCAACGATCCGTCAGTATCATTGGAAGAGTTGCTTCCGTGTGTAGAATCTTTTTTTAAGTTACTAGCATTCAAAGTGTTTTTTTCTAATGCAGATTCATCTTCTTGCTCTGCTGGAGGAACTAGATATTGGTTTGTCGAGGCCATTGTTTGGTCAGGCACTCCACATCTGAAATAATCAAGTAAAACAAATGCAAAACTAAAACAACAACAACAAATTATTGAGTGCACAGAACAACAAACAAAATTCTGTTGAAATCTTGGTAAAAAACAAATCTAAGTACGACACTTAATCCTCTAAAATAGCTCTTTTTTGCACCATAACAACTGCGCAAAACAAAAAGTTCAACTGCATGTTTTGTGCAAAAATGTTCCCTTATTTTCACATTTACAGTAACTTTTAAAATGTTTTGATCTGTCCTCCAATATATATGAAGATATTGTTAAAAACAATAGGCGATCATTACTTTCTTTCTTGACGGTCAGTAATAGAATAATTAGGCAAATAGAACAGAATGCAATAAGATATCGCAGTTTTTTGCATTTTTTAAAGTACAGTGGTATTTAATCCTCCGTTATATCTTATTTTTACCTCAATTGGGACATAACTGTGATGGTTTGAGAATCCAATTCGCCTGTAACTTTTAATCCATTTGCATGCTGGAAACTGCTCAAAGCATCAGTGAATTCTTCTTCTGTCATTCCCAATGCGTCGTTAGTCGTCTCTGTCATCGCCTGCAGCTCAGTAACAGTTGACTGACTGCTGGCAGCCTTCCCTTCGATGATGGTTTCATTAAACCTGGGAGACGTGGCAGACCAGTCTTTGGGCTTCAACCACCCAAAAATTCCCAAGTATTCCTAACAAGAAAAACATCTGTTAACTAAGGCAGCACATTTTGAAATTTTGTCGGAGAAAACCAGATAAATATCTTTAAACTACTTTGCCATGCAACCCTCTTTTCCCTTTTATAAAAATGTTTAGAACTTATTATTTTCACGTGTGTTTGCCAAAGATTTTAAGTTTCAATGCGTAGATGGGCTGGATCTTAGAGACACACCTACATAGGATGATGCTCTTTTAAATTAGAATCTGATGTGGCAAAGTAGCTTGTAGTATGATTTATGAAACTTCTAAGCCAGGGGTGGGCAAACTTTTAAGTCGGAGGGCTGCATTGACCACTCAAGAGTTGGCCGAGGGCCGGTGCTTAAAATCTTGCAATAGCTGTATACAATGCAAGAGCTTTATATACAACGCAATGCAAATCTTGCAATAACTTCTTGCAATGTCGTATTACACGGCTTTGAAAATGATGGATGGCGTCCAAAAAAATATAAAGAAAAAAGGGTCATCACTCTCTGTTGGGACGAAAATGAGTCAATTCATACTAAGAATCGCGTAGCGGCTCTTTCAGGGATGGCTTCTATCGTTTTTGGCTCTTTAGTAGGGCAAGTGTGGTCACCCCTCTCATATTAAATTAGATATATCTTTCTACAAGTGTTGGCGGGACGTAGTTTGCCACCCATGTTCTAAGCCAAGCTTACTTGCTCAGTAAGCAGATACAGTCGAAAATGGTGAGATTCAAAATCAAAGGGAGCTCTTTCTACGACTGCATTTAAAAAGAGAAAGCGCCAAGCAAGGAGAAAAACTTACCTGGGCATTTTCAATTTCGTTTGCTTTTTCTCCAGAAGAGAGTGATTGATTGTTGACAGCGCTGGTTGGAGGTTCGTACCTGGAGCGGAATACTGGTTCCGGAGTTGCCGGAGTAAGTGAAGATACTAGCACCGCTAGCGATAAAATAATAGTTGAAGAAGAAAATGAAAGCATCGCTATTATTCGTTGCTTCTGCAACAACAAAAAATGCGATCAATGAAATGACGTGGTAAGCTAGTTTAAAACAATAAAAATTACAAATAAAAACGCAATTAACGTGGCAAAAATTGGTCTGGATTTTTTACGTTGCTCAAGTTTAATTACTACCTCAATGTTTCTGATCAAAGAAGAGCGAAAAACATTCCAGGTTTTTCATAAAATCGTTTAACCATTTCACGATCACTTAAGATCAAAGACGGTGTTGGTTATATGCGTACCCCGATGAGGCCATATTTAGTAATCGGTTTTGGGGGCAAGGTAGTGGTGTTCTAAGTTGGTAGAAAAAAGTTTCCAAAAGGTAAAAATAGTGAAAAAAGTAGAATTTCGGTTCCGGGAAGTTTGATGCCCTTAAATAGGCGATGCAGTATGGCGATTTTATATTTGAAATTTTCACAATTTGTTTCTTTGATTTTTGTTAGTTTATCAGCAGATGTTGATTGCAAAACAAAATTAAGGTGAGGCCACAGATTACTGCGTGCCAAAGTGGCATTTTTTCGAAAAACACAACGAATTTTAATTAATCAGACATTAAATATTAGCGTTTATTTAAAGGCAAGGGAGCGTTGATAAGAATATCATTAATTCTAATCAATAATTTGCTATAAAACATGATTATTCAATATCGTTAATATTGAAAAAAGTGGAAATACAGTAGACAGTTAAAATTCTGATGGCGTATACACCTTTTGCTGATTTCACGTTAATATTTGAAATCAAGAAACGCTTTTTATTTGTTCATTCAAATGTACGTCGTATACTTATGAAAATAAATTGAACATTTAAGCAAGACACATTTTAATTTCTTGATTCAAAGTTAGTTTCAGAAACTGTTTTGCATGAAAGATAGAAAAAGTTTTTTTGTTAAAAAACCGAAGGGTCTATCTTGTTTCTGGGTGAACTTTAATTCCTGATTCCATGAACAACGGTGCTGCTTTAGCTAAAAGTCTATATCACTTAGGATTATTTTAGTGCAATAAAAAAACAAGAACAATGCGTCTGATAGCCATCTCTGTCAAACATGTACATTATACTATGAACACTCGTACTTGGTAAGTCAACCAACCACACTACCATGGCCAGTTGGTCGAGATGGAAGAGAGGTTGTGTTATTTAAACAAAATATAATGCATTTCAAGCGGTGAAGAAACAGTTTGTAGTGAGCTAAAATGGTCTTGGTACAGGGGTAATCACACTATCGGGTTTCGCTTCATTGATTCCCATAAACTGCTAACTGATGTTGGATTACTGCTAGAGAATAATATCACGCTAAACATTTGATTTAGTTTTCTTTGGTTTTTTGCATTTTCTTTGACGAAAAGAACATCTCGAAAATAACGAAACTAAATATTAGGGGCAGCAAGATCCTACCTCCTAGATTTATTCCAGACAAATATCATGATTTTTTGTTTTTGCACAACATAATGTTTTGCTATACCATACGTAGTAACTGAAGAAACTTTGAACACCTTAAGGGTGTTCTCAAGATGCCTGAAGTAAATGTCTAGTTGTGTTACAGATGTATCACAGAAGTCGTCTTTTTACAGCATAGTCTAACACTAAATTTAGGTGACTTTCAGCAACTAATACAGTATCATTGCTATCCTGTATTGATGAATAAAAGGTTGAAATCACATTTTATTTAATAGTATTCAATCAGAGCACCAAATATCACTATTGCTTAAATATAGGCTGCGTACGATATGCCTTTGTCAATAACTTGCTAAATATAATGCAATTTGCCAGAAGAAATATTTGCAACCTTGCTTTTAGATCCACTGATTTTACCATTGTCAACTTTGTTCTACTGTAAATATTAATACAATGCAAATAAAAGAATGCCTATGACATTTTTGTGAGCTATTTCGTGAAGTTGAATGTATTTTCCTTGTAGCCAATTTCTCCAAAACATATGGAAGCAAAATCTGCAATATAACTTGAAATCTTCTCTGGAACAAAACAAGAAAAAATTCTGCTCTTGCACTGAATGTATGGAACAATATGCAAACGTAAGACGCGGAATTAGGGAGTGTTGAAATAATGAATTCTTCCGTGTCTGCCTGTGTGCATCGTTTCGCGTTTACTATGAATTAGCTTTCAAAGGTTCCAGTTTGACAATGGAAGAGAAAAATGTGCCACAATGTTCCAGTTATCACATGCGATTTCAATCTAACGATCGTATTGGGGTAAAGAGATTAAAAGTGATGAAAACAATTATATACTAGCTAAACGACAGTTAAGTGACTTCAAGGGCTATTCATTTTCTGAAAGAAACAACTTTTTTTCTACCTTTCCATGATTGCTAATTGAAGACATTCTAAACAATTTATAAAAAAATGAATATCGTTTTAAAGTTATTGAACAATAGTGACTACTCCACTCATAAAGATCTAACATAATTTGCGCGGTCTGCTGACTTAAAAGCCGTATGACTATTTTGCGGTCTCCCTAGTCCTCACTCATCTGTGTTCGATGAGTCAAACAAGTTATTTCTAATTATTTTAATTTTCAAATCATCCTACCTCGTTGCTTATCCCGACGTTAGTCGTTCGTGGTTTTCAAATAGACGCTTTGCGAACCGCGTCGTCGTTTTTATTCATTGAAATGCAACGTACGAAATGAATTTCAGGTGGTAATTTCGCCTTCAAAAAGGAAAGTTTGCTTTTTTCTCCGTTGACATTCTAAAATTATTCACAGTGATTTCCTTTGACGTTAATTACCAGAAGAGATTGAGTCGATACCGTAACTCATATTATTAGGCTTGTATCAAGATTTATAATGTCGCCACTATGGTCAGAGTTAGAAGATTATTTTCAAAATCTGTTATTCTATTTATTACCTTTCACTGCCTAATTAAGTCACTACTACTTTTAAGCTAAAAATTTTGTAGAATTTTTCGTTGTTACAATACCTTCATCACCATGTGATCATATTTGCGGCATAGGTATCCCAATTGAAATTTCAAAAGAAAAACTCCCGAAAAAGAAACAGCTTGATGTTAAAAGGTTTTATGAATTATGGTGACACAACTTTTATCAATCCGTGATACACTCTTCACTTCTAAGAGAAATATTTTTGCAACTCGTACTCAGGATTGCAATTTTCTGCCGTCATCTAAGGTTCATGACCATTGGTGTGAGTTGGAAAGAAAACCGATTTAACACCGAAAGCTTGGTGTTGTCAACAAGCTTAACTCGATAAGAAGTTTAACTCAAGTAAAAATCAACCGATTTACATGCGTGAGTGGAAAAGCATGAGAACACACTGTTATCAAACTTTTTTTTATATTTCAGCATACTGCTGTTCCCATACTTTCCAGCATTGTTTTTGAGCTATATCAATTAAAAGACTGCACATTTAGGTACATTTATATTACCCATAGTCAGTGGAAATTTATTGCAAAAGTGTTACTGTTTTCATGCCAAATCGAATAGAACTAATTTAGTTTTGAGCTTTCGTGGTCTTCTACCACAAAGCTCATTGATTTGGCGATTTTTAAATTAAGCAAATAGGTTCTTTCGTGGTGGAGACGATTATTTTTGAAGGTAGCGAGGAAAAATAGGAAGCGGAGCGAAGCATTATTTTTTCTTTGTGACCATGACGTCATCATGTCGGTGCTACTATAGCGTGAGGTCTACCACACTATAGCGTGAGATCTGCCTCCGGTTACTACTATAGCTTGAGGTCTACCACAGAATTATTTATCCCTCACCCCTCTATAGCTACACTATAGCTACACACTTGCTACTATAGCGATAATAATTCCAAACACTACACGAACATTCCACACACAAAGGTGAATTTATTCTAACGATACACACTTCGTACATCTTTTAAGAATGACACAAATAAATCATTGGTTAGGGTTAGGGCTAGGGTTAGAGTTGAAGGCTAGGGTTAGGGCTAGAATTAGATCAGTGGTTCTAACCCTAACCCTAACTCAAACCTCACGCGGTTTGCACCTCGGTAAATGCGAGTCAAGCGGTAGACCTCACTCTGCATCTCGGTAGGTGAACTTATGTCGGTAGAACTCACGCTATAGTAGCACCATCATGTCTTTGTGCTTTTGCAATTCCACTTTTAGGGGAAAGCGGTTTTAAACAATGGAATTTTACACGAAAAAGTTTTTTGAAAACCAATTAGCTGATTTTTAACCTGCTTTTGGTTGACCACAGATAAGTTTGTAATTTAACTTGTGTTTAGGTAAGAACAGAGTGTGGTGTTCAATTATTATTTGAGAATAGGAGCCGTCAAGAAGTTATGAATTTGTTGGGTTGAAAGAAACTTTGCGCAGACTCATTGTTTTCTGCAAATTGCATTAGTTGTTGATAGAACTGGCTTTTTGTTTTATATTTGTCATGAAAAAATTATTTTTTCATAACAAATATAAAACACTTTTGATGCTTGTAAGTACAAAAATTGTACACATAGCACCCAAATTCAACAAATATTCAAACCATTTGGTTGCCGTAACTAGCAGTATTTTTGTTGCAAACTTTAAACTTCAACGTTACAGGAAAGACAGAAAGAATTGCAATCTTTCACGAAAGTTAGTGCGTGAAAGAAGTAGCCCAACGACACGTACAATTAAATACGGTATTGCATATATATAGCAATGGCTTAGGATATTACATTAACATTATTCAATAAAAATTAAAGCGCTATCGCGACATGTATCACCTTCTAGTTGTTGAAATGAATCAACTGATAAGACATTAAGGTCTTCCCTTTATGTACAAACGTTAGTTTGAAAGTTTTTCTTGGCATGTCTGGAAAGGTGAACCCTTATTCTCCAAAAAAAGAAGCCCTAAAAAGGGTGCCCGAGGATGCTGCCTCTCTTGCTTCACCCTAAATCCACCGGCTGCTTGTGTATTAAAGAATTTGAAGATTCGAGTGATTCCTCCATAGCACTGATTTGAAAATCGTCGGCAAGATAATAAGTTGGTAATAGCCTAATCTATTGTACCACTGGACCTCAAAAAAAAAGAGAAACGTAGTTGGCCGCCCAAAAATCTAACTCTGCTGCTTTTTGTTGCCGCCGGTTAGAAAGACCTAAATTTTTTCATTATCAGCTTGTAGTTTACTGTCACGTGATCTATGCCAGTGGCTCTCAATATGTGGGTAATTACCCCCGAAGGGATAATTTCACAATTTTAGAGGGAAGTGTATATTGTTTTTGATGATGTTGTGCTAGAATACTTCCAACTTTGTAAAATGCCGAGTTTCGTGTGTGTGTGCATACTGCTTAACAATATTTATAACGGTATTTTGTCGGTTGCAAGATCGCATATGCGTATAAGTAACAAAATTTATCTTAGTGTGGTGATTTCGCATTTTTCCACAAGCAAACCAGTTCTCAAAACGTTAACGTTTCGAAAGTTTATTTGTTATGGGAGTGCCGCATGTCGAAGCAGCAACCTGAAAATGAAAGTGTGTGTGTGTGTGTGTGTATAAAACGTGTGCGCGCTGCAGGCAAGCGCAGTCTGCAGGACCAGACTTTAAACTGACGAGAGAGGGAGTCTACCATCCATTCGTTTTAGTAGTATACGAGACAACTATTTGCATGGACTTTCCTTTTGAACTTGTGCTTTTCATGTAAATATCTCCTTTTCATCGATGAAAAATAATAGATTTGAATTGTATCAAAATGTGATGATTCGAAATTGCATGAGCCTTTTATTTATCCGTATGACAGGGCTGAGCACAGTAACTAAACTAAAATGGCTTGAGAGAAGAAAATCGCATGGATATTATCTATTAGACAACTTTGGTTTTCAACGTAACATCTCAACTTCTCGCGCAATAAGTCCTGTATTCGATAATTCATTAAAGAATGTAGACAAGAAACACCTTAGTTGCTGCTTGCTTTTAGATTTTACAAAAGCTCTCAATACTGTAGACAACAATGTTCTTCTTCGCAAAATGTCTGATCAGTTTGGAATTCGAGGACCAGCACTTAAATTTTTTAAAAGTTATTCGTCAAATCGGCAGCACTACGTTCGTATAAACAATTCTTTGTCAAAAATGGAAATAATTAAATGCGGCGTGCTACAAGGTTTGAACCTGGTCCTGCTATTGTTTTTAACTTTGGCACTACTCTTTTTGCGGATGACAGTTACCTATCTCTGTCTAGCAACTCTTTGTTAGACGTAAATAATCAAGTCAACAGGGAGCTGGCGACAGTTGACAAATTGCTTCGTACCAATAAATTAGGCTTTCTTTAAACTATAAAAAAGTATGATATTTAATAATTAATAAACTTTCCTTACGTACTATTGATAAAGACTTTCAAATTTTAATTAATATCACAAAAATTTATCGTAGTAAATCTGTGAAATATTTCTGTTTATGGGTAGATAATGATCTAAACTATATTTCTCAAATAAAAAAATTGGAAGCCATCTTGCAAAATATGCTGGTATGTTTTATAGAATACGTAATTACCTTAACCTTCACACAATGAAAACACTTTATAATTCATTTATTTATATATTTCAGATTACAGTATTATTATTCAATATTCATTCATTTATTTCAGATTACAGTATGTTATAATGACTTGGGGCTTAATAAATCCATCAAAACTACTAAATTTGTGTATCCGTTTTAGCAACGTCATTGAGGCTATAACTTTTCAAAATAAATTTTGTCATATAACTCCTACATTCAAACAATTACAAATTTTTTAAATTAGAGAAATCTATTAATTGGAAGTGGGACTGTTTATATGCAAGGCTTACAAAGGTAAAATCCCTTATAAGCTAGAGAAAGAACTAAAATTATCCACTTTGCACAGCCATAACACAAGATTAACTAGCAACAAGTTTCATTTATCCCGAATCTCTACGCCTTATGGTAAAAAAATTTTGGCATATAAAGGAATAAAATAATGGTTCGAAATAGATCCTAAACAACAATTATACAAATAATGGGATGATTCTCGTTTAAAAAATTTTTAAATAAAACCAATCGGCAAATACAGTGTTTGACTGGAGTTATACTTACAAAGCGTGTAACCATTTAATCTTCAAAACCATTTTACTTATTTTATTGTTATATATTCAACTACAATCAAAAATGCTAAAGTTTCAAGATTAGTTACATTATGAGCTAAGTTTCTATTTGTACCTCTTTATGTTTTGACTAGTTATGCAATTTACTAGTTACCAAAATTTTATGGGGTACCTGACTTGACGACCGCAAGGTTTATTCGGTAGCCCCTGACCTTAAATTTATTTTGTGTTTTATGTTGAATTTGCTGCAATGTCGTTCCTTTATTTCAAGGCAAAATAAAAATTTTCTCTCTTTCTGACATGATACCTAGCCTTTTGGTTGATCACTCATGCAAACGATGCAAGCGTTAACCCACAACAAAAATATTTGAGGCAAGGCTGAACGCAAATGCAAACATGTTTTGAAAATCGCACAGTTTCGTAAAGTTGATTTATGGCAAAACAACAGATCTTCCTCTAAAGCGAATGTTAGTTGTGTCTTGCGGTGTGCACACGCCCTGCTATAAAACCACACACCAGACAACTGTTCATGTGTTTGTTTAAAAATCATTTCCCAAATTACCCGCCTCGAATTTCTAAAAGGTTAGTTTGAGATAAGCATTTGCTTACAAGTGTATATTTATATCGCTTGACTGAGTTTTTTCAAACCACAACAACTTGATAATATCATAAAAATTGCGTGTTACGTGCAGTAGTATTGGTTCGATGGCATCTGAAAATATTTAAGGGTCAAAGCCGTGCCAGTAAAAACGACGGATTGGTTAAGCGCTCAGCGTCCTATAAAACTTACGGAGAATAGCTTCTTATTCATTTTTGTGATCCTTTTTTGGACATGGTGTTTTTTTGTAGCTACGTTTCTTAACGTGGATGGTCTAATTTTGACTGCGAGAGTACAAGCTTATTCAGGAAATCAACAGGATGTCTTAGGCAAAATTAAGGTCAAAGATTGAAAAAATAGTTCCGCATAGGCGGATTTTCAGTAAAAAAGAGGGTGACTCTGATAAAATAAAATGTTTACCCTGGCTCAGTGCTGGCCACTGACCAAAAAGCAGGTCTCTCAATTAATTATCAATATCTTGTTGAAAAGTGGGCATGAATGAAGCCGCTTTCATATTTCATTCTTCTCATCGCCCTTATATTGCTGCTTGCCAAGAATGACAACTGTGATTACCATCTTAAAACTCTTTGTTATGACTCGTCAAAAGAATTAAAGGTTAAGCCTGCGAATTGCGAAGCAGATGCTCGATGCATTACCACTATGCCATAGAGCGACAAGCAGCGAAAATCGATTTCAACCAGAGACCTATCGTCTGCCACCTTCAGAAAATTGTTCAAAATCAATTTGTTTCTATCATTCCTTCATTGTGAGTCATTTCTGACATCGTGCGGCGGAAAATAGTAAGGTTTCTTTGAAAAAACAACCCCATGAAGAAGGGCTGTTTTTTGAGGTGGAAAACATTTTATTTTCCATGAACTTAGAAGCAAAACTGTGTAGAGTAAATTTTTTCTCTCAGCATTATCACTCAAGGCTGTATATGGCCGAGGGGGAAAAACCGTCAAGACGAAATCTGTCGACAATGGAATGCAGCAAATAAAAATTTGAATACTTTTACTCAGGTTGTATTGAACTTCGCGCTGAATAAAAGATCGTTCTTAGGGGCTGAGGTGGAGGGACTTGCCCTAAAAGTAAGTTTTGTTCCACCTCGCAAACTGTCCATTCCCGGAACACTACCAACCTGTTCGTCGCGCCATTCGAGATAGGGGAAGCAAGTGAGGACCAAAAAGGTAGAAATATTCAGGTTGATCACAAATATTTGCAATAGATAAACAAGAAACCGGGCAATTGTTGCCACGCCCACTTCACAGTCGGTAGACCTGGGTTCAAGTTTTTAGTTGATCTATTCCAAAGACTTTAAAGTATGGTACTCGTTGCTTCCCTGCTGGGTGCTCAGCATAAAAGGAGCAGTGAGTAGAAAGAGCCACAAAGTTTTTTTGTTGCATCCTTGGGTAAGGCGCCTAACAGGATTCCTCCATCTTCATGTGGCAGACAGATGGCTGGTCAAGCAGTCTACTTGTCGCCTGACCCAATCTAATTGAATAATTAAAGACATGCGAACGCAGCGTGTGCTAAAAATAATGACGCGCGAAAAAAAGGAACTACCACACGTGAGAACGACGACAAGCCAAACAAGAGTTTGGCAAGTGGCAATTGAAATGTACAACCCCTCGTTGGAAGGAAACAGAAACTTACTGAAAAAGTCTAGCGGTATCAATTATGCACAGTAAGTATCTTTTCTACTAAACGTGATGGTTCTGGAGGAGTGCAGGCGCGTGATGTTTGGAAGCTTTTTCAGGCACTCAACAGCATTTTCTAAGGCAGGTGTAGGTATATGTGCCAACCCCCATCAGAAAATTAAGTTGACGACTGGATTCAGAGAGGTGTAACAATAATAATCAGGGGAATAGTTAAGCCATTATCCCGTTTCAACGTAGGTTTTTTGTTTTTGGTAGCTATTTCCGATATTTCCTCGTATACAAACCCTTCCTTATTTATTTTATTCTATAAGCAATTTTTATTGGTTGTATTGGTAGTTGTTTCAATAGAAAAACCCTTTCTTGTTTATTTTCTAATCGATTTTCTTGGTTATTTCTTTTGGTTAATTGTTTCCGGCATTTCCCGTCTACAAACCTTTTCTGGTTAATTTCAGTTTCTAGCAGTTTTTATTGGTTAAACTCTGGAAATACTCGGGAATTATTTCTCTATTAAGTGACTCATGAGGAGTATATGTACTAGTGGGTTATGGGCCAAAAAAATAAGAAAAGGACGAAGGAAGGTGAAGAGACGACAGAAGAGAAAAGCGAGAAGAGTGAAGAGTTAGAAGGCAAGAATCAGGGCGCGTATAAGGGAGGGGGCACTATTCGCTGCTAAGGCAAAACAAAACTAGTAGTGTCGGTGATCGGTGACTATTTGTGTGCAACAAGCATATGTATCCGTAGAGTTGGTGTGGTTAAAGAATTGGCTGGCACCGTAGTTTAGCTTCTCGAGCGTAAGTCCTTAGACCGAAGAATAGAGCACAGAAGGTGGTCTTTGAATTCTACTGAGCGAATTTTCCAGTCGCGGAATCTTCATCAATCTGTCATTAAGGTACAGGACGGGTGAATCACTGTATTCGGCGACAGGGGGAGTGCGTGCTTGCTGAAACTGAAATATAAAGGCAAGCTTGTTTCGTTCAGGTGTGTGCTCCAAAATCAAGAAAACATTATGATGAGTTTGCAATTGAGATAAATGATGTTCTGCAGAAATGGATGCCAAATGAGTCTGCGAGCTTAGTTAAAAACTTCAATACTTTGGCATTGATGACATCACGTGGATAAGAATAGTTATTCTGGCCTTAATGCAAATGCAAAGCGCGTATTACAACTTTGCTGCAACCACAGACCACGAACACTTTTTTCGACTTCGAGATCTTCATTGTAAGTACGATACATGGCATAAGAGATGATGTTTAACAGGGATCTATGATTGATTTTTGCAAAGTTTCCGCTGTATGTTTTTATTTGTGACAAATGTTCAAAAGAAACGAAAAGTTGAGTCGCCAACTGATCGCCACCTAGTGGTAAGCAATCTGCGTTTCATGCAGGCATTAGCGTTACCAACATGCCATCACAGACTACTGAAATATTACGTCGCAGTCCTTGACTGGCAAGAGAGTACGCAATGCTTTTACGAAAAGCATATGTGATTAATAAAGTCCAAAGCTTTTCCAACTTGCTCACACGGTGTCAACTGAGGGGTTATTTTTCAATATGCGGTTATTGCTTCAACTACGAAAGCATTTGGGCAAAAACGGCTTGGCATGGCAACAAGTAGCGAGAAATGAACTCCTTGGTGGAATCAAAAATTTCAAGAAGCCACTTGGGTTAAGAAAGTTGCTTTTAAATCCCGGTTGCAACCAACAGAATAACTTTTCATTTGCTTGGTAACTTTGCTATGGTAAGGCTTAACAAGTAACAACTAAGGTGATCAGAGATGCGAGAGAATACTGTTGGAAGGAATTTGGAAAAAAGTTGGAATTAGGTTTGTGTCGGCAAATAAAATATTCTGGCAAACCTACAATGTAGTCTTCGAAAAAAAGGTCAAGTTTTACACTGTTTACACGATCCAAAAGAGTGAAGTTCTGAATAAAAAGGCATTAATGCAGACGAAGAGAAAATTTAGAGATCTCTTTAGCCCAATCATACATAGCCTACAATAGCGGTAGTTACAATCAGCTTCATTCTATGCCAGAAAATAATGCCACCGAAGTTGTGGTTCCCCTTATTGAAGTTGAAGAAAAGGTCATAGATAATGCAATCCGGCTTAAAATCTTGAAAGCTCTGAGCAGAGAAGGAATTTTCTGGTTTCGACGGTATCAGGTAGCATGGAGTTATGAAAAGAAAATAAAAGATAGTAAGACAAGTTTCGTCATCCCGGTTTGCAAGATAAGCGACAAGAAAATTTGCATTAAGTATTGTACGCAATTAGGCTATTGTCTTGACAGAAACTCAACAGACACAATTTTCGCCTATCTACAAGCTATTGAGAATTCTTGGAAATATGCAAAAAGCATCTACGCTTGCTTCAGAAACCTCGAAGAAACAGAAGAAAGAATTTCACAGAAAATTGTGGAGCTTTTTGCACGAGTGTGGCATAGATGATCGATTGCTATGGCCAAATCAATTGCTAAGTCGTGGAACTGCTCTTTTGACGAGTGTATCCGAATAATAAAGCAATAACACTAAGCCAGTAAAGCCCAAAGTTTTCGCGGTACGAGCCACATTTCATCAATCTAAAGTCTTGAAGGGCCGCAAAAACGATATTTTTTTGAGTGGAACTGGCCTAAGTGAATTTTTATCGATCGATTCCAGAACGAAAATTTTTTTTGGAGATAAATTTTTTTATTGCTCATGTGAACGTTTTTTAATCCAAATTGTTTCTTTTTCCCTTGTCAAGATTGAGATTATTTTTGTTTGAGATCAACAGGCTGAACCCGAGTTTTGTTGCCGACAATTTTGCAAGACTATAGCAGCGGGGCGCAAAAACTTCTTACTCGGGCTGCACTTTATGCATGAGTGGGCTAAACTACTAAGCGTGAGTATTGGACTTTGGCAAGAGTACCTACTCTCACTGCTTTTTTTCATTACGAGTATAAACTAAACCGAGAAACGTTTGCAGAAAATAATGTCAAAATTAGAAGTCGTAGAATCAATTATTGATGATGTAATATTTTGGAAGCATCAAAACCTGATCTTTCACATGCACTCAATCGTTTTGTAGCTGATTGAGATGGTGGTGAGATGAAAATAACAGCAGAGAAAAGTAAAGTATATCAATTTTTAGAAAAAACCTGATCAGCTAGATTTGCAAGTTTGCGGAGCAGACTTTGAAGCAGGTTGAAAGATTCATAATCTTGAGATCGCATTTTCGAGTGACGACATTACAGGCATAACAAAGAATTCAGTATTCGAATAGGTAAACCAAGGGCTAAAATACATGATCTTTAACGTCAGTTGTGATAATGCGAAAGCTGTCTCAGCGCGCCAAGCTTTAAATTTTAAACCGGTTTTCGTAATTCACCCCTATGGTTATGAATCATCCATGATGATTAAAAAATATTGGGTACCGTTTGGAAAAAAATAATTTATTTTGCTGCGTGTAGTTTTTTGTGCTTATTTTTGACACAAATTATGCCGATTTATAAATCGGACAAAAAAAGGGTATTACACAAACCAAACAAATCAGTTTGTTCAATACATGTTGTTTGACCGATAATTAAGCACAAAAACGCATGCAACAAGTTAAATCCTTTTTTCTGAACCGCACGTTACATCATTTGTCCAAACACACGGTTTGAAAAAAAATGATTTAACTTACTGCATGTGTTTTTGTGCTTATGTATCGGGCAAATCGGCTAAACAGCGTGTGTCAAACAAATCGATTTGTTTGGTTTGTGCTTATTTGTCCGATTTGTAAATCGGAAACTTCCAATTTACAAATCGGACTAATTGTGTCATAAATAAGCACAAAAAATATATGCAACAAAATAAATCATTTTTTTCAAACCGCGCCCCATAGAAGCACACAATCGCGAATGCCAGCCACCTTTGGAAATAGAATTTCTGAGAAGAAAGAAAACTGTACGACGATGGATAAAACTCGTTGTACCAAAATTTGAAAATTTCTTAACGTCGAGTGGTAACTTCTACGTATAGACGTAAATAGAATACCCCTAGAAAAATCCCTGGTTAAGTTCTTTTTGACACAACGACTGGAAAAAGACCGCTTGGCCGTTCAAGAACCCTGCGGATGGGTTATATTAGGGTTGGTTTGGTCAAGGTTTGGAATTGAACCGATTGCGATGGCAGGCGTAGCTGTAGATCGTACGGTTTAAAGGGAACTTCCACCTGCTGCTCCCGCATCCCTCCTCAAAGGAAAAGCGAGTCAATAAGATGCATGTGGCGAAGAAAAACAACTGCAGGCTATCCTTAAAACCCAATTTATTTAATGATGTTTGAGTATAATTAGTAGCATGATATACTTGCTTGATTTAATCTTTTTAT
The DNA here is from genome assembly GCA_963675345.1 of Trididemnum clinides. NCBI lineage: Eukaryota > Metazoa > Chordata > Ascidiacea > Aplousobranchia > Didemnidae > Trididemnum > Trididemnum clinides. The sequence goes on from OY776301.1 coordinate 10,656,608, forward strand.
TAAACGCGTGACAAAGCAGTATTTCCAAAAAGCGGTACTTTGATAGTAAAAGTAACAGAAAAAATTTAAAGACCGGCTCGTCAAAATACTCACCAACGTGCATAAGCACAGAGTGGACGCTTAAATAAAGTATAGCAGGGGTGGCCAAACGATGAGTCGCCAGCTGCATGCAGCTTTTTGGGGATTTGAATGCGGCTCTTTTAACTCATAATGTTTTCATTAACAGTGATGGAACACAGGGACGTACAACCTGCATCCCACCACGTGAAGTTTTATGACCCGCGGTTAAAGGAAAGATTTGTGATCTGAGATTGATGTTAATTCACGCTCTGATAATATTGATTCCCAAAAAATGGTCTTTATTTTCACGACAATTCAAACTATTTTCTTGAAACTTTGGGGTACACTTTTTCAGCTGCTCCCTCCGGAGTGTGGCGGACTCTAATGGTGCCCCCTGCTTTCAATTACACTCAAACACCATGCTATTGAAAACGGACCTAAAGCTCTTCTATGCAAACAATAACTACTTATCGATTGATATCTGTTTGATGGATAGTTAGGATTACACCTTTTCTAGCAACTTCTGTGGTTTTGTTTTGTAACTTCATATCAACAAAAAACAAACGTTGACGATGTTCAGTGAAGAGAAAACGAAGAACTGCGTTCAGCAACGTTGTCAGGGAGAAAGAAAAAGCAGCTGACCTCCTTCAGCTTAGAGATTTTTAACCCTACTATTAACATGACATAATGTCTTCACCATGACCACCAAAAAACAGTTTTCGTCTTCAATTTTTTTCTGCCAACGCACTTGACCAGGACTCTTCTTTTTGTTGAAAACAGCAAAATCTGTACCAATATAAATAGCAAAAGCGTGTCGGACAAGAATATCTTAATCAGAAGCTGCTTTAGTGTTAATCTAACATTTCTTTTCATTGAATCCAATGACAGATTCGTTTGATTTGTCTTTCCCCTCATTTCATTTCACTGCGCGCTCACGGTTTGAGTCGCTGAGTTGATTCTGCTCCACCCTTCCCCTGCCTTATCCCGAAAAACAAAGTATGCCTGATGGTCAGGTGTTTAACATTGCATCGTGATTTTTGCTCTTTTCCATGTTCCTAGAAGTTTTATTGAGTTAAAAATGTACCAATGCCTCACATTGGTGTGACTACAATGCGAACCACAGTTTAATTTAATTCAAAGTAATGAGATAATTTCTGAACTGCACAATCAATTACCAATAGCAAAGAGCTCGTTAAACTTTAATCAGTTCGCTGTTATCACTTCAGCCGTCGGTGTTTTTCGCTATCAGCTGACGAGAACAGAGCTCAGGCGAGCTTCAATTAAAATAGACGAGATTGAGCTCAAAGAGACGCCTCTGATAGACAGGAGATATTTTTTTGAGGTTTTATTTAAAATCTCTAGGGTGTCTGGAGATACGGTCTTGTATTTGATAAATAATCCTATGAAAGAGAGGTGAAGGTTACATTAAAGGGAAAAAGTCTTTTTTAAGACTTCGACCAACTCAGTCTTGTTTGTTTGATTAGTTACGTACCGCTCTATAAATAAATTGTTTTTAATTTTTAGTCACTTGCTGCTTTTAACTTTTCCAGCTTGCAAGTTGTTGTCTATTACCCTATTTGCTATAGGTATGTATATTATATATATACTGAAGAGTCACTTAGCTTTACAGTGCTCAACAGCAAACTTGCCGGAGCCGCAATATTTCTATTTGTACAACTACAGAATACCCATTAAGACCACAACAGTCTGTTTCACCTTGAGGCTCATCAGGTGGTGCGTCTGCAAAATGCATATAAAACGGTATAAAACGCTATAAAAATTGTTTAACCAATAATCAGTGCAGTACATTTGAAAATCCAGCTACTAATGCCGGTCGTTTCTAAGACGAGTGGTATGTATGCGCATACGCACACACACACACACACACACACACACACACACACACACACACACACACATACGTAGATAGATATATAAGGGAGAGATTGTCTCGCGTTGTTGCCACGGTGCTCAATAACAACCAAGGTTAGAGCTTTACGTTCTATTTGAATAAGTTACCACCTGATGAGCCGCTTGTTGAAACAGCTGTAATGGCTTTATTATTTTATTTTATCCTGACGTGTAGTGTTTAAAATTATATATAGAGATATATATATAGCGGCTTTTAACTTTAAGTGTTGGCAATAAGCTTTCTTCCTAATGCGATATTACTCAGCTTACATAGGTTTTTCTATCCCTTGGGAAGAGTGAGTGTTTTTCACTGAAGTAAAGCACGCAAATACGTCAAAACAACAAGTACCATTATGGACCACATATTGAACCTGAGCGTAAGAGTAGAGAAGCAAGGAAATCCACTGCCATGCAGGCGTCTAATCGCAGCAATATTTGAGCGGTGGTCAATAAAAATTAATCATTTCCCAACCGCCTTAGGTTCGATTTCGAAAAACAAATATAAAAGATTTTTTCTTAAAAGGAAGACTTTTTCCTTTAAAAAAAATTGATGAGATTTAGTTTGTGCAGTGCTCGTTGGTTATTGAAAGGTATTGAGCCCCTCTCGAAAATGAGTAAAAAGTGCAATATCGCCGTTATGGTGAAAAGGTACAAAAAAGTCGACATTGACATGACCGGCCGCGTAACCCAGATTTTTGAAAACACAAGTGGGAGAGAATCTATAATGGTGTCTCTAAAAAAGGTCTTGAGGCAAATTATTGTCGTGGCTGAAGAGGAGCTTTAGCCTTTTAGTCCTCTGGTTACAACTTAAGCCAGGTTTACCCTGAACTTAAACGCAGCTTAAATCTTTCTTGTTTTATTTCGGCTCAGTCGCGCCTGGCTTCGATGCAAGTCAGGCTCTAGAACAGGGGTCACCAATTGTGCACCTGCAGTCACCAGGTCTCCCGTGAAGGCCATATGAGTGGCCCGACAGCCTGCGTAAAATAGCTCAAATTTTTTTTAAAGCCGATGGTGGATCTGCAAAAAAACAAAAAAGGTCTTCACCCCCAATTCTAATTGGGAAGGCGTAAATTTTAAACCTAGTATTTCCTTACATCGTGTCTTCACTTTTGATTTGAAGCAGAAATACTATTGGTAGCAAACTGACAGCCCTCCGCCACAATCAGCATTCAGAAAGTAGCCCGCGGTTTAAAAAGGTTTGCGATCCCTGCCGTAGAGCGTAACACAAAACACTACCAGACGTCAAGGATTCCTTTGAGAAGTGAATGGCCCTCGTTGTCACACTTCCAAGCAAACTGTGATCAGGAGTAGTGCTTGTCAACAGTGCTCAGCCAAATATCTACTTTTGATCACTGGCCGAGCCTAAATTTATATTAACAGAAAAACTTTGGTTCAAGCCTCGTTACGTTCTAAGAGATCTTGAAAGGATGAAGAGACCAGATTTGCAGTTTAGTTAATGGGTGATGACCTATTTTGTTAATAAACTTTATTTTGAGATCAGCTTGTAACAGGAATCCACCCTTTCCATTTTTTGAAGTCATATCAAGACCTAAAAGTGGGCCATAGCACAATGCCCCTTCTCACGTAGTTACAATGACCCTTCTCACATAGGCTACTCTTCGGTGTTAATGCGGTAGTTAATGAAGAGTAATTAGACAAAATCAAAACTCGCCAAGCATACGAAGTTTTTTAAACTCAAGGGCCAGAACTAAATATAAAATTCAATCTCAACCCATGTAATTCCCAACAACAACAAAACAAATTGTTTTGAGGAAAAGAATCTTCTTTCAGAAGCCAGGATAAGGACAGCGTGATGGAAAACCCTTAACACAGAGATTATCTATCCTTGTCCCAGCATACTTGGCCAGATTGGTTGGGCTCTGGGTCTCAAGGGTAGGAAAAATTGGGCGTCCTATCATCCACCTAAATCATCTTTGGGCTGGCACATGAATTGATACTTCATTGCAAAGAAAGCCAGAATGAGGAGGAGGAAAAAATTAATATCATAGACCGTCCATAGAGGATCCAACTAAAGATTGATCTACTTAAATTAAATGCATTACATTAGAGCAAGGCAATGTGTAATCAATTTGAGAGTCCAGCAGTAAAGTAGGCCTACTCATAAATTTTGTTTCAAACAAGGGCAACACTTCTTGAATCAGTTTGCGCATACAAAATCTTCTATATTGTCTAAACTTGCTGTTTTTCAAAAATTTTTGCTTAAAACACAACATTTAAAAGTATCGTAAAGGATTCTTCGCTCGCTCTTCTTTCCCACACGCGATGCTGAATTGCTTCGGCGAGCATATAAGATGAACAAAGCCTTTGGGTTTTTCTATCTTCAGATTACAGTTAAAACAGTGGCATGCTGAAACAAAGTAAACCAATATACCAATGTAACATTTTCAGCATTTAAAGTTTTAGATTAAATAAGTACTGTCAAACGTAATTTTAGGGGAGATAAGAAGACTGCTTTTCTCCATCTTTTATCAGTATTACCAAAGTCATATGGATGACAAATCAATTGAAGACCTTTCATGTATTTTTGCAGAGACCCTCAAAAAATGCCCATATATCATTGCAAAAATCTTTTTCTGAAAAAATTCGATAAAATAAACCCCTAACTTGTTGATAAAACTCTTTTTGAAGATTCGAAAAATATCTCTGATCTAGACTTTGCTAAAAAAGATCTAGTTGCTTAACAGGGTACCGGTATAAGTACATTATATTTGTATTTCAAGCGCTTAAACCAATCGCAAGATAACTCTATTCAAAAGATTTTTCAGTATTTTGTTTTTTCATAAATTCTAATGACTTGTGAATGTTTGATTTGTAAAAGAAGTTGCTAACACTTTATTGATGACGTTGGTTGAAGTTGGGCATAGATCACGTGACAAGAGCTATGTGTCAGAGCGGTGGTAGGTTTGATTTCGATGATGGAGGTGTTTATTGCGGTGCGTGGGAAGATGGAAGAGCCCATGGGCAAGGAATATGCACCGGCCCCAAAGGACAAGGTGAATATGCTGGATCGTGGAACCACGGATTTGAGGTTTTGGGGGTGTACACCTGGCCCAGTGGCAACACTTACGAGGGAAACTGGTCTATGGGTAAAAGACATACCCTTGGAATTGAGGTAAAGGGAAAATGGGAATACAAAGGCGAGTGGAGTCACGGATACAAAGGAAGATATGGAATACGCAGCAATACGACCAGCAGAGCAAAGTACGAAGGAACGTGGATAAATGGATTACAAGACGGATACGGTACGGAGACTTATGCTGATGGGGGTAAGTCGCGGTGATCTATATTGCATAAACTTCCAATTAGATTCAGTCAAGCTGATTTTGTTGCAGTGCACTTGAAAAGGATTCTTTTTAAAGATTGCAAAATGCAACTAATTTTCTTGAGTTGAGCAGCAGCCTCTTCTTAAATTTTATCAATCATTTTTTTCGTTTCATATTTTAAATTTGTTCTTTCTTGCACATTAATAAACTGGCCATATTAGAGCATGTTTTAGTAAAGCAGATAGAAAACACGGCTTGCCAAGTGATGTATTGGAAAGTGATTAAGTAATGATAATGCTCTGCTGTAGTCACTTTTAAACTTATATTTTGAGCTAAAGAGCGCTAAAAACAATTTTTCGAAGTTTACTCATCAAGAATCAATTTTAAAAACAATTGACCGCTTTCAAACAAATACCTTTACAAAGCATCTGGTGGGTCTTCTAGAAATTAAATAATCACGCTTTTTCAAGTTAAAGCATTGAATGAGAGAATGCAGTAAAAAAGGAAGTGCTGAAAATCAGTTTTAGAATATTTTCGAAATGCAAAGCAATACATTGAGAAGCTCATGCATTATTTATGACATGAACCCACCAGCTATTCAAAATATGAAGCAGTTTTTGCCTCTGTACGATCTGCTATGCCGCTGAACAAGTAATTAATGCTTAACGTCATTGCTTGATCTGAGAAGGTGAAACTGTGAAAAGAATGATTACAAACCAGGAATGTTAGGCAACAATAAGGAAATGCTTGCAGACTACTAAAATGCATTATTGGACAGAAAATCGATTTTTACCAATTGTCGAACAGCTAAATCGACCATTTGCGCTCCGCATTCAAGCTTTTGCAATTATTTCAATTTCTAGCTAACCTTTTTATTCAAGTGGCCACGACTGTAAGACATTGCGAGCTGTTGCTTAATCTTAGTGCCGTGCCTTGTCGTTATTTCCTATAGGTGGCTGTACATACTGCAGTACTAGTTTTGTTTGGTATTCGTCCGCTTTTGTCCGTTCTTTGCTGTCAAGCCTTTTTGTATGGAAATTTTCATCCGTTTGGATAGTTGTATGGTATTACACAGTACACCTTGTTGCGTGAACATCAGGTTTTATCCACAAAAATCTTTTTGTACGGTTTTTTCAGCAAAAACAAAGACGCTTGTTGCCTGTATTTTGGGGACAAAATTAGGTACTCTAACAACATATACTGTTGAGCATCATATGCATATCCAAACGGAAGAAAATTACCTTTTGAAAATGCGGGAGAGCAAAAATGTGCACACCCGGTCAAAAAAGGTACCCAACTGGACAAAATTGCATGCTGTGTAGAGCTACCTTAAGCCGGATAGTTATAAATATAATCAAGAAACAAGGAAAAAGAGGGCAACTCTTGCCAGTTACACGCATTCGATGAAAACCAAACTATCCCTCAAAAATAAGTAAAGTAGCAAAGCTATCCTGAGGTAGCATTTCTTTCGAATCCTAAATTTCTTTTTGATTCGTTTTTCCTTTTCTGCGCGCGGTCCAAATCATACCCCAATTGCGTTTGCCATATTCGCATTGCATAACCTAACCTCCCCGTTATTTTACTTATATTTGAAAGATTTATTTATCATTAATAGTTTAACCAAGATGGCTAGACGATAAGCTTTTACAGCAATGGTGTTTTGACTGTTTGTAGAAAAGGCCTATCATCTGTAAAAGGGAAGAAGTAAAGTAGTAAAAAAAAACAACTGCATTGCGTACAAGCCATCATACATGTCAAATAAAATCAACTTTATTTGTTTTGCGTTTACCAGGCAAAATGGTGAAACTGAGTCAGATGGAGAACTTATTTTAAGTTTGACTAACGTTTTGTTTTGGACTCTTTTTCGAATAGTGGAAAACTTTCCCACACAGAACCCAAAATTTTAACGAATCGCTTTGCACATGAACGTCGCCACGTTACATAAAACCGTATTCGAATTTTGAATCTAAATTAAGCTCATTTTAAAAGATGATCGATTAATACGTGCAAGAATATTGATTGCAGCCAAACAGAGCCGCGCTTTTTCGGTATTGATTGGTGGAGAGACTGCACAGTCACCACGGGATTTCTTCAAGTAGAGCATCTTGCACAAAAGTGTTATTCCTGGACCAATCGACGTAAATTCTACTTGACATTGCTTTGCTCATCTTAAAGCATTGACCTGTCATTGTTGACAAAAAGATTTTTTAAATGAAAATTTTGGTTCGACAGGAACTTATCAAGGGCAGTGGTCAAACGGAATGCGGCATGGATATGGAGTCCGGCAAAGTGTTCCGTACGGAATCGCTTCCGTTATGCGAGGACCGTGGAAAACCTCGATGAACTCGCTTAGAAGCGAATTGAGCAACGGGATTCCACCAATTACCAAAGCAGGTTGGGTCAAGTTGAATTAAGTTGTTGACATAGAACAAGATCGAATGCTTTTGTGGGAAAAGAAGAATGGGGTTTATGCAAGAATATTTGGCTAAGTTTTTTAATGTTTTGGCCAGATGGTTTAACCCCATCCCTGCCTCTTTCAGATAAATACCGCATACACTCTTGTAACCTGTACACCAATATTTTATCAACACTTTTATTGTAATACTGATTTCTAAAATCTACTTTATTCAAAAAATTATACGATTTATTCAAAAATAACCATTCCTACGAGAAGAATAATTAAAAAAGACTCAAATAAAAAGATATTAAAAATAAATTCTTTATCCGGGACCGGTACTTATTTGATGAAGATGCATATTTTTTGTCATGGTCAAAGTACAAAGTTTTGTAACAGAGTAAACACAGTTGGAACATTTAGTTTATTCTCGTTCATCTGAATTCAAAAACTCATATTGTTCTCTGTAAAAAAAGCCCATCTTTATCATCTCCAATTGTTATGCCTCTTGGTAATATTGGAATACGCAGGCGTTGCATTAACTTTCAGGCTCATCATCTGATCGCCGAACTGGCTCAAGGGCAGGTTTTGTTCTGTCTCGTCATCCTACTGTGTTGCCACAAACGCCTGCACCATTGAAGCGGAACCGGTTGTTTCGGAGCAGTTCGACAAGTTTCGGAAGATCGTTTATGAGCGGATTGAAAATGCGTACTAAGTCAAACATGTCGATTGCCAGCGGAGCAAGCAACAAATCCTGTCAAAGGTAAATTCAACAGTTTTCACCCAACTTTCTTTTCATGCCCACTAAATTAAATCAGTGGTTGACTAACCTAATTTACTCGGCATGTGTGGTCAACTGGGATAAATTGAAAAATCTTCATTATGTTTGCGAAAGTGGGCTGTACCTCAGTGCTGACGTACGGTGATAAAACATAGAAAGATAATTCTATTCTTTGAAATGTAATCTAAACATTATTGTTAAAAAGCATCTATCGGTTGGCCTACAACTGGCTGCAGCCTATGCGCATTTTCCACATTAGCCTTCCAGCAATATGCTTTGCTATATCACACATTTACCACACCAAGAAAATCAATATCCGGATCGGCTCCTAAATCTTGCTTTTACCAACTAGTTACAAAAAAGGCTTTAAACTCACACCCACAACAAGCCATCTTTGTTACGCACGAACTCTAGTGGCGTTACTGCTTTGTAGCACAGACCATGCTTGGGCCGGGGCCACCAAACACCTTCCCTTTTTAAGTCCGGTCTGCAGTGAAGAGACCAGTTTTTATATCAGTTTTAGATTGATCTGCTCACTTAGTTCAGAGCGAAGCAGGTTCATTTCCACGTATATGCGCAACAGTGATTCATTCCAGGCGCGATGATGGACTAACAGTGTTTAAATGTGGGCTTGTAAACAAACTCTTGCTTTGACACATTGCCACTTGCAAGTGTTTGACTGTGCCATACTAAAATAGGCTCGAGGACGCTAAAATCGAGCGTAGAGAAGACTTTTGGTTTCAATCAACTATTTGAGCAAAGTCGCTTGCTCAAACAGTTGAAACTTTGAGCAAAATTTTAAGAGATCTCTGCCCTTTTGTGTGTTAGCAAATGAACCGAAAGTTGATTGTTAATTGAAGACAGGCGCGTTAGCTACCGGATTTGAAAGATATTTTTTTTCATACATGTATTTTTGATGTTAATTTTTAGCATCGAGACAACTGATTTGCTCCATAGCACCACTACTGACTACAACCCAATGTACGACCGAGGCAGTCAGACCCCGGCCCCTTTCGAATCGATCGAGGATGACATAGATGTCAATATCCTTGAAACTTATTACGGAGAATGGAAGAATGACGCAAGAACAGGTCAGATGTCATAGACAAATATGAGGTTGCCTAATTTATTTTTTAGTAGCAGTGTAATGCTCTAAAATATGAATGATGAAGCGTCGACTTTGATTTCTCAGAACAGCAGAAGTTACAAACATGCCTACCTCTGCCAAGCTAGGTTCTTTCAAATAAAATGGTCAAAAATTTGGAGGGTGAAGCAAGTTAAAAGGCATTTACCGTCGACTGATTTTTACGCGGCAAAGCGAATCTAAGTTTGTTTTGGTATTCTGTGCCATATATCGCGCTCAGGTCAAAGCTGTGTGCGAGCGAAGAGGTCAAAACTCTTTTAACCGAAATGTTTAAAAAACATATTTTCATATAGATTTATTCTTTTCTCTTATCTAAAAACACGTTTTTGCAGAGGATCTCTTTTTATGAGCTCAGCCCCTCTCGAAATCAATAGTTTTTACGATCCAACCATGTGGAATTATAAACAATGTTCAAACCTTGCTCACTAAACCTTTTTTAATCAGCAGTTTTGAAAACAAATGTCATTGAGTTTGTCGACGATTTCAACCTAAACAATCTTTTACAACCAGGACATTTTTTAATCATGATTGCTTAAATTCGTTTTTGCATTTATTCCCCACATTGCTCTCATCGCTAAGCGCCAAGCAAGAGATTGGTGAACACCATTTTTGAAGTTTTCAGTATGACTAGACTGTTACCCCGACGATTTAAAGTTGGCGATCCAAAGTCGGTTAAGTTCATGGTTGAAGGTTGGAGAAAAAACAAAGCATGTAATTGAGAATATTTCTATAATCATAAAGGCCAATTTTGAATTGTCGACTTTGAATTGTCGTAAAAGTGTCTTGACCGTACGCCGGAAACCTATGGCTTTTTTGCTCTTTAACTGTGACTCCCTGGAGATTAGAAAAATATATACAGGAATGGCGCTTCTGAAAAAAATGAACTAAAAGGAAATGGTCGTCTCAAAAACTTTATCTTCAAGAAAAAAGTTTTCTACTTAGTTTGAAATTAAAGGAAGTTGATGGGGGCAAAAAATCTTTTGTGACTCTCACTGTTCTCTTTTTTGTGAAAACCGGGCCAAATGGCTCTTTGGTCGTAAAAGATTGCCAACCCCTGGACTAGACAATGGAAGTGAATACTGGGGAACAGATGCTGTGATCACTGCATCACAACTTTTATTTTAATGGATGCCTCTAATAGTCGACTAGGAGTGTCTTCCTTTGAGCTGGATCTTTCATTTTTGGCCCTTGCACATGAGCTTATGCTCTCATTGTTAGTGTTTAGTTAGAACGTGCCACCTCAACTGGTAAACTGCTCGATCCCACCAGGTGCCTGCCACATAAAAATAGAGTCATTCCGTCAAGCGCGTAACCTAAAGGAACAACAAGCAAACTCGTGGGCTTTTTATCCAAACTATTACTGTCGTGCTGAGCGATGAGCACCATACAGAGAAGCTATGAATACGGTATGTAAAGTCGACAAGGGAACTGAATCAGAGAATGATCTAACCACTGATTAAATTCAAAAGTGCATATTAAAGTCGGAAACCATTGTCGGGTCGCCGACCATAGCTCATCCCGACAAGGTAGTAATCTAACAGTCAAGTTCAATGCCTTTGTCCATAGAAGTACGGTGTTGTGTGCCTTCGGGAAAGGCATTTGTTCTCACCTAAGTTGCGGTGCTTGCAGCAAAAAATTACTGTGTTTGCAGTAGGCTGCTGGCAGCTTCGATGCTTGTTTGAACTCATATCCTTTTAATAAATTTGTAAACAACCAGAAAATAACAAACTAACTGTCCTTTATTGACTAAATGGTAGAACCAAGTCAATAACCGAAATGAAGATATAGCCAATTGGTTAAAACGCTTTACTTGGAACTTAATCATGTTCGACATGATTCAACACGAAACAGATCACTTAACAATCAATTCTGGTAAATGCATTCTTGCAAACAGCTTAAAGGCATACGTGTAGTTATTTTTAGAATCAAATTGATTGGCTATCAACGCCTGACAGGGTCATCTCTTCGAAAATGAGGTCATTCTTGGGCCAAAGTTTAATAAATCAACTCTAATTTGTATTAATTCACTCTGATTTAGATACCAATGAAATTCTACTCTCAGGAATACTTTGATCACATTGAGCATGCTGCACATTGCATTTGTGAAGTACATTTTGCTGGGCCAAATGTGTGGTTTTCTTTAAAAATTGTTTAAAATAACAGATACAAAACTTTGCTAGCTTTTTTGGACCAGTTTTTGGGGTAAAGGAGTCATAAGAGTAAACTGGGGGTCTTTTTTGAGTGCTGACAACCTTGAAAGTAGTATGATATTTCAAGGCTCCTTATTCAATGGAACGAAGAAAATTTTTGTCATTGCTGTAACATTTACAATTGCCTTTAGGTTACGGTATCTGTAAACAAACGGACGGATTCATGTACGAAGGACAGTGGCTTGACAATCAAAGGCATGGATACGGAGCCACCACCTTTCCGGATGGTTCAAAAGAGGAAGGGAAATACAAATGTAATGCGATTTGCCACGGAGCAAGGAGAAAAAACTTTCCGCTTAAATCAAACCGTATCAAAACCAAAGTGGCTCAAGCAGTAGAACAAGCGAAAAAGGCGAAAGAGACTGCCAATCAAAAAGCAGATATTGCTGCGTCGAGGTGAGAGTTCAAACAAGAAACAAATTGGGATAGAAAAAATGAGGCTCTTGTCATGATAGCATCATCAACATTTGATGTTGTTGCAAGTGTGAAATTGGGGGGGCAGCGGCGTTTATCACGGCTTCCTCCCACGGGCTGCGTCAATGTGAGAATTTAGAGGTGGCGCATTTGAGAATTGGATTCAGGGGAAGCAAGGAATCTACGAGAAAAAAAATTCAAATTGCAGTTGCGTAATGTATGCATCTTAAACAAGCATTCTTTAAATTGCATTTAGCATCTTGCAAGGGGTTTGACCATTGCTTGACGAAGTAGATGTAACAATTTAATAACTAAAATTTCAAGATTTAGGCTATGCTTATTTCAATGATTTCGAGCAGATCATGTCGGATTTTTGAAACATTTTCAGGTTTTTGAGTAAAGGAACTGTAAATATAAAACTCGCAGATGTTGGTGCCATTGGCCATAACCGCGATTTTGCAGGAAAACCGCATTTATTACAAGAATGCACCGAAATTACGGCAGGCACGTTCGGGCATAGCGGTTAGAGTATCCGCTTCGCACTCGGTAGAGGGTTGGTTTCTTTTTCAAGTCCTACCAATGACATTAAATTTGGTGTTGGCAGATTTCTTGCTAGACGCTCAGCTGTAGAAAAAATGTGTAGGGTGATATATAAAGAGTAGTATATTGAGGGGGGAGCAAAGCGATTACCATCCAAACGTGATGACACTAGCAAAAAATGTGAAAAGAAAAAGGTTTTCGTGTCTGTTTGAAGACCAAAATGGGCGAAGGAACAGATTTTTACATCTGTTTGGAGACCACATTGGGCAAAATTCTTGGTTTAAAAAGTTGATCCGCGAAAAAGGGTCACCATTTTTGCCAAACCCTCTGTCCCCTTCAAATTTGTTTCTAAATACGCCAATGAAGACGAGCAGCGCAAAATTAACTCCGTCGTAAGTAAAATGAATACCGGTGCTAAAAAACCATTGCAGTTGAAAAACGTAGTACTTGAAACTAAAGTCAGATCTATAAAAAGAGAAGCAACCTTCTACGGCAGTTGATATTGCGCTTAATGCGCAATTAATCACATTGGGCAGTGGTGTAGCAAGAGATGTGCGGTCTGCACTGGGCGGCCAGTAAAAGGCGGCGGCTAATTCTGACGGCGAGAGACCAAATTTTAGCTGTGACTGAACTCAGGACAATACACTCATATCTATGACTTGATTGTTTAAAAATGGGGCGGCATTTTTTCTTCCGCCCGGGCTGCTAAAACCCACGCTACGCCACTGACATTGAGCCATTTGTATTTAACCATGTAGAAACGTGAAATTGTCTAACAACTCTGGTTGGATCTGAGCATCTGACCTGCAATCAGGTGGTTTGAATCCCACTGGAATTGATTAGCAAGTGTTGTTTATAAATGGTTATTTTGGTAACCACTGCTTATACCAATGTAGCTGACCTTGCTGAAACTTTTTTTTATCGACAGAACATCGCACAGTATTGGAAAGGCAGCGCAGGCTGAAACAGTTGCTCAGAACGCGAGAGAAGAAGCACATGTGGCCAGATGTGTTGCTCGAGATCAAGACCCAGCTTTTGAGCAGCCTGGTAAGTGCATTGAGGTGCTTAAAATTCAAATTAATCATCTTACATTCCGCGTTTGAAAACGGGTAATGTCACAGCTAGATTTAAAAGTAAAGACCAACCTACAAATTTGGAGGCATGCTTCCACAAAGGTTTTGACTTTTTTTTACCGGGAGTAGTTCAATTTTTCCCCGAGATCAAGCCGTGTTTGGGTTTTTCCCAACATATATCGAGGTCAGGAAATGTTGGCTTGCAGTGTATCAGCAACAGAAAACAATCCGGAAGCATACCGTGCATTGTCTACACTTTTTTACCTATAACGTAAGCAATCCGACCTATCGCCCCGTATGGGCACTTTTAATGAGCGTAAATAAAATACCCTCTTGGTTGTGTTAGGCCTTGAATACATAAAGCAACGAGGAGAGGCGACGTTCAGCGAACCAGCAGTGGGTGGAAGATACCTCACTGAGTCACAGCGGAGAGACGTGCAGGGACCAGAAAGTTATTTTCAATACAGGTGAGTATAGTGATCAACAACAAAGAACAAACGAAGCCTTTCAGCAAATTCGACTTGCGATTAAGTCTCGAGTGAACAAACTACTGACCACATACGCTACTACTCCATTCCTCGTGATCTTAATACTCGGAACGAAAAGCCTTTTGAATCTGGAAGACAAAACAAGAAAGTGACTTTTCAAACTGTATCCGGGCACACGACCCCGCAGAACGACTTTCTCAAAAGAAATAATGTATTAATCTGTGCTTCACCGGGTCAGCATAGAAAAGCCCTTCACCCAGTATGTGGTCAGAGGTGACTTCTGGCTGCCAGCCAACGGCAATCTGCCTGGTTGGTAATGGGACTATACCTTTGCAATTTGTTTTTATGACGGCTTCGAAGCAAACTGCCACTTTCCCAAAGCATAATCCCAATTGAATTTGCTATGAGAACTTGAAGAGTTGTTTCATTTTGCACCCAATTCTAAGGAAGAGGAGGAGTAAAGAACAACAATTAATTATATGTTTGAAATCATTCTTCTTGGACCAGTATTGGTATGTTAAACGTTTTCGATGACGCGAAAAACATAAAATTTTTCATTTTTTTTATCAGTATCTTCAACAATATGAAAGCCCTTGTAGATCTAGTATTGATTTAGTGTTGATGCGCACATTCCGTGCAGCAAGTAGTTGTTTTAATTAAAGCCCATGTAATTCTTTTTGCATTTGTTTAGCAACCGGGAAACAAGTGGACTCCAAACACAATCTGCTTCCGGTTTTTCGGAGATCGGGGATGGAATGGGATTTTCACAGAATGTCACCTTCAAAGAAGACCAGAGATACGAAAGGTATCACACAGCACCGTTGCTATTAAAAGGTTTTTAATGACTAACGGAGTTTTTATTCAAATACAGACCTGAAATGGATACTATGAGCATGCGGTCATCTTTACTGAGCAACGGACGAAACGCAACAAATTTATCTCCAAAGAAAGTTCAGTCTCTATCTTCTGGTGAACCTCCATTGCAAAGAGCAATAAAAAAGCCTGACATTGGTCATTTGAACGACAAAATTGCCTCCAGTCAGATCTCCACAACCGG
Organism: Trididemnum clinides; assembly: GCA_963675345.1. Taxonomy (NCBI): domain Eukaryota; kingdom Metazoa; phylum Chordata; class Ascidiacea; order Aplousobranchia; family Didemnidae; genus Trididemnum; species Trididemnum clinides. The sequence goes on from OY776301.1 coordinate 10,671,965, forward strand.
TTTATCTCAAACACCATCTTTGGCAAACGCAGACAGACCGGAGACCGCGAGCACGCGTAGCTTTGATATTCCTTCAACTCCTCGGCAAAAAAAAAGCCTTTTCCGATCTTTTCGCACTCGCGAAAAAAAAATCTCCACCAGCGAATCTGGCAAAAAATCTCCAGCAACTAGTGAAGTGGCATCGGTAACTAACATTGACAAACTTAATAGAAACGCGAATGAAGCTAAAGTTGAGCCCAGGTTTTCTACCGCTCAAGACAGAAGGAAAGCGTTTCGAAAAGCGTACACCGCTCCCGAAAGAAGAAACCACTCGCACGCTCGCTCGATGGGATCAGCGTCTTTTGATTATGAGACAAATCATGACGTCTATCTTGCCAGTTACGAATCAGAAATGCAGCAGAACGAGAAAGTTCTACCGCAAGATACATTAACGCCATCAGCTGACTATCGCTCTCACAGCTCTGCGCCTTCGCATTCCGACGATTTGTCGCTGTACGTGACAGCTGAAAAGATAAAAGTGCCAGTTGTCAACAGCGCAGCGGGAAACAGTCAGCATTTTTCATCTCAGCCATCATGGCAGCCGAACAACTTCGACACTCGTCAAGTGGATCAGCGAGGAATTTCTCGACCTTACTCAAGCTCGTCCTTAGCTATGACTGCACTCCGACCAAGAGACGCAGACCAGCTCACCCAATCCACATGTCAACCTGTCATTCCTGCATTCGCAAATTACTCTGGCCCGGCCAGTTCCCAACAATTTGTGGCTGAGCAACCAAGTGTAGTAAAAAACGACTCTATCCAGAGAGCAAACTGTGCTAAAGGTGACCACGACACTGTGTTTGAGGTATTCACTACCTTTATTTATTTGAGAAATGACTAATGCAGCAGTTTTCCCATTTTTTTTAGTACCGCCGTGAACCTTTTTGAAGACTTTGTCTAATGCTGTGGACCCCCAACTAATAGCAAGCCTTTTTGTTAAAAAAAAACTGCAAAAAAACGATATTTTGTTTTTCTTTTTTTGGGGCAAATACACTTCTTAAAAGTAATTGCCTTACCCGGGCTATTTTTGTCAAATCTTTTAGGTTGAAATTGTTGTTTTCGCCCGTTTTCAACTTAAAGCCTTTTTATTAACCTTATTTATAGATTTTAACTGGACTCGCTTGCAAAATCCACATGCAGTAAGCTTTTTAAACGCCTTTGTAGACCCCCAAATTTTTTTCTACGGATCCATGTTGGTTCATGGATCCCCGGTTGGGAACCACATGGCTAAAGGTTTAACCAAAGCATCTTTTACCCATTAATTTTCAATAACCTTTTCATTTAAGCCTGGGTGAAGGGAAAGATGAGCTATTACTTTTTCCATATAAAATCTGAACAAACTTACACATAAAAACATTTCTACAAGGTTTCACTAAAAAAACGCAACGATTTCATATGTGTTTTATTCGGATATTCCTTCAAGTGGAATCGAAATCTATTCCTTCCTCAATTGCATTGCAGCTGAACCCAAGCTTGCAGAATTACTGATCAGCTGTAATCAAAGAGAAAAAAATTGCTTGTTATCATTAAATAAAAAATAATTGCATTCGTGGAAACCCAGTTCACAGATTGATTGAGATCATATCAAATTAGCTTTTCAAGCGAACTATTAGCGAAAAATAAGATCATTAAACATTGGTTTTTAAAATCTCCTTTCTGGTTCACGATTTAAAGCATTTCAATTTAACTAGCTTTGACTTTTTGCAGCAATCGGTTTTTACCGATGAGTTCTCTTCCGCTCTTCCTCACCATGTTGACACCGATTACTCGCCACTTCCAAGCAAGCTGAGACGTCGAGTGAGAACTTCCAGCGCGACATCTAGCGACCATAACATAACAGCCGAGCAACCGGAATTGGAAGCAGTGAGCAATTTTAGTTTTGTTACCCTGCCCATATATTGTTTCGTTTACAACACGGTAATGTCTTTTGTCCTTCAGCTTTTTGCCGGACCGTAAGAACATTGGTAAATGTGTTTCAAAGTTATTAATTAATGTTAATTCAACTGCAACCACCGACCCGGACGGTGCCATAGTCGCGCTCGGAGACGGTGACTGCATTTGAATTTGCATTTGACTGGAGCAACAGGAGGTTTTAAACGTTGTATGCCCTTCCTAAGAAATACTTGGGTTGTTTAAATCGAGTTTTGAACACTCGATCTTTTGTTCCAAAGTCAAGAATAATTTACACTTCACACAGCGGCTATTTTAAGAAATTGATGAGCATTACCGAGGTGTCAGAAATCATTGGATAGCTGTAACCAAGAGGTCACCAGCAGGGGGAAAAAAGCAGTGGTCGTTTTGCTTCTCTCAGTATCTTTTCAAAACGACTGTAACAACGATTGCAGTGAACTGGCCAGATTAGACGTCTGCCATTTCAGGATTCTATTCAAAATAACTGGGTACTCGGAACTTATTGCATTGACTATCCTCAACTGGCCTAAAACAACCAGATCAACACAAATTGAATGAGGGCAGAAATAGCTATTTATAGCTAAAAGCAGAGTTACCACAAACTGTACAGCAACATATAACGCTGGCGTTACGAGTTAGCTGGTGGTGTTCTGAAAAACGAAATAAAATAAACGCCCTACCTAGCTTACATTTCTCAGCTCAGCGCAGCTAGTTGCACATGAGTCACTGAAACAAGAAAAAGAAAAAAAAATAACTACTACCAACGTATAAAGTCACATCTAAACCCTGCTTTGTATTGCTTTGAGCGGTCTGATCAGTCGCTGGTTGATGATTACATAATAACCTCAAAAACCGTCTCACAGTGGAACGAACGCAAGTAAATACTAGTTAGCGGATCAAGGATAAACCGAAAATTTCTGTACTGCAGTGGTTTCCAAGCTGTGCTTCGCGACGCGGCGGGCGTCGTTTGAATTTTCTATGGGCGTCATAGGGGAGTCGGATATGTTATATAGCCCCCAAAAATGTGCACAACATTCGATTTCGTGAAGTAGATTGCCATTAACAAATTTCTTCAACCCTTTATCAAAGTTCCAAAACGTCGATTTCAACAAGGGATCACGAAAAATCTTGTTAAAGAAGGTAGTGCCTCAAAACTGAACATAAAAATTGTATAGAAAGAGTTAATCTGAAGAAAAAGATTTTCAACTGGGCATGTAGGAAATGCTTTCGAGAATGGCGAGCCAAATTCTCAATGTGCAATGTCTGGTGCGTCGCAAATACGAACGCTTCGCGTCGCATTAAAAAAAGTAGAACCACTGCATTGCATTGCGATTGTGAAAACATTTCTATTGTTACGTCACATGTGGGCAAGAGAATAAAGTCTCCTAAGTGACCAGTACGGATCGACATTGCTCATGAATCAGTCAAAAATTTATTAAAATATTTATAAAAATTAATTTCAGCCTTGTTTAGGCCATCTTCAGTTAAATCAAGAATATGAAGGTTAAAAATAATGCAAATAAAATGAAATTGAAAAAGTACCAATAAGGTTACGTGTAAAATTCTAGGCAACAAAGTAATCAATGTTTTGTCACATATACTGCAATTTCTTAAAACCAACATAAACCTAGATAAAGCAATATCAGACGACAACCAGTAATAAAACGAAAGATGGGATGATAGAAGAAGGTAAGAAGTGAGAAAGCACGAAAGAAAGAAAGAAAATGAAGAAGCAAAATCAGAAGAAAAAATACAAAGGCGAAATTATAGCGAGTAGTATTGCAAAAGTAGAAATAGCAAAATAGCAAAGCTTAAAATAGTGACTAGAAAGGTAGTAGAGTGCAAATGTGCAGAGTGGAAAGGCAGAACGCAAAAGTGGTGAGAGTATAGGTAATGAAAAGCGCTTCAGTGCCTTTCCATTCTGCTACCCTTCCTCTCACTATTTTACGCTGCACCATCTTTCTGTTTTCTTGTTTTGCATTATTGGTTGTCTCACTTTTCAAATAAGTATTTTTTCTATTCTTATTATTTTTATTTTGCTTCTTTGTTTTCTTTCTTTCGTGTTTTCCCACTTCTTGCTTTTTTCTGCTCCTACTCCTTTCTGTTTCTCAATGGTTTTCGTCCGATATTGCTTTAACTAGTTTTATGTTGTTCCCACGAACTTATAGCATATATGACGTAATATTGATTGCTTTTGCCCAGAATTTTACGGGTATTGTACTTTTTAGTTTTATTTTACTTGCACTACTTTTGACCTTCATATTTGTGTGTTTTAGATTTAACTAAAGATGGCCTTGAAAAAGCCGAAATCGATTTTTATAAATTTTTTAATTGAATTTTGACTGATTTATGCCTATTATGAATTTATTGTCCATTGAATCGTCAAACAAGTTTTCATCTGCGTGGGCTTGAATCTGATTACATTTCAAATACTAATCACAACAAATAAACAAAAAAACAACAACAAAATCATAAAATAAGGCAACGAAAGTACAAATATCGGTTACAAAGATTTTTGTAATAAAAATTTTTTTTGAGCACGGTATTTTGGCACCTCAAAAAAAAGACCATCATCTTCGGTCATGACTAAAAGCCTAATACATTTGGAAGACTGCCCTGTTTCGACAAATTTCCTTAGTGTTCTCCAAAAAAACGTCATCACTGTTAATGTTTTTGGGTTTGGTATAAGTTATTGGATGGCTTTGTCTTTGAGTGACAGGTACAGTTTATTCCAAACATTCTATCATGAGCAATCTCCTCATCTCGGCATCTTTTTAAACAGGGCATTGATTAGATATATTTCACTCATGTTATTTCTTTTTTTCAGGGAAAAGCTTACCTTGTTGTTCTTATTGTTCTTTTATTTGTTGGATTTTTGGCAGTTTTTCTTCAATTTCTTACGTGATTAATGACGCGTTCTGAAATCAACTTTGAGATGGGGCAAAACAAGAACATACTGACTGTTTGTTTATTCGAAACATATTTGCTATCACACCAGCAAATGGTTTAATCGTTGTTTTCGTTCAAGCCGAAGACCGATTTCACTGCTGTTGAACCGCATAAGCCCAACTACATGTTGACTCTGAATGTGAGTTTCAGCCAAGTAAGCTGAGAATTTTTACGCTGCTTAAAAACAGGGCTTTTAAGCTTTCACGGTTCAGCCTCGCAAAGCTTCAAGTCTGCGACCTCTGAAGCTCGCGTTCAGTTCCACGCTAAAATTTGTATTATTATCGGTAGTCATTTTGTTGGGCTAATACAGCAAGAAAAATTGTCGAAACCCTGCAAAAGCTTCCTTTTGTGAGTTGGCAGCCAATAGCAAATGATGAAACGTTAATCGGAAAACTTTCACCGCATTTCGCAACAAATTGTAATATGGGCTCAGTATTACTTGCAATGTGTTGTTTATTTGCATTTATTTATTAGCACATGTAAATTTACAAGACAACATTAAAAGGTTTACGTGTGTGGATGTCATTGTACAAGTAAAAAAGCCAGATTGGTGAGCATGCTTCGGCAGAGCATGATGACACCCTATGAGAAGATGATATCAAGCCCCTAAAAGGTAAACTAGCAAACAATGGGGGACGTTGTGCCCGGATCTCTACATCAGCTTGTCGTTTCACCCAGTATATCCAATCAAAAAGTAGAAATATGCTTGGCGGTGGCCTACCACAAGGAGCTGGAACAAAATGTCAGGGAAAATGGATATTAATACGAAATATACATTTAAAAAATAAATCGCTTTGCGATAACTTTGTTGAAGTAGTCGGTGTACGATAAAATAATCGCCGCTAATCATGCTGCAGCCGACTGCGAGCCAGTCATTAACGCACACTGGTAACATATTAACTGTAAGTGAGCACTTTCCTTTAATTCAAGATCAACAAAATATCAGATTTTAAGTTTGCTTATCATCACTACTTGCTGCTGTTAATCGTGTTCGACATGTGATATAAGCATAAAGTTCTATCTGACTTACATCCACAGAGCCTACGTCTACACGTCTCATTTCCGATGTAACTCAATAAACATCAGAAAACCACTTACTTGCGCAAAGAAATTTCAACATAAATTTTGCTGATAGCTAATACAAGCGACGTGAGTAAGCTTGGAGAACAGCCTTGAGCCAGTTTAATGTAGTAGCTGCTGGTTGATTTCTGACAGAAGAAGCAAAACATGTTTAGATCTCAATCTTCCAAAGTATGCCAAACCGGAAGCGATTGTTTTATGCATTGGTTTACAGACGCTACAGCCCCTTTTCTTATCTAAAAAAAGTAGCTTTCTTGATACTTTTTTCAAAGTGCTGAATTTTGAATTTAGGGAAACAGCATTCACCAGTAGCGCTGAAGGGGCCAAGAGGGATATTTATGGATCCGAGCTCTGGATATTTGGACAGTCCGGAATTAATTTTGGAAATGCGGCGTACTGATTCAAAAAGATGCCGCTCCGGTCTCCACCTAACATTTCAGCCAAGAGTTGGACCATCTTGAGTTTCGAGAAAAAATTGTGACCACTAAAAGGTTATCATTCTGACTCCTAACATATTTGGTACCGTGCAGGGTTACATTCTCTACGCCCCTTAGTTTTAACGTGCGCCCATTAAATACCCTAGTGTTCGCAGATAGCATATATAGATTCTCACCAAAATCTAGACTTAAAGCATGTAAACAAACTAGCAGGCTCTGCCGGCGTCGACCGGCAGAGTTGCCGGTCAGTTATGTCGGGTTGAAAATAGAGGTTCAGCTTGCACCACCAGGTTTCCCAAATAACATTTCTGAGAGAAGCAACGACAAGTTGATACATATAGTAGCATTTCTACTATGCCTCTAATCCTGATTGTCGTACCAGTGATTTGAAATAAAATGGGTTATACTTGACAAACTCTCTATCATTTTACAAATTCCATGCGTTTGTTCCAATAAGAATAAGAACACTAAGTCGAAAGTGGAAATGGGCGCTGCGATGATTTTTGTTTTACGATTACAAACATAAGTTATTTGAGGTAAGCTTATTTCATGACTTGGTACAACCCCCCAACGTAATGATATTAGTAACAACAAGTTCTTTCGCTGCACCTATGTGCCTTGGTTTTAGAATAAAGCAAAAGGGGCTATACCTGAGTGGCGAACTTAGGGAATATGTGGAGAATGCATCCTTCACACCACCTCTTCTCAGTCTTGTTTTTGTGCACTTACTTGATTTTATTTGTCTGCAAAAAGAATTTGTTTAAAATATTGGACTTCGAAAACTTGATCTTCAAAAAAAGATCATCACCTGCAACGACAATGCGTCAATTTATCCTCCACATCAAAAGTGTTTGGATCCGCTACTGCTATACCTCTTGCATTCACTAACTCAATTGGTCCAATAACCCATTTTCAAGAAAATATTTTCCTTTATAGGTACGATTGTACATTTGGTGACTACGATTTCACACAGTCGTGTAAACCTGCAGATCTATTTTTCTCTTGATTTACCCTCTAACTTTAGACTTCATAACCTATGCCAACAATATTGACCTCCTTGCCAATAAATTAAGACTGAGCTTACTGACAAACAGCAAATGATTTCACGAACTTTTATGCGTTTATTTGACTAAGTATGTAGGGGCATAAATTCAAATTTGCGAAAGGAAGCTGAAGTGATTGATATATGTCCAGGAATCAAGCCATGAAATAACAGACTTACGACTAACAACTTTTTCGTAATTGTATGCCTAGTTCCAAAGCGTAAAGCCTCTGGCCACGCGTACATAACTTGACTCCAGCATAAAGCAACCAGGGGAGGGGAAAGTGGCCTGAAGCCCACAGTTTAGCACCCATAGTTAAGTTCAAAAACAAGTTTGGTTCTGGCTTAGGTGGATAACCTTTTGACCAGCTAAAGAAAAGGATAGTTTTTTTACATCTTACTAGATTTCGCGTTAAAACTCTACATTTTGTTCCACTCTGCTACACGTGTTAAAATTATGTTAGGATTTACGACTACTGAGACGTACAATGCGACAACACTACAAGGATATTTTAACGTCTAGTACAGTTCAAATTACAGTATTATAACTATCGTATTTGCCATCGCATTACTAAATAAAAGATTTTTTTAATAATGCGATGGCACTGCAACCTGTATCGAAGTACTGCAATATAGGATTCTACTTAACAGGCGACTCATCAGAAATAGGCTTCGCTATTCACGTTTGGTTTTAAAATGGCAGTGGATAATAAGTACAGCTGGTGCCTGCTGCTATTTTCACTGAAACGGTACCAGCCAGGGTTATGACGGTACTTAACATTAGGACGAAAAAAACTTTTTTGAAGCAATTGTGATCAGATTTCTCAAGCATTTCTTGTTTTGACCTCTGGAAAAAAATTTCTTCTAAGTTTTCGGCAAAAATGACTTCGTTATAGAGCTTTCGCTCAACAATTTTGTAAACAGTTGATATTTGAGTGCCGCCATTACACCTTCGAACCGCACCACAAAGATCAACTAACGCTGATTTATAATTAGAATAGCATAAAATGCTGTTGTGCAGCAGCTTACAATACCGGTTAATAATATGTCTCACTTTTGCGCTTTTAAGTCAGCGAGTCAGCCAGGAACACAACATTTAATTTATCAACAGGCAGAAGTAACATTAAAATGCACCAAAAGGCATCGTAAAAAATGAATACGAAAAATTGTTTCATAGCTTTTTGGCCAAACAGAATAAAAGTATTCCGAAATGTTGCTTAAAATGCAGGCTAAACTACTGTAACTGGTAGTTTTGACAGCTAGTTACTGAAGTCTCTTTGACTGGAATTTTTTGCAAATAGTTTTTACATGAAAATCTTTTCAGCTGCTACCGCAACAGCTACTACAGTGATAGAATGATATAATTTATCACATTACTTGTCCTATCAAACAGTTTATTTTTGAGGTAGAAATATCGAAACAGCATTGTATTCATACCGACTCGACGCGACGCGATGGTGTAGTGGTTAACCGATGCGATTGTGTAGTGGTGAGAGCGTCTGCTTGGCAGTCGGTAGACTGGGATTCATTCCCCTTGTCGAGTTAGACCAAAAGACTTTAAAAAATGGTATTCACAGCTTCCCTGCTTGGCACTCGGCATTTAGGAGAAGTTGTGGAGAACAAGCCGGCAAGCTTGCTTATTGTGTCCTTGGGCAAGGCACTTAACGGTACGCCCCCACCTTTATGTGGAAGACAGGTGGCCCATAAACCTCGGAAATGGCAACTCCCAAGAAAGCGCGGACGTCCCGTCCAAAATATAGCGATACTATTCGCTTTTTCGAGAATGGAGGATAAACATTGACAATACAAAAAAATACAGTACATACACTCAGAACCTTGATTGGCTTCAACCAAATTTTTCTACATTGGTTTACTATTTTACATGAACTTTGTACAAACAGCGGCAGCTTGTTAAACTGGTTTTAAGTGGATGGGTGTGAGCTGGTGGCAAACTCTCCAAAAATCTTTTGCTGTCTCCCAGGGCGTGGCCAGAGGATCAAAGGGCCTATTTTACCTCTCCCAAAAGATTTATCAAGGCTTTTATTTTGACTAAACTCCGAAGTGCTCTCTAAAAAATAGTTATCACTTGTGCTTAACCTCAGAAAAAAATCTAAATGCGCTTAACATTCTTTATTTTTAATTAAATCTTTTGGGGGTACCTGAAAAAATATCACATACAAAATGGTTTGGTTTAAAAAATTTTACCTCCCATCCAAAATTTTGGGCTGGCGTTGATTGCCACTGCATCGCTTTTCCTTTTCATCAAAATAAATGAAGCAAACTAGGAGTATGAAAATGAGCTTTATTAACTAATCTGAGTAGAAATATGATAGCCAATAAACTACTGAACATTTTATTTCAAAACGTTTCGCTTTATGCTGAAAGCATCATCAGTTGTAATCAAAATATTACCTGTTAAGTTAAATTTTTAATTACAACTAATGACTAGTAGGTAACATTTTAATCCCAACTGATGATGCTTTCAGTACAAAACAAAACGTTTTGAAATAAAATGTTCACTAGTTTACTGGCTATCACAGAGGTTCCCAAAGTTTTCAAACTCACGACGCACTTCCTTCTTGTAATACAGATCGCGACGCATGAGAAAGAAAATTTGACTTTATTAATATGAAGTCATGAATTTAAAACAAGGAAAAGTTTTATAACACATGCACATTTAATCAATGCGATACGTGAGCTTGTTTCCGTGCACATAAACGATCATAACGCGGCTGAATGTCCGATATCGCCAGACGCAGTTCTCTTTCAACGTTAATTTTAGATCGATATTTGGTCTTTATTACTGCAACGGCGGAAAATCCAGCCTCACACAAGTAGGATGTGGCAAAGGGAATTAAAATTCTCAGAGCAGACTTAGCTATACACGGGTATAGAGCATTTGCTTCCATCCAAAATTCAATCATTGGTCGCGTCATGTGACACTTCAAATTATTGTCACAAGACAGGTCAATAAATTCTTCTTTCTGTGCACCGTTAAATATTGACGGAGGATTTTCATTCAGGAATGGATTTCTTACCCATGCATGGCAAGAAAGATCCTCAGTAAAGTACTTTTGAAAGTGGGATTCTAAGTTGTTCAAATGCCCGGTTATTATTTCAGAAACAGTGGGTGGTAGATCGGTTAGGTTCAGGTTAGATAGCATTCGAGTGATACAGGAAAAATATTCAGACCCAGAATGACTTGAAATATCATTTTTCCAAAAAATAATTTTCTTCACAAAGGCATCAATTTTATCCGACATCTCCAAAATATTCCCGCCTCTTCCTTGCATGCTGGTATTGAGGTTGTTGAGCTTCTCAAATATATCACACAAATAGCTGAATTGGAGTAAAAAGCACTCATTTTTGAAATTTTCGGCGCTTGCATGCGATTCAGTTTCCAGAAATTGAAGTATTACTTCAAGTAAAATGTACACCCGAGCCAGCGAATTTCCTAACGTCAACCAACGACTAGTCGCATGAAAGAGAAGGGTGTTGTACGTAGCATTAGAATCATCACATAATTGTCGGAAAAATCTTGCTTTCATCGGACGCGTTTTCACATAATTTATAACTTTCACAACCTCGTCTACCACAGAACTCAAATCTTTGGACAAATTGTTAGCTGCCAACGACTCCCGATGTATCATGCAGTGAGTCCACTTTGCATGAGGTGCATGATCTCGTACCAAGCTTTGAAGCCCGTTATATTTGCCAGACATTGAACGCGCACCATCCGTACATATCCCTACAAGATTTTCCCAAACCAGATCATTCTCTTTAAAAAAAGTGTCCAAAATTTCGAACATATCAATTCCTCGACAACGAGATGTTATTGGCTTGCAGAATAAAAGATCCTCAATGATGCATTTGTTGGTTAAACACACAAATCTCACGTAACAAATTAAATGAGCATCCATACTGCTATCGGTAGCCTCGTCTAACTGAATAGCAAATTCGCAGCCCCTCAACTTGGAAACTAATTGTTCGTTAATATCAACTGCCATGTCTTCAATTCGGCGGCACAATGTATTGTTCGACAAAGGTACCATTTTAATTTTCTGTGCAGCCTTTTCACCTAGCATGCAAGTTACCATGTCAATAGCCGAGGGTAGAATTAATTCTTCCGCAATCGTGTGTGGCTTTTTGCATTTTGCTACTCGATATGCAACTTTATACGACGACAATAGTGCATTTTGTGGAGTCTGGTTACGGGAGAACGTATCAAGAGCAGCTTTCTGCCCTTGTAATTCCGACAATTTACGAACAAAAAATTCCTTTGGTTTATTGACTAAAGTTGCGTGAGATGTAGAGAGGTGCCGCTTTAACTTGTTAGGAAGCATACTTTCATTTGCCAATATTTTACCACATATCACACACTGTGGGGAGTCTTCACCATTTCGAAACTCACATGTAAATCCAAATGAGATGTAATCAGGGTCGTATTTGCGTAACTTCTTCTTTGGGTCTTTTTCAGTTACCTTTCTTTTTACGGGAGCTTGTTTTAAAAACATTGCGTTGATTTCGTTAATGGTAGCACATTATTTAGTCATTGCCTTATTTAGTCTTATTGCCTTATTGTTATGTAACAATGGCAAACTAGTCAGGCAAGTAAAAACAATGTAGCATTGTTGCAGATTTGATAATCATATGTCAAGTTGTAGGCCCACACGCCGGCAGAGCAGATAGGAACTGAATTTTTTTAGGAAATAGATAGATATTTTGCGACGCACCTGAAATTATCACGCGACGCACCAGTGCGTCGCGACGCACAGTTTGGGAACCTCTGGGCTATCATATTTCTCCTCAAATTAAAGCAAAATTTGAAAGGAGGTAAGGGTAATCCCCTCCTCAAATACCATTTCGAACAGATGGTTGCCTGACAGTATTTCAGCAAAATAATTGCTCATGCTTGAATCGAAATGCAGAACAGCTGGTAAAATATATTTATTTACAAAATAAATTGCAGACCAGCCTGGCTATGACGCCAGATCTGACATTATAAAACTTTAATCATCCAGTTTTGTTTTGAATGATGTTTTTTGCTGTCGAAGTCAGTTTTCGCTTGCATGCACTACAAAGGCACGCTGACGCTCCTGGCGCGTAAGCAGAAAAAACTGGGGAACGCCAAATGATTTTTCGATTGACACGATGATGTCGTTATGAGTTAGCGCTATTGGAAATCCAAACTTGGGCAGACAACGGCAACTTTAGTTCCCCCGTTCTCACACGCACTCTGTCCACTCTAGAGTATCTTAATTACTTTCATGGAGCTGCAAATCTCGTAACTTGTTTTTCCCAGCCGACTAGAGGTAAAAAACAGTACCTCAGGACATAGTTGCGCTAAAGAAATTTATCTTACCGGTTGAACCCGGCATGTATGTATCAGTCACACTCTGAAAACACCAGATGAATCTGTACGTTGAAGAACCAAATAACTGCCATACACAGTTTATGTCAAGATACAGAATTGTTCCTCTGCATGGTTGTCATAAAAGCGAGCTGCAAGCTCTCGATTGTATATAGCTGTTTTTCATTTCACTATGTTTTGCAAGTTTATTTGCCTTGGCTTACTAGGTTTAAAAGATCCCAGTTAAGCGAAATGAAGAATATTGTTTTGATTGACTTATGTAAACACTAGTTCAAATACAGGTTAGACCTCGTTATAGTAAAGTTTTAATCTTGTAAAATGTTTTAGGTGTTTTTACCAACAATCAATGGTCTTTTTTACGTAAATAAAAAAAATTCAAACACATTTCGAGCAATTTTACCGAGAAATTGACATATTTAAAATCAAGCGAAGGACGAGGTTAGCCAGAGGCAGAACTCCAAGTCCATATTCTAAACAGTTACAGGCGCGTTGCCTGAAAAATATTTTGAGAGAAGAAATGAGTGAGATTTTACTTTCGACTTTTTTTCATAACGTCATCACATGTTTGTATTGTTGTGATTCTAAAATTCGTGACGTCCTTCTCCCCTCATTCTCAGGTTGTGCCATTAGGCCGTATGCTCAATACTTCAACAATCAAATTTTGTGCTTAAAAGAGAGTTGAAACGTTAAATACCACGTGAATTGTCACGATATTTTAGGTAGCCTGCCGTAGTCACAGCGTTCCGGATGTTCTTTACATAGTAATCGTGAAACCATTATAACCAAACAATATACAGCAACCAGTATTCAGATTATCAAGTAATTAGCAAGTGCTTCACGTGTCTCCTTTTAATGTCAGTACAGGTAATACATATTCGATTCGGTCGAAGTATTAACTGTCGTTAAAAAAGGTAACGGAGTTGATTGTGGTTGTGAGCAAATAAATCTCACTACGAAAGCAATTATGAAGGCACACTTGAACTTGACTTCAGTTTTTCACAAACCGCAAGAAAAATTTTCTACAATTTGTGAGAGCATCAGGTTTCTGAACTTGTCGCAGTATGATAATCAATATATACATTTGCAGGACAGGCATTTATTGAGAAAAATTTGTCAGGAGGTTGTGTGAAGGGTTTTGCAAAGAAATTCACTTCTTGATATTGCAAGCTGTAACTCGTAGTATTAGAGACGAACCATAAACAGAAAGAAATATGCGGTAGCCCTATGTCATATAGAACTGGCTTGTCGCAGCAATCAGTCGCTAATCACGATTGCAATCATTTGCCAGTACTAAACAAATTTACTTACCCTCACCATCACCAAGAAGAATGCAAAAAGGTAGGTTACAAAGGTGGAAACGACGACATTTGAAGGTGTTAGCTGTTATGTGTGCCAAACTTAAACAGCTTAAGCTGATGTTAAACCTAGTCAAAGATGGTTTAAGGAGAACGGGAGCAAAAAGTGCTCGACTACCGGTGCATAAAAACTAGTGATGGAACGATACCAAATTTCATAACGATTCGGATACGAGTCCCAATTCCGATACATGCAATGCATTCATGATAATTTTCAGACCTTGAAGCTGGTTTAAGAAACAAATACTTTTTGGACAAAGTACTTTTATTAATTATGCATTTAGAAGGAACATAAATGGTTTTGGTATAGCAAAAAAGAAAAAAAAATTTCTTATATAATTAAATGAAATGAAAAGAGTAAATATTTAGGAAAAAATTTTCAAGTAAATTCCTTGAAGGTATTTATTCATATTCAATTCCCAATATTCTTAGATTATAATTTAAGTTGCAAACATACGAATTCTAAAGAATCGTTTCAGGATCGGAAATTCGATTAAAACTCTCCGATTCCGATACCAGAAAAAGTTCCGATATTTTCGATTCCGATTCCCAGTACTCGTTCAATCACTAATAAAAACCAGTTATGACAAATGGGTGCTTGACATTGAGGTGTATTGAGAGGCCACCGAACGATTAGGGAAAAAATTCTTGGCGCACTAAAAGACAGGGTTTTTTGAAAAATGAAGTGCACCTGTAAGCTGTTCTGGGTGTAGCTGGTTGCCAATAAAAGTTCAATTAGCGGCAAAATTAATCGTAGTGGCAGATTTTTGGCCCAGTTTATCGGCAGCAGAAACGGCCGTTAAAGGTACATCACAATTTCTTTAAACGTCAAAAATATTAGCTAATCGTCTGAGATTTCGACATTTAATTGTAAATAATCTTCTTTTCCGATTGTTTTATACATAAAGTATATAGAGCTCTACGGTTGGTTCAATCCATCATCTGAAAGGTTAAGGCTTCATGAATGTTCGTGTTTTATAGTAACTATAAACTACACAAGAATCAACAGGTTTACGTAAAAACTAAAAATGCAAGGCTGTCATGTAGACCTTCATTATAAACAGTGTCATAACATTTTCTTGAAGAACGTTTTGTCGCACTTCCTTTTTTCTACTTCCTTCGAAGTGACTCTAATAAATAAAACGTATTAGTAATTGCATGACGTGAGATTGGAGTTAGTGCTCCATTTAGAGATCGCAAGCGAATTCACGTGGGCAGGTCACACGCATATCGTAGCTGTGATGTATTTCAATCTGTATTAGTCATTTCCTAGAGAGCACTACTTATTACGGTAACTGCAATTAGTACAAAAGTCATAAGCCTATATTTAGTAGGTAAGATATTGGACTGTAAATTAGCATTACAGAAAGAAGAGCCACGTTAAAGAGGTAAATATTTTTTTCTTTTAGAGGGAGGCGAGAAACTAAGAGGCACATGCAAGTATGCTAGCAAAGTTTGTTTGATGGGCGAGTACAACGAATTTCTCAAGAAAGACGACCCACTTTTCAATCCTTAGCAAAAATTTGAATTATAAAACGCTGACGCACGAGGCGTCTAGTGGAGGTCTTTTTTCCCCTTTCATTCACAACACCGTGCTCTGAAATGCATAGAAACTATTTTAAAGAGAGCTGCTTTTTTAAATGGTCTTTTAATAGAGTCGAACTGAACTGACTTGCGCAAGACCCCAGAAGTATCAACATTTATGCGGTTTTCATAATGGTTGACAATTGACTTTAAGCAGCTGTAAAGTTTATTTTTAGAGACTGTCCTTTAGATTAGCGGTTCTTAACCTTTGCAACATTCTTACCCCTTAGAAAACTAAATTGATTTCAATTACCCCTTTTTCAAAAAGGAAAAAATTATAGCCTGCAATGAGTTAATAATAAATCATTATAAAAATGTTGCCATAATTTTCATTCACGGGAACGGAGTTGCTATCACTCTGCAGGTTCACTGAGGTCGGGTCATTTCATTCAAAAAAAGCTGATTTGACAAAAGCATGAAGCAGGCAGTTGTATTTGTAATTGTGATAGTTTCTGGGTGCAACTGCAACCAAAAATACGACAATCAAAATTACCTCCGAAAATTGTTCAATTACCCCTTTGGGGTAATTACCTGCAGTTTAAGAACCACTGATTAGATTTTCTTTATATAAAATCCTATTCACCTGTTATTGCTAAATTCGGCTCTCCTTTTAACTGGATATGGGAAGAACCAACATTTACAACTAAAAGGAGAGCCGAATTTCCGGGAATAGAAATAAAACACGCTACCCAAGAAAACATTGCTGTTATTTCGCATAGCGTGTTTCATTTCTATTCCCGGAAACCATAATAAAAGACAATTACAGTTAAAACACAGGCGAAGCTAGTTTATTGGCAGACTCAATCAGGTTTCAAGTTACAGCTGTTGTCTCTGTGAGGTCGTATTAACTTCGTGGTCTGCTTTTACGTTGCTAGAAATATTTAAGTTACCATTGCTAAATGCCATTTTCGTTTCATTTTATCAGTTATTTGCATACATTGTGTTGAACAGCAGAACGAGAAAATAATGAAGATTTCAGGCAAGGGCATTGGGAAAAGAAGGGTGAAGCTGGGTCATGGCCCTCTGAAATTTTAAGAAATTGTAGTAGCCTCTATTGAACGCGCTTACACGGAAAATTAGTCAATAAAACGAAAAGCAAATTAGAGCAGCCTATGTTGTTACGCCCCCCCCCCCTAAAAAGTTTATGCTGACGTCCTTGGTTACAGGCTCAGCCGTGAGGCACTGCTGTCAGAAGACAGTTGCCTTTCAGTCATATTTTGCGGCACTAATCGCAAAACGATCGCATATCTATATTGCATATTCGCTTGTGAAAGTAAACTTCTCCAGGCTTGCAGGCTCGCAATTTTGCTGTTGAGACTCACGAGGGGCTATTGTGTTGGACCACTTTCAAGTTGCATTTTTATTTTGCGTTTAGCTAACAATATTTCAAGCCTTTGTGCGTGAAACTGTCATTTGATGTAGACCATGGGCAATTAGTTAGCTCAGGTTTAATTTATGCAATGGAATATGGAAGGTGTCGTTAAAAGTCCGGTGTTGTTGGCAAATGAGGATATATTTGATTAGTCCTTTCTCCGGCTTTTCGGTGCTGATCAACGTGTTACAGAAAAGTATGGAATCGCTGACAATCAGCAATTTCATGCTGTTTAAGCAGTTTTTGTTTGCTAAGTAAATGATGACGGTTGACAACACACTGGACAACCAAGGTTGCCTACTTTGCAAAATACTGGACTGCGACATTTTAGGCGCAACCAGAATATTATTAACGGGGAGGGAAAGGGGAAGAAAAACCAAGATTTAAACTAAAAATAATCAAATTTCATTGTCGCCGACGCAAGGATATGAAGCAGGACAATAAAATACCTTTGATTCTTTATTGTACCTGAGGGATGTTTTGAGGAAAGAGGCCAAGGGCGAGTTTTCAGACTTCTTTTTCCTTTTGGTTGTTTTCTTTTCCTTTTGGGGAGCCCATGATCTGTAGTGAGACCTTACTGCAGTCTATTTGTGTTTGCTGTTTCTGTAGCGAAGCCATGACTGTCATAATCGCCCGTCTCACGGTTCGCTGTTTCTACACAACTTTTTATCCCAATCATTGTTGTTACAGTCTATCATCTTCTAATTACAAAAAAAGCTTAATTTTCATAGCTTCCGGCTCGGGCTGAAGGCTTGTTGAGTTCAAGCATAGTACAAAATGTTATTCGTACAATTTTATAGATAATTGAAACAGTGTATGAAAAGCTTGAGCAAGCGAATTGTCGGGTTGAGTCAGGAAAACTCCCTCTACGTCTTATTAGTTTTTTTCGATTACTCTCAATGCCTTATAGTTTCCGGATCAACAATCTATTTTGCACATTGTGATTCACGGAATAAAATTAAGTTCAGACTGCAATATTTAACGCTTCGAAGATTGGATTTTTTTTGTTCGTTTTGTTGCATGACGTTGAAGAAGTAGTTCGTAATCATTTTTATCTTTTCATAAAATTTTTTGCAATGCCTTTGCACTTTTTAAAAATCGGGAACTGATGTAAGAATGAAGAAGGAAACCAAAACCTATGGTGAAGTTGAGTCACTAATTTTTAATTATGTTGCTTTCGATACAATTGCAGGCAATATATACAATGTCGCTTGCAATTTGTTGCATGAAAAACCAAAAAATATTGCAGAAAAGCATTGTGCTAATGTACTACAAACCGAGCAGTTTTAGCAAAACCAAAGCTGGTTTTTCGCGAGTATTTGGGGTTCGCCCTGGATTTCGATTTTCCTGTCAAAAAATATTCGTCGCTCAGACCATTTGCTGGTAGAAATCTGGACTGGACTATCTGGTTAAAGTGAAACGGTTATCAAAATTTGTTATGCTCATGAAGGAACACATATAGCCGCACAAACCATTATTTTGAAAGCGATATTTGATCGGTTATCTCTGCTACTGATATGAAATATCAGCTTTCTGCAGAGTGATTAGTGGCAGCCACGTTTTTAAAGAGAATCGTACAACTTGTACCAGAATAGAGAGCTACCGGTATCACTAGGCACTACACACGAGTATTTCTAAAACAAACAAAAGAAACGCTCTGATTTGAAAGTATATTTTGCTTGTATTTTTAGCTGATATAGAGTAACTCTTAAAACTGCGAGAGAACTTGGGACGTATTCGATCACTCAGACATTGCTGCAAATTTTCGCAACGTTGCTAGTTACAACGGCAATGAGCAACAGTCATATAGCGCCCTAAAGCTGATCAAAACGTACTTACGTACGAGCATGCAAAAAAATCGGCTCAATGCATTGGCTCTTTTGTATATAAACAACATTAAACTTGCTTTTAGTCAAGTGATTGACCAATTTACGAAAGGAAACCGTCGCCTCAGTTTAAAATAAACTGACTTTGTTTTATGCTTGATTTTCATTTCACAATTTCATTCTTGTAATAAGTCTCCCAAGTGGTGCCTTCAGCACACCCCATAAAGTTGATTTGTGACGTCACACGATTGTGACGAAACTTTGGCCCCCACCTCGGAAGCTTTCTGCCTACGCCACTGGAAGGGATACTAACTGAGACTATGATTCAATTATTGGTGTCTACCACTTTGGGGGGCAAACTATTTGGTGTCTGAATTAAACAAAAAGGTTCTCATGACCTTAAATCATTTGTATTACTTTAAAGCAACATGGTTAGGAGCAATAAGGGCTTTAGCGTCTACAGCCCTTCTCTGGTTGTGCTCCAACAAGAAAAGCGATCAAGTAACCCTAGAGCAAACGAATATCCCTGATTTAACACCTAATCTGTTCTACACTAAAATATGCCATAAAAACGATCCGATCTCATTTTATTGATGTGTTGTTGTTTGAGCGCACCTTGTCAAATATGCTAGTAGACCAGTGTTGCCAGATTTTCTTCAAGTTTCCAGCCCAAATGGTACCTTAAAACAAGCCTAAATAGCCCAACGCTTACCTGTTGAAAAATAGCCGAAAATTTGCAAAGTTAGTCCATACAGTTGGGAGTACAGTCTAGGCCCGGCATCACACAGTGTTTGGTTTCCCATCGATGGCCATAGACAAGTCAGCCGGTGCCTCAGCATGATTTCCAAAGAAAACAGGCCAACGCTGCTGCCGTGATCGTTTTGACCAAGGCTTCTCAAACTATGGGTCGCGACCCCATTTGGAGTCGCACGATTTAGTTTTGGGGTCGCGAAACAAATTGGCTGTATTCATCAGAATTGAAAGTTTTTATAACCCTCGCAAGAAAATTAAAAAATAGACCTGCAGTAAAATGATTTTGCGTTGTATTTTTAGGGTAACTCCATCTTTACGCTGTCAGTTGTTTACGACAATGTCTGTCTGAGCTTTCAAGTAAAAATAATCAAAAAATAGCAACAATTTATTCATACTTACCTTTCGTTGTAACTTACTGGCCGAAATTGACCTTGTTGACACGGCTTCCACTTGGAAGGAAATTTCCTTATTTGAGAAAATTTTCTAATTTGATAAAATTTGACTTTAAAAGTCACAGAAAGGGAAACAAGGCGGAAATAATCAAGATAAAAAAGTCAGGAGGAAATAAGAAAATTTGCAACAATATATGTTTACAAAAAACATATTGTAAAATAAAGTTTTAACACGCCATGGAAAAATACAGAAATTGTGTAAAAACGCTGCTGAACTTAATTTTTCGTGGTCCAAACATTGTTAAGGAAAAGAAAAATGTTTATGCCTTATTTACAATTTGAAATCCTATTTTTGAAGCTTAACGAAATAGCTTTCGGCTACTAATGTTTGATAGCTTGGGAAAGTTGGTATGTTTAAGTAGAGCCAAGCGGAAGCCAATGAAAAAGTACGTAAAACATTATCATAACAGCAGCGTATTTTAAAGAAATGTCATGTTCCCTTGCTTTGGCCTTTACACGAGAATTCAAAAAATAATTGTGTTACCTAGATTTGCGTCAAATTCTTGACTTTTTTCAATATGCATTTAAAGACATTATTTCAAGAGCAAACAGTTCTCACGTGTCAGTTCATTTCTTTAATAAATCATCAAGCGCAATATTCATCCCGTTAGATGTGCTTGAGAAATTTTATAAAATTCTTTTTATATCTTAAGTTCTTGCTTGCTTCACTATTTCTATTATGTATTTTTTTGTTACTGTATAGTTACTTTCGTGATTGTGTGCATTTGCATGATTTCACCCGAAAAAAATGCTTGAGATTTGTGATCATTGGTGCAATTTTGGTGGGGAAACAAAAGAGATAGCCTCAAAGGATATGGAAGAAGCAAAAAATGTAAAAGAACATATTGTTTGCGACCAAAATATGCAAAGTTCTTGCTTTCGCAAGGATTTCTTCGTTTAATGCTTTGCTCTCCGAAAGGAGATTGAGTTCATGTAATTCATATAATTGCTTGGTAAAAAGATTAAGCTTACTTAATGCTTCCCTCCCTGCTCCCCCTCAAAACAAAATTGTTTCCAAACACGCCAGTGCCTGTAATGGGACGTTTATTACTTAAATATCATTAATGTGTGGGCTACCCATCGAGGGGTCGCTTAGAAATTTCTTTTCTAAAATGGGGTTGCAGAACAAAAAAATTTGAGCAACCCTGGTTTTGACTCACGATTTTGGTAGTTTTTTTCCTCGGCTAGACGGTGATCTCCAAAAAAAAAGGTCATCACTTACCGGGTGATGTCAAATCAACCAGTTTTTTGGAAAATAATGCGAGTCATTGCCAGTTGAGCCTATTTTCGAGGTGTTTTTCTCACGAAAATACGCCAGCGACGGTAACAACCTTTACATCACACACCGTTGTCTTATACTTTTACACTTGTAGTCACTCCAAAAACTAGTCCAAAATAGCGGAACGGGATGGCAAAAAATTGCCCAAAAAACCGCAACCCGCGACTGCTAGATTTTTCCCGCAACGCCTAATCAAAACTAGCCCAATTCCGCGGGAAAACCGCGGAACTGGCAACACTGCAGTAGACGGAAAAGTTGAAAAATATTTCAAAGACGAGGAAGTTTCCTCGTGTGCGTGAGTTCGCAAAAAAGAAAAAAAACATTTTCTCGGACTCATTGCACGTTTGCGTTGTTCTCATCAGCAAAGTTCCGTTAAAATTCAATGAGGCAAAGAATGTAGTCATCCTTAAAGTTGTGGGAAACAATTTCAAGTAAAATATAGAAGCAAATAGCTCCTCGGAAAATAAATAGCAATTTCTGTTTGATAATATCTTGTGATACCAAAATAGGAAATGCATCTGTGAATATGAAAACAAAGGTAGATATAACAGAGAAAACGATTAGAGAGATCGCTTAGGATTGGAAACAGCTATTAAAAGTCTGTAGCACTGGTGGTGTGTTTAAAAACAAATTGTTTTCATGAAAGCGGAGCATTGAGTGAGCTCAATCATTATTGATAAGCGATTTGATACAATATATGAGTTCAATCTTATTTGGGAAGGAAAGCATTGAGGGAGATAGGCTTGTTGAAAACGAGAATTTTGCCATTTTGGTCTCCAAACATATATGAAGAGCTTTTTTTGGGCAAGCAACTTAATGAAGCTTCCGTCGTACCGTTTAGGGGGACTATGCATTGTATGCCCCCCTGAATACGCTATTGTGTAGCACTTCAGTTAAAAGCGCTGTACGCCAAAACGACAGAAATACTGCGTTTTCTTAATAACTTTTTACATCATGAAAATGAAAATAACTGAAATATTGCCCGCTTTTACCAAAAGTATGATTTTAAGCGATTATAATCTCTTTGTATGATTTCTTCGAAAACTTAACAAAAGATGGGAACAAAGATCATTTGATACTACGTGCATCATGCAGACAAATCAACAATTTCCAACATATGTAGGTTAATTGTCAAGTAATTGAAGCTACATTTACAAGCTAATTTTGCTGGCGACCTTGATACAGCTATTTTTTCTACGAATTTGTTTACCATGCTGTTATGAATTTATTTTTATCACGCGCATATTTGGTTGTTGGTTGGCATGAAATGGTTCGGCAGCTAGCAATCCTTTTTCAGCATTTTTGTGAAAAGCGATTTACGCTGCAAAACATCTGCTATGATAGCGAGGTGCTCAGTGAGTCAAAAACAATACAAATGCCCTATAACCTTTTAGTCTGTCTATGGTCACATGATGCAGCTATCAGTAGCACGCTTTCTTAACAACTGGGCTATACTGTAAATGTGTTGCTACTATATGATTTTGATAGATATTGATAAGTATTTAGAAATTACGCTATTGCTTTGTAGATTGGGCTTTTTTACGTCTCTCGAGATCTGACTATTATATTGAGTCAATTCATGGATTTGAGTTTAATTTCATTTGTAATGTACTGCAGCGGAAAAGATGGTGTTAGTTGTAGATTTGTATTTGATGTAATAAAGATACCAAGATTGCCCCGCATATCATTTCAATGGAGGATGGTGTATGAGTGGGAAAATCAATCAAAAAAAATTCAAAAACCTCTCTTTTCAAGCTTTTAGGCTGTTTCTTCGCACTTCAAAAGCAAGGACAGTATAGAAGATTTCTACCTCTTTCTTACCAAACTAAGTTTCGGAAGAGAGGCCTCGAATTAAGCTATCGAGTTAACTTTTGTTTATAGTAAAAAATGGAATCTTGTCGCATTGCCGGTAGCTGAGAGTGAGATATACCGGTACCACCAAAAAGGTTGCAGATTGAATGCTGAGGGAGCTGCGTCGCATGCCTCATGGCAGGGCCGGCGTTCTCATTGAAGTTTACGTTGCGCTTTCAAACAATGGCTTGCGACGAGACCTGTGGGTGATTCCAAACTCGAAGGCCACGCTTCGCAATCTCCCAAGCTCTCTTCCAGCTCCGTTACATGAGTTAAATAAGTTTCGTAATCACTCTTCTTTCATCATCACATACGATAGCGTGGCGAGGTGAAGTGACGTCACCAGAGTTGTGACCGTCGCCTCCTGTTGTCATCTTTTGTTTGATGCCATCGGAAGTGACAGGATGTGACAACCTTGCGATACAACTTTGTTGCGCTAGTAAGCAGGTGATTTCATCGCGTAATCTCGGTGTTTACTGTGCCATTAATTCTGCGCAGATATAAGTTGTAGCTTCCTAGTTCACTCTTCCTCGCTTGAAACTATAGCCGTATATATGACTAAAGACCATGCGTTTACGGAAGGATTTCAACCCTTTACAATGAATAAAATCGTATTTTTAACTTAGTAGATGTTGCACCATGTAGAATTCTTTTTGCTTGTAGTGAAATTTGCTTGATAATCCATAAGCCTTCTACCAAAATTGCAAGCTCATTGAAATCTTTTCGGCGATAAAATTGGAAGAAGATCTTTAGCCGTTAAGGAACGCCCCTTTTGGTTTACACGCATCATTGAACTTAAAGGCAATATTTTTTACCGTGACAGCTTATAAATATATTTTGCTGCACCCTTTTTTTGAAATACATTCCTTTTTCATTTAGGGTTTTCCAAAATTTTTGAGCTATAGACTTCCATTGTCAATTTGTTTTCCTCGGAGTGCAACCTTATTCCGCATCAATTTTTCCGCTATAAATGACGCTGAATCATGTTGTATCGTAAATTTGCTTGTCAAAGTGTTAAAAAGACATGCGATAAAGTCTTAGTTTAATATCCTCCTTATATTGTCGTAGTTTTTGTTTTTTTTACTTTTGAGGCTAAATGATTTTTTCGTTTTATTGATTTTCCACAGCGCACTCGAGTCTTTTCAGAAATCTAATGTTTGACGCTATAGCTCGTACTAGTATTCAAAAATGCGAGATAGGGAGAAATAAACTCAACCAACAGTGTTTGTGAGAAAACAATGAATCAAGTGCATTGTGTTGTCACAATCTTAAAAATCGCATTTCTTGCATTTTTTTGTACATGCCTAGCTGCACAGTGCGGAGGTTGTACAGAGGCCTACTGCATAATGCATACGTTGGACTTTTTTATATTTTGTTCAATTTATGCGGATCTCTGCACAGTCGTCAGGAACATCAGTTTAGGAAACTTTTTTAGTTGATTGCAGTCTTTTCCAAATACCTCAAGGAGATAATGAAATCAATTTGGGGTGATATTTGGAGGAATTTTTACAGGAGTCACAACATAATAGTGACGTGTACAAAATTACATGCAAACAACCTTAATTAGTATTTTCCACAATGGGAATATTTCACCACAATGGGTTAATTAATAGTAATCAGGAAGCAAAATGCTTTGTAAACATTTCAAAAGGAAAAATAGAAAACGATTTAGTGTCAATAAAACGGAAATGAAATCATGTGTAGGTTGGTGGTATGGCACATCTGTACAACAAGTTAAGAGATATAAATGACATGTACCTTTGTACAAAATTAAGCTTTGTGAAATAAGAAGGCAGGAATAAATCATTAAATAAAGATACAATGATGCACGTTTAGTAGCTTTTGTTCTACAGCTAGGTCTATTATTTTCAGACGAGATCTTAAAAGCGGGAAGCAAATGCTTGTTTTGTAAACTAACACTTGGATTTTCCAGGGGATCAGATTTATAGCAGACTGAAAATTACTTTGCTAATAAGTATTGAATTTAAGAGAGGTTACCAATAATCTCTTGCTGAATGACTTAAAAAGTTTGGCTGGACTTCTCAAACAAAATTTCGTGAAGCACAGTTGATGATTTTTTTTCTTCAGTGGGTGTGTAATAGCGATTTGCATGCTTTTTGTTGTTTTTATGTGGTAAGGTTTTATGTTGATGTGCAGTAGGGTAGTGCGAATGTAATAACTCAAGTGAAGGTCAAGACAAAGCTTCTCTCAGTGCAAGATGTCAATTACCAACGAAGGTCGCCGGATTACACTTAGCAATGAAGAGCAACTGTGGCTCATGTCCCAAGTGAAGCAAAACATGATGACCATCGATGAAGCAGTCAGCTGGACTGCAAACAGAGAAACTGAACTGCGCTCGATGGAAGACGACATTATACAAGCAAAAGTGCGTGCTTCTCTGTGATACCCAGCTGTTACCTCTTTCAGAATGCACTTAAATGGTATTAGTAAATACGCCATTGATGGCATAGGTAGTTTTTCTTGCAGGAAATTTTTTGTAAAAAGTGTTGCGTATACTTAAGCAGGAAGGTATTGATCACGAGCTAGATACGTCATGTCTTTGTGTTGTTCGCAAGTAACCATTGCTCATTTGTTTAGGATAAGGAGAAAGTTGCTGCTCCGAAAAACAAGCCATTGAAAGCTACCAAGAAATTTAAAAGCTTTCTGCTTCAAAGAAAACCAACAAAACCGTATATTGAGGTAATTAATTGGTTATGATATTTGGTAGTTTTAATCTTGTGTTAATATCCACCATTAATCCTAACCTGAGAGCCTGAAAAAAAGTGGTAAAAATGCCAAATTGAAGCATTTTTTTGGGTGCTGGTATTCAGTTGGACTTGAGAGGGCACCAGTCTTGTCTTTGGGAGGATCATCCTTGTATTGTTGTTTTTTGGGCACCAAGCCAGCTACGCGCCACAGTATAAAGCTTGTACACCGCGTTTTGTGGGTGGTTAACTGTGTTTTAGATATGTGTGCTATAAAATTCTCCGTAATATCTTAGTTTTCTTTGGAGTGTATGTGCTTACAGTGCATACTGTTTCAACCTATCAGGCCTCATTGCTTGGCACAGTCGACCGTCAATTGCCAGTTAGGTTGAAATAGCACGCACTGTCTACAGTCACGCTGTAAGTGAATGCACGCCTTGTATCACGTACAGCATTAGTTTTGCTGATCAAATAGCTGAAATAGATTAGGATACAAAACAGTCATCGAAGTGTAAAGTGTGAACAGGTTAACTTGGCTATCGTTAAGAACTGCCGTTACACTAAGCTTCCGAGTTTTCATTGTTAGAACAGCAATGGATGTTATTTCTTGCTCGAAAATGATTTGATACGAAACCAAGCTGTTGACTGTTTTGTTTCTATTCTACGCCGTTCTAGTGGATTTAATAATTAATGAATTTCGCCTTCACATCTGTTAGGCGTTGACGTTGATGTCATGCAAAAATGCTGAAACTCTTTTCATTTTTCCAATTGTAGAAGGACAAAAATGTGTTTATTTCTGTTGAGTTGATACAAGGAGCAATTACTGCTCTGTTGTTGTGGTGGTGTAGAGCAGAGGTTCCCAAACTGGGAAGCGTGCAAATCTCATGAGTGGGTAATAATCATAGGGGGCCGGGGCCACGGTACCCTTTTAGTATCATTTGCACGAAAATTTGTTGAAACCCGGGATTTGAAAAAGTTAATCTTCAAAAAAGATCTTCACAATGTTTCGTCGGGCATTTGAGGGCAAATAACCGCTTTTAAAAAACGGATCTCAAAAAAAATTTCCTCGTATTAAGAGTGGCACAGGTTTTTGTTGGCATGGCCAAAGAGGGGCAGTATCAAAAAGTTTAAAAACTTTTGGCTTATCGCGTCCGCCCCGGAGTCGATAAGCCTGGATTTAATTCGTTTGTCGGGCCGCACCAAAGACTTCGAAAATAGTATTTACAGACCACCTACTTAACCCTCGGGAATAGGAGTAATGTAGAGAAGGAAATATAAAACTAAATTTACTCAGTATTGACTGAAAATTGTATTGGCGCCAAGAAATCTTTGCGATTGAAAAGAGCCAACGAACCCTCGTGCCTTGACGTGTCATTTTCGAAAATTTTGAGGGGCGTCAGGAAAAAATTTAAAAGGGAGGTGGAGCTTGATTTTTTGTTCTTGATAAAGTCGCCATGCGTGAGTCCTTTCGCCACTCTAAAATTTTAGGGGGGTGACTTTACCCCTCTGTGCTTACCCACTGTCTCTCAAACTATTGCTCGGTATTTTTCCAATAGATTTGGAAACAATAAAAATTTCGAATGGTGCCTCAGAAAAATGTTTTGTGTCTTTTACTCTAAACATTAAACGTTTTGATTCTGTGAGTTGGATGATTGCCAATTACATTTGTTGAGTGACAAAGCTTCCAATCTTATTTTTAAGCGCCTGAAGTTATCAGCGCCGTTTATTCGATTTCTTCTTCGTGTCATGTGCTCTGAGAAATAAATAGGAAGGGGTAACTGGATATATGAGGTTCGTATAAACAGCGATTTCGAACCAAGCATCGAGAAACACACGCGATTTCAAATGACCAATAATAGCGCACTGTGTTAGAGGCATTGGACTTAAGTTTCTAACTTGTTAAAACTTTAAACTTCTTAATCATGGTTAGTATTCATGTTCTCTGAGTTTATTTATATCAAATTGATGCTGGGTTTTCGAGTAATACCAGCCGAAACGTTATTTTGCAAATGGATTATTTAACGTGGTTTTGCTTCATATTTTCTGATACTTCTTTTTAATTACAGACTAACAAACGAAAGCAATCTTTCCTTGATACAGGAGCAGATACGCTGACGGCGTATGACCTCAAGAACAAACAAATTTACAATTTTTCCGTGTACCGATGCGCGAAGCATAAGTCGCCTCAGAAAAGGATATTGCAGGTACTGCTATGATTAAGTTTCAGATTTAAATAATATTACAGGATATTCAAGTCTGTATTTCAAAAAAAGCCTGGGATTTGCTCTCACCAGCCTGCCAAATGCAAAGCTTTTTAAGAAGTAGGCTTTGTGAACACATTATCTTAAGTTCTTAAAAATTAAGTTCTTAAGTTCATCATTTTTCTTAAGTTCTCCAAAACTTATCCACTTATAGCTCTTCCCCTTCCTTACTCTAAGCATTGCAAATAGGCTTTTCATTGGTGATGCTTCTCTCTTTTTCATTCGTTCAGTAACAGCGAGCTAATTTTCCTAGAAATGTAGATTAAAGGACATTTCGTTCATGCGTGTGAGCTCATGCTCTGTTTGCTAGTCTCTTAGTCATCAACGATAGATAGACTGCTTAGCCCACCACCAGTCTCCCATATAAAGATGTAGGATTTCTGTTTAGTGCCTTTCACAAGATACAACAAGAAAATTTTCCGCCTTTTTCTCCACACTATTCTTTTCGTTTTGAGCGCCAAGCAAAGAAGCTGTGAATGGCGTTTATAAAGCCCTTTGTTATGACTGCTCAAGAAAATTGAACCCAGATCTACAAACTCCAAAGCGGACGCTCTAAGCACTACACCACTGCGGCGGTTATAGGACATTCTGATAATTGCCGTGTGAAGTCTCAGATCCAGCTTTGTAGCTCAGTCTGGGAGAATCGGTCAACTGCTCTTACCAACAACGCACTGCAAATGAACCCATGTCCTCTCGAATGTGAGGTCGTTACCTTACTTCGCTATAGTTACAAAGGAGTAAGAAGTCATTATTTGCATGCAGTATAAGCCTATACAATACTTCTATATATTACAAACTGCTTTGAAAGACATAATCATTGTCAGCTTGTGTATTCACATGCTGATTAGTTATTGATTGGTATTTCTTCAATTACGTTTGTACCTTAATTAATCAATAAACAGCTAACATCTCTTTATTGTTACTGTTGTTTTTAAAACTACATTTTGCCGTAAAATGATATTCGAATCAGTGATTATGGACAGTAATTTCAAATTTATTAAAGACAAAAGATTTTTTTATTTCCCAAAGGACCTTCAGAAGCGGGGTTGGGAATAGATTTTGAAAAAAGACGTGTTGTAACCAATAGAAATACAAATTTGTCATCTCGGATCTTCCTCGGTAGATTTTGCTTAATTTTAAGAAAGCATTTAATGGAACACAATCATTCCTCTAAATTAATCCGTCCTTTAAAGCTTTGTTTTAAGGAAACTTGGCAGCTCTTACAGCTAAGCAAAAAAGCATTGATTGTGTAAATCTGAAATTCTTAATATTTTTTAATGTATTCCTCCCTTGCACGTTTTTGGCTCCTTTTACTCTTCTCTTTTTGAACTAACGTAAAAAAGACAAAATTTTGTATTTTTACATCGTATGCTTCTTTATCTTTAGTCCCAACCAAATTCACCTGGGTGTAATGCAAAATCACAGCCACGTGCAAACAGCACATTGTCCACATTAAAAAAAGAAAGGTTTGTAGAAAGAATGACATTCTGAGAAGACTTACAACAATGAAATGGGATTTCAAACCATCTCTGCTGAAATAAACAGGCCTGGCCTTGTGCTATTCAACTGCGGAATATCCACTCCTCGTGGGGGAAAGATTTTGCCATGCCAAAGATTTCGACTCAACCCCCAACAACATATGAAGCCTAAAAACTGGCATCAAGCATACTAGCACCAAAATTTTTGAAGCCCGCATTGCTCCTATGGTTTACCCAAGATCAGAAGTGAAGTTGTCTACCAAGAGGAATATCGGAGGCAAACAAGCAATGACAGACGTCTTCTGTACGGACGAAGTGCAGAGAGACAACGACTGAAACCGAGGAAGAGTTTTCTTAGAGCAACCGCCGTTGATAAATTACTCTCCAAAGAAAAGCAGAAGATTTAAAGAAACCCTTGAGCAAAATTCTCCTATTCATGACATGAGAATGCCTCCATCTGATTTCTTCCCAACTGGTCATAAAACTCCTTCTGTGTGAAAGAAAAATGCTTGAAATGCTTCCACTGGGATGTAGGTCGCACCAAAGTAGCCATGAAAAAGTGGAGCTATTCCACAACCTGAAACACGTTGTGGTGTGGCTTTACGTCCGAGGACAATCAACATTTCCTCGTCTGCCCTAAATTACTCGCATTATGCTTTACTGAAGATCTGGCACTGTCAATAGACGCACAACAATGCTTGGAACACTGAGCAAACATCCCATGATGTCTCAATAGTAAACGATAAAAAGATTCTATGTTATGCTTCTTGATAAAAAACTGAACAAAGTAATCTGAGTCAAAGTATAATGAATAAAATGTTCGGTAGGTGCCGTGATGATTATGCTTAAAGGGATGTCGAAACGGAAGGGGACAAAAATGATCTTTAAAAATAATGGATTATAGAAGTTATTTCTTTTAAATTTTTGCAAACTCTTGAAGGAATGTTTAAATGCAGTCACTTTTGTATCCTTATTGGGGCAAAAACTTTTTCCCTTGAAAATTATCTTGCGTCGAAAGGTCATTTATCCCTTCTTTTGAAATAATGATCTTTTTTTTTGAAGATGCACTTGTGACGTAGGTTTTTAAATATTGTCCTAAAATTGTCACTACGTTAAATAAAAGTGCCTATCGAAAAATGAAAATTACTCTTTTCAGCAAAGCTTGGCCTCCCTTTAGACGGGATTTTTTGACATCCCTATGTATGTGAATATATTTATTGATCACCTTGCCGAACAGCTGATCTAAGCAAGTGCATGAAACAATTCTGAAACACTAATGTTTTATTAACTGCACAAAATTAAACAATTCAGGTTGGAAACCTGAAAACAATTCTTCCTATTTTATTAAAAATTATTCACAGCTTTTGAAGTAAGAATAACTGAAACACTGTAGTTGGTGACATGTCAAC
The DNA here is from genome assembly GCA_963675345.1 of Trididemnum clinides. NCBI lineage: Eukaryota > Metazoa > Chordata > Ascidiacea > Aplousobranchia > Didemnidae > Trididemnum > Trididemnum clinides. The sequence goes on from OY776301.1 coordinate 10,703,119, forward strand.
TATGTTGTCATTGTCAAGTAGAGACGAATTGAAGAAGTTGGTCAAACGGCATGTACGGGCCAACGGCTTTTGGACATGAAGTCCAGAACTACAAAGAATATTGCTCTATTTCCAGACCAGTTTTAGCACTGAAAACTACTTATTGTGCTTTAGCAATTGGGAAAACTTTTTATCAAAGGAGGAGATAAAACTTCGCACCCTTTCCGTACCACTTCCTTCTTTAGTGGACTGCGTGACGTAGTAGACCGAGCGTCAGACTGTAATCGAAAGATAGTAAGCTGAGCACCCAGACCGTTACGTTGCATACGGCATGACCAAGCGGAACCGGCTTTTCTATTAAAGCTTGTGTCTCGAGTAAGAACTATGGTTCTTCCGACCGCAACGGCGGTCACGAAAACCGTAAGTTCGCATCACAATCTCCCAAACTTTCTGTTTCTCTTGTTTTCGTTGACTCCAATAAGTTGAATGAGCTCTTGTCATGTCACTTCCCATGCATTTATTGCAGTAGTGACGCGTTAGTTAAAAAACAAATGCGGTAAAGTCAATATTGTAGACTTTCGTCTCTTGCTTACATCAACGCTGAACCGTCACCTGCAATCATTCGTTGACTTAGCCGCGGCAGCTGGTTCAATAATTGTGTAACCTAATTCCAAATGACAACGCATTCTACTGGGATTTCCTATCGACATGTTCCATCATTATGAACTTTATAAACCGATTGTATACTAATTTGGTACAGGTTGTTTAAATTAACACTGTAAGTAGATTTACGCAGTAGCTGTGCTTGCTTGTGCAAGGGCCTTACTCTATTATTAGCTTGGTGCTGGAAAATCTTCCAAAGCTCGCTTAAAAATCAAAAATCTGAAAAACCTGTACGAAATATCTCAATTTTACGAAGGTTTATAGCGATTTCAAAAAGAGTTAGTCATTGTTTATTTCTCTTAAATTGTTAACAACGCCATCTGATGGACTGGGACGCTCTTTAGGCGTCACCGTGGTCGAGTGAGCTGGGTCGCCGTTTATCATGACACTGATCGTGCGTTCAAATCTCTCGATAATGACGTGGCCGTGCACTTGAGACAGGCGCTTCGCGGTAACTTCTCCGTTTCGATCGCGAAGTACCGTTAACTCCGAAGCGGGTCTAAGCACGTCACTCTTCCAGCAGGAAGGTTTTCCGATGACCGTACAATAAAAACATGAGTCTTAAAAAGAATGATCCTTGGTTCAAACCTCACTGCTGCCGCGTTGTTGGGTCATTAGAAAGGAGCGTCATGGTTTCCGATTCTTGGTGAATTCTAACAAGCAGCTGCGCGCACTCTCTGTGCTCATGTTCTGTTTGCCAGTCTTTGGCTAGACCAGGCCACCGCAGTGGAAACACTGCTTGGCTCCGTCATATGTCTGTCGCATAAAGATGTAGGCATTCCGTTAAGTGCCTTGCCCAAGAGCACAGCAAGCGAAGTTGCTGGCTTGTTCCCCACAACATCTCTTTTGTGATGAGGGCCAAGTAGGAAAACTATGAATGGCATTCTCTATGGTCTTTTGGCATGACTCGACAAGAGAAATGAATCCCTGGTCTACCGACAGCGAGGCGGACACTCCAACCACTGCGCCATCGTGCCAGAGCCATTTATTGAAAGTCATTGCAAGAAACAGAGCGGAACGCCAGTGATCTGGAAATTTCGATGTAGATCTAAAAAAATTGCTTCTATGCTCAGCAAAATATATTCCTAAAACAGGCCCGTGGAAACCGCCCCCCGTACCTTCCAGCCGATGGGGATGCGACCATGTCTAGAGGCCCCACCTCAAAGAATATTATTTAGAAAATTGGATTAAAGTAGATCTACAAAAAAAGAAAAAGACCTTCATCTTCAATTTGAATTGGAAACAAAAAAATTTACACTTTGTAAATCTATGTAACCGCTTCCAGTTTTGAACTTCCTTCAAAAAATGATGTCTTGTATCAAACTGAAGTTTGAGAGCTCTCTGGTATTACTGCTTTTTAGCTACGATTGAAATTGGCCAGGAAAAGTAAAGAAAAGATACTTTTTGATTTTCTTTATGTTAATTGCTTGACAGATAATAATTGGTAATACAAAAAATATTTAAGTCGCTGTCACTCGCTGTTGTGTCACAACACATGCTGTTTACGCGAGACGTTGCACTGCCCTAAAATGCGTCAGTCCAAACTTAAATTCCTATTCACTATCTCCCACGCATTAAACAGTTAAAAATTTTGCCAGCAAAATTGCAAAAATTTTAGCAAACTGAAAAAAAATTAGTAAATACGCCAAACTTTTTTACGTATCGTTGAATTTTAACTACGAATCCGCTAGACATGTTTTCACAAATTCGCACTTTTTTCGCGGTTAAAGGGAACACTGTTGTAAATATTAATCTTCGAAAACAAGGTCTTCATCTTCGATAGGAAACGAAAATGGAGTTTTTACCTTTCCTCACCAAAAGCCTACTGAAAAGGGCCCCGTATAAAATTTTGGAGGGACCCCAATTTGGGTGCCACGGCATTGTCCTACACTGTCCGTCCAAAGCAAGCATGACGAATCTATGGCACTCAGCGAAATTTTGCTGGCATGGCTCTTTACTCTGAATGTTATATTCGAAATAGAAATATGTTTTTGCTACATACCTTCGAGCTATTAATTAGCAATTTTTTATCGAAAAATATATTTCAGTAAATTTAAATTACCTACTATCTCCAGTTCCTTATTCCACTTGAATAAAGAACTAAAGATGGTAATTTGAATTTATTAAAATGTGTTTCTCAATAAAAAAAACGCTGATTAATTGTTTGGAGTTAAGTAAGAAACGTACTTCGCATCCGGCATGGTGATCATCAGCCAGGTCTAAGACTACTTCAGTTTAGATCTAACTCCAACTATATGAAACAGTGCAAATTTGAAGATGTAGGTGTTAGCCTGACATTAGAAATCAATTTAATAAGTGATGGTTGGCATGTTAAAGGCCAACGCAATCTGTTGAAAACAAGGCTTCCGTGACCGGTTTTGTTCCTGTTAGAATTCATCTGATGGGCCTAGGCATCAAACCAATGATCTCATGGACAGGTTACTCGTTAAACGAGTGCCTTAGTCCACTCGGCTATCGGCTTACACAATAGAGAAGGAAACTAAAACGCGGAAATCTGTGGAAAGCCTTTTATCGACTTAACTTTTACTGAAACATGGAAATCCCCTGCGCGGATCGGCGTTTAGGGTTGGGGTGGGGATTCGGGTTAGGTTCGAGTTAGAGATAGGACTGATTAGAGTTGATAAAAGTTAGGGTTAGGATTACAAATAGAGTTAGAGCTAGGCGTGGGATTATGCGGAATTAACACGTAGTAGCATCCCACAACGAATGCTGTTCAGTTTAAGCCATATTAACGCTTACTCACTGCTGCAAGCTTAAAGCGAGATATGCTTGGGAGTCCAGCTTAGCAAATTAAAAATATACAAAATAGAAATATTTCATCTTCATGAATTTATTAGTTTCTTATTGACTGTCAAAAATTAATAAAGCCGCAATGGTGTAAAATAGCTGAAGGCTCTTATCTAGATGATTCTAGAATGTGGAATTTCATATCAATTAACCTTGATTTTCTTTACTTGCTTACTACCAGACAATTATTTTTTGTTTTGACTTGATTAACTAACTTGCTCACCACTTGTAGCCGCTCACCTTCTCGCCTGTAGCTAGAACATAACTATTGAACTTAATTACGTAAATTTGAACGTGGCAAAAATTTCTTTCGTACTTTAAAATCTCCTCAAACAAATCAATTTTTTGTTGCAGCTTGCTCTGATATTGTATCGCAGCGGGACAAATTTTAAAAAGAAATCACAGTGACAGAAAAGCTAGGTGAAGTGTATCCGAAATTCTTTGACTTATGTTTTTAGCAGAGTTTAGTATCTACTGTGATTAAGAATACAGTACTACATCTGTACGCTAACTGCGCATGGAATGAATGAACTAAATATTCAGATATGAGATTGGGGGATTAAAGTAGTTTGAATCAATTTTGAAATAAACTGAGATATGTGGAGTGAATATAAGAAGCAAAAGTTGTCATCATCCAGTAGTCGATTGTTTCAAAGATGGTGGATTGAAGAAATAGGATACGGCATGATTAGCAGTAGCTATAAAGCCTTGTTATCTTTGTGATTGAATACGGTTGCATGTAGGACATCGCCAGTAAAGCGGCATTATATAACAAACCATAAACTCCTGGAAAAATTAAACAAAGAAAAATAGAGTCAACAAGTCTAATAAATTTAATGGGTAGTTGTTTAAATTAATGTTACTGCAGCGAGTTATATGGTTTCAAACAAAATTGCCAAACATGAAAAATCATTTAGCTATGGAAAACGCCTTGGAAAAAGCGTGGCTTGAATGTACACCATGCAGATCTATATGAAGATTAAAAAAACAAAAAGTCGTCCAAAAATATATAAATTTTTGTATAAAAATACGCTAAAAGTCTAGAAATTCATGCAATAATTGCTTTCCATTTTTTTTCAAAAGTAACTGGCACGGTATTAACATGATAAATACTATTGGTGAGATTTTGGCTAGTTTGTTAAGAAAGGGTCGCCACCTTTGGTCTAAAGTATAAATTTAAAAGGCAACACAAAACAAAGCTTTAAATGGGCATTAAAATTCTTGTAATGGCTCCATGATTGTTTCTGAACGCTTAAAATAATCAGAAAAATTGCGTTGTCATGTATTTATACATTGCATCTATAACGAACAATATAATATGACTGCTCATTTCCGACCGATATTGACTTGCACATTGTAGTACTTCAAAACAAGTCATACGTTTTAGTTTCCGAAGCAACCAAAAGTAGTTTAGCACGCACAATTTATTGTCACGAAGGCTGTACTTGCTGTTTTTCCATCTTGCAAAATCGTTTTTCACTTCGACAGTATAGAGCAAAAGTGGGCAACCTTTTACGCTTAGATGGCCGCATTAATTATTACCTTTAATCATATGGCCGCAAAATTCAGCGCCAGATAACCTTTTACTGTCGAAGAGCCATTTGGACCTCTTTTCCACGGCAATAAGAGCCACCATAAGTCTGCTGAACATAATTGTGTTCCAAAAAAAAGGTCCCCAACTGCAACCGGTGGCAATAAACCGAGTATCAACACGTTTAATGAATGCCAAAAGAGCCATTTAATTTAAAACACTATGATAGAGCATTGATACATCATGCCTTACGTATGTAGAAGTTAAAACAATGTATTTATTTACGAAGCCACATATGGCCGCACATTTACTATAAAAAGGCCGCCGGTTTCCCACCCCTGGTATAGAGGCTTGTGTAAGAATATTTCTTTGCTTAGAGAAAATCAGTATTTTACACACTGGTTAAACATTTATTCATCTTGCAATTTCATTCATGTATGAAGTGAAAATATCGGGTTAATAGAAATTCTCCGTTAATTTGTGGGCTTGCGCAACAACTAAGTGCAGTTTGAAACACATTTACATTTCAAGGCGCAGCATTTAGTTCTTAGTCTCAAGTCGTTTACAGAGCAGCAACGATTTTATTTGCAGTCTCTTTGTATTTGTCGTGTAAACAAAAACAACTTGTTGCGTATGTCGGAAGGAATTAGCGGGTATTACAGTCTAAGATAATCTAATGCGCACTTTTAAGTTGGGGAAGATTAAATTAGTACTTCTAACAATGTTTTGTGTAAATATTGGATGCGGATACTCGGTTAAAAAGCATGAAAAATTGACTTGGAGATTATTATTTTTTCTGTATAGTTTTCATATAATAACAGAAGCATTGCCAGATTACTTGCCTTGTGGTTCCAAACCCGAACTCGCATTTTTCACTAAGGGCGTAGTTGGATCTTTTTGGGGGGTATACTAAGATTGTTGGTTATGAGGAAAGACCCACAAAAGTTTCCTCAAAACTGTTGTTATTTAAATGCACATTTCAAGATGTTTTTTAGAGGAAACTCAGCACACAGCCGATTTGGCTTAGATTATGGATGTTGTAGAAGAATGTAAAGCGTTAAGAATGCTTAAAGAGTTACTTTTCAGCTCCAAAAATGTTGAATATTAACTATGTTTCAGATTGATTTTGATGCCAAGTGCCTGTCCCTCATTCATCGTGGAAACGTCATCAGAACATCACCATTTGCATCACTTGCTACAGTTGATGGACAGGTGTGAATTTGTGAAATATGAAATGTTGCCAACCAATCGTATTCTTAACATTTTTCCTCCCAAATATGTGGCTCATATCTTGAATTTTCTTCCTTGACTAAATCATTAAAAATACATTTTATCCGAAACAAGATTAAGACCTTTCAGAGTTTCAAATGGATTTTTTTTTGAAGTAGTAAAGATTTATATATTGAAAGGGGCTGATCAGACGCCTTACTTGCTCTATAAGTGTAATCTCACTCTTGCTTCGAACAAAATACCTGTTCAGAAGAAACTTCTTTAAAAAAAATCATAAAAAATCAAAGTTACTCTAATGCATTTGATAAATGTAGACACAGGTCTTCGCTTAAATTGCTTTTTTTTCATTCGGCAGCAGTAACAACAAAAATCGTATTTTTTAAGACTTTTTAGCAGTTATATTTAGGAAACAAGTGAGGGAGTTATGTAGGTGGTCTACATTTTATTTTCCAGCTTATGTCCAGGCACCTTTTGTAATCTCCGATGCTGTTGACAGAAAGCATTTTCACCATTGACAGTACAACCAATAAAAGAAATTGCGTTGAGCGCTTTTTCAAAAAGACAAAATGTTTTGCTGTTCAGGTTTGTTGAGAACCAGGCATTGGATCCAAATTTTTGAGGGTCAAAATCAGTGGGTGAATGCGATTGGTGGGGATTTGTATCCTTGTTTGAATGGAATACCTTGTTTTGGTATTCAAGTTCTAAAAAACGAATTTTATGTTCTTTTTGCGGAAGGAGAGAGACGCAACATTTTTTTTGATTTCGACACGACGTTTTAGAAAACTTTGGGGGTCTAAATTGATCTTGGGCTACCTAAAAATGCTACTCACCGCTGGTCCATTAATATTCCCCTGAAATCCTCTCAAGGCTACTGGCAGAGTCCTCTCTTGTGAATTCCTCTGCTTAAGCGTGCAGCGGTCTGCTGCTTTGTTTATGACAAGTTGTCTAAGATAGCAGTTTTGACCAGGAGTGCTAAAAGTTATATTTGTTTGGACCACATTTTACTAGTTTAAAGTCTTCACGCGCCGCATGAAGACTGTTTTTGGGAGTTTAACTTGTCTGAGTCAATGCTTATTGATCGTTGCCAAGGCGATTACTTTTTCTTTTTTGCGAAGGCGATTGTTTTGAAAGCATTTGTGACCGTTTCTCCTTGGATCCGTTTTTCCTTGTTAGGGATCAACATTCTGAACTGGAATTTTATTGCAAATAATTCTCACGTGACTAGTCGCGAGCCACACTCTGGGCGCCCCTGGTTGAGACTCTGATGCAATATTGAGCCAAAAATCAATTTAATTTGAAGTAGAAAACTACGGTATGCGCAATATCATAAACAGCCAGCAGACAGCAAGGGATTGGAAAGAGGCAGTTACCGCGAACTGTTGTAGGCCAGCCTATCGGACAAATTTTATAAACCCATATTTAAGAATAAATCGAGGTAAAAAAAACTTCTTATTAATGGCTTTTTAATCAATTTGAGGCTGTTAAAAGCGAAATAAGGAAGCTACAAGACGTTTTCATTGAAACAATTTTTTCTTTGTATTGATTCAAATAAACGTTAGTAAATTGGCCAGAGATGTGTCTATTTGGATGACGAATTTCACGTTGTGAGCTTTATGTCAACTGGTTAAAGGCGATAAAAGAGCATGCTACAGTTGATAGTGCATCTGTGATGCCAAACACTTAAAATGGCTACTTATTTTTAGATATATTAAATAACGTTTTTGTATAGGTTCTCTATACAGAATATACTTATGCATTAGACCATGCAGCAGCGGTTTTTATATTGCTGAGCGCAAGATAAAATACTACTAATTTGAGAATTCTTCTTCACATTTATGCAAACGTTAGGCTCTAGCTACAACTTAGAGCTTGCTTCAAGGCTCGTTTAAATAGGACACCTTGCATTTCTATTTCATTTATATCATTAGGTCCACCCAATCAAGATATAATGCTTGAAACAAATCTTTATTTCGTTTTACTAAAATATTTTTTTCTGTCCTCTGTGGAAAATAATTTGGGTTACATCCTAGCATATCGCTGTTTTTCAATATCTGTTGTTTGCTATAGTCTAACCGCGAGGCAAATGGTTTTTCAATGTATTTTTTAATTTCAGGAAGGCAAAAAATTGTTCATTTATTTTGATGACAGCCAAGAACTGGAAATCAACGCCGAAAACTTGACCGACAAAACCAAGGTAGGCTTACATGGCTGTTTCTTTTGTTTTATTTTTGTTTTGTACCCTGCTTAGAACAGAGTTGTACATTTTTCGTGCTTTCATGCTCTTTTTAATTAGCTACTGCAGCTGATTCTCAACAATTCAGTCAAAACAGTCAAAGGTTGCAAAGTATGGTAAGGCAACTTTATTATAATTGAGAGGTCAGAAGTAGAACGCTTGACACGAATAGTGTTGTCATTGTGTTCAGTGGTAATCTACAGCAATTTCCCTTGCTTGGTTGGAATATTCACTATAGAAATACACTGCGCTATATCAACAGCAACAGCAAGTGTAACGCCGATGCGAATATTGATATTTCTTTTGTTACTGAAGGTTTTATTTTCATTGGAGGAAAAAATATATTGCACTTGCGATAAAAAAGATTGCTATTGCAGTGTTGCCAATGTCGTTTCATATCTTTTCAGTTGATTCGTTTGTTGAACATTGTCAGTGAACAGAACGAACATGAGGAACGGGGACAGCACTTCGATCCATGCGACAAACTTCAGCAAAGCTTTAAAGTCATAAAGGAAGGATATCTTGAAAAAAAAGGAGGTTATTCCGCCAGCCAATGGCACAAGTAAATAAGTGGGATAGAAGACTCGGGAAGTGCCCAGATGCTTCGTCTTTTGAGGGAAAAGGCGAGCTGGATTTTGAAGGGCTGGTTTAGGTCTATTCTGCTTACCAGAAATCATTGATCTTTTCTCGTGTTTTTTAACAAGCTAAGTTAGAAAAAATAAACCTTTTGATTTGTTTTCTAGTAATAGGGAGTGCTGGAGACAGTCTAACATTTGTTGTCAAAGGTTCAAAGTTTGGAGCGTTGTTTGGCATTACAACATTGCCTTGCGGGGTAGTCGTTTGCTTTCAACGCTTCAAGATCTGTTTCAAACCATAACTTCATTTAGCTTTCAAGCCTGCAGTGGCATGTATAGGGCGGTAAATGCTGACTTGAAACATTCCGTAAAGTTTCTTTGCAGTCTCCTTAACACACTGCTCATTTTGCGTCGGATTAGTTAAAGAGGTTCTCAATATTTTGGAAATGCTTTTCTTATGTAGAGAGCAGTTACTTCCCTTTTGCATGGCGGTTCCCGTAATCATAGATAAATAAACAAATTATTAAAAAGCAATTGAAAAGTCCAATGTCCAGCTGTTTAACGACTAAGCATTTTCCAAGAGCGTCTTTCTCCAGAGCAGTAAATAAGCCTGAAATTCTCAATCGTTTTGTTTTTTAAGTCGTACACAAAAACATGTGTCATTACGTCTAAGTTCCGTGTTTGCTGCCGTGACGTACATACCGGTTGCGTTTCATGTTCAAAACCGGAATTCCCATCAGCTTCAAACCTGATCTACACTTCCTTTTGTGGTTGCAGGCATTCAAAAATGCTGGTTGTAATAAAATAAACCGTTTATCTCCGGTCATACCTAGTAGTAGAGCTGATGTCCGAAATCATTTGAAACTTGATCCAACAAACTCGAATCCAAATTTCAAACGGATAACTGCACAATAATCCATGATTAAACTACTATATCCGGAGCGAATACCAATTCTGTTTGATCAAACGATTAAAATCCTTCAATGTAGTTTGGAAAGACAAAAGTGCCATTTAAAAGGCGCTCACGAAACGTATACCACCTGGTCGCTACTTCACGGAAGGTTTAACGCCAGTAGTTATTTACCTACTTCGGCTGCGTAGCTCAGTGCGATAAAGCGCCTTCTCGTGATCGTGAAAATGCGAGCTCAATGCCCGGTTGGGGTTGGCGTTGTGGTTTATCTCTTGGAAAAGGCACTGTATGGGCAATTTTCCCAGCCTGCTTGCAAGCTTGTGAAAGAAATTTCACGCTACGCCTGCAATCTACTCCTAATGGAAACCAGCCTTAACTTCTGACCGCAGAATAAAAATGTAATGACGATGATAAACTTCTATTGTGTTCTGTTCTCGAATTCAGCCGAGTGACTTCCTTTAAGCATGAGCCCGAATCCGAACACCAGGTCTAATTGCCAACTGCTGCAGGACACCAAGGAACAGTTGACAGTTGTAATGGATTTGGGTTCAATTTTCTGATCGACTTTAGAAATGATTCTCGCAAATCTCCATTTCAGCCCACAGTGCTTACGTAATGTGAAGAATAAAACACGAAGTCGAACTTATTCAGTGCGATGCAAAAAATAGCGTGTTCCTAAAAAAACCATTGCAATTAAAAAGGGTTAAAAAAAACTGCAAGGCATTTTTTTCTATTTTACTTTAATTCTGGCAAACTGTTGATCAGTTCTTGTAATCAAAACAATGCTATGCCTCTCCTTTGTCTAGTGGAAAAGCCAAAGCAAAGTTTATCAAGAATACATGACATTACAGTAGCAATATTTTTTAAATTTTCCTTAAGTCGTTCTTGAGTAAGTCTTCCGCTTGTTAATGGCGACACTACGTTACCACTTGATAGTGGTTTTAGTGCAAGAGCAAAAATAAAAGCCTTAGAAAACAGAAGGCAGTATGCGGCAAAGAAAATTGATACCAAGAGTTACTTTTTAACGCCGAATTTTTATTTTTAGGAGATTAGTAGTGATCCGGAGTGGCGAGCTTGCATATTACAGGGTGGAAGAAGAAGAGCTATCAGCTGCTCTCAACATCATACACCTTTCTCCTGGAAGCGTGGCCATTAGTGCAGAGGACGATAACACTTTTACAATAGCTACAACGAAAGAAAGTCACAGGTACCATAATGCATATCCCTCTTGTATCTACGCTGCCCTTGTAGAGAGTCTGAGAGCAGCAGGTTTTGAAGTGCTTTAGCTCACGATTGAGCAGGTTGAGATATTTTGAGCAATACTGAAGCATTTAATGAAATTTAAATCAGGCCAAGCGACGAGATTAATTGTCAATTTCAAAAATTGACCCTGCATGGTTCAAATTACGCTAAATTTATTTTCAGGACGTAGTTTATAAACTTGCTCTGCAGACTGTTCTTGCAATACCACGTCAAATAGACAGCTCATTGTTTCTTTTTCTGACTGTTACTGGAGATTGGGTTGTTGTTTTCTCGGTGACATCTCTTGAACTGAACCATGCCATAATCCGTAAATTTATGATCAAAGCAATCAAACTTCCAACCGGGTCGCATATTGCTAGCTTAACCGTAGCTTCAACTAGAGAAGAGACTCTTGAATGAGGCGTCGTGACGTACTGATGCGTCATTTTAAGATTACTAGGGCATCACGAGCTGATGCCTCATTTTTGGAAATCATCCTGTGTTGACTTGACGTACTTTTATTTTTTTCGAGGTCAAATTGTGTTGAGAGCTTTTTTGTCTCAATTATTGAGTTAACCGTTTTTGGAAGGTCTACTGACGCGGTGCGTCGTTTGTTTATATACGTGGGAATGGTGCGTCGGGAGTACTTAGGAGTTGGGAACCCCTGAACTACTGCATTATTGCTGCAATGCTTTGCCATTGTGCATCTCAGTTCTAATCCTGAACATATTTAGGTTTCGTCTCCCCGACAACGCTTCCTTGTGTTCCTCCGGGGACTCCATTCTGGCCGATTGGATCCAAGCGATCCACGATGGATGCTCAAGAGCGTACGAGTCGCAGGATTTTGACGATAACTCTCCTGTGAGGTTGAACGGGAGCATAAGCCCCACAGATAGCTTCCACGTCATTTTTCACGTCAGTACAAGAGATGTTTTTGTATTTTTTTAAATTGCTGAAACCAGTGCTGCAACACGACTTGATATTCTCGAGAATATTTCAAGATTTTACACACGTCTTTTGTGGCTACTACTTTGTTTACAAGTGCAGTTTTGTTGGTCTTATACGAATTGAACGATGTTTCCGCCATTTGTTATTGTATTTTCTTCTTTTCTTCCTTGTTATGGAGAATTGAAATGAAACATGGGGGGGATATCCAGGTCCAATATCTATGATTTTGTAGACACGAATGTCCAAGTTTACCCCGCAAACTTATGACCAAGCTAAGGGAAAGTGGCTACGCATTCATTTCATTTACGCGTATGAGCTCATGCTCGGTTTGCAAGTCTTTCGTCAGACTGGACCACCACGACAGGTAGACTGCTTGGCCCCACCATCTGTCTGCCACATAAAGACGGAGGCATCCCGTTAAGTGCATTGCCCAAGGACACAACAAGAAAGCTTGCCGGCTTGTTCTCCATACTGTCTCTTTTTTTATGCTGAGCGCCAAGCAGGGAAGCTGTGAATACCATTTTTTAGTCTTTCGGTATGACTCGACTTAGGAAATAAACCCCAGGTCTACCGACTACGAAGCGGACGCTCTAGCCACTACGCCATCGCACTGGTGGCTCCGCATTATCAACTGCTTGTGAATGCAAATCGAGTTCTGCTTGGCTTTGATTTCCAAAACTGTCTCTTTCTGTCATTTTCTTGATGAAAGTTGTTGTATTTATCTCTTGTCGTTGAGATGTAGGCACGGCATGAAATGTCCACGTACTCACCGCAAATCTAATCAAGATCAAGCCAGGGGAAAGCGCAGTCCATTTTGAGCCAGTCATGATAGAAATGGCAGGGTATTAGATTTGCCACAAACTGGGCCGACTGCCACGGGTGAGTGTTCTAAAGTCGTCTCTTACGTCATGCCGCTTGAACAGCTTTGCCATTCTCAACTGTAGTTAATGCTAGTAATTCTATCTGTTAGGTCCTTTCGATTTATTCCCTTGGCTATTTTCCGACCTTGGACCGAACTAGGCATGACCAACTTGTCACCAATGTGATGTCAAGTACTTTGGTCGTCATAGAAATTAATTCGTGCCAACATTTTTGTAGCCTTTTCATCTTGATATGTTATTTGGCACTTTTGTAATTGTCTTCAATTTTGCAGGAGATCGAGAAGCTAAAGAAGGGTCTTGATTTGGACGACGACAGAAACGGATACGAAAAGGATCAAATGGAGGAGCTCTTATTTATCCTTAAGGAACTTCAGGAGTGTGATGCCAAAAAGCAGAAGAGGTCACGGGTCCAAAAAAAGCGAAGTCTGGATAATAGGAGGGTTTCAAAATTGTCTCAAGGAACGGATAACACAACTAAGTCCATGATGTCATCTTGCAGTAGTTTATCGAGTGCTACCAAGATGTCATATGAGGTCGAGAATGTTTACGACTTGCCAGTTGGCCATATGAACGGAATTGTCGTTCCTACAGAAAATGCTTACGACATGGCAGCGGAAGAGAGCACATCTTTTGCTCAAGCACCACCGATTACAAATGGCTACGCGGATCTCTCAGACGATGAAAAAATTACATCTTTTTCTTGCGTCCTTCCTCTTCCTCCTGCTCCCGAACCAAAAACTCCACTAGATACTCCTCCTTCCGATGATTTTTCTGATCTTCCGCCTCCTCCTCCTAGCCTATGCAATGGTGACGTGCCAGCACCTCCATCTATACTCCAACCCTCTTCTGACATAATTCAAGACAGCACCTATTGTGCAGTATCCTATGACCAGGTCCCGCACAACCCGGTTAATCCCTTGATTCAAGATGAAGTTTATTCTTTAATTGAAAACGGCGTTGCTATGCAACTAGCGTACCAGTCCTCCCAAACATGTCATCCTCCGGCTCCAACAATGGCATTACCTCCTCCGCCAACTTCAGAAGCTTCTCCAGTGTACATACCTTCTGCACCTCCAACTTCGCCGCCACCGCCTCCCCCAGTTGCTCTTTCAAACGCAGTACCAACTCCTCCTCCTCCAGGAATGGAAGTGCCACCCCCTCCAGGAATGGGAGTACCTCCTCCTCCAGGCATAGGGGTACCACCTCCTCCAGAAATGGGAGTACCTAACCCTCCTCACTTATTAGGAAAGCCGCCTCTGTGCAAAGGAAAAATGATGCGGCCCTTTCATTGGGTTCCAGTGCCCCGTCAAATGGTAAGAACTTAAAACAAATTTAAGCAACTGTTTGCTACAGAATTATTTGTGACTCGCTGATTAAGAAAGGCATGTACAGTGAAGGTTTGCAAAGTGAATTACAACCACTAAACTCATCGAGTTTGTTTTATAAAGCGAACTAGCAAAATTTCTTTGCAGTTTTCAATACAATCACAGCTGCTATATTGCCGTCCAATTTTTTTTTGTGAAATTTTGGTAAAATCTATTTTTGTTGGCGAAACTGTCAAGTGCAGAGCACAATGGTAGATTATCTTGGAACTCCTAGCTTTTAATTTTGTTAGAAACAGAAAATGTGCAGTCAATTGATTTTAAATATCCTTACCTTCCGGTACACTTTTTCTCCAGATCAGCAAAAGTATGTGGAAAAACGCTCCTGACTTAAGTTCTGTGATTGAAATCAAAGAATTACATAAGCAATTTCAATCTATTGACAAGAAGCAAGAAAAAGCGGATGAGACGCCGAAGAAAGGTACGACGCTATTATATTATAATCGAGGGCAAGCCATGCTAAGTTTGTGCGGGCGTGCCCTCCAGTAATAAATTCCACCTTTTTGCCATTTACATAGATTTTACTATAAAAGATTTCACTACAAAAATTTTACTTTTATCTACAAAAAGAAGAACAAGATCTGTGTTAGATCAAGCACTGTACAGTGTATGTGTTTTCCTATTTTTCATTAAAAAAACTTTTTTAAAACCTTAGGAGACAGTAATTCCTGTCTTTTTTCCTTCCACAAACACACACATACTCACACTTCAAATAGACTAGCACGATTGCACCTTTAACATTGAATATTTTTTTATTGTTAACTATTTCTTTGACTTCTAGGTGGCCATGATGCTAAAAAGAAGCAGTTTGACACTTACTTGGATCACAAAACGGCTCAAAATTTGGGAATTTTCTTGTCAGGTTTCAAGTTGAGAGGAGAAGAACTTACCAAAAAGTTATCAATAGTTAGTGAAGATTCCGGAGGAATATCAACGGAACATGTTGTTAATTTAAGAAAGTGAGTTGGAATAAAAGCTAGCTTGATACCCTTGGTGATGTTTGTTGAACTTGACCATCATGCCTCAAGTGAGATGAGTTATTTTTATCATTTTTCGGTACCGACGCGCTGGTACTGTGATTAGAGCTTACACTTTGCATTCGTTTGTCCTTGGTTCAATTCCCTTGTGAGTCGTGCCAACATGCGGTATTTGTATCTTCCCTGCTTGGCACCTCACAAGCAAAGGATAATGAGAAGAAAAAGCCAAAAAATTCGCTTGTTGTACCTTTGGGTAAGGCACTCAACGGGATGCTTTCATCTATATAAGGCGGACAGGCAGACAGGTGATGAGACTGAGCAATCCGCCCGCGGTGATGGCTCAGTCTGACAAAAGACACGCAAACAGAGCATGGGCTTATACGAATGAAAAAATGAATTTTTGAGGTCGCTGGAAAACCGTTGCATAACAAAAGCTCGCTGTATTTAGACCTGCTTCCGAGTTACACGTGCTTGCGTTTTTCTCAGACGCCAAGCGACCCTGAAACCCCGCGGAAATCAAAACTCGCGACCTTAGAGTGGCGAGCCAGCGACTCCTCGAAGTAACCATCCGATGCTTTTTAAAAACATAATTTTCAGATTCGCTCCGGAACCGGAATTGAAAGCTCTTTACGCAAAACATGCAGGGAGGGAAAACGAAGAACTCGCAAAGGAAGATCGTTTTCTAGCGGAGGTGAACTTACGGCGGTATTTGAATCGAAGAGATTATCATTTCTCCCTCCCACTCCCTTTCGCAAAATTTGTATTATCCTTACCTTGTGAGAGATTCTTGTCCTTTTCAAAATTGCTTATCCCACTTTCTAAACCCTATTTGGAAATAATGTCTTCTTAATTTGTTTCTCCCTGCAAGCGACTTTGTGTTAATTAAGCTCTTATAATTTTGATCAAGACTTGAGAATGTTTGCGATGCTTGAGAACGTAGAAGCTTGTAAAATATTTTCACTTTTCTTACACTCTTACAGCCTGAATTTCCGTCAGTGTTTCATGCCATTTCCCCCAAAGATGTTAGATGTTCCTTACTATTGTGATACTACACCCACCACCCCTTACTGTGTTTGATAATTTGTTGCTTCTGTTTTAGTTATGCCGAATACCTCGACTCGGGTTGCGTCTGGAGACATTGCAGATAGTTCGAGAGTTGCCTGGAGAAATTGAAAATGTACAACCTGTAAGAACTTGATGGTTATCTGGGTTAGAATAATGCGAGTAAATTAGTCATTTTGGGATGTTTTTGCAGGCCACAATAAGTGTTCAGTTGTGGGTTCTCTACAACAATCCGCCTTGTTGGGGTGCAGCTACCGACCTAAATACTTTGTTTAGCGATTAGTAATGAGAGAGCACGACCATCCCCGTTTTGTGGTTGATGAAGGCCCCTTATTTATCTGGAAGCAGGGATACTCCCACGTCGAAGAGCTTATTTTTAAACTTAAGACCTTAAAATGTGGTTTTCAAATGCTTGAAGATTTTTTTTTATCAAAGATCATTTACCTCCCCTGGAAAAAAATTTCTAATTACTCCATGAATGACTAAATCAATTTGTTATTCAATTAACAGGAGGTTGATCTTGTATTAACTGCTTGCTTGGACCTTCTTCGTAGCAAGTTGTTCGAGAATTTTTTGCACTACATACTCGCTGTAACGAACTGTATCAACGCAACTAACACCAAAGGCACTACTAGAGGAATCAGACTTTCAACTTTGCAAAAAGTAAGATAAAAAACTTGCACGTGGCAGATACAAAGCAGTTGTTTATCTCCCTTACTTTTTAGACAAATTAAGCTTTCATCGTTTGCGGATTGCACTTTTTATCCTGCGATCTTTTGAGCAAGCGTTTGTTTTATCATCCCATGCACTGGCGTGGCAGCTCACAATTAATTTTTAAACATGGTTATGTAAAAATTACAGACGTATTGTTTCCCGAATCATCAAATCCGTTATCTTTTCAAAAAATCGCGCATCTGAAGGCTTTTCAAATTACATTTTTAATCATTCACCCAATCGAAAGCAATCTGTTCGGTTATTTTTAAAGAAATTTATTTTATTTAGGTTTCAATATCTACTAACGATTCTGTTTTTGTGGAAAACCATTTCTACACTAGTGCTTGCAGTAGTTTACATTACAAGTTGCTACAGATTATCATTGCTAACTATAAGCTATTTACTCTTTCAGACAAACGTAATGCGTACAAATGACAAGAAGCAAACCCTGCTACAGATCGTGTTGAAAATTGTTAAAGAAACCAAACCGGAGATTCTGTCTTTCCAAGATGAGCTCACTTCAGTTTGCAAGTCACAAACTTGTGAGTTGTTTAACGCTGTTTTGGTTCACAATCTCCCAGGCAATTTTTCTGAGGTTTTGGACAATCGATATTAACTCTCACAGGGGTAGTTAGGAGGGCGAAAGGGGGCATGCTTCTTACCCAAATTTTTTGAAACTTACATGTTTGATGGTTTGGAGTATTTTCGTTTAAAGACTGCCTATGAAAGAAGCTGTCCCAAGTTCTAAGTAAAAGCTGCCTCCTCCCTCTCTAAATTTTTTTCATAGCTACGTCATTGTACACTCCGTGGCGAGAACTGGCAAAATTATCATAGATGGTTTAATAATAGTGTTGTGGTATAATTTTAGTCAATTTTAAATAATCTTCGAGTTATCTACACAAGGCTAGTTTATCATTGAAAAACAGCAGCCTATGACAGGCAAGTGGTGCGGCTCGTCAAAGTTTACAAGATATATTAAATTCAAACCAAAACCTGTTTAGACCTATTGTTCACGGAAACTTAAGCAATCCAAGAAGAGTAATGGTTCTTATGTGTGCTTGCATAATTGCTTCGAGACCAAATTAGGTAAAATAACTTCTTTTCGGAGAAGTTGATCTCGAAAAGGTCTTCATTTTTCTCTGGAAGCTACAATAATCCCCTAGTACCTGAAAGTGTTAAAAAAACTGTGTAACTCTGTCAGAATTTGTGCCTCTTCGGTTATAGTAATCCTAATCTGCAAGTTGCAACCTCGGCATGCACCCCGGAGAAAAAATATGTGGCTGTTGTAGCTTTTTTGTTGTTTTGAATCGTGCAGGCCTGACCTGCGATACTTAAATATGTTTTTGAGGTCAGGAGGCTGACATAAGCCTAAAGGTTCTTTGGTAAAAATGCTTTCCGTAGTTATCCGTATTCTCCTGCTACCCAAATAATAATATTCTCTATTTTGGGGTTCTGTCTACTTTTTCTATTAAATTTTTGTCGTGCACCAATTGTTTTTACACCATTTTGCTTTAGATTCCATCAAAGGATTGTCAGCTGAAATTGACAGTAAGTATTTTTATTATACTTGAAAGTTTATACATATGCGCTGATGAAAAGTTGCAGGCGTATGCTGTTCAGTAACATTTAAAATTATATCTTCAACCAAAGATCCACCAATCATAGTAACATTTTCGACCGTAACTGAAACAAAGCATTGTATTGAAAAGTAAAAGTTAATTAAGGTTACTTGAAGTTCCCATGTTGGTTTGACTTAACTGTGTTTTAGTTTAGAAGGCTGCTGTAAAAATAACGCACAGCAAGTACAATGTGAATGAAATAAAGCGGACATTGTTGTTTAGTCTAGTGAAGTCTTCCTCGAAAGTTTTTTAAATAAATATGATCATTAAATTTACGTTTCGCTCCTTGTGTAACCAAAGGGAAGCAGCCAAAGAAATCCCGGGAGAGGAATGGACTCAAAAATGGTTATTCCCCAAATCGAAAAACAATCGTAATTGAGAAGTGTTTTCTTAGAGTCTTAACGCGAGAGTAAGAGAAACTTCAGTATCACCTGGGGGGATTGCCCTCAAATGATGTCAATACCTGGAAACACCATAAGAATAATGAAACTAAAACAAAATGGCATTAATTTCAATTCTTTTTTGTTTTACCCGTTCTAATGATGCTCCCCTTATTACTTTGGAGAGAGAAACGTCAATTTGATGGTAAAATTTACGGAAAATATTTTAAAATTTCTTCTTAAGCTTCAAAGTGAGGGCATTATTTTCCTAGTAAGACTAGTACAGACTATAAACCGTTGCTATGGTGGCATGTTGCAATGGAACTTCTTCAAAACAGAAATGTAACGCAACTCTACATTCTCACTTTAGCTGATGAACACCTTTAATACCAAGCATCCCTTTCACCTGTTGTTCACTGTTTGCCCTTTGATTTTTTTTCGCGCATGTACAGGACCGAGTGTCAAACGTTATATTTTGGTGCAAGTTCAATACTTGGGTTACTCGTGACATTTCATTTTCAAAACAGTGACAGCGCCTCCAGCTTTCGATAATTGTCCGGACGTGCTGCTGAGTTTTAATGTTTTGCTTGAATTGCTTGGCATTAATCGTCAGAATCCGGCAAACTGAGAACATGATCGTAAAAGTTTTTTCTCGAGAGCACAACAACGTAGTCATCTTGAGGTTAGAACACATGGTCGTTTGATCATTGGCATCAAGAATGGCCGCTTCAACCTACTCGACCACATTGCCGTCTAGCAGGTCTGGGTTCTATTCTGTCTTAGGAAGACGTGGCTAGGCGGGTTCCCTGCGCGGTTGCGCTGCTTGCAATGGAATCGATCTGTGCCAACAGTGTTGGTAACTCCGAAACAGGTCTGAACATATTGATGTTCTTTGCACAGCAGT
The DNA here is from genome assembly GCA_963675345.1 of Trididemnum clinides. Classification (NCBI taxonomy): domain Eukaryota; kingdom Metazoa; phylum Chordata; class Ascidiacea; order Aplousobranchia; family Didemnidae; genus Trididemnum; species Trididemnum clinides. The sequence continues at coordinate 10,723,157 of OY776301.1, forward strand.
GATGTTTAATTATGACGGCGAGCTGACATTGTCGTTCGTTTGCCTTTCAGTTATGAGAAAGAGTTCCTTCAAAGTGAGAAAAAATTGCGATTTGCTTCGAAGGAAGAAGAATCAACCTACCAAAGATGATTTGCATTTTTGTAGCGACATTGAGGTAAATGCCTGCAGGGTTGGTTGCCTAATTTTACCTTCTATTTGATCTTGGGTTTTGCTACATTAGGCTTTATGTAATATAGAGGAGCTGAGTACCGACAGGGGCTTGAACCCAGAATCTCCACACATAGTATTTATAACTTGGTCATCCAATGAACGGAAGATGATAGCCATGTGTGATCGTTGTGTAACTACTCGTACTGTAAGGTTTTTGGTGGAAAGTTTGAAAATTTTACATTTTTTCTTTGCGTTAATTTTTCTCCGAACAAAAAATTTTTGTCAGAGACTTAAGAACATCCACAGAAACCTATCCGCTAAAATTCAGATAACATCCGATGAAGAAAGGCGAACAGCTATCATACATGTATGTTGTTTCGGGGCTTGGAGCTGTTTAGTCGGTTGTAGGTACGGACCCTTATGTTTTATTAATGCATCTGGCTATCAGATGTTTTTTGTTTGATAATTCCATAAATGCTGAGATTTGAAAACAAGTGGATTTGGTTGAATATTTACTGTGGGTAATAAAAGTTATCTTTTGGATTTTTACTACTATTTTTTGCGTAGAATGAATTAGCGAAAATCGACTCCGTGATTGCGAAGATGAATGAAAAGTGTCTTGAAATCCGACACACATTATCAAAAGTCTTGGTTAAATTCGGCGAACCTCCCGATACCGACAATCAGGAACTTTTCGGGTGGGTTCGGAATTTTATTGACGATGTTCGTAAAAATGTGACGTAACATGAGGATTCCAATTTACTTTCAATTGCTTGCCAAAGTTCACTGTGGTTTTTATGCAAACTTTGCGGATGTTAGCCAACGTTTTAATTTACAACCAACCCATCAGTTTCCGTCACGTCTTCATCTTTTTTATTTGTAAGTAACTTGCTGCTTAAACTGATTTTTTTCGATTGCATTTATTGTGAATCCAATGCTTGGTGTTTTGTATTTGATTGTTGAAAAAACTCGCTGAAATGAAGTTTTGCGTTTTCTCAAAAGGCCTGCAACTGGATGTGAAGTTTGAAATTCGCTTTGCGCTTGTAACAGCGTCGCAGCAAGGCCGCCAGCGCAGCTTAGTGCCATGAAGCGATAGCTTGCAATCGTGAAATCGCAAGTTCAGTGCCCGCGTGGGCTTTGTGTTCTTGGTAACGGTATTTTGTCGCTAACTTCCGGTTGGTTGCATGGTTGCGGTAGAAACGCACAGTGCCCGCAGTAATGATGACCCCGAAGCATATCTGAACACAACAGGGTTCTCAGCGTAACCACAAAGATTTTCACGAACCCGGAGAATAAAATATAATAATCGTTGTGATATCGAGCAAATTGCCGAGACTAGGTTTGCCTGTTTAAAATTTTGAACTTTTCAGCTCTTTTGGTGATAATTACTTTAAAGGTCTTAACATCTGCCGAGATCCAGAAAGGATTGGCCTGCAATACTTATAAAAAATAGCACTTCTCTTACCAAACCACTACACCAGCGCATTAAAAGTTCACCTGTTGTTGTTACCCGTTCTTCCAAGCGTGACAGAGACCATGGAGTCCCAGAGGAGGGTAAACTACCCACAACTTGGACAAAAGGCCATATAGCAAAAAAAAGTTTCTAAAGGAAGTGCGGCATAAAAATTCCAAAGTAGAACAAAGCACAGTAAAATAAAAAATGTTTTGAGTCGAATGATCATAGGCATTGCTTGAAGGGTTCTCATTTTGGAAAAAAGATTTTGAAAAAGCTGAGCTAATTGTAGCGACAATTATAGAGAACGCTTGTACGAGTATGTCAAAAAATTTTGAGGAGACAATACATCTTCCGTTCAAAAGAATAAATGAGTTAATACAAGAAGTAAAAGCAAGGCTGTGGATCGGTGACGCATAGCATCTCATCTGGTTAGTTTACCGGCAGTGTCATTGCCAGGAAAAAAGGATATCAAAAAGAGTCCGTATTAAATAAACTATTTAAAGGAGTCTCTTTTTACTGTTAGTGATGTGGAGTAAAATCGATCCTTGAGAAAACATCGTACCTAGATTTGGTTGCTGTTTTTCCACTTTTAATTTTGTTTAATTTGTTAAAAAATTTGTGACCAAGCATTCATTGCTGCCTGAAAATAGAGGAAGAGGAAACGGTGAATAGTATTTGCTATTAGTCTTAAAAGTGTGAGAAAGAAAAGAACGTGCAAGATTTTGTCAAAAGTAAATAGGAGACGTGGTAGATTTTTTGATACTGTCGCTACCGTAGCGAAAAGCTTGTAGAATAATGCAGGTTTCAGTAAAAAACTTGAACACATTGGGCTGCCGAATTACAAAGGACAACTTTGGTGCTGCAAGGTGAGCAATTAGCATGGATGCATGTGTCCCCTTTTCCGAAAGAAGAGCCAAGCCGACAGTTGAAATTACAAAATCGTGGTTTGAAAGAAACAAGAGGAGTGTCACCAACAAGTAAATTTGCGTTAAAAGAATAGTTTTTATATATGTGTAGTTGTTGTAATCTGTTGTATTATTTTGCAGTGATCGTTTTATTCGTAAATCTCCATTGTCTGAAGCCCTAAACTTGCTTAGCTGTTTTCGAAAAAAAAAGACCCTTTTTTCTTTCGCATTTGTAAATATATTTGTAACTCACAGCCTTTTCTGACGTCACAAAGGTTGACTACGTTCTCAAGTTCCAGTGTATTCTAGTGATGCTTGTTTCTTCTCGAAGATTTTTCTTTTTTTTATTATTACTAATTACGTGATTTATTAACGGTCTTTTTCCTGTGTCACGTGATGTTCTAGCAATTTCTAGATTATTTTCCAGTCGTGTATATTAGGAGGCGAGATTTTTTATTCATTCAGAGAGAGATAGTAGAGTGTAGTAAAAAGGCGTTGTTCTGTGGTGATTGCTGGGACAAGCGATTATTTTGGTGGTTTTAGTTTTGGTTAGTCTGATATTTATATAGTAAAGTGCTTTAGTTTCTGTATTTGACAAGCAAAGGAATTCGAAATTATAAATTGGTTTGTAAATATTTTTGTTCTGTTTTTGTTCGAGAAGTGCGTGATTTAAAGTATCTTAGTGGAAACCAATCTTTTCCTAGCTATTAAGTTGCAACCAGACTTAATTATTCGAGTGATACTACATGTCGCCTTTAACTTTAAGAAGTAAATCAAGGATTGAGATAGAACGAAAATTCTATTGAAGCGCGACAATGAGCAAGAGCTGCACCTGCGTAAGAGAGGAGGATAGTATCAGAGTGTGTAAACAAGGAAAAGAATAAATTCCACGGCAAAAGAGATTTCAAATGTATCCTAAACGCATGAGCGTGAAAATAAGCAGGCGAGTGTTTGCGAGTTCTCTCCACGAAGACCTGGAAAGTTCGGTGTTAAGCTACCAATCCAAAACAGAAAAAATGCATGAAAGGCAAAAAATCCACTTATAGAAAGATTGGGCAAAATGACTTAAAATGACATGTAGGTGTGGCCTTCGAGAAGCCTCGTACGTACGATGAGGGACACGTAAGGAGAAAAATCAGCTGGTTATGGCACAACTAGCCGCACTGTAATTGCGCAACAACTTGGTAACATGGGTAACGCAAAGAAAACTATCCGGGTGAAGCAAAGCTTAGAGCAGGCCGTAAAAAGACTACATAGATGAGACAAAGAGACTTCTTAAAAGAGCAAGAAAGCTGGGATACACAGTAAGAATTTGAGATGAGGAAAAAACTTGGCCTTCTGCAATGGTATGTGTACAAAAAGGGGTGAAATCGAAGGTTATTCTGAGGAAGTAGGAGTAAGGTTAAATGGAAGAAGGAAGTTAAACAGAGGCGGGTGGGGGCCCACCGAGAAAAAGGGTTTATATTTACCCGGATTAAGAGAAAGACACCAACGCTGAACCAATGCTCAAGTCAAACCAGGGTTTTTTGTGCCCTCTGGAGCAGTGTATGCACAGGGTAGAAGGACGATATTGTCAAATCGTCAACATCAAGAAAGCAACTAAAGGAGGGAAAAATCAGAAAAATCGTTGATGAGAAAACAGAAAAAGATCATAAACAAATTTTTGTACTGTAGAAGCCATCGGTGGACACTGTAGAAGCGGCTTTTGTGAGTGAGAAACGATACGCGAGTGCACCAACAAGAAAAAAAATTGAATCTACAGAAAAATTCAAGAAAGATCAGCGGAAATAAGTTTATGAAAGAAAACGGGGCGTCATACCGAGTCAAATGCTTTTGAAAAGTCGACTGCAGTAATAATTGTCCAAGGGCCAGGCCTGGATTTTGTGAAACTTATCTGAGATAGAACAGAGACAAAAAAAGGAATTGATCAAGATTAGACCAAAGTTCGCTCTGGCTTGTCGGGGAAACAGAGTAAGGTTCAAAAGAAGAGTGGGCGGTATAAATTGATGCGCTTATACAGCTTTGAGGCGCTTGTATTGAGACATAGAAGTACAACAGAAAAAATAAAGTCAAGAGATTTTCCTATATTATGGATAAGAATGGTAGTGTTCTTGATGGAAGGACAGCAAACAAGCAAGAAAATTTGTTTTAGTTATTAACCAATGAAAAGCAAAGCAGAATATACATTACAGCACAGAAACGTTTGCATAGAAATGAAGAGGGATGTGAAGGCATTTCAAGGTCATGTAGTAAATCAGCCACTTTTTGCTCCAACAATTTGCTTTATCCGATTTATCACATTGTTTTAAAAACTTTAAGGTGTTTCAAAAACTTTGATATTATGTTGCCATCTAATAACGTTACCTATTTCCGTTAAAATGACAAATCTGCACAGCACGCGTAGAAAAAAAACAATATTTTGTGTTTAATATTTAATATTTGTCTTTGCGGGTGCATAAGTTGAACTTTTGACTGATCAATTCTTCATACTGTGTGTTAAAATGGCGTTCACTAGAAGAGAAAAGATGTTTTGTGCGTTGGAGTATACTCGAACAAAGTTGAACAGGACTTTGCAATGTGCATTTGAAACAGTTTTCTGAAGTCACCAATAGCTACGCAAATTTGAGCCTGGAAAAAAAATCACAGACGAAAGCTGTCTGTGAAGAGCAGAAGGGTCTGGACGATCAACAACAGCGGAAAAGAAGGCCGAGCGGATTTACCAAAAATTCTTGCGAAGCCCCAAAAAGTCCATAGGAACAAGTCTGGAAGCCATGATTCCTACAACGACAGTTTGGCGCGTCCTTAAGAAAACGCTTAGCAATAAAATCCTACGAGCTGCAGCTCGTTCAGTCCGTAAAGGCAGACAACAAGAAAAGGCGCAAACAATTCAATGTTGATATGCAAGAGAAACTTGAAGACGAGTTCAATGAGCCACATTTCACGCGAATGGCTAAGTCAGTAGGCATAACGATTGCATTTGGTCCAAAAATCCCCGTACCGGTATCACTATTGAGCACGAGAGAGACTCATCAAAAGTAAATGTGTTCTGTACCACCTCCAAGAACCGTATTGATGGCAAGTTTTTCTTTGAGGAAAACGTGACTGGCGATGTTTATCAGCAGACGCTTAAGGACTGGCTAATGGATGAACTCATAGAAAATGAAAGTAAAGATTTCATTTATCAACAGCACGGTGCTACACCTCATCTCAATGACAATTTGCTACGGAGATGGATTGGACACGCTGGTGATAGAGAAATGTGCTGTTGAAATGGTCTCCACATTTCTTTTCTGGGGGTATGTCGAGGGCTTGGTTTATGTCATTTTCTTCTAGCAACCGCAAAGGAATTTTATTCAAATTTAAGAGAAATAACCGGAGGCTTATGTTGCTCAACATTAGGTCTGTTTAGTTTCGTTTGTTTTGACTACGCAGTTTTTTATGTTTGCATGTCAAATTTTTTGAAACACCATGTATGATTAAACGAATGTAAGGTAAAAGTCGATGTTAAGTGATGCGGTTTTCAATAATTTTTTTTTATCTTTAAACCAAATATTTCAAAGAAAACATTATGCTAACATCCACATCAGAGAGAGAGAGAGAGATGATTCAGCATGCGGTAGGCGACTCGATTGTCGACAACAGAAAAAGTTGGATACAATCGCGAAAATTTTTCGGAAAGCCAGAAAAGAGCAGAAAGATGAATTAGTCTCCGAAGGACAGAATACCCAGCGAAGCTCGTATAAGTATCCTTCGGTTCTGCTGCACAGAGTTTTTGGCTCAGAAAAGAAAAAGCGAGTTTGCAGGAAGTAGGTACAAATTTCGTCCAGATTCCTTAGACTCATTTAGGGTTGGATTTGAAAGAGAGGGGTGCATGTTTTTTTGCGAAGTCTTACCCTTGGCTAGGACCGATGAAGCACATCGGAGAGCTCAGCTGTATGCTTGCCGTTTTTTGTCTCTCAGGTGAACGGCAGCCTTGCGTTTTCACTTACAGCTTCTTCCACTTTGAAACACGGCAAGTCAACGGTTAGCAGCTGATGCTGTCGAAAAGAACGAATGATGGCAGCAAACAGTGTCAGGAAAGTGAAGAGAGTAGTTGCAGAGAACCGCAAATGGGAAAAGAATTTTTTGAAAGAGTCAAATAGGGCTGCAAAGTAATCCCAAGAGCTTGAACATGAAAAGGTGAAGGGGACTCACTGGGATGCGAGGCAAAAGCTAGTGAAAATAAGACGGAAACTAGCACCTTTAGCACTTTCAGAAATTAAGAGGTTCAAGAACAAGAAAAATGTTTTGAGGAGCGGCTGCCAGAAAAGAAATACAGAAGAGCGAGATAGTCAAAGTCGTTGAAAGGGGGGTAGAGTCGGGGGTAGCTCTTAAGCTTTTGAGGGTAGGCTCCAGGACAGAAAAATTTTTGGAGACAGAATTAGGAGTGGAATCTAGTGTCCTGTGAGGAGGACTAGATATGTCAAGCAAAGAAGTATAAACGTTCAGAAAAGAAACAAGTCATTTCCCACATAATCTGATAAAGGGTCAAGAAAAAGTGAAGAGTTTAGTGAAGGAAAAACACAGGCAGTAAGAAAAAATAACTTCAGCACCACAGAGCAAGACCGGGACTGAATGGGATCAGATCAAAAGGGCGGTATCTAGAAATCGTAAAAGAGCTTGAGTTGAACACCTGGATACAATTAGACAAACAGGACAAGAGATAAAGTAAAGGTTAACAAGCTGGTGCAAAAGCCTCCCGAGTTCCATTGGAGAACCCTAAGCCTGTCGGAGTGGAAGGAGGAGGAGGATAATGAAAAAAATACATTTTGAACAGCAGTAAAACGTCTTGAACGAATGAGCGGTCACTTCGAAATTATTTTAGACTCTCAAAAATCTTGAAGATAACGAAACCAGTCTTACGCATCACTCTCCCGTACTCACTTTGTGCAGAAAGCGCATGGTGCCTCAATGATGGCCATGTCCGCATTATTAGAGACATGGGATTCTTTCAGCAGTCAACAGATGGCGGAAAGAGCACGAGACTGAAAGCATAGCTTTTCCCTAATTTATTGCTAGGCGTGAAATCGTGAATAAGTCTAGGCAGGCCACTGACGATCAGGGATTTGCCGCTTTTTTGAAGGACAAAACCATTATTCTCCTACATCTAAAACCCAGGCTATTCTGAGGCTAAATTTCCAGAACTCTACATTACTTGCTAACATGAAACATTAGCTTTATTTCTCCACAATTTATACAACTACTAGAAATAAAAAATTAAAATGAAGCATCGGAAAAATACAACAAAATGCTGGCATTAAATAAAATGGATTAAAAATTCCCGCGCTCTGCAGGTTGATTTCGAAAAGCTGTTCATCCAATCGTAAAAGGCAACTTTTGGCCAACCACCAACGGCAATCTGCCTCTCGTTGACAGGATGCTACCAATCTGCAATTTCTATTTATAACTGGCTTGAAAAAAGACATTCGCTGCCATAGCCTGGTCTTGATTAGGTTTGCGGTTTCATTCGGAATACAACCGTATCATGCTGTGGCTCCACGCCATGGAAGGGAAAAGACAACAACGTGGATCAAAAACGAAAGATTGAAGGCTTCTTTTTCAATCCCATTCGTATTTTTTCCCTTTCAACAGGGACCGTGCGTTTTCTTGAAACGCATAGACAACTATTTATGATGACAGCCAAAGATATGCCAGGGCCATTGAGGAATTCTATAAAATTGAAATTGACCTAGCATTGTCACTTGAAAAAATAAAACAAGGGTCAAGTAGATTATTAAAATAAAAATTTCAAGCCACGGTTTAAAAAACATTAAAATTTGGCTGTCTTTAAAGTTCCATGCAGTTCAAAATCATACAACAAGCAAGATGTTGAGTATATCAGATTAGAGCAAAGAAAACAGCAGCAAAATTGGCAGAAAACAATTAAAATTAACCACAACAAGAGGCAAGTCTTTGGTTGATGCTGTATCATTAGTTTAACAGCTTTGATAGTTGGTTTTTTTGCAAGCCAAAAAATGTTTAAGCAGAAAAAACACAATTGATAACGAGATGATAATTAAAGCAAACTTATAATAAGTCTAATCATGGGTATAAAATCGTCAACGTTCTTGGATTTGGAAATAGTAACAATTAAACACAAAATAATATAAATCTCAGGAGAGAGGTACAATTAACAGCAAACTGGTTGGGGGTTCTCACTAAAAAGTCATTATAAGTTTATCAAATTTTGAATATTTTATCAATTTTTTTGGTGAACTTATAAAATTTCGGGAAAAAACTGAGCGAATGGCTGCGGTCTGCACAAGATAACTTTAATAAGTAACCACCATACTCAAATAAACTAGTTACCACATTTTTGAAAGTTCCAGTTTTTAATCCAAATGATTTTTCTATTCTGCAGTTGAGATGTCATATGTAACGTTGAATGGACACTTTCGATCCATTTGGTTTGTTGTGAAAGAATCTACTGAAGCGAAACAAGCAAGCACACATTCAGTCGACGTTGGGCAAAAGGGGAAAGATTTTAATGAAATATAAAAATGAGCACTCGTATAAAATATGCACCTGCAATCGACCTCGCAATCGAAGAACGTCAAAAAAAAGAAACAAACGATCTCACGCTCTTTGTAACAGTGCAAATAGAAGTTGTGTCGACGCTGATGGAGCGAGGACAAAATCAAAGCAACCAAAATTTTATTCAAAGACAAACGTGACGCCATCCAGCTCCTGTGTGACGTCACAAAACAGGACGCAACATCACGTCAACGCAAAGGCTGATAACCGCTACCTTTTTGCTTTATCCGACGAATAGCCCTGAACAAACATGAGCATTTATAAAACTCAGTACGAAAGCTACAATTCTGCTTCCTAAATGGCGTAGCGACAAGGGTGGTAAGTCAGCATCGAATACAAACGGATGCTGGTTGAAATCTTAGCCGAGTCATATCAGACTTCTAAATGGTATTTACAGCTTTCCCACTTGGCGCTCAGGAAAAGTTGGCAATTTCGCTTGCTTTGTTCTTAGGAAAGGCACCTATTTCTTGACTAAACTAATAGCAAGGCCGAGAAAAATAAAATCTAAAGGAATGAACTTATCCTAAACTTTAAGGGCATGTTTACGTTTTTCCTGTTAACAAAATGCTTTGTTTCTGCGACTCGTTTTGTTGTTTATTCTCGCAATCAGTAACCGCAGGTTGCAAGTCAAACACCGCTTGATGTTAGATTATTGCTTCTTTAGAACAGGTTGCAACACGAGCGGTTGGAACACGCTGTACCAACGCAACTGACGACTCCGAGCACTTTATATATTAAACAGCAAGTTTTATCTTTATTGCACAATAAATATATGTCTAGAAATACAAGAATTAGAGCAGGTACGCGGCAAAGAATCGAAATCCTACTTTTCTGTATGAAGATGATGGAGTCAACGCGAAGATGACAAAGTGTAAGTCCATCAAGAAAAAAAATCAAAAATTAGGAAAGAGCGACACCAAACCTTAACTTAGTTTTTGTTAACCTCAATCTTTATCACAAGTAGTATGCTCTATCTTTTAGTTTGGAATTGTCGTGAAGTCGAACTGATGGACGCACTTTCTGTCATCCTCCCTCCCAAAAAAAACCTTTAATGTTCTTCCTGGAAAAATTGTGATCCCTAAGTTGAGAAATACTGATCGAAAAAAATGCCTGGATTAAGGATTTTAGAAGCCCGAGGCAAGAATTCATGAGAGGCCTCCGAACTGCTTAAGTTCTTGACGAAGACCTTTTTTGAGATTACCAACATTTCGAAGGGCTGAAATAGCTTATCGGAAATGTCTGAAAAGGGGGCAAAAAGCAGCAGCCTCCATTGCCTTACCCTAAATCCACCACTGCTGCTATGCCATGACCCATGCAATCATGAAAAACTCATTTACTTTTCTCGGCGTTGTTCGTTCTGCATAAACAAAGCCTTCTGCGTCTCGCGTAACTGCTGATGGTACCGGTGGGCTTCTATGGAATTCGGCTGCACACCGGATATTCGTTCTTGCAGGGTCTTCGTCTGGTCTCTTAAAAACTGAATTTGGTCATATAAACCTTTGTCTTCTTCCTGAAAAAAAAATTGCTTAACCCTAACTGGCTAACCGAAATGGCGTGACTAAAGAAAAGGTCAATGGCCGTTACTAACCTTTGCACTGCGGATGTCAAGGTGAACCAAAAGTGCAGCAAGAGGAATTTCTTCGCTGTAGGCATTCTTGAGAGGAACGGATCGTAAACCTAAACAAAAATTCAGCAAGAAATGAACTAATTCTTTTAATCAAGTAAAATACCTTAACTAACAAGAGCATTTGATAATAAAAAAATATCCCCATGGATTCCATTACTCTAATTACAATTGGTCGGTTCATAACGAGGTTAACTTTAAAAAGCAAAAGGAGAGCGTTTTTTTTTAATTATACTGTTTCGGTTACAACTGCACAACTCCTGACTCAGTTGATGATCACATTCCATGCTTTAATTTGGTAGCACATTGTTTTCAAATTCAACCCAGACAGCGAGCTCAGTGAAGAACTTAGCGCTTTCTCGTCATGCTCGTTTGGCCCTCTATCGACTTGTTGTTGCTGGTTACTCGACCCCTTCCGAGGGATGGGGGCATGGCGGAAGACTATGGAGCCCCAGAAGCCGGGCAACTCCCCAAGGTCTGAACCAGAGGTCGTAGAGAGACATAGAGTCGCCAAAGAGTGAGCGGCGCAGAGTCCGTAGCTGGACAGTGCAGAATGAGATGAGAGGTGTCCTGTGACGGGTGTCCACAGGCGCTGCAGGAAGAATTCTCGATTCTGCCAATCCTAGTGAGATAAGAACTCAACAGTAGGCTGTATCCGTTGCAGCGTAGACGAGAGAGAACACAGCGAGCATGACGAGGGAGCACCAGTTCCTTGGTGAAAATCGAGGGAACCTGCGTGTCGAAGAACTTCGATGAGACAGTACGCCTCCAGTCTGAGAAAAGACAAGAGTGGATATGAGAGGTAAGAGAGAGACTACAAGGGATTGCAGAGGGTGCAAGTAGTGCTCCCCATCTGGCCAGCTTATCAGCCGCGTCGTTCCCCGGGAGAAAAGAGTATCCCGAGACCCATTGTAGGCTGATAGTACAGGAGGAAAAAGAAGACAGTTCCTGCCAGATCTGCCACAGAGTATCAGGTAAAAGGAAAGATAGAAGAGAGGACAGGGTGGCGAAGACAGAACGAGAGTCAGATAGAAGAAGAAAAGTGGCAGGCTTGGTGGTGCTGCCGAGACCAGCAAAGCGCGTGCAGAATGGCGCATGCTTCAGCAGAAAATCTTGAAGAAACTGGGCCTGCTGAAAAGGAAAGAGTGGCCTCAGTGCCACAGAGAGAGCAGTTGGCAAGTACACCTGAGCCGCGTTTGCCAAGAGAAAAAGAAACAGAGCCGCCAGTCCAGAGTACCAGATCATTAGGGGGAGAGAGTCAAGGTAGGCGAGATCCGCACCTTGGCGGGAGAGAGGAGGATCAAAGCGAGAGCATGGAGAGGGAAGGGTGGACTCCACGGTGAACAAGGGCAGATTCCAAGGAGGAAAGGGAGGGCAAGCTAAAAGAGCCTCCCTAAGAGAAGCAGAAGGAAGCATGAGCGGGTGAGTGGACGCAAAAGCTCTCCAGGACGATCTGCAGAGTTTTGGTTTCACTCAAAGTCTGGCCAAACCTGAAATAGGAAAGGAGGTTGGGAGACGAAGTGCCCGCTCATAAGATAATAGAGTGAAATGAGTCAGGGTGACTCGTAGGGGAGGTAGAGAAGCCTCGGAGAGAAAAAGTGGGATAGGGGAGGACGAGAGGCAGCCAGTGATGGCGCGACTGGCCGCTCGGTGGAGGCGTTTCAATTTGGTGAAATTGGTAGCGCTTAGGAAAGGAAACCATCCGGGTGAGACGTAAGTGAGAAGGGGCCGAAGAAAAGCTTCATACACGAGAGGGACTCCTTAGAGGAGCCCCATGAGGAAGCAGAGATACAGCGTAAGGCCTTGAGACGTGGGAAAAACTTGGCCTTTAGCGAAGATACATGTTTAGAAAAGAAAAAGTGCGGTCAAAGGTGATCCCAAGACAGGTTGGAGTTGGGTTGAAACGGAGACAAGAGACGAGTAAGAGGTCGGGTAGGAGGTTAGCTTGGTGGGGATCCACTGAGAACGAGGCCTCACATTTGCTCGGATTGAGGGAAGACACCAATACTGAGACCAGCACTCCAATCGAAACAGAGCTCCTTGTGTGGCCTCCATCGCAGTGGGGACCGAGGGAGAGGAGGACCAAATGGCCAGATCGTCAGCGTAAAGAGAACAGCTGACAGAAGAAGGCAGAGAGGCCGGAAGATCATTGATGAAGAGAGAGAAAAGTACAGGGACAAGAACGGATCCTTGCGGAACACCTCGACGGACTCAAAAGCAACGACTTTTGTGATTTTAATAAACCACACAAGCGCGCCTATCAGAAAGAAAAGATGGAGTCTAACGAGCAAAGCAAGGAGGGAGGCCAGCCGAAATGAGTTTATGGTAAAGGGCGGGATGCCAGACAGAGTCAAAAGCTTTCAAGAAGTCGATAGTGGGCAGGATCGCCGAGAGCCCGGCCTGGGTTTGTTAAACCCATCCGAAATGAACTGTGAAAGATACAGAATTTGATCTAGAGTATACCGTCCACGGCGGAAACCGACCTGGCGGGGAGAAAGAATGGAATTAGATTCCAGAAAGAAAAGTAGACGCGATAGAATGACGCGTTCAAAAAGCCTTGAGACGCAGGAGGTGAGAGAGACAGACCGGAAAGCAAGCAGGAGAGTCGAGAGGCTTTCCCATCTTGTGTATGGGAATAATAGATGTTTTTCAGATAGAAGAAAAGGAATGCGAAGTCCAGGAAAGATTGAAATGGTGAAGAAGTAAATCCATGCCAGAGCGAGGAAGATGCTTTACCATGGAATAGGCAACTTTGTCTGAGCCAGTGGCAGTCGAGGAGGAAATGTTGGAGGCAGCCGCAAGAAATTCAGTGGGGAAGAAAGGAGAGCAGAAGGACGAGTAAGACTCCACAGGGCACGTGGCTCGGCGGAGCTCAGAGAGGTAGCCTCTGGCTCTACTACACAGGGCCTTTGGCTGAGAAATAGAAAAGTGGGATCGCAGGTAAGCGGCGTAGACCGAAGCCGATTCCCTGGAAGAAGAACAGTTGGGGAAGTTAGGAGAGGAAGAAGATGAGCCAGCGATAGAGCGAAGAAGAGAGTAGACAGATTTAGGGTTGAATTTACGTGAAAGAGAAGAGCAAGTCGTCTGCCATGCCTCAGCCTTGGCCTTGGCGATGACTGACGAGGCGCGTCGAGAAGCGGAGATGTAAGCCTGGCGATCTTCATCACTTCTGTGAGCGGCAGCGAAAGCCTTGGGTCTTTCACTAAACTCACCTTCCACCTCAGCAGACCACCAGGCTTTAGGATGGCGTTTGATGCGGCCGAAAAAAATGAAGATTTGGCCGCATTCAGTGTCAGAGAGGTAAAGAGAGCAGCAGCAGAGGAAAGAGAAAGTGCGAAACGAGTATTCCTCTGCAGATGGACAGTGAGAGTAAAAGTAAGAAGAAAAGTCATCCCAGCGAACTTTCTGAAAATTGAAGGAAGGTGGACGCTCGTTGGGGCGAAAAACCGAAGAGAGAGGGAGAGAAGGAAGAATTGGTCGGTGGTCAGAACCCAGGTCCTGAAGCACCTCCCAAGAGCAAGAAGCAAAGGAGATGTCAGGAGAGGAGCGACTGCCAGAGGAGCGATGGAGAAGGGTGGGTGTGTTATTGTCATTGAGGGGGAGGAGGTCAGGGGAGATGACCCAGTCGAATACTTCCTCCCCACGGGGGTCGAAAGTAACTCTTGAGTCCCAGAGGGGGTGATGGCAATTGAAGTCCCCCAGAATGAAGAGATTTCTGGAGTACGAAAGAATGGAGGGAGAGAAGGAGTCAGTTCTGCCATCCGACGGAGAGGAGCAAATAGGGGGAGGCGTACACAATAAGAAGTGACAGCAAGGAGGAGTTGTTTAGAGAGATGTTGACCCCTACATAATCAGCAGGGATCGAGCGAAGACAGAGAGGAGGTAGAAAGTTCCGAGAAAGATAAGCCCTGCCTGACGAAAATGATGACACCGCCGCTAGCGTGCGTGGCATCACGAGAGAGAATGCCAGACCAGGAGTGGGTGCGATCAGAACGTAGAGCAGAGAATCCAGGAATCCGAAAAGAGGAAGATGAGTTAAGATTGGATTCCTGGATACAGATAAGGTCAACAGGATGGGTCGAAAGAAAGTGAAATAGTTCAGTGCTCCTGGCTCGAAGACCTCCAGCATTCCAATGGAGAACCCTGAGAGAGTCAGGGGGGGGGGGAGAGGAGGCAGGAAGTGAAGAAGGACAGCCAGAAGCAAGGGACGGTGGGGAAGGAGCAGAGGGAGAAGATACCGAATGGGCCGACGGGGGATAAAAAGTTTGAAGATGAGGGTGGGGAGGGAGTGCAGCATTAGCAAACGAAGGGCTAGATTGTACAGTGGAGGTATACATGTCGGAGGAGCCTGAGGAGGAAGTCACAGTCTTACAAGTGGGGACACAGCAGGGGAGGCAGCTCCAAGAGTGAGAGTTGTCAAGAGTTCTGAATTTGTCGAGGGAAAGTTGTGAGCACCTTAGATGGACCTATTTAGAGCAGGTGCAGCATTGCACTGACTTGCCCCGCCAGGTCACATTTCCAGCGCACACAGAGCAAGGAAAGATGGGACCAGGGTGAGATGAACGTTACCGCTCATCAAGAGGAGAAAAATGAGGAGACGAAGACGGGCAAAGGGGAAAGAAAAAGAGAAAACAGGCGACCGATTTTAGAAAAGCTGTGTGCTGCCCTTCTACGGCGGTTCAGGGAGCAGCATAGCGAAAAAATGAAGGAGAGTGCCCGGGGTAACTGGGACTCTCGGAAAGGCCAACAGCCATTTCGACCCAACCCAAACGGGGTCGGGGACCGCAACACCACGTTGAGGCGGCTGTTGATTGGTGCAGCTCTATCGACTTCGCTCCAACGGACACAGCCTATTTTTAAATGCTTATCTCTTTAGAATCGGCAGAATTGGGAATGCTTCGTTCAAACGCTAACCATCTCATTCTGCCCTGATTTGCTACTGGCTATTCACGCCGCGCTCTTTTTAGACTCTTTCTCTAGTTACGACCTTTGGTCACGACTGTGAAATTGCCTGGTCCCTGGGGCTCTATGGTCTTCATTCACGCCCCCATTTCGAAGAAGAAATCAGATCACAACACTAATTTAAAGATTTGACGCTTTCTTAAAATCGCTTTTGTTTTACACTGCCACGTAATTCAACCATCAGACCTTTGACTGTAAGATACAATAAATGGAAAATCAAGTGAAGAAACGCCAGAAAAATCGACATATGACCTTCACGATCCTCGAGTCAGCAACCACCCTGCATGTGGCAGCAGAGGGTGCAGAGTAGTTTGAACGAAACGTGAGCTACAAAGTAGGCAGCCGTCCTGCTCAACCATACCGCACAACGCTTTGAGCGTTTAGACTGCGATGTTTCGACGGCGAACTTAATGCTCAGTCCATACGCACGCTGCTGACTATAATTGAAAAAGCGCCAACTTTAGTTCATCGTGCTTCATAACACTTACCCAGTTTTATGCACGAAACAGGTATCACTGCAACAGCCAAGAAGTTTGGATCGCCAAACATGTCCTGGTCGTACGCAGTGAAACGCAAGAAAGCGTTGTCGGGTGAGTGAATGTCGAAATCAAACGAACTGTCATTGTTAGGATAAGTAGAGCAGTCCCAGTACGGGTTCAGTCCATTGTCATCTACACAGACGCCAAAATTTACCATACAAACTACGATGATCAAAATAGTGAAGTTGTTCATTCAGAATGCAACAAAAGAAAATCATCGGCCAATCTTTAATGGCAATTCTTATTGTTGGTGGCGAGACTATCAGGCTACCAGTACAGGTTCAGCCCATTGTCATCTACACAGACGCAAAATTTACCATACAAACTACAATGATCAAAATAGTGCAGTTATTCATTCAGAATGCAGCAAAAGAAAATAATCGGCCAACCATTAATGGCAGTTCTTATTGTTGGTGGCGAGGCTACAAGTCTGTCTTGTGATAGACTCGAAGAGAACTACAGCTTCCAGACACTTCCATATTTTTGAGTTATCAGTGATTAAGTGCGTGTAGGTTTGAAACGGATGTTCAATTATCCTTGAAAAAATTTGGTGCAACGAATCGAATACATTTTTTACAACCCTTTTGTAACAACATTACTCCTCTTACCCTTTTTTGGGGTTTTGACTTTGGCATTATCAAACTCGCATCCTTGAATTTCCACCTCAACGAAAGGACAAGCAACTCCTTTTCCTGATTTCGGCAAATGACGAGCACCGATTATCTAAGTTTAAAAATTGCTGAGTCATTGTAGTTACCACTGAGCTATGAAATAAATTGTTCCCTCTGCTCTTCTTTGGGACGAAGGCGCTATGTGACGAGGAACATCTAGTTTCACGTGCAAACTGAATCAAGCAAGTAAAAAAGTATTGATCAGGCTAGGGGGAAACAATAGTCCATTTCAATTTAACTATAAACGCGATAGCCCAACGACAAACAAGGCCGACTGCCGCTGAAGGGTGCCCAAGAGTCGCTCCTTACCACATGTTAAGCAGGGAGCAACATTATTATCACCCAGCGAATGCTTGCGGGACTTTAATCTTGCAGTCAACTATGGCAGATGTCAAGAATCCTGATTAAACTTCAAATCAGCTCTAGCCCATTACAATATATATTTCGCATTGTGCTTGACAAAAAAACAACATGTTTGAAAGCATTTGAAGTGGGTTAAAATATAATACTATGCATTGTGAAAAGTTCTTGTCTTAGTGATTTAATTGTTATTGGAGTTGTCTATTTTAAAACTGTCTTAAATTATTTCTGGGACTTCTTAGTCCCCCACCATTCCCTATTCGAAAGAAAAGGTCGAGTAACAACAACAACAGGAAAAATATGTGCAAATAAATCCATGAGCTACAGAGACAACTGCTGCTTTATCCAATAAGTCGACATTGCGATTGACCACGGTGCCCAAAAAGCAGCCAACAACCCAGTGAATATGAGCTATTTAAAAATCACCTGTATGTTAAGTATAAGTGGATCTGAATCTGCAATTTCCGCTTTTTCGTAGGGAGAATATCTATCATGACGCATGGATGGATGTTGTAGTACATATCCACAACGATAGTTCATCTCAAATCTCGCCTCGTTCAACTGCATAGCCCGGTCTGAAAAAACACAGCAGCATATGTGACATCGAGAGCAAGCAGCAACAACACAAAGTAATAATACAGCTCCGGCCAAAGCAGTTTTGTCAGGAGCTTTGCGCAAAGCACTACCCAGTGGCGCCACCACTCGGTTGGCGCGATACCTCCGCTATATAGGGGTGTCACGAAACGCTTTTGGTAAAAAAGCTTTTTCCAAAGCAATGTAAATGTTGTTGACAAAAAGTCAATGATGGAACGGTCGGATTTTTCAAGACAACAAATCGTCAGTGTTGAGCAAAGATTCGCGCTCATGACAACCGCGCTGAGTCAGAGATGCAAATTCATTGAACTGAAGCCTACGTCAGGCATAAAGGATGATAGTTGAAGCATAAAGAAGCGAGCGGTTGCGAAAATAATTATAGTATGAACCTGTTGATACGCATTTACCAACAGCCTTTTGGTGGCGTTCCTGCTAATGTTATAGTGAGCATAAAAACCGCTTTTGGCAAGAGCAGACGAAATTGTAGCAGTCATGCAGATCTCAATACAGTATATACAAGATTTGTAAATACAAAAAATCGAACCCACGTCAAAAAGGCATGACAGTGACAAATTTGAAATATTTTCTATAAAAGTAAGAAACAACAGTACAAAATCGATTTTGTTAATGGGACACTATCAATCATACAAAAAGCATGATTTGATAAACAGACCACTACTTGTATCCTGTTTTTGTGTGCTTTTAAACAGCACATAACACGTTTTTTGCTATAAACAACAAAACTCCAACCACACCTACCTCCGGTTTGAAAATTAAGCGACACTAACTGGCTTCCACAATTCCAGAATGGCATTGGATTGTAATTGGATGAATCAACTCTAGAACCCTGCGTGCATTAAAATGACTTTACAGAACAACTCTTGCAGGCACTGATGATAAGTGGTGTTTTGACCATGGGGCACGAGCATATTGAGTAAACTTTTAAAGTCCTATTGCAACACTAAGAACACACGCAGGTAAAGTTGAAACACACAGCAACATATAGCACAAAACCCTAAAGTTCCTAGCGTTATTAGCGCTGTAAATGCCAAACTTACCCAGTCACTCGCTTGCCCCGACCTGGGATTGAACTGCAGCCCTGTCGACTACAAAGCGCACATTAAATGGAGTTTCTTTTCTATATTTTCCACTTCTTCTCTCGACCCTTACTCCAACTGCGCAGGAATCAACATTTTCTGGAAAAACTGTTCTCTTTTTCCTAGACATCTATGCTCCGCCTCTACTAGCTTTGACACCTTTTCTCTCTCCGCTCCACCTTACTCAAGAAATCTTTTCAATCTGGAGTCTTCAATTATCATCACTCTCTGTGGGACTCCAGAGGTACTCCAGAGCTTCGTTGAAATAAAGTATTCAATTGGATCGTCACCTCAGATCTCCTCCTCTCAATGACTCAGGCACCCCTCTACTCTCATTCATCGTCCTTCTAGCAGTCGATACTCACCGGACCTTTCTTTCCCTCCCCTGATCTAGAGAGGAGCTTCAGAACCTGGGTTCTAACCACTTCCTTATTCTTTTTACTGTCCTTCTTCATTCTCTCATTCCAATGAGTACACTCTTTTTCAATTTTCAGAAAGCTCGTTGGTATGGCTTTGCTCTCTACTTCGACTCTCATTGTCCTTCTGCAGAGAAATACTCCTCTCTCTTTCTCATTTCTCTGCAGCTGCACTCTTTATCTCTTTGGCATTAAATGCATCCAAATCTTCTGTTTCTTTTCGCCGTATCAAACGTCAACCTCAAGCTTGGTGGTTTTCCTAAAAGAACGAAGCAGTAAGGGAAAGACGAAAGGCTTTTGCTTCTGCTCACAGAAGTAATGTTCAGCGCCAGGCTTACCTCTCAGCCTCTAGCAATGCTATGTCAATCTTTTTCTAGACCAAGTCTAAGGCATGGCATAAAACATGCTCATCTCTCTCTCTTTCACTTTCTTTCGCTTTCACTCGTTTGTATTTGATCCTCAATCAGTCTATTCTCTAATCGATCTGTAGCTGGTTCAGCTTTTTCCTCCACCATTTCTCCTGACTTTCCTAACTGCGCTTCTCCTAGAAAGTCGGGATTGGTTTAGGTCAACTACCTAAAGTCACATTCTTTCGTGTCTCATCAACGACTTTGCGCAGCAGAGCCAAAGAGCACACGTCTGAGCTCCGCCGGGCATACTGTCTTGAGGAATCTCGTTCCTCTCTCCGCTCTCTTTTCACTTCCAGCGAATTTCTTGCAGCTGCCGCCAATGTCTCCTACCCCATGCCGATGCACCTCCCTTACTCCAGTATGGATTATCTTCTTCAAATCTTTAATTTTTCCAGGTATGTGCATTTTTTCGATCCACCAGGAAATCTTCCTTTATTGTTCCTATCCACAAGATAGAGAAACCTTTCAACTCATCTGGCTGCTTACGGCCCATCTCTCTCACCTCCAGCACTTCAAAGCTGTTCGAGTGCATCGTTCTATGCAGTCTAGTCTTCTTTCTAAAGTCTAATGCACATGACCTGGCCATCTGGTCCTTTTCCCCCTCTGTACCTGCTACAGCGGAGGCCACACAAGAAGCCCTTGATACGACAGAGCGTTGGCCTCTTCTCATTACGAGCAACTGAGACCTCATTCTTTTCGTTGGATAGCCACAAGGCTAATCTTCAGTCCCATCTCTCCCCGTTCAACTTCACTCTCAGCTTCAATCCTACTCCTGCTTTTCTAAGGGGAAACCTTTGAGAGCACTCTTTCCTTTTCAAAACATGCGTCTTCGCTGAAGGCTAAGTTTTTCCCCGTTTCAAGGCCTTACGCTGCATCTCGGCTTCCCTGACTAGTTCCTATCTATACTGCACAAAGCTTTTATCTCAAGGATTGCCAGAATAATGAATCCTTCACATTGCCTGCGGTCATCCGACTCTGGACACTTCTCATCTCATTCTGTTCTATCCAGCTACAGATTCTTAATGTCGCACGCTCTCTGACGACTGCTGTTTTACATACCTTTGGTCCTTGGGTAACAACGACAAAGCAGACATTTAATAGAGTTGGGTTAATTGCAGTTATCCTTCAGCAGCAAAACGACTGTTTCCAATATCTCGTGGTAAAGCTAGTCGGTTTTAATGTAGTAAATAAGCAGGGTGCGGCTAAAAAATTTTGGAGCCAGATTTGATTCTTTGTTTTTCACAAAGACCCATTCTAAATTGGTGACGTTTGAATAGAGTTTCGGAGAGGGGAAAGCAATAGAATAGTTACCCCAATGACTGCGCCTTATATATCTACCACTGACCACGTGCTTTTGCATCAAGCTTCGATTAGCCAGTGAGCGTTTAAATTCATAATGGTGTGTCGTCGAAATATTCACTAGTTCACGAAAAATATTTACTCTCGCATTCTGTGCTCAAAAGAAAAGTAGAACAAAACTTGTACTAATTACATTGTTTTTTAGTAAGCATACTTTTGGATAAATTCTTGATAACTGCCGACGATTGTACGATAAAAACGTCTTCGCTTTATCTCTACCCACGTATCTTTCAGAACGTGTTTCCGAAAATGAAGACATTTCTGTGAAATGACCCTCTGCAACAAGCAATATGAATTAGTGGCAAAAAGACTTCAACACGGCTTTGACACTGTTTAGCATTGGCTCGTCGCACAGCACTCATCACTGGCGGTATCACGTCGAATAGGAAGGAGAACGTGTTGCCTTTAGCTTTTCTCATCAGATGCGGTATCATCAGATAAATTCTCATGCGACAATCTCGTCACTAAAGCTGCCTGTCACTGGTTAACAGGAGACGTTTGCTATCAATCATGTCGCTTGTCCTGGCAAGCACGTAACTGCAACTGCATCGGGTTTGCAGTGAGCCAGGAACCACAAACAGGTTCCGCCATTACATTAACAAAAAAGGTAATTATTACAGGGCAACTATAAATAATAAAAGTGCCCATGATTTTACTAAATTATTTTCTAGATCTTTACATAGAGACATGATAAGCTACTTTTTTTTGGTATCAAGCGAGGGTTGACTTCATGTATACCATCCGGTTTTGCGTTAAATGTCTAAAGCCTTTACATTACAGATGGCTTTCGTGACTAACACTGACGGCAATTAGCAGCTTCAGGTTGGTTTCAATCAGCACTATGAGCTCGAATATCTAGAAGATTCTAATGCCATCAATGTGATATAAACTACACAGATCATACTTTGCTCCATTATAATTTCTTCTGTGCTTTGCACCGGACGACAATACACGACCAAGTCGGACAGCTCGATTGCGATTCGTCGTTGTCGTTCTGTTTCTTTGTATTTCTTCATCTGCAGCGAATAACAAGTGACTACATCGTACAAGTAGGCAGATTTTAATCCGCAAAAGCGAAGACAAGTAAACGTACTTGAGTGTCTTGCTTCTCAATGGCATTTTGAAGTTTCCTAAGCCAGTTAATAACTTCATCTTTTGAATCGCAAGCAAGATGGAACGACTCGCCGGACGGCTTCTTTATTTTAAACGAATGCAATCGATTTCCGGATCCATTGTGTGCTAATTCTGCAAATACATAACTTTAGCTGCTTTCTTTTCATTTTGCCAGGCAATAACCTTTAATTCTCGAATAACAATAATCCACCACCACACGCCCGTACACACGCACAATGCTTACCTATTGAACAATTTGTCAAATCGATTACACCTTTTTGCATGTCTCCCAAAATGTTGGAGGCGGATTTCTGCAAAAAACTTAATTATACACTCACAGATAATTAAAAGTATAAAAAAATACAGTCTAAAAGGACGAAACAAGTTTAAATTTGGGATTTTGGGATTGTAATTGCAACTTTTGCGATAGTCTTGAAAGTTTTATGATTGATAACGGTGTGAACATTTATAATTACTCCTCACATATAAACCGTTAAAAGTATACTGTTTCTAAAGTCTGCAGCGACTATACAGCTCATAACATAGGAAGTGATGCCGGGTCTATGGGACAGAGGTAATGGCGTCCGCTATTAAGTCCATGGAATGGGTTCAATTCCCCAGTTAAGACAAACCACAAACTTCAAAACAGGATCATAAATCATCTAATTCGTGGTTAGCATTAGCGGTAAATTATGCAATGAAATCCATCCAATTGCCATATGTTAGGACGTTAAAAATGTAGAATTAAAAACGCGTATTTCACTTTTGTCTGGATTGATATAAAGCGATCAGTTCCAAAATGCACTGTGCGGAAATTCAGATTCTCGTTTATCACGACTATTATATTTGAAGAACAAAAAAGCCAAAAATGGTAGTTTCAGCCATCACAATAGACCTCAATCCTACAAACTCGACGCCAGCATTCGTACATTGCCAAATATATTGCCGGATTGGAACCGTGAACCCGGTCACCAAGCATGTCGCAATGAAAGCCAACGCATCTCACGAAAGTGGGCGCTGTGGAGATATTGGTGCATATTCATGACCGCTTCGAAATCACTGCCGCGTTTCCCTATCCCGATCAGGATGTACCCTGTTTGTTTGAAGCTATGCCAGGGTGTTGCGTTTAACAGCGTGCCTTCACTCCAAGGAACCAATAAATTACCGTCAATCACCACAACGTAGCACAGTTAAACTAGCACTGAAAAGCTCTGGCTTCAAAGACAAGATCAAGAGTTTATTTCCCGGTATGGTAGCTCGCTTTTTTGAAAAAACTGTTTGAAAAAGAAGAAACGCAGCACTTGAAGCAAGATACATTGCGCGGGTAAGAACCGGTGGCAATTAAGCAAGCCGGAACTAAAGTTGTTCGATAAGTTATAACCGATTAATCCTGAAGGTCGGTTTCCATAGGCGTAAATTGCAGGCGTGGCGTCAAAAATTCTTTGTTTCTCTATTTGGTTTTATTTCTCTATTTTCTCTCTCTATGTAGCTCTCGCTACCCGCATAAAACTAAATAGAGAAATAAAAAATTTTTCACGACCGAAGACCTGGAAGAAGCAAGTGGAAGAGGAGACAGAGAAGATTGGTTTGAAGAAGGAGGATGCCCTAAGACGAGACAAGTGGAGGGACGGAGTGCGAGCAATTGCAGAAGGAATGGGGTAAATCCGGCCATCTCTGCTAAAGGGACAACACCGGATAAAAACTGAATAACTACTACTACTACTACGCTACGCCTGCAATTTACGCCAAATGGAAACCAGCCCTAATGCTTACATTATCATCCTGTGCGCTTGCAATATCAAGTTTGCACAGTGGCCCTTCCATTTCTTCGACGTAGTTGCTTGGAAACCACATGCCTTGCTTCCCGCCGTAGTCACCACGCCACCTAGAGACGAAATCAATTAAAGGAAGCATTTAATGGCATTACTTAATAACTTGGTGTTGTATTCAGGTAAATCACTACTTTTATGTATTGACGTTTCCTCTTAACAAAAGCTCAATCAAACAACTAAATCACCTCTAGAAACAAAATGAATACTGACAGGCATTTACCCTGACAAAAGATGGCTATTTTGGCAACAAAAATGTTGGCGATTTTTTGTTTCGCATCGAAGAAATGCCAATTATGAATGCATAACTTTACGTTTCACAGTCTTTTAAGTGGATATTACCAGAAGCGCAATTAAGCCATCTCTTCTCTGACAATTTTCACTGACGACTAAGAGCATCAGAATATCAATGAAATCTTTAAAACGACAAATCGTACAACGAAACGTTCGTAATTCCCTTTCCCATTTTAACTTGTTCTAAATCGGTCAACAACTAAGTGCATACCTACTTCGCTTTTGTAAAAGGTTTTTGGAAAAAAAAATACAAATTTGCTTATTATTAAATCCAATCAAACTTTATCGGTGACCGATGCTTGAAACTAGCGCACCATTCCATGACTCACCACCCCCCATCATGCTTAATGACATTGGTGATGATCGCGTGCTTGCAAAAGGACAGCTCATCCTCGCGGTTTGCCACGTAATCATACAGAGCCTTCACAGACACAGTCATAAAGTTCGGCGGAACGTAAGCGACTCCACTTCCGTTGCTCAATCCGTTCATGGAAAGCTCGGGCTCCTGAAAGACAACTCGCGCGTTATCACGTCATCGTGACAAAATTCGCACGATAAAACGCATTGCAATATTTTCAATGTATTCTGACCAGAGCAATCGCCATGTAAGAGTAACGTAAGAGTGACGTCACGATGATGCAGATGCATACAAAAGTCAAAAATTTCAATCTACTGAGTATCGCCATAAATGTTAGGTTCGCGTGCCAGGTTGAGGCTAATATTTACACCTAATAGAGTGAGTGGTTAGTGTTATTACTGGCTATCCTTACCGCAATGGCAAATAAGAGACCCGACAAGAAAAACCAGCTATAGCGCTAGCTTCAAACGGCAACGGTACCTCGTCAAACCATACCGCGGCTAAATTCTGGATGATTTCTCTCGTGGCCGGTTGTCGCAATTTCATTTGCCGGTAGAGGGAGTGCTTTTCATAGAACGATACGACGTCGCAAAGCGTTTCGAACGTCGCATTTCCAATCACGAATAATCGTCCTTCTTGCTTAATCCGACAGTGCTTGACTTTACCATCAGCTCTGGAACACAATTACAACGTTTACGCAACTAACACGATACCGGTGCTAAGGTAATATGAAATCGGTTTCACTACCAGAATGAGGTCTTTAACCGGGGAGCGTTTAAGGGTAATTTAAAGGAGGGTATTTGAAGGTCGGTGGACAAGCAACATAAAGCTGACTCGTGATTGACAGATCACAGTCCCACCAAATATGATGAAACGTTTTTAAAACTGTGTAGTGTGCTCGAGTATGGGAAGAGGAAGACCTAAGAAAACGTAGGTATAGAAAATTAAGAATGACACGAAGAGAAAAAATTGACAAACGCTAACAATGGAGGTAAATGGAGGCGTCGCTACAGACAACTGGTCGACTTTAATAATTGGGAATGTGGCCAAAGCCTTAAAAAGCAAATAAAAATGAAGTGTAGTGTGCTCAACAATAATACAAAGAACATGTCAACACCAAAGCGTTTTACTCCAACAAGAAAAGAGATTTTCCAAAAGCTTCGATGTTCAATTTTTTTTTCCAACACACTAAGTTGAAACGAAGCTGCTAGTTACCTTACGGTTCTTGAATTTATCTGTTTTGTATAATGTAAACGCCCCAAGACACTCTTTCCAAACTTTTAGACACCAACTGGAAAAAGATCTGACTGGCGAAAAGCTAGGTAAATGAGTAACATAAGCGATTCAGCTTGGTAAAAGCTACGAATCGAACCAGCTAGGTAGATGAATGTAGCTGGAGAACTGCAAGTTTATAGGAGCCCTGGCTCCTAGCGCTATTGCCCGCGATCTACCAAGAAGTAAAGCGAGTTACGAAGTTTGCTCGTTGAGCAACGTTAAATCAGATTGCATAAAGAGGAATTTTGCTGATCGCGTCCTTCAAACGATATTTTTGATGGCGTCAAAATTAGACGCTGTATTTGAGAAAAACGAGTTAATACGATGGATGACCTTACGAGCAAAGTCGAGGTTCATCTACAGCTTTTAAATCCAAGCCGTACTATCCACTCGTATGCTAGAAAACTAGATGGAGTGGTTGAAAAAAGTGAGCGACGAAAGAAGACATGGAGAAGAAAGCTAAAAGAGATTATGAAAGCTAAATTAAAAAAGAAAGATGTCATGCACAAAACAAATATGCGCAACACTATTTTTAGCTTCTTCTTCGTGCGTACGAGCTCATACTCTGTGTGCAGTTTTTTGTCAGGCTGGGCCACCACGACGTTAGACTGGGTGGCCACACCCTACCATATAAAGATGAGGAATTCCCTTAAGTGCTTTGCCCAAAGACACAACTAGCCATCTTGCCGGCTTTTTATCCACATTGTCCCTTTAACGCGGAGTGCCAGACAGAAAAGTTTTATTGCAAGGAACAGGAGATTGATCTGTCTCATCAAAACGAGACAAACCTTGACAAGAAACAAAACAGATCCAAAAAATGAACTTTTTTCTGAATCCGGAAAGATGACAAAAACGCCGTTTCGCTTCAACCATAAAGTTTTGTCGGATGATTTGCAAAAAACTCTTTAAATTTGAATTGTAACTCCAGTCAAAATGAACTTTCAAACAACAACTTTCAACAGCTTATAGGCGAAATACAAACGCGTAATTACACACGATCAATGATGACAACCAAAAGTGCGGGAGTGACGTTCATGCATCAATTCCATCATGTCCAAGGCGAAAGCTCGTCTATGAAAGAAATAAGGAGATATGCTTCAACAAAACCTCTGGTGGCCCCAGTCTAACTAAAGACTTGCAAACGGAGCGTGAGCGCTAACGCAGTGTGGCCTATATACTCATCTTCCTGCATAAAGCTCACAAGAAATAGCTCAAGCGACCAAGAACAAAACCTCTAAGTAACCTCATGGCTTTTTTATAGTTGAAAATTAAAAATATGCGGTTTGATTCACATTTTTGTTTTGATTTCAGTATTAAGAAACACAAAGACAAAATATATCAAGAAAAAGGAGAAGGGGCGGGCTAAACAGCTTAAGAAACCCTGATATAGCAGTCTTTGCCAAGTGACTGTAGGGTTTTGGCAACTAAGTATCATTATAACTCGAAATTAAAATTCAGTACGAACCTACAGCCTAGGCTGTGGTGTCGGCATTCTAAACGGGTGTCGGTATCGGCACCAGCATGGTAGCACATACTAAATAAAAGTTATAACTACTTGGTGCTGGTGCTGACAACGACACACTAAATAACACTACTATAATCAATTGTAATTTGAAACGGTTAATAGTTAAATACTAGTAACCAACTAATCCTCAAAAACAATTTGTAAATAATTATCATTAATGCCAATTGGTAAAGTGGCCTAATGATTCATTTGGCAGTGATCAAATTTTGAAAAGATAAAAGAAATTAACTAAGTAATCACACACGAACAATAACGAAGCACCAGATTGGTTTCGCCATTATTGGGGCTCTTCAGTAGCGCGTATCCGACCAGCAAGGAACCGAACCTTCAGGATGTAGACCTTCTATCTGTGGTAGATACCACTCGAACACCCGCAGTATTATGCAGCTATAACATCAGCAACGGCGTCCAGTCAGGTAGTCAAATGGTATCTACCACAGATAGAAGGTCTTCATCTTGAAGCTTCGGTTCCCTGCTGGTCGGATACGCCCTAGGGTGGAGTGAAAAAAATTTTTTTCAAATCAAAAAACCAGGTTTATTAGAGTAGGTGGTTAGGTCTAAAACCACCTTCCAAAGTTGTTTTGAGGTTCTACCACTTACACCCAGGTGGCTAAACACCCCCATCAATTTTGCGCTCCTCAAATTTATAAAAATCTCATAACTTAAAAACTAGTTAAGCTAGAAACTTGGTTTTGGGCTTAAAATGCTCAGAAGACCCAAGTTTATATCTGCTCCCAAATAACTTTTTCTTCTAAACACATCACACAAGCCACAAATTAGTAAAAATGATGTGTTTGATGAAAATCGTTAAAAAAGTTATTTATCAATAAGAAATTGTTGTGAAATCCATGTTTTAACTAGTCATTTCTTAACTATTTGCACAAATGAAGAAATTTTCACTTAGCATTTTAATCTAGCAGTCTTTGAAGCAAGAAAAATTGACAAAAATGCTACCGACATTATATACTCAACAATAGTGCGCACTATGTAGAATAACGAAGTGTTGCCCAATTTACTAATTTTTAAGTTTTTTGGCATCAAATTGCTTTTGGTGTTAAAAGTTTTCATTAGTTTTCTTGATCGTATTTTCTGTCTGATATGTCCATCTCCATTTTTGAATTCAGCAACAGCTGCTGAAGCTTCAGAAACCAGTTTTATATGCCTTTCAACAGCTTGATTGGGGCAAGGATGTTCAGGTTGAGTTTGTGTTGTTGAAAAGCCTCAATTTCTTTATTCAATAAGTGTTTTAATGCAGGTGGTTCATGCATGTCTTTTAAACTCCAGCTTGACAAGGAATAATAAGTTTTTGCATTAGTATTGATTTTGGGTATCATGAATTTTCTTACATCTACTTCTTCATCACGACCAACATTATCCGAATTTTTCTTACATACTCTGATGCTAAGTATTTTGTTGAATGCAAGAAGACGGACATTGTGATCATTATCAGCCAGCATCGCAAGTAACATATTTTCATGGTGAGCAAAATAAGCATTTCGTTGGAAAACCGCTACAGCAATATCCTGAATAATTTTGTTCGGAAATCCATTACTTGTGTAAGGATATTGAGATAGTTCTTTGGTCCATCAATAATCTTGTTGTTGAATTTGATTTGAAACCAACCAGGAAAGTAAACTTTAACTAAAAATTCTGCCAAAGTGCTTAAATTAGATGTCAGCTTTTCTTGGGCAACATGAAATCGAAGAATACGACATCCAAGTGTTAACCAGCGTGAATGGTTTAACCCTCCTACTTCGAGAAACTCAAGATTAGCATCAAATGATCCCAACATGACGGCACAGCAAATTCTGTAAGCATAGTATTGATCACTGCTTAAATCATCCATCAAAGAGTTTGGAATAACAAGAAATTTTGGATTTGGGATAGATTTAAACTTCTCTACTTTCCACTCAGAAACAGCACCATTCAACTGCCCACCAATAAGTCCTGAAAAAGAGTCTGGTCTAGAAGTTACGCCATCTAAGTTTTGAAAAGCATGTCTGAGAGGAAGCTCGTTTAAATGGAGCAAGCATATAATCCATTGCAATAGTCTTCCTATTAAAGTTTCTAATGATGCAATAAATCCTTTGCTTTTGCCAGTCATTACAGCGGTTCCATCAAATCCAACAATCTTCAGTTTTTGTTCCAGAGCTGTATCTTTGATTGCAGAATAAACTTCTTCTTTTTCTTTCGGCTTATTCCCGATTAGGGGTCGCCACAGCAGATATCTGGATTTTTATGACATGGCATTTGTTTTACGGTCGGATGCCCTTCCTGCCACCAACCCTCTCTTCAGAGGGAAAACTGGGCCACCTGTCTTCCACATAAAGGTGGGGGCGTCCTGTTAAGTGCCTTGCCCAAGGACACAAAAAGCGAACTTGCCGGCTTGTTCTCCACAACCTCCACTAAGTGCTGAGCGTCAAGCAGGGAAGCTGTGAATACCATTTTTTAAAGTCTTTTGGTACGACTCGACAAGGGAAATGAAACCTAAGTCTACCGACTGCAAAGCGGACGCTCTAACCACTACACTATCGCGGCGGTGCTGATTGCAAAATAAACTGATGTTCCTTTTTTTGATCCAGTCCCATCTTCTGGCATTACATGTAAGGGATAAAAACCATGAGGCTCTCCTACAATTACATAATGTTCTTCAATGACTGTTTGGCGTTGATAATTTCCATTTACTTCAAACATTGTCATTGTTGCATCTTTCCTTCCATCTACAAAAATGGAATCCACTAATTCAAATAATTTTTGCTTCTTGTTTCTAATTTACTTCTCTGTATTTTCGCCTTTCTCTTCGCAACTTGCTTCTATCCACCACATATCTTTTATCTTCTTCAGTAACAATTCCAAAAGCTTTTAATGTAGCCGAAGCTATAGCTGCACCAGTTCGATCAGACACTTCATATCGCTCACAAACCATTGCAAGTTCTTTCAACGTAACTCGATTCTGCTGCAAAATAGATTTTGAAGAGCAAGGTAAAGCTGAATCAAATGAAACTGATATTTCTGAATTTTTACTAGTACTTGTATCAGATTGAAAACCAATCACAATATCAATATTTGCTGAGCTTGCTAAAACTGTATTATTAGAATTGGATTGTTTTGAGATATTTTTTGAAGAAAATTTATATCAGACTGATCGATTGATTCAACAACGTCCAAACATTTTGTAGGACCTATTTGATCTTCATAAAATGCAAAGTCATCTTCATTCATTTTCAACTTATTAATTTCTTCAAGTTTTCGTCGCTGTTTCTGGTCATTACAAAAAATATCGAACAATTCTTCAATACCACGTAAAAATTCCATCATACTATAATTGAATGTCGCACTGGTGTTGAATCCTTTTTTCCCTTTTTTTGGCTGAGATTCAATCTGTCGAAAACCTTTGACAAGAGTTAAAACCTTAAACACAATGCCATCTACACTTATGCAATAAACATTACAGTAGACCCAACGTGCATATAGTTCATTTGCAACAATGACAGCTGCAGCTCTTGTTCGCCAATTTCTTTCATGAAGCAATCTTTGCTAAGCATCTCTTTTGGTTGGAAGAACACCATTTGGAAAGGAGTCACAGCTTTTAAAAAGATATTTTCCTTGACGCTCACAAACTCCAGTATCAGCTTTTCTTGTAAGCATTCCAAAATGATAACACTTTACACAGTAAGAGTACGAAGTTTTATAAGATATTTTTGAGAATAAGAAACATATTCTCTATTTTATCAATCTCCTAAAAAAGCATTTTGAACTGGTGGTACCAAAATAATTTTGACTAGTAATACAGTAGTTAATCAAAACCATCCAAGGCCTGCAAAAGCAATGATGTATATATAAAATACAAAGTGAATAAACAAGCCGATTTACGTTATAGGTAAAGGTTTTACTTTGCCATAAGAAAAAACATCATTTTTGCCAATTTGTGGCTTGTGTGATGTGTTTAGAAGAAAAAGCTGTATTGGAGCAGATATAAACTTGGGTCTTCTGAGCATTTTAAGCCCAAAACCAAGTTTCTAGCTTAACTAGTTTTTAAGTTATGAGATTTTCATAAATTTGAGGGGCGCAAAACTTTTGGGGGTGTTTGTTTAGCCACTTGGGTGTAAGTGGCAGAACCTCAAAACAACTTTGGAAGGTGGTTTTAGACCTAACCACCTACTCTAATAAACCTGGTTTTTTGATTTGAAAAAAATTTTTTTCACCCCACCCTAATATGCGCCATTGAAGAGCCAAACAATGGCGGATCCGGTTTGGTGCTTCCCTATTGTTCATGTGTGACTACATAATTGTTGTATAAATCCTCACTCTTTCATTATGATTTTTCGTTCCGCTCTTCAATATACTTGTATAGCGCGATGCTTACGTCTTGTTGTGGTGAAGTCTTGGTCGGGAGGTGCCGCTGTGGAGCTACAGCACAGTGGATTTTATGCACTCCACAAATAGCAAAACCAGGAAATCCGGTCACTCACAAACAAAGCAGCTATACCATCAACAACGGCGTCCAGCTTGGTGCTCAAGTGGTATCTACCACAGATAGAAGGTCTACATCCTGAAGGTTCGGTTCCCTGCTGATCAGATACGCGCCACTGAAGAGCCCCAATAATGGCGAAACCAATGTGGTGCTTCGTTATTGTTCGTGTGTGACTACTTGATTATTGTATAAATCCTCACTCTTTCATTAAAAAAAATTGAATAATCAAAAGAAAAAGTTGTCGTCGGTGTCTGGCTCTACGTACAACTGTGAATGCCATGGAAAAAATGTACGTACTTTAATGGTCCATTTGGCTACAGTTCGAGTATCCTACCTTATAATCAGCAAAAGATGACTTACCCCTTTTTTGATTAGTATTATTCCTTTCACTGTTTAAGTAAGTTTGTAACTTGCCTGAAATTCAAACACACGCCAAGACTTACCGAAACGAAATAGCAAACGCAATCATATTTCTTTCATCTGGTTTGCACTTTCGTACAAGGAAAGCACCATCTCGCGGTATTCTCATCAACACATTCTCAGCTTCGATGCGGCTCATGCTTCCGTGATACCACCTAAACATAGACGATTACGTCAGCTGCTACAAGACTCCTACTGTCATTAGACCTTGATTAAACAAGCCAGGTCAACCAAGCTTCATCATGTTAAATATGGATGGATATGTACAGATAGCGCACTACCCCGTATCAACCCTGGAAGTCGCATGAGCTGTCTTTTCATAACTCAATAACAACATTCTGTCTTTTTGGAAGCTCGGACACCGAAATGGTTTGCGACTGGTTCGAAAAGATTTCTAGCGCCTCCTAACCTGGTTTTTATTAGATTTGTTGGAAAGCGGTTAACCGTTCCATGACGCTACCTCCAATCGAAAAAAAGGAGCAAAACAACGACATTATGCCAAGCAAAAACTATAATTACAAGAAATAGTGTTCAGAAAAAATATAATACTAGTTTTTAACACCACATATCAGCTTTTCAGATAAAAAAACACGCGTAACCAAAATCAAGGCCCGTGTACGCTAGTGCCGAAGCAGTACAGTCATACAATGTACAAGTTAAGATTGTAGGATAGTATCTCTAAAAACTAACTTGTTGTTTGCCTAACCCCTTCCTGGAAATGGGGGTATGCTGGAAGACTTTGGAGACCCCAAAACCACGCAACTCTATCTGGTAGAACTGAAGGAAAAATTGATTTTACTTTTTGTTTTTGGCTCGCAATATCAACTTATGCCATTTGCTTAAAAGATACCAAGTTAGTTCTTTAATTTTTTTCGTGGTGTACATATCAGCAGCAATAGTGTTAGTGCCTTGATTGTCAAATCTTCATGTAGGTAAACGTTCTTTTTTGCTTAATATTTACTTCAAAAGTTACGGTAAATTCGACTAGTATATACTTTGGTCGCTCAATGCTCGCTCATCTTCTCAGTTTATATTTTTATTTTCCTTAGGCACTCGCGTTTTATGTTTGGCAAAGGCGAAACAAACTAATTTTCCTTTTCGCTATAAAGTGATGACAACTGCATAGGAGTAACACGTCGTGAAGCATAGTTGTCTAAGGTATAACGAGTTTTCATTCTGAGTAGGGTTTGAAAATGCGCCAAAGAATAAAGTAACGAAAGTCGGACCACAACTTGACGGCGTCGTTGAACAGCGGACCCCAACCGTGACAACTAAGCGTCACATTACGCGAATGCACACAGATTTACGGCGATTATTAAGATTTAGTTGCATACTCACTCTTTGTTTTCGTGTGCGTTTGGTTGAGGTACAGGATCGGTTAGCAGCAGCTCGAAATTAAGGGATGAGTTGCGCAGTGGATACTGCTGGTAATGCCATATCAGGCTGTACAGACTGTCGAAGTGCAAGGTTTGAACCAAATAATAGAAAGGTCGCCCATTTTCTTGCTGCGTGAAAATCCGGCAGTGATTCACACGTCCGCGGTACCTGCCAATCCAATCATAGTTTAGTGGTGTTCAAGTAAAGCACACGTACAAAGCAGCGATGGCAATGCATGTTGGTCGCACACTGTGTTTTACGATCGATTGAAACTTGGAATCGATTTAAAAGTGAATAAATTGTGAGCTTGTCGAACCGAATCGTTCTACATTGATATTAAATTTGCATTGAAGTTCAAATTCATTCTTGCGTATAAACTCACATTCAGCTTGCTAGTGTTGGTCAGGTTCACAGCTATTGTCGAATCATACCAAAAGATTTCAAAAATGTTATTCACCGCTTCCTTGCTGGACGCTATGCAAGAAAAGATCAAGGTGGAGAAAAAGGCAGCAATGTTATTTATTGTGTCCTTTGAAATGCACCTAATGGGGTTCCTAAAACTTTGTATGGCAGATAGACGGTGGAATCAAGCTGTCTACCCCAGTCAAACTAAAACCATGCGGAGCATGAAGTCATACGCATAGACGAATAAAGGAAAAAAAGCTATAAAGTGGCCTAAATTCACAATTCACGGGCATGCATAGAGTTTCTTCAAAAAGGCATCTATAACTAGAATTGTTGAAAGAATATTAACTTTTTGAAAAATATATAATTGTGTTGAGATCTATATATTCGTGCATTATTATTATTATCATCTCCAGTTTCTTTTCTTTTTATTTCCAAAACTTACTATATCCACACTAATTTATTCAATTTCATTCATGGCCTTGTATATTCTATCTAGCCTTATACATTTATTCCATTTAAAATGCGTTATTTATTTGTTTTCATAATCATCTGTATCTCCTAAGGTCAATGAGTATATCGACTTGATAATCGAGAAGTTCTCCGAGAATCCCCGAACTTTTGCAACACGTCTTTCTTTTTTTTATTATTATTACTGATTTGTTGAGTTGATGTGCAAAGGCAAAAAAATGAACTCTCTCTCTCTCACCACGTGTTTAGCTCATAAACATTAATGAACCCCACACCAAGCGAATTTACAAAATTTTTCTCCACATTATCTCTCGTCATCTTTGCACCAAACAGGGAAGCTGGGAATACCGTTATCAAATTTTGGATAAAGGGATCTTCTGCTTCCAACATTTGAAAAGCCAAACAGCAATGAATTATTGCTCGGCTTCTCAAACATTTCAATTTGAAATAAATTTGACCCGGTCAAGGTTTGAACCAAAAGCCAACCACAACAGAGGCAGATGCTTCAACCCAGTGGCCACCACAGCCATCCTGGAAGAGAAATAAAGCGTGTGCAACAGACTTTCTCAACAATTGTCTCCTGGTAAAGAACTTTCTTAGGCAAGCCAAGTTCTGCTGTAGTTGCCCAAGCATAAACGTTGAAGCTTCCATTTAAAAGTGCTGGCATCATCAACAAAGCTTCAGGAACTGCAGTTCAAATTTCGATTTAAGATATTTCGCTACTTTTCAATACCCTAGTCTCAAAAGCGTTGCATTTTCTAATATAAGGGCTACATAAAAACCAAACGAATGTTGCCGTTTCTGCACTTGCATTTTTTATGAGACCGCTTTTTGACAGCAGTCGACTAGTTCTGAATTTTCTTTTTTTTCTAGTTTTACAAGCAATCAAGCTTATTTCTTCGTCAATTTGCATCAGGCAAAAGATGCTCAAATAGTAGAACTAAGCTACCCTTCCATTTAAATCACTTTGTAAAACTTTTGTTTCAGTAAAAACATTACTTGTCTATTTTGAACAAGAGCTCCCCCAACCAAGGATTGGAATGTTGCCGCCCTGCATCATAAGGATTACGGGTCCTGTTTTGAAGCAGCGTTACATTTTACCGCTTTGATCTTATTTTCGAGCGCGAAGAGCATTTTTGATGTGGATATGTAGTCAGGCTACATACATTGACATTTAATAGTGTACCACGCAACCGAAAAATGTGGCCTTTAGTGTGTCAGCATCGAGAATAGCTTCCGATCGTAAAACGCCAGATTCGGCCGACGATCACTGGCAGCACTAGCAACTACGCCTACTCAAATGCTCACATAAAGGACAGCGTCCAGTTGCCGACGAAAGTGTCGCTGTTGCGAACGAGGAAAGAGCCGTCGGGTCCGTTGTACTCTTTGATGAGCTTCTCTGCATTCTCACGTGTCTGCTTACCGTGGAACCATTTTTCCGAATAATGCAATTCCGTCGTGTCCTGGTTCTCCTAATTTAAAACAACAGTTTTACGTCAGCATGCTTTGGCCGCAAAAAAAGTATACGGACATACGGAAATTAGTGCGGTGGTCAGACCTGGTTCGGGGGTTGCCAACACTGTTGGCGCAGTGCATTTCGAAACTAAGCTCTGCATTCACGCTACAGAGTTACCACATAGTTTTTTCCAAAGCCAAAACGCGTAACTATGCGAGCGATGAACCCTCGATCACGACCCTATCCTTTTGCAGCGAGTGACGTTATTGCCTTAGGTTTACCGAAGGCCAGTTACGCAAACAGCAAAATCAGTGCAGGAATTTCCCGATAAAAGAGGCAAGATTGGATTTAGCAAAAGGCACTACAGTACTGTGAGATTTATTGAACTGCAGGCTTCAGAGCAAACAGTATGGTTTTACCACAAGTGACTGTCATTGGTATAAGCCAGACATCGTCTAAAATTTAGATTCGGTTGCTAATCAAAAGGTACTTTACGGCAGTTTCTCTTGCTGGTGGTGAATACGCTCTGAGACAGCAGTGGGAGCGGTGAAGCGGGTCAATAGACGACGATCTTTTGTCTTGCATAACCGAAAGCTTTTCACGCGAGCGGAGGATAAGAAAACACAAAATCAATGCTTGATGTAAAGGCCATGAGGTTGTAACAGAAATGTGCCGTATCAGCAATTTTGTAATATTGTAATATCGAGAAAATGTCCATCAGAAAATAAGCTATAATCGCCCCTTGTATCCACTACAATTGCAAGCGCTCGTTGGATCTTGTATGCATAGTTGTCTTGAAGCTACCTTACAGTTGATTGATGTGTATTTTTGTAGAATAATTTTGTATGCTCTGAATATGTAGGTCGTTTTGGCCTAAATGCAGGCACGGTTGAAGCCATTCGCGAGGCAATAATTTCATTAGTTAAACTTGCGATCCAAACTTTATAACGTTTAATGAGCATTCTGAACAATGCCGCTACACCAGTGCTCAGCTCAACCATTCGCTACAGGCAAACCAATCTTGAACTAAAATAGATGACCATAGCGTAAACAAGCCAATCACACAGAACATTGTGCATCGATAGCGGAAATTATCTGAGCACCGATTACTTGACCTTACATGTACACCAACACAGCCTGTCGAGTGCTAATGACTTCAGGCGCAATTCTGCAAAGTCGACGACGTTTGTAAACTAACAACTCAAAGTTCAATTCGAAGATTTTCGCTTAGTTTGCTGCTAGTTTTGCCTAGCCTGTATCCACTTGCACATGCCACGAGCGTACGCCGACTGTAACGCGCGTAAACAAGATATACTCCAGCATACCCTCATGCTTGAAGAGCAAATGGAAAGAAATACAGAGAGGAATCATCATATGAAGACGATACGCTTGTAAGTACTACTTACACTGCTTGTGCTCGATATACTTGAGGTATCAGATTCGCTATCATCAGGATATTCGCTGCCGTGCGTCGTTTGTCGTTCTTCAGTATAGACCAGTTTGTTGTCTTCGTGTAGCACGAAATAGTGAAGATTCCACTTCTGCGATGAATAACCACTCAGCATTTCATGATCACTTCATACAGCGCTTGGTAGTCACTCGAACCAAGACACGTCTGATCAAATGCGTGGGCTGTCCTTCTTCGGACGCCAAATTACGCTTTTTTGACACTTCTCTCTATGTGGGGTGCAGGCCATGGGCAATAGTTATTCAACGTCTACTCTCAATCAAGCTCTCACCATTCCAAAGAAAAAATAGGGGAACAACATTAGGTAACAGATTTTATTCGCTGTTCGCTAAGTACGACTGGTTTGTCCGTAACTTTCTTTTTCAATACCAGCCGTTTGAATTTAGAAAGTAAATTACTGTTCAAAAGAGGATATTTCTGAAACCACTAGACCAAATTTCAAAAAGTTGGCATCGGCTTTTGGTAAAACAGTCTCCTTTTATGTATAAAATAAAATTCATAACGTCGTGGCATTTTACGTCTGCTCAAGTTAATATAAAAATTGACTTTGACTACGTTTTTGTACTTACCTTACAAACAGGATCTTCAAAATACATCATTCCGTTTTTAACAGAATTGCTGATATCCATGGCAGCATCTAAGCAAATTATAAAATCGATTTTAATAAGATTCTAGTCAAGCGGCCACTTAATTGGATTGATGTACGAAGACTGTAAGATAACAGTTGCAGATTACACTTCAACGGCTAGCAGTTTTTCGAACTACCAGTCGAAATTGAGTAAAAAGCTCAAAGCCGTCTCTCTTTTACAGGAAGCGGTAATCCTATTATCTTCGAATTTTCTAAGCCACTTTCGGTTTTCTTGAAGCTATTTTTAAAGCAGTGTTATATTTATTATCATACAAAAAAGATTTATTGATTGTACATGAACCTTACTGAAAATGAAAGTTACCAGTTTAACCGCAATAACACCAACAAAACGCTGTAAGTTACCAGCAGCATCTGGCAAAAAATCAATTTTGGAAACGTAGCAAAGAGCTCAAGTCATTGCACAAAAGTTAACAATTTGTTGTAGAATTCAAATATAATGAAAAGGCCACACACAAAAACTAGAATGACCACAAAACCAGTCACTTAAAACAAAATGGCCAGAATACTAGTCACTTAAAATTAAAAAGAACCTTGAGAATTTAGCTTCCACAGACACCCAATCAACTCAAACAAATTGCATCCCATTTTTTCGCCGTGTTTTTGGCATCTCTCGAAATACAACTTTTAATCCGGGTCGTGGTGACTTGTCTGGCTCTTGCGGCTTCATTATTTCCAACTAAGTCCCAATCTCGAGAAAGGGTACGAATAAAATAAACCAAACTGAACAACTTTACAACTAGAAGTTGATAATAAGAAGCAAATACAACAATTGTAATCAAAATTAGCGTAATCAACTTGACCGAAAACTCCAGAAAAACATGCGGTGTATCGAACAAACAAATGAATAGAGAGTTCGGGCAACTGTCAGATCTTGCAGTCTTTGAGTCAACACCCAGCATTACACATAGTGTGCACTTAAACATCCTGACTTTCCATTCATAGTCTTTCAGCTTCAAGTCAATCGCTCTATAGACAGTATTTTGCATCGGCACCAACATAGCAGTCTTAATTCTGCTACGCAGTATGTACGGTGAAAGTTTGGTGTGAAGTAACACACTCCAGTACACAACGAATTCGCACTGCGCTTAGTCAAGTTGAAACATGCTGCTGAAATCAAGAAAGCGGCAGCAGACTTCGAAACGGTCGCAAATGCAGGGCAATGTCCATTTACACTAACTAGGAAATTACTCGCATTGAAAACCACATTATAGAGCAGTGCGAATAGCAAACACTTCGGGTAAGACTCGAACCCATAGTCTTTTGATTACGGGTTCGAGGCTAAACCAGTTCAACGACGGAAAACCAAGCCTTCATACATCAACAGGTAGAGCATCTGAACGATAATTAGAAGGCTGTAGGTTTGAATCTCAATGAGATACCTTGCGCTCACCAATGACAAAAATATATCAATTTCAACAAAATTAATCATTAATACGTTGATCAAGACTAATTCAGATTATACACAAATTTATAGTTGGAGGAAGTGAAGTAGGAAACGTGGCACCTGGGCCTCAAGTTTAACTTTCTGTTCGCTGTTTATCAACGTCTGCTGAGAAAATTCAGTACATTCAATATATACAGTATCAACATAGTTACTGCAGAGCAAATAAAAAAGTCATCACGTCCGCTAATCAGCTAATGTACAATCGAAAATGGAAACCTAAACTTGCAGCCAAAGAAACGGGCAATGCATGTATCGTGACGATATAAAACCTGGAGATTTAAAATAATTTCGCTACACACTTTGAAAAAAACACAAATACTAGCCATAAACAAAAACAAAGTCAGTGTGTAATGCGAAATTCAAGTCAACTGTGAATAGTAGCACAAAAATTTCGTGAAATTCACTCACTGTATTAGCTAGTACCTGATTTGCAATATTTGCTATTCTGGATTACACAAGTTAAAAACGAGGTGGTAAAGTTTGTATTAGTAATTTTATCAATTGCCTGTAATTCCAACCTCAAGCAAAGGCAGTTCTTAAAACTTGTGTGATGTAAATCAGAAAATAAAACAACAAGTGGAAAGTGACGATAGACCAACGCAACTTGCAGGAACTACGAAGGGAAATCGATTTGTGTTTTACAAACAAACAACCGACGTTTTGTCTGCTTATTCAATAGTTCTATAAGCAAAGATAAAATGTACCTACCAGTATCAGTTTCGGTGATTAATTCCGTTTCTTTATTTCTTTCGTCCAACTTCTTATGCTGAAAATAACAAATATTTATTCAACAATGGACTTGCGGCTTACACAGAAAGAAAAATACAAAGCAATGTCATTTCACGACGTTGCGCCCGAACGACATCACGTCCCATGTAGCTGAGCGGCTACTGCTAAACGCCCGCTTTTGCTTCCAGCTAAGACTACAGTGTCAACTTTTATACATCAGACAGTTCTTTGATAAACATCGATGGCACTCATCGGGAGTTTGAACTCAGAACTTAAGATTAAGACTCTGAAGCTCGGGACAAATTCACTGCGTTGAGTCAGTTTGTTTCAAGAAAGAAACAAATAATGGTTGTTTACTGCATGACTTTGCGATGATGAACCTCAAATGGCTCGAAAATCAATCTTTAATCAGCGTTGCGCAACACCACTTAAAATCGCTACCAACGGTAGTGCAAACAATAAATCGTGGCATTGG
Source organism: Trididemnum clinides (assembly GCA_963675345.1). Classification (NCBI taxonomy): domain Eukaryota; kingdom Metazoa; phylum Chordata; class Ascidiacea; order Aplousobranchia; family Didemnidae; genus Trididemnum; species Trididemnum clinides. The sequence continues at coordinate 10,764,035 of OY776301.1, forward strand.
GTCGAATTTTAAGATATTTTGCCCATGACATTGATTACAGCATGAATATGAAGAGCCATAACGTTTAGGTGTAATATGATCTCATCTAAATATCTTTTCGTAATTGCCCAACTGTCATATTATCGGGTCTTTTGTGGATTAATATTTCACTCTTAAAATACCGAAAAAGTGGTGCATTGGCTAAAGGATTAAATTCGCAGCCCATTGACCTAGGCTCAAATCATAACAAAAACTATAAAAATGATATTTACAGCTTCCCAGTTTGGCGTTTAGCACTAACGGATAGCACGGGAAACAAACTCGCTTGCTGTGTTCTTGCAAAACACTTAACGGGAAATATCCCCTTTCATGAAGGAGAAAGATGGCATAATCGACCAACCTACTCGTGGTAATGACTCAACCGAAATAGACATTAGCAAACAAAGCACGAGCTGACAAGTTTGCCTGAACCTTTAAAAATTATCATCCGCTTCTGTAAGCGGCCGACCAACAAGCCGAAAAGGGAACGTCCATAGAAGTACTTTTTCTACGACAGGCGAACTGCCACTACGACACGAGTAGGTAATATCACGTGACCAAGTTCACCTGTACTACAGATCACCAGTCTAGTACTACAGACGTCACATGCCAGCGGCGCAAAACAAACTCACTTTAATAATGATCTTCCTTCTAAGCATGTTGGGCGACGGCAAGCATGATTCGTCCGCGTTTACTGGCACCCGCACTAAGGAGTCTGTAAACGAACAATCACTAACAATGGATCGGACGAGAAGTATAGTGAACATGGCAGCTCAGCAAGGGGCGTTCAGTTTGGGTCACGTTTCGGGCTCAAACAATAGCTTACGCTGGCTGCAACGACATGCATGGGTGGCTACCGACTTGAAGATCGTCGGGTCACTCCACACGCTACCAAACTCTACTTTCATCTTGTGCCCGATGAGTTGAAAAAGTTCTCGTCGTTATTTGATGTTCAAAATCTATGAGTGAGTGAGTGAACCACTCCTCTTCCTTGGGATGGAAATACGGCTTGAAAGACAATCTAAGTTCACGTCGTCAACCTAATTTAAATTAAGATAGGAAACGCGAGTGTTCTTGGTTAGGAATGCATCCGAGATTAAAAGCTGGCCTGTGATCGAAGTTTGATCCATAAGCAGAAGGTAAAAGCTAGTTTCTCCGTGCTTCATCGTTTGTTGTTCAGAGTTGGACGTTGCCGCATCAGCAACGTCCAACTCTGAACAACAAACGATGAAGCACGGAGAAAAATCAATTAGCTTCTGGCAAACTGACAAGTCAACAACAGAAGACACGGCAAGATGAGCATTCGTTTCATTCACACAGTGAAAGTATTCAACTTTTAAACATTTAAGATATTGAAAACAGCAACAGAAGCTTTAGGTTGACCAGAAGAATAATGAAATATTAACGAGTGATCAATAATACCTTGAAAGACGTCGACAAACATAGTGGCCATTTGCCTTTGTTGAGGTAATTTACAGTGATTTTCAATCGATAAGATCACAGGGAGGCTGTAAAATATAAATTAGAACGTCAGCATGGTGACCGGCGTGATAAGGTATTACACTCGCAATCTACGTTTCAATGCTAGCTTAGGTTGTGGAAAGTTGTGTCCTTGAGACAGACACCTCGCGGAACTTTTTTTCCAGCATGGTTGTAGTGTTCGCTGAACAAATGAGCTGTGCCAGCAGTTGCACTGCGATGTGGGGCTGGACACGATCCATTCTCCGGGTTTTCTTCAGGAACAACACGCGGTTACAAATGTCATTTGCTGCGCAATTGCGCTGATGATGTGTTATGTTAGTTCATGAAACGTTAGTAGATGAGAGGATCAACCAAAACTCGAAACCGCGTTCAGAAAGCATGACGAAAAAGATGTAACTAAAATGCTTTGACTAAAGTTAGGAAATGAACAGGATAAAATCTGTCACCAAGTTATTAATAAAAATGTTACAACAATTTCGTCTGTGATTATATTAATGGCTAAAGGCGTAACCAAACATGTAGCACACGAAATCGATGTTTGGTAGCATAAATAAACGGACGATCGATTTTAATGCCATTTCATAATTTTTAAATCAAGTTCATCCGTGAGCTGACATCGCTTTTTTTCTCGGACAATTTCCAAAACGATGACACTGGTAAAACAGAAAATAGAAAAATATGCTGAAAGAGCATTGGTAGAATGGCATCTTCATGAAAATAATACAATCTGTTACTTTCAGATGTAACAAATAACAGTTGGTCTTATTTTGTTGATGATCTAATCAACTTGTTTCAATACAACTTTATTGTTACAAACACAAAAACTTGCAACTTCGTCAACCCATACGTTTTGCCCATTATCTAGACCAGTGGTTCTCAACCGGGGTCCACATGGACCCCTAGGGTCCATGTAATATTAGTCACTAGGGGTCCACCCATTAGTCAGTGGCAAGAACAAGCAAAGGCGATTGTTCTTATGTCCAATAGCTATGAAGGGGTCCACCAAGAAAAAAAGAAGGGAAAAGGGGACCATGGGTAAAAAAGGTTGAGAACCACTGAATTCTAGACCCAGTTTTCACGGTAAGGCAAATCTACGCCAATTGAAAGTGTAACATAGCAGCAAAGTAGTTTAGCTTTTTCCCCACTATACTGTGCCCTAAAAAAAGCAATTGGTGAGGCATGGGGTGAGTCGCTTTCAATGATAAAATTTCCCTTTTGTAAAGCATCGACTCACTCTGAAACAACGAACGCGTGCTCTCGGATTGTTTTTAAAACGTCCAGAAACTTGATTCGTGTTGTCAAAGTGTGACCATGGTAGATGTACGGCATGCCTTCAGTTCCGTCCCAGCAGTCCACTAGTGAAAACAGAATCAACACTAGAATATGTGCGGTTGGATAACCAGCAGGTGTTTCTATGTTGGCCCATGATGACCGTGAAACGCGCATAAAATCATCGTAAGATTGACAATAACTGGTGAATACAACAAGGCATAAAATTAAAGGCGATGAGTTCGTAACCGTTCAATATGTAAACAAACTTTCTTCAGATATCTCAAACATAGTGTTTCATCATCTCACCAGCCCCAAGCACAGCAGCGTAGCCAGGAAAAAATTAAAGGGCGTGATGTGGTAACAGCACTATTGCAAGTCCAAAACTCTGGGGCAATGGCGCAAACAAATCTCATAGCAGCAGACCTTTTCCAAGTCCCTTTTCTGCGTTTGTTCAATGCGTTAGGACAAAGGTGAAACTGCTATCAAGTCGAAAAATGCAAAAAAAACAAGATTTAGTTGAATAGAAGCAGAATCAAGTAGAATGGTATCACAAAATATCCAAACTATAAAGTGGAGTTTTTCTGGGCTTGCGTGTGTGCTTTCGTTTTTATCTCCTCCGAAACTTCTGGGCATACAAACATAAAACTCGCCACAATCAATCGCTGCCCCAGGTTGAGTGTCATAAGGGGGTTGTAGGCATTGTAACAAAACATCATTTTCTAAATTTGTATTTCTTGACGCAGGAAAACGGTTTTTTGCTTGAACGAAAGCCAGCCTCCAACTTAACACCTCGAAAAAAATTTAACCCTTCAGGGGTTAAGATGACGTCACAATTTACGCTTGATTGCAGATTTTGTTTTTTTTATTTTCTCAGAAAATGATTGTGACAGTAGAAACGCGGCCAAGAAGCTGCTTGTGATAAATAAAATTTTTCAGCAATTTGAGCTTTTTTGACAACGCAAGAAGCAATTCTTTTTCAGGATTTTTCTAATTTTAAGCATTCTTTTTGTGTTTTTTTCATGAACGCTTCAAAAAACCTTGTGGTTTTACAATGCCGGTATTGCAATTTTAGTAAAAATAGCAGCAGTACTCGTTTCCCACTTCTAAAATGAAAGCAAACGTCAATCGCTGCAATAGTGTCTGTTAACGTAGAATGATATATTACAGTACTAACATACGGGCAAGAATCTGGTTTAATAATGCAAATGCGAAAATCACAATAACTGAACTGCAGGAGATTCCACGTTGCAATACCTTCGTATAGTTCTTTCTCGCGCCTGACTAATCTCAACTCTATAGACATGTTGGTCACGCGTAGCAAATGGAAGCAAAGTCTAAAATTGTAATACAAGCTCCTGCAGTGAGCCACACGTATCAATAAACCAACGCAATATTTCCGCCCCCAATTATGAAAGTTTGTATAAAAGTAAATCGCGTGTCCGGATATCATCACATTTTTGATCTTATTTCAGTTTCCCAGCAGCCGCTATTTTTTAAATATCCTGTCACAAGTTTTTAAGTATTTTTACGATATTTTTAGTAGCGAAAAACATGCATTTCTGTTAAAGAGTAATAGAAGTTTGTCGATCAGTTACCGTTGGGGCTGGCTACCTGTTAAATAATGGACTGTTTGTGAATAAGACTACTTTAAATCTATGTGTAGGGAGATCGATACTGGAAGCATTTTGGCGCCCACCAACATAGCAATTTTTCCGCACATTTCAAAAAGAAAGAATGACTACTTGCAATTGAAAGGCTATTTGTAAGTACGATTAATCATTATTTAAAAGTCGAGAGGTCGGGATTAGAAGCAAAGTTAAATGCATCAGCTAGATAAAATAAAGCCCAAAGTTTAAAAAATATAATCAGAATAAAATAGGCCTATCACTTGCACCAAGAGGGAATATATTTGCTTGAACATAACTTAATAGTCGTGCTCGGATAGGGTGCATGACTTTGGGGGAAGACATGACTCTTTTTCTCGCGATGCCAGAACTAGAGCAAATAGCGTAGCCCAAGAATTTGATATCACAAATATAAATACAGAAGGGGGTACATCAAATTTGAAATGGAGTCACCACTAAATAGTTTGGAAATCATACTTTCTTCGTGAGTATTACCAGTCTTGGTTAACAGAGGATACAGGATGCCTCCATATGGCCTCCATTTATAGCTTTTCGTTATTGCTCGCACAAATGTTTGTACGGTGAAGCCGGCACGGCTTTAAATTAATAGCTTTTAATCCAGCATAGCTGATGGCAACTTCCGCCGGGATAAAATCGCACGACGTTTGTAAGAAACATTTTTCCTGTTTCGCTTAATAGTAGCTATATGGAGCTACAGGGATCGAAGCTAAAAATTTGGAGGAAAGTCAACGTCCCTTTTAACTCCTCTGGATACGCCTAAGCAGGGGAACGGAAATATAAGGTGTAACCGGCAGAAACTTGAAAAAAATTAAGGGGATATCAAAAAAAAAGCAACACTGTTGCGCGAAATCGCACCGTATGAAAGGCATTTTGGATATTTTGTTTCAAAATCAGTTAATTGTAAAAATGTTTTCCGTACTTCCAAACTATAAAAAATGAAAGTCCCCTTGGCTTCGCGTAACCAATGAACAGAGCACGTAGATCAAAAGGGAGCTAGGACCTTGAAGTCGAAAATCTAATTAAACCGGCGCGATGGTGTAGTGGTTAGAGCGTCCGCATCGCTGTCGGTAGACCTGGGGTTCATTCCTAAATCGAGTCATACCTAAAGACTTTAAAAACTGGTATTCACAGCTTCCCTGCTTGGCGCTCAGCATATAAAAGGGATAGTGTGGAGAACAAGCCGGCAAGCTTGCTTGTTGTGTCCTTGGGCAAGGCATTTAACGGGACGCCTCCACCTTTATGTGGCAGACAGGTGGCCCTCCCGTACTTCACCGGATTACAATCGCGAAGTTGCTCACCCAGCATGTCGTAAAAGACGACTCTTGGGTACCCACCAGTGGCAGTCAGCCTTGTTGGTGGTGGGGCTACCAGTCAATCAAGACTGGTTCGAAATGGGCGGCCATCTTTCCCCTAGCCTAATATCAATTAGGTTGACGGCATGAGCATTGCCGTTCATGCCGTACCTCCATCCCGAGGAAGAGGAGGGGTAACCACAAACAAACAAACAAACAAACAAAATCTAATTACGAAAATGACTGCACCAAGTCATGAAATAGGCCCACAACTTAACGCCCAATTTTTTGTATTTTTGAAACAATCGCTACCTTGTTGTTACCGCTATACCACTGTTTAACTTAAATTGTGTACCCGTTGGCTACTCGCTCAATGGAATAGATGCATTGGTATCACGACAATAAAGGATCTGCCTATTTGACCACAATAGTTTTAACTCGATTATTTTTAAAAGCACACTTGATATAGAATCGAGAATTAGATGCAGAGAAAAAAAATAACTTTTTGTTAGAGTTCTCCCAACTATTCATTGGGTGAGACCGGCAAAGCCCGCTGAAGCAACATTATTAACCCCGACATTACCTTTGGGGGCCTTACGAGCGACGATGGCTAGCGCTCTTTCAAATTCTTATTAGACGTGCAATTATAGGTCATTTTTCGGACGTGGCTTTCAACCTCAACGTTTAGCCTCATGCGAAAGAAGTTGATTTAAAAACTACCTTGTTGGACAGCTAAAGATTTTCGATGCAATACTTTCCCATGTAATGACATGCCTTGTGTGCAATTCAACACCTTTCATTATGTCCTACTTATTTGTCAAATGCCACAATCGGTAATGTGGTTGAATGGATTAAACCACCCCTTAGGGCGAGATATTTCAAAGGCCATGCGTTCAAACCTCACCATATATACAGTAGAAATCCTTAAAAAAAGCAAATGGCGATCGTTTTCGATACTGTATGGATTAAAGCAAGAAGTAAAACTATAGAATGTTTGAAATGTTTGAAAGTGGAAACTTTGAGCAGGACTCTCCTGTCGCAGTCCCATGCAAGTCTGACGAATGAAATGCTACAGCGTAAATAAAACTACACAAAGCACGAAAACTACGGCATTTTTGTTGAATTTTGCCAAAAATCATTTCAATAAACTTCATCGAATGCAAATGCAGCCACGTTGAAACTTAAAACGACTTACGTTCAACGCAACGACAGCCCATACGTAAAGCTCTTGCGTAACATTCGGGCGAGGATAAACTGCTGAACTGGTCGCCTGTCAGATACCTGTAAATGACATCCACTATAACCGCGTTTTTCTACGTTTTTAAGTACGTGGCCCATTCTTCAACAAAACAAAGTTCAAAGTCCAGGTGAAATTTAAACCCCGCACAAGAAGCTGAGGCCCATCCAATACAATTGCTGGAACCGACCGATCGAAAAGTACTGCATTATAATACACCACGAGGGTGAAATTCTATAACTGCGGAAATACAAGCAACATAATACAACTGTTTATTCGTTAGTATATTGTATACCATGAAAGTTGCTGCTATTCTCTACATCCACCACATACTATATATAGGGAAATGAGACTACAGACACAATCGAAATTTAACTGAACTGGCAGCCACGTTGGCTGTTTGGTTAAACTTAAATTTCAACCATGTATTCGACGTAGATGTGTAGTGGTTAGAGCGCTCGCTTTGTAGGCGGTAGACTAGGGTTCGATTCCATCGTCGAGTCAAACCAAAAACTTTAAAATGATGTTTAGGGAAATGCTTTGCGCCCAGAATTACGAGCAATGTAAAGGATGAAATATGAAACAAGTGTTGACGCAGTCATCATTGCAAAGAATGCAATCGCCTCCTAAAGCCTGAGCACCTACTCACTGTTGGCGACTCAGCAACTGTCATGGACATGCAACCACGTCACTACCAATAAAATTAAGTGGGACTCAGCTAGAACCAACATTCCGCATCAGTTATCTTACAGAGTGCAACGCTATCACGAGATTGTTTTCAACGACCGCTTGTCCGTTTTTGCTCCAGATTTTGAATAGCAAGCCAGTTTTTGTCTTCCTTCACGCATTACCACTTCAATTTAATCGCATTATTTCACTGAAACTGTACGCTTGCTTACGTGTTATGAGACGAGGATATCCAGTAATGCGATAAGGGATAGTCCATCATTTCAGGTGAGGGAGGTTGCAAACACTCTTCCTTCCATAGCGAATTTTCTTTCGAAAATAAATATGCGAGCATCTGAAAAAAACAAATTCACAAACACATTTTCCTCTTTAGACAGGTATTGCGAAATACTCCAGTTATCCTTGCAGCAATGAGTTAGAATAGTGAAGCAGCTCACCCGCTACGTCATAAAAGAAAAGTGTTGGATAAGCAACAATGACCGCCCGCTTTGTAGGTGGTGGGACTGCTACTCCACATTAAAGACTGGTTCGAAATTGGGCCGCTTTCCCCTAACCAGGTCAGTGTGCTTCTTGCTTGTTTGATTGGGTTTGCGGTGTAACGTAAGGGCATTCAGTTTCATGCCCTCCTTTATACCTAGACGATGGTGGATAAATCGTCAGCGAATGTCTACATTCAATCTTTAGCGAATGTCAACATGCTTTAGTAAAAAATCTTAAGCATAATTATTTATAGTTCAGATATTAGAAACGGTTTAGTAATCATATATAAACCACCAGCCAAAAATAAAATGTTACACTGAAGCACACTAAACACTGCTGAATGCAAGATGTAGGTCTGCGTTAAAATAAACACTTCCGACTACGATCCAACGACACGCTTATGAAATGGAACTTAATGCACAGAAACGTGCCTCCAAAAAGCTGCCACGATCTCATAAAGACGGAAAGACTACAAAAATCGTCATTTACGGTAGAGTGGCTTTGCAAAAGCTAACTTAGTCGATCCTCTTTGACAACTGCTTTAAAGTAGATCGCGCTCACGGGAAAGGCATCTTACAGCGAGCTTTCTTGTTGAGACGTATTGCACAAACAATGTTGGCTCTTTCGAAGTGAGTCTGAACCAAAGTGGCTAAGCCTCGCTTGGCCTCAGGGTAGACCCGGCTTGGCACATAAATGCAAGTTTCTAAAGGGCTGGAGAATTACATGCAATAACCAAACGTTTATGCAAAAGCATTCACCTCGTTTTTGTCGAAAAAAACGTCGTCGGTCTGTCGACGTGGATCGCAGATATAATCACTCATGAATTTTTTAACGGCGTTGATGTCATTAGCCCATGATTCCTGGATTAAAAAACGAAACAGAATGGGTGCACTTTGCTGATGTCAGATTCACATCAACTGGCACGATGCTTTTCTAACACAGTATTTGCACGAAAATAAGCAGCGTGTGACGTAGCCTACACAAACACACTATGCTGCTGCTTGTTTATCCATCTTTGCTGTTGTCTATTTATTATACAGGGTGGGCCGTAAATAACGCACCAAAGATTTAAAGTAAATTGTGATGTGAAATAATGTAAATATCTTTTCTTTGGGTATCTGTTAAATTTAATTTCAATATCAGTTACTATAACTGTTAAATTTAATTTCAATCAAAGTTTTTTAGTTATGATTTGCCTTTTAAAAAAAATTTATATCATTTTTAGGGTATGCACTTAACAATTAAAGAACGAGTTGAATTAGTGTTAATGTCTGGTGCCGAGCATTTTGAGCATTTGTGATTGTACCAGCGTGTACGTGTTTCTCTGTTCATTTGTTAAGTTTTGTTTTAATAAAAACGTTTGTTATTATTATCTGAATTGTTTTATATGCTTTGGTGCGTTATTTATGGCCCAAAACGTTTGTTATTATTATCTGAATTGTTTTATATGCTTTGGTGCGTTATTTATGGCCCACCCTGTATATCAAGAACAGTCACACGTCGCCACGGATGCAACCAGGGAAGCTATGAAAAATTAAGAGCTCTTTAGAGTCATCTCTAATAACAACCTCGACCTTTCCGCTTGGAGCTTAGCACAAAAGTGAAAATGTGCAGAAAAAATTGGAGAGTTTGCTTGTTACACTTTACTGCAGAGTCACTAACCGTATGCTCGCGGAGACATACGGTTCGCATGCCAGCCTGTTTTAAAAATTTCTCGAAATTTTTTCAAAAGTTAATAGTGGATTTCCAAAGAAAAAATAGGTAGCCATCCCCAATTTCGCTTGGCGAAGCGTAAATTTTAGGCCCAGTAATTCCTCAAATCGTTGATCAGTCACTTCATCTCTAAAACAAAAAAAAGGTCTACACCCTTGGTCGGATTGGACAAGTGTATATTTTAGGTGCTAGAAGAGCCGAAATCGTTCATTTGATTCTTGATCTCCAAAAAAAGGTCTTCACTGATGCTTTAGAACAGAAATGCCAATGGTATCAACTTGATAGTCTCTTCCATGATCAATGTCCCGCGGTCCCGTGGTCCAAAAAGATTGGTAACCCCTGCTTTACGAAAGGGCACTAAACGGGATCATCCACCTTTACGAGGCTGACAGGTGAAGTAGCCAAGCAGTCTACCAGTCATAGTGGTCCAGTCTAGCTAAAGACTAGCGAACAGAGCATGAGCTCATCCGCATGAACGGCAATACAACATAGAATCGCAATACATCGCATTGTGTTGCTCAGCACAGCTTTCAGCCAAGATCACGACAACGTTAGCGAAATGATTCCTCTTTAAACCCCCAGCTTAGTTCCCCTTTAACAATTTCTCTGTGGCGTCCCTGACTTTCACCATGAGCCTTCAGTGAACGTGGTTGCTTCGAGACAAATAGATATGCAACTCAGCTGTTGGTTTCGCGGGTTTTGCGATGCTCAGGGCCAGACGGCGACTTGTCGAGTTGCTGTTACATAAGCGTATACCAAGCAATGGCAACTAAACCTGAAAGGTCAAGCAATGGCAACTGAAACTGAAAGGTAGACTAGCCAAGTGAGGTGACTTGAAAATGTGTAGCATGAGTTGGTAAAGATTTTTCAAGATAGGTTGAAAGAATGTCTACAGCGGCGCATTACACCCAAAAATAACCAGGGCACACTGCGCGCTCATTTTAGTCTACGGAAGGACTTAGGCGAGACTTCGAGAACCTTCTCGCCACGACTGGGATAAGAGGAAATGGGGCGAGTATCGAATATGCTGCGACGAGACCACTACGATTTGATAGTAAGCCTGCATCTCTTTCTTCGCAAAAAATAGTATTTTGCACTGTACTTTGAATCAGCCAATACCCTGGCGATGAAACAATCCACAGCCTTAAATGGTAAAGAAACAGTGTTCTAAAACATATAGTTTAGACACATTTCACAAGCTTCACTTTCCAGTTTCTTAAACAGCAATAATGGTAGGCATGTGTTGGGTCCCTTTTTATCCGAACCTCAACGACCTGTTCAACAACAGTAGGTGGCACCTTAACCTTTGACCGAACTTAGTGCGCATGCGCAAAATGCCACTGCATGAATGGTTCACTAAAAACTGAACTAAAAAATTTACTTACTTTTTGTTCGTCTCTTAAAAACTTTTGAAACTCGTGAGCCTGAAATCGCTTCCTAAAACAAAAACATTTTTTTCATTCTCTTTAAATGCGTTCAATAGCAGTTGGTTCTTCCTTCTACTAGTCGCTGATGTCTGTTACCAACTTTCTGCTCAGCATTCAACTTTGATTAAAGCAAGCAGAATCAATTTTTATTGCATCAAGAACCTCAAACTACAACCGGAAACTGAAACTAAAAACCTCATTTTACAACCAGAATTTGAAACTAAGAACCTCATTCTACAACCGAAAGTTGAAACTATGTATTGTATAAAAGTTAAAAAAAAACAAATATTTAAAATTTGTAGGAGATCTTGTTTTATTGAGGGCAGCCAATGTGGAAAATTGGGAGGGGGAGGGTTAATTTCACAAAATACCTTTATCCAGCTTTTGTAAATAACACTTTTTGCACCTAACGTCTCGCATTTTGTAAAACTTCTTAGGATCTTGGAAAACTGTCACGTAACTCTATTTACGAGTTCCCCTTGACCTTTGGCTTCGCAAGACTTGGAAACATCCTGGTCTGAATCACCTGGACTAGTGCCATTTTACTTGCACTTAGCCTGCTCAGCAACATTTCAAAAAGGCGATTCTGAAGCGAAGGTTCTATGGGAACATGCAAATAGGTCTATTTCAGTCCTAAGGCAGCAATAATCCTACTTGTCTGTCGAATAATGATCGATAAATGAGAAGAGTGCTTTCTGAGAGTGATACATCAGTTCGTAATAAAACTGGACAAATTGCTCGAAGCCAATGTCACCCTTCGATCTGGGGAGAGTGTCGACTTTCTGCGAAATAGAAACAAAAATTTTATTTATCCTTCAAAGTGCGTTTACGCGGGCAAACTGTCTTGTCGTATTGTAGTGAACTAGTGTGCAAATAAGTTGAACAGTACCATTTCTAAAGAATGGACTGGATTGCGCCTAAACTTAAAGCCATCAAATGCACTTTGAAAATCGCATGCCTATTAGCCTGCATCGGTAGAATTTCTTCCTCCTCACAATTTTACTCAATTCGATGATGTTAGTGTGAGCAAACACAAAAGGGCACGAATATATTACCTGATAGATTTCCTTCAGTAGAGCCGTTGACGGTGGTTTTGTATTCATATTGGGAAGCCAGGCTTTGATGGCGCGAAGATTGATTCTAAAACAGCAAGATGGGTAAACAGGTAGCAATTTACGACACTATACTTGTAGCACCGATTTTTATTTGGGCTTAGTATCAATTTGCGACGCAGTGGTAGCAAATCATACACAGAAAACTTGATTCGGCGGTGAAGAATGGAGATAAAACATGGCACTGCGCAAAAACGATAATTTACCACACAATATTACTTTTTTAAAGCTCTCAATAGATGCTTGCCATTCATGGAGCTAAAGGCTAGAATGTCCAATACAACCTTACCTGGCCTTTGGGTAAAAAGATGCAAACTTAGGAAAAATCTTGCCAAAAGTTGTGCATTTCCTAACTGTAGAAGGCAGTCCACAGCTATTATAGTGCATTTGCAGTGAGCCTGCGTAGATCACGGCCACTTCAGTTTAATTTAACTGCAGTAGATCACGGCCACACATTTTTCGTAGTACTTTGAGCAAAAATTCTCTTTCGCAAATGCTTAAGTGGCTTTCCAGAAGGGAAGGTAATGTTAAATGCTGATGCAAGCTAGCAAGCCTACCCTACAAATAATAACCACATCACATATAAACAAAAGCAAGCACTAAGTTCCATTTGCCTTGCTTGACAAAAGTTTCTTGCATGGCATAGTTAACCACCACAAGCCCACTGCTTCTGACTGTAAGATGTCTAAATGACGCATTTCCTACCACTAGATTGGTGAGAAGAAATGTCCAGAAACTAAATTATTTGGAAAACACCCCAAAACCCCAAATCACATAATTAGCGATCGTCATTTTTGGCACTTTTTGCCCACATTTTGATTTCCCACATTTTAGGAGGGGGAAGTAGCTGCTACTTGTCTCAAAATACACAACAAGTGCACTCCTATTCACAATGAAAACAAAGTTGAGCTGTTTTAGATTTGCAGTTGACACTAGCTAGATATTCTAACTGCATTTGAAGGTTGACGAAAAACAGAAATTTATTTCGATTATAAAGCATAGGCGCTAAGAAAATCGGCACCGTCTTGAGCTTAAAGTCGGTATCTTTGGCATACAACTCCAGCGGTAATACCCACAGGCAAAAAACTAATTCAGAACCTTCAGATATAGATGACACCAGCCAAAGCCTTTTAGATGGCTATGCACCAATGCAAAAAAAGTTCTGTATTGTTGACGCATTTGCTTGCAGCTAACAGATCCGGATTTATTTACATAATCAGCAGTTCGAAGAATCGAATACGTCGAAGTAATTATACTGCAAATGCAAGGCCTTGTAGCTCGCCGAGCAATGCTCATTTTAACCACAGACCCATTGGGATTTGCTAATCATTATTGGTTTCTTATACTACCCGTATTGAAAAGGGGAGCCCTAATAAAGATTTGGAGTTTAAAGTATATTCTTTATACTTTTTAAGGCTTACAGTGTATTTCTAAAATCTTTTGAGGTTTCCTAGTTTCATTATCTTATTGTTATTTGGGGGCAAAATAGGGTTAAGAGCCTTAACTTAACTCGTTGGCTTAAAACCAGCATATTATATTCTAGCCACTTCAAAACTATTGGATCTTACTGATCCAAAAATTGTAACACACGCAAGTTATGGAGACTATTATATCACCAAATTGGATTAGCAAACACAGCTAAACCCCATGCTCCACCCTAGCTTTTAAATATTGCAGAAAATATTACTCGAACACGACATCAAATATTGCAATAAATGCTACCAGAACACAACACGAATCTTAAAGCTTTAACTAGAAACTACATCACGAAGCAGATTTCAAAGAGTTTTAAAGCAAACTCTTTCGCACCCTATTCTTTAAAAGCTAATTACACGATATATACAGTTGAAACAGCAAAAATAGTGCGTGCAGTTCAATAGATGACACATGCTAGACCAGTGCTTTTCAACCTTTTTGACGTCAAGGAGATTTATCGCTAGTTTTGCAAGAGTCAAGAAACTCGTTTAAAAAAAATTAAAAAACGAGTGAAGCCAGAAAGAAAAAAAATGTAGTTTGCTATCACATAAACTCAGTTTATGCACACACGAAAAAGTCATCATTGTCTGAATATTCAAATTAAAACTTAAGAAACCCCTGCAAAATCTTTGAAGCTTACGTAACCCCAGTTGAAGAGCACTGCGAAAATCATGCATGACACATGCAGTACAAATAAAAGCGAAAAAAATCAATTACCACAGCTTTAGATATATGGATAATTTAAACTCTATCAACAGGAAACGACTGAAAATAGCCGATCATTGAAAGGCAACTGAACTTTGTTGTATAAATAGATGAAATCTTGTTTCAAATCAAAGCAGACTGATAAGTGATTACGTTTGCAAACAATATATGGCAAAAACTAACACTGCGTATGAATAATATTTTTACTTCAATACTTATAAAACGGCTTCGCATGAATTTAAGTCAAAGCTGAAGAGACTGAACCAAAAATAAATACTAATATTGGGTTAAGAAAACTATCTACGTTTCACCAAAATGATTGATTCAAAATTGGCCGTTACATTTAACCCGATCCGTTTTCTTGCTTAGCTAAGGCTGCGATATAGCCTGCTTAAGCTCATCTCCTACCGTGCCTCATTCCGAGAAAGTGAAGCCGTAATTCCTTATCACAGCAAACATATGTAATGAGTCGCTATTATGTTTAAAAGGTTGTGGTTTAAATAAAATTGAGCTAACATCTAAGTGTAGAAGCGTTGCGTAATATTTCCTACTCCTATAAATACAGCTCAAAAAATAGCGTGATACGGCCAACTTCGTACAACAAAACAAGGAAAAGCACAATGGGAAAACCACCACGACTAAACACTAAAACACAATCTGTTAGCATGAAGTCTATTGTTAACCCATTACGCACATTAATCTTAAATAACTGACACTTAATAAGCTACGCGTAACTTTTTTACAACCAATGTTAACACCTTTCTATTCCAATGAAAACCTTATACAATTCCTATATGTATAATCCATAACAACTCCCAGTCATATCCTATTTATCCCTGCCATTAAATCCAAACAACAACTACCCTTTGTCAACACCTGAGGTGAGACATCTTTTCAATTTTGTTCTCTCCAAACGTGAGCTTTTTAACTTTGTGTTTAGTAAATCAATTTACTATTCGTCCACTAGTATACTTGTTCAAGATACTAACATTTCAGAAGTTTTTAATAAGTTAACACCACACATTGAATTATACCAATAACCTTACCTTGGTTCTTCGGTGTCCAAATTCTTTTTCCTTGAAATGAGCAAAAAAAGAACTCATGCATTATCACGGGAATGCAACTTAAATTTTGATGACAACAAAAATAAATAAAAGCTTTACCAAAAATATCGACATGATAACTGAAGGCATTTACAACCACTTTGTGATCATCAAAATGGTAATCATCTCTTGTAAAAGCAACCAACACAAAGTTAAATATAAAACTTACACATTTCTTCGGGATATTTGGTTGAATTCAACTTGTAGATGCCTTGAAACAAAAGAAAGCAATCACTTTGATGCATTCACAGGCAACGCAAGAGCATTTATAATAGTAACTGCAAAATCTCAAAACATTAAAACAAAAAAAATTGTAGTTCATATATACCACAAAGCACAATTCTATCTGTGATTTTCTTATTTCCGTCTTTTCGTACTTCAAAAAAATGCCGTCTGGTCCTACTTTAGTGACAATAGCAACATGCAGCAGCTGTACTTATTATAGAATGCAATTTGCAAGCAGTTCGAAAATTACAATAAATGAACTGTAGGTGAACTCCACGTTGGATTACCTCTGTGATACAGTCATGTCGCGCCCGGGAGCAGCCTATTCTAAACCCCTGACAAATTTCTATCACGTGCGGCAAAATGGAAGAAAATGCAAGTATTAAGGACGTAGAAAAAATTATTCGCTTCTTTAGCATAAAACAGCTGGTCGGTGGGTTATCCACTTAAGCCATAATCAAACTCGTTGTTATAACCCCACCATAGATACTGGAATCTAATCCCCGGCTCATTTTTCCCCCCTCTCCCTCTTAACTTCGTTTGTTCCAGGACAGGAACATATGTGCAGCAACAGACTTGGAGTTTTCTAATTAGGCCTACAATTGCGAAAAAGTTGTAAGTGGTACCTATTACATTATAGCTTAATTTCTTTACATACATCAATCATTTCAGTGTCCTT
Organism: Trididemnum clinides; assembly: GCA_963675345.1. Classification (NCBI taxonomy): domain Eukaryota; kingdom Metazoa; phylum Chordata; class Ascidiacea; order Aplousobranchia; family Didemnidae; genus Trididemnum; species Trididemnum clinides. The sequence goes on from OY776301.1 coordinate 10,780,589, forward strand.
CCACAATTTTAAATTTATGCCACTATGCACTTAATCAAATGAACACACGAAAGTTGTGAAATTACAGTATATACTGTTTGTAAGCAAGCTCAATCTTAATTTATTAGTAGGGAGGTCGATATTAAAACAGCTCCTAAAATACTTAGAGGGGAAAATCAATGGAAAAAAATTGTTTAGTAGGTCTACATGATTTTGTGAAATCATACTCACGAAATATACAATGGTAAGTGAAGAAGAAATTTTTTTGAAAACGAGTTATCGGGCCAACCAGGTGAGGGATATAAGATATTAAGGGAATTTATAGCCTATTTCGCTGTATTCCGGGACCAAAGCACATAGACCAGCCAAGAAACTTGGTGTCACAAAAATCATCACGAGGTGGGTTGCACAGCGTGGTGAAATAAGCTCACCACCAAATAACTATTTCTGTAATCGTAAAATATAATCCATTACGGCGCCCACCCACAATTTTCACTTTGTATCCCTATATTTATTGGAAGGGAACGGATAAAATTTGTGAAATGACAGTTTGTGAGTGAGATCAGTTTTAATTCAGAGTACAATGACCGAGATTAGGGGCATAAGAGCGATGTCCCCATCTACACCTACCTTTCGATACTGTTCTCAAAAATATTAGTCGGATGAAGCCGGCTGAATCAACATTTCTAACCAGACATAACTGACAGGTAGCCCTGCCAAGCTTCGCCGTAGTTAATAAAAGCAAAAACAATTTTAATTTTTAGCGCGGTTTTGCCAGGGGCTCATCACTTCTGCTGCAGCAGGCGCGCAAGAAACATTACCTTCGAAGTTGTAAAGGATAGGGAGATTTTAAAGTGTCCAGCACAAGGAAGGAAAGACCACGCACCCAAACATCACGTTCGACAGGTTGGCTTGCTGCAAGGGAACAAACAAAAGCGTTAAGATTGCGTAGGCTTACCTGTGCGTCATTATAAACATCTTACGTTCTATGTACGTATTCATAACGAGCGATTCGTCTGCAATGGCACTCGACGTTACATCTTACGACGCTAAAACTGATCAATTACGTCAAATAAACCCGATATTCTGTCATGAAATTGTAAAACATAAGTAACGGTCTTTCTACGCACGCGTGCAAAGTTCCGAAGAAGATATAGTTGAAAGCACAATTAATCAAAATGCAATCAACATAGGTGATACTGTAACTAAAGCTGGTGGTCTTGCTCATTCAATGCTTCTGAAATTATGTTCCACATGTTATTGCCTGTAGTTTCATTCAATTTTCAGTAAGCGAAGTTCTGCCTGTCCGTCTGTCTTTTATTTCAACCCCATTGAAACTACTGGACGTACAAACAACTTTGACGTACTTGACAACTTAGCACAATTGATCACCGCCCCGGGGTGAGTGTCCTAATGGAGTTCGTGACGTCATTATGAGGTTACAATCATAGAAAAATATTTTAAAACTGACATTTCGTGACCGAGAAAAACGGTTTTTTGCCAAAACGAAACCCAGCATCCGACTTACCAACTTCAACCTTTTAGGAAGTAAGATGAGGTCATAATCAACGATTGGTTGTAAAATTTGTTTTCTTTTTTCAAAAACTACTTAATATGAAAACGCGGTTGAAAGCTTTAAAGCATCAACAAGGTGCTTCAGATAAAACTAATTTTCTATTAATTTAAGCTTTATCGACAACGCAACAAGCCATTTAGTATTTAAGAAGTTTTCAACATGCTTTTTCCTCTTTTTTCTTGAACGCTTCAAAAAAAGTTTTACATCGTCATAATACCATGTGCTCTCACTTTAGGAAAAAAGCAATATACAGCAGCCGTATTTATCATATTGATAGAATGCAATTTTGCAAGCAGTTAAAAAATTACAATAACTGAACTGTAGGTAACTCCACGTTATTGGATTACCTTTGTGGTACAGTGATGTCACACCCATGAGTACTTTCTTTACCCTTAGCAAATTTTTATCACGTATAGAAAAAGTGAATCCCCGAGTTTTCAGCATTTACAAGAAACTATTCTTTTCTTTAGCTCAAAAAAGCTGGTCGGTGAGTAATGCACTTACCGGTAAACCAGTGCTTAACTTGTCGTAATAACCCTACTATAGAGAGTGGAATCTGATCTCCGGGTTATTTTGCACTCTCCTGGCAGCGTTTATGCCGGGAGCAAGTGGCATATGTGCAGCCACAGACTTTAAATTTTGTAATTAAGCCTACAATTACAAAAAAGCTGTAAGTAGTAGCCTAGGGTGCAAAAATACAATCGCGCTCAGTGAATATGTGTGTACTACTAAAAATTTATATGTGCTACTAAATTCAAAAAACATTTTGCGCCCCTGAACCCTATTACTGCATAGCTTAATTTCTTTACATACATCAATCACTTCAATGTCTTTTCACAACTTTGAATTTATTCCTCTACGCACTTAATCAAATGTACACGTGAAAGCTTGTAAAATTAGAGAATTCACTGTTTGTATTTGTAAGCACGCTAGTCTTAATTTGTCAGCAGGGATATTGGTACTACGGGTATAGTTTAAGAAATCCAAAGTCTGACGGGAAATCAATAGGAAAAAAAAAGGTCAATAGGTCTACGCCAATGTGAGAAATCATACTCACGGAATATACAATCGTACCTATGGAGGAAAATTCAGTTACTAGGCCAACGGATGATCGGATTTAACCGATTTGGGAAAATAAAGCCCATTTTGTTTATTCCACGACCAAGACACCTAGGTGCGGCAAAGGAACTTGATGTTGGAAATATCAATCTGAGAGGGATTGCACTGAGTCGAGAAATACGCCTACCAACAAAAAATTTATTTCTGTAATCGTAAAACAAAACCAATAACCACGCCCATGTTTGAAACGATAGTGTTGGTGAGTAAGACCAGTCTTAAGTGAAAATGCAATAATAGGGATTAGGAGCACAAGAGTATTGCAATGACGCATCATTTATAACAACTCTTTGCTACCACTCTCACAAATCTTATTTGGGTGACGCTGGCTGAACTGATGTTTTTAACCAAACATAACTAACAGGTAGCTCTACGGGGTAGCGCCCGCTAGTATTCTTCCAAACGTGTACAAACATATTCTAAAAAAGTTTCAACCTTTGACTATCTTTTGCTTTACCAACCAAGTGCCAGTACAGAAACAATCAACAGCAACAACAAAAGCTTAAACAAATACTTGCAGTTAATGCACATCACCAACACCAAACGCAGGTGAAACAAAAACGCATTTAGCAAAATGCAAAATGCAACGCTCCCACCCCCCCCCCCCTCCCTCCAACCAGATAAAAGCTCTTTTTTTCGTGAAACTTCACAATTAAGAAATATTGAAAACACAAGATTTTCGGCACTTTTTTTGTTCTCAAACTAATTGAGCACTTTATCACACCACTACGCACACATACGTCTAAAAAAATGTTTTAATATGCCAAGCTGGCCCAAAACCTCAAAACGAAATCGTAATATTACTATTAATTCTGTGCCCTCTCCTATAACTAACACAGAACGTTACGAAAAAAGCGAATACAAAAAACTGATCTAAAACCAAGCAAAATATTAATCTTCCAACTTTAAAGTGGCCGTACGAAAATTTATAAAGGCGATATTACTCGGTTAATCATGAAACTATTGCGAAAAGAAAAGCATTCCAAATAGTTTCCAATCAGTTTTAAAAAGCAATGGCATAAAACTTTACTATTCCAGCGAGCTCTTGAATGAGGTTAAAATGCCAAAGCAATCGGATTTTGCAACTGCTTCGAAATTCTGTCATGCAAAGTTTCAGACCGTCATTTAAGAAGGATGATGACAGTCATTGCTTTCAATACCGAACATAAGGCTACAATGTGCGTGCGTGCACGTCTACAGTACACAAGCAGTACCACGTACTGTTCTAGGATTAGCTTTAACACCAATTCAAACTTCCAAAAAGTGAGTCAAACATTTTACTTTGTTTTATTATTACGCGATTAATCAGCTAAGCTGACGTCAAAATAAAACAAAAAATGCTCAATCCACTTCAGTTTGTTTAATTCGAAAGTGTAAACTGACCTTTGAACAAAAGCCAGACAAGCCTTAACAGATATCAAACGCATGTACAATATTAAACGCGAGGTATTATAAATGAAGACACACTATCACTGAAAAGGTGTTAATTAATGGAGCTGTCTCAAACAAAAAATTAGGAATCAATCTACAGGATCAATCAATTCGCTGGCAAAAGCACATATTAAGTAACCACACTACAATAGTTTTTCTATTAAAAAATCAACATAATTGAACTATTCTTATAATTCAAGAACGGAAAAGAAATACTGTTTTGGGTTAGCAGCACACTAGGTAAAAAGCCAACGCAAATACTAATTAATTGAAACAGAAATAGGACCAAATGATTTTCAGCACATTTTGTGAAGTTGATTGGCAGGACAAAAGTAAAAAGCAGTTTATTTATTTATGTGTATAAGTTAATGCTCTGTTTGCAAGTCTTTTGTTAGACTGGACCACCACGACGGGTAGACTGCTCGGGCCCACCACCTGTCTGCCACATAAAAGTAAAAGTATCCCATTAAGTGCCTTACCCAAGGGCACAACAAGCGAGCTTGCCGGATTTTTTTCCACATAGTTCTCTTTCGTGCACAGTCCAGCAGGGAAATCGTGAACATTATCATTAGCCTTCAGTACGATTCGACAAGGGAATTATACTCAGGTTTACCCATAGCAAAACGTTCCAACCAAAGCGGACATTCCAACCGTCCAACCAAAGCAATGAAAGAGGGCACAGAATTAATAGCCGTCTGTGGCAATATCTCGTACACGGTATAACTCTGTTCTACCCTACCCAGATAGTTTGCTTGGTACAAAATAAACAGCAATCGGTTAAAATGGTGCGATAAAAGGAAGTGACCTTTACATTAAAGTCTGGGCAAAATATGACATGCAACTAAGAAAAGAGCCCAGAAACGTGTATTAAAGTGCATGACTTCGAAGAATAAGCTTTTGAAATATTAAGCTCATATTGAGTAATACTTTGCTGAAATGCTCTACACCACTTATGAATCAGTTTCCTATCTTGGCATATAGAAAGAAGAGATAACAAGGTTAAGAAACGTCTATTACCTGATGACGCCAACTTACTCCTCGTTATTTACAACGTCAGCACAACAGTAACTCTACCACATGATGCAGTTTAACCATATTAGATAACTGCACAAAGGTAAATTAATTATCAAAACTTTGACCTTAATCAAAATACACACTACAGTCTATGCTACCAGCTATTCAACACGCAACAGCGCAAAATGTTAAAATAATTTTGATGAGACTAAAACTCGCGACTCTTGATTACCGATATCAAAAAGGAACAAGCTCATATGCCATCAGAAACTTTTTGCCATGAGCACACTGCGTGTTTAAATGAACACAACTATTAAAACAAAGTTCAAAATGTATGTCTGTTTAGCAACGCACGCAAGAAATTCAATTTATTGCTGTACTACAAAGAGTTTCACCAGATAAACACAATTCAAACACTAATTTTAGCTAGACTAGCTCGGGCCAATCTGCCTTAAAGTAAAAACAAACAGCTAACGATTAAGACCTCGATGCCCTTCCAACTTACCTGCAACTGATAGCACTTTGAGGTTGAATTCGTTTCCATAAAAAACTGAAAAGCAAACAAGGGAATCAACCTTTCTCGCTTCTTCTTGCATTCGTTCAAAATCTCGAGAAATTTTGCCTGGTCGGATTTCTTTAATTTCATTGATATTCACTGAAAAGTAAAAGATGATGTTGACTCATTTGATCAAAGCTATCATAATCAAATCTAATTACAAATTTTACCATGTCATAATCTAGTTTAAATTTCCTACTAAAAGCACCCATAACGTAAGGTAAAAGCATTTTGAAACCAATAAGAGTCACACATGCAATTTTTGCAGCTAAAATTAGTTCGTAGTTGAATTCTAATTAAATGAAATTCAAGGCATCAAGCATTCCCAGCTTCAAAACAACTGCATGATTCGATTTAGGCTGCATATCATTCAGGGGCAGTGCCAATATTAAAATTAGTTTGATGAGTAGCAAACGATAATGTAAAAGCTGATTGCTTCTAGTTGTGGCAGTGGCACATATAGTAGGGACGTGCTCAGGCTACAGCGACCAACTGCACACTTTTTAATCATGGCCCAGTACATTCAGTTTCATATTTCACCCTCCATACCACTCCTGCTGCTGAGTGCCAAGCAGGAAATTTATAAATTCCACTTTTAGTCTTTGGCATGACTTGACAAGGGAATTGAACCCAAGTCTACCGACTGCAGAGTGGGAAACTTATCCACTACACCACTGCGCTGGTGAAGCGGGTTGCACTCTAAACAAAAATTATAATGATATAAATTTCATAAAACAGTTTGACAAGCCGTGTACGGAGAAAAATACATACATGAGCCTTCTTGCTGGTAATTTCTACTCCAAATGACTTGTCGGGTATTAAGATTAACCTGAAAAAAAGCACATCTACAAACAACAGGTTCTTTAAGAGTCACTTTTGTGATAGCGTTACACAATAAAACTCTAAGGTGCAGGTACGTTGCTGCTCACTGTGGTAAAGGTAAATCAAAGTTTCTCTACTTGGAGGTCGCATCGACTTTATGTTCTTGTATCCATTAGATTGCTTATAGCCTTGTTTCTCGATCTTTTCAGGCATGTGGCCCCATTTCTATTTTATTTTTCTTCAATTTCAAAGATGCTTTTTTGTTAGTTAACATTAAAACAACAAGCCGTGGCCTACCTGGACTATGTACTGTGGCCCACCTGTTGCAAATCCCTGGCATATAATTTATAAGACGAAAGCTTATTCAACTGTATAAAAAAAAAATTCAGAGTGTTTGAGAGACTGTGAAATGACCGCATGGTTTTCAATAGAGCAGCTTCAAAAATAAATGACAGACCAGCTAGACGATGCCGCAAGCAACGTAACGCTCTGAGCACTAAACTCACAGATTTCCAATAACAAGTTTGATTTACAGATGAATGTGCCACATTGCCAGCATTTAGGTGTAAAAAATGGGCATAGCTTACTTTAGATCGTTATTTAACAGTTCATCGATAACACCAGGTTTTTTAAGGCGTTTTAGGGCCCCTAATAGAGCAGAGGTTCCCAAACTGGTGTTCGTGTTGGCTGCACAAGGGGTACAAATACAAAGTTCGGGAAATTAAGTACACTGAAGTTACGAGTGACACAATCGCGGTAACACAATGGGCGTCGGCCTTTTTTTTGGAGAACATCTAATCATTTTACATTAACCAAATGTCCTTCGGGTCCCTATAGGTTCATATCGGGCACCTAACGTCTTCCTTAAACAAAACCTTGATAACACACAAAAAAATCTTAGGCAAGAGCAAAAAAGTGTATGGGCTCATAGTAGTCCACTAACCAATGATTTGAGCATATTGTTGATTAATTCCAACTAAATAATTTATCTACAAAAGTCGTCAATGGCAAAACGATTTAAATTTGTCAGGCCAGCGTAGTAAACAAACATTTGCTTTTTCTACAAAGCATTTTTTTGGTATTGCTTTTGCCAACCATTTCACAAGGGTATGATAGTGACAAGACGCTTAGGAGTTTCCCAGGATAGGAAGCCTAGTCTATACTAAGCCTAACTGAAAACATCAAAGAGTAAAGCCGCGCTTAGTCACAGTGTAGACCAGGCTTGAGGCAATTTCACTTCATTTAAATTGTTTTTTCAAAAAAGAAAAAGTTTTTAATTTTCTATGATGAAATTAATATATTTGAAATGCTTTATCATGCACCTAAAAAATTGCCTACAATGCTTGATTATTTTCATTCACACACATCCAAAAACTCAGGTTGATTAAAGCCTATACCAACATATACTTTGGCAATACTAGTCATGTGTGATATTTTCGGGAAAACAAAGATAATGAGAGTTACATATTTCTATCCTTAGGACAGAAGAAAGTTTTGTCAATTATATTAGAACATTTTTCGTGTAGAGTTGTCAGTACTGCCACTACAGTGCATACCTATCATAAGCATTGCTGCAGCCAAGTGAGAAAAACTGCAGTAAAGGCATACGACGAGACCACAGTAGAACATGATTGATAATGGCGAGACTTGCAATTAAAAGTATGGGAAAAGGGAAGTTGGCTGCAGATGAAGGCAGAACAGGATATTGAGACCTTTTCTGAAGTTCACAACCCTCAGTCGTGTAAAGCGAGGTAACACGATGTTTGACCATTTGCAATAGATACGGTGACCTCTCACAAGATTGATATACCTAAGGAGCGGGTGTCAGTTCTCCTTATCCGGTATTAATTTTGTCCTCATTTAAGTAGTTAGATGCCTGCATTTACGATTTCTGCTTACGCTGTGAAAAGATGTGTCTGAAAAGTCTCTTGCTGCAAGCAATACCACACATAAAATCTGTATTTCATCTTGGGCAATGCAACTCTAATCACTTTTGGAGCAACTTTGAGCGATGAAATAAATCTGATAGTGAGACCTACATGTGGCGCCATGACAAAACTATTTTAATATAGAACAAGTATACGTGACTGTGAACATGATTGGAAAGATCTTACCATGCAGCACATACCAACTCTTCTTTAAGATTTTCAGTGCTTTTAAACTGCATCTGCTTTTAACGTCATAACATCTTCTAAATGTGACAGAATAAATTCTAAACAGTTTTATATATCATTCTGTACAGTACTCCTATAGCTGAATGCCAAGCAGGAAATCTGTAAATCCTATTTTTGAGTCTCTGATGTGACGGAATAGGAAATTAAACCAAAGTTTACCAACAACAAAGGGGACGCTCTAACCACCGACAACACAAGGAAGCCACATTAAAGTCGCAATCAATTTCTGCAAGCACTCTGGATAAAACATGAATGACTACTAGTACTACTTCAGCCATGAACAGACAGGAGCAGCGTGCAGCCTGCAAAAAAGATGTACACATCCCTATTATTGATCATCTACTTTCTCAGGCATCATATATGTCGACCTGTCAACTACATATTCGACTATGACTAATTCTTTATCAAAGAAATTTAGTTATTGCTGTTGCAGAGACCAACAAGCCAAGCAACAAATGTAATTAACTGTGTCAATAAGTGATAAGAAAGGTATTATATCGATTGGACTTAAATCACTTCGGCACCAAACTTGAAGGAGTAGCATGAGAGACCATAAGTAGGCATGTAAACTTGAACCTAGGATCTTTGGCCAGTCCTAAATTTTTACAACTTCAGTAGGTATATAATTATTAAGGCTAGTGCTGTTTCAAAGATAAATACATGCATTTTCCAATAGGCGATGTATTACTCATGCACGTACAACTCTATGCCCAAAAAACGATTTTACTTGATAGCACATCTCTTACAAATTTTTATACAAAAAACATCATCCAAGCTAAACATAGCGCTTAGGCGAAAATATGGTGAAATAAAATTGGGTACATTTTATCTTAAAGTTCATGACCACATTCATGAAGACATGAAGTTTTTACAACCGGAAAAGCAACATCGATTTAGACATCGTAAAAAAGTTACGCACTAGAGCAAAGGAAAGACAAAGCATTACAATACATAGCAGTCTCAGTGAACTAAAGATTTTTACTGAAATTCAAGACGTTTTCGTCAGATCACGTGGTCCATCTCAAAAACAAATATACGCTGCTTACCCTTGACATTAAACTTGCAAATGAATATGTATATACAAAACTAGTAGTTCTACGCCTTGATAAACTTTTATTGCTTGTTGACAACAGGATTGTGCAGTAATGAGAAAACTCAAAACGATCAAATTCACATGAAGCAAACCACTAGTATGGCCCGAAATCAAAACCATAAGCAAACAATCTTGGATAGTTACTGACCAAAGAAATAACACCTGCTAGCAATAGTCACCCACAAACCAATAAGAAATCTGACGTGAATGCTAAATATATATTTCTAGAAGGAATAGTCATACACTACCAAGTGTTTCCACCATCAATCCATGTGTTCATGGTGACAACACAAATTTGCTCTAATAGCATTTGTAGTAAATCAAGTATCTCTCCACAAATAAACCAGCAGTAGTGACGTATCGGTGGTCGCCCCACTAGGGAGAATATGGAAGCTGAAACCCCCTTTAACAGATCTTTAAAAATGCAATTAATAGAAAGGCATCAAATTGTCTGACTCAACTAAACATTTGACTGACAACTTAAAAAGTAAAGATCCCAAAATTTTAAGAATTAGATGAAATTTGCTTACTTTTGGAACAGATCCCCCTGACAAGCAAAATCCAGTTACACACCTGATTATTGGAGGCCTACAAAGTTTTTTATTTACAAAGACCTCAAGCACAAACAAAACAAGCTTTTTCTTAAAAAGTAATTTTAGAATAGATTGATAGAATATAATTGTCAATTCTTTACATCTCGCTGAGTAGTTTGTTTTGTTGACACAGCAAACACAAAGTGATTGCAAACAAAACCCTTGCAGCACTACTGCAACGGGTTGAGTCTGAGACAATACACTGTCTTTGCTTCTTATAACCACACACCTATCACTTTTTTGAAGAAAATTATGCAATTAAAAAACACTGATCGACATATTAATTGAAAAGTTTTTTCAATTAACTAATTTATGCATTACACCATTTTATCATTAACTGGTGCTCACAAATATTTTTGCAAAAAAATATACACATTTAATCAGAACGCAATTTCATCTCCGTGGTATAGCAATACATTTCTTCTCTGTGGTATAGCAACCAAGGGGAGAAAATTGTCATGAAGTGCCACTTACAAAAACACAACAACAAAGCTATCAAGAAGTTTGAATGCATGATCACCACCACCATGAACAACATTCCAGCACATGTGAGCATAGTGAAGTAAGTACTAAAACATCTCTAACTAAATTAATCATATACTACAGAATATACGTGTGTTAAGAGCATTAGATTTTTAAATAGCAGGAAAAAGATGACCAGAGAAAACATGTAAAAGGCAAGTGAAAGAAGCAATTAAACAGATTGGACTAGAGGTGTCATTGGCACAGTGAAGGGAGCAATGTTTACGAGACTGTGAGAAACAAAGACAATTTAATCACCTCTGTTGATTGGGACAAAACTACACTTTCAAAGTTGGATCTATCTTTCACAACAGTAGATAGACAGTCTGGCATAGTACAAACATTACCTATTGAGCTTACACTTAGCAAATGGGCAACTTACTGAAAAGCCTCTTTGTTCTGGTCTTCTTTTCATAGAAAATTTAGTCATTACATTTCCTCGAGATAATTTATGTAGTATGTTGCTACATTCTCCAGGTTCAAAATGTGGATCTTCAATCCCCCGAGCAATGGTTGGTGAAACATGCAACTTTGAATTCGATAACATATCAATATTGTCAAGCTAGATTTTGCAAGTATACAGTAGGTTATACATCAATAAACATAGCTTTTAATATTGGTACCAGTAACTTTACCTACATTCTAGCTGACAACCAATAGAAATGAAGCCTACACATAATGCAAAACTAAAACATTACTAAATTCTGGTTTCTTCTTGATAGTATACATCAGTAATGTTCCATGATGTGAACTTAGCCTAAGCCAAAGGCAAAGCCTTTTGCTAATCCTGATGCATGTAACACTAATCCTACGTAATACACATTGCAGACATGTACTAATAAGAAAAAGAGCTAAATTCCTAGCATGACAGCAACACAGCTGAAATTCAATTGTACAGTAAACCATGATGATTTCTGTGTTTCCTACCTTTTTTGCACTTATAGTGGTGTCACATAAAAAAAGTGCTGCAGGCAATGCTGAATATCTACTGCTTACATAGCCTGCACTGCCTCAGTGCTGTACTGTCCTTCCAGAAGGACTGCCAAACATGTGCTCAAAATTCGGGGTAAGAGCTGAAGATTAAGCACACCAAAGCTTCAAATCTGATGATTTTGCCAACATGGAAATTTAATGTCTTTGAATCTTAGTCAAAAAAGTGCACCAAAATAACAGCAAGCACACTTTTCCTTAGGTTTTATGATCAGCATGTAAATAAATCAATAGCTAATCTGCAGAAAAACCTATCTACAGAAATTCATGTGAGAAAAATAGATCTGAGGTCGATTGAAATGTTAGAAGTCTGGAAAAAGTGAAACAAAGGTTTTTGGGAGACTGAGAAATGACTTGACAGTCTTCAAGCCACCATTTGTCCATACCTGTCATTGCAGTTGCTGCTAGAGGTAATTTGAAACTAAGACATCAACTTAATAAAAATGCCGGTTACACTCAGTGATGCTACTTGCAATTAATGTACTGGTAATGATTTGAATGCTTAACTTGCAATGCTGTGGAACAACTTGGAAAAGTCGGGCTGAATTACTGCAACCAGCTATTGAAACCCAGTGTGCTTGGACTAAGGCACTGTACACTGGAGGGGAAAGTCCAGTATGTGAATGTACAGTGGAGTATACACTGCGGGTGCGATTCTGGCCAATACATTTAAGATGACAGCTTGGGGTAACCAACAAAAAAGTGCCAGTAATTGTGTGTGCAGTCATTTCAACCATTATAATCTTTTTCCCTCTACTGTGAAGTACTGTATCAGTTAATCAAAGGACCAGTGGCACAACCAAAAATAGTTAATGGGAGTTGACACAAACAAAGTCTATATTTTCGATCCTCAAGATCACCGTTTTTGATGTAAATTTGTCAAAGTAAAGAGGGATGGCATGCCATCTCAGCATCTTCCTAACTGCACCTGTGCATAGCATCATCTGAACAAACTGAACATACATAAGCTGTTTGTTTTTTTTCAAATATTCTTAGTGCAAATTGACTATATGCCAATTACTTTTTCATTCTGGAAATCAATAATGTCGTTTTTAGCACTTTTATAATGGGACAGATGCTGATGACCCTCACATGGTCTTTTTGTTATCTTCTGTTGCACAAAATCGTGGTTTGACAAAACCTACAAGGCTTTAGTGGCCGACACACACTTAATCACCAAATGTTTGTAGCTGACAATAAACAAAACAAACTTTATCAATTGTCGTCTTTCTCTAAAAAGAATTCAATCAATATAGGAAACGATTGAACGGTTAACACTGCGGTACAAAATAAGCCAACAATACTAGTCTGCACCTAGCTAATTGAGTCTTGACATTTGCACCTCTCTCTGTCTCTTCTGCGTAATCATACTCTATTCATAAATTCTATGGGGTAACACACGCTCTCTGTCTTTTCAGACTGTGCCCAATGCCCATCTCTAATTTTTGTGGAAACTATCATGCTGGAAACTGGATTCTAAAAAGATTGTGTGGATTTGATCACTTGATGTACAGTAGAATGCAAATTAATTGACTCTATCAGGAAAACAGCTGAAATTTCACTCAAAATGGTTGATTATTGAAAAAGCATGAAAAACTTTGCACTTAATATGATATATTATCTCCTTTGTTTTTTAAAACTTGTTTTACACTTTTGGCCTGGAACAGACTGAGTTTTGGCAACTTCTCGCAATTTTCTCATCATGGTACCAAATGGCAATAACGGCCTCTATCAGCTTGGTGAGGTTTGAGCAATTTTTAGAACTCCGCCGATTTTTAATTATAACCCACAAATTTTCTAAGGAGCTCAATTCTGGTGAGTTTCCTGGCCAATCTAGAACCTTTATTTGCAGAGCTGGGCACCGCAAATTTACACTCAATTCCGCAACCGCATGTTCCGCAAAACTGCAAGAAGTGTTCCGCAACCGCAAATCCGCAAGTTTGCGATAGATTTGCGGTAACTTTTCGCACTTCCGCAACCGCAAATGCACATTGCACTTCCGCAAACTTAGACCACAATATTTACTGTTATTTTGTTCTCGTGATGACCTTTTTTATTTTTGGAGGTCAAATTTTGCCGTCGACCTCCGAAAAAAAAAAGGCCATCATCTCTCGAACGTTAACCTCCAACCCAGAAAATAAGAGCTTCCACTTCTTCCAAGCAGTTTTACCGCGGAACAGGAAACACTGCCTATTGCTTTGCGGATTTGCGGTAAGTTTCAGTTTTTCACAGCAAATCCGCAAATATTTGCGGTAGGAAATTAGGTTCGCAAATCCGCAAATGGAAACTTGAGTCCGCAATTTGCGGATTTGCGGACCGATTTGCGGAAGTGCCCACCTCTGTTTATTTGGTTTTCCTGGATTACTTTCTTCACTTTTTTAGCAGCATGACATGGGGCCAGGTCTTGCTAAAAAATACTTCCAACATCTGGAAACGCTGTTTGCACTTCAGAACAAGATATTTTAGTCTTTTAACCCATTTACGACAAATGTTGCGTTTTCGCAACAAAAAAAGTAGGGTGCATTGCGTCGTTCGTTGTGGCCACACTGCTGGACAATTTCCAGCCAAACTGTTTCATTTAGTTAGACTGGCTTTGTTGCTATCAGACTTAAGTTGTTTCGGAGTTTTAGTGTGTAGACAGAAACAGTGTTCCCTCTAAGAAAATTTTGCACTGAGCAAATATTTTTTTTAGTGAGCATGAATATTTTGAAGCTGAGTGAGCGAAGTCCTAAATGAACGACAAACTTTGTAAATTATTAGAATAAATTTAAAGTTTTATCAAAATAGAAACAACGTAATGAACACATTTAATTCAAATTGCTTCTTGTTTTTTATGTTTTTTTAGTGTTTGTGCACTTTGCCCAGATTTATTGCTGAATCGTGATAGGTAGCTGATTCATCATCACTGTCATCCTCTGTTGTTTTTGACGTTGTAGTCAAGACATTTTTGACCATCATCAGTGGGTACAGATGATATGGCTCTAGCCTGGGTCTGTTTTTGGTTTTAATTCTGTTCGTTATGCTGAAGCCTCTTTCACAATCAGCGCTGGAGGCTTGAAAAGAAGAGCATATTTGAAGGAGGCAAAGGATAGTGGAAAACTTTTCGTGCCTAAAGCAAATTCCAGCCAAATCACTTAAGCCACCTGCTTCAAACGTTTCCTTTGCCAAAAACTTGAAATCATTATAAGCTTTTAGAGTATCTTTTTCATGTTTATGGCCATAGCAGTGAAAGAAGTGGCTGAACTGCTTTAAGAGTTGTTGTAACTCATTTAAGCCAAAATTGAAATTGGCTTGTTTTATGCAGCTGTTGTCAAATATACACGAATTACATAGTTTGTTGTCTTCTGGAAATCGGTCTTTCAAATGAGTACAGAGTCTTTCAATAAACCTAACTACTGGAGCCGTTTTGTACATAGTTAATGCTGATTTACTATTCAAATTTTGAACAGTTACACTCCAGTGATTCTGTTCACCCAAGTACTGCGCCTGGAGCTTGGCAATCTTGCTGCGAGCAACTGCTTGTGCTTCCATAGGAGTGATATCGCTCTTTTAAAATGTCCTTGATAAATCTGAAAGTTCTGTTAGGATATCATTTACCTAAACTGCCACCGGATCACGAGCACCTTGTTCTTTGCAATAATCAAGAAGTACATCATAGTTTTGTACTAGTGCTTATATAGCAAAATGACGAGACAGCCACCTCACATCATGTATGGCTTTGAAAGAGATTAGGTTGTGACCAGATGCCTGAGCAATAGCTTGCAATCCTTGCTTCTTAACTGACGATCTTCTAAACATAATATAGACGGTTCTTACCAATGTTTCAATATCTTGCATAAGGAATACTTTTGACCACGCATCATCGATTCCCAGATCTTCTCGGTGAGCTGCGCAGTGCTGTTCAATTACATGCGGTACAAAATTCTTCAATAATTTTGCTACTCTGTTTCGTTTATCAAGCATGACAGCAGCGCCATCACTTGTAAACCTAAGCATTTTTTGAATATCAATATTATTAGTATTGTAAAATTTCTGGATTTCTTCTAGAATAGAATGACTGTCACAGCGAGCGAGAGGTATAATCCCTGCAAACACTGTCTTAGTCATTAAGCGCCAATCATCTGCAGTACAGTACTTTATGTACAATATCAGCATTTTGTTTGATGAAATGTCATTGCTTTCATCAATAATTAGGGTATGACATGTTGCTTGTCTTGTGCTTTGCATGGCTTCTTCCCTGGCGAAAAGTCGATGCTTTTCAAAAATGCAAAGCCGTAATTTTTGCTCCACCATGAGGGTGGCAATTTAGTGTATTTTGACATATGATCATTTATCACTTGGCAGGACAATATTGACGAATTCACCTTACCACTAGGCAGAACACTATCTATGAGAGTCTTTACTTCTCTTGACGGAGTTTTCAAAGCTTTGCTCTCTTCTGCAGTTGGCATTGCGGTGAAATAGCTCAAGCTACCACCTCTTGCTTCAAGATTTCGCTTCTGAGTCAATGTACTTGTTGCTTCGCTGTGATGTTTATGATTCAAGTAGCGTTTTAGGTAGTCAACCTTGCATTCACTCCATGATTTGCCTTTTCCAAAATCACTATCACGTGCAGCTTAATTACAAACTTTGCAGATTATCATATTCCTTGACGCGGAATAGTTATAGATTTTAGATAATTTAGCAGTTTGTTTTTTACCTTGTGTATACGGGTAGCAATGAATCATCGCGAATTATTATCTCACACTCCACTGCTGTATTAAGCCATTCCACTCTAATTCCGTTTTTTTTTTCTTTTAGCTTTGTTTCCTTCAATAGACATTTACTTAAACGTCAGATAAAAAGCTTTATTATATTGCTTGTAGTGAGAAAAAACTGGTTCTTAGTCGCTTGCAAAATATGAGAGCGCTTACGAATCATTTTCAAGATAAAAATTTGTTGAAGAGTAATCACTACAAATCACTTAAAGAGTTTTTCAGACAGCATTTTAAATCACAGTCTACTTAGTGTCAATTGCAGTATAAATAGGCTGACTATCTTAACACAAAACGACTAATAGTAGCTGAGACTTGACGATCTTCTCTTTAATTTTAAACTCCAACTTTCTTAAGATAAGTTATTATGTCTGTCTGTATCGCATCTTCAGATGGTTGATTCCCACAATTTCACGCATTTCTGTGCTATGTCGTTAAAAATACTCAAATCGTCACGAGAGCAAGGTGTCTTGAGCAGTGGGCATTGCAGTAGGTGTTCCATCGTTTGTGTCTCTGTGTCACAATTACACGAGGGGTCGCCAGTATGGTATTTCCATTTGATTAAATTTGCCTTGGTACGGCCTACGCCAGATCTAAGCCGATTGAGTGTTTTCCATGTTGGCCAGGATGCATCCCTTCCTGGAGGAAGACTCTCAGATGGTTGAATTCCCATATCGACAGAGGGTGGGTTGGATAAGTTATTATAACGGAGCTTTTTTCCTTGGTGAATATTGTTATGATATTACAATAAATGCCATTAAATAACTTAGTGAGGCTGCCCGTGCTTTGCAAACATATTTTAGTATTTGAGTTAGTGCTAATAACAACTACCTTAAAGCCTGAGTTACTTTGTCATACGTAAATACAGTTTTGTGATAAATAATCACTAGTCACAACAATTGCCAGAGCATTGTTGCAACAAAATCTTCAATTGTAAATGTCATATTGCTACTACATAGCAATTCAAGGCTACAAGTCGACTGCACTTCTAATCGGCTATCTAGGTAAAGACTGAGAACCGAGTTGCGAAGAAGCAAACAGATTAACCTAATTCAATTCACATTAGAGACAGAGCAATCCAGATCGCAGTAATTTAGAATGTCAGAAGTAAACTTTTCTGGATTTAATGCAACACAGATAAACAATAATTCAGGTCACGGTAATTTAAAGAATGCACAAATTGCGCTCTCTGTTCCATCAATCTATCCCAAAGAAATGTTGATGATCGTTTACTTCTAAATTTGGAATGCTTTCAGTGCGCTAAGGAGAGATTTCACTGCGCAAATGGTATGATGGCACTGCGCAATTGCGCACCTTGGAGGGAACGCTGGACAGAAACTTTTGTGGAGGTTAGAAATTGTGGGTTTTTGCGAAGTACAATGGCTGACGACGATATCAGGTATGTAGCACGTATTTGCAGTAATTATGCATATATTTTGCATAAGTATTGTAATTTAATAGATAAGCACTTGGTTTAGCTATTTACATGTGCTCTGGTTGTAACTAAAAGTGCGAAATTTACTGGCTGAAAATGCGCAAAGAATTTTGTTGCGTTTTCGGAACATTTGTCACGCCGGTCTCGCTAAACGTTGCGTTTTCGCAGCATTTGTCATACAGAGAGCGTCTGATTTCTGATCACGTGTGTAGCGCTATAACATTATCACGTTTCTTGCACAATGGCTGAAGTATTCACAAAATCTGAACGAGTTGTTATTCTACAAAGTGCAATTTAACATAAGAAAATCAAACTGTAAAGCTACGGAGATTTGCTTATACTTTTAAACTACGAGGTACAGCCAATACGTCAGCAGGAAAATCGTTAGAATATTACGTAATCTACTATTAGCACAATTTGCTTTCGCAAGCAAAATTTGTTTTTTATGCTTTACAAACTAAACTACCTGTTAACTTATTACCTCAAAATTGCTCAAATTGCTTTGCGAAATCGCTGTTGTCGATTTCTGGTCCACTTAAGTAAACTAGAATAAATTAATGACCTAGTTCACTGCTCTAGTGTACTGACTTAGTAGGTGTGTTTCTAACGATCTAACTGGATTTCATTGTTGGACTGATTTATTTAAATCTATTTGTACTTTCAGGAAGCAAATGAGATTGCATGATGTTCTGGAAGAACTAGAACGGTAGTCTGACTACGAAGATAGCGAAGGATCGATTGTGGCTGAGGTTGTCACTTTTGTAAAAGCTACCAGTGAAGTTACAGTATTTATCTCTCCACCAGGTAATGAAGTCATTACTGACAAAGATTCGGGCGATGAAGAAAACGTTCATTTGCGTAATCTATCTGGTAATCAGATAATTGCTGATGCAACTGTAGCAACGGCTCGTTTCAGTGCTCCGCCGCGACGGGATGAATGCAAATTAAAATTGCGTAACTGGGTCAAGGAAAATTTGCCTCAGTCTGTTGAAGAGTTGAAGCATATCGTGATAAGGCTTGGAGCTGATTACACACGCCCTCTCAATAAAGTGTTTGAGCTATTCCTGGATGATACAGCCATTAAACATTTAACTGCTGAAACTGTAAAATACGCATTTCAATTTGGAAATCATAATTTTTCTTTATATCTGCTAAGGAAATGCAAACATTTGTTGCCAAATTGAAGCTGTCAGGGTACAATAGAGTGCCGAGGCGAAGATTCTACAGATCAAATGAGTCTAACACAAGTAATGAATTGGTGGCACAATCCATGCAAAGAAACTGTTAGGACGAAATAATGAAATATTTCCATGCTGCTGATAACCATCAACTTCTAGCAGAAAAAATGTGATGTGGCGTTGCAAGTAAAGCTCACCCAATTGTCATAGTGATGCAATGGAATAAAAATTTTGCTTTCCAGATGTGCATTTGTAACTATGATGCTTAATAAATCTTATCAATTTGATTTGTGGTACTACCTTTGCAAAAACTATTTAAGCAAAATACAGATTTATACTAGTTGCAGAAAAGCAGAGCTGTTTTAGGTGCTATCAGCAATGAGTCGGTGATGTTCAGCGCGATGCCTGCGCAGTCGTGGTGACAAATGTTGCGTTTTCTCAACATAACATTTTGATTGATATTTTTGTAGTTACAATTAAAAAAATCTTTTTAATGGCATTTATGATCTATTGACACTATACTAAACAATTTATTACATTTTTAAGCATTTTCAAAAACTTTTATTTTTTTTTGGGCACAAATAGGTTAATTTCAGTGACATCAGATCACTCTACCCGTTATCAAAAATGATGAATGCTGACAAGTATATCAACGATATCCAGTGCGAGATTGTGAGAGATATGCAGACAGCATAATTTGTTTCCTGTATTTTTTCAAAAACCATTGATCCTAGATTTATCACAAAAACCTGGTCCATAAACTATAGGCTACTCTTAAACCATAATCTAAACTATTTTATTACACTAACTGTAAGTGCTTGAACTTGAGTACGTTATTGCACTTCCCCTAGCTGTAATTACGCGCGGACCTAGCAAGATAAGCGCAACCTGTAATGTTAGGTCATACCAGGTCCCTGGGTCATACAATTGTAAGTAGTAGCGGCCTTAATGGCGGTTCTAATATTCAATAGCTTATTCCTGAAAATACATTTCAATCATTTCGAGAAAAATTTTGGGTTTGAATGAGGAAGTTTCTCACTACAGTTTGATAATTTCTCACTACACTGATAACCACTACAGTTTGATTTTGCAACACAACATTTTAGTGTTTCAATTTAGACCAGGGGTGCACAACACGGGGTACGTGTGCGGCACGCCATAAGCTTGAACGTGGCACGCGAACGGTTTGGTAAAAAGCAGGAGCGGTACGTAGCTAAAATTAATGGGAGAGCTGCTTCAGAAAATTTTAGCCATTGTTTTAATAAACAAATATTAAAAAAGGAAAGTTATACATAAACTTGAAAAACTCTAAGCAAAACAAAATAAAAAAATTTTCTTACGAATAGCGTAAACTGTTACCTAAGCTAGGCTAGCTAGGCTGGCTTTTCTATGGCATTACTATCCACTTTTTGATCATTTTATTGTAAATACCGTAACTTTTATCATTCTATAGGTTACAAACACCTTAAAAACTTAAATCATAGTTAACCAAAATATAGCCTACGGTAGGCGTTATGGGAAAGTGGGGCAAAACGGTACGCGGGGCAAAGCAGAATATTTTAATTTCTCACTGATTTTAGAAAATAGCGCCGCCATCTTCCGTCATATTAGGGATTATCACGTGACAGGTTCTTGCACCAAAATTTGTTACTTGGTGGATTAAATGTGCAGAGTTACGAAAAAAATGCAGTTTAAGCATGCCTCCTTAAAAGGAAACTGTTATAAAAAAGACATAAGTATGCGTTTAGCAGTGCAGCTAAGCTATCATGTTTAGGGTTGACTTCGAAACATATTTAGAGAGCATCCAAACGTACCTTAATCACCTTTTCTACTGCTCAAGAATTTTTAAATTTATTACTTTCGTATGGGATGCTAGTTTGGGGCAAAACGGAATATAGCAAAAATTAAAAGGCTATGTAGCTAATTGGGGCAAAGTTAATACGTTATGTAGCTACATTCAGCTACCAATCATTTAACAATGCAGCAGTTACTGCTGGTAAATCTTTACTAGCTTAGTTTTTAGTTGATATTCTTGCTTTTCAATCTGAGATCAAATTATTTTATCCTAGTTTGAAACAAAATTTACTGTAGGTTTTGATATAGCCCTGTTAGGAATGGAACCAATAGCTCCAGTGAGTCAAGTATAATTTACAAGCTACAACACAGCCAATCTATATGTGATTGCATGTATGCATAATGCATGCAAAGTAATTAGGCAAAATGCCATAGAATGATTTTGGAACAAAACGGAACAGGCGTTCCGCTTTGCCCCAACGATGGGGCAAAGCAGAATAAATTTTTAGTTTTGAAATTAACGAATAAAATTATTAGTAGACAAAAAATTTTGCGAGCTGCTTGTGAAGATACTAGACATGAGGTATGACTACTGCCACTTCTAACAATGTCTCTAGCGTACATATAGCAGAAATTATAAAAGAATTTGTAAAACTGTTTTGCTTTGCCCCACTTTCCCCTGTAGAGTATAGTCTATAATCTATATAAGTGTAAAAATCACCCTATAGGCCTATTTTTTGTCACTATCAATCAGCTTTACACACACACAGCTCGCCAGTTGTCCGTCAAAAAAAACCTTATTACACTAGTACACAAGGGTCGGTACTGCATGACCGACAGCTTTTTTTCTACAGCTGCATTGCAATCTATTGCTAATTTCAAACACCACATCACAGAAGCTTTGAAGCAAAAAGGTTTTTATATTTTTTTCATAAACTTTGGATGGTTGTTGAGATTAACCTTATGTATTATATAATGTAACTACAAGCATAAGAAAAATAAAGAAAAAAAAGATTAATTATTCATATCGATTGTCATCGATAAGATGGAGTGGGGACTGGGGGTGCTGCAGTTCCACAGTACCATACACGAGCCGCCCCTGGTAAAAAGTAATTCTTGGATTTGGAGTTAATCGTAAGAAATCACGTTTATATCGAAATAAACTTAAATCACCATGTTTATTCCCACGTTGCTAGCTCGTGGCCCTGTTATCAGAAGGAAATAGCTGAAAATAAGTAATTAAACTGGCTGATTACTTATTTTTCTTACACGGCCCTACGGTAGCAAGCGGCTAGGTAGGTAAATCGTGATTTTTCTATTTGGCTTAAATCACAATACAGCTTGTTTGTGTCGTAATAATTTGAATCGCCAAGTTTATTCACACTTGCCTAGCTTCTAATTCTATCAGAAACTAACAAGTCACCTAGCAGTGTTAGTGTTACTGTATGATTTGACGAAATTTATTACCCTTTTGCATTCTTCTGTTGTCAGGAAGGTTAGTAGGCTACCATTCTTTCTTAAGACTTAGTAGTAATACTAACACTGAAAAGTTTACATTCGCACTATTCGCCTGTTTTAGACATGCTGTTTTTGTCTACAATCTTTTAGAGTTAGCCTACGCCAGACAGCAGGTTCAATTTGACATATTATTTATTTAAATTGTTTTAAGACGAATAATGTTTATTGTAAAAAACAGAAGAGTAAGTCGAAAGTGGAATAAAGAATGGGAAAAGAAGTAATTCTTTATTGAAGGAAAGAATGAGGATTCTCAATGTCTTATCTGCTATCAGACCGTATCTGAAAAGAAAGAAGGAAAACTGGAACGTAATTTTTCTAGCAAGCACAAGTGTTGATTTCCCCGTTCAATTTGTATATATTGGTGTGTGCGCGCGTGTGTGCTGTTGAGTTCTTTTATTGATTGTCTCTTGTTTGTGACGTATGCAACTGGTGTCCGTTGGGCTGGTATGCTAGCTAATGGGTAACGAATATGTCAAGGCTAGTAACTGGATGGGATTTAGTTTTATGATTCGAGTTAGAACCAAAACAGGAAGATTAAGGTTAGAATAGAAAGTGCCTGCACGCATAGTTTATTATTATTATATTCTGTATTAACAATTACTGTATTTGAGTTGAATTACGAATTGGTTAAGTTAAGCAGGCAAGTGGCAGTAGGCCTAGCCTTGCGTTGAAGTGTTGGGTTACGACTCTAAGGGAAAGCGATTCCTAGGCAGTGGTGTTCTGCCAAGTTTGGTTAAAGAATTTTTTGGTAAGTTTTGCTCACAATGCTAGATCTCTATCTTTGTTAGCATAAAACAGCTTGCAAGGTTGGAGTCCAGTTCCTGAAGTATTTCGTGTGTATTTTCGTTCCTGCGATGGTTTCTGTGTATTGTAGATGCATCATTAACGTTTTGTGCCTTTATTTTGCGCAGAAACCGTTTTCGACAATGAGTCGAGACGCGTGTTCAGTAAATTCTCCAGTTAATCAAGAACGTTTGAGCGTATCAACCAAACCGCACGAGTTCGAGATTAATAACAAGAATTATGCTGAAAAATATCCTTTGGGGTCACAGTCACGGACTGATAAGTTTAATCAGTTACAAAGAGATTTGGCGCAGCAGCAGTCGGTGTTCCAATTACAAAGAGGAAAAACAGAAGCTTTAAATGTAGCTTCAAATATTGTGTCATGGGAGATTGTTGGACATATGAAGCCCTTTGCAGATGGTGAATTTATCAAAGAGTGTATGATTAAAGTTTCCGCTCAGTTGTTTCCAGATAAGGCAGATATACAAAGAGCTTTTAAGCATATTCCACTTTCTGCAAGGACAGTTGCACGGCGAGCTGATATGCTGTCAAGCAACATTGAAGATCAGCTGGATGATGACATAAGATAATCAGAATATGTAAGTTTGGCTTTGGATAAACCTACTGATATTACAGGAAGCGCACAACTGTGCATTTTTATTAGATACGTTTCTGAAAATTCGATAATGAAGGAAGAAATTGCTTGACTTAGTGTCTCTATCAAAGACGACTACTGGACAGGACATCAGTTGATTGAAGTGTTGAAGAAACACCATGTGCCACTGGACAAAATATCCTCAATCGCTACAGATGGAGCCGCATCCATGATTGCAAAAACAAAGGAGCAATCGCATTACTAAGAAAAACCAATCTATTGTCTGATTTTAAAGCGTATCATTGTTTATTGCACCAACAATCTCTTTGCGCAAAACACGTTGCAGTTGAAGACGTTATGACCACTGTGGTAAAGATAGTAAATTATATTCGTGCACAGCCACTTAACCTTCGTGAATTTCGTGTTTTTCTTGATGAATATAACAATGAGTATGGTGATCTTCTGTTACATACTGAGATTTGATGGTTATCCAGAGGTTATGTATTGAAACGATTCGGTGAGTGTTTGCCTCAGATACTTACCTTTTTGATCGAAAAAAAAGAATTTCCTGCATTAAGGTTCCTCACTGATGAAAAAAATGGAATGATCTTATTTTTTTTCGTTTTTTCACTAACCACGGTTTTAGGTATTTTGAGATAATGCCAATCCGACTGAGTAAACAGAATTTGGGAAAATAGCCTAAAACTGCCCGAAATGATAGGTCAAAGTTGCCGTGTACTATTATCTGTTCCATAGCAACGGGCCTTAGCAACGCCTTTCACAACCTCTCAGGACTAAGTCTGCTGTCATTTCTATAAAATTTCGCGCTTTGTACCTGACCAGGATATCACTTAAGCGACCAGAAAAAAAGAAATGTTGAGTTTTCGTGAAATAATTTTGATTTTTCGCAGCCATTATTTATAAATTTTTGGTGATTGAGGAATGACAGTTTCTCCCTTTTTGCCATTTTTCTCAATTTCAGGATTTTCACGAAATTTCTATACTAAAATGCTGATAACTTTCTTAGTGTTGGTAGGAGCTTCATGAAATTTCGGCTGTATATTCTCCAATGGATTATCTTGAAACGCTAGTCACGAATTTGGAAAATATTTGATGATTACAAAGTTATTGAAGATTTGCATAATTAATTAAGCGTTTAAACCGTGATTTTTCGAAAAAGTGCCACTATTTTTTTCTGTAAAATCTTTTCAAATTCTCTGACTAGGAAATATTCATTAGTCTGTTGTCTATCGATTCTGTAAATTTCAGTAAATTCCGTTGTTATATGACAAAGTTATCAAAAATCTGTATTTGCTCTATTTTTTGGACAAAGTCGGCCATTTTGAATGCTAATTAGCATAATTTATGCAAATTTTTCAAAAAATTAAAATAACACTTCAAGGGTGTTCCGACACTAATAGAAACATTTCCCTGCATAGCATTGCTCAAATTTTAGATTTTTCATCAGTGAGGAACCTTAGACAACCTGCCTATTTTTAAGTACAGATTGGGTTACCTGACAGACATCACGTCAAAATTTATCGAATTAAATTTGATTTTGCAAGGCAAAGGCCTTTTGTTATGGGACACGATGTATCATATTAATTTAATGAAGAGGAAGCTAATTCTCTTAAAAGAACAGTTGCAAAATGGCGATCCCATTCATTTTTCAAGCTTGCGTGTAACTGATGAAAACGCACAGTTTTGTAAAGAAGAAATAAAGGCATATGCACAAAATCTTTATCAGGTACCGGTATATGAAGAAACCGAACGTCAATTTTTTGAATTTAATGACCTTGGTTTTTCTGAGAAACTCCTTCTCAATCCATTTGATACTGATACCAGCGACTTCAGGCTAAAAGAAGATGACGTAAGAGCTAAACTTCGAATGGAATTACTGCAGCTTCAATGCGACATGGATCTACAGAGCAAAGCCCCAAAAAAGGATGCCAGTGGTAATTACAGTACATCTGTCTTGTAATTTTGGCAGGACATTGATCATGAACTATTTCAACATTTGAAGAAAGAAGCTAACCGAATTATATCTATGTTTACCGTGCTTCACCGGTTAAAGAATAGTGAAGCTGTTTACCCAGCATGTCGTAAGAGGCGACTATTGGGTACCTACCAATTGCAGTCTGACTGTAAATGGTGGAGTTGCCAGCTTAATTGCTTGGTTGGACCACTCATGTCAGAAAACTGAGGTTGGGGGTAAGCAAGGGCATGCTCCCTGTAGAAGAAATTTGCTCCAACAATCCCCATGACCAGAAAAAATATACAAGTGGCCCCCAGTCCCCGGCAGCTCTTAAATGCGCAGGGAGTGCGAAGAATCTCCGGGTTTAAATCTGAATGTCATGGGATAAGATTTGGTACATTAAATGTGGGAAGTCTTTGTGGAAGGAAAACGGAAGTGTGTGAAGAACTGAGAAAGAGAAAAGTTGATGTGTGCTGCATGCAGGAAGTAAGATGGAAAGGCCAAGGAGCTCGTTTTGTGGGTACTTTGGGACGAAGGTATAAACTGTGGTGGTCAGGAAATGATCCAGGATTCGGAGGGGTTGGAATTTTGTTGAAAAAGGAAATATCTGGGAACGTTGTGGAAGTTAGAAGAAAAAGTGACAGAGTAATGGCGATTGTGTTAACTTTAGGTAAAGAAGTGATGTGCGTATGGGCCACAAAGTGGAAGACCAGATGCAGAGAAAGTTCGTTTTTATGATGAAATGGGAAGTGAGTGGGACTTGGGAAGTTCTAGTAAAATAATTGTTTCTTTAGGGGGTTTTAATGGACATGTGGGGAAATATGCTGTGGGTTTTGAAGGTGTAGACGGGGGAAATGGTGTTGGGAAAAGAAATGCAGAAGGAAGAAGATTGCTGGAGTTTTGTGATGGGAGAGAGCTGTGTGTGGCAAATACTTGGTTTAAAAAGACAGACAAAAAGAAAATCACTTATAGTGCCGGTGGATGTGGAACAGAAATTGATTTTGTGCTTGTAGGGGAAAATACAAAAGTATATCAGGGATGTAAAGGTAATTCCATGGGAACTTCAGCACAGGATGGTGGTCGTAGATCTAGATAAAAAGGTTGTGAGAAAAGAGCGGATCATAAGAAGAAAGATTTGAAGTTGAATGAAAACCAAACAAGAGTGAGATTTGAGGAAAGAATAAAAGAACTTGTGAGCACAGATGCGCCGATTTGTGAAAAACGTTTAGGGATGGTGTTTTAAAGGCATGTGACGAAGTGTGTGGGAAGAAGAAGTCTAGGAGAGATCAAGGAGACATGTGGTGGTGGAATGAAGAGGTCAAGGATACCATAACAAGAAAGAAGGCGGCATTTAAAGAGCTGTGCAGATTCCCATCAGAACAAAATAAAACTCAATACAAACGTATAAGAAATCAAACGAGAAAAATTGTAGCTAGAGCTATGAGAATGGAAGCTAATCAGGAATTGAATAATTTTTATCAGAATTCCAATAGTGTTTTCTACTTGCTTAGAAGAATGAAAAAGGAAGGGAAGGAGGAAGGTGCTTGAGAGGAGGAGACGGACGGTTGGGTTTTAGTGAAGAAGATAGGGCAAAAATTTGGAAGGAACACATGGAAACGATCATGAATGAAGAGAACGAATGGGACCGCATGGTGGAAACTGATTTAGTAGAAGGACCAGTGGAAAAAGTGGTTCGTGATGAAATTGTGAGAGCAATGCAAAGTATGAAATCAGGAAAGGCAACTGGAACATCTGAAGTAAGTGTGGAGATGATAGTTGCAAGTGGTGAAATCGGGGTTAAAGTGATCATGGAACTATGCCAGTGTGTATTGGATGGTAGAGGAATGCCTGA
Organism: Trididemnum clinides; assembly: GCA_963675345.1. Lineage (NCBI taxonomy): Eukaryota > Metazoa > Chordata > Ascidiacea > Aplousobranchia > Didemnidae > Trididemnum > Trididemnum clinides. Next base: position 10,808,339 of record OY776301.1, read on the forward strand.
TGAGTGGAAAACAAGTGTGATTGTACCTATCTTTAAAGGAAAGGGTGATGTGATGAGCTGTGGATCATACAGAGGAGTGAAACTGCTAGAACATGCCATGAAAATTGTTAAAAGGGTACTAGAGAGGCGAATACGAACACTAGTCAATTTGAATGAAATGCAGTTTGGATTTATGCCAGGAAAAGGAACAGTGGATGCGATATTCATTGTGAGAAGAATGCAGGAGGAATATCAAAAGAAGGACAAGAAGTTGAATATGTGTTTTGTTGACATGGAAAAAGCTTTTGATAGAGTCCCAAGAAAAGTGATGGAGTGGGCCATGAGAAAGAAGGGTCTATCAGAAGTAATAGTTCGGGCAGTTATGAGCCTGTATGATGGTGCAAAGACAAGAGTGAGGGTGGGATCTGCATATTCAGAGGAATTCGAAGTAAACGTTGGTGTACATCAAGGATCTGTGCTGTCACCACCATTGTTTGCAATAGTGGTGGACGTAATTACAGAAAATGCAAGAAGGGGTGTGGTTAATGAATTGCTGTATGCAGATGACCTTGTTATCATGAGCGAAGACATGGAAAACTTGAAGGAAAGATTTTGGAATTGGAAGAATGCACTGGGAAGTAAGATTTAAAGGTCAACACCAGAAAAACAAAATTGTTGGTAAGCGGGTCAGAAGGCGAACTATACAAAAGCAAAATAGATCTATGTGGAGTTTGTGGGAGGAGAGCTAAGGCCAATTCAGTGTTGTGCACAAAATGTGGAAACTGAGTTCATGGCAAATGTGCAAAAATAAAGAAAGCTACCGTTAGGTTGGCAATGCATTTTGTTTGCTCGAAATGTAAAGGAATAATGGAAGGGACGATGGATTCGATCGAGAAGTTGTGCGATGAAGTGGAGACAGTGAATGGATTTTGTTATTTGGGAGACAGACTAAATGCTAATGGTGGTTGTGAAGCGGCAGTTACAGCAAGAGTAAAAATTGGTTGGGTAAGATTCAGGGAATGTGGAGAATTGTTGCTTGGAAATAGGTTTTCTCTGAAGATGAAAGATAAAATCTATCGTTGTTGTGTAAGATCAGCAATACTGTATGGAAGTGAGACATGGTGTCTAAAAGAAAATAAAAAAGCAATTTTGAAAAGAACGGAGAGAGCTATGGTGAGAGCCATGTGCGGTCAGAAAGTGGTAGACAGGAAGACGACTAAAGAACAGATAGATATGTTGAGTTGAAGGAAACTATAGACCGGTTAGCAACAGCGAATGGAGTTAGATGGTATGGACATGTGCTGAGGAGGGATGACGATAGTGTTTTGAGGGTTGCTCTGAATCTTGAAGTGACTGGCAAGAGAAAACGAGGACGACCGAAGAAGACCTGGAAGAAGCAAGTGGAAGAGGAGACAGAGAAGATTGGTTTGAAGAAGGAGGATGCCCTGAGACGAGACAAGTGGAGAGACGGAGTGCGAGCAATTGCAGAAGGAATGGGGTAAATCCGGCCATCTCTGTTAAAGGGACAACACTGGATAAAAACTGAATTACTACTACTCTAGTACTACTTATATGTGCGAGCAGTCTTTTTCGGCAATGAAACGTATAAAATCAACTAGCAGAAACCGCTTGCTAGAAGTAACCTTAAAGAACTTACTCGTTGCGACAACGACAAACTTTCTGCCTGATTTTGCTGTAAATGAATGCAAGCTATATCAAAAATCGCATCGAAAAATGCATGCATGATTATATGATACAATAAAAGCCATTGACGTTTTTGTTCAACAGTTATTCGTTTTGTAGTCGTGGTTTCAAATGTAGTGGGCCTTCAATACCTATCGAAGGGTAATCTGGGCCGCGTTAGAAAAAGGTGGCCGACCACTGCTCTACTTGAAGACATTTTTTTTGGAGATCAAATTCACGAAAGTCACTCTTTTGCCCGTTTTGTCACAGAAGACCATTTATATTTCAACGTTTCGACGCTTCCGCCTTTTTTCAACTTCAAACTCTTTGTTTGATATCAATTGTACGAAATTAAATTCACCTCATGTTGTATCCTTCTTTGAGGACACGCCACACAATTAGTTTCAACAAAAGGATTCGTAACTAGAAAAAGTTTGAAAACCTCTGGCTTTGTTTCATACCAATTCAAGTCGCAATATGTTCTCATAATAGCTTACTTGTTGCGCAAGTAAACAACTAGTCAAAATTCGGCGATTCAACCTCCGCTACTCTCAATATTTCAAGAAAATCTGCTTTTTGTTTTGTTGTGTGTTTTTGACATAGTGAGAATGAAACGAAATTGTTGCGCTTAAAATCGAGCAAAATGAGCAATTAAGATGATTACGTCACGCGTTTACACTACAGTTGTTAAATTTTACCAAAACATTCTCGCAAAATGAAAAACTTTTTTGCGAAATTATTCAATTTTTTCACAATATCTTTTATAGTAGAAGCATTGTAGCCTACCATGTATTAAAACACATATTTTTTTGTGTTCAAATGAGAAATTTGGTTAAATAATTACAGTAGACGCCGCTTAATATGACCACCTTGGGACCAGACCATTTTGATTATAATATCCGAATGGTCATAAAAGCCGAAGCCTCCATAACAGCTCCTGAATCGACGCCGTAAGCCACACGAAGTCCAAACACCGTCAAATTCATCGTTTAACCGAAGTAACAGTGTGACGTTGGCAGTAAAACAAAGTACTGTACTGTGACAGTACAAGTGAAGGTAAAACTAAGTACAGTATGTAACAATATGTTGAAAAGGCGAAGTTATAAGTGCGTGGCGGGAAAAAATACTGTACTGTAATAAGAGAGATGGAGAAAATGTTGGTCATATTAAATGGAGAAATTCCGGACCGTACCAAATTGGTCATAATAAGCGGCTGGTCATATTATCCGTGGTCATAATAAGCGGAGCCTACTGTAATTCCAAAAAAATATGAAGTGTCAAATGTCTCAATTCTAAGATTTTAAGAGTTGATCAATGATGAGAGAGAGTTGACTTAAAAAATCTTGCACAATAAAGCTTTTTACTATTTTGACAAAGAAATACAAACACTATTCAACGAAAACAAAGCAATTTTTAAATAACCATTAGCAAAAATTCTTATATTTAAGAAATTATACGGAAGGGTGCAACTAAAACATTCAAATTATGAAATTACCAAACAACCACCAAAATATCAGCGGACTTCCCCAGCCTAGTTGCACTAAACGCCCCTGAAAGCAACCTTTGCATTTTAGTTCGGAGTGGTAGGAACCCGCTTTTGTACCATGTAATAAATGGTGAAATAGTGAAAAAATCTAGTTGGTCCATGAGATTTTTGAACAAAGAAATTACAATCACTAAGAATATCCATGTGCACGTTTAAGCGTTGCAACGTTACAACGAGTTTTAAAATCAATTACTCTGGATATTGTACATTTAAAATATGCTGAAACTTGTCTGAAATTGATAAAGATTTCTTTTTGAAGTGCCATCATTGTTGAAGAGGGTAACTTTACTATCACAGTTTTTAGCTGTTTTTGCGTTATTATTCCGTTGACTTCTTTCTAATGCTGCCTCGGCAATCTAATTTCGAATTAGCGAGTCCGAGAAATAGGGTTGTGGTACAATTATAGTCAATTTTAAATAATCTTGGAGTTATCTACACAAGGCTAGTTTCTCATTAAAAAACAGCAGCCTATGACAGGCAAGTGGTGCGGCTCGTCAAAGTTTACAAGAAATATTAAATTCAAACCAAAACCTGTTCGGGCCTATTGTTCACGAAAACTTAAGTAATTCAAGTAGAGTAATGGTTCTTATGTGTGCTTGCATAATTGCTTCGAGACCAAACTAGGTAAAATAACCTCTTTTTCGGAGAAGTTGATCTCGAAAAGGTCTTCATTTTTCTCTGGAACTTACAATAATCCCCTGGTACCTGAAAGTGTTAAAAAAAACTGCGTCACTCTGTCAGAATTTGTGCCTCTTCGGTTATAGTAATCCTAATCTGCAAGTTACAACGTCGGCATGCACCCCGGAGAAAAATATGTGACTGTTGTGGCTTTTTTGTTGTTTTGAATCGTGCAGGCCTGACAGACTCAGTTTCCTGATCTTACAAAAATCTTTTCCTTACTCAAACTTTATCGTTTGAGCTATTCGTTCTAAGCATTATGCAGGAAGATGTACATACACTGCATGTGCGCTCAGGCTCAGTTTGCAAGTCTTTCGTCAGACTGGGCCACCACGACGGGTAGACTGTTTGACTCTACCACAAGAAATTGGAGGCATCCCGTCAAGTGCCTTGCCCAAGAACACAACAAGAGAGCTTACCGGGCTTGTTATGTACACTATTCCTATTGTGCTGAGCGCCAAGCAGGGAAACTGTCACTACCATTTTTAAAGTCTTTTAATATGACTCGACTTGGGAAATGAACCCCAGGTCTACCGGCTGCGAAGCAGACGCTCTAACCACTACGCCATCACCCCGGTTGACTGACAGTAGCCTAAAGGTTCTTTGCTAAAAATGCTTTCCATTGTTATCCGTATTCTCCTGCTACCCAAATGATAATTTTCTCCATTTTGGAGTTCTGTATACTTTTTCTATTAAATTTTTGTCGTGCACCAATTGTTTTTACACCATTTTGCTTTAGATTCCATCAAAGGATTGTCAGCTGAAATTGACAGTAAGTATTTTTATTATACTTGAAAGTTTGTATAGATGTGCTGATGAAAAGTTGCAGGCGTATACTGTTCAGTAACATTTAAAATTATATCTTCAACTACAGATTCACCAATCATAGTAACATTTTCGACCGTAGCTGAAACAAAGCATTGTAATGAAAAGTAAAAGTTAATTAATGTTACTTGAAGCTCCCATGTTGGTTTGACTTAAGTGTGTTTTAGTTTAGAAATCTGCTGTAAAAATAACGCACGGCAAGTACAATGTGAATGAAATAAAGCGGACATTGTTGTTTAGTCTAGTGAAGTCTTCCTCGAAAGTTTTTTAAATAAATGTGATTATTAAATTTACGTTTCGCTCCTTGTGTAACCAAAGGGAAGCAGCCAAAGAAACCCTGGAAGGGGGTGGGCTCAAAAATGGTTATTCCCCAAATCGAAAAACAATCCCAATTGAGAAGTGTTTTCTTAGAGTCTTAACGCAAAAGTAAGAGAAACTTTAGTATCATCTGAGGGAATTATCCCCAAATGACGTCAGTTCCCGGAAACACCATAAGAACAATGAAACTAAAACAAAATGGCATTAATTTCAATTCTTTTTTGTTCTACGCCTTCTCATGATGCTCCCCTGATTATTTGGGAGAGCGAAACGTCAATTTGATGGTAGAATTTACAGAAAATATTTTTGAATTTCTTCATAAGCTTCAAAGTGAGGGCAATAATTTCCTAGTAAGACTAATACAGACTATAAACCATTGCTATGGTGGCATGTTGCAATGGAACTTCTTCAAAATAGAAATGTAACGCAACTCTGCATTCTCGCTTTAGCTGATTGACACCTTTGTGACCAATCATTCCATTCACCTGCTGCTCACTGTTTGCCCTTTGATTTTTTTAGCGCATGTGCAGAAGCGAGTGTCAAACGTTGTATTTTGGTGCAAGTTTAATACTTGGGTTACTCGTGGCATTTCATTTTTCAGACAGCCAAGACAGTGACAGCGCCTCCAGCTTTCGATAATTGTCCGGACGTGCTGCTGAGTTTCAATGTTTTGCTTGAATTGCTTAACATTTATCGTCAGAATCCGGCAAACTGAGAACATGATCGCAAAAGATTTTTTTCGAGAGCACAACAACGTAGTCATCATGAGGTTAGAACACATGGTCGTTTGATCATTGGCATCAAGAATGGCCGCTTCAACCTACTCGACCACATTGCCGTCTAGCAGGTCTGGGTTCTATTCTGTTTTAGAAAGAAGTGGCTTGGCGGGTTCCCTGCGCGGTTGCGCTGCTTGCAATGGAATCGATCTGTGCCAACAGTGTTGGTAACTCCGAAACAGGTCTGAACATATTGATGTTCTTTGCACAGCAGTGATGTTTAATTATGACGGCGAGCTGACATTGTCGTTCGTTTGCCTTTCAGTTATGAGAAAGAGTTCCTTCAAAGTGAGAAAAAATTGCGATTTGCTTCGAAGGAAGAAGAATCAACCTACCAAAGATGATTTGCATTTTTGTAGCGACATTGAGGTAAATGCCTGCAGGGTTGGTTGCGTAATTTTACCTTCTATTTGATCTTGGGTTTTGCTACATTAGGCTTTATGTAATATAGAGGAGCTGAGTACGGACAGGGGCTTGAACCCAGAACCTCCACACATAGTATTTATAACTTGGTCATCCAATGAACGGAAGATGATAGCCATGTGTGATCGTTGTGTAACTACTCGTACTGTAAGGTTTTTGGTGGAAAGTTTGAAAATTTTACATTTTTTCTTTGCGTTAATTTTTCTCCGAACAAAAAGAATTTTTGTCCGAGACTTAAGAACATCCACAGAAACCTATCCGCTAAAATTCAGATAACATCCGATGAAGAAAGGCAAACAGCTATCATACATGTATGTTGTTTCGGGGCCTAGATCTGTTTAGCCGGTTGTAGGTACAGATCCTTATGTTTCATTAATGCATCTGGCTATCAGATGTTTTTTGTTCGATAATTCCATAAATGCTGAGATTTGAAAACAAGTGGATTTAGTTGAATATTTACTGTGGGTAATAAAAGTTATCTTTTGGATTTTTACTACTATTTTTTGCTTAGAATGAATTAGCGAAAATCGACTCAGTGATTGCGAAGATGAATGAAAAGTGTCTTGAAATCCGACACACATTATCAAAAGTCTTGGTTAAATTCGGCGAACCTCCCGATACCGACAATCAGGAACTTTTCGGGTGGGTTCGGAATTTTATTGACGATGTTCGTAAAAATGTGACGTAACATGAGGATTCCGATTTACTTTCAATTGCTTGCCAAAGTTCACTGTGGTTTTTATGCAAACTTTGCGGATGTTAGCCAACGTTTTAATTTACAACCAACCCATCAGTTTCCGTCACGTCTTCATCTTTTTTATTTGTAAGTAATTTGCTGCTTAAACTGATTTTTTTCGATTGCATTGATTGTGAATCCAATGCTTGGTGTTTTGTATTTGATTGTTGAAAAAACTCGCTGAAATGAATTTTTGCGTTTTCTCAAAAGGCCTGCAACTGGATGTGAAGTTAAAAATTCGCTTTAAGGCTGGTTTCCATTAGGCGTAAACGCAGGGGTAGTGTGAAAAATTCTTTGTTTCTCAATTTAGATGATGCGGGCAGGGATGATCTGAGAGCAGCCAGTGACAGGGAAGTAAAGAGAGCTGTTGCATAGAACAGCAAAATGAGAAAATTAATTTTTGAAAGAGAATCAAAGTGCACCGCAAAGTAATTCCAAGAGTTTTAAAAACGAAAAGGTGAAGGAGGCAAACTGGGATGCGAGGCAAAAGCTAGTGTAAATAAGACGAAAACTAGTGCCCTCAGCACTTCTAGAAATTAAGAGGATCAAGAACAAGAAAAATGTTTTGAGGAGCGGCTGCCAGAAAAAAATACACAAAAGCGAGGCAGTCAAAATCTGCACCAATCAACAGCCGCCTCAACGTGGTGGTGCTGTCCCCGACCCCGTTTGGGTTGGGTCGAAATGACATTTGGCCTTCCCGAGGGTCCCAGTTACACCGGGCACTCCCCTTCATTTTTTCGCTATGCTGCCCCTTGAACAACCGCAGAAGGGCAGCACACAGCTTCTTCATTATCGGTCAACTGGTTTCACTTTTTCTTTTCTCCTGCCCTTCTTCGTCTCCTCATTCTTCTCCTTCTCTTGATGAACGGTAACGTTCATCCCAACCCCGGCCCCATCTTTCCCTGCTCAGTGTGCGCTGGAAATGTGACCTGGAAGGGCGAGTCAGTGCAATGCTACACTTGCTCCAAATGGGTCCATCTAAGGTGCTCACAACTTTCCTTATCTAAATTTAGAGCTCTAGGCAGCTCTCACTCCGGGAGCTCCCCCCCTGCCGTAACACTGTGACTCCCTCCTCGGACTCCTCCGACATGTATACCTCCACTGTACAATCTGGCCCCCTCGGCTAACGCTGCACTCTCGCCACACCCTCCTCTCCAAACCTCTTATCTCCCATCTGCCCATTTTGTATCTTCTCCTTTTGCCCCATCACCACCGCCCTTGCTCCTGGCTATCCTTCTGCGCCTCCTGCATCCTCTCCCCCCTGACTCTCTCAGGGTTCTTCAATGGAATGGTGGAGGTCTTCGAGCCAGGAGCACTAAACTACTTCACTTTCTCTCGTCCCATCCTGTCGACCTTATCTGCATGCAGGAATCCAATCTTAACTCCTCTTCCTCTTGCCGGATTCCTGGATTCTCTGCTCTACGTTCTGATCGCACCCACTCCCGGTCTGGCATTCTCTCTCCTGATGCCATGCACGCTAGCGGCGGTGTTGTCATTTTCGTCAGGCAGGGCCTGTCCTTTTCTGAACTTTCTACCTTCTCTCTTTCTTCGCTCGATCCCTACTCTTATTATGTATATATCCCTCCCTTTTGTCCCTCCATTCTTCTCTCCTCCAGAAATCTCTTCATTCTGGGGAACTTCAATTGCCATCACCCCCTCTGGGACTCAAGAGGTACTTCTGACCCCCGCGGGGAGGAAGTTTTTCGACTGGGTCATCTTTTCTGACCTCCTCCCCCTCAATGACCCCGACATACCAACCCTTTTCCATCGCTCCTCTGGCAGTCGCTCCTCCCCTGACATCTTCTTTGCTCCCTCCTCTCTTGCCCTTTCTTGCTTCTGGGTGGTGCTTCAGGACCGAGGTTCTGATCACTTACCAATTCTTCTTTCAGTCACTCTCTCTACTTCATTCTTAGGGCTAACAAGTTTTTAGCTGTTTTTGCATTATTATTCCGTTGATTTCTTGCTAATGTTACCTCGGCAATCTGATTTCGAATTAGCGAGTTCGTTTCAATTAGTAGCCTACATTCAGTATTGTTTCTCAGATGTTTTGTCGGTCGTGGTCCTGTTTTTGGGATGGACATCACTTTTTGCGGAGATACGTAAGCATTTGTGATCACCAATGAAGCATTCGTTGGTTCTGCCAATTCGAAGTGACGCACAGATAGTTTCAAGCGAGCTTTGTCTCACGGTTGTAGTTTGTGGCTGGTATGATGACTACATTTTCTTCGGTTAGATTGATTTCTCTGATAAATACATGGGATTTATAATTGGCCGTGATAAGCAGAACTAGATTTTTGGTGCTTCTTGTCTATTTGACAAAATAATGAAAACATTGAAGAAAAATTACTTCATTTGTCCATCCGGTCCTCAGAGCTGCTTCAATGATTCGTAAAGCACTTCCAGAAGAAAATATACTTGGTATATAACTCGCGGAAAAACAAAAAATGGTGGCAAAACTGCCCCATTGGTGCCGATCCTGTTAATCGCTGTCACCATTTTGCCTCCCTCGACCGATGGAATTGAGCCCAGTAGTTTAACAACTTTTTCTATAACAATCTTCTCAGTTCTTGCACGGTGGTGCTGCCAATTTCGTCGACATTAAATATATAATTTTTGCAAAAAACAGTCGAGTCTAACACATTACTAAGATTGTCAAAAATGCTCCAGCAGCATGAAGATTACATGCAGATGCTCGGGCTAACAAAGTTGCTTCTGGAGCACAAATCGCCAAATTATTGCGATGTTTGAAACCAAAACCCTTGACCTGCTTTTTCTTGATTAAACCAACTTTTGAGAAACTCATGCATCATTTGTTACGACAAGTTCGAAGGCCAACTTTCTACAATTGTCCTTGGAAAAACCATGATAAAAGTTTGCTAAATCTTAGATGAGCGCAGTTACATCTGCTTTTATGTCGGGGGTAAACATCATATTGCTTGCCTTGCAACTGACAGATGCGAACAAACTGATGAAGAAATGCCACTAGAAAGTGGCTTTATTGCTCAAACTAAATTATTAGCTTACCTCTCAAACTATGGAAAGGAGGCACCCTAAAACTTTGTAATATATTTTACTTTTTCTTGGTTTCATTTCTAACTCTTTTGTCAAGATATTTTTTCAAACCCTTGCTTTGACTAGCTAACGACAGCCAATCAACATCAGCGAGCATTTGGCAATGCGACGTGTAATGACGTAAATAAATGGCTAATAAGCTCAACTCTACCAGCAGCTAGGGTTACCATACGTCCCGATTTAGGCGGGACAGTCCCGCTTTTTCAGGCCTTGTCCCGCCCAAATCATCGAAAGTCCCGCTTTTTCCTTCAGTCAACCAGCACAGCTTGAACTAGGGTATGCAAACGTCAGTCCCGGTTAGCTAAGGCATTATGGCAGCGAACCGTACCTCAATGTCGATTTCGGCCGAAAATGTCACAAAATGTGCAGCCAAACAGGTGATGACCTTTTTTTTTTTTTTGGGAGATCACCTCCCATCGTAGACCGGACCGCGCCTAATCCGCCCACGATGGGGGTTGATCTCCAAAAAAAAAAAGGCCATCACCTGTTTGGCTGCACGTTTTGTGTCGTTTTCGGCCGAAATCGTCATTGAGGTACGGTTCGCGCTAAATTTGAGCGTCCTGATTTTGATCAAAAAAAATGATAAGCCCATATATTTGGTCTCATGAAAAGTGGCCATCCATTGTCCCGATTTTTGTTTTTCCAGATATGGTAACCCTACCAGTAGCATATCTCTCCCGTATCTTCCTTATAATCCTATGTATAAAAACTGTAATCGTGTGTTGTTGCAGAAGCTACTCAGAATTGCAAGGTTTTCTGTCGAATAAGTGGAGATTCAACGCAGGAACAAGATAGGCTTGAGGCAAATAGCGCAATAATTTTTTCGCTATAATTTTTATAGGTGCTGATTTTCCACGACATGTCCGTGATTTTAACACTTAAATAGAAAAATTGATGAAAGTGATTTTCACCAAGATTTTTCAAAAAATTGGTCCAAACTTAATGATGATTAACGTTTTTAGATAAAAGTAAAAGACCATAATTTTAGAGAGTATATCTAGAAATTGGTGTAAAAATGAAAATATACCAATTTCGTTTCAGGAAATTCTGATCTATTGCAGAGATTGACAACTCTTCCGGTCACTACCGCAACAAATCTGCGTTCGTATAGGGCTCTAAAATATTTGAAAATCTATTTGCGGTCTACAATAAAGGAAATTCATCAGAATACATTGGCATTGCTATATGTTCAATGTAACCTCAACTTTTATTTTGACCAAGTGACTGACGTATTTTATCGTGAAAATCGCAGGCTAAACTTCAATTAAGTTTTAACCTACAATACCATCAAGGAGAACTTGGTTTGGTTTGCCTCTCACAAGTACCCCTCAGTCTGTGCTCGATATATGTTGTTGCAGCCACTGCAACTTCGATGCATACATGCGCAGCTATCGCAGCAATGAGATCTAGCTACTAAGAGTCGTATGAGCACGAAGATGTTACAAACCACAAACGGAAAATTACCAACTACAATATCAATATATAAAAACCGAACGGAATCTACGAATAGTAGCTATCATGATAGAAGTGACTAGTCGCCGTATGGAGTGCACTCTTTTGACATCTAACTACAGCCAGATGCCTGCCGTTGCGCTACAATGGTGACCCCGACAAAGAAGCTACATCTCCCCCGATGTAGTTGGACGGCAGCGCCTTCAATCAAGCAACAGAAGTCATCGTTGAGTCGCCGAGCCCAAACCTCAAGAACGCCTTCCAGATGAAGTCTTGACGGAAATCTCATTCACTTCGGCCGGCAAGCTCATCTCTCTCTCATCGATGGCGGGAAAGGCATGTTGCAGCCACTGCAACTTCGATGCATACATGCGCAGCTATCGCAGCAATGAGATCTAGCTACTAAGAGTCGTATGAGCACGAAGATGTTACAAACCACAAACGGAAAATTACCAACTACAATATCAATATATAAAAACCGAACGGAATCTACGAATAGTAGCTATCATGATAGAAGTGACTAGTCGCCGTATGGAGTGCACTCTTTTGACATCTAACTACAGCCAGATGCCTGCCGTTGCGCTACAATGTGTTGTCTGCAGATGTGTAGGCATATTAAAATTTTTGAGCAGATGCGTCAAGATTCTCTGCTCTGCTTAAAACCACAAAGCATTTCTTATAGCCTAGAGGAAGGAAAAGCTTCCATATGTTCGTTACCACAGGCTTGCCACTACACCCCAGCTGTTGTTCAAAAATCCTTTACCTCTCCTTTAGAAGATTCTGCTTGCGCCACTACGTATAAACCATTGTTCTAGCGATAGGCTTGCGTTTATACAGTAGCGCTACCACAGCATACGTCCTTTTTTGGTGGGGGCTGCCCTCCTATTGCAAGAAAAAACAGTTGTCCTCCGAAGACTCATAAAAGTGACCAAATGTCTTCTTTTTTAGTATTGATCACAAACTAAAGTTTGAAAAGTAGTTGCATACATTTGTCAAATTAGCCTACTGTATAAAAAACTCGAAATTTAGGTCGTAGATCTATTTTTTGTCAAATGCAGGTTAAAAATTTTTAGTTGCCTCTTGGTCACCGCAGGTTAAAGATTTTTGATCAAGACTGGATTTGACTCACGAAAAATAGTGATATTCTTTAGTCATTGCCCTAACTTTGCGCCCAAGAATGCCCTACTTTTGAATGTGACAGCCTATTCTTACTACACAAATTGGTGTATTTGCAAATTTGAGATTTTGTTCAACAATAACTTACTCGGTCAGCACTGGCCAAAATTGTTTAATACCTTAAGGCATTTTCCCAGTGGTGGGATTCAAATTTTTTGTCAGCCGGTTCCATCACAAAAGTCATATTTTTCAGCCAGTTCTGTTACAAAAAGTCATATTTTCTAGCAAATAAACTGATTATTTTTAATTACTTCCTAATTAACATTTCAAAATAATGATTAAGTGAGCATCATTATGTCAAAATTAGCATCGAAATTTTTGATGATGTTGAGGATTGTCTATATTTCTGTATATATTATATACTCGTTGATAATGAACTTAAAAACCTGAAGGTGTACGATCTACTGAAAATGCATGCTTGAATGTTGATATTCTATAAAAATGCTGTTATTCTATAAAAAAATAAACACAAAAAATCTTTATCAAAGAAAAAAAGGTTTACTGAAATTAAACTCAAGTTTTGCAATTTTTACATCAAATATTTTCAAATGGCAACCTGATTGTCATCAATTTTTTTATGTCTTTTTTTTATCCTGTTGTCATCAGCAGAGTGGTTTCTTCTAAGCCATTTCTTGACCGAAGGAGTGGGCTCCCATGAGCTAAACGGGAGACCAATCAGATTAATTATCATAAGATTAGCTATATTCTCAACAGTAACGCGACTCCTTTTATCTGAATATATGATATTCATTTTTGAAAACCCTCTTTCTGCCTCTGCAGAACTAACAGCAATAGCACTGATAATATTTTTAGCTTTTTGTACACTTGAAGGAACCTCAGCCTTTGCAAGGTTGCTACAATTTTGCAAGACATTTTCCACATAGTCTCGAAATTCATTGATACTGATTTCATGATGAAAGACTTTACTAAATTTCCTCAGTTTCTTCTGCAGATAACCAAGGTACAACTACTTCCTCAATGTTCCAAGAATTGGGATCAAGAAAATTAATCAGATCGTGAAATATATCATCTTGTTTTTTGATATTAAATTGTCACAGTTCATCAGCCTCTTTTTCATATTTTCTGTTACTGCTTCACGTAGCTTTTGACGAGGAAGGCTAACAACTTTGTTATTTTCAACAAAATGAATATCCTGAAAAGATTCTGAAGCAGCAATATCATCGATTTTTTTTTTCATAGGTTCCCTTGCTTTCTTTAAGCATTTCAAATACCTTAATGGTCCTTTTTACTAGCCGCTCAGCTTTTGTCAGTGTTAAATTTCTGGCTTGAAGAGCATCAGATAGCAAGGAAATTTCTTGAAGTATATCTATCATTAGTGCCAAATTCTCCAAGAAATATCTGTTGCAAAGACGTGCAGCCATACCTGAATGTTTTGCTTTACTAGAAAAATATTTGTACAATGCTGGAAATGCACGCCATACAGCAAGCGCAGATCTTAGACTGCAAGCAGCCGACCTTGGTCCTAGAACTCTACCTATCTTCAAAATTTGTTGCCCAAGCATTTCTGAAATTTTGAAAAGTTGCATTTGGATTTTGTTTGTTTGGTGAAAAATTGTGTAGACTTTATCCATAAATATTTTGAAATGATTCACCTGTTTTATATCGTTGACAGAATCGTCCAAAATTAGTTGCAAACGATGATTTAAGCAATGCCAAAGGATTATGTTAGGATAATCATTTTAAAGTCTAGTGCCTACCTCGGAATTGCGACCAAGCATTACATTTGCTCCATCAGAACAGAAAGCAATCAAATTGTTTGTCAAATATTCATTATCAAACCCTCCATCATGCAAACTCTTTAACAGAGACGTGTATATTTGTTCAGCTCCTTGTCCTTCCAATTCGACCAAATCAAAGAAAATTATTGGTGAGGCATCACAATCTTCAAAAAAATTATAAGAACTGGTTTATTAGATATGGTTGATGCTTCATCTACGATGACACAAATTTTTAGGTTTTGTGCAATGATTTTGGTAAATATTTCACTCTTAATATTCTTTGCAATGTGATCAACTATTTTTAGTTCAGTTTTCCGAGAATGAAGTCCAACACCCATATCAACTCCATTTCTTATTTGAAGATCAATCTCATCTTTAATATCGGAAAATGGCCTACATCTTTTTGCCAAACTGTAGACCAGGGGTGGGCAACTTCGGCAGTCGGCGGGCCGGATGTGGCAAAATGAAGTCCTTGGTGGGCCGGATTATTACATACATAGTATTCGACATCGTAATCACAGATTTATTCACTAATGCAAGAAATAAAATAATAAACCGTGTTTAATGTAAAGTTTAAACTTTACAAAGAATAGAGACCAAAAAGTATATAATGAATTTTTTATTTTATCATAATGTACTAATTGTACTTCAATAGCTAGTGAAGTCAATGAGTATTTATTGTCGATCAAAGTTGTATACAACTTGTTTCAACTCTGGCTACATGTTTGATGTAGATATTTTTAGTAAAGACTGCAGGTCAACATCAGTTAGATTGGAACGTAGCTTGGTCTTGTTAATGTTCATGGTCGAAAATGTTTGTTCACAAATGCATGTGGACCCAAACAGAACGAGTAGTTTCATGGCCATCTTTCTCAGGTTGGCAAACTTGGATGCATTGAGTAATGCATGAAATTTGTCAATGCTTTCAGATTGGAATTTCTCTTTCAGGGTAGAGTCACACTGCAGATCAATCAGTTCCAGCTGTACGCCATCCGGCGCTTTTTTAAAGTCAGTTGTAAACGGCGATGATAGAATATCAAACTCAGCAGCAAGTTTTTGAAAGTCCGCGAAACGACGACCAAATTTATTATCCAGTGCAGATATTATATTGTGACATCATTGGTTGTGCCGTAGTTGCAAGTGTTGCAAAGTGTGATGTGATATTCTGATTGAGCTGGCGAGAAAACAGTTTCAGCTTTGCCCAAAATGTCTTCACTGTTGAGTATATTTCGTGAGTAAAAGTGCCCTTCCCTTGAAGTTTGGTGTTCAGTTCATTTATATGTTCAAAAAGATCGACTGCAAATGCCAAATCTGATAATCTTTATCTTTCCCTTTCATCTCCAAAAAGAGTAAGATTTCTGCTTTTAGGTCCCAGACACGTCTCAGAACTTTCGCCATACTCAACCAGCGTACATCTGTATGATACGGAACATCACTGTAATCCGAGTCACAATCTTCCAGAAGCGTGATAAACTGTCTGTGATTTAGACCTCTCGCCCTAATGAAATTAACAATCTTTACAACTGGATCCACAACATAATTCATGCCAAGCACCTTTTCACACAACACTTCCTGGTGTATTATGCAATGTAGAAATATTAATTCCCTGGTGCAATTGATTTCTGCAACACGGTCACTTAGTCTCTTCGGTAGACCAACACTCTTTCCTGTCAATGATGGATAACCATCCGTAGTAACACTGACCATTTTCTGCCATGGTAATTCCACTGTACGAAATGTATTTTCCACACATTCGAAAATATCTTCCCCGGTAGTTGCGTCTTTCATTGATTCCATAGACAGCAATTCTTCGGTGATTTCAAAGTTTTCTGAAATGCCTCGTACAAAGATGAGCAGCTGTGCAGTATCATCGATGTCAGTGCTTTCATCCAATGCCAGTTGAAATTAAGGTACAAGCCCTTTCAATGGTGATGTCAGGTCTTCGCCAATTGCTTTAATGCGGCGAGCCACGGTTTTTCTCGATAAACTTACTTCTTCAAACTTCTACCTGTGTGCTGGACACACTTGAGCAGCTACATCGAGCATGCACATTTAAAAAAATTCACTATCACTGAATGGTTTGCTGTGTTTAGCAATGCTGCATGCGACTCTATAGCTGGCATGAGTGGAAGCTTTCAGGTCTAATTTGCCTTTTACGAATACATTCTGCTGCCTCGCAAGTTTTCTGTTCAATTCTGTTGCTCTAGTTTGCCGTTCCACTGCTGAGAAATTATTGCCATAGTTTCCATGTTTCGTCGCATAATGACATCTAATGTTGTACTTTTTCAACATAGCAAACATACTGCTGTATTGCCAACCTTTGTAAAAAAATACTTCAGAATCCAACCTTTGTTAAATGCTCGACACTCTCTGTCACCTTTACATTTCTTGAGAAATTCCATGATTAATAAAACTTGTAAAAAATTGTAAATTCTAAATCTAAATCTTACACTAACTGATAACAGCCAAAGAATAACTAACACTAGCAGTCGCGTTGTCACACAGTAGTGGGAGATGTTTAAAACACTCCCTGCTGTGACCTAATGTAGGCCTACCATATTTTCGTTGCCCAAAAAGAGGACAAGTTTCGTCAGCAAGTAAAATACAAGTAGGATAAGACCATCCCCTAGGCTACATTCAGCAAACGTTACGGCAAAAAAATAGACAATAAAACAAGACAAAATTATTTGTCAGATTCAGCCCATGAATATTTTGCGGTTGCCCCAACTTTTTTCTATAAGGAAGGATCAGCTTTAACGTGATTATAAAATTGAAAATCGCTACGTCCTTTTTTGAAACAAGGATGCTTCTGCCGTAGTTCATCAGAAAACACTTTTTCTCTTTGGCATTATTGTTTAGCTTTATTTAGCTTTCCAAATTTTACTTTATAATAATTATATTAATCTAAATGGTAAAAAAGAGGACATTAGGCTACTTTTTAGTGTCCTCGGAGGACCATTTATTTTTTTTAAAAAAAGAGGACAAATCCTCTTAAAAGAGGACGTATGGTAGCCCTACCTAATGTCCAGCAATCGCAGTGAAATAAAATGTTACGTTTAAAACCGTGGGAGTGGAATGCAGTGTCTTACGCCAGTTGCCGCTCATGTCTCGCGCCGACAGTTCGGTGAGAGCACAGCGATTAGCAACTGTCAGGAATGAGGCCTCGGGCCACATTACAGGGTATGGTTGGATACAGTCTGCGGGCCGGTCAAAATCCCTTCAGGGGCCGGACCCGGCCCGCGGGCCGTATGTTGCCCATGCCTGCTGTAGACTGTATTGAAAACTCTGCAAGTCGAGGCAATATATCTCTCATTCATTTTATCAATGCTTTTCGTAATTGCATCACATGCATGATACTCTTCTTGCTTTACACATAGCTTATGTGCCTTTGATGAAAAGTGTTCCTTCATTTTTTTCCTGAGAGACGCTTGCATAATGGTTGTAGTCTTTCCTGAGCCTTCGACTCTGCAGTTTGCTCATTCAGTTGAAACTCGAATTCCTTTTATGTTCATAGAGTCACATTTGGCACAATGATCACAACCAAGTTTCTTGTTACGAGCAATCAATCCATCATATTTTTTTAGAAAATTCTCGTATTGCATTGTATTCCAGCAGTCTGGCAGAGATGCTGCTGCATCTGTCTGATCTCCAGGTGATACAGTATTTGCAATACACTTATCAGATGTAGCCGTTGCATCTTTCTGATCTGCCGGTGACACAGTATCAGTAGGCATATCAGAAGCAGACGTTGCATCAGCATTATTCATTAACGATGGATGTATATCATCTGTTGCAATCTCAGTTGCTTCTTCCACCGAGCCTTCAGTTCTTGGGATTTTACGTAAGAAATTTAGTATATTTCTTTGCCTTTTCATTTTAGGGCTGTAATCTATAAAAAAAACGCAATTCAATAGCACAATTATCCTAACAGTTAGTGGTAAAATTTATTTTTTTTAGGAATAGGTTCTCTCATTCCAGGGCTTGCTAACAACAGCTTCTTTCACTATCACATTCTTTAAAAGCAAACTATCTAACAACCTATTCTTGAGATTAAAGTAGTTGCAAGAACAGGATGCAACCCCAGGTTCCAGCGAATGGTGCGAACCGGCTCAATCCCATCAACTGCTAACAACCACACTAAAAAGCAGCAGTCGTCTCATGACTTGTACTTATGAAGCAACAATTCAATTTTCAGACAAACAATCACAAAAGGAAAATTACTACAATTATAAAAATTAACACAATGTATACCGGTAACTGTTACGTGCGAACTTGACCATTGCACATTTTGAATAAAACACGTGAGCTACTTGATCTCAAAAATCGGTGTGTCAGATAAGATGCAAAAATCCATTGACAGTAACCAGTAATGCTAACCGGTTAGCTGATCTCATAAAATTCCGTGAGACGGTTCTATAGAACCGGTGCGAACCGGCTGAATCCCACCACTGCATTTTCCCCAATAAGCCAAGTTGTTTCGGAGACCAACTTTCTTGGTCGCAGTTAAGCAGAGCATGGATTGAAATCTCGGTGTTTTTTGGGTGTATTCGTTACACACAAGCTTTGATTTAGTTCTATTTTCTGCAATGTTAGTATTTTGAAACCATTTTCAAGATAAAAGCCAGGAAGCTAACACAATTATTGATTACACGAACAAGTCGATTAAAAACGGAATTCCGTGGCCTAGATGTAGTTTATCCAATCAAGTCATGATTCGTGCGTATTTTCATGTTTCATGCCTCCAGATATGTTGATTACGTCAAATGGGTCCCGCCACATAATTAGCCCAGGGCCGCACGAACTGTTAATCCAGTCCTAGTCTAAGCGGACATAACTACCTCAACATCGCTGTGATTTAAAGATTGCTACTACGATAGGCGCAGGCGTAAGGATAGGGGCGTATCCAGAAATTTCAGAGGGGGGCCGCAATTTAAAACTTAGACAGTTGAAATTTTGCTTGTATCAGCTTATGCAGGGCTTTGCCTTCCAACCTGTGCGTTTCGCTACATTTCACCAATCAATACTTTGATTTTCTTTATGTTAGTGTATCTAGGCCTTCGGTAGTTTTCTGCGTTTGCTTAGCGCTGCAGTTTAACGCTACACTATATTTATCTCGGACTCCAATAGTCCAAATTACAAAAAACTTAAAACGTCAAAACAAAACACACACACAAGCAATCAATTACGCTTGTATAGTATCCTCCCGCTGAAAAAATCAATTGGTGCAACCAGCATTAGCTTAATAAACCTGTACAGCGGCATTATGTGATAACTTCCAACAAACATATGAAAAAGAAATTGAAAAATGTGGTATATGCCTAGAATTTTCAAGGTATTGCATTGGAGATGAGGGACTGCAGGCAGTAACCACAGGCCTAAGCATTCTGAAAAGAATGCAACGAATCAGGATGCAAAGAATCAGGCACTTGCTCCGTCAGCTTTTTTAAAAAAAATTAGCATAGTAGACTGTAGTTTTGCCATAGCACGGCAGCGAGAGCAATCACACAAAACTCTTTTAGGCCCATACCCAGTGATGGCATTCAAAAATTTAAGAACAGGTTCTCTTTTGTATCAAGCTCACTAACAACAGGTTTCCTCATTTTAGAAAGTTCATTTGCTGCGGTCGTCTAAGTTCTATAGCAAAAAACAAGAACGGGTTCGCCGATTATCACGACACTCCAAGAACGGGTTCGCCCGAACCCGCTGAATCCCATCACTGCCCATACCCTTTTAATACTACAGTAGAGTGGTCACCAACGTCACTATTAACTTAAAAGAACATTATCCTTGTGCGAAGGAATTATATTGTCTTACATTACACCAATACGGTACATTGACCTTATTCAAATACTGCTTTATTCATACTTATTCAATTATGAAGAAAATAATGAACTAAAACTGCTAAGCTACACCTACAATTTTACGTTTTGGTGACCTTTCAATACGCTTGTGCTTTTAGTTTAGTCAACTATAGGCTGCTAAAGCAACACTATCTTCAAATTGAAGTTTGTATATGAATTATGATGTTGAATGTAACTTGTGTATCAAACAGGGTTGTGGAGGTGCAGCCAAAATCGCACGACTTCAATTCTGCTCTTTGCAAAACGTGGTTAACCAAACTGCCTACTAAAATATAGGGTCTCCGAAAAGTTGCTGTGCAGTAGAAAATATTTTTAACAATGGCTGTGCTTGTGACGCAATATTTAGGTGCTAATATGAAAACAAGTTAGTCATTATAACAACAACTAAGTTAGTTGTTTATTAAATATCCAAATCAATACCCAAGGTTAGAGCTATACGCATGTTATTGAAAACACTACACCTCAGGATAAAATATTAAAACCACTACAGCTATTTCGCCAAGCGGCTCATCAGGTGGCAACTGGCCATAAACTTATTCTCATCTTTATTTAGTCAAGAACAAAAATATTTTCTGTATGCGGTTCGATGCTCGTCGTCGTCGTTTGGTCAGGTACACAAACTTAATCCGGGCCGGCACAAATCAAAGCCAGGGCCGAGGGTCTATCCTTTTACCACCCCGGGCTGCTGTGCTGCCCAGGTTAGATGCTGGCAGTGGTGGTGTTAAGCCAAAATCGAGTTGCGTCATCCAAAACCTGCAGATCTCGAGTTCCTCTTGGTACATGATGTATGAGACATGAAGATATGACGTGATCTGAAGTTTGCTCAGTGGCGTAACATTCGCAATTCGGTGATCGAGCGAGACCCCATTTGTATATGGACGAGTGAAAACGTCCTACACCAGTCCGCAGGCGATTGAGCCTTACTCAAAATGTTCTTGGCAGACTCATTCCAAGTGGCTTTGAACTGACCCTGGAAATGAATGCACGGACTCTTGAACTACTCTCCAAGTAGTCCGCGTTCTACTTATGTTTCGTCCACTGCTTCACGCAGATGTCCCGTTTAGACAAACCACCTGGAAGTTTCCACGCAACAGGTACAAATGGGCGTCTTGATCTAAGTTTCCCCAGGTGCGCATTCTGCTGCCCAACTAACTGTCTGTGCAATACATGGTCGGGATCATGGATAACACGATTCGCCAAGAAAAGTGTCGCTCCTAAATCGGTGGAGCTCAGCTGGCTGGATACCTGCGAGGACAGGCAAGTCCTCCGTTGGTAGGGTTGCCAACCGTCCTTTATTTCAAAGGACAGTCCTTTATTAGAACTCCCCGTCCTTGTCCTTTATTTCTAGAGCTGAAAAAAATTTACTGTAAGAGCGGAAAAAATTTGCAAAGTACAGTCCAACCCATGGAAAACCAGGTGTTGACCTATTTTTTTTTTTTTTGGAGGCCATTACATGTTGGCCTACAAAAAAAAAAGGTCAACACCCGATCACCCACCCGGAGATAAGAACAGAGGGTTTCCAGTTGAGGATTGCCCTTTAAAATAAAGGACGGTTGGCAACTCTAGTCATAGTGTCCTTTATTGGAATTTGTCAAAGTTGGCAACCCTATCCGTTGGTGTGGGACACAACCATCCAGTGACAATGCACAAAGCATCATTGACAATGCTGTCAATAAGACGAGTATGTGTACTACAATACCAAACTGGTGCGCAGTACTCAGCGGTAGAGTAGACCAAGGAAAAAACAGAGATGCACAATGTCTTGGCACCTGTACTCCATCCGGATCCCGCAAGTCACCTCAACAGCGCAACTCGGGTGAAGAGCAAAGTGCAAAGCCTCGAGGTGGTGACGGAAAGTAAGCGACCTATCCAGCTTTACCCCAAGATACGTTGGGACTGGACAGGGTGGCAACAGGTTGCCATTGTTGTAAACATTGAGCTCACGTTTGGTTTCTCTGTTGTTAAGATAAAAAGCCGCCGTCACCGTTTTCGTATTGCTGAGCTTCAGCCTCCAAGTCTGGAGATAACCTGAAAGTGTAGTCATGTCTTGGCTAAGAGTGTTCTCCAAAGCCAATCTCGAGAAGCATACAGCAATGCTAAGTCATTAGAATGTGCATACTTCGACGCTGATTAGGTTTTAAATATGCCTTAACGCTTCTTTTAAAAATTCTGCAGTGCCCTTAAAAGCATGTAAACAACCGGTTTCTTTCGCTTACAACTTGCAAAGAAAAATATTTTTAGATTTTGTAGGGAACTTATTTCAGTTCGCTACCTCACCAATCTGATACCCGTATCCTAGGCTAAATATTGGTCCAGTAGCTTAGTAAATTGGCTTGCCGGCTATACATTTGATTGCTAGCAGCTAGGCTATAGCTTCTAGCCTGAGCTAACGCCCGGTTATATAGTAGCTTAGGCCCTCTGTACCTTCTACTAAAGTTCCTGTGATAATCTACTGGTCTTAAATCCTTTTTTGAACAACTAGCTTGAACTACCACCTAATTATTCCATCTTAGTGCTGCTGGGTTGTACGCTAAGTTTTTATATCAACTTCGGTAAATAGGTACCAAGACTGCAAACTTGCAACCGTAACTGGTTTCTTTATATATTTCTCCCCTAGCATTCTTGTTTTCATTAGTTACGTCAAAGTCATAAATTTGAGTACATAAATCTCGCAAAATATTGAAGTTAACGACAAATCGTGAGTTATGAAAAGTTTTTCACAAAATTTATTCTACACTTACTCAGCGGGGTTGGGGGTGCGCGGTCCCCTCCTGAAGCATGTTCAACAAAGGTTTTATTAATCTCCAGCGGTGCACTCGAGGAGTGTGGCCCTCCAAGGTTGACTCTACTTTAAGGTGTGACACTATTTAGAATAAACAATTTTATTCTTTTGCAGAGAGCAGTTTTTATTTGGGAAAGGAATTTTTGAAGCCACTCCGGGTTTGGCGACTTCTAGCGACGCCTTTTGATTTTTTTTATTGTGAGAACTGTTCCACCGCTTTCATGTTAAATTTATGATTAGTGCTTTTAGCATAGTTGTGACGAGTCCAGCAATTCAAAGACTCGAGTCAGTCAAAGTCCAACAACCTTTGAGTCAAAGTCCTTTGAAACCGTGAATTGAGTAGAGTTCGAGCCCCATTCTAAAATGCTCGAGCCGAGTCAAAGTCTATGTAATGAATTGACAAAGTACAGCTATGCAATGAAACCAGATTACATGAAGAACCATCTCTACAAACAAACACATGTGCATGACTCATGATTAAAATCATACTTGCACATATCCCAAAACACAAGGGGTTTGCAAAATATAACAGTTCTTTGAAAACTGCACTCGAGTCACTACAACTTTGGATCATGGTAATCTTAACGACCTCATTCATGTATGTGATCTTGGCTATCTTGTGAGATTTAGTTATGTCCGCTTAAGCCCATATTTTTGGCAATGTGCCCGGCCACGCTAACGAGTATAAAGGCCATTTTGTTGGATGTTTTTGTTGCCGATACTTCGGAGGAACAATATTTCCGTTACATTAATTCTGTTTAACGTTCGTTTTGACCTCTCCCAGGACCGGCAACAATAAACAAGGAATAAGCGGCTTTTAAATCTGTAGAACTTTTTATTTCAAAAATTTACTAATCGCTCTTCAACTACACATCGCTGGGTAGAATGTATGAAAAAAGTTACGAGAGTAAAATACCACAGATTAGTATTCACTAAATTAAAAGAAAGTGTGTAAAAGACGGTGGTCGGATCAGCAATGTTGTATGGCTCAGAAACAGTGCCACTGACCAAAAACAGAAAGCAGGGCTGGAAGCTTCAGAATTAAAAATGTTGCGATTTTCAATGGTAGTTAGAATCGATAGAATACGAAATTAAAATGAGCGAAGAAAAGCACTTTAATCAAAAACAAGGTGAGGGAGGTCAGATTGAGATGATCTGGGCATGTGCTGGCAGTACAAAACAACCAACGTTAGGAGGATGAACGAAATAAACCCACCAAACAAAAAAGAGATCAAAAAATAAAGTTTGCGATGAAGGATGATTGGATTGATGGCGAGGCATGCAGAATGCTATCGACCGTGAAAGATGGAAAACAATGATCTGTTGTGTTCACTCGAAAAAGAGAACAGTTTAGTTCTCTTTCTGGAGTGGAAACAAGATATCGTTAATCGCTGTTCAACTGCTAGCACGGTAAGTCACCTTATTTATTTATGTTTTATCCTAATGCTTGTAATTAAGACCTGACTAGCGGAATATATTCATTTTTAATCAGCCATAGAACGCACCGGCTTGATGCTACCTAAACAAGTTGCTTATAACTGCATCTCTATGATGCTTTTCTGCTTATGGTTTTTAACAATCGACGCTACAAATTAACTGGTTTACTTACCAACTTCGCATCATTGTAAAATACTATCAAATAAAGAAAATGTACAAAAAATCATAAAGAAAATGCTGACAGTTAAGTTCAATCTGAAAACGTAGTTGCGTTTTCTCAGCCCCAATCATCAACATTACCACAAATAAATTACGATAAACTGTCAAAAACCGCCACAAAATCGCTCTCACTTCACTACGAATACAAATTAAAACATGAAGAACAGGTTTACATTGTCCAGAAACATACTTTTTTAAAAAACAATCGCAAGCAGGTCAAGTTATGAAGTTAATACTAGACCAACATCAGCATTTCTAAACCAAGGGTGCCGGCTCGTTCCCTTGGGTACGCATGGCCAGCCTTGCGATCGCCCCCCCCCCTCCCCCCGATTCGTCCCCTTCTTTGAGATTATCTTGCAATTATGTCTTGGTACAAAATTACCGCTAAAACCGAGGGAGTAAGAGCATAAAAAAAAGATTAAGTCACAGCCCTGCAGTATAGTTTACAATTCTTTAAAATGGTCACCAGCAAGGCTGCATTAAGGAGAGAATGGAACCTCAAACACCCTCAAAACAGGTGAAACTTACTTTTTAATCGCGTTTCCATGAAACTA
The DNA here is from genome assembly GCA_963675345.1 of Trididemnum clinides. Classification (NCBI taxonomy): domain Eukaryota; kingdom Metazoa; phylum Chordata; class Ascidiacea; order Aplousobranchia; family Didemnidae; genus Trididemnum; species Trididemnum clinides. The sequence continues at coordinate 10,833,595 of OY776301.1, forward strand.
GCACACCTTTTCACGAAACGTTACTTTTTGATGCTTTACTTTCTCCTTATCTGCCCAGAAAGCAATAACTAAATTGTTTCAGATAGCAATCGTTTGTCACAAACTAGCAATAAACCTTTGCCCAACGAAAGGACGCAACTTTGCAAATGCACAGGAAGTACTGTAAAAAAGCGGCCATCAAAATCAAATACAAAAGCAACTTCATCACAAGTACAGAAATAACGAAATGAATTTTGTTGAAATGGAAAAACATAATACACCCACTTTCTAACGACCTGCTTTTGTTTTGCATCTGACTTTCTCAAACTAAACGCACTCTTGGCAAATACCAACCGCGTCTACGAAGGTATTTAACCCTGAATCATAGTCTGAAGCTAAAAAAGTTGCTCGCATGGGAACATTTTTTTTAAGTTTTCAAACAATGTTAACCAAGCATTTAAAGAGTACTGTTGCCAACGTTTTGGTATTTTAGCAGAAATGTTAAACTTCGAGTTATCAAGGTAACAATTATTTTATATTCTGCCATTTTAGCAGATTGACTAATTTGTCTAAACCTCACAAAAAGGTGGCAAAAATGATTAGTTTTTTAGTGATAGTAGACAGGAAATTACGCTTAAAAGGTTCTACAAAAACAATTTCTTGCTAATAGCGCATGGTAAAATAATAGAAACTGTTCCTTTAGCTACCGAGACAAAAAATAACATTGAACTACATTTCACAAATTACAAACTAATACGTAACACATCATGCGTCTGTAAGTTTCAAGCGTTTAATTTTGAGGCGGATCAAATCAAAGAAAAACACAATTAAAGGTCCACAGGTAGAAACGACTCTTTAAAAAATAACCGCTTCAATCCCTTGAATATGAATAGATGTCCGTACCAAATCACTGGTTGATGTACAGAGCGATATTGTTTCTATTAAGCCAAGAATATTTTGATAAAACAATGCAACTGGTGTATACTGACTTTGTGCAGTTCTTTGCTCGCTGTTAGCAAGCTACGTGCATTAAGTGCAGCATTGAAGCACACACACACACAAATCAGATATAAAGGCACTGTTAACTGCTGTAATAGAAATCGATTGGTACTGTGAGAATGCTTGCAGCAATTAATGAAATTAAAAACATCAATTTTTTAAATCAAACAATACAATGGTCGAATAGGCTAAGTGCAGCTGAAACGTACCAGCGTAAACAATGACAAAGTAAATTATATTTAGAATAATATGAAGGAGCTCCACTTAAATACATCTAGTTTCAGATTCTAGGTAGTATGTAAGCAATAGGAGCTACAGACTAGACGAAAACATGCACTTACTAGTTAAGGGCTACTGTCAGCGTAGGTTCAGTCTAGTTCTTGGGTAGAGTGCGTGCTGCTCCTAATATTATTAACTTCAATGTCTCGCAAGACAAACACCAACAACCACCTTTAATACGTTATAAAACGCTTTACACTTTTAACACAAGGGAATGCAAACTACAGCTGGCAAGGTCAAATTGTGTGGACCACGAAGGAATGCAACGTGTGGTCCGCATCGACAGATTGATCTCAAAAAATCAAAAAAGGTTTTTAAATTAACCCCCCTCCTTTTGAGAAAAAAACATTTTCAGTTTAAAAACTCCGTTTGTTTGAAATTGATTTCCAAAACAAAAACAAAGGTCTTGGAAAAAATATGCCATTTTCCATTTCATCCGCCTGCAAAAAAGTTTACACGCCCCCGGTTTGAAACAACGTGGTAAATTGGCCCAACTCTGAGTAAGTACTTCATCCAAAAATGCAATGAAAATCAGAACCACATTAATGTTTTGGCAAAGTTCATTTCTGCAAAACGAGGAAGCAGCAGCTTCAGATGCTTGCATTCCTACTGCAGTAGCACATCTCACAGTTAACACAGGCAGATGGCGACCTATTAGCAAGCTCCAACAATGAACACGCATCAACACACACTCGATAACACCTCAGACACACACCCACTCATCTAATTCATCGCACTTTAAATGTAACAAGCATGTCGTCGCCAACTCGCGCTGCAACCGATTCACGTGACCAGGGCTCCTTTTCTCAGTTTGAAACTTGAAGAACGACCGTTTGACTGCTCGTGCTTCCCAGTCGGCGAGCTGAAAGTTAAATCAATAAAAACCGATTTTTAAGAGCCGGCAAATTGAGCAGGGATAAAATAAAAATAACTAACGCAAAGCATTTAAGGAAAAAGATGCGTGCACGCGCGCATCTCTCAAATAGAGAAGCAAAGAATTTTTCACGCTACGCATGCAATTTACGCCTAATGGAAACCAACCTTTACTTTAACAAGTGGCCGACAATAGACAAGAAGGATTGGCAGCCTATCTGCTATGAAGTCTGATGGCTCAGAATTAGAATTTAAAATCAAGCTGTCTTGGAGGGGCTTGGAGGCCAAGAGCACCCAAAACAGACGAAAGTGAAATAATGCAGAACAGCAAACTTGCAATAGTAAACAATGGCAAACCTAATATGCATTCTCCAAACGCAGTCAATGGACTAAAATGCTGCATTAATTGTAAACATAATTCATTGATTTTGGGCTCGATACACACCATGACCATTCTGTTGTCCGTGGGAATGGCACTTCAACATTTCCCCTACTTAATGGGTTTTAACAAGCAATAAGTTGATAAGCGGCTTACGGAAAAGTCATGGCAATGCAGCTGCCAAAGCCTGGAGCAGGCAAGGTACTCAAGAAAAAGTTCACGAGCAACAACAGCAAGTTCATTGAAGCGTAACATGAAAAGTGGAAACTCCAAACCAAATCTGGACAACTCGTCCTACTTTTAGCGCCATCGGCACCTCGTGTCTGGAACTTAATGATTTAAAAACGTATAGCATACAATCAAATCTGCAGCTAGCGACACAACTATTACAATGCATATCAGGTAAAATCGAGTACAGTGTTAATTTATCTGCCATTACTAACCTTTCGCTAGCTCGGGAAGAACTAGCAGTTCGTTTTCCGTGCCAGCCTGGTTGTTCATAAACAAAATTACGACATGATGCAAGTTTCGATTCTAAAGCCTACAAAACATTGCGGTTAGCACTGAATTAACGACTTTTCTTCGCGCGGGACATGCATATTGGATCCGACAAAACAACAAAGTGGCTACTCGAAATGCTTCCAATATGCGACTCCGCAGCACGACTGTATCAAACGAAAAAACTGATTCAAAATTGAGCAACGTACACATTAAGGAAAGAGGTACAACCTGCTATGATGGGGTGCACTGCTTTCATATAAAGTTGAATAATTGTTTCGACGAAAGCACTCGTTCGAATCAGCAGGTATAAGACATTGAATGGAAAACAACTATAGCCTTGCAACTTTAGATTCAGGTCGTGGGGGTTGCCTGCCTCCTGGGACCCCATTCTAAAAAAGGGGTCGTGTAACAACGACAATAATGCTCTCTCCAAAGAATCACGAAGAACCTTTGGTAAAGCAGCTTTGTAATAGTGGTTTGAAAGCACTGACCTACTTATCTTACATCAAGGCCAATTTCATTAGCGGGTGATGAAGCACGCAGTATTTTTGTTACTTTTTACCTGCAATAGTATTCTAGTTAGAGCGTGCACTAATATTGAAATTCCTTTTCCACGGTCTCATTTTCCACATTATGCTTATTCCAGAGCGTCATGCAGATGATTTATGAAAATCATAAAAAGTTTTTATGGCAAGAATAGAACCCATACGTAGCAACGGTAAAGCGTGCGCTCAGTTGACCAAATTACATCATCGCGTTGGTATTTATACGTAGCTCAACGCCAGCCTCTATCTTGATTATGAGCCTAATTAGTGCAAGGTCTACAAATGGTAGTCTCTTTTTAACTTACAAATGTCTGACAAGTTAACGGATAAGCAAGCAAATGAAATCACAAGTTTTCTCTAATAACCAAACTGACATACTTTTGAGCATAGTTACAAATGTTTACCACAGTGCTTTTGCCAAACTATGCTGCAACTGATTACTAGGGCAACTTTTTGTCGCAGAAAAAAGTTGCATTTATTTTTACCAAAAGTTGTAGTTTAAAGTTGCATTTATTCATATGTATGTCAAAACATAGCATTGAGAAAAATGGGCAATCTTGTCTTCTTTAAAATGTCGATCTCAAAAAAAAGGTCTCCAGGTGTATTTGGAGGGCAAAACCTCCCTTTCGAAAAGTTGATCTCCGAAGAAAAGGCTTTTCAGTTCCACATACGATTGAACATACCACTGAATCCCTGTTGGATCGCTACACCAAATCTGGTAAAAGTTCAAGTAAAAAGTTGCATTTAAAAAAGTGAAAAGTTGCGTCAAAAAAATTCCTGTAAACAGCTCATAACCTCTTAAACTATGTAGGTTTCCACTACTAAGAAATCTACGACAAAAAGTTGCCTTAGTGACTACATTGCTAAAACGCTACTCAGTATCTGCCGACCTACTGACCAAAATGGGTCACATTTACAGGCAAGTGCGTAACTTAATTTAGAACGCCAGATGCAGCCACTGTTACATGATGTCGTTATTAGTAGGGCGATTTTTTCGAACTTTACTTAAAAAAGTGACTTTATTTTTTAAAAGTAACTCTATTCAACAGAATGAAAAATAAACAAAAAAATAGAGCAAATCCATTAAAAAAATCCAAAGTTTGTTTAATTGGTGCTTAAATTTTACGCAAACTCATGTAACTTGTTGTTTTCTGACAAGAAATTTCGGTCTTTTAACAAGCAGCTCAGACATTAAAAAACTGTGCTCTACTGAAGCTGTTGTTGGTTGGTTCGCACTATCACCAGTGCTGAAAGCTGTACTAAGAGTCTTGGCCGCATAAAATATGTGTAATAATCATTATTTTGGAGTAAAAATGATAAATATTTAGAATTATGCTAAAATATGTGCAAATATAAATTGAACTAAATTAGAAAAAGTAACTTTTTGTATAACCTTATTATATTGACCCTACGACCATGAAATTTTGTTTCCACACTTGTTTTATTATTCTCCACAGCCAAAAAAAGTAACTTTATTAATCTTAAATCGCCCTGGTCATTAGAGATTTACGTAAAGTTGTATCTTTTCTGCTTTTTAAGGGGGCAGCAATCAATTTGATGGTACCATCGCAAAGCTTGTCTACACACGTAACTTTATTACCCTCCACCCCCTTAGAATTAGCTACTTTCACCTGCCATAATTGTTAATGCCTTTTTGCATAAAATTAAAATGCTATTCATTTAGCTGTCAACTCTATACAACTGGGCGTTACCTTTATATCTGAAGAATGAAGTATAAAGATAACTACTAGACCATATCTGGCAAATGGAAGAGAAAACACAGTTGGCTTAAGAACGTCAATTCAAAATTCTCGCTAACACTAATTTCTCAGTGGTATTACTACGACAGTTACTACCACACATCTTCAAATTGCTTCCTGGAGCATAGCTTTTGGCGTGGTATTTGCTAAAAAAATATTTCATCCAAAAGTTGGTAAAATTTGACGGACCGAGCTTTTTCGATCAAAATCAGTCTAAAAAACCTTACACGCGACCAATTTCAACCTACCCACTGTTCAATATTTTTCGATTTAGCACAATTCACTAAAAAAACTGGCGGTTGTGGTCGAGATTTGGGGTAAAATAAAGCTACTCCAGTGTACGCTTAAGTACTCTAGGTCTAGTTTACGCTGGCGGAGTGTGTAAGCGCAACCAGAACTGAAATGGTCTTAATTTAATGGCTTTTCAGAACACTTACACCATTGCGGCGAAATAAGTTCATCTTTTAATGGATCCACGACCAACACAAATGGTTAAAACGTATGATTTAGTTTAATTCGAATCGAACTAAGACACATTACAAAGATATGCGGTAAATCTTAACATCACGATAGTCGACGCTGCAGTTTAAGCATATTATAAACCCACAGTGATATGACAAATTACCAAATACAAAAGGCGCAGATTTTACTCTAAAGACGCATTTTAACACAGCATGACCGGCAAAAAATGGTGAAGGGTTGTTAGTGACAATCATGCACGCGTTCTCGTCAAACTTACTCCAACTTTTCGTAGCAAGTCTCCGACAATATTGAGAGCGGATATCCGTGCAGACGGAGTCAAAGGAGTTTTGTCTATACCGTTGTAAATATGAGCTGAAATAACAAGGAACAGTTACAATAGAGCTTAGCTCAGGGCAGTAGCGTAGCTGCGAGGATCACCGTCAACCCCGTTTCTAAACTTCAATTTTCAACGGTATCAGTATCTCATTATGACAAGCTAACAATCTTGCCTAATCAACAGCCGCCTCAACAGGGTGATGTGGACGTTATCTTTTGGTTACACCCAAATATAGGAAGGTGGAGGATGATACCGAATTTTTCTTTGTTCATCATAAGGCAAAGAAAATCAATTGACCACATTGAACTACAGAAAAAACTTTTCTTGACTACTGCTTTTGGCAGCCCAGGCTTAGCTGATTGTTTGGTCTCTTTGTTAAGATAGTAGAGAATGCACCACCAACTATGTACTGCCAACAATGCCAAAATAAAGAAGTCGAACTGTCTACTCATGGAGTCAACCTGTCTTAAAGTGAATTACTGACTACACATGTGTAGTTGTTGGGAAGCACAGATTTTGCCGAAAGAAAAAAAAACGAAGAAAAAGAAAATGAAATCGAGGCATTATGCCAGTTCTTCTGGAGCTGTTCACTAAACAAACAGGGTGTTTGGGGAGACAGCACCACGAGTTTACGAACTTCGGAGACAGCAGGCACCGCTACCTGTCCAAAATGCAAACACAGAATACACGCAACCACATAGTAGCACTGAACTGAAACCCGGTCAATTGTGGAGTACACCACTGAGTAAAAGCATATGCTCCTTGCAAGATAACCCATGACAGGTCATAAGTAATTTAAATTCAATTTAAGATGTTTTACATCTGATAACAGCTCTCTGCTATTTGGCACTCTACATTAACTCGAATCAAGAATTTTGATGGCGTTCCATATAAGGGCAAAATAACCTGTTATTACGCAGACTAACGATGCACAATTAGAGCACATGCGACACTGAGCTTTGCCTACATTCAATAATTAAATCGATTTGTACAATAACTATACATCAAAGCAACACAGGCCACCGACATGAGCTAGTTTCAGTTTTTCATGACCACACTATTGAGAGTAAAACAATAATCCATTAATAGGCCCTGCCCACAGTGTCTGTCAAACATTAGGTTAAACAGAGGGCAACAAACCACGTAAACCTAACAAATCTGAGCCTCACAAGAAAACTTTCGACTCGTGTACACTTATACAGTGTAGACACAGATAGTGGGAATATTGGGACCAGTTTGGGACATGCTAAAGATCTTTAAAATACAATCCGTTGCTTTGAGGCCTATGAGCGAAAATATGTTCAACTTATACGTTGACTAAAAGTGTTATGGATTTGTAACGCTTGCGTCTTCAATATCTACACCAGCGATGTAGATATTGGGTGAAAGTCAACCACGAATGTTTGCAACCAATGCAATCCTTAGGAATAATGTAAGTACGCGTACAAAAAAAATCGAAAGGGGAAATGTTAGTTTGCAGACAGACATTATAGGCAAATTAGACCAACAGATCAAGGACTGCTAATACACATCTATTGAAACTCGATTCAGTTACTACACAAATCAAAAACTATTTCATTTTCAGTCAAGCAAATCAAAAGCAAAATGATAAAAGTGACCAATTTACAACTGATGGCAAGGTTTGACAGGTAATTCATTATTAATCACAAGACTAGACAAAGCATTCAGTTCAATAGCATCACGCCACACCTCCAATCAGCACGAGACGTACTGCTGCAAGAATATTTGCTACGACAAATAGCAGCTCAAGTAGCTTGAAGCAAGTTAAAGTCTACAACCCAGTTATTATCAAGCCACTTATCATGACAGCATGGACTACTAATATTTCCATACACTTTTTAAATTTGCGTTCTATATATGAACGAAAAGTAATTTGGTTTGTTTGGCCAGTCTATAGTAAGAGCAATAAGTCACCATAAATCCAAAATCAACGAATGTCAGATATAATATACGATACATAAGCTGCGCTCACATTTTTGATTGATTTTTGGCGTTTCGGGCAAGCCGTGATTGCCAGGAGTTGAAGACGGATGCAAACCATTTACTAAGCTCTTTTTTGTAACTGGAGTTGTAGGTACCTGCAACAGATGGTAAATTATTATTAACGTCTGTCAATATACACATCACAAACACAAAAATGCAATAAACGTGCTTATACTGCTGTTAATAGTCTTTTGCGGCGTTCACTTTTATTGACCAATACAAGCAAAAGCAAAGTCTTTTTAAGTCCGGTTTATGTTAATATGTAATTCAAATCTTATTCCTGTCGTTTTAAGCCATGTTTTAATATCATAATAAATCCCGTTCCAGATGTTAGACTTGCCCCACACCAGTAACGTTCACTTCATGAAAGGAAACGTTTATGGCTTAATGAAAGGAAACGCGCTGGTTTTGAACGTAAATCGTTAGTTTAAAGTGCAGGGAACCACCAATGCTTCAATTATTGTTTCTATTTGCCATTACTTTATGGCATAACCTAGGCTTACATTGGGTTAGCCACGTTTAAAACAGTTTTACGTCACACAAGTCATGCTACGAAAACAAAAATGCGTGCGTGGCATCGCAATGCTTTAAATAAATTCTAGGCCACAAAGCCAGCCGCAATAACACTGTTCATTGCTCGTTGCAACTAAAAACTACATAGCTCGCAGCACGCCAAGCGGGAAACTCATATTTCATTCCTAAACGCAGCTTCAGAATTATTGGTACAATGGTTGGTGGATAGCTAATAAGTTTTTGTGTTCATATTTTCAAGTCGGTGCTTTTAAACAGTTTGTCGCAACTATTGTTTGCGAACGTTATTTCTACATTATGCGCTGATGATTCGACGTATTACATCAAACAAAGGGGCGAATGCTGTAATTTTTCTCTTGTTGTATCTACATACTTGATATAGGCTAAGTCAGGGGTGGGCAAGCTTTTTAGTCGGAGGGCCGCATTGACCATTCAAAGGTCGCCGAGGGCCAGTGCTTAAAATCTTCCAATAGCTGTATGCAATGCAACAGCTTGCATTAGCTTAAAATCTTGCGATAACTTCTTGCAATGTCGTATTCATGGCTTTGAAAATGATGGTGTCCAAAAAAAAAGGCCATCACCCTTTATTTGGACGGAAAATGCGTCAGTTCAATTTAAGAATTGCGTGGAGGCTCTTTCAATGATGGCTTCCACAGTTTCTGGCTTTTTATTACGGCAAGTGTTTCTCCTGTCGTGCAACGGCAGGCATCCGACTATTATCCGGGTTAAAAAGAGTGCACTCCATGTGTCAACGAGTCACTTCTATCATGATAGCTACTGAACGTAGATGGCGATCTATATATAGAGCCAGGTGTTGTTGGCGACTTTCTGCTTGTGGTTTGCAGTTGAAGTTGCTGAGGTTGCTACACTCTCTTATCATATTAAATTAGATATGTGAAAGTTTCTACAAGTGTTGGCGGGCCGCACAAAATGCTCTGGCGGGCCGTAGTTTGCCCACCCCTGGGCTAAGTCATACTTGATTTAGTAGCGGACTATTCCGCTGAACAATGTGATGCTAAACAAGTTAAAAAGGTAGCAATCTAGTAGGCCTAACATGATCGCTTTTTGAAGGCGCAAAACGTCACCTGTGTATTTTCTTCAGGATTAGATGGTGTTTTATCTTTTTCTGTTGTATCAATGGACTTCTGCTCTGAAGACTTCTGTTGACGAACAGCAAGCTCATGACGAAGATCTAAAAAAACTGCACAATCACAATCAAATGTCAAAATATTCAAAAAGAAAGCATGCTGTTAAGTGTTGCATCGATTAAAGAAATACACGCGTTTATATTTAGACAAATACATTTACAATTGTTCACATTGCACGGTAATTTACTCATATTTGTCTATTATTCATACATAAGCAAATAAACAAAGCAGTACACGTACACCCGTAAATGGCCTGTAATAAAACCAACGGTGGAAATACTTTCTATAATTTGTGGGACAAAGTTTTTATCACTAATACAGTTTAGCTAAGAGCGTTTTAGGACTTATGAAACAGTAACCGAGCACTAAAAACGGTACGCTTATGTGCACTATTTAGGCGTAGTCTAAAATCGATTCAAAAAGACTAATGCATCAAGGAATGAGTGGGACCGTTGGTAACTTAACCTAACGAAACACATAAAAACCTTTGTACTTTTCCCGTCGATGATTAAACCAAACATTTCGTTCGTATGGTCTTGGCCGCGTCGAGCCAACGCGAAAGTAAATACAAAATGAAAGTACCTCTTGCTTCGTCGTGCAACCTTTGCACAGTGACAGTGAGTGAATCTTTCTCATCAAGTTCGCTTTCAAGGAAAGCGTTTCTTTCTAATGCCTGGTTAAGCCTTTGCTCGAAATCATCCAGTGACACCATCAGCACTCTACAATAAACACAATCAACTAACCGGACACCTGCACCACGTTGAAGGTGAGATATGACCCAGAGAAACACATGTAACCAATAGCTGAACCTGTGCAAGGACGGCGAAATGTCACTCAACGACTTTCGTTTTTACGAAGTGTTTCATATCGATTCAAGGTTACCCACATTCTCTACATCACCCACAAGCTGATATCCAATATACATTCATCAAAAACAAGCCAAAATTCCAGGTTACATACAAATATCTATGTGCAGAAAGAAAACGAGTTTATCAATAGTTCGTTGAGCTAGAACTTTGCAGTAATAGACATTTAACAAGACAATAAAGACATTTCGCAAATAAAAATTTATACGGCCATGTTTTACATACAGCAGGTTTAGCAATTCACAACATCTGCCTTTGGTCGTTGTCGACAAAAACCTTCAGGCACTTACAGCAGAAATTCCTTTACAATGAAAACATTATACTAATCCACAAAAACTCTAAAGAAGACGAAGACATCTCTGGCCGATCAATATAGTCATTACTTTAGAAGAGTTCTTGGCATAAGCCATTCACGATTCGCATCGAAACAAATAGCACCTTTCTTTGGTGATATAATACGCAACACGTCACCCGTTACGCATCAACAACTAAAATCGGCAATGCATTTTATGACGAAATGCGTCAACCGTTGGGCTAAAAAGCATTCGCGGAAATTTACGTTAGCTTAATCATTTTCGACCCTTTCCCATCATGTGACAAGATGAACTGTAAACATGAACATTTGCAGTAGCACAATTATCTATTAACTTTCACAATGCAAAGCATTGCTGTCATAACAGTTTTGTTTCTTTTTCGGTCAAAGATACTTTAAGACAACTGATTAAGCTGGCACTCTACGTCAGTTGGCAACGCAGATGAAGACTTGCACACTCGAGGTTGTGTGTTTAATGACTGCGAGACTATTGCGCTATTGCGCCCTTTGGAAAAAGGCTTTGTAAAAATTTAAGCTTAAATACTATGCCTGAGGTAGAATGCACTCCACAAACAGTACAGGTGACCTGGACCTGGGTCTGAAACCATGTTGCTGTATTCATAGAGTATCAGTTGATCGGAGTACAACAGAATGCAACAAATCTAGTCCTTAGGCGTTTACGCTCAGTCGAAGCGCGTCAAAATGATTTGTAGCTATCAGCAGGTTCACAGAGTTATGTCGCGTAAGCCCATTCCAACAATGTTGAAAACGCACTTGAAATACTTCATACCTGTTCGTTCTGTCGAGGTCATCATTCTGCTGTTCAAGTTCGCGAATATCTTTCGAATATTCCTCATTTGCTATTTGCAGTCGAGCAATGTCGCTTTGTAAGTCCGATATTTGTTTGAAACTTTCAGCTTGAAGCTTCTCGTACCTCTCCTGAAAAATTTAAATGGAAGCAGCTCAAGTTTATCCAAAGTGGGCTAGACTGCTTTTTAATAACGGAGCACCAAAACAAATTCTGCTCTGCATCAAAATCATATGCACGGGAGGTTTGCCAGAAATTATCAAAAAGTAACTTCATAAAGAAAACCCCTTCAGGCATACCAAAAGGGTAAAGTAGGAGAAAAAGACTTTCACAAAATTTAAGGAGTACAACCTCCCTAAAATGACATAGCACTATATTAAGCGATACAAACAAATACTTTGCAAACTAATTTCAATAGCGGAAGCTGCCACAATTCCGTCAAAACATCAAAAGGCTTTCAACGTGTTATGACAAGGTACCACAGAGATAACTGTCCTGGAATAAGTGCTCAATTGAAAAACAGTGAGGTAAAGTTTAAGTGTAGATGTCTATATACAAAACTACAGCCCTAATGATGCAGATATGCCTAAATAAGCACTTGCTCGGGGCTTAATTATTCACGTTGCAATATGTAAGATAACATAGTTTAAATTCTACGTTCTTTCTGCATTGTTCACTACCAAAAACTTTCAATAATGTTCTAAAGCCAGACAAAACAAACAGTATGTTCATTGTAGATTATGATGACCAAACTTACGTTCATGAAATACAAATAAAAGTAGAGATGACAAACATTAAGTGCTGTTGCAGTGAAAAATTAGGCATGTTGCTGCACCTTTTCTTTTTGATATTAATAAAGAATGCCACCTTCAGTTGATAACTATCTACCTGTAGTTTGGAAATCAAAGCACCATTCGTACTTGCCAAAAACAGACCTAGGGTTATAAAGGTTGATTACTAGCTAAAGCACACTGTTGAGAGAAGCCTATAACAAAGGATGAAGAATATTACCTTGGCCTTGGCAACTTCCTCACCTGATGCCAAATATAATGCTGCATTTAGATTTGCTCTAAACTTGTCACAGTAGATCTATCTTACCTTTAAGGTTTCACATTCAAACGTTAGTGAAGTGTTTTGTTGTCTTAACTCTTTCATTTGCTTTTCATTTTGTTCTAGTTGTGTTTCAAGTTCTTTTTCAATTTCTTCACTGCATTCTCGAAATTCGTGCAGTTCTTGTTGGACTTCAGTAGTTCTACAACCACAGTATTGTAAAAGCATCTCATAGAACACAAAAGTAAAACCAAATTTGCAATCAGTTTAAACGTCAGTTAAATCTAATTATTAGTTTGTGAAGCAAAAACGTGCAGAAAAAAGTGGGCTACCAAGTAAGGTTTCAACATTCAACAAACATGGAGATTGTTATACTGCCTTTGAAGCACTTCCATTAGTCCTGCAGTACTACTTACATCTCTTTGTATCGCATCGCTTCCGCCTTCCAATACTCTAGCTCATCTTCCACGCTTGAAAACGTCATTACATCTTCTGATGAAGACATTTTCAGTTAAAAAAATCACACCAAAATAAAGTTTATTAAAAAAATAAATTATACACTGCTGTGGAAAATAATTGATGGTTAGCTGCTAAAAACGAATCGAATAAACCTAATTCATGTTTGACATTTAAAAAGCCTGTCTATTCCTACTACTGCAGGATTTCTTTAAGCAGCAAACAAGGTCATTTTCATTATGCAGTTTTTGTGCACCACAGATATAGCATTCAAAGTAATGAGTCACTGTCACTAGAGCGACATCGGTTGTAGCCAACTCTTTCCAAGCTGTGCACACCTTACACAATAGTCTAAATCTGCAAGATAAATAAATGCATAGGAAAAGCCACCTTCAAACCCTTCCGTAATAGCAGTCTGGTTAAACAGCTTCACCAATGCAGATGAAATCTAATTAAAGAAGTTAATTATATTTGCTCAACTGAGCAAGTAGCAGTGGGACAAATTACAGTATTGCTATCTTAGCTGGTAGTTTGTTTGATTTGATACCTAATGCAGTTGTTTAGCAGCAACAATGCAGCACGATGAGCCATGGTTTAATCTCAATGGTCACAGCTTAAGCTAGATAAAAAACTTTGGCCTCGTTGAATTTTTGTAAGACCACTTAAATAACGTGCTAAAAAAACATTCTAATGCATCAAAAAATTAACACCGTAATTGGCTACAGCAAGTCACGTGATTACCAGGCAGCTTTTTGCAGCAGGAAAAAATTGAAAAAGCTGCATGTATGCACAAGCACGTCAAAGCATAGTATTCGGCCAACCGATCGGCTTTTGAATAGCTGATCTCAAAGAAAAAAGTCTTCAAATTGTGAAAAAAAAAGACGTGAGTGCGATCAAAATCGGCAAAACAATTGCTTTCGTATTGTTGATCTCCAAAAAAAAAGTTTCAATATCCACTTGCAATTGCATCCCTGCTGGATCGCTACACAATATTTGGTAAAGGCTGCATTTAAAAAAGCAAAAACTTGCCAAAAAGTCGCAAGATAAAATTCCTGCATACAGCTCAAAATGTCTAAATATACAACTTTTAAATACTTAGGAATCTGACTAAAGTTGTTAAAAAAGTTCCTAACAATTACTTACTTTTTTGATGCAGTAGTATGCTACACGGATAAATTGTGATCACTTCAATTTAAATGGGCATATCATTAGACGGGCTGATTCAGCAACCGTTAATTAAAGCTTAGGCTACAGTAAGTTACAAGACTGGAAATCGTTGCGCATTACTATTATAACGTAAAGAACCGCAAAAACATGCTACATTGCATTGTTAAAAACAAATCAGTAAATTTAATCAACATCATCACACTACAAAAACTGCCACACAATCCGCATCACATGATAATTTAAAGCCGTGAAAACAACTTATTTGTCCAACGATAACATCTTGTTGTTAATGATGACAAAGTCTTCACAAAATAAATGCGCAACAACTTTTAAAGCATATACATGTACATATACAAGTTGGGAAATTGGTACATACAATAGCAATTGGTCAGTCATAGACCTACTTAGAACAAGCATTTGTAGTAAATCACTCTACAGTTAAGTTACTGACCAATACAACCAAAAAAAACATGAAGTATAATCATTTACGAATGCTTTGTCAGCTCAAGTTGTGTAGTTTGTGCTGAACATGGGCAATACATTGGTGACTATGACATGCCACTATCTCTATACTTTTCCAATCACACGATAATGACGAATGCAACAAAACATCTAAGCAATGCCTAGACCCTACAACATAGAAAGAAATAGATCCAATTTTTTAGTCCGGTTTTGTCTCAGTTTACGAAGGTGGCGGAATTCACCTCAAGTTTCTAGAAAGTTCATAGACAACATTAGGCTTTGTTCTGTTGGTGGCATCTTCCTTTTTTAGTCCAATCTGTTCAATAGGTTCTTCCACTTGCCTTCTCCATGTCATCTTGAGTCGCCCACGTCCTCTACTTCCATCTACTTCCAAGTCCAGCCCTCTTCTAAACACATGCTCACTCCACCTGCCCTGGCCAGTTCATCCAAACTCTTTACCAAACCCAGCAAATTTGTAAATTCTTTGCTACTTCTTTTCTTAATCAGGCTAGGTTTACACATTGGTCTCATTATTTTTTCAGTTCTTCTCAAATTTGCCATCTCATTTTCCCTCGGACACCATGAACTCCCACATTCTCTAAACTGTATCCATCCAATTCTTGTTCTTGCTGTTACTGCTGCTTCACTTCCACCACTGGCATTTAATCTGTCCCCTGAGAAACAAAGACTCTTTATAAACTCAACCTGGTCATAAAATGATAATTCTACACCTGGCTTCACAATTCTTTCTGTTGTCTCAACACATCGTTCACAAACAACATCTTCTGCCACAGCTAAAGTCACTCTCTTAATTTTTGCACATCTGCCATGCAGCTTTTTATTACATACGCACAGCACTGAATTAGCCATCGCCTTCTTGCTCTGCTTGGGACATGGATCAACTTTGCTCTTGAATATTTCTCCTTTTAGGCCACTCAACATCACTGTGGTCTTCTTATGGTTAACCTTCAGTCCCTTGCACTCAAACGCTCCTTTCCATTTCAAAAACTGCTCTCTCAAATTCTCTATACAGTATACCCTCATCCATTTGCAGCCCTGCATACTTGTGGATTTCGTTTTTCAAAGTTTTTTTCATAATTTTGGCAATTTTGTGGATTTCTTAGGCCATTTTTAGCAGAAAATTACTTTGTACATATTATACTACATTATTACTGTTTTTAATTTATCATTACTACATATCACTACATTATTACTGTATTAATGAGTAAGACTGTCTTTAGAATGTGTTTGGGAAGCATATTTTAGCATATCGATATCATACACAGATGTTTTAAAAC
This sequence comes from Trididemnum clinides, assembly GCA_963675345.1. Lineage (NCBI taxonomy): Eukaryota > Metazoa > Chordata > Ascidiacea > Aplousobranchia > Didemnidae > Trididemnum > Trididemnum clinides. Next base: position 10,849,812 of record OY776301.1, read on the forward strand.
TGCATCAATAACTTGCATATTTTTGGAATTAGCAGGAGGGGAAGGAACGTAAACCCCACAAACAGCAGGGGGATACTGTACTTTCACTCATTAAAACCAAAGTCATCTGCATAAAAAATTCATTCATCGAGCCTTCTTTTGCATACTTTGTTGATGCATCCACTGCTATTGTAAAAGGTAGCAGCAACAACACAGATCCTTGATGTACACCAGCTTGCAACAAAAATTCATCAGATAAGTCTGATCTCACTCTCAACTTTTGCCTTTGCCTCTTGATAGAGGCTCATCACCACTCTTACAGTTACAAAATACAAAAACTTCAAACGTGCAGCATAAAAATAAAGTTAACACTACAATACATTATATGAATATCAAGATCTGATTGAACTTGTTGGTTTGTTCACAATTTCTGGTATGAACACTTCATTATGAAAAGTAAATAGATACGCTAAAGGTCAAATTAATTTGCCTCAAACTTCAAATAACTAAACGATTGAAGTTTACAAATCAAATTTCAGTTTTACTCACAATACAAAGAAAAATTGTCATACAGGCAAATTGAACGAAATAAAAGCAAAATGTAATTTTGTATTTGTAAGTAATCAAAAAATGTGTACCAAGACATTGAAATTTTTCTACTTCTTTATACCTTTCATATTTAATCCTAAAAATTTTGTTCTAACAACTGTGACATAAGTTCAAAGCATTTTACATTATCCTTGGTTACTTGGATAAAACGTTTAGTTATTTGAAGTTTGTTTTTGTGTAAAAGTGTAAACAATTTTCAGCTTCACAAATAAAATTAAGCCAAAAGCATACAAATATAAATATCTTTAAAAACTCTATAAACACTTGCACTTAAAAGCAAAAGTAACAAACTTAATAGAACTTATAAGACAAAATAGCTTTGACTTGAAACGTCATCCACATTTGATCTCCAGCTCACAGCCAGCATGTTTAGAGCACAACATATGATCCAAAAACTTTGAAAAAACACTGGGCCAGATTAGGCCTGGCTTACGAATTCTTCGCTATTAAAATCAAGAAAAGCAACATTAAATGAGTTCAAAGGCATTATTCACAGATCATCTTAACCATGGATTCTTAATCAGGGGTAAATTTGACCTGCCTTGAGGGTAAATTTTGTTTGCAAAAAATTCACACTTTACCTATAACAATAGGCATTTGTAGAAGTGAAACTGAAAATATAAAAAAAATTTGGGGGTAAATTTTACTATTGAAATTTGTCAAAGAATAAATGAGAGAATAAAGGTGGAGAACCTCTGATCTAAACCATTGGCTGCATTGCTCAATAGGAGCTGATCACATGACAAGTAGTGAGATGATGTAGATTGATGATGTCACTAGTGGAGAGCGCATTGCGCATACATGAAATGTTTCATTTTTGTGTTAATCACATTTACAGTTACAGCACTTTGCCTTTTGCAATAGTTGGTATCATTGTTTTGATACTGACCCTTCATAACAGCAACTTGGGGACAACAATCAACTGTTACAAATCTTATGTTTTTACACCCAATAGTTTTGGAGTTAAAATAATTTTACTAACAACCACAAAATGCAAAGAGCATTTGCAATGTATGCAAATGTCAAAATAAACAATGAGCAATTTGCTTTTGCACAATGTGCTTGCCACTTGTGATGCCATCCTTCTAAATCACCTCACTACTTGTCATGTGATCACCTCCTGTAAAGCAGAGCAGATGATTCTCTAAAACTGAGTTTTGATAGAAAGTAAGCTCACCTAGCTTTCAAAAAAGACAAGAGCAAGGGGAAACAAGAGGAACACAAAAGGTAAGAAAATATATTTACCAGTACCAATGACCAATAAATTACCGGAAATTCATAATTTGAATAAAATAAAAAAAGGATTGAATGATTGAGTACCAGTACATATTTTTATTGTCCAATCACACAGAGACATAATAACTACCTATCCAGCTACACCTACCATAAATATCTTAGTCAAGACCAAAAATAAACAGTAGTGTGAACATAAAGTTTCAAAGACTGCCATGTAACTTTGCCAATTTAAAAGTCAGGAAGTGCAACACTAAAATATTTAAGCACAGAAGTGCAAAAATAGGGAAAAATACCCACCAAATTTCTGTATTTCTTTCACTAATAGCTTTTCCTTAATTCAGTAAATTATTAATTTACAATGTATTTCTGCAGTGTCATGCTTTCAAATGAATTGCTGCATCTGAAAGCTTTTAACTTCTACCAAGCTCAATGCCATTAAAATAACATGGTGTATTTTGAATCAATAAGGAGACTTAAAGTGCAACATTAGGCTTAACTGATGGTGCAATCTGAGGTTGGATTGAAAGTAAAATTTGGAATAAGGAAACCTAAAGGGCAACAGCCTACAGTTGCACTTCAAGCCTCCTAATTAATATGAATTTTCCTACTTCCATAAATCTAGATTGATGGATTTTAGTGCTCTGTGGCAGGAGTCATCTACACACATTTGATACTGCAGTTAAGGTAGATAAGAAAATGGCAGATGTTCTAAATTTGTTGATGCCATTGCAAAAAAAAAATTAACTGACATTTTGTGTTTTCTTCAAAAAATTACTTTTTTTTATAATTTACCTAGCATGAATTTTGTATTATAATTTACCTAGCATGAATACTGGTAAGATATAGCAATGACAACATGCTTTGTTGTTTAAAAGGCATGGGTCATGTTTGTGCAATATACTGATATAGGTAAGCAACGTTGTAGCAAATAGGGAAGTCCCTTATTGTAAGGTTTCGTTACATATAAGGAAGTCCAATATAAATAGGTTTCATTGTATACTGACAAGTCAATTATAGTAAGGTGATTATATGCAGCATTGGTAACATTTGTGCAGTATAAGTAAGCAATTTTACACATAGGCAAGGTTTGTTTTTAAGGAAAACGTTAGGTGCCTGATATGGACCTGCAGGGACCTGAAAAATATTTGACTAATTTAGAATGATTAGATGTGTTTTGCACTCTATTACATAGACAATTTTCTCTGATTCTAGGGACCTAATTTTCATTTTCAGGGACCCGAATTGGGTCCCTAAACCACCTTAAAAAAACCTGCACATAGGCAAGTCATTTTGTAAAATATAGGTAAGTGATGTTGATAATATTTGTACAAAATAAGTGATGTTGATGACATACGCACAATGTAGATAAGTGATGCTACATAGGGAAGTCCATTATCATATGATTATGGTACATATTACGGAAGTTGATTACAGCCAAGCTATGTTTCATATAAGACCATTACAATAAGATTATGTTGCATATCAGAAAATCACTGTTATAAAGTTACATATAGAAAAGTTGATTATAGCAAGAGGATATTCCATATTAGTAGGTGGATTATAGTAAGGTTTTGCTGCATATAGAAAATTTAATACAGTAAGGGTTCTATGATGGTAAGTCAATCACAATGTAAGGAAGTCTGTTGTAATGATGTCTTGGTACAATAGCATAGACAGAAGAAGAAAGGATATGCTGCATATATGGAAGTCAATCATTGTAAGATTTATGTTATGCTTAAGTTGATTATAACATGGTTTTGTTACATAAGTACACTGACAATAATAAGGGTATGTTGCAACTATGCTGTGCCCTATTTAGGGGCAGATATTAGGCAGTGGACTTATAGGCCTAGAGCAGAGGTTCTCAATCTTTTTGTTGCTGTGTAACACTTATGGAGTTATTTTGTAGCTGCGTACCACCTAACTTTGACAATTAGTTTTGTCCATAAAAGAACTGTACACAAAAATTGACAAACATATTACAACCAGATTCCAACAGCAAAAAAATATGGTCAGGTAGAACAGCAGATTAAACTATAGCTTGCTATGACAGCAAAACTTTATTTTAAAATTCACAAAGTTTCTATCAGTCTATCACTGAAAGAACTCCCATATGCCAATCAACAAAAATATGATGCAAAAGCAATCGTATTTCTACTGACAAAAAAACTTTCAAGAAGATTTTTCAGTGATAGGTCAATCACATTTCTTGCTGAAAAATCTGCACAAATCAGTTCTTCCCCCATTTGTTACATGATAATAAGCTTTAACCAGTTGTGAGCTTGTTACTAAAGATATTGTGTAATATGCTAGCCAGAATATTTGATTGTGTTGCAGCTTGCTGCTGCTGCAGATACGTTCCAGAAAGAAAAAAAGCACCAAGCAAGCTAGCTAGCCCACATAACATTATGTGACATGACGCAATGTGTAGTGGTTGGGGTGTCCACTTAACAGTCAGAAGATTTTAGGTTCAATTCCCTTGTCAAGTCATACCTAAAAACTTTAAAAAATGGTATTCACAGCTTCCCTGCTTGGCGCTTGGCATTTAGGGGAGGTTGTGGAGAACAAGCCAGCAAGTTTGCTTGTTGTGATCTTGGGCAAGGCACTTAACAGGAAGCCCCCACCTTCATGTTGAAGACAGGTAGCCCAGACAACTTGAAAATGGCAACTCCCAAGGACGTGCAGACGTCTCATCCAAAATATAGTGATACAATTCGCTTTCTTGTGAGTGGAGGATAAATATGGTAAATAAAAAAAAATATACAATATGTACAAATTTACATTTATTACAGTTGAGAAGCAAAAGAAAATGAATTAAAACCAAATTCACATTACTACATTTCTCTGAGTGGGAGTTTCTGTGAAAACAAATACTTTTTTTGCATTTTTAGAAAATAGCTTGCGTACCACTTGGAAAGCTTCCACGTACCACCAGTGGTACACATATGACAGATTGGAAACCCCTGGCCTAGAGCAACAGGCAGATTGAGCACATGTATGTATGGGAGTATGAGCATATGCAACAATGGGCAGATGAAGCAATGGGCATATGAGGAGGGGGCATATGAGGAGTGGGCATATGGGACAATATGCACATGGGGCAATGAGTGCATAGGTTAACAACCACACAAGACAAAGCTTTAAATGTAATAGACATACCAATATGCAGCATAACCTTACTATAATTGACTTACCTGAACACAACACTGCTTACCCAGTTGCCTACTGCACATTACTCAATAAGACTTTTGTGTAGCATCACTACTAGTACTGTACATATTGACTTGTTTATGTGTAACATCGCTTACTTATATCATACCCAATGCAGCATATAATAGCCCTATCATAATCAATTTGCTATATGCAATATAACCTTGCTATATTTAATTTTCAAGTGTTTTTTGTAACATCACTACTAATACTGTACATATTGACTTGTTTATGTGTAACGTCGCTTACTTATATTATATCCAATGCAGCATATAATAGCCTTATCATAATCAATTTACTATATGTAATATAACCTTGCTACATTTAATTTTCAAGCAGGGGCGCCGACTACGGGCATGCGGGCGTGCGTGGCATGCCCGCACATTTGACTGCACTCAACACATGCAGGCCAGAGTCAGTTGAAAAACAACATAAGCAGGCAAGACTGTACATCAGTGGTAGTGGCAAACTTTGATCAAACGATCTCCGAAACTTATGGGATGTATCCCGAAATGGTGCTGATCTCCAAAAAAAAGACAGGTCATCACCTCTCTCACCGCAACCTGTCATGCCAGCTGCAACTTCTGAAGATTGTCGGCCATTACTTCACAACCATTTTCACGTAACTTTCGCTGACCAACTTCGTTAACCAGGCATTCGCACTGTGGCACGAAATCCTTACACAGGCCACATTTGGCCCGCCGGCCGTATGTTTGACACCCCTGTCGTAGGTAATCAAACGGTAATGTTTTAATTTTGACGTCATAAAGTTTGCGCATACCCAGTAAAATCACAAACTCGGCGCCTGTGTTTTCAAGTGTAACTTACCTAGCAGTAACACACTTTCCCATATGCAAGAAAACTATAGCGTAATTGACTAATATAAAACAAAGCTTTCCTGTAATCAATTTCTCCATATGTAGCATAATCTTACAATACAAAACTTTCAAATACGTAACACAAATTATGACTTACCAAGGCACCTATACAGCTATAGGCTATGTAACATCACTTAACCAATGATGTACAAAATGACTTGCATATATGTAGTATCGCTTACCAATATTGTACTATGATTATTGACCCTTATGCATTCTTTTGCAGTTTTATAGAAGGAAATGTTATTGGTAGGTTGTTAAAATAAGAAATATGACAGTTAGTTAAAAAACATACTGGTAATTACAAAAAAACTTTTCCAGATTTCTTTAGGGTACTAGTGTTGATACATTTTGGACATTTATCACTTACAAGCCATACCTTTAGTTCAACACAATAGTCGTTTAGTGTTGATCAAACCAGGTCAATATTACATACGGTACCAATACAGTATGTCGCTTAATCCAACATTTTCAAAATAAGGCTATTTTAGTGTACGCTACCAGTACAATCACTGTAGGCTATCACTCTTTATTCTTTTAGTTGAAAGTCCAGGCTAGCCCTATATCGCATAATTCGCCTTTACTTTGTTGCAAAACACCGTCTCCTACGAATGCACGCTTAATTACCTACTTACACTTTTTTGTTCTTCCCAATATACAGGAAATGTGCATTGGCTGCGGACATTTCAAATTAGAAACGCAGCGGATCACAAATGACAAAAATCCGCTTTAAAGACACCAGCAATCAAACATAAAAGTCAATATTGTTCTGGCCAAAGTCACTTGAAAAATACAAGTTAAGACAAGGTCAGTCATGTGCAGTGGCAGCTTGTGTTTTAATTTGCTGGTGGGGCTGCAAGTCACTTTCTAAATTTTTTGCACCGTTTGTAGGCAGTTTATTTGCCGTTGTTTAGCTATAAATGTGCAAATTTTCCGAAACTCTGCCCTGCATTAGTTGTAAAATTGTATTTAGTCTGGCATTGCTTTGGCTGAATATAACGGATTGCGGTAGGCTAATTTAGTGTGCAGTTTAGTAATTCTAATTTGTGTAGATATTTTGAGATCTACAGAGAAAATACAACAAATAAAACGTCTCGCACATATCACCAAGCAAAGGACTAGCCTGAAGAGTGAAGTGTATGAACAAGTGCAAGTCGTACGATTTTATCGCATTCGAACTTATAGCCGGTTAATTCGATGACTTGCAAAATTTCTTTCAGCATCCTTGGACATCAGCAATAGATGTGTATATTTTTTTTAGTTTTTACAAAGAGTCACGATCCAAACAACATTAGTATAGCAAAATAGGCGGAACCATCCCCCAAATACGGATAATTAGATGTATTATCATCACTAGGCTTTTGCCAAGTGTAAGATACCTTACGTGACTCCTGGCTAGCCCGATATCCAGCATTGGACTGTATATGCAACAAACACAAACAATCCAGTACTAAGCACAAAACTTACGTACCGTTTACTTTTGAACTAGGATTCCCTTTGACGTTACTGCTAACCGTGCAAGTATGAACTAAAACTGGTATCCATACATGAAATTGATCACGCAAAAGTTAATTAGGCATAGAAAAACCTTCCAATGATTATACACTAAACGTGGTTTTTTATGGCATTCATGGCAGTAGGAGATTACGCGATAGCATGTCTCCGCACGCACAAGAAAGCAGCTCGAAAGACTCAGGTTCAAACCCACAGAAACCAGAAAACGACGCAACATACCTGCGAGCAAAAATTAGTTTTCACGAAGAGTCACGATCCGAACAACGTTAGAATAGCCAAATAGGCGGGACCATCCCTGGACTAAGGTTTCGGACTTTTGGCCTTATCAACAAGGACTCGTCCCACCCAATGCAGCGCTGTGCACTTAGAATTAGAGATTAACGTTGTCTGCTGCATTGCAAATAGACGCAAAGTGTGACTAAACAATGAATACTTGCGGTTTCGGGGTTGAGCGATGAGGTATCACAAACCATAACAACGCATTGACCAACGTTAAAAGTGCGAGCCGCGGCGCTGGTGGAATCAAACCATCGACACCTTCAAACCAAGTCGACGGAATCTCCGACGACAGTCATAAAGCGGGCAGTCGGGCGTGGGTGTGTAAGTGAAATTTTTGTAAAACACGCGAAATAAATTTAGGCGGTTGGACGAAACCAATGCTTTTGCCCCACTCGAAAACGAGGGTTAGATGCCTCACCTTCATATCCCCCATTTTTACCGGTTATGCAGCTTCAATCTAGGGGGAGTCGTAAGAGTTCAGCCACTCTTGGTTAGTCGCGTGCAGCAGCAAGATTCCCCCCAGCAGTTGCGGTAGTTTAAATGACAAAGCGAAGTTTTTACGACGACTTTTTTGACTGGTAGAAGAGAAAAAATAAGTTAAACAGCTTTCTCGCCTTTAGATAAGTTTTCTCACTTCCAATTTATTTGCCTAATTCATTAAATGATACAACTGAATAGCAACATTTGAACTTGCTTACCTACAAACAATCTTACCAATTACCGCAACTAGCCCTGTTTTGGAGCCACAACATCAGCAAGCTTAGTGGGAATTGTTACGTCGCAAGAAAAGTGACAAGTATCAAGCGACCGTGAAAGCAACGCATAAACGTCATGCGTCCGGGCGCTACTGATTTTGTCCTTCCTGCTACCATCTTTTGCAGCTTAACGAGCGGTGTTCAAAAGTTAGGGATATTCAGTTCTACAAAAAAACTTGGCTTAGTTATGTTGACAATACTTGCAGGGGCAAAAAATTTTGCAATGTCACACAGAAACTAAAACTTTAAACCATTTATGAAGCAACTAAATTACTTTACAAAATTACAGTCTCGGGCGCTGCAGCTGCATCCCGTCCTACTCACCATTATGATGTCACATAGAATCCCTATGTCGTACGTTCACTTAGTTTAGTGCTAACAATATAGAAAAATTAATCTTTTCAGTGACATAAACTGGTGCATTGGTAAATAAGGTATGAACTATGACATAATAAAAAATTCGAAAAAACAGATCACAAAAACGCGTGGGGGGCTGCAGCCCTGCAGCCCATAGGCACGAGCCGCCACTGGTCATGTGTGACACATGGAAGGTAAATTAAATGTACTTTGGTTTTGGCTAGATCTAAAAACTAATGATTTCATAGAAAACATCACTCAAATGAACGCAAAGTTCTTTTATACATGCGTACGCAAGTTCATACATTCACTTAAACTTCTCCAAAAGTACTTGGCGTATAAACATCAAACTCAGCACAATAGGAAGGTTTCATATGACGTCACACATTTCGAGCGAAAAACAGTGGCTGACCAAAAACTGTAAATTATGCTGGAAAGGTATAGGGCGAACACCAACCTTAGAGATTAATTTGAAAAATATTGAGAAATTAAATAAACATTGGAGTGAATTATGGCTAGCTAGTTACTTGGAAAGAAATAAATTTTATCAAAAACAATTTGGTTGAAATTAGACCTTTCAATGAGAGAGTTTAAGCTTAGTATTATGTACCATTTTGCCAAAAATCGGCCTTAAGAGAAGGGCCATCTAAATATCATTTCTTCCTCTGTTGAAAATAACTCCATGCCAATTAGATACCTGTAAATAAATTAGCAAAATCAACCATTATATGATCATTAGGCTTACTACTGGTGCCGTAAGTTTTTTAACTACCCTAGGCCCACTTGATCCAGCAGCTGAGGCAATAGCCCAAAAAATTGTTCAAGGAGCAGTTAAGGTCACCAAATCACATCTGATATATCAATTAATATACCTGGCCAGCAAGCACTATTGACAAAAATTTTGAAGGATTATTGATTCATTTATCAATATCTAATCCAACATATGGAAAACGGTATAGAAGTCTGCCTTTTCATCTAGGGTACAGCATAATTTAGGTTTATAACTTTTCGGTATGCTTATGCAACCCGACGTGCTGTATAAGTTGCACATTACAATTAATTTAAACTCAGCCTTTCCAAATGCGCTGATTAATCGAATATGAAATCCTATCAGAAGCTGGCTACAAATAAACCTGCATGTTTAGCACATAACACTAGGCCAACTAGGAGCAATAACAAGTACACCTTAACACTTCTTACTTTACTTTGTCTCCCGATTTATTCCATAACATCACTAAAAACACATACTTAACATTTATTTAACAACTGTCTGTTTTATCAATTTAATCAACAAAATTTTATAAATTATTCGATCCAAATATGTAATAAACTACGGTCCAAATATGAAATAAATTATTCTTGAAAATATTTATTGATTACTTTTACTTTATTGATTCCCAATATTAAAATTATGTTTCCATCCAAGTATGTAGGCATGGGGCGCGTGGGGGGCAGTTTCTTATCCCTATTTTGCCACCCAACCAAATCTCTTTAGATCGTGCACTGCGGCTTCTTCGACTTATGAGCACGTTTGTTGTAACTGCGTACTGTAAAGATAATGATCTCCAAAAAAAAAAATCAACCCCTACTGCTGCAACCAAAAATGTGGCTGATGAAGTGGTTGACTGCGAATATTTGCGCCAAGTGCAGACTTTCATGAAGTTAATTTAGAAAAAAAGGTCATTGACCATTATTGCCATGTTGAATGTGTCTATTGATGACTAAAAATTGCGTTGCGGCTCTTTCAAAACAATAGCAAAACAAAATTATTGTTGTTATTTGTTATATTTGTTATATTTATTTGTTATATTTGTCATATTTATCCTCCATTCACGAGAAAGCGAATTGTATCGCTATACTTTGGACGGGAAGTCCGCACTCGCTTGGGAGTTGCTATTTTCGAGGTTTATGGGCCACCTGTCTTCCACATAAAGGTGGGGCGTCCCGTTAAGTGCCTTGCCCAAGGACACAACAAGCGAACTTGCCGGCTTGTTCTCCACAACTTTCCCTAAATGCCGAGCGCCAAGCAGGAAAGCTGCGGATGCCATTTTTTTTAAAGTCTTTTGGTATGACTCGACAAGGGGAATGAACCCCAGGTCTACCGACTGCGAAGCGGGCGCTCTAACCACTACGCCATCGCGTCGGTTGTTGCTAACAATAAAATTACCAGAGTAAACCAACAAATATTTTGCTTCCCCAAGATTTCCTCTTGTTTCCCAAAAAATATTCGGCTGGCTGCGAACCTGCCTCCGTGCAATTCATGAAAATGAACGTATTAACGTCCATGAAATCTTAGGCTGTGAGCAAGTCCAGTTTCAAAGTGTGCCTATACTGAAAACAGGGCTAGCAAGACATTGCCAGAGACTCCACAAACTTTTGGGAGAAATATAGCGGCGGCTATGGGCAACCCCCAATGATGTTCTTTTTATCGATTCGATTTTGAAACGAAAATTGGCTATGTCAACTACAAGGTAATTTTTTATCACTACTTTCACAAATCTCAGTTGGGTGAAGCCAGTGCAGCTGCATGATCCGATATTTTTTACCTTGACACTAATGAAGGAACCCCTTCTATTGTAACAACATAATTGAGAGTGCTTCACTTTGATTTAATACCTTTTTTCCTAGATGCTTTCATCCCAAGACGAAGCAGCATACCTGCAGCTAGAGGTTTTGCTCATGCACAAATTCGCCTGCAGTTACGAAGAAGTGGTACGTAGTGGGCGAAAAATTTTATGGCCTAATCCAGATAACACATACCAATCTCTTTGGCGTTCTTTCACACTTTGAAATGCTTTTATGCACTTGCTAGATTTAATGGATAAAAGCTTGTTAAGCTTAAAGACGTCTATGGTGAAGAGGGAAGACAAGACGTTTCCAGGGACTTGTGAAACCTGAGACATGTAGCGACTATGCACAGTCGCCAGAAGGTTTTGTTATTCGACTCTCTTTTCAAAAAATGCTAGTTGTATTTTAAAACCAGATTTGGCTACGTCTCAAAACTTAAACTTTTTATTACTGTGTTCACAACTTTTTATTTGGTGAAGCCGGCCGAACCGATACTTTAACCTCGACGTTACTGGGTTCCTGAAAATGACGCCACAAAACCAGCTAGTATTAAATGTATTTAAAAAATCGCCGATGCTATTTGTATTGACGATACAGAAAAGCAGAATTAATCGATACCGATGGTCGATATTTGTAGGCAATGATAATTCGATGCCGATACAAAAGTATCCAGCAATGCTAACGCCGATACCTGTATCTAGATACTACCTATCTCCACCTAAATGCAATTATACCAGGACCTACTGATGTATTGGCTTAACCAGAGATTTTAGGCCATACAAATAAGTACTGGTATGCATTTACGAAAGTTGTAAATACCGTAAAATGGGGTGAATAGGGGAACTTTTGACGGTTTTTAATGTATAAAATTTTTTTGAATAAGTTTTACAATCCGCGTTAGTTGTATTTGTAGCCACATTACTAGACTCTCTGCAGAAAAATTTAGTTTGTCTCTAATACTTATCCATCTTGTCACAGGTAATAAAAGCTGCGGTCCCTATTCACTCCTCATTTGAGGGTGAATAGGGACATGATGCAGATGTCACATGTAATCCCTATTCAGTCTGACTATGGGGTAAATAGAGACATTGATAGAAGCGTATATAATGTACTTCTTGTTTAAATGATACTATAAGTGAAGCTAACGTTTAATCAAAAACGAATCAGTGAAATACAACAAGTAAGAGGCCAGCGATGCAATCAGATAACTACAGAGAGTGACACTGTTTCGCCCTATCAGGTCTCTTTAGTAAAGTTGGTAAGAAGTTAGAAGCTTTTAATAAAGCACAGCTTAGACCATCACACTTAGCTTTCATAAGCAAGGAGGTTAGTGACAAAAATTTTCCATGATCCTGATCACAAAGCATTTGGTCCAGTGAGCCATTGTTGGAAGAAACTGAGAATATCAATGCCAACAAACTCTTGTGTTATAGACGATATTGCATTTTTATTAGGTGCTTAAAATGAACAACTCAATTTTGGCTACAGCACAATACACAAGCAATCGCAAAAAAAAAGAGTTCATTTTCAATCAAGTTTTTCATCACTAAATTTTTTCAATGTCGCCATCTTTCTTTTAGTTCTTCCACTTCCATGATTCCATGCTTTAGTTGCTTCGTAGGTTTGATTTTCTTTTTGATGTCTTAGTTGTTGTAAAACATGTCGTCTTCTACTTTTGGCCATTTCCAATTTAAGCCACTCCTTCTCGTTGATTTAATGCTACAACCTTCTTTTTCTGCAACTATCCCTGTAACAACCCCTGGAAAAAGTTCTCATTCGTACTCAAAAACGATATAGCCACCGATGTTCATCTCTTCTCCATTGTCTGCATCACTACTATTGACAGTACAATCTTGTGCTTTTCTTTTCAGTAGTCGTCTTATTTGTTCTTGGCAAGCATTTGATGTGTTGCTTTCTTCTTCGCTCTTCTCATCATCACTAAAACTTCTCTCCTCTTCCCTCTCAGATACTCCTCGCTTTTCAACAACAAACTCTTCAGCTTCACTGTATTCATTTTTAAGATTGCTCTCGCGTTCTTCCGCAAAATCGGCTTTATTAAGTTTTGTTTGGTTAGCGAGCTGCATCAAAAGTTTTGGAAAAGTATCTCTTGGAATGTTTGCTTGCTTGCGGCCCGGACCTTTTTTTCCACCTTCTAAAATATTATGCCATGCGATTTTTAAGGGTTGAAAAAAAGCAACATCGGTGGCTGCAGCAAATGAATGGAGTGGGACGGTAAAAAACAAAAAGCAATTTGATTTTTCCCGCATTTTTGTATAATTTCTGCAGAAAGATGCGAACTCAAATTATCCCCGATCAACACTTTTTTGCCTCGGAGTGTTTTCAAGTAAGGAAGAGCAACGCTCATAAACCAGTCCTCAAAACATCGCAAATCAAACCACCCAGATTTGCTGCGATTGTACCTCGCGCCTTGTGGGCCTCCAAAAGTTCACATAATGTACGTGTTTGTGGCTTTATTTACAACATAGGGCGGTAGTAATGATCCATCAGCGCATCCAGCACACATTATTGAAAAAGCTGAGTTAATGAAGTTCATTGCACGCTCTAGGTGTTTTAAGTCTCGTTTTGCAATGACTTTTTTTCCTGCTTTATCGCAGAAATTGGTTTTATCATAATTCATGATGTTACCAAGCGGAACATCTTTCAAAGTATCTCTGAGGTTATCAAAAAACTCATTAACGACTTCCGGGGAAATCGCAGCTCTTGATCTTTTTGTATTTTGGCACATTCTATGAGCCAGAAGATGCTTGTTTCGTTTTAGAAAGGAATCAACCCAATCCCTACCTGGCATATTATTTTTAAAACATTTGTGCTGAATGCCTCTCTTGTCTAAGTGAGCTTTAACGATGCAGCGCAAATCAAATTTGTTCACAGGATAGCCCCCATAGCACACAAAGCACAAGACGCCCAACAAGGTGTTTTTCAAGTTGCTCTCCCAAGGCAAGCTGCCCTCCTTGTCGCTTAATATCTTTCTTGTTATAATGCCTTTCCAACACACTTGGTGGAATTTTAAACATGTTTTCTGCCTTTCTATAGGGAAGTCCTTTTTCTATAGCTTCTATAGTCTTTGCCATAACTTCCATATCGTATTTTCTGTACCGCTTGGCTTCCGGTTTTGGTACCGGTATATAATTTCTTCGCATAGCGTCCCGATTCACCCCCAAAAACTTTTAAAGACAGCTCTAAAAAATAAAAGAAATATTTTTCAGAGAGTAAATTTCAAATATGTTTTTGTATGGCTTTAAGTCGTGTGCAATGAACAGCTTGAAAAAGTGCAAAGGTCAAGAGAGCTAGCTTAACTGTAATTAGATTTACAGAAACAAAGTTTTGACCACCAAAAAATTTACCAAAAAAACTTAACCAAATTTTATCCTCTGCAGCTGCAGTTATGAAAATCTATTCAAAATCACAAATACCAATAATTACTTATTACAACTAGATGCACCTGCAAGTCAATTATCAGTTCAAAAAAAATTATAACACAGATTTTTTTAAGACACAAATAATTTTTTTTAATGTTTTGTTCCTATTCACCCCATTTTACGGTAGTACTGGAAACTGTGATTAGGCTACGCCTTTTCGCTTTCGATTATTTTATCCTTTCAGTAAAATGTTTTAGCGCCCTTTGACAAGCCAAAGTCCAGTTGTTGACTGCTAGAATCGACTTCTGAGAGTAAGATTCGGCCGTAGCCTAAGCCTATCCGTACTGCTGCCGTCAGAAATATCAGTAACACAAACATGGTACCACGTTTATTTGTAGAGGAGCAAATTGTTTTACTATTTAACATTTGAATCACAAAAAATTATCACCGAATAATTGGCCGTACATAGCAGAATAGTTATTCGACATCCAATGTCCATACCATGTGGAAAAGGGGCAAACACTTGGTGACAGGCGTGTTGTCCTGAGACAAGATTCTATTTGAAGGTTACCGACCTGCTTCTAAATGGTTATATCTCGGCTTGCCGTCCTGATCTTGAGTGATAACCACCAAAACTTCCCCTTCTCGAAAATTCGATATTAATTTTTATTTCAAGCTCGTAAATTGGAGCCAAAAACACACAGCAAGACGTAAGTTGATTTAAAATACTCGTACTAAAAACATTACTCAAACCATTTTTTACACCATTAAAAGCTGCTTCAAGGTCTTGTCAAAACAAGAAGCATGCATTAGTCACTTCAATAATTTCCGATTAACGTAGATGACTTCATGTTTTACTCCCTAGCGCACGTCCTCAATTTTCTTGCCCAAGTTAATTTGTCGGCCAGACTATCGTACCGTAGTTTCGAAGCGACAATGCTACGCGCCATGTGCGGACATAGTAATAATAATTGTAAGCCACAAGGAGGCAGCATTAAAAATACAGTCTCTCACGCTAACAAGGCGTTTATATAGAACAGTGCGAAAAAATAAAATAATTGTGATGCACCACAAGATGTATCGGATAACTTAGCACGTAGAAAACCTAGATTTTATCAGCATGTATTGAAATAAAAATGACTTCCAAATAAGATTACGGTTTAACTTTCAACAGGAAATGACTTCACAGGCAGTTGATCAAAAGACGATAGATCTTACACTTTACAGAGTGGGCAACAGGTGCAATAAAATCATTCCGATGTGAAAAATTCTTGCCAAATAAATGTTACGACACTAACGCTGCTGATAAAACAAAACGATGACAAGAATTAAATAACTACAGCGTAGGAAAATTCACGAAACGTGAAGTGAAACGCCGTAGATTCTTCAGATAAGTTTTATTGATATAACGGGATTTCGATCTTTTTCGGTTGGCATGTGTAGTGGAGCGAAGGCGTGCATGTTACGAAAAGAAGCGATCTGTCTTTGAAAATTGTCTTAAAAAGCATTTAGTAATTCTAGGCATAATTTGTCCGCATGCACTGGCTGCTATTAAGTGCGTGCCAGTGAAACTTACTTTATTATTATGACTTTGTTTAGGCTTCACTGGCTTAGTCACTCGAATAACTGTCGAAGCTGCCACTCATGCATTTTTACTGGTCTATTAAGCTGTAAGGTTGGATCAGCGCTAACTGCTGTGTGCATGAGAATTCTGTTACACTTGCTGCCTAAAACTGTAAGCTTCAACCTTTCAGCTATAAACCTATCTAAGCGTGTAAGTAAGTTTACTAAGAAGGACGAGTTATCTTTTTAGGCTGGTTCATTGTATGCATACATAGGTTGGCGTTTAGGTTGTGATTATTTGCTCTGCGTTCCGTACAGTTGTTTGTATGGCCATCAATATTTAAATTTAGTCTACCAGAAAACTTCATGCGGAGCACTCTAGTGCACCCCTTTGTTTCAATATGGAAAATATTTTACTGCTTATTCCAGAACTTACTGATCAATCACTTTGGTGCCCCCTTCCCCACAACTTTAGATTTATGCGTCCATGCAAGTGATGATTTAAACGAAGGAAAGTTTGTGAAGTTATTGCCTCTTTCAATTGTTAGCAAGTCCACTCCCCAAGCGCATGCTGCACACAGGGAAAATAGGATATTTTAAAATATTTGGAAGAAATATAGCGACTATTCGCAACCACCCATAATGTTTTTCTAATAGATTTCCATAAAGTTACATTTACCTCAAAATATTTGAAAGAAGTAGTGGCCTACTGCTGCCCACCTCTGCCTAGTGATTGTAAAATGTAAATTATGTACCATAGGCCTACTCATGTTTGCTCGGAAATAATTACAGTCATACCTCATTTTACGAACTCCCGCTTTACGAAATCTCGGAATTACGAAATAGATTTTTAGAAGTAACAGCTTCAACAAAGAACCAACAAATTTTGTAATTTATCAAACAACTGAAGTATTATATTAATTACAATCGTTGTGCAATATTTTCTGCGGTCTTGTCTCACTGTCAGCAAGCTCTATCTGAAGAAAGTGTGGTTGGTTCTATTCAATCTTTTTGAATGTTAACAACAGAATACGTACGCAATTGAAAACAGAAACGCATTGACTTTGTCTTGAAACGTTCTGCAACGTTTTTGAGCGCAAATAGCAGCAACCCAAACCGTAGTGTAACGATTACAAACGATTTTATTGTAACTCGGCGCTTGAAAGGGATACTGCTCAGTGCTCATTGGCTAGCTCTGCAGTAAGTTCTTGCATTCCTTCCAAGACAGAAGCTCTTGTGCATATGTACAGTAGTTGTTAACTTATTTTTATTATTGGTTACTTTACCCTTCATCATGTCATTGAAAAGTGTTCGTTTTCATTCCTTTAGAATAAAAAAGTGTTCTTTTCATTTATTAAAAGCTTGGATTAAGTAATACCTGCATTTTACTGTTCCTTTTTTAAGTTTATAATGATTTTTTTTCATAAGAACGTAACCCCAATTTATGCATTACTTTCTGTGTATAAAAGAACCTCAGTTTACGAACTCTCGTTTTACGAGCTACATTGAAGAACGAATTAGTTCGTAAAGGTGAGGTATGACTGTATTTCGCTTGGGATTAAACATGCTCCCCAATCTAAACAAAGAGTTGACTGGAAACATTAGTGCTTCTTGTCAGCCATAAGCCAAGTTGTAACGCAAGGCTACGAGTGTAGTATTAGCACAAATGTGAAGTTAAACTGTAGAGCAAATTCTAAAGAGAGCCTACTTTTATTTCAGTATTTGACTGAAAAAATTGCCAACCATTAATGTCTTACCTGTATATGCTCTTACTTTTTATATTGTGCTTTAGTCGTCAATTTGTTAAGGCATAATTGTTTGTTGAGTTTGCACTGATGTTTCCAATTAACTCTTGTTCCATCATGGAAATTGGTTGGTTCAGCTGCGAAGACAAACGAAGTCCACTTTGTTACGTGATTGATGATTGATGAAGAAATAAAGCAAAAGTAGGTAGACTTGTTACACCAGTATAAGTATTAAGCAAATAAGCAAACTTCTGAATTAGTAGTTGCAAAACTGTGGAACACTCTCCTTCGATACTTTGAGCAGTAGTTACTGGACATATTCCAAATGTAAATCTTACTACGGTACTTTATCTAGTCTTCATTGGAGCTACAAGAAACTTCATTGGAAATCATGTGTAAACGAGTTAATTAAGTGTATTTTATAAAATTGCTTTTATTTATTAAATCAAACTCTGTAGGCTCTACATCAAAACATTATCCAGTCTTATAAAACTTGTTTAATCTCGGCTGGGCTGCTGCTTGAGACGAAAGCCTTTGGACCCTTCGAGTGTGTCCGTTGCTTAATATTATATAATTTGTTAATGCTTTTTTTCTCACGAAATTGAGCAAGGAATTAATCATAATTATGTACCTCAAGTTTGTTTGTAAATCATTACTCAGCTGTCTACTTCTACATTAAGTGTGATATATCGTTGAAATCTACATTTCTTGAGGATTTCAAATAGAAAAAAAAACATTTTTTTTGAGTATGCAAATTTTATGCAAATTAACCCCCCCAACTGGGGGATAGTTGTCTTCAAAATTTAAGTAGTACCCTCACCTCAAAGATCACTACAGATTTAATTTTCAACCAATTTTTTTAGAAATGGTCGCAAAAGGATGCTAAGGAAATAAACTTTCAAGGTACATCATTCAAAACTTACCATAAAGCCTAGGTTTTCTACAATTTGCAATTTTCTGAGGCACATGACCTTTTTTTTGACCGGTACCAACCGGTACCAAATTTTGGTAGTTAAATTCAGTACCTAAAATATGATCAGTTATTATCTGCTAGAGGTTAGCATAAACCAAGTAACATTATGTATTTTTGAACAGGGAATTTCTTCAAGATTCAGAAATTATCAAGTTTAAATAGAATATGCTGTCACTGATAATGAAACAGCCGCTTGTTTACACCCTTCCCATTTGTTGAGAAACAAGAGGGATACAGCAAACTTTGATTTACGAAAGCCAAACTTGTGCTAGCTTTTAAACTTGTATTTCGCTTCTTGTCTCCTTGGAAACTTGATACAAAATGACGAGATTAGTGGTGAAACATTTGCAATTTATTTCATCTTTTTATAGGGTGTAGTTTTTGTAAATATTATAATTTAGTCAGTCCCGTAGCACTCCAACTTCGGGGCCCCCCCCCAAAGTAAGCGCAAGAGCCCCTGCGCACAGGTCATATCACTTTAGAGGTGTAAAATTGAAACGCTGCATTAAGAAAATACACCACAATTTCTACATAAGTAAACAGGCTAATGTCAGAATAAAGCATGCCGATACCGAAGGTGCAAGTCATAAAAAATTCGGCACCGATGCCAGAGTTCAGTAGGACATTTATGCAGACACTGCGAAACGAAAGCAATGACACTGAAAAACATGAAAAAGTTATAAAAACACAGTATCATTTAAATAGTCTGGAGCGAACCTTTTTGTTCGCAAATGCTGTTATGACCTTGTCATAATCAAGAGATTGGGCGCAGTCATTTTCGATTGACAACATGGCTAATGAAGATAGTCTACTGTCTGTCATAGACGTTCTATTAAAAGTTTTGATCAGTTTCAATTTGCTGAAGCTTCTTTCAGCGCTGGCAACAGTCACGGGGCAAGTTAGTAAGATTCGAAGTGCGATGTACACATTCGGATACAATTCAAATAAATGAGTCTTTAGAAGATAGTTCAGAAAGTCTTGAGCCGTATTGAGATTGCGTTTTTTTTTGTAAAATTAAAACAAACCGCTGTAGCTCAGCGCTCATTTCATCAGAATCAATGTCACCGAACTTTTTTTGGAACTCTTTACAGCAAGTAAGAAGAGCATTTTCTTGTTGCACAAGCAAAAGTTTGTCTCGTGTGTACAAAAACGAAAAGGCGGAAGAAACCTCACGTAACAAATTAAAGCGCTCCTTTATTGACATAATAGCCTGGTCTACTAATGGATAGAAAAAGTTGCTTTTAAATTTCAGTTCAGGAGTAGCTCGTTGTTCCTCTTCACCTTGGTAATCAAACAATCTTCTTTTCTTTCCACTTCTTGACGGAGGAAAAGAAGGATCAATATCCAATTCCTGTGCTATTTCAACAGCAGATGTTGCAGCACTGTCATAACCCGTTGTGCGATAGTTTTGCAAAAACTTTTCAGTTGCCTGGATTTCCGTTTCCATTGTATGAAGGGAGACTCCATACGATTGAAGAATCTTGCTTGCTTTATTGACTTGGAATAGGATATCATACCAAATAAACACCGACAAAAGAAAACTCCATTTTGATAAATGAGCTATCAACGATTTTGTTTCTGAGGCAGCTCTTCCATCTTTTCTTTCTATGGAAATGGCTTCCAAGTCTTTCAGTGCCAGCAACACCTCTTTTAAATTGTATCGAAGAGGTTTGATGCATTTAATTCTGCTTTCCCAACGAGTATCAGATTGTGACTTTATGGACAGCTCCACATGTTTCTTCAAAATTTCCCAACGCTGAGCAGAGGAAGAAAACAGCACATGCAACCTTGTAAGTACTCCAAAAAATGTCAATGCTTCCGTCGATGAATTAGCACTGTCAACAACAACTAAGTTAAGGGTATGGTTTGCACAGGGCACGTAAACAGCTTTGGGATTGATGTCTAGCATTCTTGCTTGGACCCCAGAATGTTTTCCTTTCATGTTAGCACCATTATCATATGACTGACCTCGACAATCAGACAATTCGAGTTGCAGTTCGGTCGCTTTTTCTAAGAAAGCGTCCAACAAGCCTTTCCCAGTACTGTCACTTATTCTCAAGTAGCCAAAAAATGTTTCTTTAACAACAGCAGCTTCTTCATTACATAGTACATAACGGAGAATGACAGACATTTGTTCATGATGTCACATATCTGGAGTGCAGTCCAAAATTATAGAAAAATATTTTGCCAATTTCAATTGCTGTAAATTTTCTTTTTCAACTTCTGTCGCTAACAATTCAATTAGTTCATTTTGTGTGGTAGGACTCAAATAGTGATCTTTAGTGTTTTTATTCTTGATTCTGTCTTGAAGCTCTTTTAGGATCGGATCTCTTCTTGCCAAAAGCTCAAATATACCCAGAAAATTTCCATTGTGAGGAGATCCTAAGACTTCTTCAGATCCTCTAAAAGCAAGATTCCTTTCCGATAGAAACAAGGCAATGTCGATTAGTCTCTCTAAAACATTTCTCCAAAAACGTCTTTCATTGAAAAAAATATTCATCTCGCGTTTGTCGATAGTGGATGAATTTCTTATCCCTTCAGCTAGCAACATTCATTGACTGCAGCATTCTTGGTGGGAAATGCCGTTTTCATGGTCTTTCAGTTTTTTCGAAAAACCCTCCCATGTATTTATACCACTACAAAAGGGGCTTAGTGTTTTTCCAAATAGCTTACAACAAAAGCAAAAAACTTGATCTGATTCCCCAGAATAAACTAGCCACGACCGTGAAACACTTTCACCATTAGGTAACACACGTTTATAATGGTTGGAGGAAAAACGTCGCCTTGGAGTTGTGTTATTATATGGAAAATTCATTATTAGTTGATGTGGTCCACGCTTTACTATATCACATCGTTGAGCATCAGAAATACTTTCAGGCCATTTACATGGGTCATCAGGGATAGGGGTAAATTGAGATTCAGATATTTTTGATATTGAAGGTTGCTTATTGGCAGGTAAATCACAACTTACATTTTCTGGAAATTCACAATCACTTTGATGCTGATCGTCATAGTCTTCTTTTTCTTGTACACTATAGTTTTCTTCATCCCTCTCGGTACTAGTGCCAGGTCTACTCTGCTCAGTAATCTTGAAAAAATCTGTCATCTTGGGCAATTTCGCTACAGCATCTCGAGCAGTGGCTGCTTCTTTTCTCTTTTGAGCACCACTTTTTGAACGTTTCATTCTATACAATGTCAATAAAATACTTTATCTGCACTCTGCAGTGTATATATATTGTCCCGGTATTTATAGCCAAACAGAATTCCAGACCATTCTATGATTGTTGCGTAACAACGGCATTGTTACGTCAATCGAATATTCAAGATTCTACCAGAAAATCAATCGAAATATTCTAGATTCTGCGAGATAAAATGACGTTGCATTCACTTATGATGTCACAAGCCAATTTCTTCCTACAGTTTAAATCGGTTGTAAACAAGTCTGCTGAACTGAAAAGAGTCACGTAGCCAAAAAGCAATTTCAGACTAACTTGGCCCCCCCCCAATTGGGGGGTTTGGGGGGCGGCTGCTACGTCTCTGAATTTAGTGAAAGTAAGTAAAAAATTTTGGGGGTTTTTGAACTGACATGATGTAGAGTACTCATTTTTGATCAGTAAATATCATATACCACTTGGTCTAAACTATTTAAAGTTATATATTGCTGGAAAGCAGATTTCCTAAGCTTTCAAATGAGACCGATATGTAGCAACATATGATATTTTTTACGCACTCAATTTACTTTTATCTACTTACCATTCCAATTTGTTTGGGGGGGGTTTGAGACCCCTAAAAAATTTGGAAATTCAAAAAAGTAAAATTTATTATTATCGCTTGAAATTTTGTCAAATGATGCCCCAAAAGAGTAGTTTTCGGACTGTGTTAATGATGAAGAGTTTGGTGTTGTGGTAAAGATGTAATCTGAATTTGATTTTAGTGTAGTTGGCACGTGCTAAGAATTAGGCAGGCTTTGTCGTCTGCAACTGGGTTCTTGGTAATTTTAACCCTTTTTGGGTATAAAAATCCAAGAATTAGGGCACAAATTATACATGTTCCGATGCGTGAGGAAATAAGCGTGATCTTTTGAAAATTTTATGAAAATCGGATGAAAAATAAAGTCACAAATCGATTATTTAGTAAACTAATTTTGTAACTGAATTTAAAAAAATTTGAGGTAAACACTGAAAACACGAGATCATCAATCGATGATCGCGGGAGCGAAAGAGTTAAAACTCTCTTCTATTTTGGCTTCGTAGCTTAGTATGGCAATCAGCCTGAATTAACCAGCAACTGATAACAGCTTCAACAAGCTACAGTTGATCACTTTTTTCTTAAATTGCAGCCTACCGAATAAGTTTAGCAAAAAGAAGCAACAAATCTACTTATAGGAGGTCTACTGATACAACCTGACAGTAGTGGTACCGACATACGCTAAACATTTCTACCGGTACACACTATTGGAACCACTTCCAACGCTTACGACTAGGCCTACGCGATCTAGCGCAGCTCTCAAACTCGTATTTTTCTGCTGGGCGTGAAAACAGCGCCATGCCACGAATTTTTCCGATTGTCGATGAAATGACACAAACGGCGCAATGACACAGATGACACCCAACTGTGTAACTGCAATATGATTTAACTCTTGGAAAAATATTTAAACATTGCAATATGATTTAATTTCTTGGAAGAACACTTAAGCACTGCAATATGATTTCACGTTTTGTAAATGGATTAAGATATGATTTAATTTGTGGGAAAGAAAAAATATTAATTTAATATGATTTGCTCTGTGTGAGAAACACTTCGTCATTGCAATATGATTTGTCCTCAAAATGTCTTTTTTATGTGTGACACGAGCAGCGCAATGACACAAAAAGCACCCAATTGTGTGATTGCAATATGATTTAGTTTCTTGCAGGAAAAAAATGTAAATGGCGCTACGATTTAAAATGATCGAAATTTTAATTTTGAATGCGGTATGATTTGCCATGTGGGAGGGGCACATTATCATTGCCGTATGATTAGCCTTAAAAACAGCTTTTTTGTTAGTGACACAAACGGCACCCCAAAGACTGCATTTCCTGTCTTGAAGTTGGCGACACGTTAATATTAAATTTGATTCTTTTTTTCTTCTAACTTTGTCTCGCATCTCGAATGGATTTGTTAGTATGCTTTTGGTGCCTACGATTAGCAGATTACTTTGTGCAGTAGAATATTGTAGGCATTTACCTCTACGCCTGATAACAACTACAGCCAGGAAGAACATGAGGCTTGTTCAATTTTTGAAGAATGGGAAGCAAAGGTATATTTACAGTTGTGTGTATGTAGAGGCTATTAATGTGCACATGATCTTTCCACTTTTAGCGGGAGTAGAGAAGGCTTGTAACAGATGTCCTGTTGGTATGATGTTGACATATAGGGTTGTGTTGGTAGCAGCCTACACTTATGCATTCTAGCCTAGTGCTTGGATGTTTCTAACCTAATTACCCCTGCGCAGTGATAGCCTAGGATGAGTCTGTCTGATTATAAACCTTCATCAACACTGGCTCAACCCTGTGTTGATGAAGGTTTATAATCAGACTGTACATCCCTGTCATAAACTGCCGGTATGTTTTCAGATGCAAATTTGGTCAACTATCAGACTATAGGTGCACTAAGAACTGCAATATAGGTTAAAGTAAAGACTACATTTGCTTAAGCAATCAGTTTTAGATGCATGTGCAGCTAGTCTGCGCAATGCTACCATAGTTTCCTTTGCGTAGATTTCTTTACCATTTAGCAATTTATTAGGCCACATTAGTAGTGATATTCTAATTATGGAAGCAACTTCTCAAATTTGAAAAGTGTGCTTATATAACCTTCATATTAGAAACAAAGTTTCTCAGATGTGCCAGAGTTTCCAGCACTTTTTTGTTTGTTAACCCAGGCTGCCATCTTAAATATATTGGGCAGAATCGCACCTCCAGTGTACACTCCACTTCACATTTAGGCAGTGGCTATTTTGCTGTCGACGGCATTTTACCCTTGGAGACTATTTTGCCGTAATCATTCACATGTGTTTATATTGCCATATTTGCTACATTTCAGCCAGCGACACTGTGTGGTGTAGTGGATAGTGCACTGATCTTGAGATACCATAGTTGTTGGTTCAAATCTCAGCTGGCAGAGCATTAAAAGAAAGCAGTGTACACTGGAGGGGCAAGCCCAGTATGTAAATGTACGCAGCAGTGTACACTGGAAGGGAGTGTACAGGGTTGGGGGGCTAGACACTGGGGGTGCAAATTTTTTAAATTGGTTATTAAAATTGACTAATCAGAAATGAACAAAAGGCACATGTTTAGTACGTCATTAAGATTGACCAATCACAAATAAATCACGACAAAATAGTCTCTGAGGGTAAAATGCCGTTGACGGTAAAATAGCCACAGCCTCACATTTACATACTGAACCTCCCCCTCCTGTGTACACTGCCTTTGTCCAAGTACCCTGCCAGTGAAGATTTGAACCCATGGCCATTGCATTTTAAGTTGCATTCAATCTAAAATAGTTGCCAGGAGTAACAAATGAAAGAATGCTGAGTTTCCTATAGATTTCACACAGTTTGATGTGTGCTGAAAATTCATGGCTTGATGCAGGTTCACTGCTTAACTGTCAGCACAATAGGGATGTTGCAAAGAAAAAGACAAGTTGGCTTGCTATATCCTTGGATCCAAGTAGCACAATCATGGTGGTTAGAGCATCTGCTTCACAGTCCGTAGACCTGGGATTCATTCCCCTTGTCAAGTCATACCAAAAGACTTTAAAAAATGGTATCTACAGCTTCCCTGCTTGATGCTTGGCATTTAAGGGATGTTGTAGAGAACAAGCTGGAAAGCTCATTTGTTGTGTCCTTGGACAAGGTAATTAACAGGAAGCCCTCACCTTTATGTGAAAGACAGGTGGCCCAGACCTCAGAAATGACTAGTCTTAAGCTAGTACAGACATCATGTGCAAAAGACAGCAATACAATTTGCTTTCTTGTGAATGGTGGATAAATATGGGCAAATAAAAAAAAGGCATATAAAGGGGCTTACCATCTTTATGTGGCACACAGGTAGTGCACTGAGTAGTTTACCTGTCATAGAGGCTGTGTCAAGACATGCAAGCATAGCACAAGCCCATTTGCATGAATGAATGAATGACTACAAGTTAAAGAATTTAAATGTGTTCAACTTATGTGTTCATTTTTTGATAAATCTATTGCATTGACATAGCAAAAATACCATTACTTGTATTGAAGTGCCAAATGTTGGCTTAGTAGTACCCAAGTTTAATGCTTTGATTAGGAAGTGGCCATTTTGCTGTCAAAGGCAAAACTGGAAGTGGCTATTATACTTTTGGAATCTGTTTTGCTGCACCATACATGATTAGTTTGTCTTTAAATATACACATTTGCTATTTTTCACTGAGTGATGCTGTGATATAGCAGTTAGTATTGCTGCATTTGATTACCATGGTTATGACTTCAATTCTTTGCTGGAGGTGTTACACTTCGTCAAAGGCAGTGTGCACTAGGGGTCTTGTAAACATAAGAGGGGGCATACACTAAGGGTTGAACTCTTGTCAAGTCATGTTTTTATTATCTCATGAAAAATGACCAATCACAAATGACTAAAAGTCACATTTTTAATATGTCATAGAAATTGAACAATCACAATCATTTAATGGTAAAATAGATTCCAATGATAAAATGTTGTTTATATCAAAATAGTCCCTACCTTTTGTTAACAAATGCATCAAAAAGTGTTAAGTTGTTGAAAATTACATCTGCCATTATTTGGAAGGTGAGCATCTTAACATAAAGCTGACCTAAAAAGAAAAAAAAGGAGAACCTACTCAACTCATCGAACACAAGAAGAATGGGGAGATCAGTACCGTATTTTCCGGACTATAAGCCGCACCACATTATAAGCCGCACCTCACCAATTTTTCCCAGAAAAAAACAGTAACGTATAAGCCGCACCGGACTATAAGCCGCATTTTTAAAGCTAGAGAAATATTCAAGCATTTTATAACTTGTTATGAACATTATGACGAAACAAGACTATCTATTAGCAAATGGAAACTTAAAACGTGAATTGAATGGACTGGTGTTCCTAGCCATTACTAGATTCAGGTTTTTTAAAATTTTCTGGTTTTAAAAAATTTTAAGATTTTAAACGTTAACTTATAAGCCGCACCTGACTACAAGCCGCACCCCTTAAATGAAAACACATTTCAAGTTTTTAAGGGCGGCTTATAGTCTGGAAAATACGGTAGTTTGCAAAATGACTTGTGCCGTGGTAGATTGTCAATATGCCAAAAAATTGGTCCAAATGAAACTACAGCACACTTCAACCAGTCAAAGATTTGAAAAAGAATTTTTCGATTTAACAATAAGAGGAGGTGTAATACATGAAAACTTGGTGATGTAATACAGAGTTTGTTGTTTCATTCATGTGCCAGTTTGCTAACATCATGTAGTATGTTTGGTGCTGGTGGGTATTATGTTGAAAAAATGCAAGTTTGTATGGTCTTTCATTACACATCAGATAAAATGTCCAGTTCACCATCATTAAGTATTCTAGTACAAATGGCGTTAGGAATTTTTTCTCAACACAAACTCAGAGCAGAAATACGTTTTATTTTGAAAATTGCTCAAACTGTGGAGTAAATTTTACCTATGATGCTTCTTAATTTTTATTTAGTATGTTTTGTTTTATTGTATATCAACATTTTGTAATAATTGTTTTTGTAGCATTGGCATTAAGAAAGATGACAATACATTTATCGATTTGTCTGAAGCTGACAGCAATCTTCCAAATAACATTGTAGATTTCTTGAAAGGTGGTGAAGAGTTGCTGTCCATTGCTAAAAAGTGAGTATTTACTTTACAACATTGTGATAAGATAGTGAGATTTGTCATGCCAATGTAGTCAGTTGCCATGCAGAGAGCACCCTTGATGTCTCGAGTGCAGTCAAATGCCCGCCCCAGTGCTGTCACTTGAAACCAATCTCCATACTGCTGCAAGTCAGCATAAGGAGTTCATCATTTATACCAAAAATTTGGTTTTTTGCTGTGTCTTTGTTTGATCAGTTTGATCTTAACTGATCAAACCGGTGTAGTGTGTGAAAAATTCTTTGTTTCTCTATTTAGTTTTATGCGCGCAGTGCTCTCACTGCGTGCAATAGTTTTTAATCTCTGTTCTTGCTGCACCACAGCAAGACTTAGGTAATTTAACTTAATTTGTTGACTTTTAGGTTGTCTTCAAGCAATGACAATTGTTTGAAAAAAAGTGAAATTCATCTTCTTCCACCCGTCACTGGATGTGAAAAGGTTGGTAGTAGGTTCTGTAGCATATTGTTGCTGTGTTGGTGTATTTTAACCCAGAAGTTCTACCGGAAGCTATTGCAATTTAAAATTTTGTGTTTTGTTGAGAATACAAAACCAGAAACATTAGTTTATGTGCCAAGAAAGCACTTCCAATGTTGATCTTATAGTTTTCATAGTAATTAGCCCCTTAAAAAATTTTAATGTAGCAGCTACATATGCAATTTTTCAACTTTACTGTTTAGGTTGTTTGTGTTGGTCTCAATTACAAAGATCATTGTAGTGAACAAAATCTTCCAATTCCAGAAGAACCTGTAATTTTTAGCAAATTTCCAAGTTCAATCGCAGGTCAGTTAGTCACAAAAATTATTTAATCTGTATACTCAACGTAAATAACAAAAAGTAGAAACTTTTACAGCTTTTATGCAACCAAATAGTTTTAGTTTACTATTGATTTCGTTAGGGTTTGGATCCTCAAAAGTTAGCGTAAATGATCACTAGATTCAACTTTGCGACTAGGAATGGCGATTCGTAATTAATCTGGAATGGTTAAATCGAATCCTGCTCGGAATTATTTTGGTTTCTAGCAAATAAACATGTAGATGTGAAAAAAACAAGGAAATTAAAAAAAAGTTTTTGTTTCTTTATGATTCTTCCATTGCTATGATTAGAAGAAGCACAGTGTCAAAAAATGCTTAAACGGTATCACGTGATATGCACACCCGCAAAAGAGTTTACAATTGCAATCAACCCAATGCTCATCAATTAAATAAACTCCAGCTAGCTTAATCAGCTGTCTTCATGCACCACTAAAGGCAATCACCTGGCGTGCGTTTAATCGATATATTAAAACTTTTTTTTGATATAATCGATATGATAAACCTTTTGTTGGGCCTAGCACTTAAACCGTTACGGAATATGAGTCTAATCTTATTATTCGGTTTAAGTGGAACTTTTGGATTCAAATACTTCAGAATCCAAATCCTCTGAATTCGGTATTCCGAAATGCCCATCCCTATTTGCCCCACATTTTATTATAAGCAAAGTTTTGTGAAGCAATTGTGAGGAGAATGTGTTGTGCGATGGCTCTCATAAGTTAAGCTGTTACCCCATATTGTTAAAGCCTTTCTAAGCGGCTCAATTGCGGTAGCGTTTCCTACAAAACGTTTATTCTCGTGATATTATGTCTGGTTTGTCAGAGCGACGTTCAGTCATGTTTAGAAAACTTTTTTTCGTTAAACTGCCAGCGGTTTGTGCAGAATTTCAAGGCATTAATTTTGTATTGATTTTGTACAGGTGATGGAGACAGAATTATTCTTCCCAAAGCGTCAGACTCAGTGGATTGGGAAGTAGAGCTAGCTGTTGTTATTGGGAAACAAGGAAAACATGTTATGGTAAGAAGTTTTTTTAGATTGGCATTATTTTAATCTTTGCTATCTTTTGTCAATTGATTTAATACCTTAGTCAAAACCGAGATCATTGCTGTGCCAATGTCATTGCTTATTGCCTTGTGGGCTTCCAAAGCTGCTTTATTTCTCTTCACTTATTGTCTTATCATTCACATTTGTTTGTAGACAAGTGAAGCAAAGAATTACATCGCTGGTTATTTGGTTGCTAATGATGTTAGTGCTAGAGATTGGCAGATGAAAAAAAATGGAAAGCAGTGGCTCCTTGGAAAGACATTTGATACGTTTTGCCCGATTGGCCCTGCTTTAGTGACTAAGGATGAAGTGCCAGGTAAGAGTTTTGTAAATGTGTGTTGATTACATTGCCAAATTTATTATTGTTTGCATTGAAAACTCAACCTCTCCTTTTTCTCAGAAGATGGAGGTAGGCGTGCCGCCGTTTTAATGCATACACCCTCAACTCTGGTAGCGTTACCACATTTATTTCTATTTCTTGGCCTTACTTATGTTATGAACATATTTCGGACACCTGTTTGAAACAAATATGCGTTTTCTAACATTGGCTTGCGCACAATAATACAGATGCTGCTGAATACAAAATCGTGAAATAGACCTTTCGCTTACTAATCTGTATGTGTAGCTCTAAATATGATGGTTTTTACATACTGTATACACGATAAACAGTGCTTAGCATTAGCGTAATATGATCATCGTTTTGGTGCCTCATGCTTTGCTTTAATATTTGCTCTGGCTATGGCGCTGGGCTAAAGGCAAGCTAAACTTGCGCACCATAAACTATTAAACAAAGCTACTAACCGAGTAAGGCTACTAAATTTTAATTACAAAACTATTTAGTGTTAAACCTTACTTGTGACTAACGCCTTTATGGAGTACCAAAACCAGAAGTTTCTGCAAAAAATCGATTATTAATATAGCTTTGAAAAAGCTGTTTGAGCCATAAGCTTTTCGTGACGCTCTCATCAGTGGCAACATCGCGTCTAAAGGAAGATCTAGAGTGAGTAAGTGTTTTAAGTGGTTAATTTGGACGTTAGGCAATCAAAACGACCCAATCATAGCACTACTATTGTAAAGCACGCCAAAGAAAGATTTCGCAATAGCAAAAGTTAAAGCAAGCGCAGCAGGAGGCCAAATGCCACGATTATCGAACGAGTTTTGCGAGCGTAAACAGACTCTTTCTGTCGGCATAAAGCCTCTAAGAGATTAAGGGGGAAAGAGCCGCGTGCTGTGGCGAGGATTGAAAACCACTTGTTATCATAGTATAATGCACATTGATCATTTTCTAGAAGATGTTGACCAATGGCAGAATCACAATCCGGTTTGGTGTCGTTTCGTTTGCACGATCTGTGTGGTTGAGATCGGCGTGGACGGGTCAATTGTTGTCTTAACCATTGGGGAACATGTTGCTTGATGCGATCCTGTAGTCGTTGAGATGTTCGCCCCACGTACCGACTATCACAGTGGCACTTATATTCATAAATGACAACTTTTCTGAATGGTAGATAGGTCATCCTTGCGGGCCACAGGCAGCATGCGCTTAGACGTGAAGACCAAGCGGGTGCTGACGGAACCATAGCAGCTTTCCATGTCGGTTTTGATTTCTTTTTCCAAGTTTGTGGAGCGCTTACCAATCCAAGAGACCCTCAAGTACACTGGGCACTTTTCTGGGCCGAATCGCTTAAGGGTGAAAAACTGAGCGATTTGCTTGGAGATCTGAGTGTTGATGACGTTTTTAGGATAGCCATTGTCCAGTAATATTTTCTTGATCTGTTCTATTTCTCCATTGAGTTTACGCTTGGTGCGAATCATTAGGGCTTGATGCACTAATGTAGATATTAGATTTATATTAGACTTATTTTTTTTTATAAAATAAGTCAAAATCCAAGATCAAAAATGAGCGACTGCTTTTTTCACTTAGACGTGACGGTTTCGGCAATGATCTCAGTGATACTGCAAGGTATGTTCTGAATCTCTCAGATTATGACTTATCTGACACTGAAAGTTTCGTGCTATCGCATGGTCTCAACTTTGGGTTGCCACCCAGGTATTTGTGCAAAGAAGAAATCTTCGCCGAATTTGAGTCATTGTGGGCACAGCTTTTACATCTCAGTGCTAGTTCTGTTGAACAACGCTCTGCTTTAAAAGCCCGACTCGCCGACCTTGCACATTTATAATGTGACAGCACGATAGATTTACGTGACTTCACAATGCACAAAGAGTGCTTTCGTGCAATCAACAGGTTACGAAAGAATGATAATATCATTATCACTAAGCCTGAAAAAGGCTCCGGCTTTTAAACAAAAGCGACTACGTCGATAAAATAAACGAGATTCTTGATGATCAATCGAAATTCAAAAGACTTGGTCCGGTCTCCAGCAATGACAACACAGCCAGCATTGAATCGCGCCTTCAGAAGCGGTTGCTTGACTTAGTCAAAGCCGATCTTATGCCGAAGTTGGTATATTGACGCAATACGACCAACTGCATCGCAAAGACCTCGAATGTATGGTTTGCCGAAAACACACAAAGAAAGCACTCCACTTTGCCCAATACTGTCTATGACAGGTTCGTCCCATCATGAACTTGGCAAGTGGTTGATTGGCCTATTACAACCTGTGTTGGAGTGGTTTTCGTCACATTGCATTTCAGATTCGTTTACGTTTGCTAAGACCATGCAAAATCTTGACATCGACCCTAATGTCTTCATGTGTTCTTTTGGTGTGTCCAGCTTGTTCACTAACGTTCCCCTTGATGAAACCATCAAAATCTGTTCAGATGCCCTTTACGACGATTCTGATTTACAACCACTCATTCCAAGGGACGTGTTTGGTGAATTGATGAAGAGCGCTACATCCTCAGTTGAGTTCAGCTTCAATAACACCATGTACAAGCAAATAGACGGAGTAGCTATGGGATTACCACTTGGTCCGGCTTTGGCCAACATCTTCGTCGGGTATTATGAAGAAAAGTTATTTTCTCGAACGCAAAAGCCTCCAACATACTTCAGATATGTTGACGACACGTTTGCTATCTTCCATCACGAAGCTGAAGCAGATGAATTTCTGACCAAACTTAACTGCCTTCATCCATCCCTCAAATTCACCTTTGAAAAAGAGAAAGGGAAATGTCTACCGTTTCTTGATGTCTACGTCGAAAAAACAGGTGTTGGCTTGGAGACCAGTGTATACCGGAAACCCATTTTTACTGGCCAGTATTTGCGTTGGGAGTCCTTTAGTCCTCTCAAACGTAAAATAAGTCTAATATCTACATTTAGTGCATCGAACCCTAATGATTTGCACCAAGCGTAAACTCAATGGAGAAATAGAACGGATCAAGAAAATACTTCTGGACAATTACTGAAAATATTACTGGACGATCCAAGTTTGGAGTTTGGATTTATGCCAGGAAAAGGAACAGTGGATACGATATTCATTGTGAGAAGAATGCAGAAGGAATATCAAAAGAAGGACAAGAAGTTGTATATGTGTTTTGTTGACATGGAAAAAGCTTTTGATTGAGTGCCAAGAAAAGTGATGGAATGGGCCATGAGAAAGAAGGGTCTATCAGAAGTAATAGTTCGGGCAGTTATGAGCCTGTATGATGGTGCAAAGACAAGAGTGAGGGTGGGATCTGCACATTCAGAGGAATTCGAAGTAAAAGTTGGTGTACATCAAGGATCTGTGCTGTCGCTACTATTGTTTGCAATAGTGGTGGACGTAATTACAGAAAATGCAAGAAGGGGTGTGGTTAATGAATTGCTGTATGCAGATGACCTTGCTATCATGAGCGAAGACATGGAAGACTTGAAGGAAAGGTTTTGGGATTGGAAGGATGCACTGGAAAGTAAAGGTTTGATGGTCAACACCAGAAAAACAAAATTGATAGTAATCGGGTCAGAAGGCGAACTAATCAAAAGCAAAATAGATCTATGTGGAGTTTGTGGGAGGAGAGTCAAGGCCAATTTAGTGTTTTGCACAAAATGTGGAAACTGGGTTCATGGCAAATGTGCAAAACTAAAGAGAGCTGCCGTTAGGTTGGCAATGCATTTTGTTTGCTTGAAATGTAAAGGAATAATGGAAGGAACGATGGATTCGATCGAGAAGTTGTGCGATGAAGTGGAGACAGTGAATGGATTTTGTTATTTTGGAGACAGACTAAATGCTAATGGTGGTTGTGAAGCGGCAGTTACAGCAAGAGTAAGAATCGGTTGGGTAAGATTCAGGGAATGTGGAGAATTGTTGCTTGGAAATAGGTTTTCTCTGAAGATGAAAGGTAAAGTTTATCGTTGTGTAAGATCAGCAATACTGTATGGAAGTGAGACATGGTATTTAAAAGAAAATGAAAAAGTAATTTTAAGGAGAACGGAGAGAGCTATGGTGAGAGCCATGTGCGGTCAGAAAATTGTTGACAGGAAGACGACTGAAGAATAGATGGACATGTTGGGGTTGAAGGAAACTAGACCGGTTAGCAACAGCAAATAGAGTTAGATGGTATGGACATGTGCTGAGGAGGGATGACGATAGTGTTTTGAGGGTTGCTCTGAATCTTGAAGTGAGTGGCAAGAGAAAGCGGGGATGACCGAAGAAGACCTGGAAGAAGCAAGTGGAAGAGGAGACAGAGAAGATTGGTTTGAAGAAGGAGGATGCCCTGAGACGAGACAAGTGGAGGGACGGAGTGCGAGCAATTGCAGAAGGAATGGGGTAAATCCGGCCATCTCTGGTAAAGGGACAACACTGGATAAAAACTAAATAACTGCTAATGGCTTTCCTAAAAACGTCATCAACACTCAGATCACCAAGCAAATCGCTCAGTTTTTCACCCTTAAGCGATTTGGCCCAGAAAAGTGCCCAGTGTACTTGGGGGTCTCTTGGATTGGTAAGCGCTCCACAAACTTGGAAAAAGAAATCAAAACCGACATGGAAAGCTGCTATGGTTCCGTCAGCACCCGCTTGGTCTTCACGTCTAAGCGCATGCTGCCTGTGGCCCGCAAGGATGTCCTACGTACCACTCAGAAAAGTTGTCATTTATGAATATAAGTGCCACTGTGATAGTCGGTACGTGGGGCGAACATCTCAACGACTACAGGATCGCATCAAGCAACATGTTCCCCAATGGTTAAGACAACAATTGACCCGTCCACGCCGATCTCAACCACACAGATCGTGCAAACGAAACGACACCAAACCGGATTGTGATTCTGCCATTGGTCAACATCTTCTAGAAAATGATCAATGTGCATTATACTATGATAACAAGTGGTTTTCAATCCTCGCCACAGCACGCGGCTCTTTCCCCCTTAATCTCTTAGAGGCTGCTTATATTAAGGCCTAGCGCCCGGCTTTATGCCGACAGAAAGAGTCTGTTTACGTTCGCAAAACTCGTTCGATAATCGTGGCATTTGGCCTCCTGCTGCGCTTGCTTTAACTTTTGCTATTGCGAAATCTTTCTTTGGCGTGCTTTACAATAGTAGTGCTATGATTGGGTCGTTTTGATTGCCTAACGTCCAAATTAACCACTTAAAACACTTACTCACTCTAGATCTTCCTTTAGACGCGATGTTGCCACTGATGAGAGCGTCACGAAAAGCTTATGGCTCAAACAGCTTTTTCAAAGCTATATTAAAATTCTGTACCACCAACAAAATCGATTTTATTTCAGATCCTCACAACCTAAACTTGAAGTGCATCGTAAATGGAGACGTGGTGCAGAATAGTAACACTAACCAGCTGGTATACAGTATTGAAGAATGTATTGCGTGGGTATCGAGAATATGTACGTTGAAACCGGGTGATCTGCTACTCACTGGAACTCCTCCGGGAGTTGGAGTATTTCGAAATCCACCCGTATTTCTAAAGGTATTTATTGTAAAGTTTGATAATAAGGAAGTTGTCAATTGATCCCATTTTTGTGTTAGGGTAGCGAAGTCTTACTAGCTCGTAGAGGTGGAGACAGTGTCTTTCATTCCCATAAGATTAAAAATTTAATGAAAATTGTAGCAGCCTAAAGTGTAGCAAATAAATTTTGGCAATAAGGCCTGATGAACTATGGCTATACCTTTATCGTGTATGTGTGCAAAAGCACACATTTTTGTCTGAAAGTTGAAGATCATAAGCGCGCGACTTTTTTGAGCAAAGAACCAAATCTGCTTTTTAAAGATATTCACTGGCCAAAACTTAGTATCAACCGGAATCACGAAAAAAGTTTAAAAAACAGTTTTGCATTGTTGTTTGCAATGCTTGCCACCATTTGTTTTTAAACAAAGCAGACGATATTATATCCGGCTCGGTGGAGTGATAGTTAGAACATGCCATTTGCAGTTGGTAGACATACGTTCAATTATCTCGTCGAGTCAAACCGCACGCTTTCAAAATAGTTTCCTTGCTTGACGCTCAGCGCGGAAGGGATAGTGGAAAAAAGCCGAAAAGTTTTGGCGTTTTTGGATAAAGAACTTAACGAGATACCTCCATTTTTATGTGGCAGGCAAGTGTGCTTGGTCTTGCAGATGGCCCAGTTTGAGAAAAGACTTTTAGATGGAGCATGACTTCATATGCATGAGATTAAATTATGTTTAATTTGAATACCGTAGCCATGGAATTTAGATTAGAACCGTATATCATAGTCTGAGGAAAATCGTAACGTAGAAATGCGAAAGTGTGCACGTTTGACTGGATTTTATGCTGCAGCTGTTACAATGTTGTGTCAGCGCATGCCGCTTGAGAATTGATAAACTAAGCTAGTGGTCCCTAAAGTGAAATTTATGCACCCCAATTTAAACAAAGGTCTATATGTGCAAGTGTTCGCCACTTTTCCATGATCATGTTATTTCAAAAAAAAATTAAAGGCCTTTCTTTTTTGGAGATCAGTTTGTCAAAACCACAGGTGACCCTCAGAAATTGGCAGGCGATCCGGCCCCACTTAAGGTCGAGACCCACAGTTTGACGACCACAGAACTATGCAATTTATAAAAAAAATTGCTGTAAATAACTGTGATGAATATTGCGGACAGTGATATTGAAGTTCACGAATTTTTGCCAAATTAAAAAAAAAGTTTTAATGTTGCTGCTGATTTTTTTGAAGTTCAAAAAATTTATCGGGCCGCTTTGAAAGTTTTGGCGGCCACATGTGGTCCGCGGGCTGGACGTTTGTTCTACACTGTAGATAAAATTACAAATCTTACTGTACTCATTGCATATTGCAAGCTGGTCACATAACCGTGAGTGACACAATGATTTTTGCTTCGTGCAGGCAGGAGACACGGTCGAATGCGAGATTGAAAAAATTGGAAAAATTACGAACAAAACCGTTGCTGAAGTGTAAAGTGAGCTGTGTTGAAATATTGATTTTGGTGAAATCCGTTCATAAGCTCTGCTATCAATCATATGCTTTGACTGTAATTGGAAAAATGCGGACTTGTTTTTTTACTTAAAAATACTGGATAAAAATATTTGATGTTTGGTAGTTGATTTGATACTAAAAAAGCATCACCTTTGCAAGCGATGTTTATGTAGTCGCAAAGTAAGCTTAACTAAACGAATTTTGTTATACGTACCTCAATGTACCTAGACTTCGAGTACAACGTGATCAGTCGATGGGTCCCAAAAACGATTGCCAAGTTCATTTAAATTGCGGTCATCGTCTTGTAACCACTGTCTGCGAGAAGAAACTAAAACGCGGAAATCCGCCGAAAATGTTCCATAGAATTGGACACAACTAAAACGAGGAAATTCCCGGAGCTGATAAGCGCTTGCGGTTTCGGTTGGTTAGGGCTGGTCCGGGGAATTCCGCGTCATTTCTTCGTGTTTGTAGAGCCAATGCGTGTGCTACACACTTTATTAGAGAGTTTCCAAACGCAATGAAATAATCATGCGGTAGTATTGTATAAAATAAATACGTGAATGTTTTGTTTGCAATGGTTTTCAAGTGAGGTGAAAAATGAAAGTGGTTATGATTTTCAAGCCATTATCATGCGGCCCTTTTTTTTTCGATGACGTTATATGGACTCGTACGATTTCGTTATATTGAAGTTTTTATGGTGCTTGTGATGTAATTTTGTGTGTTGCGATTACTGATTGTGCTTTGTTAACGCGTTAGTTGACATCAGTGGCGTACAGAGAGGGGCTCTTATGCGCGCGCCCTCCCTCAGGAAAACGCTAAATGTTATTTTTCAGACATTATGCCTGTAACCTGTTCTATGCAAATTTGGCGAAAACAGCTCTAAAAATATTAATCTCCAAAAAAGAAAATGTTTTCACCGCGATTTTGCGTGAAAACTGCCATCAGGCACTGCATGGAGGCTTGATTGAGCCTGGAAACGACATGGGTGACGAACTTCAACTGACCGATAAAATTTTCAAAAACTCATTTTCGCGCCCCCTTAAAAAATTTCTGCGAGCCCTCCTGGTCGACACGTTATTTCAATTGAAAACTCGCATCTTGCTCTGAAGATACGCTAATTGTTATTAACTACAAGTTAAATCAGGCAGCACTTGATTTCGTGGTGATTGAATTGACATGCTTCCAGCTTTTTCTAGCGAGAGTCCTTATTTTGCCAGGCCATTTCTGTCAACCGAAAAATATTTTTGAAGTAGAATTTTCCACTTGCTGTGGTTTATCTAGTTAACCTATGTGTTCCATTGTACTAATCGTAGATACATATATTTTGCTTTTATTGATTTCAAAACGTTTGATTTAATATGTTTTGCTTTTTTTAAAGCTATTGCGCAATCACTGTTCGGCGAACTGCGCGGCGTATGGTGTGTGTGAGAATTAGAATTCTATGTCAGTCAGATGGCCAAAACGTAGGCCACTGGACCAACTATGAAGCATTAGTAGGAATAAGGGATACGGTAACTGCCCCTTTTCCTTTTTACTACGGGGAAAGAGGGGAGCGGCAGAAGTATCCTTGTGAACAAAATGAATATTGGAAATAATTGAACAGATTACCTTCCACACTGCTGTAAATGTTGGATCAATTTGCAATAGGTAATGTATTTAGCGTAGCGGTTGTGGGAAATGAGATTTAAGACAAGGTTTTTAAATTTTGCGTGCTTTAACACTTTTTACTGACACAATTAGATGAACCTACGACTGGTACAATATGCTTAGCACCGCTGTACTCTATTATTTACCGTAACAAAAATATGATTTGTTTGGTGTTTCACGCTGCTACTGGTGTACGTTACTAATCATGAAACTTAAGTATTGGGGAAAAATGATCATTTTTTGTTCTTTGTCCCCGCGCTTTCGCAGATTTAGATGTGCTGGTTCATTGTTTATCTAACTACACTTTCGCTTTTGAGCAAGACCTTTTGCTGGAGCAACGCAGCACTTCAAATTTTCCATGCCTTTCCTTACAAATACTTATGCATGAATGATAATGAGAACGTATTCAGCTCATCGAGCTTAAGTCGAATGCGAGCTTAAAAGACTGCGAAGTAGTCTTACCGCCCTGCAATCAGCAGCCACTTATTCACTACTAAACTAAGCTATTTCTACTGCCTGGGGCTAGCTTTTGTTAATCGTGACTGGCTAATTTTGACCAAAAATTGAGCTGCTATCTGGGGTCTGGTGTGGAATGGTATTAAAACAATGCCAAGTTATTTAGCTGCGTTAAACCAGAATTTTTTAATTAGTCCGTAATGCAAAGCTATTAACGGTGATTACGTGTGCAATGTTTTATTCCGGTGCAACAATAAACTGAAAAAACTTATTTTTTAAGTGGGTGTTCAATTTATGCTGGTTAGACAGTCGAAAGCAAAGTGTAGCAAGTCTTGCGATGTATTTCAACTTGACATCTAGAATAGACGGCTGTGACTGGCCGCAAACCAATCTTTGTAGCAGCGGTTCCAAAATTTGTTGAACTCTTGACGCATTTATTTTATGCATAAAATCAAACGACCCACTGCCTAAAAACATTCGTTGAGGATTATTTCATCTTCGCCACACAATACTACTGGTCATTTAACAACTTAGTTGGTCTGTTCTGACGAACAGCGTTTTATGCAAACCGTTGCTTTTGGCGATTCGCAGAGATTTACTCCACTATGGCTATGTAAGCTACACCGGGTTTAAATCTAAATTACAGCGCTTCTCATTGGGTATTTCAAGTAGTAGCATGTATAGATGTCTGAATAGATCGATTAAGCGACCGCAAAACCCCTGCACCAATCAACAACCGCCTCAACGTGGTGGTTCTGTCCCTGACCCCGTTTGGGTTGAATCGAAATGGCTGTTGGCCTTCCCGAGGGTCCCAGTTACCCCGGGCACTCCCCTTCATTTTTTCGCTATGCTGCCCCCTGAACGACCGCAGAAGGGCAGCACACAGCTTCAAAATCGGTCGCCTGCTTTCACTTTTTCTTTTCTCCTGCCCTTCTTCGTTTCCTCATTCTTCTCCTTTTCTTGATGAGCGGTAACGTTCATCCCAACCCTGGCCCCATCTTTCCCTGCTCTCTGTGCGCTGAAAATGTGACCTGGAGGGGCAAGTCAGTGCAATGCTGCACCTGCTCCAAATGGGTCCATCTAAGGTGCTCACAACTTTCCTTATCCAAATTCAGAGCTCTAGGCAGCTCTCACTCCGGAGCTGCCCCCCCTGCCGTAACACTGTGACTCCCTCCTCGGACTCCTCCGACATGTATACCTCCACTGTGGAATCTGGCCCACCCTCGTCTTCAAACCTCCTGTCCCCCATTTGCCCATTTTGTATCTCCTTGCTCTGCCCCCTCACCTCCGTCCCTTGCTCCTGGCCGCCCTTCTACGCCTCCTCTCCTCCCCCTGACTCTCTCAGGGTTCTTCAATGGAATGCTGGAGGTCTTCGATCCCGGAGCACTGAACTACTTCACTTTTTTTCGTCCCATCCTGTCGACCTTATCTGCATCCAGGAATCCAATCTTAACTCCTCTTTCCGGATTCCTGGATTCTCTGCTCTGCGTTCTGATCGCACCCACTCCTATTCTCTCTTCTGATACCACGCACGCCAGCGGCGGCGTTGTCATTTTCGTCAGGCAGGGCCTATCTTTCTCTGAACTTTCTACCTTCTCTCTTTCTTCGCTTGATTCCTACTATGATTATGTAGGGATCAACATCTCTCTTAGCAACTCCTCCTCGCTGTCATTTCTTAATGTGTACGCCCCCTATTCACTCCTCCCCAACGGATGGTAGAACCAATTCCTTTTTTCCCTAAATTCTTCCCTCTTCCAGAAATTTCTTCATTCTGGGGGACTTCAATTGCCATCACCCCCTCTGGGACTCCAGAGGTACTTCCGACCCCCGCGGGGAGGAAGTATTTGACTGGATCATCTCAATGACCCTGAAACACCTACCCTTCTCCATCACTCCTCTGGCAGTCGCTCCTCCCCTGACATCTCCTTTGTTCCCTCTTCTCTTGCTCCTGGGAGGTGCTTCAGGACCTGGATTCTAACCATCTACCAATTCTTGTATCCGTCCCTCTCTCTCCTGTCTTTCGCCCCAACGAGCGTCCCCCTTCCTTCAATTTTCAGAAAGCTCGCTGGGATGACTTTGACTCTCACTGTCCTTCTGCAGAGGAATACTCGTCTCGCACTTTTTCCTTTTCTAAGCATGTATCTTCGCTGAAGGCCAAGTTTTTCCCACGTCTCAAGGCCGTACGCTGTATCTCTGCTTCTTCACGGGGCCCCTCCAAGGAGTCCCTCTCTCTTCTGTATAAATCTTTTCTTCGGCCTCGTCTGACTTACGCTTTACCCGGATGGTTTTCTTTCTTTAGCGCTATCAATTTCACCAAATTGGAACGCCTCCACCGAGCGGCCAGTCGCGCCATCACCGGCTGCCTCTCGTCCTCCCCTATCCCTCTACTACTCACCGAGGCTTCTCTACCTCCCCTACGAGTCACTCATTCTTTTATCTTATTAGCGGGCTCTTCTTCTCCCAACCTCCTTTCCTATTTCAGGTTTGGCCAGACTAGGAGTGAAACCAAGACTCTGCAGATCGTCCTGGAGAGCTCTTGCGTCCACTCACCCGCTCATGCTTCCTTCTACTTGTTCTAGGGAAGCTCTTGTTGCTTGCCCTCCCTGTCCTCCTTGGAATCTGCCCTTGTTTACCGTGGAGTCCACACTTTCCTCTCCATGCTCTCGCTCTAATCCCCTCACTCGCCAAGGTGCGGCTCTCGACCACCTTGACTCTCTCCCCCTAATGATCTGGTACTCTGGACAGACGGCTCTGTTCCTTTTGCTTTTGGCAAGGGCGGCTCCGGCGTACTTGCCAACTGCTCTCTGTGTGGCACTTAGGCCACTCTCCTATTCGGCAGGCCCAGTATGCTTAAGTTTTTCGGCTAAAACCTGCGCCATTCTGCACGCTTCTTGCTGGTTTCGGCAGCACCAACAAGTCTGCCATTTCTCTTCTGTCTGACTCTCGTTCTGTCCTCTCCTCCATCTTTCCTGTTATCTCAAACTCTGTGGCAGATCTGGTAGGAACTGTCTTCTCTCTCCTTCTGTTCTGTCAGGCTACAATGGGCCCCCGGACACTCGTTTCTCCCGGGGAACGACACGGCTGATGAGCTGGCCAGACAGGGAGTGCTACTTGCGCCCTCCGCAATCCCTTGTAATCTCTCTCGTATCCACTCTCGTCTTATCTCGGACTGGAGGCGTACTGTCTCATCGAAGTTTTTTGACACACAAGTTCCCTCGATTTTCACCGAGGAACTTGTGCTCCCTCGTCATGCTCGCTGTGTTCTCTCTCGTCTACGCTGCAATGGACACAGCCTTCTTTTAGGTTCTTATCTCTCTAGGATTGGCAGGATTGAGAATTCTTCTTGCAGCGCCTGTGGACACTCGTCCCAGGACATCTCTCATCTTATTCTGCACTGTCCAGCTACGGACTCTGCGCCGCTCACTTTTTGGCGACTCTCTGTCTCTTTACTACCTCTGGTCCAGACCCTGGGGAGTTGCCCGGCTTCTGGGGCTCCATGGTCTCCCGCCATGCCCCCATCCCTCGGAAGGGGTCGAGTAACCAGCAACAACAACCGCAAAACCTAAAGATGTCGTTTATATAGACTGTATGAATTCTTAGTTGTTCAATGATTGAAGGCTATTCACGCGAGTATCGACTTAGTGTAAAAGCAGTTAACACGCTGTTGATGTAAAGTTGCAATGCAAATCGGACTGGAATTAGGAACGTTATCAGCCAAAAAATTGGAAGGAAACCATTTTTATGCTTGTTTCAGCGGTTTTTTGTCAACTCCAATAATCCAGAAGCTTTTGATTTCGAAAAGTATGTTTTTCCCTTTAAGTTAAGAATTGAAATGCATTTCAATTCGTGCCGGTATCAACTAGGCGAGACGGCCAGTGGTTTCCAATTTTTTTCCTCTTTGTGCACTGAAAACTTTCGAATACTCGAAACTCCGTTGTCAAATTCCAAGTTGGCTCAATTTGAAGTGGATGGTCCCCTTTTTTCTCTGAAGAATAACTTTTCAAAGCAGTTTGTTTTGCCGAATTTCGCAGCTCAAGTCATTTTGTAATACTGAATTGGATTTGCCCATTTTGAAGATAAAGATCTTTTTTGGTGATCAACCAACCGCAACTGTTTCCGTTCGATTTGCAAGGACCCCTGGCCAAGCCGCACGGCATACAAGGACTTAGCGTGGCTCACTTTGGAAACCGCTCATGTAGAACTGCTAGGCCACTAAAATGTCGCTTCTAAACTAGTGCAGGTCACAAGTTCTTTGAGGAGGGTCGCGAAGTGTAAGCCATCAAATTTTAACAAAAACTTTTCTTGAAAACGAGGGCGAGCCAGAAACATAATTGGAAACTGGTGATTTTGCTTTCCAATTTCAGCTGATCCAAGTATTGTTTGGAAACCTTTTGCTTGTTTTTGAAAGAAGGTTATCTTTCTTTTTCAAAACTGTTGCTTGAGAAAGCCGCTTGCGAATTATTCGGCAATTACAGTAGAGTTCGTCACCTCAAGGGGATTAGAAAATAGTGACGAATTAGGCAAACTTACGAATTATGCAAACAGAAAAAACTCTACACTATAGCGACTCGTATGCAGCGGTGTAAAGTAACGATGTACTCCGACTTGAGTAGATTACTAAAGTAGTTTTTTTCGGTAACGACTACTTTTTGAGAAGTTTTTTTAGCTACTTTTACTTGCTTTCAGCGTGAAGTAACGCTTCTTAAGTAGCTTTTGTGTTGTAAAGGTACAAAGTAGTTTAGCCCTTAGCAAAACTGCAGACAGTGACACTGTTTCGACCTATCAGGTCTCTTCAGTGCAGTTGGTGACCGACAACTGCACTGAAGAGACCTGATAGGTCGAAACAGTGTCACTGTCTGCAGTTTTGCTAAGTGCATCGCTAGCCTCTTGCATTACTATACATAGTTAGCCCTGTTTTGTAGTTTATGGCTGGTTTTCATTA
The DNA here is from genome assembly GCA_963675345.1 of Trididemnum clinides. Classification (NCBI taxonomy): domain Eukaryota; kingdom Metazoa; phylum Chordata; class Ascidiacea; order Aplousobranchia; family Didemnidae; genus Trididemnum; species Trididemnum clinides. The sequence goes on from OY776301.1 coordinate 10,894,009, forward strand.
GGCGTAGCGTGAAACAAAAGATTTTTCACGCTACGCCTAATGGCAACCAGCCTTTACTCTTGTGTATGCAGCAGCAGCAGCAGAAATGAGTACCAATTTGGATTAAATCAGGCAGATTTAAGAAATTTATCCGGATTTGAATTTGAAAATTGTTTGTTGTAGGACTTGAGGTTTTGAAAATGAGCAGTGTGTGCTTTATTTTTGTAAAGCTGGTAGCCTAATGATGAACAGGTTTTGTTTCAATTTTGTTCGGCCAGTTTTCTACAAACTTTTCAATAAACTACAGTTTTAGTTAATTAATTTATGTTGTGATTACTGATTGTGATACGGTGCTATCAGTTTCGTCATTTGTGAATAATACAAAAATAATGTTTAGGGAAACAATGAAGGTAACTTTTACAAAAAGTCTTCCAACCATAAGCTAGCCTATGTCAGTTGTATTTAGACGAAATCAATTTTGATTACCAAATGACCTAATTTAAACAAAGGGTTCAGGTCGAATTAGAGGCAGTGACGAAAACTCCGGTATATCGATTTTTGTGAATTATTAATACATGTTACAAAATCGGCTTCGAAATAAAAAAAATTAATTTCCGTTGCTGAACTGAACTCGCGTCTTTAGTTCTCTCACGCCTTTCATTTCTTTATTTGCAGCCTGAGGTTGAAATGCAACCCTCGTGGGGGATTATCTGTTGTTGCACGAAGTTTCATTTTGGTATTGCATACAATTTGATTTTACGATGGAAGCTTTCGGTGAATTTTTGCTCTTTTTTTATTTGGTATTGAAATTTATTTTATATGAGTTTTGCATTTCAATTTCTTTTAACTGAGTTGACCGCAATAAAGAAGTTTTTTACTTGGTTGTTGTGGTGAAGGAGCCAAGGCCCTGGAGTTCCTCCCGGGCACTTGTATACAAGTTTTTGTTGTCTGAAGATTTGTAACAATACAAGTGACTATCAAACAGTAGGTGACTTTATCTTTTAGAACATGATTACAATTCTATAAAATAAGAAATTTTTGATAATCTCTAATCCTTTTCTGTCCTTACTCTGTACTGTGACATTTGACACAACAATCGAGAGGTCATATCTTGACACATCTTAACTGTTGCAACAAAGGACAGCGATGGCGGAGAATCGAACCCATAAACTATCGACTGAGAATTCAATAGACATCCTCTACGGTCCAAGACATCATCACCAAGACCGCGATATGTTGGTACTTTTTACTTGAGTACTTTTAGAATCACTACTCTTTTACTTCCACGTGATTAATTTCTTTGGTCAGCGCTTTCTACTTCGAGTGGTTTCACCGCCAGTAACTATACTTTTACTTTGTTACAGTTTCAAACTGCTTTTTACACTACTGCTTGTGCACATGGTGCTTTGATTTACTTGTAACGCAGTTTGTGACATTTATTATTAAATACCATGCATTTACATAGAACGCAAATTATCCATTAGCCTACACAGAAATGCATTACGCAGAAAATGATACATGAAGTTGGTGTGAACCAAAACTGCTCACTCGAAAAAAATGTGTGATTTTGGTTTGTTTTGCTTGCAATTTCCTATTTTGTTTTAAACGATAAACTTACGTGCTTAGATCTTTTGTTGGGCATCGATTTTTTGTACAATTTGCTCTGACAATAATCCTGAAATGAAATGCAAAAAGCGCAAGTCCAGTTCGAATCGTTAACTGGGGAAGCTTATTTCAACGCTTAAACTCCATAATTACTGTACTCTATCAAGACTCTTCGATTTACACTTATCCAATTTCGAACGTCTTTCGGTGGGCAGTTAGAACGCGCCTTGCACTTGTTTCTTTGTGATGCTGTAGCGAGGTTTCTGCATAGACTATTAATCCGCTAATGCCCCTTTGTTTGTTTGGGATCGCACGCGTGTTAGACAAACCACTGAGACTGCATAAATCCATTCAAGCTGGAGTAACCGACAAAACTGTGAATACCGCTTGAAGGTGTGAATCGAATGTGCAAATGGCGTATAAGCAGACGTTGCCAGGGACTCCAAAAACTGAGGGAGAAATGTAACTGCTATGCGCAACTCCCAAACATTTTTTACCCAATTCCATTTCAAAAAACGTTACTTTTGTTTGTTGTTGTTGCTACCTGATCCCTTTTGAGGGATAGGGACATGGCGGGAGACCATGGAGGCCCAGAAGCCGGGCAACTTTCCAAAACCTGTACTAAAGGTCATACATAAAAAAAGCAGTCACCAAAGAGCGAGCGGCTCAGAGTCCTTTGCAGGATAATGCAGAATGAAATGAAAGGTGTCCTGGGTCGGATGAGCACAGTTGCTGCACAGAGTACTCAAATTTTCTTCCAATTTTAGAGAGATGAGAGTTTGACAGAAGGCTGTGCTCGTTGCAGCGAAGATGAGAAAAGACACCACGAGGAAGCACAGGTTTCTCAGTAAATACTAAGGGAGCCTGTGTGTTGAAGAATTTTGTTCAAACAGTACGCCTCCAATTCGACAAAAGAAAAGAGTGGATACGTGAGGTAAAAGGAGAGAAACAACACGATACAATGTATGGCTGGAGCAGCGCATTGCACCTGGCTAACTCATTTCCACAAATGTCATTACCCGGAAGAAATAGATAACTGGGGATCCATTGTGCACTATTAGTAAAGGAGGAGGAAAGAGAAGATAATTTCTGCTAGATATGCCAGAAAGAAGGACGGAGAAGAGGAAAGCGTAGCAAGGACAGAGCGAGTGTCTGAAAGAAAGAGGACGGAAGAGAAATGGTAGATCTTGTTTATGCTGCAGAGACCAGCAAAGAGCTCGCAGAATAGCGCAGGTTTTAGCAAAAAAGCTTAAACATACTGGGTCTGCCGAATAAGAAAGTGATCTCAACGCTACAAAGCGAGCAGTTGGCAAGGACGCCGGACATTTCTTTGCTAAAAGGAACAGAGCCATTGTTCAAATCACCAGATCGTGAGGAGGGAGAGGGTCATGCAAGGTGGCAAAGAGCCACACCTTATCGAGAAAGAGTTGGATTGCAGCGTTACCAAGGAATAGATGAATAAGCTCCACGCTGAAGGAAGGTGGGCTCCAAGAAGGAGGCAAGCATAAAGAGTCTTCCTGGGGTAGAAGGAGAAAGTATGACGCAAAGACTCTTTAGGAGGACCTTGATAGTTAGCTTTCACTCTAAGTCTGGCCAAACTTGAAATGGAAAAGGAGGTTGAAAGATGAAGGACCCGTTTGTAAGATAAAAGAGTCAAATAAGTCAAAGTGACAGGTAGGGGAGGAAGAGACCTCTGAAAGGAGAAGAGGGTTAGAAGAGAGAGAGAGGCAGCCGGTAATGGCGCAAATGGCCGTTTGGTGAAGGCACAATAACTTATTAACGCTGAGAAACAAAAGCCATCGGGGTGAAGGATAAGACAGAAGGATCCGGAGAAAAGCTTTGTAAAGCAGTTCCTTGGAAAGAACCCATGGAAAAGCAGAATACAGCCTAAGGTCTTGAGACGAGGGAAAAACTCAGATACATGTGCAGAAAAGAAATGAGTTGGTCAAATATGACCCCAAGAGAAGTGAGAGTGGATTGAAGCGGAGGGCGGAGTTGAATAGAAAGAGGTGGGGCTGGAGGTTGGCTTCATGAGGATCCACCGAAAAAAAGGAGGCCTCACGTTTGCTTGGATTAGAGGAAGACGCCAGTGCTCAGACCATTGCTCCAGTCCAACCAGAGCTTCTTGTGTGGATTCCGAAGCAGCAGGAACCGAGGAAGAGAAGGACCAAATGGCCTGGGACCCGCATAAAGAGAACAGCTGATGGTAGTAGACAGAGACGTGGGTAAATCACTGATGAAAAGAGAGAAAAGTACAGGGCCAAGAATGAATCTTTGCAAAACACCTAGACGGACTCGAAAGGAGCGCCTCTTGTGCGCAACGCAAGCACACGAAAGGCAAACGCGCCGGTCAGGAAAAAAATGAGTTCAATTAGTTAAAAAAAAGAATGGATGGGAATAATAAATGAAGACTTCCAGATGGAGTGAAAGGAATGCAAATACCGAGAAAGATTAAAGATAGAAGGTAAAGATCCATCTCAGAGCAAGGGGGCATTCAACTTTGTCTGCGCCAGTAGCGGTGGAAGATGAGAGATTGGCTGCAGCCGCAAGAAATTTAGTGCAGGTGAGCAAAGAGGAATGAGATTCCTCGGGGTCCGAGACCCGATGGAGCTCAGACAAGTAGCCCCTGACTCTGTTACGCAAAGAGTTTGGCTGATAGGCAGAAAAAAGAGATCGCAGGTAGTTGACTTCGACCAATGCCGTCTCATTAGGAGAGGAACAGTAGGAAGAAGGAAGAAGAAGAAGCAGAACCAGCTAAGGATACAATAAATTGAAAATCAAATTAAGGTGAGAATAAGATGAGGATGTCTTATGCCATGCTTTATTCTTGGCTTTGGCGGTGACGGAAGAGGCATTTCGAAAGGGTAATAGGTAAGCCTGTTGCTCATCATCACTTCTGTGAACGAATGCAAAAACCTTGCGTCTCCCTTAACGCTTTTTCCTCTTCGAAAGACCACCAGGCTTGAGGTCGGCGTTGGACGTGGCCGACACAAGTAAAAGATTTGGCTGCATTCAGTGCTAAAGAAGTAAAGATCGCAGCAGCAGAGGATAGAAAAGAGAGGATAATTCCTCTGCACAAAGATAGTGTGAATCGATTTAAGTAGCCCAGTCATCTTCACGAGCTTTCTAAAAATTAAAAGAAGCAGGACACTCATTTGGAAGAAAAAGGAATATTAAGAAGAATTAGGAGGTGATCAGAACCCAGATCCTGAAGCACCTTTCAGAAGCAGAAAAGGGCAAGATAGGAGGGAGCAAAGGGAATATTAGAAGAGGAGCGGCTGCCAAAGGAACGGTAAAGAAAACTAGAGATATTTGATTAATTGAGAGAAAGAAAATCGGAGATGACCCAATCTAATACTTCTTCACCACGAGGATCAGAAGTACCTCTTGAGTTTCTGAGAGAGTGATGTCAGTCGAAGTCCCCCAGAATGAAGAGCTTTTAGGAGGAAAGGAGTACAGAGGGAGGAAAGTAGTCGATTCTACATTCACCCAAAAAAAGCAAATTGGAGAAGCGTAGATGTTTAAAAAAGAGAGGAAGAGGCGTTTTTAGCAAAAAAACCTAAACCGATACCTTCCATCTTGACATACTGATAGAAGGCCGTGCAAGCGACCCTGGAAGAGTTGAGTAGTCTAATATATAAAGCTGAATTCTGTCAGTATAATCTACGTACATTCGCATTAACCCCTACGAAACGACTGGGCGTACGAACGTGAAAACTGGAACGATTGATCATCTCCCCGAGATGAGTGTTATAGATAGGTTGATGGCGTCATTGTCACGTCATCATCAAGGATAAGTTTTTAAGTTTGCTTTTCTTTACAAAAGAAAACGGCTTTTTATTCAAACGAAACTCACCTCCCAACTTAGCAACCAACAGAAGTTTTACTTCTCTGCAGTGTACTGTAAGTGATGGAGCAGTTAACGCCTGATGATAAAATTTGTTCTCTTTGGTTACAAGCTTGAAGCAGTGTCACTGTCTGCAGTTTGTTCTCTTTATTTTCTCAAAAATCACTTCCCGTAGAAGAGCGATTAAAAGTATTTTTGAGAGATTCAGTAGAATTCGCCTATAGTGATAACCAAAGGGACCTTTAAAATAGTGTCACTGTAGGTGAGGTCAAGAATATGTAACCGCAGACAACTTAGGCAGCGATTTATTGAATCGGCTACTACAGTACAATATAAAAAGCCAAAATATGCTGTCAAAATGTGATTTATAAACCCGTAAAAAGTGATATACATGCTAACCTACAAACCAATGATGAATTAACAAACACAATAACCTAGTTAAATGAACACCACATTATAATAGTAAACCCTATATCTATTTATTAAGCTTGTTTTGTTTTCATAGCCACGGCTAGTGCACGAACTTGAACGATGTTTTTTGGTAGCCCATTCCAATAGCGGATCTAGAAAACAACACTGTATTAGGATGAGCACACCTCAAGTATTCAAACTAATCTATAATCCGAATAAATGTTTTTCAGGTTTGACGGACGGGATCAGCCAAAGTATTCCATTCTTATAGGGATTGGGCAGTGTTGAATTTACACGTCTAAATTTTATATGCAATGTTCTGAGTTTTAAACCCGCAGTCTTTCGATTACAAGTCTGACACTTAGTTCATCACGTCGTGCTGCTATTATTAACCATTTGAGCTGTTTGCCCCGAGCTCCCCAAAATTTACGTGTGTTTGATTCGAAGACTTAATCAAATTATTGAGGATTTACCACTGGGAGAACGGTCAAAATATTTGTGTGAACTAACTGTTGGAAGATTTGTATAAAACCGTTGGAGATTGCCATTGCTGTTTGGACTACAAGTTACTGAACGGCCTGTATATATTTTGGATCGGTTCCGTCATAGTCCGGTAAACTCAATTGTAATACTTGTTTTTTGTTATCTATTTATGCCGCTGGTTTTTCTTTACATCGATTGTTTAATATCTAAATTATTAATCCGAAATTTGACAATAACTTGTGTTATAACTGAACCCATAGTCTGATCCCGTTTTGTGTATATGATATTCAAGCATAACTTGCGTTGCAATCAAACCCGTTGTCTGATCTCGTTTTAGTGTGTGCTTCATTTGGTAATTTATTTCCGTGTTACAGATAACCGTACTTCTTCACGCTCCCCCACTTTGATGCCGCTTCAATATACTAGATATTTACAACTTCGGGTGGAAGTGTGAGATTTTGGAGTAGTGCGCGTAAATTCGGCTATACATCTGTCTCAGCAGCCTCAGTTTTCCAAAGACTGATTTCATAGGTTGCTGTTAGAGGCAGAATATTTGAAAGCCTATACTACCATGCTACAGCAGTGTTTTATCCGTTAATATAATTTATATATGAAATAAATTTTTTCTGTCCAGGCTTTATTTTGTTGGATTCTTAATCAATTTTAAGAAAATGCGAGAGTTAGGCTAGTAGCTTATAATTTCGATCAGTTGTAGTAATAGTAGTCGTACGCATATATATTTTTTCTTGTTTCTTACCTCCCCTGTCCCCAAATTTGCAGGTAATCGTAACTGTTATGCAAATTACCTGATTGAGTGTTTGAAGTAGGCTAAACTAATTCGCAAAAAATGATATATATTGTAGGCTATATAAATTTTGGGGGAGACACGTTCCCAGGTGCCTCTCCTAGATCCGTTGCTGGCCCGTTGACTGTAATATGAGATGTTGATTATGCCTCTACAACCAGTCACAAGGATCAAAATCAGGAGGAGTTTGCATTCAGTCAGGTGTGCAGTAAACATAAAAATGTTGATTTGGCTTGTTTTGTCACCATAGCAACGGCTTACGCACGAACATGAACGCTGTTTTCCAGTAGTCCATTGACTTTGTTATGAGATGTGAACTTGATTACGCGTGCACAAGCTCTCACGTGAATTCAATTAAGTTACAACCGGCGACAGGGTTTATGTTCCTTGAGACGTGAAGGAGCTGTCTCTTAGCTGTCGTTGCTCCCAGGTCACCCTTGGGCAAGGTGTAGCACTTGATAGCCTCCCCTGTTAGGGTTACAACTTGACAGTTTTTTATTTTTACTGTCTCTAGCGACACTTTGTACATACTGTATATGCTTTTCTTCGTGTGTGTTTTTTATTCGTGTGTGTTTTTTATTTTACCTAGTATCTTACAGGTGCAATGGCCATGCCATTATCTTCACATTTAATCTAAATTCTATTCATGTGCATGTATTAACGTATATCGTTTTGCCATCGTCTCCTTTTTTTGTCCACTGCTGTGTAATTTACTTCTATGTATGCTGATTTGGACAAAAATAAAATAAAAAATTGATTGAAGTGATTTCATCCAGATGACCATTTTTTATTGCAGTAGGCTTATTTATTTAGTTTGCTTTATTGTTATAGCAGCAGTTTGTGCATGTTTTCGTAGATGTTGGTCGTCTCACAAGAGCTGCTGGTTGCTTTTTCGATGAATTTTCACTTCGTTTAAGTTTCTTTGAGGCGATTAAGTTTATTTTGTTTTTGCCTGAGATTTAGGCTTATTATCCGCAAAGAATTTTTTTGGCAAAGCTCCGTTCTGCGGACTAAAATAGTTCACTTAATATTTAGACCGCGATTTCGTGAGTATAAGGCAGGGTTCTCAACCTTAATTCTCTCATTTACCTCTTGGCAAATTTCAAAAGTAAAATTTACCCCCCAAACTTTTTATAATTTCACTTCTACAGTTGCCTATTGTAATAGGTAAAAGTTTGAATTTTTTGCTAACAAAATTTATCCCCAAGGCTGATCAAATTTACCCCCGGTTGAGAACCCCTGGTACAAGGTATCAATATTGTTGTTTATGGAATGAGCTTTGGTGGTACGTTACCATAATTTATGCTTGCTAGGCGTGCCACCACAGAACTGTAGTTAAACTGCTGTAGCCTTTATTGGGGTTATACCTATTGACAGGTACCAGGTTATGTAAAATAGACTAATAACTTCTGAATGAGGAAACTTTATAATGACTTTGATAAATCATTTTTCTGAAGTGTTTAAGAAAAAAGTTCAAGATTTGGAATGCGTTAATCGTGTAAGTAGGTTTTATATGCATGAGCATGTACAAATACTAAAATTACTTCTTTGCACTTGTAGACTGTAGGATTGTAGACAGAGCTGCAAGGTTGAAATCTAAAGGAAGTGGCTATTTTGCTGTTAATGGAATTTCACGTTATAGGCTATTTTGCCGTCACCATTCATATGTGACTAAGTAGCCATAATTACTGGTTACAATTCTTACACAAACACTTTGCACATGGACGGTGCAGCTGCCTTGAAATGCAACAGTGCAATGGTTGCAGGTTGTAATCCAAGCTGGAAGGTATGAGAATGCTCAGGGTAGTGTACAGTGTGGGAGAGTGTAGACTGGGGGTGCAAATTTTTTAAATTGATCATTAAAATTGACCAACAGGAACAACCAAAAGTCACATGTTTAATGCATCATTAAAATTGACTTATATCAAATGTCTTACAGCAAAATTGACTCCAAGGGTAAAATGCCATTGACAGCAAAATAGCCACTGCCAAATCTAAATTAAAACTATTATCTGCTTGTCTGAAGTGTTTTTTATCGGTATTTCACACTATAAACAAAATAAAGTATTGTTGGCTTATTGACCTGTTAAGGGTAAAACATCAATGTTGTGATTTTCTAATCGTTTAGGCTAAGTTATAGGCCTAATACTTAAGCCAATCTAGAACTATTTTTTAGAACCAGCAAATTCAAATTGAAACTTTGAAGAGAAAAAATGCAACATTGCATATTCGACTTGCAAAAGCATTGCAGCCTTCTGCAATCCATGAATGCAAAAATTGTGAAAAGCAGATGATAGAAAATCAAGCATACAAAAAGACAATGCTATCAAAGCTTCAACATGTTAACAAGATTGTGCAGGTACTGGTGGTCTAGCATTTAATTTTTGTTTTGGTCAAGAGGTATTAAGTGTGACATCATTGAATCTGCTTGCTGTGTCTTTTTAGTGAAGACTGTCCATTAATTACTTATACTTAGGTTGTAACAATGAAATGACATGAGTTGTGTCTAATGTCTTTACCACCCTTGTCAATATTATGTTTGTTTGGTCAGTGGTGCTAAGAAGGCTTGTCATCATATTTCAACACATTGCGTGACTTGGCAAGGCCCTATACCATTAACACTACTTCATTGAATAAAGAAATCAGCAAATGCACTTGTATACTCACAAGTATAAACAGACAAGAACAGTGTGGCACAATAGTTACAAGTACCTATAACACTGAAACCACAGAGAATTGTCATTACAGAGTAAACTCACAAATTTTAAGTCTTACATCATCAGTTGACATCAGATGCAAAACCTACCAATGCTAAATATTTTCATTAAGGGCTTAATTTTTTAATTTTTTTTCCTCTATCATCAATTGGAGTCAGGTGAAAATCTGACATATCTTGAGCACTTAATGACCTTGCAATCATCAGCCTGCAGGGTTGTCTTGTGATATCTGTATTCAGGGCAGCACTAAAACACAGAAATGTGGATTTACAGCAGTGGTCTCCAACCTTTTTGTCTCAGCGGACCAGTCTATGCTTGATAATTCTACCGCGGCCCACCAAAAGGGAGGGAGAAACGCAGATTGTTTTTAATTTACTTGTATTTGAACATGCATTCAAAATAAAATTATTTGAACCATAAAACGAATATTAAGTGATTTAAATTTGCAAAATTTTCAATCCATCTTTAAATCAATGAGAACTCTAAGCTTATTTCTCTGCAACGAGACAGTTCCATCTGGGGATAATAGGAGATAATGACACTCGAAGTGTCTTGCTTACGTCCAGGTTATTCCGTTGTTTTGTTTTGGTTGCTGCCATTGCAGAAAACCCCGCTTCACACCTATAGGATGTCGGAAATGGTAACAGGCTTTAAGTGTTGTGGTGGCGATATCCGGATATTCCGTCATGACCTTAATCCAGAACACTGGCAGAGTTGTTGTGTCGAATGTAGCTTTAAGGCTGCCGTCATTTGCAATCTCCAGCAGTTGATCTTCTTTTTGCACAGTCGTGCTAGATTCACCTGGTTTGCTGACAAATGGGTTGCGCATCCATTCTTGACCAGTTTGTGGGTCTTTTGTACTTGGAAAGTAGCGCTCAAAATCTTTCAAAAGCAAAGACAGGTGATCGCGCACCAACTTCAAAAATGAAGGCTCAGGCTCAGTTTCGCCCAACATCCCTGCTAATGTTTGAAACATATCCAAAATACCATTGTTCACGTGCCGTCCCCACAACTCCAGTTTCTCTTTAAATGCAGCTACTTTGTCTGCCAACTTGAAAACAGTTGTCATTTTCCCTTGAAGGGAGAGATTTAGTTCATTGAGCAGGATGAATATGTCACACAGATAAGCAAGTATTGCAACCATGTACCTTGTTACTGAAATGTGCTGCCAGAGGTGACTTCTTTTCTGAAAGAAATCTTTGCAATGGTTCTCGTAGTTCAATCACTCTGGTTAGCGATTTTCCTTGGGATAACCATCTTATTTTTGTGTGCAAGAGTAGGCTTTTGTGCTCTGCATCCATCTCCTCACAAAGTTGCTCAAATAGACGCAAGTTAAGGGCATGTGCTTTGATGTAGTTAATAACTTTAACGACATCAGTCAATACGCTGTTTAATTCCGGACACATTTTTTGACTTGCCAGCATTTCCCTGTGAATGATGCAATGAGTAAATTCACTCTCAGGAGCAACCTCCTTAATCCAAGAAATTAAACCAGACAATCGTCCGGTCATGGCAGCAGCTCCATCTGTGCATATGCCGACACAAAAAGACCATTTTAATTTTCCTAATATATAACCATTCAACGACTTAAATAGTTCTGCTCCTGTGGTGTTGGTTGATAAGGATAGCGCACACAACAAATCCTCACGCATATCTTCCTGATAAAGATATCGTACATAAACAAGTAGTATTGCGTTGTTGTTGATATCTGTAGATTGGTCAATCTGGAGTGCGTACCACGGCGATGTATTAATCCTCTTCAACAATTGTGCTTCAATGTCTTCGGCTATTTCTTCAATCCGCCGTGTCACAGTGCTTGCTGACAAAGGCACATGCATTACCTTTTTAACAGCAGCCTCTCCTAAAAGCTCACGGCAAATATCTTTAGTGGAGGGCAAGATTAATTCTTCACCAATGGTGAATGGCTTTTTCACCTTAGCAATACGGTTAGCCACCAAAAATGATGCTCTCAATGATGCATTCTCATTTATTGATGTAGTGGCCCTCAGAAATTTTTCCTGTCCTTTGTGTTCCCGTTTTTTTTTTCAAAATACTCCAGGGGCTTGTCTTTTGATGTAACGTGCTTGCTGTTCAAGTGGCGAAGCAGTTTTGACGGTTTTATTGACCCATTTGAGAGCCAGTCATCGCAAAGTATGCAGAGCGGTGTTGGTGCGTGGGTATCACCTGTCGCAATAAATCCATATTTCAAGTAGGACTTATGGTATTGTCTGTTAAAAGTTTTCTGTTTCTTTGATGTTGAAGGCTCTTCTGTCTCTTCAATGGGCCTTTTCCCATTTATAATGAAGCTTTCTAACGATGTCTGTTTGGTACTCATTTTTGATAAATTTTAACACACAAGTAACTGACTGTAAAGATTTAATGAGATATAGCTTAACTAAAAAATAGCTTAAATGAGAATAACTTCACTAAAAAAGAAAGCTGAATTAGCCTGGAGCTGCAAAGCAGAACACGTACCAGAATTAACAAACAACTGAGATACTAAAACTGTACTGTTAAAAAACATAAAGCTGTGCTCTGCGTAAATGTCCAGGTTCAAGATCAAAATAACAATTCAAAAACTTCAGCATAACCAGGGCTTGTGATGTAATAAACCAAGGTTATGATCTGGATTGCGTAAATGTCCTTGTGCAGATCGGCACTAACTGACCCACGGACCGGTACCAGTCTGCGGACCGGGGGTTGGGGACCACTGATTTACAGAAATCCACTTTTAACAAATAAAATTATTAAATTAACCTATACAAATATGGAAAAGCAACCAATTGGAATATGAAAATTGCAGAACATACACCTAAGATAAGAGATATAAAATAAAAATATTAGGAAATTTATGTTTGATTACTCTAAAAGTCATAGATGTTCATCATTTATTTTTTAAAACTATAGAAATCCATTTATAACTTTAAAGCAACAGAAATATGTTCATTACTTCAAATGTTACAAAAATTTTAATATCAATGTTTTAAGTGTGTTGTCAATTATGGAACTCTGTATAGCTTTGCATTACTTTTAAGTGACAGGAATCCATGTTTTTTCTCCTCAGAATTGTAAAAATAACAGTTTCATTATGTTTAAGGAAACTCGTTTTTATTCACATATAAGTTGAATTTTTTTCATGCAAAAAGTTCAATTCAAAGCTAGGGACAATGTGCAAGCTCTTTTGAGGTGATATTTTATTATATATGAAAGGGGTGTGCAACATTTTTTCAGGTGGGCCAATTTCAAACTAGTCAAAAAATTTGCAGACCAGCCAGAGTTTATATGTTTACATAAGCTCTGAAGCACTTGTAGGATGCATTTTTCAAGAAAAAAAAGAGGATCCTATTTATTTTCGGAAATCAATGCTTTCCAAGCACAATTTTTTTTGGTTTTTATTCAAATTTAACATTAAGGCCTTTAATTTTGGAGCATGTTTTTCATGCATATTCAAATTGACAGATTTGACATCCATTCCATTTTGACATCCACATCCATTCCATTGAATTTTACCTTGCAGGTTGTACACCCCAGATTTATGGTAGTGTGTGTTTACTGCAAATTATTGCAAGAAATTTGAATTAAAGAATCCTGTTTAACTAATTCGTATGCAAAATAGAGTATGACTTACATGCACGTTAATTTATAGATTTTATTTTTTGATCTCAAATTCCACAACTTTCATCATGCAGTTTGTATTGTTCCATATTTTCACAATATAGTGTTCTCTCATGCACCTGGTTTCCCATTGGTTGTCTTTTAATCACATGCTTGGTAGATGGCTAGACTATTTTAACCCAGGTTGAACTGCAGGAACTCAGATCGACATGCTAAATATCTCGTTTTTGCTACAGTTCTTTGAGATGACATTGCTGCTTTACAGATCTTGCAATAAAGAGATGCATAATGTGCAAACTTTTGTCATATCCAAGGGTAAATTAATTTTGGTGCACCAGTTTCCAATTCATGAACAAGTGTGGTATACCAACAGAAATATCATATGAAAAATGAATGCTTTTTATAAGTGCTTACTTTGCAAGACTTGCTCATTGTTTTCACTCTTTTTCATATTATGATTAAAGTTATATTTTTACTCATGACAGTATTATTTCAGCTTGTTGTTTCAACAGGTGTTCAAAAATGATTTAAAAAATCTTACCAATGATGTTGTTGCTCTTTCAAATAAGATGAACGATTCCTTCAAAGGATTAAATTGGGTTTTATGTGAGAAGTTGCAAGATTTACAAGAACAAGAGGAAGATATTAATGGTAAAATTCTTAGTTGTGATTGAAATCTACGTTCGTGTTAATCTAGCCGGTGAAATTTTTAGTTCATAGAATTGGTGTTTGAATTTTTATCTGTTTTTATTTGGTTCTGACTCTATCTTAAATGCTGCTCTGAGTGATATACTGCTTAATCTTGTGTATTTATTAGAAACCATGATGCATCCATATTATAAAGCGCAATTCTATCTGTTCGTCTGTCTGTGTGCTTTAACTCCTTCAAAACTACTGGGCCTACAAACATGAAACGTGGCATGATTGATCACCAGTGCGGGGCGAGTGTCATAGGGGTTTGATGATGTTATAAGTGCATTTTAAATTTAATTTTTAATTTAAATTTAAATTTTAAATTTGCATTTCTTGGTGAAAGAAACCATTTTTTTCTGAAATGAAAGCCACCACCCAAATTAACAACTTCAGGAAATTTCACCTTTTTTGGTAACTAAAATGACGCCATAATTAACGTCTGGTTGTGATATTTGTTTTCTTCATTTTCCCAATAAGCACTGACTGGAGAAATATGGTTGAAGTTTTTTTCAGGAAATATTAAGAAGGTGCTTGCAATAAAAATAATTCTCTCACAATCTAGCATTGTCGATGATGCAGCAAGCTATTAAGCAGTAAAGTGATTAAAGCATGCTGCTTTTTTCTGAACTGCTTCAAAGAAAGCACTGTTTTGTGGTAAAGTTAAATGTCAAATGTCTGACAGCAAGGAACAAACACACAGTCAGAGGCTTTAAGTTTTGTAACTAGGCCTACAATTAGCAAAAATTTGTGAGTAGTATGTGCATTGCTTTGCAGCCTAATTCTATTAAACACATCAATCACTTCAACGTTCTTCCACAACTTTCAATATATGCCCCTATGCACGTAGTGTCATTTGTGTCATGTTATTATTGCTGCTTTTCAGAATTGCTATTTGGGTGAAGCCGGCTGAGCCGATATTTCTAATTTGACGTAAGTGACTGGCAGCTCTGCCGATGACGTCGATATAACCGGCTAGTTTTATATGTAAGGAAAAACTCTGAGACATTGTATTTGTAGATTTGAACTTTAAAGTAAAACTGTTGGAAGAAACTTTGCAAGTGTCTCAAGAACTCCATCGCAAAGAAAAGCAGCGAAGAAAAGAGCTTCATAACACTTTAGTGCAAGTACGAGGCAACATCAGGGTGCATTGTAGAGTTCGACCTGTTCTTCATTTTGACAGCAAACAAAGCGATGATGGAACTTCATCTGTCAAAAATGATGTAGACGCGCGTGAGGCGTAAGTTTCAGTTGTTCGTTGCTACAGTTTTTTTATTAAAATTTAGTGGTTTGAGCTTTCGCCTCGGAATTATTTGATTGCCGGTTCAAACCTTGACATGGTCATACCAAAAAACTTCCAAAACAGTTCTCAAAGCGTCCTTGCTTTGTGTCCGACATGAAAGGGATGGCGTAGAAAAAAAATCGGCAAGTTTGTTTATAGTGCCAATGGAAAGACAATTTATAAAACTCCCTGTTTTTAATTGCAGACAGGGGCTGTGACCGTGGCAGCTCTTTGTGACGGAGACTAGCAAACAAAGCGTGATCTAACGCGCATGAGTAAAGGCATAAAGCATTTTTGTGCTGAGACATGGTTTGAAATCACCATTATTGCTTTGGTACCGCATTCCTACCATAAGCAGGAAAGTTGCCATTGTGCGTTTGCTGTTGATACAGCAGCACAGCCCTAACATGAGGCCTGTTCTCACTGCTCGCAGTTACGTGGCTATTTTGAAGTGGTTGTTACAATTACGTTACCGACTGGCCGGATGGCTAAGATAGTTCTTTTTGCTGTACCAACATCCTTTGCATTTTTAGAAAGACAAGTCCAGAGAAAATTGTGTATGCTGTGGATGATGAAACTGTTTCTGTTGTACCTTTACCTGGAAAACCAAATAAACTATTCGATTACGAGAAGGTTTATTCTGATGAAGGTGAGCATAACTGTTACTGCATTGGTCATGTGCAAAACTTCTTTTGAATGAATGTAAATGTATCGTCACGGCTATTCGAGTTTTTAAACTTCGTGTATAAATTTTTGAAGTTGCTTTTGCAGAATTACAATAAAGACCTGCCCCATTAGTTTTTAACCAAGGGTGCGTGTAGACTCTAACCATTTTAAGGCGTGCTGTTATTACGGAGAGAAACCCCTTATTTTGTGTAGTACTTTCAAATGTTTCTCCATTTTCTCGTAAGACATAGTAGGGAAAGAAAACGTGAATGTTGTTTATAAACTATTATATTATCACCGTTGAATGATTTAGAACTTGTTGCTCTACAACATAAGCTCATTTCACTCCCAATGATTTATTTTTAAAGGGGTGCGAGGGATGCTGAGTAACTATGAAAAAAAAAAATTAGAAGCTTCTATTCTTGTTGTCACACTAGTCTCTTAAGTGCTTGCTGTAGATCACTTAGTAGCTGGATAAGTTACGCTTTCGTTGACGATAGCCAAACTTGTAGTAGACAAGTGTATTTGTGGGATACTGGTATAAACAGTGACAAATCGTGTTTTTGCGCTTAATGGCCAATGCCGTGTTCTGCCGTTTTTTTGCTTTAGATAAGTCTGGCCTATATTATCAGAAAGGCCAGTGGCAATAACTACTTAGAAAAAAATTGAATTTGTTGATGTTAAATAGATGATCAAGTGGTTGTTTTTGACGAAATCAAGCCTCTTCTCACATCATTTCTTGATGGATATAACGTCTGTGTGATGGCTTATGGGCAAACTGGTAGTGGCAAGTCTCACACAATGCTAGGAAATGTCGATCAACCTGGAATTGTCCCAAGAGCCGCAGAAGAACTGTTTAGGTGAATGTAATTACTTCCTAATGTTAACAAATGATCTTGAAGAAGGTTAACTTTCCTTTATATGTAAGATTTTTGGTGTCGTTTTTGGTGATTTTTGACTTCGGTTTCTCCTGCTGATCTTTATTGAACTTCAATTACAGTGACTTCTAATTTGGAAAGTTTACTACCGCTAATACTTTCGGTATTAAACAAGATAGATATTCGCGATTTCAGGCTCACTGACATGGCTAGAGAAATTTTTCTAAAATAATAGCAATGATTTTGGTCTGTGCCCCGATAATTTGAATTGATTTTAGGAAGATGTGATTAATAACGAAGAAAATGGAGTGACTTCAGCTACATCAGTTAACCGAGACAAAATCAAATTAAAAAAATTAGATCTTTCAGTATTTAATCTTCAAATTTCCTTTACAGACTCGTTGATGAAAGAAGGTGTCCAGGCTCGGTTAAATTTGCCGTGTCGGTTGCTGAGGTTTATAACAATGATATATTCGATCTGCTATCGGATGAGAGAAAGCGAGAGAAACATGAAATAGTGACAAGCGGTGGAGGATGCAAAGACGTGCCAACTTTAAATCATGTGTAAGAAATATGACATAATACATTGCAGAGTTAAGTGTTTGCTAAATTGTAAGGTTGTAAACAAATGCTTTGGTTAATTCGCTTATGAAATCCGGAGTTGCTTTTGTGATTGTATACAGATCTTTCAAAAGGCGTCTTTTGACTTGCAGATCGATGACATTAAGGTGTTTACAGCTGCTAAGTAGGTTTAAGCCACAGAGAGCGTGCTGCTTGCATTTTAGGCTAATGCTAAATCGCAATCTACGCTTTATTGGCATGCTACCTAAGCGATTCAGTGTACTAAAATGTCATAGCATTACTAGGATTGAAACATTAAGCTTGAACATGCCACACCAATCGTGTTTTTTAGTCAAAGCCTAATGCATCGTAGAAGAGGGGAGAGTTTAGCTTGCGGGATTGGAATAGTGAAGCTGCTCACTCAACGTGTCGTGAGAAGCGATTTTTTGCCTTCCATCGATTCCAGTTTGCCTCGAAAATAACTGGTGGAGCTGCCTGTCTGTAATTTAAATAAATGAATCACCCCAAATTGGTGATTTTCAAATTGGATCCGCATGCCCCAAAGTACTAACGCTCTGCACATCTTGATGATTTATGAAAGAGCAGCCATGTAAAGAATTCTAAAAAAGTTTGAAAATACCATAGACTATATATGAAAAGCTGAAAAACATAAAAGATACGTGGTTGCTTCATGTGCATCAAAACTTATCAGTATCGAAACAAAAGATTTAAAAATTGCTCTTCTACATGTACGGCCTTTTTTACTTGCACTTGATCTGAATCGGGTGTACGATGAACCAGGATATCTATCACGTTTTGCATGCGTACTAAAGAGAAGTAAGTATGAACAAAAGAAAGTGACAAAGCAGGAGTTAAGTGATAAGCATACTCTCATACACCACTTCAGTTTCGTTTAACTCTTTACAAGACGGAGAAAATGATCTAAAACATAACTCATACCGACGTAACAGAATTACTCGTACTACAACTTGTCAATTAAATTGTTGTCCTTAATATATTACTACTCTCGATCATCTATGTTTCAGCAAGGTTGAAAGTGCGACGGAAATTCGAAGCCTGTTGGAGTGTGGGCTGGAACGGCGGGCTAAGATGTCAACTCGCGTCCACGAGCATTCAAGTCGATCACATTTGATTGTCAGTTTGACGGCAACATTTTATTCGGATATTGCAAACAGTAGCTCCCGTTCAGAGCCCGGATCCCCGCGACAGAAAACGCATTCTGCAGACGGAGATGATCTTCGTACGTAATGCTAATATTAATTGAAATCACTATGTCTACCTGCTAAATTTATTTACCCTATTTTTGGAAAATCTGTTGTTAAAAATGCTGCTTATTTTCGTATAACAGTTTTTGCATCTTGGCTTGACTTTATCTACAAATCTTGAAAAAACGTGTTGCTCTTTCTAGCCATTGGACAGAGACTCTAAAACGGGACATGCTCTTTTTATCAATTAGTAGATAAGTGCTTATCCCTATCAATCAGAACAGATGCCTTACCCTGTGTGTAGTTGATGTAAAGC
Source organism: Trididemnum clinides (assembly GCA_963675345.1). Lineage (NCBI taxonomy): Eukaryota > Metazoa > Chordata > Ascidiacea > Aplousobranchia > Didemnidae > Trididemnum > Trididemnum clinides. The sequence goes on from OY776301.1 coordinate 10,913,090, forward strand.
AGTTCACAAGTCCTATCCACTACTGATAGTCGCGTTACAAACAAGATGAGCTAGCGTCCATTAGCCTTTAATAACATACTGAAAGAGCAGCTTCTACGCTGGTGAAGCACGGAGAAGAAGTCTTCTTTGCTATGAAAGAGCGATAATTGCTATTTTTACAGCTGAAATACGACGAACACGACGCCATCTTCCTCAACCTTATCCTCCAAACTTCTCCAACCAGCTCCTGACCAGTCCGCGTGCTATGAGCAGCTTCTCAGTTCCATCTTCTCCCGTCTGCATGACAACAGCTTCTTCATTTAAAACTAAACTGCAGTTTGTAGACTTGGCTGGTAGCGAATGCGTAGGTAGGTACCGTAGTGATATCGCTTGGTTTTAAACTTGCAGAAAACTAAAAATGTGTAGGTTGTAAAACAAATTTTCCGGCCAAAGGATGTCAATAGCCGCAACAATGCTTTTTTGGAAGTTTGTTGACGTCTTTGAAAGGAAGGAAGTTTGTTTGTTGACGAAAGGATGTCAAGAACATGAAATTGTTTTTGTGCCAGGTTGACGACAGGCTTCAGTGTTACTCTTCAGGACCTCGTTTCAAGTTTTTCTAAAGCAAAATGCTTTTTGGTTTTGAAATGTGAATCTTGTTACTGGTGGTTTCAAAGCGGATCTGAAAACAAATGTGGTATCCGGACACTTCTCCCATTGGGCATCTCTGCGGGACATTAGAGTTAAAGACTTTGATTAGAGTTGGGGTTAGGGTTTGTCCTGGAGAATGTCCAGGGGAAGTATCCTCAGGAGAAATATCTTAATACCATTATACGAGGTGTGACAAAAAATAGTCCGGACTGTATCTACTACGCACTTCGCCCAATACCAATCGGTAAGCCACTTGTTCCTAGTACATCTCGACTTCTTTGCCCTATTGTGCTGCAGTATTTTTAAGTCATTTCGTTTTTTATTTTGCGGCTTTTTGTAACGCAGTGTTAGTAAACCTTGTCCGAATTTTACTGCTTTTTTGTCGCGCTTGTTTGTAGACAGTGCTGTTGGTTGCACAAAAATGGTGCTACGAATCAATAAGGGGTTTTTGGAAAAACGAGGAAGAGACCAACTGAGTGTTCCAAACTTCATATTGAGGTTTGTGGGGAAGATGTGATGTCGAGGACACGCGCTTTTGAACGGGACAAACGTTTTGAGAGTGGCGGCGAGGAAGTAGAGAATGACCCCAGGTTAGGACGGCCTTCCACAGCAAAGACAGGTAAAAACTGTCAACAGAGTGAAGCAGCTGGTTTGGAGCGGTCGCAGTTTGACAGTGCGAATGATAGCGGATGGACACAGCCCAAACAAGGTATCATTGCAAACATCTTTCTGCGTGATCTGGGACGCAAAAGCTGTGTGCCAAACTGGTGTCCGAGGTTTTATCGGAAGACCAGAACCAGTTTCCGGTAAATTATTGTGAAGTTGTGTTGGTGAAGAATCCAGACGATCTTGGTCAAGTTATCACAGGAGATGAAACGTGGTTGCTCCAATACGGTCCTGCAATGAAGAGACGGAGAATGCTGTGGAAGACCGCCGAATACCCCATACCCAAGGTGCGCATGTCAAAATCGAAGATCAAAGTCATGTTGATTACGTTTTTGATCAGAAAGGCTTTGATCATCATGAACTTGTGCCTGAGAGTGAAACATTGAATTAGCACGTCTACCAGGAGGTTCTCATTCACCTCCAATAACAGAGTTCGATGCAGCAGACTGGTGTTGTGGAGCGACAAGACATGGCTCCACCATGACAATGCACTCTCGCACAATGCCATCGGTGTCAGGTAGCTTATGATCAAATCGCAGCTCTTGACCACTCTCTGCTTTCCCCAGATCTAGCACCGAGTGACTTTTGGTATTTTCCCAGGCTGAAGATTGTAACAAAAGGAACTCATTTATCATATTCAGAAAAAAGACCTCAGTGACGAGGGAGCTGAAGAGCATCTAAGAGGAGGAGTTTTTTACATGCTTCCGTGAAGGGAAGGATCGAATGCACAAGTGTATTAACACCAAGGGGGAGTTTTTTGAAGAGGACAGTTCGTAATTTATCTAGCAATGTTGTATTCAAAGTTTTACAACAACATTCCCGTTTTTTTTTTTGTCATCACCTCGTGCATATTCTTTTCCTGTAATTAAGATTAATCATTAGCAATGATTTAGTTGGCTAATTTAATCACTATTGAAAAATGACCCGCTTAAAAAGTTTGGCGACGATAAAATCACTAATAATATTTGTTACTTGTTAGGAATGTCCGGTGTTACTGGTTCAGCACTGCGCGAATCCTCGTACATAAACCGGTCATTGTCCGCCCTTGCCGATGTTCTGGGAGCGCTCTCGGAGCATCGCTCCCACGTTCCTTACCGCAACTCCCGACTCACACACCTCCTGCAGGATTCGATTGGTGGTGAAGCGAAAATGTTGGTGCTGCTGTGCGTTTCCCCCACGAGAAGGTGAGTTTATTGCAAGTGACAATAGGGAAGGCAAAAATCTATGTATAGGTGCTCAAACTTTTCCATAAAGGTGTTAAAACATTTTTTAAAAAGTTATTCTTTCTGGAGACCGTTTTTTTTTAAATTACTTATTTTAAAAATCTCATCCTATTTACTTTGTTGTGTGCTGTTGGAAAAAACCTTGCACATTTGAAACACCAATATTTAGAAGTACTTGTCTTTGCCATTAATTTTTTTGTAAGTCAATAATTTGGAAAAAGTGACGATTGTGAACAACTGGAAAAGTTTCGCTTTGTCAAATTTTAAGGATAAATCTGACTGCGTTAAATATAATTTTTTAAAAGCTCTAAAATATCAGCTATTATAACTTGTAACACTTCATTTAAAAAACGTTTGTCAATTTTTCTATTTAGGTAAGGCTGGCGAGTAGCAATGTTTAATCAACAAGACCAAAATTTGTGAAGATGAGATATTATTGACGCAAAATAAAGGATTTTGTATCCCGTGAGATCTAGAACTCTCCAATTTAAGTTATCGATTCAATCCTCTTAAAACTAAGTTAGCTTACTCGCACTTGATTTTCGGGTTTTGGCATGAAAAACCGTGGTCGTGTAATGACTGTACCACAATTTTGAAACAGAGAGCCCGGAATTTGAAAATCGTGTAAACACCCTTATCATTTGTCTGTAATTTTGGGTGCTGTAATGCATTAGTGAAAAGCGTGGTTCGAAAGAGGGTGTATAATGGCAGATGCTGCAGCTGTACTTTTAAGGTGGCTGTGCAGTGCTGGACAAGTCGAAAAGTTTATCAAACCAATCTTCATTAATGGAACACTTAAAGTTTTTAGCTCGTTTTCTTGCTGTTGGAAACTTTTCAATTACATTTTTTAGCTTATTCTGGACACTCTTTGCATCGATCACGGCTAAACTAGCTTTTCTCCATAAACCTACAACATCGCTGTTCACTACCTGTTTTTGTCATTGAACCCTGGTCCTTTAGCTGAGAATTTAGATGTTGTATCCATCAAAACGTGCCGAACATGATAGAAGTGCTCAGTAACCTCTCTATTCGTATCTCACTAGATCCTAGAGATGCCATACTAAGGCTGTACTTTTGTTGAAAGTGTAACTGATGCTGCGATGCTGCCAATAATTTTTTATGCTAACTGGCTAAATGATGTTTTTAAATGTACGTAATTATCGTTTATTTGTTGTTGTTGTTGTTGTTTACCCGACCCCTTCCGAGGGATGGGGGCATGGCGGAAGACCATGGAGCCCCAGAAGCCGGGCAACTCCCCAGGGTCTGGACCAGAGGTCATAAAGAGACAGAGAGTCGCCAAAGAGTGAGCGGCGCAAAGAGTCCGTAGCTGGACAGTGCAGAATGAGATGAGAGATGTCCTGGGACGAGTGTCCACAGGCGCTGCAAGAAGGATTCTCGATTCTGCCAATCCTGGAGAGATAGGAACCTAAAAGAAGACTGTGTCCATTGCAGCGAAGACGAGAGAGGACACAGCGAGCATGACGAGGGAGCACAAGTTCCTCAGTGGAAATTGAGGGAACCTGTGTGTCAAAATACTTTGAAGAGACAGTACGCCTCCAGTCCGAGATAAGACGAGAGTGGATACGAGAGATAAGAGGAGAGAGACTACAAGGGATTGCGGAGGGCGCAAGCAGCGCTCCCCGTCTGGCAAGCTCATCAGCTGTGTCGTTCCCCGGGAGAAACGAGTGTCCGGGGACCCATTGTAGCCTGATAGAACAGGAGGAGAAGAAGAACAGTTCCTGCCAGATCTGCCACAGAGTTTGAGATAACAGGAAAGGTGGAGGAGAGGACAGGGTGGCGAGGACAGAACGAGAGTCAGACAGGAGAAGAAGAGAAGAAAAATGGCAGACTTTATGGTGTTGCCGAGACCAGCAAAGAGCGTGCAGAATGGCGCAGGCTTCAGCGGAAAAACTGGAACAAACTGGGCCTGCCGAAAAGGAAAGAGTGGCCTCAGTGCCACAGAGAGAGCAGTTGGCAAGAACGCCGGAGCCGCCCTTGCCAAAAGGAAAAGGAACAGAGCCGTCTGTCCAGAGTACCAGATCATGAGGAGGAAGAGAGTCAAGGTGGGCGAGAGCCGCACCTTGGCGAGAGTGAGGGGGATCAGAGCGAGAGCATGGAGTGGAAAGGGTGGACTCCACCGTGAACGAGGGAAGATTCCAAGGAGGACAGGGAGGGCAAGCAACAAGAGCTTCCCTAGAACAAGTAGAAGAAAGCATGAGCGGGTGAGTGGACGCAAAAGCTCTCCAGGACGATCTGCAGAGTCTTGGTTTCACTCCTAGTCTGGCCAAACCTGAGATGGGAAAGGAGGTTGGGAGACGAAGAGCCCGCTCATGAGAAAAAAGAGTGAAGTGAGTCAGAGTGACTCGTAGGGGAGGTAGAGAAGCCTCGGTGAGTAGTAGAGGGATAGGGGAGGACGAGAGGCAGCCGGTGATGGCGCGACTGGCCGCTCGGTGAAGGCGTTCCAATTTGGTGATATTGGTAGCGCTTAGGAAAGGAAACCATCCGGGTGAAGCGTAAGTGAGAAGGGACCGAAGAAAAGATTTATACAGAACAGAGAGGGACTTCTTAGAGGGGCCCCAAGAGGAAGCAGAGATACAGCGTAAGGCCTTGAGACGTGGGAAAAACTTGGCCTTCAGCGAAGATACATGCTTAGAAAAGGAAAGAGTGCGGTCGAAGGTGACCCCAAGAAAAGTTGGAGTGGGATTGAAACGGAGGCGGGAGCCGAGTAGGAGGAGGTTGGGCTGGAGGTTAGCCTGGTGGGGATCCACTGAAAAGAAGGAGGCCTCACATTTGCTCGGATTGAGAGGAAGACACCAGTACTCAGACCAGCGCTCCAATCGAAACAGAGCTCCTTGTGTGGCCTCCACCGCAGTGGGGACCGAGGGGGAGGAGGACCAAATGGCCAGATCGTCAGCGTAAAGAGAGCAGCTGATGAGGCTTTTGTGATTTTGAAAAGCCACAGAAGCGCGCCTGTCAGAAAGGAAAGATTGAGTCCAACGAGCAAAGCAAGGAGGGAGGCCAGCCGAAATAAGTTTGTGGAAAAGGGCGGGATGCCAGACAGAGTCAAAAGCTTTAGAGAAACCGATAGTAGACAGGATCGTCCGAGAACCTGGCCTGGGTTTGTTAAACCCATCCGAAATGGACTGAGAAAGGTACAGAATTTGATCGAGTGTAGACCGTCCAGGGCGGAAACCGGCCTGGCGGGGAGAAAGAATGGAATTAGATTCCAGAAAAAAGACAAGACGGGATAGTATGATGCGTTCAAAAAGCTTTGATACGCAGGAGGTGAGAGAGATAGGCCGGAAGGAAGCAGGAGAGTCGAGAGGTTTTCCCATCTTATGTATGGGAATAATAGAAGATGTCTTCCAGATGGAAGGAAAGGAATGTGAAGACCAAGAAAGATTGAAGATGTGAAGAAGAAAATCCATGCCAGAGCGAGGAAGATGCTTTAGCATGGGATAGGCAACTTTGTCTGGGCCAGTGGCAGTGGATGAGGATAGGTTGGAGGCAGCCGCAAGAAATTCAGCGGGAGAGAAGGGAGAGCAAAAGGACGAGTGAGACTCCACAGAGCACGTAGCTCGGCGGAGCTCAGTGAGGTAGCCTCTGGCTCTGCTGCGCAGGGCCTTTGGCTGAGACACGGGAAAGTGAGACCTCAGGTAAGCGGCATAGACCGAAGCCGATTTCCTGGGAGAAGAACAGTTAGGAAAGTTAGGAGAGGAAGAAGACGAGGAAGGAGAGCCAGCAATAGAGCGAAGAAGAGAGTGCACAGATTTAGGATTAGATTTAGGTGAAAGAGAAGTGCAGGTCGTCTGCCATGCCTCAGCCTTGGCCTTGGCAATGACCGACGAGGCACGACGAGAGGCGGAGATGTAAGCCTGGCGATCTTCATCACTTCTGTGAGCAGTAGCGAAAGCCTTGCGTCTTTCACCAACCGCTTCTTCCACCTCAGCAGACCACCAGGCTTTAGGAGGGCGTTTGATGCGGCCGAAAGGAATGGAAGATTTGGCCGCATTCATTGCCAGAGAGGTAAAGAGAGCAGCTGCAGAGGAAAGAGAAAGAGACGAGTATTCCTCTGCAGTAGGACAGTGAGAGTCAAAGTAGGAGGCAAAGTCATCCCAGCGAGCTTTCTGAAAATTAAAGGAAGGGGGACGCTCGTTGGGGTGAAAGACCGGAGAAAGAGGGATAGATAGAAGAATTGGTAGGTGGTCAGAACCCAGGTCCTGAAGCACCTCCCAGGAGCAAGAAAAAGCAAGAGTAGAAGGAGCAAAGGAAATGTCAGGAGAGGAGCGACTGCCGGAGGAGCGATGGAGAAGGGTGGGTGTGTCAGGGTCATTGAGGGGGAGGAGGTCTGGGGAGATGACCCAGTCGAATACTTCCTCCCCACGGGGGTCGGAAGTACCTCTTGAGTTCCAAAGCGGGTGATGGCAATTGAAGTCCCCCAGAATGAAGAGATTTCTGGAGGAGGGAAGAATTGAGGGGAGAAGGAATCGGTTCTGCCATTCGTTGGGGAGGAGCGAATAGGGGGGGCATACACATTAAGAAATGACACCGAGGAGGATTTGTTTAGAGAGATGTTGACCCCTACATAATCAGAGTAGGGATCGAGCGAAGAAAGAGAGGTGGTAGAAAGTTCAGAAAAGGATAGGCCCTGTCTGACGAAAATGACAACGCCGCCACTGGCATGCGAGGCATCAGAAGAGAGAATGCCAGACCGGGAGTGAGTACGATCAGAACGCAGAACAGAGAATCCAGGAATCCGGAAAGAGGAAGAGGAGTTAAGATTGGATTCCTGAATGCAGATAAGATCGACAGGATGGGATGAAAGAAAGTGAAGTAGTTCAGTGCTCCTGGCTCGAAGACCTCCAGCATTCCATTGAAGAACCCTGAGGGAGTCAGGGGGAGGAGAGGAGGCAGGAGGTGCAGAAGTATAGCCAGGAGCAAGGGACGGTGGTGGAAGGGTAGGGGAAGGAGATATAAGATGGGCAGATGGGGGATAAGAAGTTTGGAGACGAGGGTGGGGCAAGAGTGCAGCATTAGCAGAGGGTGGGCCAGATTCCACAGTGGAGGTATACGTGCCGGAGGAGTCCGAGGAGTCACAGTGTTACGGCAGGGGGGGGGAAGCTCCAAGAGTGAGAGCTGCCAAGAGCTCTGAAGTTAGATAAAGAAAGTTGTGAGCACCTTAGATGGACCCATTTGGAGCAAGCGCAGCATTGCACCGACTTGCCCCGCCAGGTCACATTTTTAGCGCACACAGAGCAAGGAAAGATGGGGCCAGGGTTAGGATGAACGTTACCGCTCATCAGGAGAAGAAGAAGAATGAGGAGACGAAGGAGGGCAAGAGTAGGGCAGGAGAGAAGAAAAAGTAAGAACAGGCGACCGATTTTAAAGATGCTGTGTGCTGCCCTTCTGCGGTCGTTCAGGGGGCAGCATAGCGAAAAAATGAATGGGGAGTGCCCGGGGTAACTGGGACCCTCGGGAAGGCCAACAGCCATTTCGACCCAACCCAAACGGGGCCGGGGACCGCACCACCACGTTGAGGCGGCTGTTGATTGGTGCAGATCGTTTATTTGTCGATCAAACAATTGTGACGAAATAGCTACTTCATAGAAAAAATTAGTCTTGAAGAGATTCGATCACGAAATATTTGATTCTTTGTGCCAACACACAAAAATACATCACGTTTTTGGTAATAAATATTTTTCTCGTGCCTCTACGACTACATAATGTATTAAAGACAGATAGGAAGTCGACCATTCTGCGTCGATTGAAACAAACCCCATGCTTCTATCGCAAATGATTTTCGAGATACTAAAAATCAGCGGAAAATGACGTAATAATCACGGGGCACCAGAAGATGACGTCATGATACAAAAATAATTCCAAATTCGTAATCAGCGTCGAAAATCGAATCAGAAAAATTGGTAGCCGTTTGAAAAGTCGAAAGTGATGAAATTATGAAACACCCTACTGTGCACGGTATACGTTTTTACGATTTTCTTTCGATTTTGCACGTATTTTGTTCAAGCATTTTTGTGTGAAAATTTTCATGTGCTTAGATATTTATACGATGCTGAAAAATGTACCTTGTGTGAACATCCGGTTTTGTCACCAAAAATGTTTTTGCACGTATTTGTCCACAAAAACGCATACGCTGTCGGTTTGAACTTTGCGGACGAAATCGGATATTCGAACAAAAATATATACTTTAAAGCATCGTATAAATATTTCCAGCGGATAAAAATTTTCGTACAAAAATGGATATGACAGCACAAAATGTACAAAAACGTACAAATCTGTATAAAAACTTGTACCGTATGCAACGACCTGTAGTCTTCAAATTGCAAACGGACCGCCTAAGGCGTTGAAATAAGCGTCAAAGTTGTACGAAACCTGGTGATTGGAAGCTGGGAGCGTTACCTTGCATGCGGCATCGCTAAGCAAGATCATCGTCTGCTTCCAAGCTCACATTTCTGGTTTAATTTATAGGTTGTGTTGACCCTAATAAAAATTTACAGGTTGACACTGTCGTGGAAGGCCGTGCGATAATTTTGCTATCTCCAAAAACTCGTTTCTTTTACCAAAATCGAGAGAACTCAAGTTATTTTTGACTTGTAAAAATTCTGTTTCTTTAGATATTTGACTGAGACTTTGCAGTGTCTTGGCTTTGGAAGTCGCGCCCGTCAAGTCCAACGCGGTCACGTTAAAAGGCGAGGAGGACAAATAACCGCCAATCGATCTGAATCGCCCTCAAAACTATCACCTCGTCAATCTCGTTCGGTTTCATCTGTCGTAAGAAGAGTTCTAAATTAGTTATTTCACTATTTATGTGTGTTTATGTGAAGTTCGTTTGCTGCTAGTTTTAGATGTAGACGTTTCATTTGTTTCTAGGATTACACTGTGTTTTATCAAGTTACATATGTTATCAATAAATATTAATTTTCTGTATACATCTTTACGGATTTGCGTGTTTGAACTGTCGTTTTAAATTTCAGAGCTGCTTAGTATTAGATGAAAAATCATTTAACCAGCGAGTTCAATGGAGTTTCATTTAGAAATTAAAATTTTTTCTTAAGAATTATTCATCTAATGCCAGAAAGTCAGTTGAGATTACTCTTGAATGAAAGGTTTAAATTTTTATTAAAAATAAAGCAGGATAAACAATTATTGTTCTTAAAATTCTCATATGGTTCAATCAGAGTGCGCAAACAAAACCACCTAATTACAATAAGTTTCGTCTCCAACCAAAGTTTAACATTTTTGAAAAATCATTAAATTTCGAAAACTACTGTTGCAAATTTGGTTAAAGCATTATCTCTCAAGTTTTTTGTGTTAATGTGTGTTTGCTCGATTGGTACTTCATGCCTAGGCACATCAGCTTAGCAAAAAAAATTTTAAAAGGGATTTTAGGTTACAGAACTTTTTAACATAAATCTACATTTCGTTCTTTTATTTTCGTTGCTAAACAATTTTTAGAGATTATCCTCTTTTCGGTGCTCAATGTTTTACCTGGAAATAGCTTAGTAAAACATTTTTTCCTTAAAAGATGCACTGAAATTGGGCGAAAGGCTGCTCAAATCACTCAAAAACTAAACCATACATTAAAATATTTCTGAATCCGCCAAAGTTTCCACTTGATTCTTTTGTCATCTCATACGCTACAAACAGACCAATCGCCACAAATAATTTTTGGTCTAATTTTTGCTTACTTTCACCACATTTGCAGATCACAGATATTGATTGACTCTACCTAAAACATCGTAAATTTATGCCAGAGGTCATTTTTTAAAGAACTATTTGCATTTGGAAAGAGTTTTGAATGGATGATAGGAAACTTCTTGAGACTGCTCCATGCAGTTTTCAATTTTGGGTTGTCACAGCGAATTGTGGTGACGCCACTGAGATCAACTGCTATTCCCTCATGAAATCAATTGCTTATAAGTTCGAGGATTGGCTTAAAATGGCTGTAAACGCCATCTTTTTCCCATCTCTTGAGGATGTTTAATTTTTTTTAAAGTTAAATATTGATTCAAACCACTTAATTGTTTGATCATCCGACATCAGACATTGATTGCTCTTCTAACGCAGAGCTTTTTGCCTGGCGTGACTTAAATTTTGTTTGATCGTACATGCTAGCATCTAGAAATTGTGTGAGCTGATTTAATTCACTCCATAGCATTTTTACTGCCACGGTCTGCTTTGTGGTATGTATAGGCTTACCATATTTTGGTGAATAAAAAACGGGACGCTCCAGGACAACAGGCCTGATCCAAGAGTTTTGCTATAGCTGACCAGGTAAGGTGCGACACTTAGCGGTTGCAGAACAGATGTTGACCTTATAGTTTATACCCTAAATCAAGGTGTCCTCAAAAAAAAAAGTCAACACCGGTATTACTGCAGCTATTGTGTCACTTCCAGTCCAAACCATCGTCGGCTGGGGACGGACGTTTAATTCGGGACGCATGATAGGTCTGGCTATGCTGGCTGACTGGGTGCAAAAAAACGGGACTTTAGATTATCTGACCGGGACAAAGCCTTAAAAACCAGGACTGTCCCGGCTAAAACGGGACGTATGGTAAGCCTAGGTATGCATCTAATTGCTGGCTATTCTTTATGTTTCGTTAAGCAGTTAAAATTACGGAAAACCATTCCGCCGAGCAGATAAAAAGACTAAAGTGCTTTTTCAAAGTAGCAGCAACGCAATTATTGATGTTTGCAAAGTTTATACGCACAATTATTTGCTTTTGATTTTTAATTCTTTTTCATTTGATTCATACGCAGTCCATATGATTGCAACAAACTAATAAAAAACTTGATTGTAAACATTGTGGGCGATTGTGCTCATATACTGATGCAATCGACATGTTTGCGGAGGCCAATTTACACAAAATTTTTGTTTTTCAGTTGTATCGTATTGTTTCAAAATCTTCAACTGAATATGGACGCAGCAATGGCCACCAGAAAATTGTCATGAGAATGGCAATTAGCAATCACACTTGACGATTTACCAAAAAAGTACTACCAGAGACAGACCTTATGCTTTTCTCACAAAATTTAATGGGCAGTCTTGATAAAAAATTTTACTCATCTTTCAGATATAGAAAAATTAAAACAAAAAAAAGTGAGAGAGGATTGAATATTATTGCCTAATTTAGTACCATTCGATCTGAGTTGTTCGACTTTAATGAGAGCAACCGAAGCAATCTAAGAACTACGACTATATATACAATAACAACAACCATTCTAGTTTTGTAGTCATTGACAATATTCATGGATCTTCTCCGCTTGGATTGAGTCTGCCACGCTATTTTCTGACTTGATTTTCTGTTAACTTAACAACGCGACCAATCTTATACTTCTGAGTCATCAAAAATTTAGTAATTGTTAAAATCCTTAATGTGTGTTTTGTGAGATGGGAACAATTTGGAGAATTAGGTAATAGTGACACACTAGCATCAGTTTTGCAGTTTGTAGACCCTGTATCAGGGAAGTACTGTATCAGTTATCTTTTACTGTACCCGAACTTTATGTGTTTTTATTTGTTCATTTCATACTGATTGGATTTGGCCCATGCTGGTATTTAACAAAGCTACAACTATACAATACGCAGTGAAAAAAACACGCAAAACACTTGCATGATAGAAAAACGCTAGGTCTGTATGTATGTACCAACAGACCCACTTAAGTAAGTTGTCCTAAAAAATAAAATAATTTGTTATCCCTCATATTAGGTAACTGGGTAAGCAAACCACAGCAATGAGCAAAATATTAGCTCAACAATAACTAGCTGAGTGCATGAATGCAGTAACAAGCGAATTTTCAGATTGGCAACAGCATTCAATAGAATGGTACATCACTTTATGATTTGAAACTTTAAATTCATTGTTGTTAGCATGAATTTGGGAAGAAGTAGCACAGTAAAAGTAATGGGTTGTTATACCATATTTGAGCAGAATCATTATACACTACACGTGATCCTTCTAAAGCTTTCCAAATTAAGATCATGCCACAAAGGGCAAGAAAGTAAACATAAACAATGAGAACACAACATTATTTAAAGCTTGGCACTTTTTTGTTTGTCACCCCAAACTGCCATCTTGGATCAAATGCAACTTAAAATGTTATGGTTATGGGTTCAAATCTTCACTGGCAAGGTACTTGGACAAAGGCAGTGTACACTGGAGGGGAGGCCTGGTGTGTGAATGTACAGTGGAGTGTACACTGGGGGTGCGATTCTGCCCAATACATCCAAGATGGTGGCCTGGGATAACAAAAAAGCACCTGTAGCTTTTCAAAAAATTACTTTGCAGCCTATTTCCTGCATTACACTGGTTTACAAAAATCTAACTTGACTCATGATATAATTATCATCAGTTAGAGACTTGGTTTTTGATGAAGATTTTAGGCGGTTTAGCTTTTTAAGTCTCTATATGCACCAGCCTTCAGTCCTGATTTAGATAAGAGATGTGATACAGTGCTCCTTTTAACATCATGATGTGTGTCCAAAAATCTTTGCCTAAAGTATTAAACACCCAACTTTGAAAAATGTCACTAATTTTTTAAAAAAAAGACCATCGCTTTGCCAAAGCATAAAGTTGATATGTTAGAGTTTTTTATTTTGGCAGTGGCTATTTTTCCATCCATACCATTTTACTCTTGGAACTACCCTGAATTAATCTATCTGACTATAGTATAATGCAATCATAATGGACTGAGTGCCAAACAGTACAAATTGTAGTTGAAAACCTCCCAGGGCATTTTTTTGTTTTACCACATAAAAAATGCAAATTTGTTGCCATTTTGATGAAAGTTTGTAGAGCGTGTCTCACTGAGTCAAGTAATACAATTTAAGCAAAATCATTTAAGTGGTTCTCAAGATGTGCTGGTTTAAAATTTAATTGCTATTTGTAATTGCACATATGTGACGTTATTAAATTGCTTCAGTATTAAAATTTTCATAAAACATTTTTGGTTAAGGTTAGAATATTAATTTATTGAGGATATAGGTGTAGTATTTTTTACATTACACCCATATTTCACCATCTCTTGTTATGAATGAACTACTAATTAATCAACAAATTATTATGTATAGAGTTTTTATTCAAGTTGTCAGTCACATGAGATATCTTGGTACCCAAATCATTCAACATCTTCATTTTTTTAGTTTTATGAACAACAAAAATTTATGACGTCATTCAAGAAGATATGTTCTAATTGACCCTATTTATTTCAATCTTGTGAAGTGTTGGTTCATCAATTACTGTCAGTTGTTTAGATAATCGCTTTTTTTTGTTATTTGGCACCAACAAAGCATAAAATTTGCTAAAACTGTAGAGATTGCAAAACGAAGTTGTGAAGTTGATTTTTCTTGAATCACTTGATGTTGTTTCATCATAATAGTAAACTTGGCCAGATACTGAAGTAGGCTGGCTGTTTGCTTTGTTTAGGTGCCTCTGTGTTTAGTCAGCCAAACTGCTTCCAGTCACACCATGAGGAGGTACATGAATATGCTTTGTTGTATTGAACAGAGGCTGCTCAAATTTCTTGGCCATGTAATATGCAAAGCAGAGCTTGAACTTTTTGGTCCAAGTGGTAGCATCCCTGGAAAGCATGCAAGGAGTGCCCAACGTTTCACATTTATTAACAACTTTAAACATTTGTACCAAAATCCTGGGCAATTGTGGGATGCTGCTCAAAACAGAACAAACTGGAAAAGCATAATAGTACATCGAGGGCTGGAACAGCCATGATACTGAAAGAGAGAAACATGATGTACTATGTATTTCCACTGTTTACGGGACAAAGACAAGAAAACCTGTTAATGTGACTGGGACTGGAGATGTAGCATGGGAACTGGTGAGAAGAAGCTGTTGACTATTGTTTCGTTGCCATTGTCAAGATCAACCAATATCTGGATTATTGAGGTCCAGATAAATGAAGGTGGAGAGTACTGAAATTCATGCTGCAGTATGCAATTACTGATAATGGATTTGCATTTCAGCGACTTCCATAATGTAATAGGTGTTTTTGCAATTTTATAAACCCTTGTTTCTATATTTTACTGTTGTGCCTCTGTTGACGTTTTCCAGTCTACTTTTTTCATGTTTCATCTAACTACTTTTTATGCTTGGCTGCTCCATTTCTGTGAAATTCAGATGTAAAGTGCTTTTTTGCTTGTATTTTGTATGGGAATACAAAGCCTATTCTCTTGCTGAGCAATTGTGGAACCTTTTACAGTAACATAAAAATTTTAAAAAGCCTTTGATAACTGTTTCATGTTGGCAGTGCTGTTGCACTATCCCCTCTCCTTTAAATATACAATATATCAGTATTATGTTATTAATATAGTGTTAGTAGTGCCTTTCACTTCATATAGTACTACCAGTATTTGACTTGTTTCGCCTGCGGTATTGCTTTTTACTTGTGTTGTTGCTGGGTTGATTGTATCTTTGGCTGTTTTATGTGCTGCATGCTGAACTGCCACACACAGGCCTTGCCTGAATAAGTGTGCGGTAGATGCACATTAGAAATATTTGTTTTTTATAGTATGTACTTGCTGCTCTAAAGTAAGCAGCCTACTTGAAACATCATTAAATTCTTACCCGTATAGATTAGTTGGTTATATACTGCAAAGCTTTACATACGCGGTACTGACTAATCAGGCTGTTTGGTGTATTCA
This sequence comes from Trididemnum clinides, assembly GCA_963675345.1. NCBI lineage: Eukaryota > Metazoa > Chordata > Ascidiacea > Aplousobranchia > Didemnidae > Trididemnum > Trididemnum clinides. Next base: position 10,928,282 of record OY776301.1, read on the forward strand.
ATACAAGTATTCAATACATAGTTTTTTTTAGGACTGTCTATAAACCAACACTTTATCTGGGCATACTGCCAACTTTATTTCTTGGTACATGTTATAAACAGTATGCACGATCCTTTGATGCTTTCTGATTCTTCTAAGATTCAAAGCACTAGAATTTAAACTTTGACAGAAATCATGTTTTTTTGAAAATTACCTATTTTTAGCTCATAACGTAGCCTAGATTTTCGGCGTATTTTGGAAACTGGCCAAGTTGTCACAATTTTAAAAAGAAAAACCGATCCAATAATTTATTTGCTATTTACTTGGGTTAAAGAATCGTGCTGTTTTTATGACCATGATAATTAAGTGGTGGTGCCTTCGAGTTTAATCATGACTACGTTGGTTCATCTATGCCACACTCCTTTACAGCAGTGTTATTGCGCGGTGGGTTTTTGCAAGCTGTCACTTTGTCAAAAGTAATAAAGCAATTCAAGCAAAATGTTAAGAATTTTAAAACTTCTAAGCAGGTCTGTGCAGTTATTCTGTGCTTAGCACCACAGTCACAATTTTTTGCAAACCTGAAAGATAAAAATGCAGCAAAACACAAAAAAAAATCAAAAGTATTGACAGCTCTTGATGTCAGCTTTTGAACTCTCAACATTTTAGCCAGACTTTTGAATTCCTAACATTTTGTGCAGATTCTTTCATCATGATATGGTGAAGGAATGGATATTTTCTCTCAGTGTTTTAACAAATTAAAGGAAATAGTTTGCTGGCCGCTGAATTTAATCAAAAGTGTGTGCTGTGGAATTGCCTCTGGTTGGTCTTGGAATTATCTTTGGGGAATTTGGGTGATATTGGTGTCTGTATTAGTATTCTTGCTGAGAAAACCTTTAAAAGTTGCAGAGAATTATACAGCGAGTAAGTGCTGTAAAGTTGGTTATATTAGTTATAATCTCTACAATTATAATTAGCTGCTGTCACTGTAATTGTTTTTTGATTTGCTGGCAAGGTGGTCATGTGAGCAGGAACTCTGCTTTCATTATGGTGATAATCTTGTGCTCTAGCTGATCTGTGGTTGCATGAGCATTATTATCTTGTAATTAAAATTGACAGTTAGCATTAGTATTTTTTGTTCGATGAGTTTTACCTAGCCATAAATTCATTTTAAGTACTACAAAGCAAAACATTAAAAACTTGGAAACTTTGAGGCAAAGTACAGGAAACGTTTTCTTATGTCTTGTGCTACTGTGATGGGTCTTGGACAGTGTTCCCTCTCTAAGATTTTAGTAAGTGCATAATCGCCGGCGCAAGTGCGAAATTGCTAGCAAATGTACAAAAACCGCCCGACAAATTCTGGCGGACATTGCTGACAAAGCACTACACCCCAGTCTTAGTAACATATTTTGAGGTGTAAGAGAATAATTTTGATAACCGACTGCTATTTATTCAGTGTGACAAAAGATGTCGTTTACCAAGATCCAGATTTTGGGTTCATCGTCCAAAATTTTTTCGGAGGCAGCTAAACGTTTGACGTAAACACCCTGTGACAGTGACGCAACGGCGATTTACTCTACACGCGCACTGTTTCACGCTTTTACTGTACAGTAAAATTAGTCTAGCGCGGTGTTTCCCAAACTTTTTTATCTGGTAGCACAGTAAAAAAGCTAAACAAATTTTGCGCCACAACAGCTACTTGAATCTATTCATATTGATCGCGAGTAGCATAACAGGAGACAGCGATAAAGACGATGACCTTTTTTTTGGAGGTCGCCACTTTTTCGGGTGACATAACACCCATCTCCGACGTTATTGACCATTACTTCATGGCAGCATTTACTCAATTTTGGCTGAAAACTTGTATAAATATTAAGTATTTAAAAAAAACCCGCGGCACACCTGCAAATCTTCCACGGCGCACAGTTTGGGAAACACTGAGCTAACGGCTTTATTTATGACGTCGACTTGCGTATAACAACGTAATGTTTTTCTCAGTCCCAGCAGAATTCCAATTTTTTGCAAAGGTGAAAAGTTTGCTTATCACGTTGGATCGTGTGTAACGGCACCTTTTGTTTTTGCCTCAGACGTATGTTCTTCGTTTGCTACGACATGCTTTATCTAGTTCAGTGCTTTTCAACCGTTTTTGGCATGCGGCCCATTTTCGAAATGCACAGAAGCGTGTGGCCTGGCTATATATTTTTCTCAATTTCATAGGTGACCTCAAAAAAGTTATCATAGTAGATTTCAAGAATGTTGTCCAAATAAAATAAAAATTCAAGTCGTCATGAAAAATTTTCGCAATTTCACTGGATGTGAAGGCTAAATTGAGTACTGTCCCAGTGAAGAGCACCGCCTACCGATTGAAAATCACTGAGCAAGGCCATCGTCTCTATCAAGAATGATCATATTTTTTAATCTGATTAAGACGCCGACTCGCGGGTTGTATCTTGTTTATTGTGCTACGTCTTACGCAGCAGGAAGGGGCTCGAGTTAACTGCGCGTCAAATACCACTGAGATGACCTAAACACAAGTCCGAACAGTAATTGCATGAGTGTGAGCGCTGAGTTTTCAATATTTGACGGAGAGGAGAGGCAAAACTGTGACGTTATAACTGGTGTGGTTGTGTCAGCCCTAAAAAGTTCACAAACAAGTAGCCTATCGGGTACTAATCGACGGCTGCAAATAGCTTGCCATTTCTGTTTAATAAGTTGAGTTAAATTTGGTCACTCAAAATCCACCACTTTTGCAACAGTAATTCGTGAGCGTTTCAAAACATGAGGTCAACAGTGCGTGTAAATAAATGTAATTCTTTGCCGTCGCCCGAAATGAGCATGAGAATATCACCTGAATGAAATCACGGGATGTTAGGTGGGTTACCACAACTGTGGCACGAAAACAATTATTACTTGCGAACTTCAAGTGTTGCTTGGTCATAATAAATAATTAAACTAGTTACATTTCGCTATCGTAATCAATTAAACAACAGGGTTTTGCAATTGCAAACAAACTTTCGATCAAAAACTGCATCTTGATCTGGAAAAGTAGTAAACCGAAGCTGCGCATCTTTAAAGGAGTAAATTATGAGTTTTGTACGATGTAGTATTCAGAATACGTGCGTTTTGCTTTCTACCTTAAAAGTATCTCTAAAAGCAGTGTTAGTGATAAGCGATAACAAATGTTAACTGATTTCACAAACCAAGTACGAAAAATGAGTTAATTTTTAGGAAGTTTTGTCCCAAATGCGCAAAAACAGTGAAACGTCGTTATCTAGCTAGGTGTTGTGGAGAAAACAATGGAAGAGGGTTTAAGACGCTTCTGAACCTTGTTTATGGAAATCTCAACGATAGTCGCAGTAACGCAGGAAGCTAAATATTTTTTTCGCTGTTGCTTTAGTTTTAATTAACTATTCACCGAATGCGTGAAGAGGTCGCAAATATTTGGTAGGCGAGCTTTTATCTTTGTGACAAGCTTACAAAAATTGATCGAAGTAAAGGAAAAAGAAAAAATTTGTGGAGGTGAATATTGCTAAAGAAGGTCAATGCAGCTTTTTAGTCTAGTAAAAAAATTGAAATGCTAATATTTTTAACTACGTGCAAAAACTACAGGGTCTCACCTAATGGCGCTCACTACAAAAAATAGTGAAGTCTATTCTTGGTTTAAAACAACGTGGTTTTACCGCATTTGCGAGTGGCTAATCTCCACGGCAAAGTTTAGAGGGACCTCGCCAACTTTATTCGGCGCCGCTGCGTACGGGCGTGCGCACAATTGCACTCTCAGAAAAACTTTTTTTGTGCAATTAACAATTTCTTCTAAGTTTTGACACTTCAGTGGTTTTTCTGTACACTGGTAAACCTCATTAGATTATACACTACATTGTTGAATCAAAAGGCAGTTTTGGAATGATACATAGTGAAGGCAATTTTTTAAAAATCCATCAGAGATGTGGTTATAGGCAAATTCTGCTGAATTACAGATTAACTTTCACACAATTGAAAAGCTACCTTTTAAAATAAAACGTTTTTAAAGAGATCGAAATTAAAATCCACATTTTTTTGCGTTTCAAGGCTTATTTTAGTTGTAACTGGAAAGCTATCACAGCATATAGCTATTAGCTACAATTTATTTGAATGAATAATTTTTTTGCGGGGGTACTGAAAATTAATTGATTAAAGGTCATTTTATTCGTTTTCACAGCTGGCAAGTGCGAGAAGATTATTTATTAGTAATTTTCAAAAACTGAACCGTTTCCTCAAAAAATGATGTTTTTTGTGCTAAATAAAACCGAGAGTCATGTGTTATTTATATTTCAACAAGCACGATTGCAATTAGCATTGAAATGTTAAAAAAAATATGGATTTTAACCAATTCCAGTTTCGACTTCCCTCGAAAGATGTTTTGTGTTAAACTAAAGTTTTAGAGCTGCTTGCAATTTTTTCTATTTGCTACGATAGAAATTGGGCGGGAAAAGTAGAAAAAAAGCAAATTTTGTGATCTTCACGTTAATTGCTTGAGAGATAATTTGCTATGCAAAAGAAGCGTGGTGAGACTGTGCGTGATACTTAAGTCGCCGTCACTTGCCGTTACGTCACAGCCACGCAATGTTCACATAGAACGTTGCACTGCCCTAAAAAAGCGTCTGTCCAAACTTGGATTCCTTTGCACTAAGCAGTTGAAAGGTTTATTAGCAAACCCTGCGGAATCAATTTGAAAGAAAACTTGCAAAACTGCGGAATTAACTTGAAAGAAAAGTTGCAAAACTGCAGAATTAACTTGATAGAAAACTTGCAAAACTGCGGAATTAATCCACTAAAAACCGCCGGACATTCTCTACGCATCCTTAAATTTTAACTGCGAATCCGCTAGACATGTTTTCTCAAATTCGCACTTTTTTTTGTGAATGAAGAAAACACTGGTCTGGAAGATAGAAATAGAATACAACTTTATCGCGTATCACTAAAGTCAGTTATATTTAAATTTTCTAGTCACAGGTAGGCCTTAGCCATTTGTGCACAAATCCCGCTGTATTCAGACATACTTTGGTGTTGACACGGTGCGTTTCTTTCACTAACAACGCAACCGCGCAAAAAATGCTTTTACTCTCAACAACTTCTTTGTGAGGTTTAAAGTGACGATCAATCAATTGTGCTGTCTTAAACAACCCTGTAGCTCACTTAATGGCATTGAAATGCATGGAAATACCAATAGATCAAGTTAACATTTTTTTCTTTATGTTTTTTAGTGAGCTTGTTTGTTTCAACTCTTACTCCACGGTTCTACGTGGCATTGACGGGAACTTCTTCTGTGCTTTCAGCCATTATATTGGTCAGTACCTCTGCCTTGTTTGTATTATGCTGTTAGAATATTTAGACCAGCTTGCTTGAAATGACCACAGAAAATGTGACTATAGTCTTGTGACAATAACCTAACTTTTTGTGCACATGTCGGTGCTCTCATTAAAGTTGGGCTAAGACGAATGCTACTACAATTAATGTATGGGTCGTTTGAGCTTACTGTAATTATGAGAGGGAAACTATGACATGGGGCACTGGAATTATAAGCTTCTTGAGTCGATTACACTAGTACTTAGCTAGGCCATTGCTCATGTGGTTTCTGTGCTTTTACATTCTTGGGATAAACTTTTAACAGTGATTCTTTCGCTTGGCTGCAGCGGGCAAGCAGTATTTGGGAACTCGAAAGCAGAGCTAAACACAAGTTGTCATATGTGTACCTATAAAGAATTTTTTGACGATCTGAACAAAGAAAAAAAGTACAAAGTAGATAAGTTTAAATTGCTGACTTTTAATCACGGGCACCAGAGCAGATTTTTGAACTACAAACTACTATGCCAGTAGCGTCAATTTACAACTTAATTTACATTTACCAACTCAGTTAAAAGTTGATGTATGAGGTGCAAGCAGCTGTGTCACTTGAGGGTGGCGACACTATTTTGAAAACCTCCTCAAAGGGAGTTTGAGATCAGTCTTTTTAAACACTTTCAAAAGGGAGGTAAATTTAAGTAAAAGACCTTCTCAGTATTTTCGAGCTGTTTTTTCAAAATTTTGATACGGTCAAATGACCGAAATCCTTAACGAAAATTCAGTCATTTTACTTTTTTCGGTCATGTTTTAAAATCTACGCTGAGCAGTGTATACAATATCAAAAAAGTACAAATTAATCACAAACAATATTTTCTGTGTGTTCTGCACAGTCAGCTGTTGGAGCAGATACTCTAGCATTGTATCGCATTCAATGGCACTTGCCATTGTGCATACGCTTCATCGTAATTGTATCTCTGGCATGAGTTTGAATTGAAACCAAGTTTGTCTGAATTTGCTGGTAGCAAACGGTATCTTGACGGGGCTCTTATCCGGAAGAAAAAACTATAAAGCGACGCTCTACCGTGGCATTTTCTGTATTAAACGTGAGCAATGTGGTAGCGATTCTGGACCATCTTGGCCAATTTGTTTGGCGTTTAGTAAATAAAAACGGACAACTTTGACATTAAAGTTGTTCGTTTTTATCTACAATTGCTCCTCGCTTTAAAAACCAATCAACTGAAGTTACTCTCAAATGCTCGGCGCATTTAAACAAAAAAACAAAACTCGATATTACGCAAAACAATAACGGTGTGACCGCGTGAAGCGCGAAAAAACAATCACGTGCGCATAAGTCTACAATCGTTGCGATTGAAAAAAGGTTTAGAAACAACGGTATTTTTACAAATTTTGCTTTCGGTCAAAGTGACCGAAACTAATTTTGTTTTGGAACATTTCAAACAGTCCCGTAGCACTCCAACTTCGGCCCCCCCCAAAGTAAGCGCAAGAGCCCCTGCGCACAGGTCATATCACTTTAGAGGTGTAAAATTGAAAAGCTGCATTAAGAAAATACACCACAATTTGTACATAAGTAAACAGGCTAATGTCAGAATAAAGCATGCCGATACCGAAGGTGCAAGTCATAAAAAATTCGGCACCGATGCCAGAGTTCAGTAGGACATTTATGCAGACACTGCGAAACGAAAGCAATGACACTGAAAAACATGAAAAAGTTATAAAAACACAGTATCATTTAAATAGTCTGGAGCGAATCTTTTTGTTCGCAAATGCTGTTATGACATTGTCATAATCAAGAGATCGGGCGCAGTCATTTTCGATTGACAACATGGCTAATGAAGATAGTCTACTGTCTGTCATAGACGTTCTATTAAAAGTTTTGATCAGTTTCAATTTGCTGAAGCTTCTTTCAGCGCTGGCAACAGTCACGGGGCAAGTTAGTAAGATTCGAAGTGCGATGTACACATTCGGATACAATTCAAATAAATGAGTCTTTAGAAGATAGTTCAGAAAGTCTTGAGCCGTATTGAGATTGCGTTTTTTTTGTAAAATTAAAACAAACCGCTGTAGCTCAGCGCTCATTTCATCAGAATCAATGTCACCGAACTTTTTTTGGAACTCTTTACAGCAAGTAAGAAGAGCATTTTCTTGTTGCACAAGCAAAAGTTTGTCTCGTGTGTACAAAAACGAAAAGGCGGAAGAAACCTCACGTAACAAATTAAAGCGCTCCTTTATTGACATAATAGCCTGGTCTACTAATGGATAGAAAAAGTTGCTTTTAAATTTCAGTTCAGGAGTAGCTCGTTGTTCCTCTTCACCTTGGTAATCAAACAATCTTCTTTTCTTTCCACTTCTTGACGGAGGAAAAGAAGGATCAATATCCAATTCCTGTGCTATTTCAACAGCAGATGTTGCGGCACTGTCATAACCCGTTGTGCGATAGTTTTGCAAAAACTTTTCAGTTGCCTGGATTTCCGTTTCCATTGTATGAAGGGAGACTCCATACGATTGAAGAATCTTGCTTGCTTTATTGACTTGGAATAGGATATCATACCAAATAAACACCGACAAAAGAAAACTCCATTTTGATAAATGAGCTATCAACGATTTTGTTTCTGAGGCAGCTCTTCCATCTTTTCTTTCTATGGAAATGGCTTCCAAGTCTTTCAGTGCCAGCAACACCTCTTTTAAATTGTATCGAAGAGGTTTGATGCATTTAATTCTGCTTTCCCAACGAGTATCAGATTGTGACTTTATGGACAGCTCCACATGTTTCTTCAAAATTTCCCAACGCTGAGCAGAGGAAGAAAACAGCACATACAACCTTGTAAGTACTCCAAAAAATGTCAATGCTTCCGTCGATGAATTAGCACTGTCAACAACAACTAAGTTAAGGGTATGGTTTGCACAGGGCACGTAAACAGCTTTGGGATTGATGTCTAGCATTCTTGCTTGGACCCCAGAATGTTTTCCTTTCATGTTAGCACCATTATCATATGACTGACCTCGACAATCAGACAATTCGAGTTGCAGTTCGGTCGCTTATTCTAAGAAAGCGTCCAACAAGCCTTTCCCAGTACTGTCACTTATTCTCAAGTAGCCAAAAAATGTTTCTTTAACAACAGCAGCTTCTTCATTACATAGTACATAACGGAGAATGAATGACAGACATTTGTTCATGATGTGACATATCTGGAGTGCAGTCGAAAATTATAGAAAAATATTTTGCCAATTTCAATTGCTGTAAATTTTCTTTTTCAACTTCTATCGCTAGCAATTCAATTAGTTCATTTTGTATGGTAGGACTCAAATAGTGATCTTTAGTGTTTTTATTCTTGATTCTGTCTTGAAGCTCTTTTAGGATCGGATCTCTTCTTGCCAAAAGCTCAAATATACCCAGAAAATTTCCATTGTGAGGAGATCCTAAGACTTCTTCAGATCCTCTAAAAGCAAGATTCCTTTCCGATAGAAACAAGGCAATGTCGATAAGTCTCTCTAAAACATTTCTCCAAAAACGTCTTTCATTGAAAAAAATATTCATCTCGCGTTTGTCGATAGTGGATGAATTTCTTATCCCTTCAGCTAGCAACATCCATTGACTGCAGCATTCTTGGTGGGAAATGCCGTTTTCATGGTCTTTCAGTTTTTTCGAAAAACCCTCCCATGTATTTATACCACTACAAAAGGGGCTTCGTGTTTTTCCAAATAGCTTACAACAAAAGCAAAAAACTTGATCTGATTCCCCAGAATAAACTAGCCACGACCGTGAAACACTTTCACCATTAGGTAACACACGTTTATAATGGTTGGAGGAAAAACGTCGCCTTGGAGTTGTGTTATTATATGGAAAATTCATTATTAGTTGATGTGGTCCACGCTTTACTATATCACATCGTTGAGCATCAGAAATACTTTCAGGCCATTTACATGGGTCATCAGGGATAGGGGTAAATTGAGATTCAGTTATTTTTGATATTGAAGGTTGCGTATTGGCAGGTAAATCACAACTTACATTTTCTGGAAATTCACAATCACTTTGATGCTGATCGTCATAGTCTTCTTTTTCTTGTACACTATAGTTTTCTTCATCCCTCTCGGTACTAGTGCCAGGTCTACTCTGCTCAGTAATCTTGAAAAAATCTGTCATCTTGGGCAATTTCGCTACAGCATCTCGAGCAGTGGCTGCTTCTTTTCTCTTTTGAGCACCACTTTTTGAACGTTTCATTCTATACAATGTCAATAAAATACTTTATCTGCACTCTGCAGTGTATATATATTGTCCCGGTATTTCTAGCCAAACAGAATTCCAGACCATTCTATGATTGTTGCGTAACAACGGCATTGTTACGTCAATCGAATATTCAAGATTCTACCAGAAAATCAATCGAAATATTCTAGATTCTGCGAGATAAAATGACGTTGCATTCACTTATGATGTCACAAGCCAATTTCTTCCTACAGTTTAAATCGGTTGTAAACAAGTCTGCTGAACTGAAAATAGTCACGTAGCCAAAAAGCAATTTCAGACTAACTTGGGCCCCCCCAATTGGGGGGTTTGGGGGGCGGCTGCTACGTCTCTGATTTCAAATCATCTTTTCGGTTCTTCACAGGTAAATGACTGAAAAAAAACGAGTTTTCGAAACCACTTGAATTTAAGAAGCTTTTTGTATCCGTCTCAAGCGGCACAAACTATTGTGGGAAAGAAAGTGAAAGTGGATTTTGTTTTTACAGACGGGATGCGGGGAGCAAAATAAATTGAAAACAGCTGGCTTAAGAGCTTTAAGGAAGAAGCATGCCCGGGTATTGCCCCATGACAGCTAAAATTAAAGTTTGCAACCAATTAAACGGTTGGAGTTTAGTTAACAAACCATTTTATGCTTGCACAGTGTAAATTGTTTTGTTTAAGAAGTCACCGGATTGTTAAATAGTAAGAAATAAAAAGATACTCTTTTCTATAAAGAATGAACACGAAATTGATGTTTGCGTATGCCTTTTGTTACCCTCAGATATTGGTGAATATGCCTAAGAACGGTAAACACCGTCGAAGTGGGGAGTACGGTTTTTCATAAGACAAAATATCATGTGGTGTAGAGTATCCTTCATGGTAATGTGCCAAGCATATTTTAACTAATCTGTAAATTGAATTATAATTAATATGGCTGGAGGACTAAAGCGTTATTTATCCGCGAGATTTCTATTCAGTTTTATTGGTTTCTGCATAAAGTTATGTCTAAGAATCAAGACATCGAATAGGTTTATTACAGTGGTTTTAATCCTTTTACCGCTTTTACCCATTTACCAATTGAATTAACTAGATTTATTTCCAAGACACTCAACTTTTTTAAGTTGGCAGGCATATTTTTTGAAGATTGACTTTTGACAGAAACGTTTTCGTTTCATTTTCAAGTAGGCTATCGTTTTCCATCGACCGTTGCGGTAAAATAGTAAAATTTTTCCTAGGTTAAGAAATGCAGGTCTAGTAAGGAGACTGGAAGAGGGAGGTGCTAAGTGCCATTCGTGATGTACTGTGCGATGGTAAACCTTTTCAATATTGACTAGCACTGCTTAACATAAAAGGAAGTACAAAAGTCGGAATAAACATTTGCGTATAAATTTATGTTTCATAGGTTTTTGAGTGGTGGTATTTCAAAAAGTACGGACAATCTTTTATTGAACACCTCTCCTTATATCATATCTGTCCTTTGTTTACTGGCGAAGAACCAGAGAGCAGCAATTCGACCAACAATGAGAATAAACAAAGTAATTGCAATTGATTATGTCATTGTGCTACGTCAAAATTTAGCATTCTAAAGAGGTCCAATGCTGATATGGACTTTTTACAGAATAATTTTATTACAAAGTGTGTTATTCTTCAATGTTTGTTAAATTCTTAACATCAATGTAATTTCAAAAGTTTTGTATTCAGCTGCTTTAAACAAATCATCTTTTGTGCTTTAGTAGATAGTAGTTATTAAATATGAAATATGACTGATTGCAGACTAACCTGGTTTCTTGCATGGTCATTTTTCCATGTAATCATATACGTTTACCCATAATGGTCAAACATATTTGGTGCTGCAGGGTTTGGTATTGTGGAATTCTATGCAATAAAAATACTTCGTATTTGTGCATTAATCGATATTATTTGTATTTGAAAGTATGTGCTAAAAAGTGGTTTCATGCTTTTTTTTATTTTATTTAAAGAATTTCATTATCACTTACTGTTTGTAAATCAAAAATGATCCAATTGTCACCTACTTGTTGTTTCTAGGTTTAGCTAGCATGCTATTCGGCAAAAGACGGGTAAGCGTAACCGACCGTTTAAAAATTTTTATTTTCTAGAATGCAAAGTATGGAGAAACCCACTGAATCTGTTACGGGGAGCAGAATATAATCGGTAATTATTACTGGCGACTTGATTTAGTTAATTGTGCAATCATTACGATATTTGCTACATGCAACTTAAAATGTGATAAATTTTTATGCTGTCCAAATAAGTAACTGCTGATGTTATCGTTAACCGACACCAAGGCATTGATTTATTTTCAGTTTAGCCCTTTATATTAAACAAGCAGTAGGGCTACAACCGCTGAAGTAAACTATCTTTTTGTGGTATGACATGGTTGGATTAAATTTGAAGTCCACTAATATGCTTGTTTTCAGTATCGATAAAAGCGTTATCACTCAATATTGCATTAAGTACATCATTTCACGATATTTCATATGGCTGAAAACCGTTTATCTTTCAGGTATCAGTGGGTAACCGGACAAGAACCGCTAACGTACTATGACATGAATCTGTCGGCTCAAGATCATCAGACGTTTTTTACATGTGAAAGCGACCAACTAAGGCCTGCAGACAGCAGTGAGCATCCGACATTTTTTCTTTTTTCTGTGTTACTAATTTTTCGGAGCTGAATTTAGCTTACCTGAACCAAAGAGAAATTTTGGGTTTTTGTCCTAAGTATCTCTACCAAATATGTGTTGTCAAGGCGTTCTTCGCTTTGTTATAATTGTTTCTACCTGGAACTGTCACAGGAAAGATCGATTGGTATAAATATGGAGTAGTATTGGTGTTAGTATTCTAAATTGATCAACTGCAATGCCATCAAAGAACAGCGTTGCAATAAACTCTTCACACTAAGCTATTGACGGCCCGTAATGGTCAAAAGTAAAGCTCGAAAACTTGGCTTTGCGCGTACGTTGCACATCGTATTTGCTTCGGAAGCCTACTTCATAAACTGCCGTTGTCTGTGCTCACAAAACTGCCTATAAACAGGCCTTTGCATTTCAGTCATCTTGTAACTTGATGGTTTTTCAAATCTTAAGACTTAATTTGGTGAACACGTGTGGAGAGACATTGTGAAGATGTCTGCACTTCGATTCGAACACATCTTCCAACTTTTCTTTAACGTGTTCTGTATGTAGCTTTAAAGCTGATTATAACAGAAGCTCATCTTTGTGTTGAATTCTTTTACTAACAAGCGAACAAATTGTTTGAACCATACGGCAGGCGAGGTAGTAGAAAGCGTCATAAACTTATCAACGGCGGCATAAATTATACGTTGTAAACGCAAACAACCGCTGTGATGGTCTTTACAGCTTTTATCGAATTTAAAAAATGCATAAACATCTTGTTAATGGTATAAATTTTAAAAGCTTTGTACGTTTGATTTGGAATTTTTGAAGTAATTTAAAAACAAGTGTTTCTTCGCTGCTTGCAGTATCGTTAGCATGGGACAGTTCATTTCATCAGTAGCTCTGATCTTGCTGACGGATGCTTACCTAATTGCAAGGCAATGATTTTGTCTTCGGTTGCATTGCATTTCTGTTGTAGCAAGCGTTTTTCAATGTCTTGTTCCTTTTTTAAAGATTTTTAAGGTCAAATTTGTGCATTGGCACTACAGCCGTTTCCACGCAGGCGCAAGTGAAAGGGAGTGAATGAGCGACAGAAGTTATAAAAACCACGCGGTACTTGCTTGCGAAAAGTAGTGCGTTGACGTAGCAGCAAAATAAAAATATTTGAGATAGTCCAATAACGTTCTTTTCATCACAACAACTACTCCTCGGACAGACGGTGCCCGTGTAAAATTTACTTTTGTTCCTCCGGATCCTTTTTACCTGTGTCTTTCTTTCATCTAATTGGACGAGATTGGTTATCCATGAAAGCCAGAGTAGCCACAAAAATTGGTAGGCATGCCGACCGCACAGTGTAAGTGTCACCATATGAATGCCATTTTCGGTTATTAGGACTTTCAAATTATGAATAGGTCAGCAAATGATGAAAGAGATCGATCATTACCATGTTTCTCAAGCATGAAGAAAGCATTAACTGTATGGAAGCCATAGTTTTCAAAAAACAATAGTCTTGAAGTTGGGAAATTGGAACTCTGGGGCGCTAGTGGGAGAAACCTTCGGACAATTGCTCCCCACGCAAAATGTGGGTATTTCTTTCATTATGATTAAGCGGCTGGGACTGTTTTACAGCTCGACGTTGGAAAAATACATCGTTTGGTCTTTTTTGCTTTTCATGTTTTTGCTATTCTCAGTTTTTCAACATACAGTACTGTCACGCAGCGTATAAATTGAGTACACCATCTTGACATTCTGGCCTTGTTTAAGGCCACTTGTCTCTAACTGAAGTTTGTTTGCGTTAAAGTATAAATTGAAACAACTTCAGAGAACGTAAAACCGGAATATAAGCCACTAATACCTAAAACTTGATGCATAGTCTCATTCTTTCTACATTAAGTTGTACCATCTTATTTGAATGTGACTAATTGTTTCATAAATCAGCAATCATCATCAAATAATGCAACGATGGGCAGAGCAGTTACTCTTACAAGTTTTGTATTTACCCGCTTCTGCTTTTGAATGAAGGCACGCCATAAAATCATTACGTTCTTGTCTTCATTACAAACCTAATAAGTATCAGGTTAGGGTAATGCGACATTCGATTTCAAATTGGTCAAAAATGCTAATTTCGGACTGATAGGTCCACCACTTACAAGAAAGACTGCCATTGATGGGTACCCAGAGTCTCTTCTGACAAACTACTTCACGACAGTTTCACTATTTTAACTCGGCGAAGCATGCCATTTCGGTTGGTGCAAGCCGTAGTATAAAACCCAAAACGTGAGCGTGAAAGCAAACGACGGTTCTAACTGGCCATGCCGCATGCAACTCTGCACTCGTCAGCGTTCAACTCCAAATATCACGCACTTTTCGTCGATGCACATTCCCGCGAACGTTCGTACAAATCTTTTACAACCGTTCTGACCGCCGAACATAGTCATCGCCAAGAATGTCTAGAAGAGCACGTTAACATTTCACCATCTTGGTCGCTTGCATGTAGTCGTGATTTTACTGCCCGCTTGGTGTTTGCAATTGTCGGCCTTGTGCTGCAGTGAACTAAGCGATTGGCGTATCGTCGAAAGTCTGCAAGTTGAACGCTTACAATGTTGCGTTGCAGACGGTATGGCCGACCGGAAACGTCGGTTGTATTTAAGCTCATGTTTCAGAACTACAGCTCAAGCCGTAGCTCCAATCTGAAACATGAGCTTGAATACAACCGACGTTTCCGGTCGATATGTATGGATAGATGGATGGATGTCAAGTTGGAGATCATCGGCAGAGAGTTGTTTTGTAATTTTCCTATTTTTCCTTCTTCAATTTTTTATTGGCCTAGTTAGACGAATTCTGATCATTTTAACGCCCCTGGAAAGGCAGTCTTCGGCTATTTTTCTACTTGGTTAGAGCGCTTGTGGTAGGAATACGCTGTCCAGCGTTACTGGCAATTGACGATTTGAATGTTAGTTATTCCGTGTTTATGTGTATGCGTCGCGCTGTGAACGATTCGTTAAGATGTAAGTGCAAAAAAATTCATTTTAACTTGTAGAAAAACACGAGTTCTTGATTATAGTTTTGTCCTACGGTCGCAGAAAAATCCGTTGTTGGTTTTGCACAAAGCGTCTTTGTGATCAGACCTGCTTGGGAGTTACTATTGCTGCTGGTACGGTACATGTCTCGCACAAGCAGAGCAACTTATCGGTCCGGTCATGCTGATGAAGTATTGCCAGCTACCTGTGCCTTCTGCCATGCTATTCGCCAGTGCACCTCTTGTATTTAAAGCAAATATCCTAAGAAGAGGCGTTAAGCTTGATAACTGTCGTGTACAGCTGTTTCTCACATGTTTTTTGTTCAGTTATGCAAAAAGCTTGGAGGGAGCGCAATCCGTCAGCACGCATCAAGGCTGCTCATCAGGCAATCCTAGAAGACGCAGAGTAAGTCGTAGTATAACATATAGCATAGGAAAACTAATGATCCGTTTCCATTAGCCCGATGTTTGATTGCAAGCAGAAGTGTGCTTTGTTTTGTTGAGTCGGAACACCCGCATTGCATGTTTCAACATAATGAAACAAAGTACACCTCTTGCTGAACCGTTCGAACATCATGCCAATAGAAACAGCCGTGAAAGGTTTGATTTTGAATCAAGTTACACTATAGATTTTCGTTAATGACAGGGGTAGATGTTGAGCTCAACTTGACGGTAATGCTGTGCGTCATTTGGCTGTTATGCTGTTATACTTTCTGTAGTATTAACATCAGCGACGAATAGCTTTACTAGAATTGTCAGGTCTAAAGAAAATTTAATTGCTATTGGCCTTGCCACCCGCCATAGAGTAGTTTTGCAGTTGTTTGTTCATGAGCGTGGTGCTAAGTAAGGGTATATGGCATCGGCATCTCGAGTACAAATTTGCAGAAATTTATTTTGATTGAAAATTGTAAAGTGTACTTGGTGAAGCCCACTCGCGTATACAGCTCATGACTTTAGGTTTGAAACAACGAGCAATTTTTGATCTAAGTCATTTTTGCTGCAATTGATTGTATCGCTTTTAAATTCCCCGGTTCAGCTTAAATTTTCCCGTGTTGCCGTACTGTTTATTATACGCTTCAGAGACTTTCAATAGCACGTTAGTCGCGTGGTTTATTTAGCTTTGCTCTTACCATCCACATTGTCGTAGTGGCCGGCTAAATTTAGTATTTGTCAATCGTATATCCAGACAATAGTAGTATTTTTAACAAGCTTCAACGGACAATAGCAGTTAATGCATACAATAGTATTCTATCTTTTGTATATCATTTACATTCCTTCATCTTTGAAAGAGTTTTTAGCCGAGGCCTTACGAGAGTCAGCTTCAGTTGGTTGGTCATCGCAACAACTGGTAGACCCAACACTTATCTGCTTGCTACGACATCAATGAAAACATCTGGATAATATAATTCGTTTTCAATACTTGATGCCTTGTAGTTGAATTTGTTCAAAACTTGCTGCTTCTACCTCCCGTTTTGCAGTTTCAATAGCCTTTTGATGGCGATTTTTTTGCCGACGTATGGCAGTTGACAAACTAAAGCTGGTTCTGCGGAAAGCCTGCAGGCCTCTTGCAAAATCGCCGTTATGTGGCTGAATAAAGATTCGTTGCAAAACGCAACTACGTTTCGTTTAGCTCTGTGTGCTAGCAAAGATTTCTTTTCTAACAAGTGTCACAGTATTTTCTGAGTGTCTTTTTTCCGTTAAAACTTCCTGCCTTTAATTTGCAGCTTCCGGTTGCTCGCACAACAAACGTCAATCGTTGGCTGAGGTTATACGTTCGTTAAAAATACGTTTAACCAGGCTCCCGTTTGTGGCCTCATACTAGTAACAAAATTCTTCCAGCTTGTCTAGTGGAATGTGCCGGTAAACCGAACCATTGAGAGCTAGCAGTGTTCTGGGCTAGATGAGCTAAAGTAAGGCCTTGTATTGAAAGATACTGATGCAACCTTTAACTTAAAACAAAGGTTGTAATCCGTAGACCAAATTAGGCTAATTCAGGAGCAATAATTCCTAGACCTTCTCTACCCAAATTTTATTTGCTAGCTAGCCTTCAATTTATGTTTTTCAAAAGCATAGTACAAGCGCAAAAAATAATCCTATGAAGATTGTGAACATAACAACCGATGCGATCGTATGTACCATACGCTTTGTCGTCATTTAGTGATTTGTATGAGGCGTCGATATAGATTTCAAACTGCGCTTTGCCCTAATCCTTTTATTACTCACTACAGATAAATAATTAATTTACTTTTCTGTGCATGTAAATATAGAAAAAGAATCCTTGCGTACTGCTAGATTTTGTTGAACTTAGCCCTCTTTTAACAGCTGTGCCACCGGATATATATTACTGGCAGAAGAAGAAGCAACATCTATAGTTGAGGTATGTTAGTCGGCTTGTTTATGCTTGTGGTTCACTGTTTCCAATACTGGGGTTGGAGTAAATGTTCCATAGAATACGCAAAAAAGGTTAGAATTTCGGAGATGCTTTCTCGCGTCGGAAAGCTGCGTTTGGATGGCTGCTGATGAACTTTTTCGACTGTTAGTTTATCTTTATTCTGCGAATGGTGCCTGGTGTCTGCAAAAGGTAAAAAATATTGTCCAAGAAGCCTGCAAACAGGGCATACTTAAAAGTATTGGTCAAGTGTAGTTGTGTATTATTTTGTCAGTTGGCCCATTTATCAGATAAGATCGACGATAGACTCTTTGTCGTAATTATAGGTCTATACATCATACAGCCTGCTATTATATATATATTATAGAATTGAATTTGACTTTAGGTTACTTAAATTGCAAATCAATTTCTAAACCTCGCGTTTCTATGATATTAACTTTCAGGCATGAATTTTCGGTTGCACATGTGTTATTAGCTGAAAATATATTTTAGATAATTTAATTACAAGACCCAAAGTTCACTATCTCGTGTTCTTTGCAATATCCCGCGTCATCTTATGACACCACGCTGGCTTTCCCTTAGCGAGTTATTTTTGTCAAGAAACTTTTAGAAAAAATATTGACTTTAATTAAGCTTTTTTCAGTTGTAGTCGCTTTGTTTTAAAGCGTCTCTTTTTAATACCTGCCTCCATGTTTGATCTTGCAAGTTCACAGCACCATTGTGCCGAAAACGTGTATTTATGAGCGATTTTAATTTGCCTACTTGACTTCCGATATCATTTTATTGATTGATGAACGTACAAATGAAGATCCTGCCATTATTTGCATATTACTAAGCACTGACTAGCAAGCTAATTAAAATCAGCTGTTTGTGAACAAGCAATTTCTTTGTTCAATAACTTACTACATCGTGATTTGGCTGTCTACGTGACTTCGAACTTCATATATTTAAAAAAAATAAAAATAATTGATAAACACCAAAGCATTTCGCCTTGATGAAGGAAATTGCTTTCCAAATGCTTCGGTGTTCATAGTGTGTTCAATGTCACTGCCACCTACATTGTAGTGCTTTAATATATATATATATAGCTTTTTGATTGAGGTGCTTTGTATCATAGTATTTTGCTGTTTGTCCGTTGAAACTTGCTGATGAGTATTTTTTCCTTCCTTTTTCCCATATCTTACAGGACAAATAGAGCCGTTAGTTATTCCCGACAACCATCAATCACACCCTGTGGTAAGCTAACTCGAAACAGGGTTTACTCAGTACATTAGCAGATGACAAAAACAGCCGCAATTTTCTACACTACACCCATGGTTCTCGCTGCTGGGACGAGCGCAATTCTAAGTGACCTCATAAAAAGGTCTTTACTGTGACTACTTTTCCACAATCTCCCGAGTTGGACGAAGTTTCAAATTCAATAAGTGTTTTTAAAAAGAAAAAGGCAGGTTTTGACATAGAGTTACCGTACAGTGGAACATACAATCGTTTTTAAGCCAAATGAAAGGCGTGCTGCAAAAAAGGTTTAACACTGTATTAAACCGAAATGAATGCGTATAAGTTCATCGTCGGTGCTGCCGAAGAGTTACTGTAAAAGATATGAATTTGTGCAGGCGGAGCGTTTATTCAAGCGTGCGTTGAAATCGGGTGAGGTGTTGTACAAGAAGAGCCAACCTTTACAACATCATAGCGCCACGCACGAAGCTGAACATCGTGAGTGTTTGATTGATGCTTTAGCCGGCAAGTCTTGCCGAGTACTCCAGGTTTCTTGTTTTGAACGAAGCTAGAAACTCGACATTGCTGATGCGGCGAATGTCTCTCACTAATCCTCTTCTGGGTTTCTTGACGAATGACAAAACGTGAAGTTTTGAACCTCCATCTATGTGTTCTATAGTCCAGAACTCTTCCTCTGCGTCCTAGTTGGCAGTCAATTTGTTGAGAGTTTTTTTAAGACGAACTGATCAATACCAGGCCTCCTGATATCTACAAAGAAAATGCGTTGTCAGTTTCGCTTCTTAATGGGTGGTTTACTAATAACATGTGTAGTTATTAGACGGTTTTAAGATATCACAAAGAAGATAAAGTTTAAAACTTTTATCAGCTGCTGACTAACTGGCATCAGCATCAAGTTTCCGATGATAACCTTTGCAGTTATACTTTTCGTCGAATATCTTGTGTTCAGAGCCGGCTTCGGAGTGCCAGGACAATGCAGCTCCTGCCACGGGCAGGAGGAATGTCCTCAAATAGATTTTCATCGGCTCGGGAACGCCACTGGCATGGACGCCCCAAAGTAGTGGTAGAGCTGGTCTAAGCTCGTTAAGTTCACCATTCTACGGAACTTCAATCAATTGGTCGTGCTGTTGTAACGAAGTAGCATGCTATCAGATTATTTCATGCGTTTGCCACTTAATCTCTAGGTTAGAATGGGGCAGGGCCGAACACCTTGGAGCCCCAGAAGCGATGCAACTCCTCACGGCCCGAATTGATGGTCGTATCAATATCGGTTTGTTCCAACTACATCTTTTTGAACGATTGCAGCGTTAAACTGTGGTAATTATGCATTTTCTTGCAGGGCGCGATACTAACGTACTTGTTTATATTAAACGCCGTCTGTGCATGTGTGCCAGGAAATTAGGAAGAACCAAAGAAGCGATTAAGATGATGAGAGAAGTGAGTGGGCAATGGTAGTAGTTAGTTTCTACCCTATAATTTCGCCTTGGCAGCAAGGCTGTGGTGTCGGTGTCAGTACGGAAGGTGTCGTCATTTTAGAGGGTGTCGGTGTCGGCAGAAGCACGATACCACCTAGTGGTTATAAGTATAACTACTTGGTGCTGGTGCTTACACCGACTCACTATATAATATTACTATAATCTAATGAAATTTGAAATTATAAATAGCTAAATACTACTAACCTACTAGTCCTTCACTCTTATGTCTGACATTTCTCAAATACAAATGTTGAAATGTTGAACAGATAAAAAAACTGAATAATTAAAAGAAAAAGGTGTCGGTGTCCTCAAAAGATTTGCCGACACCGACAGTGCGAGGGCAGTTACTTTAAACTTTTTTTTATCTGAAGACAATCACACCGTTCACAACCGTATGATCAATCGTTTTATCTTGCCGGTTGATTCTTCGTTTTAAACTCAGTCCGAGAAAGCCGGTTCAAAAAATATATTTTCCATGTTTCGCAGAGTTTAATTGCGAAGCTGCTCATCCAGTTTGTAAAAGGTGACTCTGGGAAATATCAATGGCGCTCCGCATTGTTGCTGGTGATGCTATCAGTCTGTAATTTGTATTGATGACTGATTTCATAGAAATCGGCGCTTTCCTCAAGCTTGATGTTGGTAGATTTTGTGATATAAACCCAGATGCACCATGCTTCCATCTCAATTAACTGGAGATGAAACCCCAACAACAACAAAAAATAGAACGGTTGATCGTACTGATTCGTGCCGTGCAAAATTTTTGTTGCCAGTGTTGCTTTTTAATATCGTTCTCTGCCATCATTAAACCGTGTTGATTTTTTCAGCTCATGAAAGAATTTCCACTTTTAAATGTATTAAATATTCATGAAAATCTGTTGGAAGCTCTGCTATCATTACAAGCATACCCAGAAGCGCAAGCATTACTGGGAAAGTACGATGGTGAGTGGTCCTTTGTCTTGCACTGATTTTGTTGACCACTGTTCTGTTGATTACATATTAGTTTACATTATGATTTATTCAAAGAAAAGTCTGAAGGATAGCGGACTCTGTAATTTATTTTGAAGATGTTTTCACTAAATCTCTTATAAGGACATAAACAGAATTTTTGTTTAGGTAAACGTAAAGAATAATTGTGACTTTGAAAAAAATCTTCATTGTTTTTTGAGGCAAAATGATATAACCGACGGGGCTTTCTGGTTATACCCTTGCTGCCATTATACTCCTTTGGAGGAGCTGTCAATAGATATCATATTAGGTCGATGAAACAATAATTCACAGAACTGTTGACAGAAATGTACAATTGAAGACAACTGGAATTAAAAAGCTTGCAAGCTTTTATTTTTAAAGTACGCAAGCGTGCTTTTAGCCCGATGCAAAACAGATATTATTTGGTGACACTGCATTAGGCTCTGTAGACGTCGACCTCAAAATAGAAATGTGAAACATAAAAAGTTGGTTTCAATAAATCTGATTTCTTGAGACAATTGTGAATACTAAAACCGAATGTAATTGAATTTAACAGATATCAGCTTGCCAAAATCCGCCACTATATGTTACACTGCAGCATTATTAAAAGCAAGACAAGTTTGCGATAAGTTTTCGCTTGAAGTAGCCACTAAACGAGGGCTTACTACAGCCGAAATGAGCGCAGTAGAAGCTATTCACAGAGCGGTCGAATTTAATCCACATGTACCTAAGGTAAGTTGTCTTCAATTAACGTGCTTAAATCAATGCAACGAGAACAGTAGAATTTTCAAAAAGCAAATTGCGTTTTTTTTGGCGTTAGATATCTTAAATGCGACGATTTTTTAGCAGAAAAAAATCTTATTAATATACCATTGACTAGAAGTATTCTGGGTGCAGATCACCAAGCATGAGTTCATAGTTTTTGAAAAGCCAAATGCTGTGTTGGAGTTGTAAGCCGTGTTGTGACAGTGTTATTGCTGTGCCTGTCGGATAAACGTGCGATCGATCATATTCTGTTAGTACTGTTCATTCATCTATTTTTTTGCTCTTTCGGGCCAGTCATTCTGTACTGAGCGTGATCAAAACTTGATTGTTCCCATCTTGAGCGAGGAGGCTAGTGTGAAGTTTATTGCTGCTGGCTTGTTCACTGCGTTCATTGTGAAGAGGTGGTTGCTGTGGAATCAGAGTGAAGATTGCTTTGCTTTCTAGACGCCAACCGCCTGACAGTCTCGAGGGTGTTGAATCACCATTTTATGGTGACAGTAATTGAATGGTCGTGTATTCAGATTTTGCTGTGACTGCGTTGTTGTGTTTGTCGAAAAGACACTTAGCGGTGATTTCTTCCGCTTTGTGGATTCTAACAAGCAGTCAGTTAGTTGGAGGTAGGATGCTTCCGAGAAATTCAAGCGGAATGATAGAACATCGAAGCAGGTTTGAACGATTGTCCTACGCTCGGTCCTGGTTCGCTGTCCTCTTAGTCTGAGCATGAAATACTATTAAAAACTTACAACTTTTCGAGCCGAATTCATTGCTGGTCAAGTCATTTCATTAACGACTCAAGCCGAATAAGTCTTTAAATTAAAAACGTAATCTGGCTTTCACCAGACTCCATCCGTCATCAACACATTGTTAGAACTTCATGATTTGGTTTCAAAGCCATTTAAATACAAGTGTAATGTTATTTCAGTTTAACTTCTAATCTCTCCCTCTAAGTTTTGATGCCTCTGCACGATATCTAACGTCAAGCTGTATCTACTATAGTTTGCAAATAAGGCAAAGGATTCCTTGGAGTTTCTATCATACAAGACGATTACCCTTGAAAGTATTAAAGCAGCAGTTTCACTCTTCAAACTTGCATGAAGGCGTAGACATAATAAGCGTATATTTTTCCATTAATTCTTCTCCATGTTCCCTAGTTGTAATTAAATGTATTCGTCTATCTATCTATCTATCTATACGTATATTGGAGATGAACGCAAGCATGCTCCCCAGCTCATTGACTGTAACGCGAGCACTCCAACCACTACTCGATTTATATGACAAACGCTCTAACTACTCCACAAAAGCACAGGCAGCATAAATGTGTATGTATATGGTTTAGTGGTTAGAGCGAGCACTGTTGCGTTCTTTGGTTGATTTCGACCAAAGACTTGATCAATTTGGCAAATCCAGTTTTTTCGCCTGGCGCTTGACATAACAAGAAAGTGCGAAGGTTTTGGGTTATAAGTGATACTGTGAGTGTCAGTTGTCGCAGAGGTTCCCAACGTTGTGCAGACCTGTGCAATGTGTGTCGTGCAATCGTTGTAACACCTTTGTTCCTTAGTGTCGCGTTCAATAGAAATTTTTTTGATTCTATTTCAGCTTTAATTTACTTCTTAAAATTGAGGCGACTTGTAGTATCGCTCGAATAATTAAGTCTAGTTGCAACTTGATAGCTAGGAAAAGATTGGCCTCCACTAAGATACTTTAACTCACGCACTTCTCGATCAAGAACAGAGCAAATATATGCACAAACCACTTTAAGACTTTGAATTCCTTCACTCGTCGAACACCAAAAAAAAACCAATGCGCTTCAATATAACAATCAGACCCAACCAAGACTAAATCCATTAATTAACCGCTTGTTACACTAACAGAAATTCACAATAAATCTCCACAGATCAATACACTTCTTTTCTCTACTACTGTGCCACTCTACTCTACTCTCTCTCTGAATCGTAAAACCTTGCCGCCTCATATACAAAAATACAAGCTTCTGGGAAATGCTAAAACATCACGTGACACAGGAAAACACTGTTAATGAATTACGTAATCGGCAATCAAAAAAATCTTCGAGAAGAAACAAGATTCACCAGAATACACTGGAACTTAGTAACGTTAACGTAGTCAACCATTGTGACGTCTGGAAAGGCGTGTGAGTTACAAATCTATTAATAAATCTGAAAGAAAAAAAAAGTATTTTTTCGAAAACAGTTTAGCAGTTTAGGGCTTCAGACAGTTCAGATTTACAAAAAAAAACGATCACTGCAAAATAAAACAACAGAATACAATAACTGTACATATATATAAACTAATCTTTCAATGCAAATTTACTTATTCGCGACACTTAGGCTTAATCGCCGATTTCATTTCAACTTGTATGTTGCAGTATCTTCTCGAAATGAAGAATTTGATTTTACCGCCAGAACATATATTAAAGCGCGGCGATTCAGAAGCGATTGCGTATGCGTTCTTTCACTTGCCTCTGTGGAAGAAGGTGGACGGAGCGCTTAATTTACTTCACTGCACGTGGGAAGGAAGTGAGTGCGAGCAGAGTTAGCGATGCGAATCGTGCTGCTTTCCCCATCAGAGCGTCCCCATTTTTCCTACATTTATGACTTGGCCATAACCTGTGACTTCACTCGTTGCTCAACGAGATTGCCATTGGTTTTTGTCGATCGGAAAGGAAGTGTCTTACTTTGTTTGGAGCTTCACTTCAGTTGTTGTATTAAGCATCTGGAATCATGGTCAACTCTTAAACTAAAATTGCCATTCTGTCTTATCTCAATCGAAGCCCTTTCTTGAATTTTAAAGGTCAGATTACTTCAGTATATCATACTTGTCTTCCTTAACCTACTAACCTGCATTATAGTGACTAATTGCTTATGTCGGTTTTAGCGATGATTTTGGCAGCTGCTCAAGATTTTTGAAGTACTTGTATTTTTGATTAGAAATTCAAAGTAATGCCTGGCTTTTTCTTGTCACAGATGCTGACAGCTCTGTTTTGACCTTTAAGGTGTCATCAGAGATGCTTTTTGCAGCATATTTGCTATTGAGCTTTTCCTTTTCAGCATTCCGTATAATCCCATATCCTTTGGAAAAAGGACATTTATTTTATCCGTATCCAACTTGCACGGAAAGTGCTGATCGTGAACTACTTCCAAGTGAGTATACTGTAATGCTGTCGAATAGAACTGCATTAAAGCTGTGTAATTGTAACATAAGTTATACGACGGATCAAATTTGGACGTCGTTTTCGCTGTCAATCGGGCTGCATAACAAGTCCGTCTCCTCAACGTAGAATGCAAATGATGCGAGCATTTGTCTTGAGGGAGACATGTACTGTATCTGCAGCGTAACGTCGTTTTCAATGCGTATGAGCTCATGCTCTGTTAGCATGTCTTTCGTCAGACCCGGTCACTATGATGGATAGACTGCTCTGCCTCACCACCTGTCTTCCACATAAGCAAGGAGGCATCCCGTTAAGTGCCTTTTCCAAGGACACAACAAGCGAACTTACCGACTTTTTCTTTTCAGTATCCCTTTTATGCTGAGCGCCGAATAAGGTAGCTGTACCCCATTTTTTAAAAGTCTTGGTGTGATTCGACAAGGGAATTGAACCAAGGTTTTCCGACTGCCAGACGGATGCTCTAACCACTATAGGGAAGCAATGGTGAACACTGCGTGGCTGAGTATGACAACAATGTGATATGGTAAAGGTCTTTACCGAAACTACTTTATATTGTGACTTGACTTCATGTCAGCTAGTTATCGCTAATGAGAGACTACTGACTGAATATCTTTTATTCATGAGGGGTGCTCTGAAAATTCTTAGCAAAATGTTGTATTTGTGTACAAGTGTTTCTATACTCGTATTTGCGACAAGTTGACTGATTGCGGAACTCGTTTCCTCCTTAAAGGTCTTGGGGCTCTTTTAGTAAAACCTTGTCTCCCACAGGTTCACTCCTGGGTCATTTTTATATATTTTTGAAGCAGGAATCACATTATCTCTTGGGTATTTTTTTTTTTATAAAGCTGGTAATCCTGAGAAAATGTTGCGCGCAAAATTTGAGCTTTCTAACTTAAATACTTTCCGAGATAAGGGATAAAATTTCAGACAGTAAATGGCGAATATTAGATGAGCGAATGGTATTTTAAGTATCTTTCGTTATTTAAAGAGTTTTAGTCATAATTTGATTGTGAAAATTGGTAGGAATGTGTTTTTTGGACCCCCAGAAAACAATTTTTAGCACAAGTTTACAATTTCCTTGAAGAAGGTAGTCAAAATGAGACCATTAAAATAATGTGATTGGACACTGGAAGGTGTTGTAACCATACGCAAGGAAATGGAAAGATAAATCTTGCAGAAAGTTAATATAGATGTTCTACTTTAAAAAAAAAGAAACATACTAGTCCCCTTGGACGTCTACACATTTTTCCCAGCGATTCTATCACTTCCAATGCACCTCTTGAATTTCTCCTCTGAAATGCTTCTCAACTCCTCGGTAAATTTTTTCATAATAGCTCCTCGTAATTAAAATTGCATTCCTTTCAAAGTAGTTTTTAACTTGTGGAAAATCCAGAAATTACACAGTGCCAATTCCGGAGAGCTAGGAGCCTGTTGAACAAATGGCATACTGTTTTTGGTCAGCAAAGCTTGGATCACATGGGCGGAATGAGCGAGCGCATTACTGTGGTGAAAAGTCTTCGTTTCCCACATGTCTGACGGCTTTTTTCTGACAGCATCACGATGGCGACATAGAACCTTGAAGTAGTCTGGCCTTGTGCATGTTCGTGATGCACGATGCCGCGGAAATAAAAAAAACATTAATCATTACTTTAAAAGTAATAAATAAAAGTAATCATTGCTGCGAACCTGTCATGTTTTTTTTGGCCTTGCTGATTGTGGATGCATCCATTTTTAGGATTGGAGCTGGGTTTCGGGTTGTAACCATAAACTCAGGCTTTATCACCGGTTATAATAGTACTCACAAATTTTGGGTCATAGTTTGCAAGACCCGGCACGTCATGGAAATTTTCCTTCCAGAGTTCCTTCCGTTACTCTTTCAGTAGTTTGGGAATGAATTTTAACGACACTCCGCAGGCACAAACTCTCAGTTAAAAAGTCGACGAGCACGTGCTTTTCATCTACACTGAATGCTCAACTTGATATGGTTTAGTGAGATCGGTGCGATGCATAGCCTCATTTTTGTACATTTTTTCACGGTTTTTTTTGATGTGTCGATACGTGAAGTGGTTTGTGACGTTCTGCGACTTTTACTTTTAGTTCTAATTGAAAACTTACGATTTCAAGCTTTTCAAATTCAATAATTTGCTACTGCACTATTTACAAAGTTATTACGAAATACCTTTGTTCATAAACATGAATTAGGCTACAACTACCCCAGCTTGGTATCACGCTGAAACAAGCGAGCTTTTGACACCACTATCCGATGTCATCTTGATATATTTTTTTATGAAACATGATCTTCACCAAACTAAACTATTGATACGCAGTATTATTTATTGGAGTCAAACGCATTGCCTAAACCGTGTTTGCATTTTTTGCATTACTTTTTAAGAATAAAATAATTTCTTTTCATCTTCATATTGTTGTTTAAATCATAGTGTCTATTTCAATTACAAAATGATTTGAATGAATACAGTAGTTTCGATCGATTGCTACTCAAACTGCATTTATCGATCGCACAGTTTTGATAGCAATTTTTTGCCTTAAGATTTCCACTTTGTTATTCGATATTTGAGCGTAAAATTTGTGAGTGTGGTAAACGGTAAAATACGAAAAATGGAAAACCAAAAATACAAACGAAGTTATTTTGGTTTCGGGAATATCTGCAGCTTTTCTTTTTTACCAAATGAAAGTACGTGCGACAAAGGGGTGTATATAAATCGAGCATTTATACAGACAAAATTTGATTGGCCAAAAGTATGTTTCATGTTTTTTAGAAATAGAAAATCTATGCTAAAACTTGCCACAAGATTTATCTTTCCATTTCCTTGCGTATGGTTACAGCATTTTCTAGTGTCCGAAGAAACTTATTATTGTATCTATCATCTTGACTACTCTCTTCAGGGAGATCGTAAACTTATACTTTAAAATTGTGTTCTGCTGGTGTAAAAACATATTCCTACCAATTTCACATCAAGTTATGACTTTAACTCTTTGAATAACGAAAGACATAAATATAACATGTGCTTATCTAATATTCGCCATCTAGTGTCTGAAATTTCGACCCTTATCTCGGAAAGTACTTAAGTTAGAAAGCTCAAATTTTGCGCGCAACATTTTCTCAGGACTACCAGTTTCACCCAGGTTTTTTTTCAGTCATTTACCAGTTAAAAACCGAATAAATTTTGAAATGATCGAAGACAAAGTTACAGTTTCGGTCACTTTGACTGAAAGCAAAATTAGTAACAACACCGTCATTTGTAATACTTTTTTCAGTCGTAACGATCGTAGACCAGTGCTCTTCACCAGGGGTTTTTTTCAGTCGCAACGATCGTAGGCCAGTGCTCTTCATCAGGGGTTTTTTTCAGTCGTAACGATCGTAGACCAGTGCTCTTCACCAGGGTTTTTTTTCAGTCGCAACGATCGTAGGCCAGTGCTCTTCACCAGGGGTTTTGCAAAACGTGTCTGGTGTGTTCCGTGAGTTTTAAGGGTTTCATGAGGGGACCGCGAAGGTTCTTCGTTTATTACTAGAAAAAGAAATTTATATTTACTGAGTGACATATGAATGTTTCTCTTTTGGATGTACAAGGGGTCTGACTATACACCGACACAATCGCGGCTCAAGTAAAGGCGTCGATCTTTTTTTTTTTGGAGGCCACCTCCAAATAGCCCCGATCACATGAATTTAAGGCCTGGTTGCAATCAGAGAAAGACAACAAAGTGTTTGTGCTTGAAAATCTATTTCTGTTCCACTAATAATGGCAGAAAAGCTATGCTAATAGCGCATTAAAATGTTCCGTGACAAGCGCGAAAGTACATCTGGGGTTCCGCGATGACAAAAAGGTTGAAGAGGACCGTGGTAGACTTAACGCACACGTGATTGTTTTGATGAATCCATACGCAAGACGGACACATTTTATAATGGTGTCGATCCTGAAGAAAAGGTTGTAAAAGAATGGCATAATATAAGTATATAGTACTGAATAAATGTCAATCAACTGATAGCTGGCTCTCTCTGATATCTGTTGCTGCGAAACGCCAAACATATGGTCCAGAATCGCTACCACATTACTCACGTTTAATACAGAAAATGCCACGGTAGAGCGTCGCTTTATAGTTTTTTCTTCCGGATAAGAGCCCCGTCAAGATACCGTTTGCTGCCAGCAAATTCAGACAAACTTGGTTTCAATTCAAACTCATGCGAGAGATACATATGATGATGCTCCAACAGCTGACTGTGCAGAACACGTAGAAAATATTGTTTTTGATTAATATGTACTTTTTTGATATTGTATACACTGCTCAGCGTAGATTTTAAAACATGACCAAAAAAAGTTAAATGACCGAATTTTCGTTAAGGATTTCGGTCATTTGACCGTATCAAAATTTAAAAAAAACCCAGAGTGTCATTCAAACAAATTGAAAAATCCAAGACATATAATATAGATTTCACCTTTTTTCCAAAATTTTGAAAGAATGACTCCTGTAGCTGACGAACCATTTTTACACAAAGTTGAAGGATGGGGTCATAGGTCAAGTTCAAGGCATTGGGTGTGTATTTACCTCTTTTTCTTGGCATGGAGAAACTTGCTGCTCTGTACAGAAGCGAGTGCGATAAAGGTCTGCTCCCAACGATTGCCTTTCGCGAGCCCTGTGACACTTGCATTAAAATCAAGTTGAAATGTTTGTTTCAGGTTTCCATTACGTATCAGTATATCCGAAAAAGGATTGGCCATTCTTTATCGTATTTGTCGCATGCATATTTACATTCACAGCTCTGGTAGCCATTCTAACGCATTATTACCCCGAGATGATGATGAGCGTCTTGCGATTCATTGGAGAGGTAACCAGCGTTTTAGTGATCGCTATTTGGATGACTTTGATTAGCACTGGGAAACTGCATAGAAAATCTGTTGGAACTAATTGCACAGCTGTTTAAAT
The DNA here is from genome assembly GCA_963675345.1 of Trididemnum clinides. Classification (NCBI taxonomy): domain Eukaryota; kingdom Metazoa; phylum Chordata; class Ascidiacea; order Aplousobranchia; family Didemnidae; genus Trididemnum; species Trididemnum clinides. The sequence goes on from OY776301.1 coordinate 10,958,425, forward strand.
CATTAGCCCATGCTTAAATGGGTTGAAATGGAGAAGCTGCTGCCAAGCTTCTCGTAAGAGGCAACTGTTAGGAATGGCGCTGCGCTGTGATGATGCTGCAACCGGTCGTAATGATCGGTTCGAAGTGGCTCTCAGTTGGCTTGTTATGAGGGTGTGTTATTTCCCATCGTGCAGTTATTTTAAGGAAGCGGGGGAGGTGATCGTTGATGCAGTTCTGCGGTTGTGCTGCTGCTGCTACAGCCGACTCTTTTCCCACCAAGAGTTTAAGGTATGGCGTACGTGTCACTAATATATGAGGAAAAGCATTCGAAACTTATATCCGCTTGCTAATCGTAATCGAACGTAAAAGCAGGTGGTTGGAGAGAGAGAGACACTACATTAGCAACGTGTAATGTCTTGTAGTGCCGGCAGTTGGCTGGATTTTTGTTTAACGATGCATTACGATGTTTTTCAGGCCATACTTCTCGCGTGGACTCCAGTATCAATGCTTTTGCAGCGTATTGATTCGCTAATGCCTACTTCGATTTGGCACGTGCTCACCCGTGTTTAGACCACGTGACCTGTCAAATCATTTTTGCGGAAATTACATCGACCTAATTTTTTCCTTTTTAACCATATCCAGGCCTTATGATGAACATGCACACTTGATACACACTGCTAAAGAATGGTTAAAGTTGGAATTTTCGATATATATTATGATGCCATCCAACCAAGCCATTAAAAGATTGGTTTGATTTTTCTGGTAGATTACAGTTAAAGAATAGGCGGACAGAAGCATCACTCAAGCAAACTTTTTATCTCATTTTTCAGATGCGTGGGGCCCAAGATTATTAAACAGCGTTAAAAAAAAGGCAAATAAAGTCGTAGCAATGGAATTTTGTTTAGGGCCAAGTGTATTGTTTTCTCGTCGCGGTAAAAACGGCTTTCAGATGCTGACGATACCCTAGTCCAGCCAGGTAGGATTCTTACTGGCAATCGGTAGATCGTCAGTGTACTTTTAGTTTTGTTTTTTGGGAAACCTACTTAAATACTTGTGGTGACCTTGTGCCAGCAGTAGTAACACCCCGAAGGCCTGAGCACAGGTTGTTCTAGTACAACAGGTCGCACCAGTAAAAATTTCCTGAAATCGTAGGTTTCCGTTCAAATGCCATGTTAGTGGAGTCGAGTAGTGACCCATGTCCCCATCAATTAGAAAATAATGTATCTGTAGCCTGAGAAGCGCAAGAAATGAGATTTACGGAGTAAAGTTTTTCTCACCCGCTTGTCCTTTCATTTCCGAAAAAACGAGGTAAAATTTATTTTTGTTTACCTAATCGTTCATTCAATTTACCTTTGGGTTGCTTTCAAAGTACTGCTTCAAACTACCTACTAACTGCTTGCAATAGTGTGCAGATGACCCTGTTTTACTTCCATTTCAGTAACTTTTCGAGGAGATAAAAAAACTATCTTCTGACTTAACTTATCGCGCATCTGAGAAGCGAGGCTACATGTGTCTTGTTTGGTTTTCCATTTGAATTTATGGCTTTCTGTTTGGTTTTGTTTGATAAAAATTACTGCTGTTGTGAAAAACGCAGATAAGGGCTTTGAGTGATGCTTCAGTCGGTTTCAATTTCGATGTTTTTAGATTTGCTGCTTTATTGCCCACCAATATCTTATGTTGTATTTTAAAAACTGTTACTGAGAGTTTAATTTTTTATAAGTTCAAACTGGGAACTGAAGTAAAGTGGTGCATTATAAACTTACATTTGTCTTTAGCGTTTATTGGGTGAAATTCGGCCACAGTTCAGTGGTATTGAATTTTTAGCGATATTAAATATCAAGATTTCATTGTGCCAATTTAGAAAGCGACGAAACGCCATTTCGATACGAGTTTAGCTAAATAAGGCAGAGCTCGCTCTCATTGGCAAAGCCCCTTGCAAAGGTTAGTAAATTGACTGCGGTGGTCAAACAATAAGCCTATGTGCTTGTTTTGTCTGGTGACCGGTTTACACAGGGCAAGTTGTTATGCCCTACAAGAAAAGGGGATTTTTGACTGTTCACGCGCGATTGTTGGGAACGCTAAAGGGTTGCAAATTTTCTCTTTTTTAAGCGTCAAGAGCTAAAACGAAATATTAAAAACTTCGTCTTGGACGATTTGGCAAGCAAAATCTGGCATTGCAAAGTTATGGTGCAAACTGATGCAGCTAGAAAGTGTCCTACAGTCGAAATTTTGGTTTTAAATAACGAGTAATGAGCAACCACGGTTTCGTAAACAGTGAAATTTGTTGGCAGTTTGAAACTGCTTTAGTCTGAACGTGAACACTGTACTGGTATCTAACTTAAAACTTCTATTATTAACGTTAATCTTGACCAAGCCAATCGAAGCTTTGTAGACCCTTATGTCCTAGTTCAGTGGTTCCCAAACTTTTTTGTCTGCCGGCACAAGAATCAGTTGAACAAATTTCGCGGCGCACCAGCCACTGGAATCTATTCCTGATGTCGAGCGGCATCGCAGGCGACAGCGAGAATAATGATCTTTTTTTTTCTTGGAGATCACCACTTCTCTGCGCAACAACCTCCGTAAATCGCATGATGCAGCCCGAAATGGTGTTTTTCAGCTTTACTTTCCCAGTACGTGCTAAATGATAAGTAAGCTCGATTGTTCAACGTGAGAAGCGGTCATCTGAACCTGTTTCATATGCCATTTGTGTCACAATACCACATAATCATCAATTCAAAAGTTAAGGAAAAAATTTTCTCATGCTTTCCGAAAGACCCCCGCCAGGAAAATCTTCAGATCTTTAGGTCATCTTTGACCACGGTCTTCATGTTAAAACGCGTCCCTTCGCTGAAGGCCAAGGTTGTCGCTCGTCTCAACGCATTACGGGGTAACTGCTTAACATGAGCACTAAGGAGTACTTATCTGCAGAACAGAGCTGTTCTTTGGCCCGTTCTCATTTCCCGGATGGCTTTCATTTCTGTGTGCTATCAGTACCACCAAATTAAGCAACTTCACTTCGAAGCAAGTTGCGCTTTCATTTACTGTCTGTTATCTACTATTTGCTTGGATGGAGGAAGGCATAAACAAAGTTCCAGATGCATACTTCCATCTTATTCAGAATCATTCTAAGGGAAAGTGGCAAGGTATTTCCCATCAGCCATGAATACTAATTGTAGACTGGTATCCCCTCTACCAAGGTAAACTGTCATTACTGGGAGCCCAATACATGCTCTCGCGACATAGCGGAAGGCAACTTCATCGTTCTAACGTAGTGAAGCACAAGCTTCCTATTGTCCTTACCAATGCATTTTTGTCATTGCTGCTAATCATTCTGCTTTCAAATGTTTCTTGTTAGAGTTACAGACTGAGAAGAAACTTTTTGTTCACTTACCTGCTTATGCTCATTCTCAGGAAGGTTCTGCTTCCATGCTTTTTCCTTCGATATAAGAGACGTCGGCATCCTTTCGACTGATTACACTGTTGCAATGACGTTACTTTTATTGCCAGGCTAAGTTACAGTTTTCTTCTGAAATCTGCCTTCGGCCTATTCTAAAATTTCTCTGTTGATCTTGGCAACACCAACATGTTTCACTTCTCTTCTCCTAAGACTCGTTTCATCCTTTGGTCTCTTTTGTTTCTTGTCACACGCGCTGGCAAGAACTCTCCACTCTTTTTTACTATGTTCCAGCTGCAGTGAGTCTCCCATCTATTTCGAGCAATGACGATAGGTAACCTGCCGACGGAATGCGCAGCTACAGCCTTTCGATTGTATTTACTTATTTCTCCTCTTGGACTTGAGGATTGCTGCTAGCCCTAAATCTTTTGATTCACTAATCACCTTAATGTCTTCTAAAGCAAGGGTGCGCAAATACGTTTTGGTGCGACTTTTAAAAAATAGTTGTAAATTCTTGCGACCTAAGCATTTCGTGAGCATATAATTTTGTGGAAAATACTTTGTAATTAAATATCGATGTTAAGACTACTATTGACAGCAGCTATTTTCTTGCACAAAATTGTGTAACTTAGCGCACAAAACCGTAATTATTGCATTTATTCTACCTAATGAGAACTATGGGCTCTGCGTTTAGAACACAACCAATCGATTCGAGATTTAATTTGAGAGACGGGAATCCCAAGATCGTCTTCTACTTCTAGTCTTGATTTGCATTTGTTTTTAATAAAAAATAATGCAAAAAACGTCCTTTCGCATAAGTATGTACTGTAGTTCCAAATGGCAAAAGAACATTCATTGCAACCATCGATAACGGTGAATATTTTTTTGCAACTGAAATACAAAATTTGGCCAAGTTCTTTCAATATCAAAGAAAATATTAAAACGGCGGTCACTTGACTAGTTATCCAATGCTTCAATCAAATCTAATGGTAGGTGGTAACTGGTAAGTATTTGATACTGCAATGGGTGATAATATCCAATCGTGTTGTGGTGTGGTGTCTTCGGGAAAATACTAATCAAACTATTGAGAAAGATCGTGACGATGACTAATCATCGATTGCACTTTGATTTTGTTATACGCTGTTGAAATGTCAATTAATTCGCCTTGCAATGACAAATTTAAACTGCTCATCTCCAAAATAAGCAGTTTTGTCAACCAGTCAGCGTGGGTGAGATCAGCAGCAAGTTTGTACAGTATTTTCTTTCCGTAAGAAACAGTTTTATCTCATTTCGCAGCTGATACAAACGGGTGACAACTTTACCTCGCGATAACCATCTCACTTCTGAATGAAGAAGAAGACATTTATACTCTTAGCTCATTTCGTCGCAGAGAATGCTAAATAATTTTGTCTGGAGAGGTCTCGATTAAATAGAATTAACAATTTTTACTGCTGAATCGAAAACCCATTTAATTTTTTGTCAAGTGTTTTGCTAGCAAGATGTTTTGTATGAATGATATCATGCTAAAAATTGATATGGAGAGCAATTTGTAATACTCCTTCTAAAAAGCCTTGTTTCTTGACATAGCCCCAACCCCATTAGTACAAATGCTAAAACACCGCTTCCATAATAATCCATCATTTTTTTAGTCCCATCTCCACTACTTAGAAGATGTCTTCACCGGTGCATATTCCAGATATCACCTCGCTCATGAGTAATTTTTCTTCAAGCTTCGCAATGGCTATATACCCAACAAAAACATCAACTGCGCTAAACCAAACACATCCGTGAATGCCTCCAATTACAAAGTGTATTTTCCTAGTTTCACTCATCAATCAGTTGGCACATAATATCTTGACCAGTTTTGCTGATGCGTCGGCAAATGTTATCAGTAGACAATGGCATTTCTATTATTTCCGTAGTTACTTTGTCTCCATTTATAATTTGACTGATTGCAATAGCTGCAGGTTTGATGAGTATTTCTCCGATGGTGTGTGTTTTTTTATCTTTTGCGATCAAACATGCCTCTTCATACGATGCATTTTGAGATTTTTCTAGGATTACTTTGTCATAGTTTTCTTTTCATTTAACAATTCCTTTCTAATCGGTGGAAAAAAGGTATTGGTTTGTCAATGAATTTCAGATGCCTTGCTTTTAAGATGACGTTTTAATTTCTTGCATTCAGAATCTCGTTGGCAAGAACCTTAGAGCAAACAACACATTAAGGACGTGGCTCATCGTTTACAAGAACACATTCAATCCTTGTTTTTCCGGATCTCGTTTATCAGGACTTCGGTTTATCCGGACGGCCGACAAATAGTTTCAAACAACGCGCGCCTCACATCCTGCTAGAAATGCGAGACAAATGCCTACCGATGCTCATAAACACACTTTTTTTTGGGTATCTGTGACAATTCTGCCGATTTGTACAAAAATACAACGTGAGTGAACGGAAAATCATATCATTATATGAGGTACCGGTAACAGTGAAAACATGTACGAAAATTTAATTTATCATGTAACATTACTGATGCTATGAAACACAAAAAGTTGAATATCTCGGAGCATGAAATTCACCCACGTTGTGTTTTTGCATGAAATGGCAGAATTTTGGGCACATTTTTCAGTAGGAATAGTTTCCTTAAAACTCTTCAATTATGCCTTCCAAGTCTGCTAAGCATAAGCGAATGACCCTATTGTGACTGAAAAGCCGAAATTAATAAGAAAATTACAGAAAGGGGCTACTGTTACGAGTGTCTGTGGGGCTTATGGTGTGGCCAAGCAAACTGTGCCGGGCATTAGAAAGTCAAAAGGAAAGAAATTGTACTTATTGTTAAGGAGGTTTTTCCATTTTATTTGCATTACATGAATGCATTTATGTATTCGGACTTTTTTGTTATCCGGACAGGTTTGTTGCACCATATGGTCCGGAAAAATGAGAGTTGAGTGCAGGGGTGGCTCGTGTATGGTACTGTGGAACTGCAGCACCCCCAATCCCCACTCCATCTTATCGATGACATTTGATATAAATAGTTAATCGTTTTTTTTCTTTATTGTTCTTATACTTGTGGTTACATTATATAATAAGCTTACATAAGGTTAATCTCAACAACGATCCTAAATTTATGAAAAAAATATAAAAATCTTTTTGCTTCAAAGCTCCTGTGGTATGGTGTTTGAAATTAGCAGTAGATTGCAATGCAGTTTTAGAAAGAGAACTGTCGCTCATGCAGTACCGACCCTTGTGTGCTGGTGTAATAAGGGCTTTTTTTTGACGGACAATTGGCGAGCTGCGTGTGTGTGTGTGTAAAACTGATAGATAGTGACAAAAATTAGGCCTATAGGGTAATTTTCTGAAGCAGCCCCCACTAATTTTAGCTACGAGCCGCCCCTGGTTGAGTGTACACTTGAAACCAAGCTGTATAAATTCTTCGCTTGCAAGGTTGGTCTAAGCGATGTATTGTTTCCAATGAGAGTGAGGATTTGAGTCTTATGTCGGACGCTGAACCCCTCTGCTTGAAGATGGAAAGATTTTTGTAGGTACATCCAGTGTTCTGTTCTCACTTAATTCTTCTTCTGAATCCAACACTAAGCGCTTTTTGGGAGTATACTTAAGGAACCAGTTTGTTAACATTATTGGTGAATAAAACTATCTCAAAAAACCTTAATCTTGCTAAGCTTTAAATTTAATCAAAAATGTCTTACAAAAACAAATGCAACAGAAACCAACATTCTTGAATTAGAATGGACAAGTCTCACCATTTTACCTATCAAGTAATTCCATACAACAGCTGCTAACCTCGCATTGCGAAATTGCAACAAAAAATCATGACTGGTTGCACATATCTGCTCTGCTACGTAGCAATGCAATAGTACCGTAGAGGTTCAAAAAAGCTGAAGTACATTATTACGCAGATGCGATGCTTATGTTTATGGTAACTTTAAATTATTTTGTGACCCACTATTTGCTGCACCAATCAACAGCCGCCTCAACGTGGTGGTGCGGTCCCCGGCCCCGTTTGGGTTGGGTCGAAATGGCTGTTGGCCTTCTCGATGGTCCCAGTTACCCCGGGCACTCCCCATTCATTTTTTCGCTATGCTGCCCCCTGAACGACCGCAGAAGAGCAGCACACAGCATCTTTAAAATCGGTCGCCTGTTCTCACTTTTTCTTCTCTCCTGCCTTACTCTTGCCCTCCTTCGTCTCCTCATTCTTCTTCTTCTCCTGATGAGCGGTAACGTTCATCCTAACCCTGGCCCCATCTTTCCTTGCTCTGTGTGCGCTGGAAATGTGACCTGGCGGGGCAAGTCAGTGCAATGCTGCGCTTGCTCCAAATGGGTCCATCTAAGGTGCTCACAACTTTCTTTATCTAACTTCAGAGCTCTTGCCAGCTCTCACTCTTGGAGCTGCCCCCCCTGCCGTAACACTGTGACTCCCCCCTCCTCGGACTCCTCCGACACGTATACCTCCACTGTAAAATCCGGCCCCCCTCTGCTAATGCTGCACTCTTGCCCCACCCTCGTCTCCAAACTTCTTATCCCCCATCTGCCCATCTTATATCTCCTTCCCCTGCCCTTCCACCACCGTCCCTTGCTCCTGGCTATACTTCTGCACCTCCTGCCTCCTCTCCTCCCCCTGACTCCCTCAGGGTTCTTCAATGGAATGCTGGAGGTCTTCGAGCCAGGAGCACTGAACTAGTTCACTTTCTTTCATCCCATCCTGTCGACCTTATCTGCATTCAGGAATCCAATCTTAACTCCTCTTCCTCTTTCCGGATTCCTGGATTCTCTGTTCTGTGTTCTGATCGTACTCACTCCCGGCCTGGCATTCTCTCTTCTGATGCCTCGCATGCCAGTGGCGGCGTTGTCATTTTCGTCAGACAGGGTCTATCCTTTTCTGAACTTTCTACCACCTCTCTTTCTTCGCTCGATCCCTACTCTGATTATGTAGGGGTCAACATCTCTCTAAACAAATCCTCCTCGGTGTCATTTCTTAATGTGTATGCCCCCCCCTATTCGCTCCTCCCCAACGGATGGCAGAATTGATTCCTTCTCTCCCTCAATTCTTCCCTCCTCCAGAAATCTCTTCATTCTGGGGGACTTCAATTGCCATCACCCGCTTTGGGACTCAAGAGGTACTTCCGACACCCGTGGGGAGGAAGTATTCGACTGGGTCATCTCCTCAGACCTCCTCCCCCTCAATGACCCTGACACACCCACCCTTCTCCATCGCTCCTCTGGCAGTCGCTCCTCTCCTGACATCTCCTTTGCTCCCTCTACTCTTGCTTTTTCTTGCTCCTGGGAGGTGCTTCAGGACCTGGGTTCTGACCACCTACCAATTCTTCTATCTATCCCTCTCTCTCCGGTCTTTCACCCCAACGAGCGCCCCCCTTCCTTCAATTTTTAGAAAGCTCGCTGGGATGACTTTGCCTCCTACTTTGACTCTCACTGTCCTACTGCAGAGGAATACTCGTCTCTTTCCTCTGCAGCTGCTCTCTTTACCTCTCTGGCAATGAATGCGGCCAAATCTTCCATTCCTTTCGGCCGCATCAAACGCCCTCCTAAAGCCTGGTGGTCTGCTGAGGTGGAAGAAGCGGTTGGTGAAAGACGCAAGGCTTTCGCTACTGCTCACAGAAGTGATGAAGATCGCCAGGCTTACATCTCCGCCTCTCGACGTGCCTCGTCGGTCATTGCCAAGGCCAAGGCTGAGGCATGGCAGACGACCTATACTTCTCTTTCACCTAAATCTAATCCTAAATCTGTGCACTCTCTTCTTCGCTCTATTGCTGGCTCTCCTTCCTCGTCTTCTTCCTCTCCTAACTTTCCTAACTGTTCTTCTCCCAGGGAATCGGCTTCGGTTTATGCCGCTTACCTGAGATCTCACTTTTCCGTTTCTCAGCCAAAGGCCCTGCGCAGCAGAGCCAGAGGCTACCTCACTGAGCTCCGCCGAGCTACGTGCTCTGTGGAGTCTCACTCGTCCTTTTGCTCTCCCTTCTCTCCCGCTGAATTTCTTGCAGCTGCCTCCAACCTCTCCTCATCCACTGCCACTGGTCCAGACAAAGTTGCCTATCCCATGCTAAAGCATCTTCCTCGCTCTGGCATGGATTTTCTTCTTCACATCTTCAATCTTTCTTGGTCTTCACATTCCTTTCCTTCCATCTGGAAGACATCTTCTATTATTCCCATACATAAGATGGGAAAACCTCTCAACTCTCCTGCTTCCTTCCGGCCTATCTCTCTCACCTCCTGCGTATCAAAGCTTTTTGAACGCATCATACTATCCCGTCTTCTCTTTTTTCTGGAATCTAATTCCATTCTTTCTCCCCGCCAGGCCGGTTTCCGCCCTGGACGGTCTACACTTGATCAAATTCTGTACCTTTCTCAGTCCATTTCGGATGGGTTTAACAAACCCAGGCCGGGCTCTCGGACGATCCTGTCTACTATCGGTTTCTCTAAAGCTTTTGACTCTGTCTGGCATCCCGCTTTTTTCCACAAACTTATTTCGGCTGGCCTCCCTCCTTGCTTTGCTCGTTGGACTCAATCTTTCCTTTCTGATAGTCGCGCTTCTGTGGTTTTTCAAAATCACAAAAGCCGTTCCTTTCGAGTCCGTCGAGGTGTTCCGCAAGGATCCGTTCTTGGCCCTGTACTTTTCTCTCCCTTCATTAATGATCTTCCGGCTTCTCTGCCTTCTTCCGTCAGCTGCTCTCTTTACGCTGACGATCTGGCCATTTGGTCCTCCTCCCCCTCGGTCCCCACTGCGGTGGAGGCCACACAAGGAGCTCTGTTTCGATTAGAGCGCTGGTCTGAGTACTGGTGTCTTCCTCTCAATCCGAGCAAATGTGAGGCCTCCTTTTTTTCAGTGGATCCCCACCAGGCTAACCTCCAACCCAACCTCCTCCTACTCGGCTCCCGCCTCCGTTTTAATTCCACTCCAACTTTTCTTGGGGTCACCTTCGACCGCACTCTTTACTTTTCTAAGCATGTATCTTCGCTGAAGGCCAAGTTTTTCCCACGTCTCAAGGCCTTACGCTGTATCTCTGCTTCCTCTTGGGGCCCCTCTAAAGAGTCCCTCTCTGTTCTGTATAAATCTTTTCTTCGGTCCCTTCTCACTTACGCTTTACCCGGATGGTTTCCTTTTCTAAGCGCTACCAATCTCACCAAATTGGAACGCCTTCACCGAGCGGCCAGTCGCGCCATCATCGGCTGCCTCTCGTCCTCCCCTATCCCTCTACTACTCACCGAGGCTTCTCTACCTCCCCTACGAGTCACTCTGACTCACTTCATTCTTTTTTCTCATGAGCGGGCTCTTCGTCTCCCAACCTCCTTTCCCATCTCAGGTTTGGCCAGACTAGGAGTGAAACCAAGACTCTGCAGATCGTCCTGGAGAGCTTTTGCGTCCACTCACCCGCTCATGCTTCCTTCTACTTGTTCTAGAGAGGCTCTTGTTGCTTGCCCTCCCTGTCCTCCTTGGAATCTGCCTTCCTTCACGGTCGAGTCCACCCTTTCCTCTCCATGCTCTCGCTCTGATCCCTCTTACTCTCGCCAAGGTGCGGCTCTCGCCCACCTTGACTCTCTCCCCCTAATGATCTGGTACTCTGGACAGACGGCTCTGTTCCTTTTCCTTTTGGCAAGGGCGGCTCCGGCGTTCTTGCCAACTGCTCTCTCTGTGGCACTGAGGCCACTCTTTCCTTTTCGGCAGGCGCAGTTTGTTCAAGATTTTCCGCTGAAGCCTGCGCCATTCTGCACGCTTCTTGCTGGTCTCGGCAACACCATAAAATCTGCTATTTTTCTTCTCTTCTTCTCCTGTCTGACTCTCGTTCTGTCCTCGCCACCCTGTCCTCTCCTCCACCTTTCCTGTTATCTCAAACTCTGTGGCAGATCTGGCAGGAACTGTCCTTCTTCTCCTCGTGTTCTATCAGGCTACAATGGGTTCCCGGACACTCGTTTCTCCCGGGGAACGACACAGCTGATGAGCTGGCCAGACGGGGAGCGCTGCTTGCGCCCTCCGCAATCCCTTGTAGTCTCTCTTCTCTTATCTCTCGTATCCACTCTCGTCTTATCTCGGACTGGAGGCGTACTGTCTCGTCAAAGTATTTTGACACACAGGTTCCCTCAATTTCCACTGAGGAACTTGTGCTCCCTCGTCATGCTCGCTGTGTCCTCTCTCGTCTTCGCTGCAATGGACACAGCCTTCTTTTAGGTTCCTATCTCTCCAGGATTGGCAGAATCGAGAATTCTTCTTGCAGCGCCTGTGGACACTCGTCCCAGGACATCTCTCATCTCATTCTGCGCTGTCCAGCTACGGACTCTTTGCGCCGCTCACTCTTTGGCGACTCTTTATGACCTCTGGTCCAGACCCTGGGGAGTTGCCCGGCTTCTGGGGCTCCATGGTCTTCCGCCATGCCCCCATCGCTCGGAAGGGGTCGGGTAAACAACAACAACACCCACTATTTGCGGACCCCTGATCTAAAGAACTTGCGCTTTCTTGTCATGTTTGCCCTCTGTTCTCGATGAACAGCGACACAGCCTTGAAATGCTCATTCCTCCAGTATCGAGTATCGTTCGTGCAAGGCCTAAATTGAGTTGACCTGATCCTGATCATGGCGATTGATGGTCTCCTATGCTCTATCCTAAAGAAAGGGTCGGGCAGCAAAAGGTGGGCGCCTCATAACGCACCAAAATTTGACAAAATCTCGGGTTGGCTTAATACTACCTGAAAAAACGCTTCAATTATTCACCTAATTGTTTATTTATAATGCAATCCAACACTTTACAAAAATATACACCAATCTCTGTAACTACAAAAAAATATATAAAAGTACGTCACAGCTAGGTAAGACTGACGTCATTGGTACGTTCAGGAAGATTTCTGCCCGTATGAGGCATTGTCATAGCAACCGGATAGCTGGCCACCTCGCGTTGCTTTAGTAACAGACCTTGACGCAAAATAGAGATTTCTTTTAAGATCTTGTCTTGTCGGTCTTTTTGCTTTAACATATCAGCATTGAGAAGAGGATCCTAAAGAAAGTGGATACAAGCTATCAAAACGAGCGGTCGGAAATATCCAGATTTCTTGGGACTCTCGGTCCCCCGATATATACTACAATAACTGGGAACACTAAAAGTTAAATCTGAGATTTAGCTTGGTCAATGTGACAACTGCTTAGCTCTGAACCAGTTTAGTTGGCGGAGGTAGCTGGACATCTTGAGATTTACACGAAACTGCGATTGCCTCGCATTTTATACTAAATGTACAACCGTGCACAACCGACAAACAGGTTTTTCTGCAGGTAATTAAAACGGGTTTGAACATGATATTCAATGAATATATCTCTCAAGAATCTGGTGCCGTCAGGTAACATTTAATCTCAATAAATTTATAGGCGTCTTCCGTCGCGTCAAGCGTGGAAAAATGCCTTTCACCACCGCAGTCCATTCATTGTCCGCACCAATTTTAACCTCAAGGATGGAAGAGAATGGTAAAGACAAATACAGAACCATGTTTCGCTTAATGGAACAAAACTTTGTAGCAGAGACACATGGTTGGAAATGAAAATGAGGTGGCAAGAGACGGTACCGGGCACCTACCCTATCAAACCAAATAACTACTGCACGACATTCGATGCGAAGTCACGCAGGTATTTTTGTGTAACGGTATTTAAGACCAAATAGCAGCGGAATCCCACGCGCTTACCTTGTTTCGATCGTGCTGATGGTTTTGAATTGGTTTTGGAGAGAACGTTGTACTACTATACGCTCGTTCTAAATATAAAAACATCATAGAAATGCTAGTGCTGAAGGAGCAAATTCAGCATTTTTCAACGTTTAGATCTTAATGTCAAAACGTGTTTTTAGTTAAATGTTGGTTACACAGCTCAAGTTAGATCTCACGTTCTTTGCAGACTTAGACGTGCTATTTCAATGCCTATTTACCATTATTCAATCGCTTCCGAACCAGACTTCTTATAGGAGCAACGCAGCACTTTAAATTTAGGACGCTGTTCCCAACGAAAAACCAACTCCGACACTTATGTTTCGAATTCGGAACCAACTACCACTGGCAACCCTTGTTTGAGAACTGTTTTGAGATTGCCAAAGACGTTAGAAAAATAAAAGCTTTACCAATTTGTTCGGAGGGAAGGGGGCGAGGATAGAACTCGACCTCTAATACGGTATTGATTGCGGGGCTCAGCATGGGGATCCAAGTCTTGCGGCTTAGTGCGGGTCAATTATCGACCAGGCCCAAGCCTTGTTTTTTATTTGAATAATCGGTTTCTTTTTACCTTCTTTTTCCGTTCCCGAACGAGACTGCGGCTGATTTGGGTCTAGAACAACGTCACTGCGTCGGTACTGCACAAAATCGTCAGTGTCGGGAACGGGGGAATGTGGGGTGTGCTTCGAAGATTGGTATTTCGCTTGCTCGGTGGTCACTGATATTGCAGTGTCGGGTCTGAAAATGAAAGATCATTGGTCACAAAAGTTAGAGAAATCAACTTTCTCTAAAATAATACTTCTAGTTGCCATCTCTGCAAGCGTCGTCGGAAATATTTTTATTTAAAATTTGAGTTGTAGTGAACTCATCTTCTAAACAAAGCAAAAAATACTGCCTTTAAAAAATACATAGAGCAGATTTTTATTGATCAAAATGAGCTTCAACAAACAAATCCCACCTGTTCTGCATTGGAATGTCTCTGATCTTCTGCACAGGTTCAAATGAACGCTCAGGTCGCATTTGATTCTGAAGGGCCGGCACTGGGGGAGAAACGGGGCGATTTCTAAGGGGTTTTGTACTCTTGTGTGACGGAATTGCTTCAATAGGTGATTGGGATCTAAAATTTCATCGTATTGGAAATTGGACGAACGCAATAGGAACCAAACTACTAACCTTTCTTTTCTAGGACGAGACCGATAATTGTCGGATATGTCGACATTGCAATGATCATGCAGTTCAACATCGGATTTCACCTTCCTGTCAGAAAATCAAAACCCCTTTAAGATATATCAAAACTACTTTGAGTTCCATGACTAGCATGAACAGCTTATTATACCAGCCTGGACTGTAACCAGAAATTTCGAAGAAAAATGAAATATTTTCCCGAAACAAGAACGGTATGAAACACATTTTATCCTTGCAAGAACAAGAATTTGTAAGAAGCCTTAACTATAGCGTTGTGGTCTAAACAAATTTACATTTTTTTACATTATTTTATCGTTTTTATTGTAGAAGTAATAACTCATTCAACGTCTGTTAGCCTCCACATGATGTTGTAAGTCTATAATTTTTTAATAAAAACCGGTAATTTGGTGGACTAGTAAATAATGCTTTAGCTTTGGTTCGAAATAAAAACGAAAATTTCTTGTTCCACACAATCCTGGTGAGTGAGCTGTGGGTGGGGTTCATGGTAGCGTCTCATCAAATACCTGCTATTTTACAACTTTGCATTATTTCGTCAAGCATGACCACGGTAAGGAGGCATGAGTTGCAATACCTCCTGTCTGGATCGGTATAAATGCAAAAAATTTTAAAAGTGAATTTGGTAAATACTTAATTGAGGCAGTGCTCAAAGACGGTGGCAAGTCAAATGAATTGAGCGGAAACAAGATAAATCTCGAATTTTTAAACTTATTTTTCGAGCTCTACGCGATCCTCGCCGCAATTGAAGCTCTTTTTTTCAAAGACACTTTCGAAGTAAGTAATATTCAGAAAAGCCCACACAAGTTGGAGCCATTTCAAGGTTGGTGCATCACCACCCCGGCTTGGGTGAATCTGGCAATGGGCAATACCACCGCTCCACCAGTGCATGATACATTGCCACGCAACGCTCACCGTGTAACAATTACTTCTTAGTTTCATATCACCCACAAACTTATTTGTGGATTTCTTGCGGTGGAATCTTTACAAGTCCTCCATTCAAGGGATCGTAGTTAGCAGTCGCGTTACTGACATAAATCCAACGCATTTCAATACATCAAGAATCATTCGAAATTGCGTTGAAGTGTTTTTTACCTTTTATTGCCAGGGAAAGTGGCATGGCACGAAAGCTTATAAACGTTAATACAAAAAATTTAATCGAGATCAAGCTAGAGGAAAGCGGTAGTTCTTTTTGAAGCACCCACGAAAGCACATTGAAGACTGGTAGTCTCATCACCAAGCAAGCTGCCATTTGTTGTGTGCCGAAAAATTGCTCGTTACCACATGAAAGGTGAACAGCTTTACTATTCCAACTCGGTGAAACACAGCATAGAGTGATAGAGATGCAGAGCTGGGGAGAACGCAATTTGATTGGCGGGCTCCAAACTAAGGGTTATAACCACTTGACAAGAACTTCTGTTCTGTGACATATACCGGCCATTAATGCAAAAATTAATCAATAATAGTTCGGTCAAACGGTAAAGTGGCTACTTGTGACAAGAGCTACCCGATTAAAATGAATGAAAGTGATGCTCAATCGTTGTTGCACTACGATTTGTCAGGTCATCGACGCATAGTTAAACAAAAGAACCAAGTTTCAATAGTGCGAGTGAACAACTGATCTGGTAAAACGAGTTTTAATTTGCTGCACGTTAGGTTTGGTCAACGGATACCCAACCACACAAATCAAAGCTAGGAAAACATTGTTTAAAGCATGACGCTACGTAATAAACAAAGCGAGTACCGGTGTAGAGGCGAACAATCTTCCAAAAACCTACAAGCTGTCTATTTCCCTTCAAAACAACGAATGTCGAGATGTTTAAGGACGTCGCCGTTTACGACCACTGTGAAATCGCGACTTCAGCAGCACAAACTGGCCCCGGCATCGCATAACCATCTGCCGTATACCTTGTCGCCACCAGTCGTTCCGGTTGATTTCGTGCTTGATCGGCGAGCAGCTGCTCCTCGCGACGACGCAGCCGCACCTCCCGCTCCTCCTTCTCATGCTTGCTGCTGAGGTATCTGGAAAAATTAAACGCATGAGGAAGCGTTTCGTTGATTCGATGAGATCACAATACGAGCCACAACTACAAAAACTCCTCTTCGTAACAATGGCTTTCTTATTTAAATACGATGACGATATTAGATGTGACCTCATCGACAAACTAACCGTTTGAAGCGGCAGAAATAAAAAACACACCAAACAATTGAACGAAAGCAATTTAATCATGTGTACCGAGTGCGACATGAACTGAGTGAAACTCTCGACACCACACATACAGAATCAATTTAACCCTTTAAGGGACACAATTTTTCTAACCGAGATTTCGCAGATTTTTTTTTACATTTTTATCTATTTAGAATAGTTATATGCGATTCACAAAAAAAATTAATTTTTTTTTGTTTATTCTTTAAAATATGACATGGGACACATATGTCCCATTGTCCCTTAGAGGTAATTAAACATGAAATAATGTATTTGAATAATATTGCATTTTTCATGTTTCTAAATTGTGTATAATTTCGATTCATGGTTCAAAACAGTAACACGCCATGTCGGAAAAGAATCTGCCTTGCTAGAGATAGACTCGAGCTCGATTCTGGCTCAAGTCATGCAGACTTGGGTTTGATTCCGGCTCTGGTAATTTCACACTTGTCAGTGTTTTTAGCATACATGTATTTTGTTTGCATTTAGTATGTGCGAAGCCTAGGACCACATTTGCTGCTCTCAGGAATCTAGTTCCAGAAATACACGTTCATATAGAATGGCAACTAAACAAGTTGCACCAGATTAACGTTCACCAAATGCTTTGAACCGATCAGACAAGATCGGAAACATCGTCGGAAACTTTGTAATTAAATTCGTATAAAATTAAATATTCAGCAGCATGCATGTAATACAGTATAATTAGGAGTGATCCAACGCAAAGCAATCACGTCCATTCACATTGCACAAATGCATATTGCACTCAATGCACATGTTGTTGGTCTTGCTTTCAAACTTGTTGCTGGTGCACAGTATGCATCCTTTTTCTTTGACCCACTTTTTGCATTGAATGCTGGGCAAAATTTTCCAAATTCAATACCATTGTCAGAAAATCGTTGCTCTTCATATTTTTTTACTATTGCCTCTCTTTTGAATCTGATAGCTTTTTCCAATTAAACTCGATATCTGTGGATGCACTTGAGAAAATTTGGTTAGTTGTTAGACTATCCTTATGTGAGGGTGACTGTAAAGTCATAGGAGGATCAATTGCTACTTCCAGCACTTCTTGCAAAGCACTGTTTTCCTGATGAATCATATCTTGCTCTAAAAGTTCAACATCTTCATTGTCTAAAGCAAGGGAATCTTATGTGTCACTATTATCAGAGAAAAGAATTTAATTGATTTTCTCAGAATTAAGATGGAAACTCTTTCCTGGTTTGTCATTGGAAATTTTTTGATCAAAACATGCATGATATCTCTTTATATATTCATAGACAATCACAATAAGCTAATTAATATGATAAAAACATATGTTGTAGATGAATTAAAAATAAAATTGTAAACATTGCATCATCTAAAAGCTCTATTTTATTTTGAAAATCTGCACCATCACAATGCAATGTATGTTTGTACACTGTAATAGCATTCTAAAACAACTAAGTACTAGTTAGGCAGTGGCTATTTTTCCGTTGATGGCAATTTACCCTCAGAGACTATTTTGCCGTGAGTTTTGTTTTGTTTTTTGTTTTATTTGCCATATTTATCCTCCATTCACGAGAAAGCGAATTGCATCGCTATACTTTGGACAGGAAGTCTGCACTCGCTTGGGAGTTGCCTTTTTTGAGGTTTATGGGTCACCTGTCTTCCACATGAAGGTGGGGCGTCCCTTTAAGTGCCTTGCCCAAGGACACAACAAGCGAACTTGCCGGCTCGTTCTCCACAACCTCCCCTAAATGCCGAGCGCCAAGCAGGGAAGCTGTGAATACCATTTTTTAAAGTCTTTTGGTATGACTCGACAAGGGGAATGAACCCCAGGTCTACCGACTGCGAAGCGGACGCTCTAACCACTACACCATCGCGTCGGTTATTTGTGATTGGCCAATCTTAATGACGTACTAAACATGTGACTTTTGGTCGTTTCTGATTGGTCAATTTTAGAAACCAATTAAAAAAGTTTTGCACACCCAGGTCTCTATCCCCCACCCTGTGCACTCCCTTCCAGTGTACACTGCCTTATACATTTACATACCAGGCCAGCCCCTTCAGTGTACACTGCCTTTCTTTGCAAGCCCTGGCCAGCTGAGATTTGAACCCGAAACCATGGTATTTCAAGACCAGTGCTCTATCCACTACACCACAGTGTCACTGGTGTAATAATAGCAAACTTGGCTATATAAACACACGTGAATGATTACGGCAAAATAGATTCCAAGGGCAATTTGCCGTCGACAGCGAAATAGCCACTGCCTATTAGTTACTAGGCTACATAGATACAAATTAATATGGTGACATATACACAGCCTATATGCTATGCTGATCACTGAAGCTAACAGTTCACTAAACATTAGGGTAGGAGAATTAGCAAAATAAAAGAATATAATTAATTCTATCCTGCTATCCCCCAAAGTTATCTTGTATGCTGCTGGTTACTAGTCAGCCTCAGTTCTTAAGTTTAACCTTAGAAAAAAGTTTCAAAGCCATAAAATCATCCTCACTGAGTTTTACTGCTTGCCTACATAGCAAATCTTATGAAAACTGTTTACCAGTTGAAAGCTGTTTGATAAATGTACCAACAAGCAACATCCCTAAAATTACCTCTAAGGGACAATGGGACATATGTGTCCCATCCTAGAAAAAAATGTCTCATGTTTAAAATAATGCAAAATGTGTTACAGAATTGGCACCAAGGATAGAATAATAGTTGATTTACACTACGCTAATCGAAAAATTTCCAAAAATAATCTTATGTATCAAAACTATGGGATCAAATTTTCATATATTGCACTGTCACAAAACAGGAAAACTTTGTCTTCGAAAATTGATCTTAGCGTGTGCCATGTTGCAATTTTAAACTTTAAAAATCAACAAGGATTGTTGACGGATAAACACACCAATGCGCATCCCTAATCAGCAAACAAAGTTTTAATTATTTAACGAAACATACATGGGACACATATGTCCCATCATCCCTTAAAGGGTTAAATGACAAGCGGTAGTGAAATGACTACCGAGAAAAAGATGTTTACGATGGTTCTTACCTGTTCGATGCGCTAACAAACTGCTTTTTCTTTTCGCCAACTCCCCATTTAGGTTTGGGCTCGAAACCCCTTCTCCGCTTGTCTCCCCCTCCCAAATTCTCTTCTTGTCGATTTGTGCGGGAATAGCGCTCGTAGTGGCGATTGCGGGCTTCCAGGTCACGGTCTAATGCGTTTGGTTTTCTTTAAAACAAAGGTTTTAAGAAATATTGAGTAGCGTATAGTAAACGCTTTGGTTCATGATTGAAATGGAGTTAGATGTGATCGTTCTGCTTCAATGATCAGCGACATCAGTCAAAGCTTAAAAAAGGTTGAGGTAGCCGTAAGGCACAGTTCATGATTCCTGACGACAGATGATACCTCAGGACGAGGTAGTGTTCCCAGAGCCAGCGGTTACTGTTGCTGATGTAAACGCATGGCGGCCACTAATCACTGGTGTTGCACATCAAATCCGAACTAAAAACAATGTTGGAGGTGCAGAACTTCATTATATTGCAGCTTCAAAGAAGTGAAACTAAAAGCACACTCCAAAATGCGCTTAAGAGTTAGGAAAAATGCAGGTACAAGAACTGTATTTTGACCAAATAATTTTGGAGAAGCTCAAAGCGACAGACACACAGAAACCCGCTCTATAAGATAAAATAAGTTCAAACAGCATCGATTCCAGTTTCTGTTTCAGATATTTTTGAGATCGCGTTCGACTGTGAATGAAATTCCTATTTTTGCAATATTTTCACCTGCGTTCAATACTGTTAACATAACATTTGCGCCCGACTTGAACTAGTGAGCCTTTTTAAGGCTGCTCAACATACTTTTTATTTCCTTTCATAGTTTTCTTGGGATGAGGCAGCTCCATGTACTGCGTGTCCCCGTCGCTGTCATTCAGTATATCAAGTAGAGAGTCGTTTCGTTTGCTAACTTTTTTCTGTACAGTATCATCTAAAAATAATGTCAAGTTGGTGGACCAAAAACTGATGTAATCGGCATTCGTCCGAGAAGCACCTCAATATTAAAGGCTCTTTTGCTAATTGAAATTTAATGCAAAGCTGGTTGGTTTGTCAATGGGTCAATCGGTGATGGACGTACTACTGGTGATCATTGAGGAACACAAACTGCACCAGCAACGTAAACAGGCTAGAAGAAGATAGATTTTTAGTCCATTTGTCACGAGCTAGCTGGCTTTGATGTGTTGGTTCAATGAGCGTCATGCACTATCAACTCGCTTCCGAACCAGACGTTTTCGCTGGAGCACCACAGCATTTTATATCTCGGATGCTTTTCCTGGCGAACACCAACAGCGATTTAATGGAGTTTCGAGCTCTTGGCCTTTTGTTACAAAGTCAGCAACAATCACTATTACACCACGATAGCTAGGGATTGAAGAATTTTTGTTATGTATTTTTTTATCAATCGGGAGTTATGAATGCCAAAGCAATGTTTACAAACAGGTAAATTGCCACGAGTAACAGTGCTTATTGTTGTTGTTTGTGACTACCCCTCCTCTTCCTCGGGATGGAGGTACGGCACAAACGGTAATTCAAGTTCATGCCGTCAACCCAGGGTTCCCACACAATTTTTAAAACTAAATTCCATGACTTTCCATGATTTTTTATACGACTTTTCCATGACTATTATTAAAGCATTTTTACGCATTTTTGAATACAGCTATCAGTTCACATTGAAATAGCTCTTTCGGTAACGAGATCAAATTCTTAATTGCTCCTTGTGCCAACGTTTTTACTTGCCAACATTATTTAACTTGTATTGCTTTATCATTCAATTTTAACATCTAGAAATATAGTATCTGGTTAAACACACCTTACTACCACAATGGTACTCTCACAAGGCATTGATAAAACATAATACATGACAAAAAAAACATAATACTTGATAAGAAGACATCTATTTAATTTTCTCATTTCTGGAATATTTCACTCAAACTATCTCAACTAAATTTGAATCTTTTATTGTTTTAGCTAACTTTCTAAGTCTTCTTAAATTATGTTTATGCTACTATTTGTTATAAAATACAAACTAGCACATGCAGCAACCCTGGACATAGCGTTTAAATTCACAAACAACTACAGTGAGGTGAAAACAATACGACAATATTTATTTCTTCTCCTAGAAAAAAGTCCTCTTTTGTGGTCTTTAACCCTGCAATCTCTAAGCTGAGCATTTTGCTTAGAATAGTTTGTTTCTAAGCAAGAATATTATTGTTATTAGAATAATATTAAACCAAGAACGATATGAAAGACTAGATTACAAAAAGCCCCTTCACAATTCTCATTTAACTGGATCAAGAAATAGTGAGCACTTTTGATGTTAACTATGACTTTATGCAATCTAGGTACAACATGAATGAACAAGTTAGTTATAGCAAGATGAAATGCCACATTGAAAATTAAAAAGAAACATATTCACAGAAAATTTTAGGGCTCAAGAAAATGATTCGACAATCTAACAGAAAAACATCTCTCAGTAAATCTAGTATGAAAAGTTCACATAACTTCTTTTTTTCCTAAACATGTACATTACGGGGTGCTGTAGCTGCGTTGAGCTGAAAGCATAATAAGAAATATAGTTTATGAACAACTCCCCCAGGAAAAAAACACATCAATCATCAAAGTTCAACAAAAAGTCATGATAGAGCATAGGCAATTTAAATTCTGAACCAATGTGATACTTCTTAAGCATACAAAGATAAATTTTATTCCATAAACTTTTTTTTCAAAACAGGTACTTGGTCACAAAACTTTTTCTCATTTTCTTCACTTTCGCAAATCTTCAGTCTGAAAGCATTTGACTTTGCGAGCAAAGTAAAGTTGTGCTTCTCTGCTGCCTCTGTAGCTAATTTGTCTGTTTCTAGGCTCATAGCTTGGATGCTTTTATTTAATAACTTTCGTTTACATTCGACTTCACGAATTTCATCTTCTACAGCTTTATCACTTTTAGCATGAAGTTTCCTTTGCTCTTCTAAATGCAACTGATATCGCATTTTTGCTGCTCGAACACTTCGTTTCAGTCTGGGGGTAAAAAAAGCTCACTGAAACGATTAGCATCATTCTTGACACTACCGTACACAAGCGACTTGCAACTAAGGTTTTTTCTTGTAAGTTTTCAACCAAAAGTTCGCTGTTGAGTGAAAACCCTCTCTCGACTGCAGCTTGGCCATGCGAAAGCGTGAAGATAATTCTAAAAACTTCCAACACCTTTGCGTGCTTTGCATCTTTCATGCAATTCCAATGGAATTTATCCAATCTCTCTGTATTTTATGTAAAAACTCAAAAACTCAGCAAGATGGTTTTGTTTCATTTCCAATACAAACCCCTTGAACTGAGTAGGAATTTCGTCGCAAACTTCTGTCGAACACAACTTTCCGTAGAGGAAAATCTGCAGAAGTAGCTCAAACTTAAACTTGTGCTTCTGCAGAATCGGATGTCAACTTCTGTGGTACGACACTCAACAAACTCTGAACCAAAGAATACTTTAAAGGACATCTTTCCAACAGTGTGATTACAATAGCAGACAAAAACTTAATGCAATCATTTTTAAAAGATAAAATACATAGTTTACTTGCAGCTTTTTTTTCTCTTACTTTTTTAAAGTATCTCAAGCAGTAAAGCCAATGTCAACATGCTTTGGGTTTTTTGGTTCTTTTCGTCTGCAGGGTCAATAGTAGATAACTTCTTGAATGTATCAGCTTTTTCTAAAATATCTTTTTTTTAGAAAACGACTCATGATAGCCAATAACAAATTTTTCAAAGACAAAGCCAAGAAAGGAGTCATTAAAGC
This sequence comes from Trididemnum clinides, assembly GCA_963675345.1. Taxonomy (NCBI): domain Eukaryota; kingdom Metazoa; phylum Chordata; class Ascidiacea; order Aplousobranchia; family Didemnidae; genus Trididemnum; species Trididemnum clinides. The sequence goes on from OY776301.1 coordinate 10,981,745, forward strand.
TGCGGTTTGTAACTTCAACAAAAATTCTTGCAGCGGTTTTGCCACAGCAACAAAAAATTCCAGCTTAGCTTCAATCAGGGTATCGTCGCATGCAGATGCGAGCGAAATAAAAGAAGCAGAAGCTGGAGCTCTTTTTTCACTCTTCAGAGTTTTGACATGAGGCCAAATTTTCAAAGCTTGTTCAGAAACTTTGATATCTCTACCCATCTATGCTGACAAAACCGAAAGGATACAAATCACTGCCTGTAATTTGAATAAAATCTTCCCTTCTGGCAGGAGTATCATGAAAAATTTGCAACAGAGAACGCAGAGTATTGCCAAGATTCCATACAGATTCTTTTGCTTCCTTTTCAAAATTTCCATGGACCACATGCAAACTGCAACTTCCAATATTTAGCAAGTCTTGGAGTTCTTTACCTTTACGTTCTTGAAAAAGATGTGATAGAACTTCCAGTTTACATTGCAACCATCCATAGATATCTGCATTAAACTGCTGGGGTTAAGTAAAGCCATTCCATGTTTAAAATGAGTCAACTTATCTGCTGCTGTAGCATGACCCATAAACTCTGAATCAAAGTATTTTTCTGTTACTTTTTTGCTTTCGTTGTGTCAGAATCAACCTAGGATATCCATTTGCTTTTTCTGGTTGATTTGATTCAAGCTTTCATCAAACGATAAAGTATAGTACTTGACTACACGAATTTTCTCTATAAGCAGTTAAGGATAAATGTCAAAACACGCTAAATATGCACACTTTGTAGCTCTGCATTAAAATGACAGTGCAATCTGACTATCTGGAAACATTTTAGAAAATAAACCGCTAATATCTTTGCAAGAACTAAGTGAGTAGTGACTGGTTATTACTCTAATATGCCAAAGAACTTCTGCATGCAACACTTCCTCTGATATGATCAAAGATGTGCTTGGTAAAATACCGGCACTGTTTACTTATCACTAGTTTGTTCAGTAATAGCCACAAAGGATGAAACTTGTTCACCAGATTCGTTGGTGGTAGGCGCAGACTTATTTGTCCCGCCAAAGAAGTCACTAATTGACTGTGTGTAAGTACTTTGCTTGTGCTTCATAATCTGATTATGTTGTTTGCTTTTCATGCAGCTTTTAACACCACCGATCTCCACGTTTGTTATACCAAACAATTTTCTGAACAATTTGCAGTACCCTTTACTGTCATCTATTGTCTGCGGCAGCCAAGCAGCTAACTCTGGTTCTTGCAAACAAATTTCACATAAGTGACATCGCTTGGATGCCATACCAAACACTGATTACAAACAAACTAATTCTTACTACTCACTAACATTTGTCATACATATAAACATAATACATTATCCTACTAAAATTCAAAAAATCAATGAAGTAAGGTATTAAAACCGATTGTATTAGCTAAGCCAATGCAATCGGTATTACTAATAACTTTAAAACAATTTGTTTTTCAGCTTTCAGCAAATTTTCAAGACTTTCAATTTTTAACAAATTCTGCATGACTTTTCAGGAAAGTTTTTTTCCATGACATTCCATTTCCATTCCATGAACCCTGCGTCAACCTAACTGAAATTAGGCTAGGCAGCCCATTTCGAACCAGTCATGAATGATTGGTAGCCCCATCGCCATAGTGGACTACCATTGGTGGGTACCCAAGTGTCGTCTTTTATGACATGCTGGGTTAGGAACTTCACAATTGTAACCCGGTGAAGTACGGGTACGCCACCTGTCAGCCACATAAAGGTGGAGGCGTCCCGTTGAGTGCCTTGCCCAAGGATACAACAAGCGAGCTTGCCGGCTTGTCAAAAGTGCTTGTTATTATTGCTACTAGTAATACTAGCAATAATAACAACGTTGATTTTACAAGTCACCTCTCTACCAAAATTGTAACAAAATCACAAAGTAAACGGATTACAAATGCATTAAATAATTAAAATCTGAACCAAGCAGCTTATAAAGAGTATTTACTGTTTAAATACAGAAATGACTGCATGCAGTTAAAGTTGAGTACACTTTGAGGTACGATAAAAGTGCGGTTTTATGAAGTACACGTATCGACTGGTTGTTAATTTTAACATTACTTCAACAACTTTGACTCAATGAATGAAATATTAGACAAACAGTATCGTTTCAACACAATGGGTGTAAGGGGGGCAGTTGGACTCTCCAATCGCCCCCAACAAAGTCATATCTATCATGTATGTATTCTGCTGTGGAAGAGCGGCTGTTGCTTTTACCTGTTTGCACTCCTTTTGCAACGAGTCCAGTCAATCCTTGCTTTTGATTGAGTGATATTTCCAATTTGATAGGAACTTGCGTGTTACTTGTCATGACTGTGACGGGCGACAAGCTGCCTTGCCGATAGACCACAGATTCCCGAGGCGTTTCTGCAAAACAGTTATTTTTGCAGAAATCACATCAAAAGTGCTTATTTTTGAACTTCAAAAATAATTTTTGAAATGATAAGAATTCCTTATTTTTGAAGTGCTTTTTCATCTCACGCAGGGCAGGGGTCAAAATATCATCGATGTAAGCATTTATGTTCACTTTAGCGCCCTCTCACAAAAATCAGAGAGGATTTCCAAATTTTTGACACTGCAGCTCAAACCATGACAGATGCTGGCTTCTGGCGGCGACAAACAGTCAACATGTCTTCAGGAATGTCCTCTGAATGTCTGGCCAGCACTCTGTCATTTTGGGGATTGAATTGAGCCTCCACAGTGAACATTTTTTCGTCTGAAAAGACGATTTCACCCGTCGGCGTGCCAGATTTCATCAAATTCAAAAGAAGTCGAGCTCTCTTAGCTCTTTTTCTTTTTTGAAGGACAGTGAGCTGCTGACGCTTCTTTAGTTTCAAGAGAGAAAGCTTAAGATCAGTTTTGACGATTGTCCATATCGATTTTGGATCCATTTTCATATCTGGAACCATTTTTCTCATGGACCGCTTGGGGTTCCTCCTCACCCCCTCTCGAACGGCTTTGATGTTGTTTTTCGTACGGCATGAGCGAGGACGTCCGCTTTTGGGACGATCTTTGGTGCTGCCGAGTTCTTTGTATCTGCTTATCGCATCTTAAACTGTCGATTTTGGAACTTTCAGCTGCTTTATTATCTTCGAAATGGACGTTCCCGCGCGGTAGAGTTCAATTATGGCCTCACATTTAGTCATATTGCCAGCTAATTATAATGAATTTATTAAATCTGGCTAATCTGGAATCAATTACAATGATATAGTTAGTAGATTACAATCAATTTTGGGGCATTAGCCTTAAATAAAATACAAAAATATATATTGTAAAAACAATTCCGGGAACATTTTCCTCCACCCTGTAAGCGCAGCCCGTGAGCTCAAGACCGTTCACAGTGTAACCAAAATAAAAACAGCTCCATATGAAATGACAAAAAAGTACATTTTCCTTACTGTTGCTTCGTATAAATGCAAAGACAAACTGAAATTGCCCTATAATGAGAAGATTTCTTTATTTTACACTATTTCCAAAACTTATGGAAGTCAAACATAATTGCAATTAGCACAGATACAGCAATAAAATATGTCTGCGGACATGGAGTCAGCTACCACTGCTATTTTTCAAAGTTTACAACACGTCGGGCTGTCAATCGGGCCGAGCCCTACATCAACCACATATCTGTTGGTGATGAATTCATTAATACCTTGAATGTGTTCATGTTGGCTGGAAGTGTGAATGCCGCTAAGATTGATGGAAGTATCATGATGTAAACGAGCAGGAGGAGAATGATGCTGAGGCATGTTTCTGTAATGCAGCGTATATTATAAATAAATAGCCAACACATGAGTGAAATTAGTTGAATTAGCGAATCGAAAAAACGGGCGTGGTGGCATAGAGGATAAAGAGTATCTGCTTCGCAGTCGGCAGACCCCGGTTACATTCCCTTGTCAAGTCATACCAAAAGACTTTAAAAATGGTATTAACAGTTTTCATGCTTAGCGCTCAGCACGAAAGTGATGGCGTGGAAAAAAAGCCGACGAGTTCGCAAGTAGTACGCTTGGAAACGGTACTTAACAGGATTCCTCCATCTTCACGTGGCAGAAAAGTGGCGAAGCAGAGTAATCAACCGTCTGAGTGGCTCACTCTCACTAAAGATATGCAAGCAGAACATGAGCTCATACGCATGAATGAAGTGCATCAGTATATTAAGTAAATATAGTTCATGTTTTGACAATGTGATCACCGATGACTCTTTCTTCATCGACGTCGCAGTGATGAGTGCGTCACGAGAAGCTTTTGGCAAAACAGCTTTTTCATAATTATGAAATAGAAACTGCACTAACCCACAGTTATCATAGTCGCATTGACCAAGTTAAGTCAAGGTCGATATACAAACATTGCTTACTTCTCTAACACGTATTTGTGGGTTCGTTCCAATCGAGATGTGTCGTGACCATGGCTCTTCAATGTCTGTTCTCTCTTCTCTAGTTTCTCTTTCAGCGCTGTAGCTTGCGCTTCTTTCATCTGCTGGTACAATTCTTGAGTTTGGCGGTCACGTTTTTCCTGAAAATCGTGAAATAACAATCACTTCGAAGACTTTGTGCAATTTGAAGTAAAAAAATGATGCAGCAGCTACATGATATTGAAAATAGGATAAAATCTAGAAGCAGGAAGGCGGTAAGAGTTTCAAAGACACTGAAAAAAGCCAAGCTTTTTCCTGGCGCCATCACATGACAAGTTCAAGGTGAGGATTGGGTCACTCGCCTCAGTTGCAGCGTACATTATTTGCTGCGGGTTAATTTTTTGTTTGCCGGTCTATCATCAAACAGAGTCAAAACGACGGGAGAGTGCTCAGCTTGTCCGCCACGTTAGGCTTAAAAAATACTATCAACTGCGTTTTTCAAGGTCACCACAAGCCAACTTGCCAAAAATATTCTCGACAACTTCCTTTTCTGGTTGAGCGCCCAGCAAAATAGCTGAGAATACCATTTCTCAGAGGACTTTGGTATGAGCAAGTCAAGTTTAGAACCAGCAACCTACTGTCTTGTACTGTAATGGCATGAGCTCTATAGTCATAAAAGTTTGTCGTCAAAAGAGCCGTAAACTTGTTATATCACTTGGAAATACATAATTTTGATCGGCTATGCAAATGCATACCTCCATAGCTTGATGTTTGCTTTTTTCTCTTTCGAATTGGTTTTGCATCTGTTTTCTCTCTTCCTCCAGTCTTTTTTCTTCCTGCTCGTCTTCCTCTCGTTTTGCTTTCATCTCCGCTTCTTTTATTTTTCTTTTTTCTTCAACTTGCTCAGCAATCACTCTCTGAAAAGTTAAGCAAAACCAGTCGAAAAACAATGAATTAAAAAATCAAGCAAAACAAGCTATCAAGTGAAACAATGTAGTTGAATTTTGAATATTTCCCTTCTGGTCACGGGAAAATCTTTGTCCATTGTACTGGAACGTCTTTGTGCTCATATCCACTTCAGATAAATTGCCGGTACGTGGTATTCCATTCACAATCAGGAAAATTGCCGTGAAGACGCTTTTTTATAGGATACAACAGCACAACTACCGTGAGATGAACGACGATTGGTGCCATAGTCGGCGGTCCAAACCACTCGATCACGCTTCAGTTACTAACAAAGTCTATCAAAAGATCAAGAAAATCATATAAAAATCAAAATAAAAGCAAAATTACAAAGTTAAACGAAAAACCGGTAAGTGTTCATGATAGACTGTATCGTCAAAATAAACTTATGAAGCACAAAAAATGAAAACCTAAATGTAGATTTACCCTGTGTTCCAATTGTTTTTGCCTTTTAACTTCAAGAGCATCCAGCTGTGATGGATCGAGCAAAGCAGTCATTGATCGTAGGTAGTTGCTTTGTGCTCGGGCTGTGTTTGGATTGTTTGAATGCTCACCAAAATAAACATTAGACACATTGTCACTGCATAAAGTTATCAAAATAAGATTCACCGAGATGTTTCAAATGCACTATTTCATTGACGCCTTCAAACTACCAGTGACTGTGAGCAGAGAAGCTGTTCACCCAGCTTGTCGTAAAAGACGACTTTAGGGCACCTACTAACAGCAGTTTGCTTTGCTACCGGCCTGCATAAAGCTACCGGTTTGAATGCTGTAGCAATCATGATTGGTACGAAATAGAAAGCCGTTTTTTCCAAGCGTGATCTTGATTGGGGGTAGAATGCAAATGTGTATGGCCACTTGATGTCGCAACTTCATTTCGATGAGGCATAGTCTTGACAAGGTCTTAAAGCTGGGATTCAGTGAACACACTCGTTGTTTTGTAGAGTTTATGATGTTCACTGCTTGTGTTATGATAATCTCATATCAAAATCATCTTGCAAGCCAAAAAATAGTTTAACGAAGAGAAATTTGGATTTATATTTTCAAAGCATTTTTACCAGTTTGAATCGTTTCAATAAAAAAAAAATTATAAATGAAAAATAACTCGTTTTTTCCTTTAGCAGTGTTTACATTAAGCTAAACAATGGATTAGTGAAAAAACTGGCACTTTCACAAATATAATTTTCCTATCAACATACTTTGTTTATGCTCCTGCATAGGCAAGTAACTGGTAGCCAATTAATAAAGTACAAAATACCAATTGATTTATCAGACCTACCTATTATATGCTGATTTCTGAGGGGATTGCTTCTGTTGAGCTGACGAGGCCGAAGTGGATTCAATTCTTTCAATTCCACCGTTGTTCTCGACGGGTCCGTGCTGCATCCTATTAAATACGTCACCAATCAAGATACAGACGTAAAAAAGTCAGTGGAGTATTTAACATCGCAGGTCCTTCCTCTTCTGAAAATTACGACAAAGCAATCCTGCTACACAACACTAATCTCATGATGTACGACGGTGGACTCTGCTGATGTAATGTGTGCATTGTAATCGCCGTTAAACACCTGGCTTTAGTGTCAGTCTCAATTTCCCAAACGACCTGTAAATTCAAGACGATTTTCATTACTAACGCAGTATCAATACTGTTGGTTATTGAAATCTGCATGATCTCAAGCCCAGAACGCTTTCACTGCACCACAGTTACATTATCAGCACTGAATTAATAAAAAAAATCTCAGAAAATGCTGCATGAAGATATTCACCTGACACTAATACAGACAACCCTAGCCTCTACGTTGTTCTATTGTTATCAATAAGTTTTTTTTGTGGAATAACTTTGCTAGCATATTGCTCAGACGATGTTGGCTAAGACATGTCAGCCCAAATCTTAGCACCACTAAAGCAATTTGTGCGAGTTATAATTGCATCGATAGATCGCAGAGAGGGACGGATATACTTCGCAGATTTCTTGCCAAAGTCGGTCAAAGCATCTAATGTTAAGTACAAATTTCACTAATTAAAATTTTGTAAATACTTACTTCACAGGATTCATCGTTTCAAAGTGTCTTGACCACACGTCAGATTCAACGCTTTCTACTGATGACTGAACTTTCATTCTTTCCTTTTCCTTAATTTGTTTCTCAAGTTCTTCTCTCCATCTATATTCCAAAAAAAAAAAAAAAAAATTGCAAACAAGTTGTTGTAGACGCCTTCGTCGAGATGGGGTATGGTAGAAGACAATGAAGTCCCAAGAGTCAGGCAACCCCGATCGTAGTCATTGCTTTGTTGCTTCAGGTAAGCAAAGTGGCCGCGATAAAGTAAGGTCGTTTTTTACTTTTGAACACAAGGTACGGAGTTCAGAACTCCAGAAAAGCATCTTTGGTATTCGTCAAAAAGGGCAACTGGAATCTAAAGTGCTGCGTTGCTCCAGCAAAATGCAGTTCTAAATGGCACGTGTAGTAGTAGAAATACTCAGAATCAGCATGTCTGAGCCAGCAAAACCGCGAGGAAAAAGAACAAAAAATCGACTATTTCTTGAGGTAAGCACCATTCAGCTCTGTTGTTTGCTTTCAGACGATTTTTTTTAAAGAGTAATTAGTGAAAGATTACGCAATTTATTACACGCAAAATGAGCAGAGACTTTGTTTAAACACAAACAGCGCCTTTGATCCCAAATGCAACAGAAATCGGAGAAAAATAATGCAACTGGTGTTATTTGCAAACGTACGCCTTTGTATAAAGTTAACAAGCTGGAATAAATAGTCAATTAGTGAAAAAACAGCTTAAAAACTACACTTCTGACTATAAAAGTTAAATGTTCGGTCACAAATGTGACTCAGCACAGCAGCACCTATTGCACATGCTTTCAGATATTTGTTAGATGAAGTAAAACTCTCACACTTGTTGCTCCTTTTTCTTTTTGGCACTGAAAGCATGATCTCTGGGTATTGCTTCACCCAAAAAAAAAGATGAGCGGATAGCCGATGGCAACGTTTTCTGGACTTGTTCGACGCTAGAGGATGAATTTGAGCACAAAGTTTGATCTGAAAACAGTTTTTTCACTGCACTAAATATCAAATTCAATAATGCAAGCCATCTTTGAATAATTAAAAAAGTGGTATTTTTGAGCAAAAAGTACATGAAGTAGAAAGTGCTTTTAAAAATGAAATAAAATAGATTTTAAAATATTTACCTCTTTTAAGACCAAACTAGCATTGCTTTCAAAAGTTGGCATAAGTTTGCATGCCACATTTGAAGAAACCATGCTCTTTCAATAAGAATGGCGCATTACTTAATTAAGAAGAGTGGGATACAACACTTGTTTGATTAATCACCATCCTACCAATTTGTCAGAACAAAACTTTGTTCCTACTTACATGAACAGTGATCATTTTCTATGTCTATAAAATTTGGCGAAAAAGTGCTAACTCTTCTCCGTATTATTTTAGTCACTCCATGCTAAAGCATGCTGAAAAAAGTTTAACAACGACAACAAAACCGCTAAACAAGTGCACTTTACATAAATGAAAAGCTCGGATAATAAATTGAGAGTACAAAACAACGCACATCAGCAGCATTTTTGGTTTGGATTGTTAAGTGAAGAAGAAAACACAACAAATGCTTTAAAATGTCGAGCAGTTGCGACAGCCACAGCTAGGTAATATGAAACAGAACAAACTTAAACAAGCATGCAAGATGCGTAGAGGCTACAATATTTATAGCCACAGCAAATTACATTGCCAAATACTCTGTGAATATCACACAAACTCTTACCGTTGTCTTTTCTTCGTTGAGATGCAGAATTAGGAGCAGATCTGGGTTCTACAGCTGAAGAGTTTTCTTCAGATTTTTTTGATTGAGCAAGATCCATAGACAAAGATTTTTTGTCCTCTCTAATACTGTTCCTTTGTGCAGCTTGAAGCTAATAAATTAAGGGTATAATTTACCTTAAACCACTAGACTCATGATAAATTACAGCTCATCACAATTATGCTAAAACGTAACAAGTACGCTAAGGCAAATTGTTCCATTAATTAATATTAGCACAAAAAAGTATAGTGACAAAGCACAACTAAATTGTTTCAAAAAGAGCAGGCAATGCCTCTTAAGTAGAAAGTAAAGACCAAAATCACACTGGATCAGCAAACAAACCAAATTACATTGCACATAACGTGAGCAAAATAAATTGGAATCATATGAAAGTTGGCCTACTTTGGATCAACTCTCGTTATTCTACTTAAATTAAGATCAGCAAACATACTTGCTTCTTTTTCTCAACTTGCTCATTTAAATCTTCAACCCATTTTTTTCTTTTTTCTTCAAGACGTGACTTTTCTCGATCTCTTGAGCCATAACCTCCCAAAGTTCCAGAAAGTTCAGCAACGCTATAAGAATGTTTTTCTGGGGTAGTTTCAATTTCTTTTGTGTCTGTAGCAAAATTTGATAAAACTCATCAAATTTCTTTACAATTCTTCGTAGCATAAGATGATAGTACATGCACAAGCAAAGTAAATTCTTGATACTTTGCTTTGAAACAAATTGAATTACACAAATAAGTTCTGTGCACTCTTTTTGTTTGGCACTGTAGTAGCAGCACACCTGCTACCCACTTCTTTTTACACCATGCAATGAATTACGCAATGTCATTTTTTGGTGAGTTTTAATAACAATATACTTTTATATCATATACAATTGTCCTGTGTACTTCCAAGTCTGAATTCCCAAGACATAAGCACAAATTTAACTTTTTGCATTTGATGCAATCATCACCACTGCAAGCATCACAAAAAGCTTTGGGCAAAATCACTTATTTTAATGATAGGGTTATTGCTCAGTGGTCTTTCCAACAGAAAAACCAGTTTAACGGAAAAGCCAGTAACATAAGGTACCGATTGTGAGTACAAGCCAACAGAAACTTTAAACAAAATCCTACAAATATTTTGTAAAGACTTACCAACACCTTTGTTGTTTTCTTGAGGAGATTTTCTGCTTTTTGATTTTGTCGATGCTGCACTTGATGGTTTACTGACTTCGTCCAACAATTTTGTAACATTTTCACTTTTATCATTTTCTTTGTCTGATTCACCTTTAGGCTTATTTGATTGCGCATCATCATCTAATAGAAGTCCAGGCACTGTTGTGGGCTCCACTCTCTCACCTTCAGATAATTTCTTGCCATCACTATCTTTGTCAACTGATTCTTTACTTTTTTTATTTATTACAGTTGCAATATCAATTTCTTGCTTGGTTTTTACCAAGTTTAAAATTGTATTTAACTGATCTTGCGTAAGGGTAACAAAGTTTGTGTCAACTTTTATTTCACTTGGAGCATTTTTTTCACCTTTTTTAGCTGGTTTTGTTTTATCAGTAGCATTGGTACTGCGAGTGATCTGTTGAGGCATAGGTTTTTTCACAGAAACCATAGAAGAATCTTTATTATTGGACTTTACTTTATCAGTAAGAGTTGGATTTGTTTTGGATTGATTTGATTTTTTTGTCTGCGCATCAACTTTTGTATTGTTGTTGATAAACACAACTTCATTGTCAGGAGATTTAGCTGCTTGCCTTGTTTTAGAAAGTTGCGAGTTGTTACGTTTTGTTGGTTTTTTATTCAAAGATCCATGAGGTGCTTTCTTGTCCAGATCTTTTTTGACTATTTCGTTGTTAACTTTTTTGTTATCTTTTCTACCAGTTTTAACATCTTGAGACACTGAGTGATTTTTTTGTGAATTACTAGGTAGAAAAAATATTCCAGAAGTTGTTTTTCCATCAACTGTGAAAGATTGTAGAGTCAGGCCATCTCTGCATAAAAAAGCGAAGTTAAACAATTTCTCATAAACACATTTTGTTACAGCATGAACTGTATCAAGTGAAATTTAGTCCCTAAAATTGATGCTGTTTTAATCAGCCAGCATAGGGCTATTGATACAGTTTATATAGCTAGTCGTAAGATGCAACTATTCTCTACCAGTTAACATATTTTTCTTCTCTTTCATACGAGCAACTTTTGGCTTATGCATGTGAGCTAATTTTATTTCTGCTAGTCTTTAGTAAGAATAGGCCACTATGATGGACAATCTGCTCGGCCTCGCCACCTATCTGCCACATAAAGAAGGGGATCTTATTGCCTATTTATCCAAGGGCAAAAGTAAACTAGCTGGCTTTTTCTCCACATTACCCACCTTGCAGTTAGCATTCAACAGGGAAGTTGTAAATATTGCTTTTTTGGTATGAATTGAAAAGGAAATTGAACCAAAGCCCATTGACTGTGAAGCAGATGCTATAACCGCTGCACCACAAGACCACTGCCCTGGTTGTAGTATGTATTACTGCTTTACAATGAACTGCAGCATTACCTTAACTTGATCACAATGCTGCTACTGCTTGTTCTAGTTCATTGACCTTTTTAAAACACAAGGTACTTTTTGGATACTGATCATGGCAGAGACTATCAGTTTCATATCACTAGTGTTTCTGCCCCAAACCAATCATGAAGACCTTTTTTTGATGATCAAGAATTGCGTGAGTGATTTCAGTTACTTTTGGACCTAAAATTTATGCCTATTCAATCTGATTAGGGGGTGGTGACCTGTTTTAAAGATCAATGGTAAATCGACAATTTGAAAAATTACTGGGCCTAAATTTTAAAGTACCCAAATTAGAATTGGGTGTGACAACCTTTTTTCCTGGCAGGTCTACCATCATCTTTAAAATTAATTTTCAGAAATTTTTATAACAAGCTGGTGGGTGACTCATATCATCATGGGCAATTTGGCACCTGCAGACATACAAATGGTGACCCCTGTTCTAGCTTGTAATGAGAGACCGGTATGTTTTATTTTTTAACCATGTCTTTAGCTAAAGACAATAGGAAACTGAATCTTGTTACAATAGAAGTGGAAAAATAAATGATTTATCCTGGAAGAAAAAAGAGTTTAGAAGGTAAACAATTGTTCATGCACAACATGGCAGTTAGCACAGGCCTTAGTTTGAATGCAAATCATCAATCTAAAAGCAAACACTGATTCTACTTGGTCATGTCACATATCATGCCCTGAACACTCAACTTGCACTCAACTTGCCCTGAACACTCAACTCATCATGCCTTTCTAATACAAATCTCAGGCTCAATTTACTGCCCCACGTTGATAGTTTAGGGGTATTTGCAAATCAATTAGGCTATCAAATTATGAACAAAGACAGGGCATCTTACATGCAGATTCAAAAACAACTGATAGCAAAGACATAACAAAATGATAATTAAACCACAGCTAAATCATTCTTTATTTTAAATTGGCTTATGTTTTCTTCTAAGTTCTAAGCCACTGAAACTTACCCTATATTCATGGTAGAATTTTATCTTGAGAGCACAAATTAGATCTGCTACACATAGATACACCACAAAGATAATCACGTAGTAAACCTAACCGATTTAAAAAAATTTAATGAAGCAACACACACATTCTAAGCCTTACATACACTTATAGCCAAGATACTTAAAATGTCAGCATCTAATATTAAACACAAAGTAATTATGCAGTGATGACCTTGCAAATTAAACATGGTATTAAATATCATGCAATTTGACAATCTCTGTCACACTCACAGATATTAAGAGCATGACCAATTGACCACAACAGTGTCACATTACTAGCTTCAGTTGTATACTGGTACCACCCCAACCTTCTTACTGACATAATTATTGAATTGCCCTGCACCAAATCATTTTCAAAACTTCATACAGTAAATAAGTTGTTTAGTGGTTATTTCATACTATTAAAAAAAGCTGTTTTCTCATACACATACATATGTAAAGAAATAATATTTTTGAAACTTTCTGTAGATGATATTATGAAAAATTTTAAAACATAGAGTGTACCAGCTTTTCGGTTTTTTAACAAAGAAAAACAGGTGAAAAGTTGTGATAAATTATTGTTTTTTTCACACTGCATTGCAGAATAATTTTTCAGATTGCATTCTTCAAAAAACATAAGTTTGTACTGTTTATTGGTTGAGCAGTTAAGTATTCCTAGTTATGGCACAGCTTGAGACAAAGCTGTTTGGCAAGTTTTTGTTTCATATTGTCTCACATTTTTTCCCAATGTAAGTTTTGACTGATAGGTTTCATAGAAGCAACCACTAAATGTAAAGCAAGTTTCCTTGGGCAATACTCACGGCAAATGTGTAAATTTTCTTTCTTTTTTTAAAAAATTACCCAGAACTGGATGTCTTTCATGCACTAGCAAGTAGCTGCAAATGGAATTTCTTTCTGGCAAAGCTAGAGCATTGTTTGTTGGCCATTTAGTTTGAAAAAGTACAGAATTAGCGGATTTTACTTTATTGTAACAACTACCAAAAATAAAAGTAGACCAACTGTTGAAGTTGCTGCAGGTGGCCTAGATATGTAAAAAAATCAATAACAGCAAATTTTTGGCATATTCATAAAAACAACAAAAATGTGTGAAAACCAAAATTAGTAACGAAAATACTTGTAGGTTTAGACCTAATGTGCTCAATACAGATAAGTAGTTTACTTCATACATGCAAAAAAGTATTGAAATTGGAACCAAACAAAATGTGCTGCTACCAGATAAGCAAAAACATGTGAAAACTCCTACATAAGTACACAGTACATGATAAGACTGAAGGCATGCTACCAACAAACTGCACGACGTACGTGTGCGTGATCAGGCACCTGCAAAGTTAACTTATTATAGTAAAAGTTTTGGACGTGAACAGTTTTACATTGACATACCAACCAAAAAAATTTCTTGCATTATCACACCAACGTACATGACTTTGAGACGTTTAGCCTAATCACTTACCATAACTTTACTATGCTATTACTTCGGCCTACTACTGAAAAATTGAACTAACGCTTTCCCACAACTCTACCATTTTTTATTTTCCTAATTTGTTTCGCAGCAACGGCATTCTAAATTGATTTGTTTCGCGTTTTATCAGTAAAAGTCGTGCGACTTAACGTACCCGTATATCGTTTATTGCTGTTCCCTATTTTTGGAAGTTGCTTTAATGTATTTTTTGCTTAGCGCGTGCTTTGCTCGCCAAAAACAAAAGTACTGCTCCAACAAATACTACTACAACTACCACTACTACCTACCTATTCAAACTTAACCTAACGATCCACATACGTTACATGTAAATACAATCTTAGGCTTTGTACACACCATACAATAAATGAAGCTGTTTGAAATTAAAAAATTATGAAAAAAAAAAGGATCTTCTTTAAATTTGAGCAAACTGCAGACAGTGACACTATTTCGACCAGCGCCGGATTAACCATGTAGCAGATGTAGCATATGCTACGGGCCCCACGCTTTTTAAAACCATAATTCAGAATAAAGAAAAACTAGTTGTATTAATAGCACTTACTGTACACTCCATAAGCTAAATTAAGCCATCTACTTGTCTTCAGTGTGTTTATGACATCATGCCGACGCTGTCTGTCTTAAATATTGAAAAATTTTTCCAGCTCTATTCAAAGTTTATTTGTACTTACAGACCAATGCTTAGTTTTCTGCGAAAAAATGAGTGGTAGCACCTGTAGAGTTAGACACATAGGTCGCCATTATCCCTGTGGATGGAGCAAACGTTAAGCAAAGGAAGACAGTCTGAAAAAGACTCAACTAGCGATTTCAAAAACTCGAAAAATGACGGAATACTTTATTGAGCAAATAGATATTGGAAATACCGGTAAGCCAGAAAGCGCAAAATATACAGCAACTACTGAAGCTGATGTAGAAACTATGTAGCAAGAGTAGGCAACTGTTGAGGAAGAAGGCGCCAGTATCACTATTTTCATTTTTTGAATGAACTAAGTACGTGGCCGAAAAGATTGAGCGAGACTGACCGTGAGTACTGGAATCAAACGGGAAGTAAGGATTGCCAACACTCTAACTGCAATTTTTTAAAATCAGCACGCTTTTACGAACGCGAAACGACTCCTAGAACCTGCGGCAAATCTTACTTCCAAACTATTCATACCCTCACAAAAAATCAATACGCAAGAAACTGGTTATGCTATTCTAAAACCAAAGGTAGGCTTTTCTGTTTTCCCTGCAATGTAATGGCTTGCCTAGGTTCGAAATCACAAAATAAGCTTGTTGCAGAAGGTTTTGATGACTGGAAAAACAGTTTGCTGCGAAGGCATGAAGAAGGTAATTCTCATCAGCAACATTTGATAGAGCTTCTGATGCTCAAAAATAGCGGTGGTTGCGAGGATTCCAAGCTATTGAGCCAAATAGAAGAAGGGCAGAAGTATTGGAGTGCTCTTTTAGAGTGAATAATATAGGTTGTCAAGTTGTTAGCTGAACGAGACCTTGCATTTTGTGCAGTGTACCACTCAAAGAGTTTGTAGTAATTGGGATCTATTTAAAACCCTTATTAAAACCTCTATGAACATAGCACGTGATCAACATAGCCGTATCATATATCGATTTATTGAGTTACAAAGGCAATCTACGCGCTTTATATGCATGTTCACGCGAATGACACGGTTATTTCACGAAGTAATAGTAATAGTAATAGTTTTATTATTTGCAATACTATTACTTTGCGAAATAACCGCGTCATCCGCGTGAACATGCATATAAAGCGCGTAGATTGCCTTTATAACTCAATAAATCGATCTTGCATTTTGTGGTAGCAATGAATAAATTGGGTTTCATAACAACGGTAATTACCTAGGCTTGTTGGAACTTTTGGCAAAGTTTGACACATTTATGGCGAAACATATCCCGGCTTATGGTAACAAGGGAAAGGAGCACACATTATATCTTTTCAAAAACCTCTGTAAAGAGTTCGTTAGCTTAATCGGATCTAGCGTGCACGACAGTATTACCTGCAAATTGAAGAAAAGCAAGCATTTCACCATTTCTCTAGATTCTACACCTAACATATCAAATCTTGATCAGATGACGTTGATCATACATTAAATTTTACCAACTGGGATAGTAGAAAGACTTATTAAATTTCTGGATTTGGATGTTCATAATGCTGAACATCTACAGGATAAATTGTTAACGTTTCTGAAGGAAAACGGCATAGACATTGGAAACTGCCGAGGTGAAAGCTATGATAATGCCAGTAATATGAGCGGTAGATGCAATGTCTTGCAAGCACTAATAAAGCAATTGAACGAGTTTGCGGAATACGTTCCCTGTTTTGCTCATTCATTGAATTTGATTGGAAAATGTGCTGCAGAATGTTGTAAAGAAGCAAACATTTTCTTTGCTTTTGTCGAAAATGCCTACACTTTTTTTCTCCATCCACCAATCGCTGTAGTCTGCCTACGGCTGCTCTATCTCATGGTGGCCAAACCCTGACAATAAAACATGTGGTGAGTCGATACCAGATGGTCGGCTCTTGCAGATTCCACTATAACACTTTTTTCCGGTTATTCTTCTATAATGAAAGTGCTAGATAACATTGTTCAAGACAACCAACAAAAGGCGGAGTGTCGTTAACAGGCTCGTGGATTACTTTTAACAATTACGAAGTTAGAGACTGGAATTATGATTATTTTCTGAAATCAAATATTGCAGCGTTTTCAACTGACCAGTGCTTCCTTTCAATCTTCTGGGCAAGATCTAAATTCTGCTTGTGCACTTTACAAATCAACCTATGGCTATATTCAGTCTCTTCGTTCCACCTACTTAGATAACAAAAAAAGGCAATTGACTTGACTGAAACTGAAGAGTATAAACAACTACTGCGAAAGAAGCGCAAGCTGCACCAATTAACAGCCGTCTCAACGTGGTGGTGCAGTCCACAACCCCGTTTGGGTTGGGTCGAAATGGCTGTTGGCCTTCCCGAGGGTCCCAGTTACCTCGGGCACTCCCCTTCATTTTTTCGCTATGCTGCCCCCTGAACGACCGTAGAAGGGCAGCACACTGCTTCTTCAAAATTGGTCGCCTGTTTTCTCTTTTTTTTTTCTTCTACCCTTCTCTTGCCCTTCTTCGTCTCCTCATTCTTCTTCTTCTCTTGATGAGCGGTAACGTTCATCCCAACCCTGGCCCCATCTTTCCCTGCTCTGTGTGCGCTGGAAATGTAATCTGGCGGGACAAGTCAGTGCAATGCTACGCTTGCTCCAAATGAATCCATCTAAGGTGCTCACAACTTTCCCTTTCCAAATTCAGAGCTCTTGGCAGCTCTCACTCTTGGAGCTGCCCCCTGCCATAACACTGTGACTCCCTCCTCGGACTTCTCCGACATTTATACCTCCACTGTAAAATCTGGCCCCCCTTTGCTAATGCAGCACTCTCGCCACACCCTCGTCTCCAAACCTCCTATCCACATCTGCCCATTTTATATCTTCTTCCTCTGCCCCTCCACCACCGTCCCTTGCTCCTGGCTGTCCTTCTGTGCCTCCTGACTACTCTCCTCCTTGACTCTCTCAGGGTTCTTCAATGGAATGCTGGAGGTCTTCGATCCACGAGCACTGAACTACTTCACTTTTTCTCGTCCCACCCTGTTGACCTTATCTGTATCCAGGAATCTAATCTTAACTTATCTTCCTCTTTCCCGATTCCTGGATTCTCTGCTCTGCGTTCTGATCGCACCCACTCCATGTCTGACATTCTCTCTCCTGATGCCACGAACGCTAGCGGCGGCGTTGTCACTTTCGTCAGGCAGGGCCTATCCTTTTCTGAACTTTCTACCTCCTCTCTTTCTTCGCTTGATTCCTACTCTGATTATGTAGGGATCAACATCTCTCTTAACAACTTCTCCTTTTTCTCTTTTCTTATTGTGGTACCCCCCCTATTCGCTCCTCCCCGACGGATGGTAGAACCGACTCCTTTTCTCCCTCCATTCTTTCCTTCCTCCAGAAATCTCTTGATTCTGGGGGACTTCAATTGCCATCACCCCATCTGGGACTCAAGAGATACTTCTGCCCCCAGCGGGGAGGAAGTATTTGACTGGGTCATCTCCTCTGACCTCCTCGCCCTCAATGTTAATGACACACCCACCCTTCTCCATCGCTCCTCTGGCAGTCACTCTTCCCCTGACATCTCCTTTGTTCCCTCCTCTCTTGTCCCTTCTTGCTCATGGAAGGTGCTACAAGACCTTGGTTCTGACCTCCTACCAATTCTTTTATCCGTGCCTCTCTCTCCGGTCTTTCGCCCGAACGAGCGTCTCCTTTCCTTCAATTTTCAGAAAACTCGCTGGGATGGCTTTGCCTCCTACTTTGACTCTCATTGTCCTTCTGCAGAGGAATACTCGTCTCTTTCTCTTTCCTCTGCTGCTGCTCTCTTTACCTCTCGGGCACTGAATGCAGCCAAATCTTCCATTCCTTTCGGCCGCATCAAACGCTATCCACAAAAATAAACAAGATTACCATCAAATGAAATTACATGAGCACAAACTGTTAGAGTGAAGACAGTAATGAGCATAAATACAAACACATACTCAAACATAAATTCCAAGTATATTCAGACCTAAATGTATATAAATGCATTCAAACACATGCATAAACACACACATGCATACACATATAAATGCGTGATCGTACACATACACACTGTTGGTCTGGGATAGGCCAAATATTTAATGTTGGTCCAGCTTGACAAACTAATTATTGTTTATTTAATAGATATTTTTTCAGCAACTCACTAAAACATGCAATTTTGCCGAACTTTTTTTGAAAATTGCTCGGGACGCTATTCCAAATTTTGACATCGAGTTCTCTCGTTTATTCGGCCACAACTTCGGCGGTTTGCTGAAGGTGAGTACCAGTTTGGTAAGTAGCCTTATGCAATTTTGCAGAGAATAGTCGTAGGCTATTGCACTTGCAACGTGAAAAATCGCTTCGACTCTCCCAGTTTGATTTCACTTTTTCTGTCTGGAAAATTGCCAAAAGCCCTGTTCTCAACAATGATTAACAAATTGTATCCTTCGTTCGTTTTATTGCCTTTTAATCGTTACGATTCGTTAAGCTCTCTTGCAAATGCGCTTACAAATTTAATTCTTTCGCGCCAGCGTGCATTGCGAAAAAAAATATCCGTATGGTGGCAGTGAGAAAAACTGTCATAAGTAATCATCATAAAATACTCCAAGTTTGTTTGTAATGCATTACTCATCTGTTTACTTCTATATCAAGTGTTATATATTTATCTATTGAAATTGTCAAATTTTTTAGGGGTCTCAAAACCCCCAAAAAAATGTGCATGGTAAGTAGAAAAAAGTAGATTTGGTGCGTAAAAAATATCATTTGTCGCTAAATAGCGGTCTCATTTGAAAGCTTAGGAAATTTGCTTTCCAGCAATATATAACTTTAAATAGTCTAGGCTAAGCGGTGTATGATATTTACTGATCAAAAATGGGTACCGTACATCATATCAGTTCAAAACCTCCGAAAATTTTTCTGACTTACCTTCACTAAATTATAATTTTTAGAAAAGCTACACCCTATAAAACAATTAAATAAATTGCAAATGTTTCATCAGTAAAGTTGTCGTTTTGTATCAAGTTTCCAAAGAAATAGAAGCTAAAATACAAGTTTTAAAGCTAGCAGAAGCTTGGCTTCTCTAAATCAAAAATTGCTGTATCCCCCTTGTTTCTCAACAAATGGGAGGAGTGAAAAACTTTCTGTTTCATTGTTAGTGACAACATATTCTATTTAACTTGATATTTTCTGAATCTTGAAGAAATTCCCTTTTCAAAAATACTTAATGTTAACGTGGTTTAGGACTTTAGGCTAACCTTTAGCAGATAATGACTGATCATATTTTAAGTACTAAATTTAGCTAACAAAGTTTAGTACCGGTCAGTAACGGTCAACAAAAAGGTTATGGGTCTCAGAAAGTTGCGAATTGTAGAAAACCTAGGCCTTTAGGTAAGTTTTGACTGATATACCTTGAAAGCTTATTTCCTTATCATCTTCTAGCTATCATTTCTAAAAAAAATTTGTAGAAAATAAAATCTGTAATGATCTTTGAGGTAAGGGTACTTTAATTTCGAAGACAACTCAGCACTTATCGGGGGAGGTAATTAGTATCCAATTTGCATATTCAAACAAAAAATTTTTTTTAATGTTTGAAGTCCTCAACAAATAGAGATTTCAATGATATATAACACTTGATATAGAAGTAAACAGATGAGTAATGCATTACAAACAAACTTGGAGTATTTTATGATGATTACTTATGACAGTTTTTCTCACTGCCACCATACGGATATTTTTTTTTCGCTTTTCACGTGATAGCGAAAGAGTTGAAGGTAAAGTATAAAGTTAACGCAAAAAATAAATCTAAACAAAACATCCAATGAATTAATAAATAAATCCAGAGGAAGTAGTTCCGACAGTTGCATAGGATTTTGTGTCATGGAGCGGTTTTCAACTGAGCAACAAGTTCTTATTGTTAAGACATTTTACGAAAATGGAAGTTCTGCGACGCAAAATTCATTGCAGTGAAGCGGTCGGGATATCCAACTGCGGTGAATTGATTTTTTTGGACTCACAGTGACACTGTTCTGCACAAGAACAAGCTGTTCCTCAGATCGACAAGAAGGTTTCGGCCCAGGCGATTTCGCCGTTAAAACTGAACTAATTGTTTTAAACTTTGTCATTAGTCTGCGTACAATAGACTCGAAAGGAATTTCATTTCTTCCGAAAATGATTTGGAGTTTTCGCACTGTGCGTCGTACATTCTCTATTTTCGTAAAATGTCTTTCGAAAAATAAGAACTTGTCGCGCAGCTGAAAACCGCTCCATGACATATCTTATGCCACAATTACCAAACAAGTACCGGTATTCTGCAAATATTTCAATTTTACATAAAGTATTCTTCAAAATAAAACAAAAAACAACTAATCGGAGTGAAGGCACTTGACACTGATAAAAGCATGCTTTGAAATTTCAACACAATACGTTCGTCGAATTTGAATTCGGCGTGCTTTATGGAATACCCTATATCAACGCGATCTTCATTTTAGCTACACAGTAGACAGGACTTCTATCATACAGCTAGGTCATCTTAATTTACATTATTTAATCTTTCAGTCGCTTTGCTCGTTTACCAAAGCAATTTCAAGTTTTTTGTGAATACATTTCATTTTTTGGCACTTGAATATGGTATCAGGGCAGTTACCCCCTGGATATTTACCTCCGGTCTCTTGGGTTAGGGTTAGGATGGTTAAGGTTGAAGTGCCGGGGGGGTATATGACCGGGAGTAAGTATCCTGAACACCTAAAAATGAGGTGTTGCTGCAGTTTCTCTTGAATCGCTTTAAGCTATTTTTTTGTTGACCATTTTGCTTGCGTAACTGGTGACGTTGCTAAGGCTGCTCACTAATGTCAGGTAGTGAAGCAGATGCGGTGGACAAGTTTTACAATACTATGCCCGCTGAAGCCAAAGCTGTTCCGAAGTTAAAGAGGCTGGAACTGCAGCGAGAAATTCTTGAAGCAATATTGAGAAAAACAAGCGAATGCCATTAATTTTTTTATAGCTTGTGTATAAGTTACATGCGTTTTGACTTGAGAATTTTTAAAGGTGGAGTGGATGCGATATTAAATGATATCCACAAGGTAAAACTTATAAAAAAAAAGTGAAGGCACAGGCAGCAGGGGGTTTTATATATTTCGGTTTCAAAATTTAAAATATCCGAGGTCTTGATATGGTGGGTTATGAGTAAGAAGTGACAGCTAAAATTCATCATGTGGCAAGTCATAAATACAGGGTGGCCCAAATATAACTGAAGCCGAATTATTATGAAAAGTTACAGTTAAATAAAACAAATTTTATTACACAACGTTACAGCAAATGTTCAAATTGCAAACCATTATTTGCAATACAATGATGACATTGTTTAATGATTGATTCAGTTACTTTTTTGCACATTTCCGGAGTAATATCTTTCAATACGTTTATAATGTTCTCTTTTAGATCATTGAGGGTCTCTGATTTATCACTGTACACTTGATTTTTGAGTACTCCCCAAAGAAATAAATAATAATTTTGAACAGCATAAATACGTGCTTCCAATTGTAAAGTGCGTCTTGTGTAGGCCATGTCTGAAATAAAAGGGGGCGACAATAAATGACAAAAATAACTAATGACTAATGACTAATGAAGCAAACTTAAAATCAATGAGCATCAACCGAGCTTTTGGGTTCGGTTATATCTGGGCCACCCTGTATATAACAAGCATTGGTTAAAATTTAAATTTCAGCTATTTTCGGTTATCTCCGAAAGTCCATATTTAACATAAACCTTTGGGTGTATTTTTGTCATCCAAAAACAGATCAGAAGGGCTGCTGAAAGCAACGAACGGTCAAGCAGTTTTAAATAACTGATAAGCTACAGAACAAATTTCTAATCCACTCTCTGTGTTAGATTAACTTGCCAAGAAATAGATTTTGCTGGTGAACAAAAATAGCAAGAAAAAGCTTCCGGAACATTGTTTGCTGTCGAGCTGTAGGCTACCAACGACCAACACGCCGCATCGACGTTAATTGCTTTGCTTGATTATTACGGCTCTGAATTTCTGATGCAATTTCCATGTACTGAAAACCAACTTCACATCTAAAAAATGTATGGATTACCACAGCTGTCACATGCTTTGTTTCCAGCTTAAGTGGAAGATGAAAACAACGAAAACGAGAGGCCAAAATTCCAAAAGCATTTTCCACTATACGCCTCGCCCGTGAGAGAGGATAGTTAAAAATTAGTTTTTCACGTGCTGAATTTCCACCAGGGTAGAGCGTCATAAAATTTTGAAGTAAAAGAAAGGCTTTGTCCCCTGCAAAGAAGTAAGGCAGGTTAAGCAAAACAGACTCTCCAAATGGTTCCGAAGGAGGTATGGGAAGTTGTTGCGCCTTCAGCATTTTACCAAAGAGTGACTCGGCAAAAACACTACCGTCACTTTATCAACCATATGCTCCAATGTCCACGATTACAAACTTGTAGTTTGCATCTACAGCTGCTAGGAGAACTCCACTAAAATGTTTTTTATAGCTAAAGAATAAGGATCCGGAATTTTTAGGAGCTTGTATTATAATGTGCTTCCCATCAAGGCTCCCTAAGCAATGCGGAAATTGCCACAATTCTTCAAATTCCTCAGCAATGTGCTTCCATTTGCCTTCATCGGGAAGTGGCATCACATCAGGCTGTAATACGTTCCACAAAACTTTGCATGTTTGGGGAACAATTTTCGACTCGACAGACTCGCTCATCCGGTAGGATGCAGCAATTGTATGATGTGTATCTCCAGTTGCCAAAAACCTAAAATGAGAGAGAATGTTACTTAAGAACGCAGCTACCTAGCTTTCTATCTGTATCATAAAGAGCTCTGTAAAATAGTGGGCCCTTTCTAGAAACCTTGAACAACTTTTGCTCATGAAATTATATACCCACTACACAAAATTGTTTACATACGATCGATCAGTCAAGTTTATTTGTTGCTAAGATAATATATACTTAAAAACAATAAACACGCGTACAAGAAAGACATGATTTACTGAATTCGTTTGCTATGTTTAGATTCTTATTTTGCTCTTGGCTAGAGGGCTTTCTAAAGTCATGAGCTCCGTGTCTCGGCCCAGTAAATCCCTAAAAACTTGAGTATTGGGTGGCTGCCCCGTCTGACCCCTATTGGTGAACCTGCCAATCGGTAAGCTACAAGTTTAACGTACCGGCATTAACTCACGCAAAGGCTTACCTTCTCTATTCTTAGGATGCACCCTATATCGCTTAGATCTACGTCTTCTTTAGGGAAAACAGCAATATGGGCTGTGTTTTCTTGTATCGGTGCAAAAACGAAAAAATTATCAAAATTACTAATTTCAACCTTTTTCTTCGACTTAACATTTTTGTAAATAGGCTACCACTTACTCTAAATTATAAGAAGGAGCTTGTTATAAATGCTTTTTAGATCAAACCGCAGTAAAACAGCTAGGGCATAGCCTATCCTAAACTACTGGCCTATTTAAAATGCTAATACAAGCTCGTATAGTTGCCTATCTTCTGTTATCCTACATCAAACAACATATTGGCTTTAAATTCATCTCAAGCAAGATCGTAGTTTACTTAGTGCTATTAAAAAACGTGGCATAAAATTAGGCAATCAAATCGTAACCATTCGCCACAGCGCTTATAAAAATTGATTTCTTGTGCTTGTGTAAGTTTTGATAGTTTCGCTGTAAACCAGGCTTAAGACTCAGGCCAATATATTATGAGGGGTTTTTAATGAACGAGCTACTGTACATGCTCTGTTAAACACGAAGAAGAAATATATATCCAATCATTCGTTCGCAACCAAACAATATGCAATCAAACCAAATTCAATGTCATAAACCAGCACTTATTTAAGTAGAATACAGTAACATGGAATACAAATAACAAATTGCTTGCACTCAAAACTACCCAGATTATAGGTAAAGCCTAGTAATTACAGGTAGAAAAGACCTGCTGATGTACGTGCTGTAAGACTACACACCAAACTAAGGATAAAGGGCTAGTTAAAACCAAATTACCCATAAATAAAAAACTAGAACATGACGATAATCAAATACACAGAGCCCGGGTTGCTAATAAAAACAAAGGTAATATTGCCAACTAATTCTCAATTGATAAGTATTGTAAGAATTGTTAAAGGTCACAACAGCTACATTTAGTCATTAGAAATGCTATCTCTTTACATAATTAAATCACAATTTGATAAATTTTTTTGATGAAACCTGCCTCCGATAAAAAAAAACTTTCCCAACAACCATATCTTTTCTAGTTTTTTTCAATTATTGCTTTGCTTCGTATAACTTTGCGTTAATGACGTCATTAATGACCAAAAAAATTAAATTTTGGCCCTCCAAGACTTTTTACATATTTTCACAACGATCGATACAGCCAATTAACACTTTCCCGTACGGATGACGATATTATCGTCATCCGCTAAAAATACCCAGACGTACAGATGACGATATCATCGTCATCAGAAAAAAATTTTCATTAACTATTCTTTAGTTTGAATAACTTTAGTACTGGCGCTTTACCACTATTGGTAAAATATTTAGCAAAACTCAATGTTACTTTGAAATTGAAACACTCTGTTCAGTTTGGATTGGGTATAACTCACTCTGCTCAGTACGGCAAAGTGTTAATAAGGTCAATGCAACTGGCTTATATGTCGTAAATGATGACCTAGATGATGTAATTGTACCTATATGATGATCACGATTTCGTGTACAGGAATTGTGAATGTGCATAAAATTCATTATCTTTTCGCTACTGCTCGCACAAAAGCCCGAACATTCTGATTATTACTGATCATGCTGATTATAGAAATGCACTAAAGCCGGGTTGCTAATAAGTACAAAAATTGCAAATTCATTCTCAATTGATAAATGTTGTAAGATAAAGTTAAAGTTAAAGGTCACAATAAGTACATTTTAGTCATTAGAAATGCTATCTTTACAGAATTAAGCCACAATTTAATAAATAATTTTGATGAAACCTGCCTCTAATAAAAAAAAAACTTTCCCAACAACCATATCTTTTCTAGTTTTCTTAAATTATTGCTTTGCTTCGTATAACTTTACATTGAAAAAACTAAATTTTGGTTCTCCAAGACTATTTACATATTTTCATAACGATTGGTGCAGTCGATTAATGACGTCAGTACAACTGAACTATATGATTTAAATGATGACGACACAGGAAATGTGACAGTGCATGAAATTCATTAACTTTTCGCTACTGCTCACACAAGAGCCCGAAGAGTGAAGCCAGCGCAGCTGGTTGAACAGAAATACTAAACCCCGACATTACTGATGGAGGGTCCCCGCCGGGCGAAGCCAGCAAAGCTGGCTAGTTATAGCTATAAATGGGGCTTAATGCTTACATGTGCATGCGCCATTATATTTACTGGTTTCGGTTTCACTCATTTCGGTTGGTTTTGTAGTCTTCAGCAGCTTAGTTATTGAGTGTGCATTGAAATTCATAATTATACGGGTATAGGTTATTGGTATTTAGGCTATTTTGCCAGTCAGTTAAATAAATCAAATCGGTAGGTTATTTAATGTAGTGAAATAACAGATAAATACTGGGTACCTGAGTACCACGTTTAAAAAAGTTGCATGTCCAGGAGATTGGAAAGTATGGCATAAGTTAAGTAATCATTAGATAGGTGAACAATGATATAATTTTGTAAACATGGGATCAAATGTTTTAGGACTCCAATTTTTTTAGGTTAAACATAGAAATGACTCAAGGTGACTCAACAAAATTTCCAAGTAGGTTCTGGTATTAACAAAATTAGAGTTAGTTTGGATACATCACAAGGGCAGGTTGAAAGAAGAAATCAATTCCAGTGAGATTTTGACATTGTCAAAAGAAAACGTATCCAATCTATCATCTTGCTTTGTAAATGATGAGTTCGGCAATCCTATTTCTCTAGTTCAACTTGCCTGCAGAATATGAAAATGAAAGCTTTCGTAAAAAATCAACCTTGCTACTGAAGGTGTTAGTTGTTAGTACTTTGTTTTAACTGTACTACTTGCTACATGTCCATATTCTGTGCAATTGTGGTGCACTGTTGTCACTTACGTCTAATGTCCAAGTGCGTTTAAATGTGTTTGGGTTGAGATCGAGATCAGTTGGAGGTAATTTTTATGTAACCTAAAATGGAATGCAGTGCCTTTTGTTTTCCTCTTTTATATTTTTTGATTTCCCTTTTTATTTCCCCCAAATACGTACTGACCGGCACTACTGTGCCGATGCAGTGCAACCACAGCACGGTAAATTGCCATACGCGCTTTTTGCTATTACTCAACAACGCAGTGCTATTTAGTAGAAGTGACAGTGTATGAAAAGGTGGTATTAATATAAAAACAATTGCTTTACTTTTTGTAATAATACCACATTGTGTCTTTGTGTTTTTTTAACTCTTTGTGTTTCGTTTGATAAGTTGAATAAGTTCTCAACGTTTGCATTTCCAGTGAAGTGCTTCATCTGAAATTACTTGTGAAAGTAATTTGGAGAAACTAAGGCAAACTAGGGCAAAGTAACATGGCCTATACCGAAAAACCTCTATTTCACCGCCATGGCGCTCTATTTTTCAACCCTCTCCCCATAGTGGTGTTCTATTAGAGGTGACGTTCAGTTAGAGAGTGGCGCTCTATTTTTCGACTAGCTGATCAGAATTTTGAGAAGATAAAGTTTATGAATGAAAAGAAAAAACTTCTAGCACATTTATACAATTAGCGAAAGACACGAATACAGGGTGATTGCTGGTAAGTAATCACAAAATCACTTGTAAAAATCAAGTGACACGTCGCTGTTGTTGCCGTTCTCGTCATTTTCAACATCTTCCGCATCAACGTCGAGTTGCTGAATAAGTTTACGTTTGCCGGTAATGTCGGCATTGGCCCACGCTTGCTGGAGAAGTTCCTGTTTAGTCGGAATCGAGCCGTCTGACCTGAAACAGTGGATCTTGCAATCCTCAGAACCGCCTACAGTATTGGTCAGTTCGCATCCCTTGAACGACTTGATGGTCAGATCATTCAGCAGCTGATCCCAAGCATCGACTATCCACTTCAAATAAACTTCCATTGATGGTGCTCGCATGTTTCCGGATTTGGCGTAGCTCTTCTCGCCGTGCAACATCCGATTCCAGTAGAACGATCGGACTTTAGCCTTAAATGGGGCGTTCCAGTAGACGTCGGGGGCCTGTATGAGCTTGATGCAGCCTCCTGAAATCACGGCCGTATCAGTCCGGAATTTCTTCAATTTCTCCTTTGTGTGGCATCGCAGAGGTGACATTTGTATGAGTCCCAGGCAAGAAGGCGTTTGCTAAACATAGAAGAGCCGACGATCTTCTGCAGAAACTCAAAAGTCAGGTCGTTGTTGAAGAAGGAGCGACCGGCCCAGCAAAGCTGAAGCGTATTCTTGAACTTGGTAACGATTTCCTTAATTGGTCGCTTGTTCTTGAGTAGGATGCACGGTAGGCATTTAAATCTGTCAGATCGAGCGGTCAGGATGACAGTAACGCGTAACTTGTCATGATTGCTAGTCTTCATGGGGACCTCTCGGACTCCCTTATTTTCAACGGTTAGACTGCTCGAGTAATCCAAGTAGATGACCGTCTCGTTGGCAGCATATATGTATGTATGCATGTAGTTGGAGGTGAGACGCCTCTGCTCAACGAACAATAAGTAATCAACGATCTTCTCAGCGTACTCCACCGGCTCCTTCCGACAAGTTGTCGTTGGGCGGTGTAAGACCAAGTTGTGACGAAGCAAAAATTTTTCCAACCAGCCATTGCTTGCCTTGAAATTTTCGTCGATCGACAAAGTGAGCGCTTCTTTCTGGATCATCGTGCAGCTGATACGGAGCTTCTTCTGACGTTGCTGACGAACCCAGTTGATGAGCTTCTAGTCGAAATCCTTGTCCTCCAAAAGGCGTCCGCATCTTGCAGTCGCTTGCTTGAAGAGATGGAACATAACAAAGACGCCTTCAACTGAGCCTCGAGCTGTACTTTCTGGTTTGTCCAATCTTTGACACATGAACGAGGAAACTTCTTGTCATTTGCAGCCTTTGATAGATTATATTTCTCAGCGTACGCAACAAATTCTAGCTTAAAGTGCATATCGTAGTTCTTTCGTTTCATAGGAGTCGCATCTTCAGATTCGGAACTGCTTGACATGGCTGCCAAATTTTTTATGTTCTCATTGGGCTCTGCGGAAGTTTAAATACGTTTCTACTATACAAGCTTGACGTGTTTGTCATTAATAAGTAAATTTGCGTTGAAAGAATAGTTTTTATATACGTAATTTGTCGTTTTGTTTTGCGGCAATTATTTTATTTGTAAATCAAAATTGTCTGAAATCCCAAACTTGCTAAACTGTTTTCGAAAAAAAGACCTTTTTTCTTTCGCATTTAGATTTGTAACTCAAATCTACTAAACTCAAATCTAACTCTATTCTCTAACTCACACGCCTCTTCTTATGTCACAATGGTTGACTACGTAATTAAGTTCCAGAATATTCAAGTGAATCTTGCTTCTTCTCAAAGATTTTTTTACTGCAGATTACATAATTTATTAGCGGTGCTTTTTTTCTGTGTCACATGGTGTTGTTTTGGCATTTTCTGGAAGCTCGTCTCATTTACATATGATTTTTGTGCATTAGAGAAAGTGGCAGAGTAGGAAGTAGTAAAAGGGCGTTCATCTCTGGTGAATTGTTGTGACGAGAATCAAGCAGTAAATTATTCGATTTAGTTTTGGGTAGTTTCTGATCGTTATGTTAAAGTGTATTAGTTTCTGTGTTCGACGAGCGAAGGATTTCGAAGTTTTTAAAGTGGTTTGTGAATATAATTGTTTTGTTCGTGACCGAGAAGTGTATGGTTCAAAGTATCTTAGTAGAAACTAATCTTCACCTAGCTGTTAAGTTGTAACCAGATTCAATTATTCAAGCGATAATATAAGTCGCCTCAATTTTAAGAATAAAATTAAAGTTGAAATAGAACCTAAAATTCTATTAAACGCGACAGTGTTAATGATGCAAGTTGGGACTTCCCAGCGGCTAAAGAAAACGTGCGATGTAGCTCCATAGAATGGGACTTACCAGTGTCTAAAAATAAACGTGCAATTTGATAATCCATTCTTCCCTTCTTACACCTAGAAAGGCGATTTCAGCCGTAACCACTGCCAAAATAAAAGAATTCATGAAAGTGGCGTTTAATTAGAGGTG
Source organism: Trididemnum clinides (assembly GCA_963675345.1). Classification (NCBI taxonomy): domain Eukaryota; kingdom Metazoa; phylum Chordata; class Ascidiacea; order Aplousobranchia; family Didemnidae; genus Trididemnum; species Trididemnum clinides. The sequence goes on from OY776301.1 coordinate 11,011,781, forward strand.
GTGTTCAATTAGAGGGTGGTGCTCTATTTTTCAACCCCTCCCCTATAGTGGCGTTCTATTAGAGGTGGCGTTTAAAAAGAAGTGTGGCGCTTAATTAGTAGTTTTACGGGTATATTCTTAGGCGGCAAAATTTGAAATTAATGGTGAATAGAATAAAAGAAATGCGCAAGCTTCTGTATGTGAAACTGAGAATTGCTGGTGTTCCAGGACACTGGGATCATATTATTAGTCAGAGCAAGCTGTTTAGTTGTATTCGACTGGCAGGTAAATAGAAAATTGATGTAGAGGTTGCTTGTTGACAGCCAAAAAATTGGTAATAGCTATGTTTAATCGAGATTTGTTTAATAATTCCTAAACATGAGATGTGAACACCTTATTCTAGTTTTTCCTAGCACAGGAGTGTGCTACCCACAAGCCCAAAGTGGTCTGTACTATGAAATTTTTCGGCTTTCCAAAGCATGTGACTTGTGGCCCACGTCCTCCGACTAAATTGTCGCCCACTTAGGTTTTAGGTTGATACCTTTGAAATTCATTCCTTTTGAGACCAACCTTGTAAGTTAATCTTTAAACAATGGAAGATGTCTAAGTTAGTTTCATGACAGAATCTGGCAAAAGAGTCACTGTAAAAAGATTGATTTCAAAAAACAGTCTTCAAGTTTGTTTAGTGACAAAAACTGGCAGTAGAGTTACTGTCATAACGTTGATGAACAAAAAAGGGTCTACCACCTGTTAGCTCCCATTTCATAATCTGTTTGTGCTAATGTTCATCTTAAAAACCCTTATCTGCCTGCAAAATCCTCCACTGCTGTGAAATTGGCGCGTTTGTTTGAAAGATTGCACATCCCTGGTCTACTAGGTTGCAAAGCCATTTTTTGCGACGAGCTTTTTACTAAAATATGTAAAATGTACATATATCTTGTGATGTAGTAGACAAGAATTTTAATTTCAGGCAATCAAGTCGAGTATTTGCTTAAGAAGAGACATAGATACTTGCTTCCTTCTGGTAGAATCAATGTATGTGCTCTCACTGATGCAAATATTGACTATTTTGTTCAATGTTTTGGGGAGGTTGTGCAATATATTGATCATGAAATCAATCCAACCTTATGTGAAACGAGATGGCATATGTAGGTAGTGATTCAGTTTATATCTGGTGTTGTCTCTTTACCAGAGATGGTCGGATTTACCCCATTCCTTCTGCAATTGCTCGCACTCCATCCCTCCACTTGTCTCGTCTCAGGGCATCCTCCTTCTTCAAACCAATCTTCTTTGCCTCCTCTTCCACTTGCTTCTTCCAGGTCTTCCTCGGTCGTCCTCACTTTCTCTTGCCACTCACTTCAAGATTCAGAGCAACCCTCAAAACACTATCGTCATCCCTCCTTAGCACATCTAACTCCATTCGCTGTTCCTAACCGGTCTATAGTTTCCTTCAACCCCAACATATCCATCTGTTCTTCAGTCGTCTTCCTGTCTACCACTTTCTGACCGCACATGGCTCTCACCATAGCTCTCTCCGTTCTTCTCAAAATTGCTTTTTTATTTTCTTTTAGACACCATGTCTCACTTCCATACAGTATTACTGATCTTACACAACAACGATAGACTTTACCTTTCATCTTCATAGAAAACCTATTTCCAAGCAACAACTCTCCACATTCCCTGAATCTTACCCAACCGATTCTTACTCTTGCTGTTACTGCCGCTTCACAACCACCACTAGCATTTAGTCTGTTTCCCAAATAACAAAATCCATTCACTGTCTCCACTTCATCGCACAACTTCTCGATCGAACCCATCGTTCCTTCCATTTTTCCTTTACATTTCGAGCAAACAAAATGTATTGCCAACCTAGCAGTAACTCTCTTTATTTTTGCACATTTGCCATGAACCCAGCTTCCACATTTTGTGCAAAACACTGAATAGGCCATGACTCTCCTCCCACAAACTCCACATGGATCTATCTTGCTTTTGTATAGTTCGCCTTCTGACCCGCTTACCATCAATTTTGTTTTTCTGGTGTTGACCTTCAAAACTTTACTTTGCAGTGCATCCTTCCAATTCCAAAATCTTTCCTTCAAGTCTTCCATGTCTTCGCTCATGATAGCAAGGTCATCTGCATATAGCAATTCATTAACCACACCCCTTCTTGCATTTTCTGTAATTACGTCCACCACTATTGCAAACAATGGTGGTGACAGCACAGATCCTTGATGTACACCAACTTTTACTTCGAATTCCTCTGAATGTGCAGATCCCACCCTCACTCTTGTCTTTGCACCATCATACAGGCTCATAACTGCCCGAACTATTACTTCCGATAGACCCTTCTTTCTCATGGCCCACTCCATCACTTTTCTTGGCACTCTATCAAAAGCTTTTTCCATGTCAACAAAACACATATACAACTTTTTGTCCTTCTTTTGATATTCCTCCTGCATTCTTCTCACAATGAATATCGCATCCACTGTTCCTTTTCCTGGCATAAATCCAAACTGCATTTCATTCAAATTGACTAGTGTTCGTATTCGCCTCTCTAGTACCCTTTTAACAATTTTCATGGCATGTTCTAGCAGTTTCACTCCTCTGTATGATCCACAGCTCATCACATCACCCTTTCCTTTAAAGATAGGTACAATCACACTTGTTTTCCACTCATCAGGCATTCTTCTACCATCCAATACACGCTGGCATAGTTCCATCATCACTTTAACCCCGATTTCACCACTTGCAACTATCATCTCCACACTTACTTCAGATGTTCCAGTTGCCTTTCCTGATTTCGTACTTTGAATTGCTTCCACAATTTCATTACGAACCACTTTTTCCACTGGTCCTTCAACTAAATCAGTTTCCATCATGCAGTCCCATTCGTTCTCTTTATTTATGATCTTTTCCATGTGTTCCTTCCAAATTTTTGTCTATCTTCTTCACTAAAACCCAATCGTCCGTCTCCTCCTCTCAAGCACCTTCCTCCTTCCACATCCTTTCCTTCCTTTTTCATTCTTCTAAGGAAGTAGAAAACACTATTGGAATTCTGATATAAATTATTCAATTCCTGATTAGCTTCCATTCTCATAGCTCTAGCCACAATTTTTCTCGTTTGATTTCTTATACGTTTGTATTGAGTTTTATTTTGTTCTGATGGGAATCTGCACAGCTCTTTAAATGTCGCCTTCTTGCTTGTTATGGTATCCTTGACCTCTTCATTCTACCGCCACATGTCTCCTTGATCTCTCCTAGACTTCTTCTTCCCACACAGTTCGTCACATGCCTTTAAAACACCATCCCTAAAAGTTTTTCACAAATTAGGCGCATCTGTGCTCACAAGTTCTTTTATTCTTTCCTCAAATCTCACTCTTGTTTGGTTTTCATTCAACTTCCAAATCTTTCTTCTTATGATCCGTTCTTTTCTCACAACATTTTTTAGAACCTTTTTATCTAGATCTACGACCACCATCCTGTGCTGAAGTTCCCATGGAATCAACTTTACATCCCTGATATACTTTCTGTATTTTTTCCACAAGCACAAAATCAATTTCTGTTCCACATCCACTGGCACTATAAATGATTTTCCTTTTGTCTGTCTTTTTAAACCAAGTATTTGCCACGCACAGCTCTCTCCCATCACAAAACTCCAGCAATCTTCTTCCTTCTGCATTTCTTTTCCCAACACCATTTCCCCCGTCTACACCTTCAAAACCCTCAGCATATTTCTCCACATGTCCATTAAAATCCCCTAAAAAAACAATTATTTCACTAGAACTTCCCAAGTCCCACTCACTTCCCATTTCATCGTAAAAACGAACTTTCTCTGCATGTGGTCTTCCACTTTGTGGCCCATACGCACATATTATTCGCATCACTTCTTTACCTAAAGTTAGCACAATCGCCATTACTCTGTCACTTTTTCTTCTAACTTTTACAACGTTCCCAGATATTTCCTCTTTCACTAAAATTCCAACCCCTACGAATCCTGCATCGTTTCCCGACCACCACAGTTTATACCTTCGTCACGAAGTACCCACAAAACGAGCTCCTTGGCCTTTCCATCTTACTTCCTGCATGCAGCACACATCAACTTTTCTCTTTCTCAGTTCTTCACACACTTCCGTTTTCCTTCCACAAAGACTTCCCACATTTAATGTACCAAATCTTAATAAACCCGGAGATTCTTCGCACCCCCTGCCCATTTAAGAGCTGCTGGGGACTGCGGGCAACTTCTATATTTTTTCTGGTCATGGGGATTTGTTGGAGCAAAATTCTTCTACTGGGAGCATGCCCTTGCTTACCCCCAACCTCAGTTTTCTGAGATGAGTGGTCCAACCAAGCAATTAAGCTGGCAACCCCACCATTAACAGTCAGACTGCAATTGGTAGGTACCCAACAGTCGCCTCTTACGACATGCTGGGTGAACAGCTTCACTATTCTTTAACCGGTGAAGCACGGTAAGAAATAATATATAATTTTTAAGAAACAATATAATATAAAATAATAAAAATAAAAGTAAGAAATGATATAAAGTAATATAAAATATATATAAAATAATAATATAAAATAAAACAATATAAATAATATAAAAAATAAAAGTAAGAAATAATATAAAATAATAATATGTGAAATAATATATAATTGCATTTGATGAAGCTTTCTTACTAGATCTGAGTGCAAAGAGTAGCAATTCGTATAAGCGGCAATTCGAATATTTTGATTGTTACATTGTAAACTAAAATTTTATGTTTTGCGTTTTCATTGGAATTTTAGTGTTTTAAATATTACTTGAAGTTATTTGCTTTGTGCTTTTGTTTGTATTTTGCAATAAACAGTACCTTAAATGTTTATTTGCAGTGTACATTTAAACTTAAGGTTTAGGGCGCGTAGATAATTCAATAAAGCTTTTGCTTAATCTGAAATATTTAGTAAATGGTTAAATACAATGTCCAGTAAATGGTTAAATAAAATATGGTTTTAGCTTTTGAGTGCAATCTTTCGCTCAGTTGATTAGTTATGAACATGGTTTGTGCATATAGCCAAAAAAGTAGTAGACCCCAGTTCAAAAGTTACTTCTCTTGATGTTTGAAGGATGGCATACTTTATTATATGCTGCAAATGCAGGCCGCACGGTTCGTATACTTTTTAGAACCGAAAGTTATTTTGCACTTTTCAATACTCTTTATTTATTGTTACGTCGAATCTATGCTGTATTGTTCTTATGCTCACTATAATATTTATTATATAGTTTAGGTGTGTCTTAAGCCCTGAATTGCTGCAGTACATTGTGGTGTACATAGTGCTATTACTCGGTTGTAACTCAGTGGGTTAAAATGGCCAATGATCGCGATTACATCATCAGAAAGGCTCGAGTTGAAGATTGTAAAGAAATATATCAAATGATATATCATGTGGCATTTAGTCAAAAAATGGAGGATCAAGTAACAATCACTGTTTCGCAATTGGAAAAGGATGGATTTTGTGATGCTCCCAAATATTATGCTTTTGTAGCTGAATGTGAAAAAACACAAAAATTGATTGGCTATGCACTTTTTTATTACTTTTATTCGAGTTGGAAAGGACATGGTGGATATTTAGAAACTATTTATGTTGAGGAAAAGTGGCGTAAAAAAGGCATTGGCACTCATCTGATAAAGAGTGTAATGGCAGAGATATCAAAAGCAGGTGGTGCTCAGTGCCGTTTCGTTTGTCTCGGTTGGAACAAAGGACCGTTGAGGTTGTACAAAAGCCTGGGTGCTAAAGATCTAACAGAAATTGAGGATTGGCATATGTTGAGATTTGACAGTAAAGAGATACATGAAATGGCTATGTAAAGTTCGGCCAATTATTTTTCATCAACGTTGCAATGTTTATCTAATTTCAAGTGCAAAACTAGTTTGTTAGTAACAATTGGCATTGGCATTAGAGCACTAGCTCAAAGCTTGAGCATTTAGTCAAGACCAAAAATGCATTTTGCACTATTTTCCGTGCTTTGCTGTGCTGAAAGTACTTGGAAGCCCTAAGGTGATCTGATAACTAATCCCCCAGCGTAACTGCAAAGGCTTTCCCATGACTGGAGAATAAATGTAATGTGACTGTAGTTTTAAATTGTCATTTTCACGTTGTAATAATAATCGATGTACAATGCTAAGATAATACTGCCATGGCATTGTGGGGTGTTCACCATTCTTTACGCTGGTATCAGTAACAATATTTTCCAAGTGTAGTTTTGCCATTTCTGTATTTTTTTCCACAAGCACAAAATCAATTTCTGTTTCACAACCATTAGCACTATAAATGATTTTCCTCATGTCTGCCTTATAAAACCAAATGTTTGCCTGGCACAGCTCTTTTTCGCCACAGAACTCCATTAAACTTCTTCCTTCTGCCTTACTTTTCCCATTACTATTACCCCCGTCTACACCTTCAAAACCCTCATCACATTTCCCTACATATCCATTGAAATCCCCCAAAGAGACGATAATTACACTAGAACTTCCCAATTCCCACTCACTCATCATTTCATCGTAAAAACGAACTTTCTCTGTGTCTGGTCTTCCGCTTTGTGGCCCATACGCACATATTATTCGCATCACTTCTTTACCTAAAGTTAGCACAATTGCTCTTACTCTGTCATTTTTTCTTCTAACTTTTACAACGTTCCCAGATATTTCCTCTTTCACTAAAATTCCAAACCCTACAAGTCCTGCATCGTTTCCCGACCACCACAGTTTATACCTTCGTCACGAAGTACCCACAAAACGAGCTCCTTGGCCTTTCCATCTTACTTCCTGCATGCAGCACATCAACTCTTCTTTTCCTCAGTTCTTCACACACTTCTGTTATTTTTTCACAAAGACTTCCCACATTTAACATACCCAATCTTATTCTATGACATTGTTTAAACCAGGAGATTCTTTGCACTCCCTGCCCATTTATGAAATGCTGGGGATTGCGAGCCATTTTTTCTGGTCATGGGAATTTGTTGGAGCAAAATTCTTCTACTGGGAGCATGCCCTTACTTACCTCCGACCTCGCTTTTCTGAGATGAGTGGTCCAACCAAGCAATTAAGCTGGCAACCCCACCATTAACAGTCAGACTGCAATTGGCAGCTACCCAAACGACATGCTGGATAAACAGCTTTACTGCTCTTTAAAACCGGTGAAGCACGGCAAAAAATTTGCCCAAATCATCGAATCCTGTATGCTTTCATAATTCTATCCAACATGTAAAGGCCGATAAGTCTAATTGTAGTTTGGCTCTGTTTTCCCTTTTTATTTTTTATAATTTGCCGCGACTGCTTCGAGACATTTGTCACGTTGTTTATCGCTAAGATACATTATGCCAAATTCAGTTAGTTAGTGCCGAATGTTTTGATATCAAGTCGACCTTTATAAAGTTTTGTGTTTGTATTTCAGCTAAATAAGTAAGCTAAACATACTGAAAAATTGTTTCTTTTTTACATCAAGTGTTTGGTAGTTTGGATTGGCACAGAATTGTAAGTACCAGTAGGTTAGCTAAATTATAACCCAATTTGTTAGTTGCCTGTCTTAAAGTGTCTGGCTAATATGTAGTATTTTTTACATTGTTACTGTCGTTATGGTGCAGCCACTGGCCAATAAGGCTATATCTCTCAAATCAAGTGCAAATTTTGGTGGTCATGTACGGTGTATTTAAATTGTGCTAGTTGGCGTATCGTTTCTCTGCTTAATTTCAGTTCTTTTTATTGCAGCAAACGCTGGTTATTGGTATCGTGACACAGTCTTATTGGAATAAAAGTATGACTTTGAACACATGCCTGTATCTAGTTGTGTGATTCTCAATCCCCGACTATCCTTACACAAATCAAGCAGGCCAACTGGGCCTGCCACTTACACAACATGTTAATCGTTTCTCATAGTTTTGCTTATCCATCCATTTTACGTCACAGAATTGCAAACAACAATATTGATAATACCCAACTGTGATGTACACATACTAGCATAGGAAATATCTTCTGATAGGTAAATCGTGGTCGATCCTTACTTTCGTCCTTATTTCTTGGTACATGCGTGTCACTTTTCTTTCCAGTGCTTACAGGAAATCTTTCTCAACGCCCTCTTTATCATCTTTTTCGTAACCCTATCAAATGCAATCTTACTATCTGTAAAATATATGTACAACTTTCTACCTTTATCTCGATATTCTTCCTGCATACTTCTTAGTATGTACAGTGCATCCACTGCTTCCCTTTGTGATATTTCATTCAGTTTTTTTCAGTTACTTGCAATCATTTTTTGCAATCACGGCTTGCTTCAGAAGTTTCACTTTTCATATGCCATTCATGTTTTTTACGTCTATGTCTTTGAATATGGGTCAGGCAATTTACTGAAACCGACTGAAACTCACCAGAACAGACTAGAAATTTTAGAAATACATGTATAGATATGACATTCACTTTATCAAATCAATGCTGATAAAATAACGCAAAATGAACAGTTTGTTTACTTAATGAATGTTTTTTATAGCCTAATTTTGAAAGAATTTTGGTAGATCATCGCATCCTAAACGACAATTCACTGAAATCCTCCCATTGCTGCAAATATCTTAGACTTTTTTTAACCAGTTTTATAGCAGTTCGTTTGTGTGAATACTAACAGTAATTCAAATACATCTTTATTTTCCCAATTTTATAATATTCAAAAATATACAGGAGTTTTGTATTTCATCCCTTTGTGAAATGCGGAAACCAAGTTAAATTGTTGTGGACTTTTATCAAAAGTATTGATTTTATTTGTTTACTAGCCGGCGTCGCCCAGCTAAGCCCTCCATCAGCAATATCGGGGTTTAGTATTTCGGTTCAACCGGCTTCGCCGGCTTCATTCTTTGGGGTCTTGTGTGAGCAGTAGCAAAAAGTTAATGAATTTTATGCACTTTCACAATTCCTGCACACGAAATCGTAATCATCATATTCTTTTAATCATGACTGGTAATGCTCACAAAATATTTGCCACAAATTATCGTTAATACTTGTAAGGGAGGAGGGATTTGTCTATCAGGCTATTGTGTGAAGAGTTACCGAACGTTTATGTGCTTTCTGCACAGAAAATTTTCACGGCTTTTTGTGCTGCTTTTCCAAATAGAATTTATCATTTCAAGATTCTGGCTATGCCTTCGGTCCATTGGCTGTGTTCATTGTTGACCCGAAGCCAAAGGAGTTTTTTTGCTTTTTCCGTAGTTTGGAAGTATGGAACACATTTCTCATATTAAGCTAATTTCAAGCAGAATAGCGAAAATGTCTTTCGTGTGGTGCGATTCCACACAGTGACGCTGTTTTCTTTTGATTTTCCCTTAAACTTCCTCAAGCCTTTGCCGGCTATGCATTATGTAGAATGTTCTTATCTCCCTGCTTGACGTGCCCTGGAAAATTAAAAGAGTCCTTGCTTTCCGTAAATGTTTGGTTTGATCCCGGTTGCTCCATAAAACTATTATAAAGCAAAATGCTAATAAAACTGTATATTCCATGTAGTGCGATTTGACACAGTAACGTTGTGTTTTTTGTTTCCCCTCAAAGTTTCTCAAATCCCTGCTGGCTACGCATTATGAGTCATATTTGTTTTTCCTTCCTCAGGTATGCTCCGAGAAGTTAAAAAACTTCTTGGTTTTTCCAAATTTTCAGGTTTGATTTCTATAGCTCCACAAAGCTATCATCAAGCGAAATAGAAAAAAATGTTTTTCCTGATTATGGTGCGATTTTATCCCGGCAGATGTACCATCACCCGTGCCAATTTAAAACGGATCAATTAATGCAGCTGTGCCAGCTTCACCGTACAAACTTTTGTGAAAGCAACAACGAAATGTTTTGGTAAATATAAGCCATAGTTCCTATACATGCAATGGCAATCATGTTGGTCTATCAATGAAGAAAAAGTGTAAAGGGGGTGAAACATAGTCAAAATTGATGGCGTCGCCCAAATGGTGTTCAGTTTCACAATTAAAGAAATGAGTTATTTAGTGGTAGGCCTGTTTGACGATTTGGTGGGTCCGCTTTCACATTTATGTTTGTGACATCAATATTTTGCCTGCGCTGTTTGCTATAATTCGGCCATAACTATAGAAATCAAATGAAAAGGGGCTATGCTTTTCCATTTAGTCATATAACCTACTGCAATAGACGCCTATTAATCTCGTTTCAAACACAAGCATTTCCTCTAGTCCACTGACTGCGTTTATGTTCCTTGGCCCTGGCACAAGCGCCGCCATGCAAAGAGCAAACTAACCCAAAATGAAGCACTCGCAGTTAAGTTATAGCAATAGCGGAGGCCCCATTAGTAATGTCGAGGTTTAGATTATTAAATCAGCTGGTTGCGCCAGCCTCACCCAAATGCATGGAAAATTGTTTTAATATTTAGATCATATGTAGCTCGACACTTAAATTTTGTTGCAAAAGATAAGAAAGGACCATCTTTGCCGCCTCGTCTTTTTCTTGGGTGATCAGCAAGTATTTTGCTTGGAGTTGGCTACATATTAAAATTTGCAGAGACTTCATTTTTCGATGAATTTTTTAAAATATTTTGATGGATAATGCCAAAGATCCATGCTATCCAGAAAGAATAAACATTTTTGATGGATCGTTTTGCAAACGTCGACAGATAATGCAAAAGAACCATTCCCTTTGAGGAAAAGTAGTCAAAATGCACCAAAAAACTAACTTTGTCTAAGAATTACAAGCTTGTTAGGTCAAGTAGAATAATTGTTTAACTAAAAATGGAACATGATGAATGGCAAGCAATTGTTCGTCAGCTATTATAAACTAGTCCTTAGCCTTAAATAATTGGGATCACGTATTGTTGGAAAGCAAATTTCCTAAGCTTTTGAAGGACAGTAATTGTTAGTACTTTATCATAACGTTTTTGCTTCAAAGTTACCTGTTTTTAGGGAGGTAGTATTCTTAAAGAGGGGTAAAAAGTTACACCGCAAGTTTGAAGTTTACTTTTTTTAGTATTAAAACAAGTAATTGTACATCTTACACACTATCAGAATCGCTTTAAAACAGCGTTTTATTTGTTGAAAAAAGTTTCAAAATCAGTTGAGAAAGGAGGTCACAAATCACTTGTGTAGTAAACTGATTTCGCACAAAAGGGTGCAGTTTTTGAAAACATTTTCATATTATAACTTTAATCCAAAAATAACAGCCAAGCAACTTGTTATAAACATACTGCGAACGTTTCGGCCCTCAACTGGTGCCATTTTCAACGCAAATAATGTACCTCAAACAGGTTGGCAAGCAACTACGCCATACTGACACAAAAATGAACACACAAGAAGCGATGGTCACGTGTTAAATAAACGGAGAGGAAAGGATTTGGAGTCTAAATTTAAACTAGGTTTCAATTGTTGAATGCAAAGAGATTCTAGAATGAGGAGTTTGGATTTGTCAGGAGAGCTGGTGAGAATTTGTGGGTTGTTGAAGTCAACTCTGTGATTTTCATATTATGATCTGTAGTAGCCAAAGATTTGTGTTAATTGTAGGAGACATATTATGACATCATAAAGCCATTTTTAAGCAGGCAAGCGAAAAAGAAAAAAAGTTCTTAAAGTGGTTAAATAAAGAATTGCTTGTAGCATTGTCAAACAAGCATTAATTGTTGTAAAGTTCTTTTTATCGAAAGCACCTTATTAATATCTCCCAAAAGAACGTTTAATCGCGTTTCTGCGAGCAGTACTTTTGCAGAAAGAACAAAAAACAGATAGTGCAAGGATTGCAACGTCATTCTAGACCCCAAACAAATGAAAGTTTTTGGAATGCAATGTAGTAATGGAAGCTGGTTTTCGTTTGAGGAAAAGCAATTGTCCTCTGTCAAGTAATGCAAATTAGAAAATTTTTTTCATTATGACGTCATCATGAGACTCACTACGTGGTGGTAATCAATTGTGCCAAGTTTGATGCTTGTACCTCTAACAGTTTCAGAGGAGTTAAAACTGACGCACAGACAGACAGAATTGCGCTTTATACAGTATTTTTAATTCAACATACATAATAGTTTCCAAACGTTTTGCAGTATTTTTGATCGAACAAAGCCATTCCATTCCTGGACTTTCTGTAATCAATTGTATGTCAATGCGTTTGTGTTGATGGTTACAGTAATTCAAACATATCTTTATGTTTTAAATTTTAAAATACTCAAAAATGTGGGGGGGGGGGTTGTCATTTCGTTTCTTTTTTTGAGAAATACCGAAACCGAGTTCAATAATTGTGGTTTTTAAACAAAGCATTGACTTTAAATGTTTATGTAACACAACTAATAATACCTAAACTTTTAGCGTTTGTTTTCATCCAAAAAGTAGCACACAATGAATTTCCATGGGGTAGAGCAATCTGTTACTGGCTGAGGTTGGAATAGTGTAGAATAGTGCAGTATAGAATAGCACTATAGAATAGTGCTAACACTAATTGAAGTAGATGTGTGCGGTTCACCTTTAAAATTTGCTGCCAGACGTTATCATTGGCTTTGAGCTTTTGCCACATTTTTTGTAAGTTGTGTGTCAATTATGGTTTTAAAGGTTGCTAACATCGTAGGTTTCAAGTTTTATTGAATGGGGCACAAATTTGTTTATTCACTTCTAAGATGGGCGTTTTCAGATATCGTTTACCAGCTACCTGTTCGATATTTGTCTCAGAGCTTAACATTTAGGCGCACTTTCTTAAGCTGTCAGTTTACATCATTTCAATGTGTTTACACTACTCGTTGCGTATGACTGTATCTTGGCCTTATGTGAAAGAATAGTCTCAATGTCATTGTGCAGTCAAAATGGAGAATTTTTTGTTTTGTTATCATTTTAATATAGAAGTAGGCCTTATAGGCAGTAAATTGTGATCACAAGATCTTCCCTTTGTTTATCATTTGCTGGAGCATGGTTTGATGGAATGGGCGTCAAACTTATAAAGTGATGTTACATTGCATGTGGCATGGCCAAGCTGAACGGTCGTGGTAATCAGTTGTGTCGAGTTTCATTTTTCTACGTCTAGCATTGTTGAACGCGTTAATAAAACACAGAGAAAAAAATGTGGTTTCTTGTAAATTTATGTGAGTTTTTTATCTTTACCTTCTAATCTTTCTCTAAATATTGTATCAGGAGAGAATTGAACGTCCCATAATCACTCTTAACTTAGTTATGCTGTAGGTAACCACCTGGGAGGAGGTATCTCATTTATTTAGAAGTTAAGCTGGCAAGGAGAGATTTAAGTTCTGCTTAATTTGCAAACCTATTTTTAAAGTTGGAAACAAGTTGATAAGTCAAGTTTTAGCATTGAGTTCAATGATTTCATTTAAACAGCTTAAGTTTTTTTGTACAATGACTCGAGTCTTTCCAATACTAATTTCTGGTGTTTAGTTTCGTAAAATTTTTTGATAACATGTAGCGTATTTAAGGGTGAGGGCTATTGCAAGAGGGCGTTTCTACCACAATCACAGCATCCAACCAGGGATATTGTCGTCTAGCATTTTTTTAAAGACACTACTACGAACAACGCAGGAAGATTTAACCCTATTCGTCCCAAGCGGGACAATAATTGCCCGAGCAATTTTCTCTTAAGTGCAGCTTTGTTCACAATGGCCCAACAATATGAAGATTTATGACTTTTCCAAAAATTATTCAATTTGGTTTTGACAAAATTTGAGTTGACTGTTGGTCGTAGATCGCAAGTTATAAGCAAATTTATACACATTTATACATACACAATTTATACACCGACGCGATGGCGTAGTGGTTAGAGCGTCCGCTTCGCAGTCGGTAGACTTGGGATTCAATCCCCTTGTCGAGTCATACCAAAAGACTTTTAAAAATTGGTATCTATAGCTTCCCTGCTTGGCGCTCGGCATTTATGGGAGGTTTTGGAGAACGAGCCGGCAAGTTCGCTTGTTGTGTCCTTGGGCAAGGCGCTGAACGGGACGCCCCACCTTTATGTGGAAGACAAGGGACCGGAAATGGCAACTCCCAAGCGATGCAGACTTACCGTCCAAAACATAGCGATGCATCGCTTTCTCGTAAATGGAGGATAAAAATGGCAAAAAAAAATATAATAGCTAAAATATTCACACATTTAGCTGAAAGATAAAAAAGATAGTAACTTCATTCTGCGCTCGTGGTAGCAGCTTGAGAGCGAAACGGGCAGTCGTAAACAAGAGATAATTAAAGTTCACGAAAAACTTCAATTGCCATATATGTACATTCCCTAGTAAAAGCAACTTATTGCTTTGGCTGTGACTTGAGAAAAACAGGAAACGCGTTTTTTGCGAGTAGAGAACGCATTTGTTCTTGAATTGTATCATCACAAACAAAGTGATTGTTGATCAGTGATAAGCAATATCACTTTTCCATCGCATTGCTAACTTTAGAGTAAATCTTTGACATACTTAATTGTAATTACATAACACGTGTTGTTTCCGGTACTGTTTCTATCGCGTAGCTACACCCATATAAAAGTATGGTTGTTTTTATGTAGCTTTCTAGAAAAACGCCACGCAGTAACGAATTGTCAAACATTCAGAAACCCGTTCTGCGCGATGCTTTGATAAATAAATGCCCGCATGTAAATATACACAGTGACAAACACAATAAATGAGAAAAAAGCCTGCTCTGTCCTTTGAAACCATAACAAAGGTTTTCAAATTGTGACCTATATTAGTAGCTCCAAATAATTTTCACGGACGTAATTAAGCAATTATATTCAAAATGTCAAAGCAGCGAAGGATATTTTTCAGAAGGCTTTCTCTGGATCACAGAAATGTTAGTACGCAATTTTGGCTTAACTATCATAAAAGCTTCTCCACAATTATCCAAATTCTGGTTTCACGAAACCATAAACAACGGAAAAAAACAAAACGAAGTCAGTCGTAGGTTTAGTGTAAACTGTGTATCAAATACTGACCAAACAATCGAGCCACCAGGCTGTGTTTTGAAATGCAGTGTTGCTAAAGTTTGTTGGTGCAACGTGTTTGCCATGGTGTGCGGTAGCCCTGCAGTTACGCTTTCTGTCAAAGCAGAGATTTTGCAAGTAATATTTATTGCCAAAATGTTTCATGGGAAAAGAATAAGAAAATTTAGAAAAAAGCTTGAATGGCAAGTTCACGAGCCATTTTCGATGCTGCATAGATATTCAGAATTGACGTTTTGTCAAATGAAATAAAATTTCGCGATGAATAGCCAGCGCAGCTCAAGGTCGTCAAATTGCTGATATCTTTCGCCCAAATTAAGTTTCAACGAGTGACCAAAACCAAAAGAATAGATGATTTATCGGTACAATGAAAAACGGATAATATTGCATTTGTATTTTGAAACTAGATTACAAATTATGCTGATTGTTTAGAAATTCACGTTTCTAATATTCATACGAAAATAACCTGAAGTCTTTGCCAACCCTAAAAGCCAGTTGTAATCAGGGCAGATAGCTGCAAGCATTGTTTGCTTGTTCATGAAAAAATATTGATTTGGATAATTTTATGCAGATGTCAAGTCTTTTTTTCAAACACGTTGCTGGATAGACAAGGTTTATTGTTTTAATAACAAAACTCTCGATCGTCGTTCTCGCAAATTTGTTTGTTCAAAATATGTTTACTGTTTATTTAAAATATGTTTACAGACGCATTTTCTGTTGTTTCCAAAGTGACAAACCGGTAAGTCCGGCAGCGAAGTGCAACTGAAATGTTATTCATTTATTTGTACGTTATTCTACGGTAGGGATTCCCAACCTGTGGTACGCGTACCACTGATGGTACGCGGAAGCTTTCCTAGTGGTACGTGAGATGTTTTTCCAAAAATGCAAAAAAAAGTATTTGTTTTCACAGAAATTCCCACCCAGAGAAATGTAGTAATGTGAATTTGGCTCCAGTTTATTTTCTTTTGCTTCTGGCCCTTGGTATGCCCGGCTGATGAGTCCAAAAGGACGAAACGCATCCAGGGATGGCTTTGTAAATTTGAATATATCTCTCAATAGCATTGCTTCCTTCAGAAGCCTCGCGCCTTCAGGACTCGCTTTGTTGTTTTGTTTCTCGCTTACAAGACGCTCTCTATCAATCGTAACCACTTGGAGCTAGCAATACATGTACGATGTTATGGGGCGCCATTTGTTCACCGCTGATTACACATGTTTTAGGACAACATTTATGACTAAATCAAATGCATTTGTTTAAATGCACAAATACATTTAACATTTGTTTAAATGTTTATAACATTTGTTTAAATGTTAACATTTGTTTAAATGTTTTTAACATTTGTTTAAATGTTTTTAACATTTGTTTAAATGTTAACATTTGTTTAAATGTTTTGAACATTTGTTTAAATGTTAACATTTGTTTAAATGTTTTGAACATTTGTTTAAATGTTAACATTTGTTTAAATGTTTTTAACATTTGTTTAAATGTACAAATACATATGTCACTCAACCGTATCATTCACATATGTCACTCAACCGTATCGTATCGTTCTTTAAAGGGAATGTACTGCGAATAACGCTTTTCCGATAGATTTGGTCATTGGACCATCACGTGATAGGTTTGCGACAGACTCGTTTGAAATGGGCGACAGGCGCGACATAGTAAAAATTCTTGAAATGGGCGAGGAAAAGCAGAGGAAGAGTTTGGCGAATGATAAATCGCTCAAAGATGTTGTAACTTATATTCATAAAAAGACTGCGAGTTTAGCACTTATAGTTACATTGCATGTAGCATGGCCGAAACGAGTCGGCATTTACAGTAAATTGATTAAACAAGATAATAAAGAAAATATACATCATAGGATATAAAATTAAAAAGGTTTTTTAATGTTTTATCCTATGATTAGGGTGGCCATACGTCCCGTTTTAGGCGGGACAGTCCCGCTTTTTCAGGCCTGTCCCAGTTAAATTATGGAATGTCTGGTGTTTTCGCTCAGTCATGCAGCACAGCTTGACCTAGGGTATGCCAAAATTAGCCGTGATAAACTAGGGCATGTTGGCAGCAAACCCTATCTGAATGATGATTCCGGCCGAAAATGACAACAAACGGGCAGCGAAATAGGTGGTGACCTTTTTTTTTTGGAGATCCACCCCACCGTAGGCGCGACCGCGGTCTTGAGCGTCCCGATTTTGATCTAGAGTCTATAGTAAGCCCAACTATTTGGCTTCGTGAAAGGCAGCCATCCACTGTCCCGTTATTTGCTCATGCAAAAACGGGACGCTCAATTGGAGGTCTGTCCCGCCTAAATCGGAACGTATGGCCACCCTACCTAGTCATAATAGCAGTCTGCAATAAGCGTCCCGGTTTTGCATTTCGAAAAATGGCCAGCCTACCTATGATGTATATATATACATACATAGTCTTTCATAAGTATCATTATTTTCTGCAAGAAACTGGCAGACTGAGTTCATTGACTAACAGCATAAATCTATACAGCCTATGTTGCACTTTTGCTTCCAGCAGTCATCCTATATCCTATCCAGCAGACATCTTGTAGTAAGAGACTCGGACTTTTGCGGTTGGTGGTTTAATTTGCTGCAGACCACATGTTTCAAGAATTTTAACTATGTCGCGCCTGTCGCCCATTTCAAACGAGTCTGTCGCAAACCTATCACGTGATGGTCCAATGACCAAATCTATCGGAAAAGCGTTATTCGCAGTACATTCCCTTTAAAGAACGATACGATACGGTTGAGTGACATATGTGAATGATACGGTTGAGTGACATATGTATTTGTACATTTAAACAAATGTTAAAAACATTTAAACAAATGTTAACATTTAAACAAATGTTCAAAACATTTAAACAAATGTTAACATTTAAACAAATGTTCAAAACATTTAAACAAATGTTAACATTTAAACAAATGTTCAAAACATTTAAACAAATGTTAACATTTAAACAAATGTTAAAAACATTTAAACAAATGTTAACATTTAAACAAATGTTATAAACATTTAAACAAATGTTAAATGTATTTGTGCATTTAAACAAATGCATTTGATTTAGTCATAAATGTTGTCCTAAAACATGTGTAATCAGCGGTGAACAAATGGCGCCCCATACGATGTAGCATACTGTTACATAGACTAGATAGCTCGATTGGCGCTTTTTTTCTTTCTATAGCATATCTGCAGCAGCAGCAAGCTGCAATACTATCAAATATTCTAGCTAGCGTGTTACACAGTATCTCCGATAACGAGCTCACATTTGGTTAAAACTTGTTATGATGTAATAGACGCGAAAAGAACTGGTTTACAGTGAACGCTCGTTTATCGCGGGGGATACGTTCCAAAAATAACCCGCGATAGGTGAAATCCGCGAAGTAGTCAGCTTTATTTTTTACTGTTATTTTACAATGCAATACTGTACTGCAGAATGAAACAAAAAACAAAATCTCTTTTCAGGCCCAAAATGTGTTTAAGAAATAGAAATATTAACGTATATATCAACTTTTTTCACTTCTAGACAACAGTAAAGCCCCTGAGCCAATCAGGATTCACTGTAAAAAAAGCACTGTAAAAAATTCTGCGAAGCAGCGAAGCCGCGATCGGTGAAGCGCGATATAGCGAGGGATCACTGTATACAAATTTTTTAGAAAGAAATGTGATAGGCTTATCAGTGAAGAACCTTCTCGAAAGTTTTTTCGTCAGTATATATACTGACTTGTGCTTGTGTCTCATATTTTTGTTTATTGGCGTTTGGGAGTTCATTCAGTAATAGACCGATAGAGGCTTTGTGAATTTTGAAATATTAATAAAATTCTGCTGTCCTAGCTAGCTATATTTTATCTGCTGTTCTACCTGGCTATATTTTTCTTTGCTGGTTGAATCTGGCAGTTTTATATGCTCGCGAAGCTGCGATAGGTGCTCGGACCTAATTTTTGTACGTCAGTTGAATACAGAAGATTGAACCCCAAGTCTTGTTGTGAATTTTGTCTTTCTCTTCCAAGTTAGTTAGGAAAGCATAATCGAAAGTGCTACTCCCAACTACCTTTCAACAACCTTTCCTAAGTTGGCGGCATAGACTCAGGAACGCATAACACACATTCTGCTAACTGAGTAGGTACAGTGCTGTAATTAATTAACTTACTTGATTATTTTTATCGATTATGTAACTTATTGTATATATTTAATATATAAAAAGCAACATTTGGTTTTATTTCATATTATTATCGTGTCAAATCAAGATGCCCCAAACAACAGTACAGCGATCAATATATTAATTTTTGTTTTATTGAATTGAAGAATAGGGGGGAATCTGTGCCACAATGTGTGGTGTGTATGAAAACATCATCAAATGCATTAATAGAGCCGAGTCTTCTGCAACGCCATCTCCAAACTAATCATCCAGATAAAAAGGCCCGCGATCCTAATTATTTTAAGCGACTCGGAGAAAATGCAAAAAACAACGACTAGACAAAACGGATAAGCAATATCAGCAGTCGATGGGGATAGTAACAGCCTCCTATAAAATCTCACTTCTTGTGGCGAAGAACAAAAAGCCCCACACAATAGCTGAGGAACTCATCACGCCTGCAGCAAAAGTGCTGGTAAAGCATGTGATCGGCGTTGAACCAGTGTCAAAATTAAACAGTGTTTCGGTGTCAAATAATACAATACAGCGGCGTATTACAGAAATGTCTACTGATATCAAAGAACAAGTCATTACGGAAGTACAGGGCTCAAAATATGGATTTGCCATACAACCGACGTGTCAAACTACGCACAGCTTATGGTCTATGTGCGTTATGCTACTAAAGATGCAATTCGAAGTGAATTACTATTGACCAATGAAATGAGAACTACAGCAAAAGGAGAAGACGTGTTCGAGCTTATTGATAACTTTTTTTTTAAAAATGGTCTCCAATGGACTAAGCTAATCGGTTGTACCACTGACGGCGCTCCGGCTATGCTTGGCAGAAAATCTGGGCTCCAAGCTCGAGTGAAGGCAGTATCTCCATCTTCCGTTCACTGCTTCTTACACCGATTTGGTCTCGCTGCTAAACTTTTACCTCCCGGTATAAAGACAAGCTTGAACCTGGTTGTTAAGATGGTAAACTACATTAAGACATCTTCCTTAAATAGTCGTCTCTTCAAGGTCATCTGTGAGGATGTCGGATCAGAATACACGTCATTGCTGCTTTATACGGAAGTGAGGTGGCTGTCTTGAGGGAATACCACTATGCGTCTTTTTGAGGTGAGAAAGGAACTGCTTCAGTTTTCCAAATAAAAGATCACAAATTTCCAAAGATTCTTAAAGACGAAAACTTCATTCTTCACCTTGCCTACCTGTCACATATTTTTGGAGTCATGAATCACTTCAGTTGTTCTCTTCAGGGGCCTGAGAGCAACATCATTGATTCCTCAATCCAATTGATTGCATTTACCCAAAAACTCGATTTGTGGATAAAAAACATTCAGAACAGACAATTCGGAATGTTTGAGAATGTGGCGTCACTTGCAAGGGAGCCTAGTATTGCATTTGGTCAAGAGATCATCAAACATCTTCTTCTGTTGAAAGATGAAATCAAGCAGTACTTCTTCAATGATGGTTATGCACTTACATTCGGAATCCATTCACTGTTAAGCCTGGCGATCTCCCACTGATGAACAAGAAGAACTCATAGATTTGCAGTGCGATGAAGGTGTACAGGAAAACTTTAAAAAATGGCCGAGTTTCGGTTGAATGTAAGTTCCTCCTATACGGCACTAGCAAAAAATGGAATTCGTCAGCTTCTCATACTTCCAACGACATGGGAATGGAAACAAGGATTTT